>RCWM02000145.1:0-1262777 GCA_003667255.2 Euschistus heros
TCTTCTTCTTCTTCTCTTCTCAGGACAGTAATCTAAGTGCTCGAAAGGGGCCATAGGTTGTATCATGCATTCTCATGACAATTCCAAACCTAGCATCGTTCGGTTCAACTGATGTTATGGTGAGTGGTTGTGTTTGGTTGTTTAGCGCCTACATGAGTTATTATAAGTTCATTTCGGGACCTTCTGTAACCTGGCATTATGGCGACAACCTTCTTCTCCCGAAATCCTTTCTAGGGCCCTTAATTTATGTGAATTTTTGTGTTTGGTCACCACCCATGATTGCTGAGCCATATAAAGTTGTGCCGATCAGGGTGGAAGGAGTGGGTAGTCAGTCTATTTTGGTTTCTAGGGAGACCTTCTATCTTACCACAATATATCGTTAAGGGAGCCCTATTCTTTTTTTTTTTTCTCGAGTGAATTATTGTTCTGTAATATCCTATTTGGAACTGTGGCCGAAGCTGTCTATCGTCACCTCCAAGATACTTAAGAAGCAGAGTACTGCCTCCTCAGTCCTCAGACCTCAATCCATGGAACACCTGTGGGCTGAAATTAAAAATCAGAGTTGAGTAAACTAATCCTACAAACAAAGACAAGTTTGTTTACATGTATTAAATGAAGAGTGGGAAAAAATAGTTGAAGATTGTACACTTGTTAATTCCATGCCAAAAAGAATAATTGGGGTAATAAAAGCAAATGGTTTGATGACGAAGTATTAAATCGTGTTTTTATGATTAAAAAAAATATGTTTTAAAATGTTTGAAGTTCTTTTTATTCCCTAATACTTTTGGCCAAGGCTGTAGATAACTATTCCTACTTATAATACCACAAAACTCGATAAAAAGTAATCATCATTAACTCTTCACAACTAGAGATTTGATACAACCTTTTCCTAACATTAAGGATAACAAATATGTATAATCGATCATATCAACTTTATAAGAGAACTTATAAGGCTTCATTGATTGCAGGTCAAGTATAGAAAAAGTTTTTTTTTTCCTATTAATGGGACATTAAACTGATAAGGTTTACTATCGAAATTAGATCTGTACAAACATTGATACAATAAAGTGGGAGGAAATATAAATTTTTTTTGTTTCTTGAATGACATGGAAATAACTAGTAAGGTAAACTACCAATAGAGAAACACTCGATTTAAAATTTTAATTTTGGAAGGTTCTGAGACCAACTTCTTTTCAGACACACCTGAGATGACTATCAGGAATTCAATGAGAAGCAATTTGAAAAACTAGTGTGTCTGAGTGGAGTGAGTTTGTTATGAAAGGACAGAAATCTGAATCAGGTTAAGCTAGCAAGATATGAGCCGTAAAAGGTCATACAGGTAAGTTTATTATTGACAAATTCAGGTGAATTGAGGATTTCAGATTGTAAGGATTGATTTACAGGAGGAATTTGATAGTTTAGTACAGCCCCAAATCTCAACTCTATATCATATTAAAATCTCATTCTAATGAGGTTGCAGGTCTCTAATAGACATTCTAAATTAATCACCAATAAAAAAAATAGTTTTAAAAATGTTAATGGTGGTGCAAAAGTATGACTCAAATCAACAAGTGGAATAAGAGATGCTTCATGGCATGGATCTTCAAAAAAATACCTGTCTATATAAAACTATTGATTTTATTCAGTAAATAAGAGCTATCAGTGTTGTCAAAGAGTTATAAATGATAGAACAACTAAAAGAGATTTTTTATACTCTTATAAAATGCCAGTCCAATCTGAAGCAGTTATTTAATCTGTATAACCCAATTGGTGTTAAAAAATGCCACACAACTGTTTTGGTTATGGAACAAAAATAATCAATCAAAAAAAAAAAATTCATTGTCTTTTAATACATCAAAAACTGAGTATCATATGTTAATTATCTTTTACTCTTATTTTTTTGGCAAGTAGCATCGAAAAGAGAACAATCATCCTTAGCAACCACGGTAAAAATAAGGAAGGAAATAACAGGTGGAGGTGGTGTGAAGGTTGCTAAGGTAACTAAAGTAGAACAGTATCAAAAATGAATCTCTATTTATTCTTCATCTATTGATCAGTCAGTTTATACCCTATTTCAAGATTCTAAGAATCAAAATACTTTGAATTATATGGTATATCATTAAAACATTTACACGTCAATAATTGCTTAATGTAGATATAGTTTTTAAATAAATCACAATTTAATTTTGCAAAACAAGACATCTAAATTTAATCAGATGTTTCAAAATCCAGAATTATAATTATGCTCCAATCAAATGGTTATTATTTTAAAGGCTTTGGTTTTTTATTCAATTATTGATCTACAAAAGATAGGCTGTTTAGTTAATAGCTAAGTAAATTCATTCCTGTTCAAACTTCATAAATTTATAATATTCTGATAGTAATAATGTAAAATAATGTGAAAAATAACAAAAAATACTCTGGCCAGTTTCATCAATCCTAAAATAGTTTGTTTAATTGAATAGGCATAAGTAACGAGAACTGAAAATCAATTGAACTATTACCTTATGAAAGGAATCATAAGAGATAATATAAAATATAAAAAAAGCATTTCAGTCAGTATGATTATAACCCAGAAAGTAACCTTAGATTCACTCCATTCTAAGATTCAGATATAAACATTTTTGATGAATTAACAAATACTCAATTTTTTCTTCTGAACATAAATCTTTTCTACTTTAAATTTCTCTTGTAAATACCAAGAATCCTTTGAAACTAACTTATTATAATAATAAATAATTTGTAATTAATTCATATAAAAGTTTTAATATGTACCTTAGAGTATACATATTCTTGGGCCATTATGACATTAAGCAAACAGCCTGCAGCATTAGTCCTCAGTTGCTCACAATCAGGCAAAGAACTAGCTCTTAAAACTTCAACTATTTCTGACAATCCATTATTTTCAAAAACACAAGCTCTAGCATCATCTAAAATATAATATATTGAACTCACTGTGCAAGTATCCAAATATACTAAGAGTAACATGATATAAAATAAATGAATACTTACTGTTGTCAAAACATATAT
This sequence comes from Euschistus heros, assembly GCA_003667255.2. Taxonomy (NCBI): domain Eukaryota; kingdom Metazoa; phylum Arthropoda; class Insecta; order Hemiptera; family Pentatomidae; genus Euschistus; species Euschistus heros. The sequence continues at coordinate 3,031 of RCWM02000145.1, forward strand.
TACCAATTGCACGACATGCTTGATTTTTTGCTTCCTTGGAGGGAGAAGATAATAAATTTATAAGAGGTATAATAACCTCATTGTTCGACAAAATGGAACGAGGAGCTTCATTTTACATAACTCAGCTAATGTTTCTGCAGCTTTAGTTTCTACATCAATTATTCCACATCCAAGGAATGCCGAAACATCCTTAGCACATTGGCATAAATCTAACAAATTAATTATATTATGTAAATAATTCAAACATTGTTAAAAACAATGATGTTAATTAAATATACCTATACTGTTGCTTTCATCTTGGTCTAGTTGTGTTATTATGTTGTTGAACAAATCCAATGCATGTCTATTGTCTTCTTTTAGAAGATCCATATTTTCCAACAGCAGAGGGAGCTTTTCTACATCTAAATCATAAAATTACAGTAGAAACAGTATTTTATTTACAAACAGTAACAATTACAAAAACAAAAAAAAACGAATAACACCGCTCAGTACCTGCCATATTGTAGGCTCACTACAAGACAGGCGTGAAGAACTGTGACAACCACCAAACAATAAAATATTTATTTCACCGATAATTAAAATTATGTTTCATTCCCATGACTGCTACCCCATCTACTAAACTACACTACCTGTCCACGGATGTTAGCCAACTTAACAGCTATTAAACACCACAGATCAATAAATAATAATACAATTAGCGATCCCAATGATTTTCTGCTTAATTCACAAAATAACTAGTAGATTATGTGACGTTACAAATTTCAACTACATAGTAAATATGTATTTTAATCATTATTAATACAATGTTTTTGTAAATACTAGGTACAAGCTATTCATCAGAACATGTTTAAATAATAATAAGCAAAGGCTATTTTAATAAAATTGCTAGCATATCAAGATTTTTAATGTTTGCTTAAAACTTATTATAAATGTATATTAAGTTCGTGACAGAAATTACGGTACAGCGATTATTTAGTCAAAATATTGATAGTTAAGCTATTTATATTTATTAATAGCCAATACATAACAGAATAATATGTATTTATTATAAATAAAAGGTGCCGCTAATTTTTACTTAATTTTTTTTCTGTTTTGAATAAAATATTTTTGAAATAATTAAGATTATATCATGGATAATTTTAAAAATACGAAAATTTGAATAAACAAGGTAAATTTAAAATAAAAGATTAGTTTTACATTTGTATGATTTAGGAAGGAAAAAACAACAATAATATTTATACAATTTAACAAGTAATTTACTGAATGATACCGGGTAACATTGTGATATCAGCGCTGCCATTTTATGGTTGGTGACTATGCTTAAAATTTAGTTGTCGAGCAAGATGGAAGAAATTGGTATCGTTCTCCCTGAGAAAGTAATTTTTATTTTAATTTTTTATAAATACTATCGAAATGATTTGGTTCTGAAGTCATTTCCTTGCCATTCCTTTAATAGAGCTTCCTTAAGATTGGTGTGATAATGACTTATATGTCTGAAAATAAACAATTCTTAAAGTCTGGTTTTGTTTTGATTATTTTAGGAAGAAAATAGTCAAGATGGGAAGCTTAGCACCATTCTAGGACAAAATCTGTCTGATGACAGCGACAGTAGTGATTTATTCACCAAGTTTAAGGTACCCAAGAGGTTATTGTTTATTATTTGTACTGGTTCTTTGATATATACCTTCTTATCAATTGTTTGTCTTCAGAAATTGCAAAGACAGCTCGAGTTTTTGGCAGTTCAGGAAGAGTATATCAAAGATGAACAACGTAATCTGAAGAAGGAATATTTACACGCTCAGGAAGAAGTAAAACGAATCCAGAGTGTTCCTTTAGTTATTGGTCAATTTCTAGAAGCAGTTGATCAAAATACTGGAATCGTTGGTAGCACTACAGGCAAGTCTTAGTTTGTTATACTGCTATTATCTTAAGATCATTTATTTTATTTTCTGGCTATTGATGTATGATTACTATGGTTTTGTGTGATTTTTTGATTTAATATCATTTAAGTAGTGAAATATATTCCATCTTTAATTTATGCAATTTCAACCACCTCTTGTTAGCTTACATTCTATCTTCATAAAAATAAAAGTCTTTTAAGTTGTAGATGTTTAGATTTGTACATGCCTGGTCACAAAGTTAACATGTCCATTCAAGATAAAAAAAAGTTTCTAAAGCATTCTCCATGATTAATGGATTTTTAGTTATGGCCGGGATTGCAATATAATAATGTTTTAATTTAATTTAACTTTAAATTATAATTTAAACTAAAAGTAGAAACTCATTAAATCCAGCACCAGGAGAAGTTTTTTGGGACTCAGCAATCTGTTTTAGTAAATGTATTGTAAGGATGTTTAGACTGAACATTCTATTCACCGAGGTTGTCTATATAACAATTTGTGTTCCCTGAATGCTTGAACATCTAGAACTAATTCATTTTATTTAACGTAGTGCTTTTAAGCTGTAAGTTTCATTTTTACAAAAATATTTTATAAATTTCAGGCATATTTTTTGAAGCTGACTGTGATTTGGATATTCTTAAATTTCAATTTTTTTTTTCAAGCTATACAGTTTAGCTGGCCTCATTATGAATGAATGATAATCTAAGTAAAACAAATGTTACTTAAATTTGATTTTTTACTTTGTTGATACTGCAATGCCATGGATCTTTTTCCTGATATGGATAGGTTATAACCTGCTTGGTTTTTAGTTGGAGGTTATCTCATCTAGTTTATATTAGTCATTCACATTAGTAACACAGTCTAATTTCAGCTTTGATATTATTATTTATTATTGAATTTAACTATTTCTTTCTTGGCACTAGGATGTAAATAAAATAGTTTTTTCTCAAACCTTAATATTTAATAGTTGGTAGTTTGCTTACTCATTTAACCTTTTAACAGGTAGGCCAGGAATTTTTGAATCCATTTTTTTCTTCTTGAATTTTTTTTTTTTTTTTCCTTTGAATTGCTACAGCCACGCTAACCCCCACACATGTATCATGAAATTCAAGGTTGAGTAAAGGATATTAGACGACAATGAGTAGGAAAATGTGTCTGACATTACATCATTTATTGAGTAAAAGGCTTTAAATATGAGTATCCTTCAGGATACATCGCCTGTTAAAGGTTAACTTGTTCCTCAGATTATAATGCATCATTTTTATGTGAGCTGAAATAATGGTTTTTTACATCTTAGTAATTTGGCAGGTGGCCTTATGATGTTTTATATTGAGACTCGTGTTACTTTTAGCATTATTTACGCTAACCATCTTTCAATCTACTTCTTAAAATACATGATTATTATTTATTGTATTGTATAGCCTTTATATACAGTGGTTTAAAAAAACTTATCCGTACACATAGTTTTTTTGGTGGTAAAGTACACCTAATTGATTTTTAAACTCATAACAACTATAGAGATAACATTGTATAAACTCTATTTGCATTAATTCACATGTGCATCAACAATGAATAGCAGTTTAATTTGAAGAACATGAAAATTTCGAAAACCAACACGCAAAAAAAATTTATTCATACATATCTTAGGAAATTTATTTAACAATAGTAATTTAACTAACAAATTTTTTTTAACTATTCTATATCTGGTTGGACAACCTTTCACATTTATCATGGCTTGAAACTTCCTAGGCATTGGTTTAACAACATTGTAGGTTTCGAAGTGAGGGTCAATTTCCGGCCAAGCTTTTTGGAGATTGAGAATCAAGTCGTTCCATGATGAGTATTTGATTTTTCTTATTTCCCATTTAAGTAATGCCCATTGATTTTCAATTTGGTTAATGTCTAGTGACTGTGGTGTTGTTAGAAACATTCTACAGCAGCCATTTTTTTATTGGCAGTGTTCTTCTGAAACAAATTACTGTCCTCAATCCCTAACTTTTGTAAACTATTTTTTAATTGCCTCGAAACATTTAAAATTCTGTCAAAAATAACAAGTTCACCAACCCCACCTGCGCTCAAACAACCCCAAACCTTGACATCTCCACCATGCTTTACTGTTGGATCCAATTTTTTTAATAAAAACTTTGCCCCTCTGTTTCCTAAAAAATTTCCTGCCATCACATCCACAATTTTAAATTTGCTTTCTTCTGAATGATAGTGGTTTGTTGGCTCCTATAATGTGTGTAAAAAGAAATTACATTTCCTATAGTATCAAATGGCTGCACCTGTGTAAAATAAACAAAAAAATGTACTGCCACCATTTTTCTCAGGCCTTTGCCAACAATTGCCTTTGTTTACAAATTTGTAGTTGACAGGATCTATTCATAATCACTGGATTAAATTCTTTCAAGCTCCTCCAAAATCATAATCTCGTGCATTTGTTTCATGTTTCAGATTCATTGATATGTGTCTGATGTTTTCTTTGTGTAATTTTTATATAAAATATAATTTATAATGTATTTTTATCTGTAATGTAATTTTTTTTATTTTACAGGTTCTAATTATTATGTAAGGATTTTATCGACGATTGATAGAGAACTGTTGAAGCCTTCAGCGAGTGTTGCTCTCCATAAGCACAGCAATGCCCTCGTCGATGTGCTTCCACCTGAAGCAGATTCCTCTATTTCAATGCTTCAAGCAGGTAAGGAAGCACTTTTATTGCGAAGTGGAGTTAACCATCAAATTATGGTTCTTAAAATATTTTCACTTTGCAAAGGGAAACTAGTATTTCATATAATATTATAGTTCTATCTTGTAATTATTGAATAAAAAATTAATTTACTTATTATGCTAACTTCTAACATATTAGCCCAGTGACGAGAACTAATAAGCATAGGGGGACTGCTCGGTAAATCAAACCTACACAACACTTTAAATATTAAACAGCACTTTACACAGAACATTCACTATTTTGAACTTATACGGGTTGATACGAGACAGGGCTGCCCAGTGTGCAATGAGATTATGAGATCTGAGGGCTTTTTATTTGTGTACTTATATGTTCCGTTCATTATTTGTTTTTAATCTCAAAGAAATCTTTCTAATAAAACTATAGAACATTATAAATGGTCATTATTGTACATAAATTTTAAAGAGGAGCTCTAAATAAAGTTTGGAAAATTTCTTTCTTTTCATTTATATTTGTTTTTTGATGGTTCAGATATTTACAACTGGATTTCTTCATTCTCTGAAATATTTTTAAATTTATGAAATTTAATACTGTTTTTTTTGTTTATAAAATCTGTTATACCTCCCTACCAAGGAGAAAAGCAGTAACTCAAAAATTGCTATATAATGACTTATTGGAATTTTTGACTTATCGTTGGACTCTTTGACTGTAGAATTGGATTCAGTGCTCTGTAGAAAAGTAGTTAACTTTATAATGCTTTCTATGGAGCATTGAATACAAAAAATCCAAAAATAAGTCATTATCTCATAATTTTTGAGTTGCTGTTTAGCTCTTTGGCAGTACAGTATAATAATGTATGGTTTCTCTTTTATTTGCACTTCCTTGATAAAATCCTTACTTTTCCTTATTATTTACCAAATAAAATGATTCATAATGGCTGTAATGTTCCATTTCCTCAAATTTGGACGGACTTAATAGATATGTTTTGTTCCATTATGAATTTCATGCAACCTACAAGTTTTTAATCTTTCCAATTATTTCCTAATCGGTGTGAAAATATGAGCTGATGTCCTTTTAAGTCATAAATAATATATCATTGGAGTTTTATTAATAAGTAGTTTATTCATAAGTTACAATGGGTGTAGTTCCGCAGACGCCCCCAGTTTTAAATGCCTATTTCTTCCATGTCACTCTACCAAAACATAAATCCAATTAGTGCTATTTAATCTACATTTAACCAATTTTCTTCTCATACTTAATTATTTAAAGTGTATAAAATTATTATGTTGATAATATTAATTTAAAAAGTTGGGGGTGTCTGCGGAACTATTTACCAAGGGAAAAAGTTCCGTAGACGCCCCCAGCCCTTTGCTACATAAAATGATGTTATAATATTATTGTAGGTTACAACTAAAATTCAAGGACATTTTTGTTTATTGTTTATTGCGTCACCGATTTAATCTCTAATCTCAAACCCGCTATATCAACAAAATAATCCTTTGAGTAAAAAAAAATCATTGTGACTCTTAATATCACTGTGGCAAGAAAATATAATCGAGGAAGGATTGTGAACGGGAGTTGTATTCTGGTGATGATAGAACGGGATGGGCCAAAGAAGTTTTGGATGGAAATTTGCCCCCACAATTAGCGTGACACAACAACTTTGCTACCTCTGATCATAAAAAATGTCAAACCGAGAAGCACTATCATTACAGACGAATGGAGAAGCTACACACAGCTTGCAAAATTGGGATACACCCACCAGACAATGAACCATAGCTTGCATTTTATAGATCCTAATCTATTGTCCCATACTAAAAACATAAAATCACCATGGATATCAGTTAAGCGTTTTGGTGGAGTGACATGGAAGAAATAGGCATTTGAAAATGGGGGCATCTGCGGAACTACACCCGTTAAAATATTATAAACCATTCAAAAAGTCCTGTATTTTTTATAATTTGCATTGTTTATGGTGACTTCTTGAATAACCATATTAAATATATCATACTATATTTTCACTCATATTTTTAAAGTAGTTCTAAATTTCAATAGATATATATAGCTTTTTTCAGCCAAATTCATAATTTTTTCAACCAATTTCATAATTTCTTCAACCAAATTCATAATTTCTTCAACCAAATTCATAATTTTTTTCAATCAATTTCATAATTTTTTCAACCAATTTCATAATTTGTAAGATTTGTAATTTTGTGTCAAATCAAGTGTTCGAATCACGTCATTCGTAATTCTATTTCCCTCACATTGTGATTTTTCGAAGAAGGTAAGTTCAATTCTTGTTTCCTTTGCATTGAGGTATATGTTTCCCAAGTAGTTCAGAGCAGAGTTGGGCAAAGTGTAATTGAAATAAATTCTATGAAGTACGATTATACTGTAATTGTAATCCTGGGCGGGGCCGGGATTAAATTACATGTTATAATGCAATTACTTCATGAATTACGATTTCAATGTAATTCTTATATGTAATTCGATTACGGATTACATAGTTGAATTACGGATTACTATTTCTTGTAATTTAAGGTATGAATTATTTTCAGAATAATTCGATTACAATATTTCTTTCATTAAATAGGCAAATAAATATCGGAATATCAGTTTTGACCTCGACCATTTAAGTTTTAAGTTTCCTCTTATTGTTAACGGTTTTGAACTATCGACATCATTTTCTAAGGGCGAGGAGTGGGGGCTATATTTCTAATATGAGAACGGTTCATCCGATTTTAATGAAATTTGATAATTACTTTTTTTTCGTACTTATTAGCGAATATTTATAGTGTTAAAAGTTTTATTAATTAGTGGGGGGGTGGGGAGGGGGCTATTTTAATGAAATTTAATAAAATGCAAAAATGAAATGAAAAAAAAAATCTTTATTCTGGGACGTATTGTCCCCTAAGAATAACAGACATGTATAATAAGTTGTACAATAGTCTGGCTATCTTAATTTCAAATGGACAATAATAAGTATAAAAGGTAATATATGAATATACAATTGAAAATAGAACTTTGTGATAAATATATACATGAGAAAAGAAAGAGAGAAAAAAAAAGTAGGACAACAAAAAAAAAAATAATAATAACAATATGCTAATAGAATAATTACAATGCGTTCAGAAATAAAAAGAAATATAAAAAAAAAGTAAATAAATAAAATAAAATAAATATAGTGAAAAGAAAGGAAAAGATATATAGAGAAGAAAAATAATCAGACCTATTTGAATGATAATATGACAAAATATTTACAAATATCTAAAAGGTAATATATATACAATTGATAATAGCACTTTATCAGTTAGAAGAAAAAGGAAAGAAATAATAACAATAATTTATAAGAGAAAAAAAACAAAACAGAAACAATTGTTGGAGAAACGAGTTTAAATTTATATAATGATATACTCATTGAAGCAAACTCATCGGCATCGGATATACTTAATTTGATTAACTGACTTTCAATTATCACTCATATTGGCGGGCTGTAACTGGGATTTAAGGAGATATCGGAATAGAAGAGTTTTGAATGAGTTTAAGGAAGAAGCGTGTCTAATTTCAGGAGGTATAAACAAATAAACAAAAAATAATTATGTTTATTTTGTACTTATTAGTTTATCTTCTATCTATCTTAGTTTATACTTATAGTTTATCTTCCACCAGTCACGCATTTGTATTTTGTAAAACACGAGACTTGTCTTATCTTTTTCTCACTTCCGGTGAGCTTCCTGGAAAATTTGCTTTAGCTATTTTTCAAGATAATTCTGTATTTGCCACCAGTAATTTTTCAGTGTGGTAGAAGAGGTAGTTTCCTGATTATAAAATATTTAGTCATAAATGTAAACAAAGTACAACAAGTGACCGCTCTCGTTTTAGTTTTTTCTTGGCAATCAGCTGGATTGGAAATAATGTAAGCAGGATTCTTTTGCATTTATACTTTTGTTTATCTTAGACGGAATGTTTGATCAGGTGAAAACCTATAAAAGTGGAATATATTCCTTGAATTTTGCAGAACTAGACAAAGAAGAAATAGGAACCGAATAATCAAATAAAAATTTGGTATTGTGTGAAGAGGAAATATGAAATGTTCTAGATCATGATACAGAAATCTATGGTAAGGGTAGTGATGGAGATTACAGGGGAGGAGGGGGGGCAGCCAGGGGATATCTATATTATATTTGTGAAAATCATTCCTCAAAAACATTTGTTTAAAATAATTGATAGTTTAGAAATATAGCCCCCTCCACACCCCCCACTAATTAATCAAACTTTTAAAACTCTAAATATTCACTAATAAGTACAAAAGAAACATAATTTTCAAATTTCATTACAATCGGACTATCCGTTCTTGTATTAGAAATATAGCCCCCACTCCTCTCCCTTAGAAAATGATGTTGATAGTTCAAAACCGTTAACAATAAGAGAAAACTTAAAACTTAAATGGTCGAGGTCAAAACTGATATTCTGATATTTATTTGCCTATTTAATGAAAGAAATATTGTAATCGAATTATTCTGAAAATAATTCATACCTTAAATTACAAGAAATAGTAATCCGTAATTCAACTATGTAATCCGTAATCGAATTACATATAAAAATTACATTGAAATCGTAATTGCATTATCCCAGCCTGGGATTACAATTAGAGTATAATCGTAATTCATAGAATTTATTACAATTACAATTTGCCCAACTCTGCTCTAAACTACTTGGGAAACATATACCTCAATGCAAATGAAACAAGAATGAACTTACCTTCTTCGAAAAATCATAATGTGAGGGAAATAGAATTACGAATGATGTGATTCGAACACTTGATTTGACACAAAATTACAAATCTTACAAATTATGAAATTGGTTGAAAAAATTATGAAATTGATTGAAAAAATTATGAAATTGGTTGAAAAAAATTATGAATTTAGTTGAATTAATTATGAAATTGGTTGAAAAAATTATGAATTTGGCTGAAAAAACCTATACAGTGTAATCGTAATTCATAGAATTTATTTCAATTACACTTTGCCCAACTCTGCTCTGAACTACTTGGGAAACATATACCTCACTGCAAAGAAAACAAGAATTGAACTTACCTTCTTCGAAAAATCACAATGTGAGGGAAATAGAATTACGAATGACGTGATTCGAACACTTGATTTGACACAAAATTACAAATCTTACAAATTATGAAATTGGTTGAAAAAATTATGAAATTAATTGAAAAAATTATGAAATTGATTGAAGAAATTATGAAATTGGTTGAAAAAATTATGAATTTGATTGAAAAAATTATGAATTTGGCTGAAAAAAGCTATAATCAAATTATGGTATTAATATTTAAAGAATAAATAGTTAATAATATTTAAATAAAAACCAAGAAATTTACTTAAGATAAATACTAATTTGGCCAAGTTTTACTTTTTTAATAGAGTTTCCACTTCAAGTTTATAAACTTTTATTAAATTGTTTATTTTTATTTCATTTTTTTTTATTCTTGGTCATTTACTGTATGGCTCAACATTTTTTTTCCATTTCAAAGCTGGTTTTATTTACTATTAGACCTCATGTATGAAATTTTGATTAAATCCTGTGAAATTCCTATGCTACCACGCTAAATGTGTTTGTTTTGGCAAACAATTTTACATGTTCAGTGGGCTGGCGTAGATAAATCATGAGGTATAATCAACATTTCATATACAAGGACTGATAGCAAATTTAAGCACCAGCTTCTTTGAGATGGAAAAAATCATTTTGGATCGAACAAATAGTTTTGGAGTTATAGCCAAAAGTGTACCATTTTTGCAGAGAAATGCTTTAAGAAGTTTTTGAGTGCATCAGTTTTGAAAACGAACCTGATTGAATCAGTTTCCGCTTAGGCTTATAACGCAATGGGTGTAATTTAGCTTTTTTATAAATTTTAGCTGCTTATTTGTCCGTTGAATGGAACATCAAAATTTGGCCAATTTGAATCCTTAATCCTTCCAATTTCACCAGAAATGTGTACCTGCTTGCGACTGTAAGACTTGGCGTTCCTAATTTTACCCAATAGGGATGATCAATTAAGATTATCAGTAGCTTCAAGTTTGTCCATTGAATAAATGTGTCATTGGCTCCTAGGCTATTTAGATAAGACAGGATATTAATTTGTATTAACTTTACAATGATAGTTATGGAAGGGGGGGCTTATATAAAGTAAGTTATGGTGTAGTAAACTATTTAGAAACTGTTTCTTTGAAATATGTAATTTGTTTGATTTTCATTCTATTATTGTTTTATTTTAGATGAAAAACCAGATGTGCAATATTCAGACATTGGTGGTATGGACATGCAAAAGCAGGAAATCCGTGAAGCCGTTGAATTGCCGCTAACACACTTTGAACTATATCGTCAGATTGGTATCGATCCCCCAAGAGGGGTGCTGATGTATGGGCCCCCCGGCTGTGGCAAAACTATGCTCGCTAAAGCTGTTGCTCATCATACCACTGGTAATTGTTTGTTTAATAATTTATGTTTGTCTAATTTTTTTTTTTATATTGAATGTAATTGTAATATTTTTGAAATTTTATTGTTAAAAAAATTTTATGATGTGTGGAAATTTTGTTTTTATGTGTTATATAGTAAAAATAAAATAACATTAAAAAAAAAAAAAAAAAAATTCTTTGTATTTATCCTTGTTTACCTTTCTTGAGATTTAATGTAATAGTTTTTTTTCTCTTCTTTTTTTTATAGCTGCGTTCATTCGAGTGGTCGGCTCTGAATTCGTTCAGAAATACCTTGGAGAAGGGCCCAGAATGGTTCGTGATGTTTTTAGACTTGCTAAAGAAAATGCTCCAGCCATCATCTTTATTGATGAGATTGATGCCATCGCAACAAAAAGGTTGATTAGTTTCTTTTAATTGTTTTGTTAACAATAATATTGTATTTGGTATGTTTGAGGCTGTGTTTCCATTGGATTAAATTTAAAAATATTGATAAGAGATATAACAACAGTATTATTAAAGAGTTATATTTGTTTAAAGTGGGTCAATATGTCTTGTAGGTGTTTCAGGGAACAGTTAGAAGGAAATTAATTAATTAATGTTTTGTTATTAATATGCAGGTCAATTGCATTTCATACTTCATGACTTTTTAGTTGTATTGTTATGACTTCCAATGGAATTTTTTAAATATTATATTAAAAAAAAAAAAATTGAAATATTTTACTGAATTGATTTTAGGTTTGACGCTCAAACTGGTGCAGACAGAGAAGTGCAGAGGATTCTATTGGAACTGCTCAACCAGATGGATGGCTTTGACCAGACAACGAACGTAAAGGTTAGTCCCGATATTTATTGTCGATGTATTCATATTGTAGTGCTGGAATTGCTTATTACATAATCATTATGTACTTCATATTAGGTTATAATGGCTACGAACAGAGCAGATACATTGGATCCCGCCCTGCTGCGACCTGGTAGGCTGGACAGAAAGATTGAATTTCCTCTTCCTGACAGGCGGCAGAAGAGGCTTGTCTTTTCGACAATCACTGCCAAGATGAACCTCTCCGAAGAGGTGGACTTGGAGGACTACGTGGCCAGGCCAGATAGGGTATCTGGTGCTGACATTAATGCCATTTGCCAAGAGGTACAGTTTTTATTTAGATATATATTTATGTGAAAGGTATTGTAAGGCAATAAAAAAACCTCCGTTTTCCAATAATCAGTTTATATTTTTACTCTTTGGGCTTATAAAGTAATAATAGTCATATCATCCCTACATCTGCGAAGTATTGAATGTGGAAATACACATGTTTTGTATTTTTTTATCAATTGTTTTAGGGAAGATAAACGTTTTAGCAAATTCTCAAATCTGAAGTCACTCTGTAAAGGGGAGGAATAACCCTGTCATAGGGTCGATTATACAAACTATGTAACTATGCCAAATCAATATAACGAATTTATAAAGATCGAATAAAAAAACAGTGTATTTTCACATTCGGTAGATAGCAGTTGTTGGGACAATTTATATTAAGTTAAATCTAAATTATAAAAATAGTTATTGATAGGGCTCCAGAAATGCAGGAGTATATTATTTAATTGAATTGGTAAATAGAATCGTTGCCTTGGATAAAAATAAGGTACTGAAAGTTGAGGTATTTGAATGTTTTAAGGGATTCATAAAAGAATAAAAAAAAAAGTATGTGTTTGTGAGGGACACATTATCAAGTTACTGCTGTATTTGAAACTTATTCACTACTTACATTGACAAATATTTTGTCTCTTTGATTAATTGATTATATGATGTATAAGTTTTTACCTATATATTATTTGTAATTTTTGGTTATATTTATGAATATTTTTAATTTTTGTTTCAGGCTGGAATGCACGCTGTTAGGGAAAATCGTTATATCGTCCTTGCGAAAGATTTTGAAAAAGGTTATAAGAACAATATTAAAAAGGATGAATCCGAACATGAGTTCTATAAATAAACTTAACTTATATTGTTTGAAGCATTTTGTTAATAATAATTGTATTTACAAATTATATATTTCTTTTATAACATAAATAAGTTTTGTTATTGTTTTCCGAGTTCCACAGGAATGTTTTTTCGTTGTTATAAAATATTTTTTTCTGTTCCAAATTTGTTGTAAATAACTTATTAAATATTAGGAATATTCTTTAAATTTTAATAAAAAAAAGTAGATTTGTGATACAACTTCATGTTGAGAGGATATTCTTTCAGGATTTGAATTGAAATCATCTCTATTCTGGAGTACATCTTTCCTTAAGAATAACTTAAATATGTATTAAAATGATAATATTGCCTGGCTGCATTGATTTCAGTTAAAGGCATCAGTATAAACTATAAAATATGAAACAGTATCAAACAAAATAAACAGGCAAACAAGGAAAGTTATAAATGTATTAATTTTAAATTAAAATAAAAACATATATTCGCCTATATAAAAAAAAATATATACTTTTATATTTTTTACAACTTTAAAGAAGACTAATTTATTAGGAGGTGGAGAAACAAATGATATTTGAAGTGTGTGTGTGTGTTAAAACTATATGAATGCAGGCAGACGAGAAATTACACATCAATAATGACAGCATCAATAATTTTTAAACTATTAATGTAAAAGTTATTAGTACAAAGAATTATAAAATCTAATGCATGATCATTTTTATTCGATTGTTTTACATAAATTGGGACTCAGATAAGTTCAAGTAGCAAGAAGATACAAAGGATAGTATCTGAAAGGATAGATCGAAAATGAAGAAAAATGCCGCAGACCTTACCTTTCTATTTCAATCCGTTGCAGTTATACGATAATTAAATGACTTTTTTTAGAGGAAACTATGTTTTTTGCCATAAAATCTGTAATATCTCCACTTTGAACATTCTTCAAATTTTGACCACATTTTCAGATTTAGCTTTAAATTTTCTATAAGAGCAGAGTACATGTAACCTTGTATTTTACAAACATAGGACCTAAAGAACAGCTTGATCTTCACCTTATTTAGGGAAGTTACAATGTCTTATAATACTTCACCACTCACCATTTTTTGAAAAAACTATCCACAAAACTGAAAATCTCACAATAACTTGCTAATTTAACCAGCTTTGTGGAATAGTGTTGGAGAATCATAGTTTGCCCAACAGATTGAATGGTGATAATTATTAGGATTCGGCAATATTATTTTCCAATACCATGGTGCTCCTCGACATTATTCCAAAGCCGTACAAAAATGAATAAACCAACGATACCTCACATGGAAAGGTAGAAATGACTTTCCCTGTAAAAGCAGACTCATCAGTCCATGAAATTCACCCCAAAAAGTTCTATTCTTCAATATCATTCAAGCCAATGGAAAAATTGAGGTCTATGTTCATTATCATTGTGTTTTAAACCTTAAGTGGTGGCGTGGTAGCTCAGTGGGTAAGGAGCTTGACTATCATGCTCCTGGGCCCGAGTTCGAATCTGACTGAAGGCAGAAAATTTATATTCTGTCATTTCAGCCTTAGATCAAATTCGAGGTCGGTAGACCCTCCTGGGGCACACGCAGCCTCCTAAAAAGTGGGTACCCTTAATTGGCGAAAAATCCTGGCAGTTGAGCATGAATTCTGGCTAAATCACCTCCTTTTACTACCGTTGGCTGAGAAACAGTACAGCCTATCAAAGTACTGAACCCGAGACCCTTCATGGGTTGTAAATGGAACAGTTTTTTTTTTTCTTTTTTTTAATAATCTGACTGTGATATATCTAACATCTTTGATGCCTTTTTAATAATTTTAAAAAAATAGTTCGGTTTTCATCCACCATTAGCCCTCTTTCATATGTTATATGTTTTTTTAAACCTTACATTGTAAATCTAATAAAATAAATCCTAAATAATAATAATGAATAGATAAATGTTAGTTTGTTTTTGGGCGCTACAGTCCTTGCAGGACCTGGGCCTCTGCCACCATCCTTCTCCACTCCTCTCGGTCCCTTGCCAGGCTCCTCCAGTTCCGTATTCCCAGCCTCTGTAAATCCTCCTTCAGGTCATCCATCCATCTGCGCCTGGGTCTGCCTCTCTTCCTCTTTCCACCTGGTGTACCATTAAACATTATTTTTGGATTTATATTTTTAACCTTCACCATTCTTATATTTTCCTTTCTTCCTCTCCTTTCGGCAGGTTCTAGACTGTTCTTTTTTTTATAGAGGTGAGGTCGCCTATCCCTCACACTCAACCCTCCTCCTTTATCCAGGCTTCGGACTGGCAGCAGTTCACCTAGCATCACTAGGGGTAGCAACACTACATCTATTGGCGGAGTTAAATGTAATAATATAAAATCCTTTGATATGGTATCGCTTTACTGACAGTTTTCCTTTATTTTCTATTAAAAAGTAAATTTTTCTTTTTGCTTTTTATTCCAATGAAGAGTTTATTATGTTTAAAGTCCATATTAACACTAAGCAATTATCGTAATGCTTACTATTAGCCCAGTCAAAAAATTAGCATTTGTCGCAACTGATTAGGGGAAAGCTAAATTTTTGCAGGGTGTTAGTACATAAAGTATACACTAAAACAGCAAAGTCCCGACCCCCACCCCTCTTGCCTTAACCCCCCCTCCCCCCCCCCTTCAGCAACATCACAAGTACAGAACTCTGGTTATATGCCGACAGCTGGAAACCGAATTATGCTATCGGACTGTTCTTTTTTTATGTTACTCCTAATAATATTACAAACAAATTATGTTATATACACTTTTTATTTAGATCGCTTAGTTTCGCCGTAATACTTAATCATATACAGAAACTGCCACTACAAAAAACATAAAGTAAGTTCAACAAATTATAGATTTTTATCATTACGTTTTGAGAAGAAAAGTTTTAAACAAAGCATATAGATAATATAATTATATTTAAAATGATGTGTCTCATAACGCATAACATTAAATTGATGGCTTCCTAAAGAGCATTGAAAGAGTAGTGGGCGCCGGTCCTAGCAGGGCCGTGCTGAGGTGCACAAACGCATATACTGCTGTTCATGATCATGAATAGTCATTTAGTTGAAATGCAGCAACAATGTTATAACGTTTATTTTTTGGTTATTACTTCCAAAGTGCATTTTCTGTGCTATAATAGTCTATAGTTTACTTGTACCACTTATATAGTACAAAATTTAGCATCGAAGACTCAACTCCAAAAATCAAAAGATCTGACTACTCGATATTGTTCACTACCCTTAGCTGTAAGTGTAATAAAAAGTCTTCCTCAAATTATCTTCGGGTTTAGGGGAGAGAGGGAGTGAAAGTCGTATGTTGCTGGCTCTCTGATCTCGGAATTGGGAAAACGTTACATAAAAACATATATACATAAAAATGCAAAGCAAATTTGCAAAAAAATGTCATTTTATTCCTCTCTTTTCCATATCATAATATTAGAGCTATGGAAGATGGAAAAATAGAGAATTTTTTACTTGAGGTAAGTCGCAGTTCTCCGGAATAATACCTTGTGTCGGTACTCATTTCGCTATAACTCCGAAACTATTTGTCGGACAGTTATGGTAAAGAATATTGAAGTGTCAGCAAATAGTTGGCTCTTCCTCCCAAGCCTGTATATATACCCCCCTCTCTTTGTTCCCCATCATTAGTGGTATCTTAGTCTCGTAGTTAACTAGTTTAATTATAGTATATTTCATTTCATGTTAATTGTACAAGTTGCCTAAATAAAGTTTTTTTTTTTATCGTTTTGTGGAGAAGAATATTTAATTGGCGCCCAAATAGGGACCTGGCGGTTCTCCAAGTTTGAAGATTGAAGAAATATTCTGGTAGGCCGAGAAGACTCGAAGAAATATCCTTTGAGGTAACAGAGTTTGGGGCTACTTGAAAGCAGATCTGATTGTAAGGCCACTAAGTAGATCCGAAGAAATAGCCATTTGGTAACAGGATCAGGACTTACTGCTTGGAGGTGTGTTTCAACACTGTACGCCGGTTTCAAGAAAAATATCATTGATATCTTCTCCTCAAAATTTACATAGCTTTGAGGTATTGTACAATTAATTTTATGTTTATGAATTTAATTTAATTAATCCTGAATTTAAGCTTAAAGAAAGTAAACTAAGTGAAATTATAATTAAAGATAAAGAATTAACTGTTATTGATAGTAATATTAACTGTAGCAAAATGACTTCAAATTATTCTATGACAAAAGAAGATTATGGTCACTTACCATATTATAATGGTGACCCAACTTTTTTAATTGCATTTATCAAGCCGCTAGAAATTATTTATAATAATGTATGTAATGAACAAATTTTAAATCGCGCACAAAATGAAAACAAACTAATTCAAATAGCTTTATCGCGACTTACCGGTGATGCCCAACAACTTTGTATGTATGAAAATTTTGGGTCTATTGACGAATTTAAATTACATTTAGTTAATCATTTTAAAGATTCGCGGACGACTTCACATTTACAGCATGAAGTAACACAAATTAGAATGCACAAAAACGAACACCCCATAGACTACATTAACAGAGTTTTACCATATCAAATCCTTATTCAAAATAGAATTATGGTTGATATAGATATTATAAACAAAGACCAAGAAATAAAATCCCAAAAAGGTCAGATAATTGACCATGTTCTCAGAAATTTACCCCCAAGGCTTAAAGATGCCCTTAATCATATCGTCATACGTGGCTTGATTGATATGAAAAACACACTCTACAATAACTGTAGAATCATAGTGGATGATTTATACCCACAAGGTCAAAATAAAAACGAACACCACGGACCAACACAAAAAAACCATCATAACGGTCCTAGGCATAATAATCATTACCATAATTATAATAGTCCAAATTTTAAACATAACTGGAACAAACACCATGAACAAAAACCACACTACGATGAACGACATCGTTATCATAATTATGAATAGAAGCGTTATCAAGATTATAAACATAACAATTATACACCACATAATCCACAACACCAACAAAATCAGCCCCATTTCTCTAACGGACAACAACATAATAAAACACCTTTCCCGTCACAACCATTTAATCCTAACTCTCAAAATACCGTGTCTATGAGAACAGTAAGAAGTAACAATGTTCACCATATGGAGGATGAAAACGATCATTTAAAACAAAGGGTTGCAGAATTAGAGCAAAAAGTAAATAGTTTTTTATGCTTAAACGAGCCCGAACCTGCCCCCGACATATCCTCAACTTAATTGATGGACTTCCAACATTCAAGGAATTATTAGGCAATGACTGGCTCGTGGACACCGGCTCAGAAATTAATTATATTATTCCCAATTCCGTACCTGAAGGAATTAAAATAAATTCGGAAGAGTTCATTGTGACTACTCCTACCGGCAGTGAGTTAGGTAATGGTTCAATACTATTAGACCTCGCCCCGTGTTTAGGACTAGACCATGAATTATTAGTTAAGTTTAAAATATTTAAATTTAGTAATAAGTACAACCTATTGTTAGGTATGAAAGGAATGGAGGAATTAACCACAGAGATATTCATATTAGTAAAAATGTAAAGGAATTTAAGATAAGAAATGTAACAATTAAAGACGGTAAGATAATAAATAATAACAATTTAAATTTAATTAATAATCAAAATGAATTATATAAGGTCATTCGCCATGATCACATTAATAAAGAAATAAAAGAAAAATTATTTGATACCCTAATGAAGTATCCCGAAATTGTTAAAACAGAGGAAGATATTTTGCAGAGCACAAATTTAGTAAAACATTCCATTCGTTTAAAAACTGACAAACCTATATTTACCAGAAATTATCGATTTCCGCAACATTTTCAAAATGATGTAAATTTAGAAATAGAAAAAACTATTAAAAAATGGAATAATAAGAGAAAGCAATTCCCCTTATAACAGCCCGATTTGGATAGTCCCCGAAAAAGCGGATGCAAGCGGCACAAAAAAGATTAGAATGGTTATAGACTATCGGAAAATAAATGCAGAAACCATTCCAGATAGATTCCCCTTGCCCAATATTGAAGACCTATTAAATAAATTAAATAATTCATAAGTCTTTACTACCATTGATTTAACCTCTGGTTTCCACCAAATTGAGATGGATCCAGACTCAATTGAAAAAAAACAGCATTTTCCAGACTCCGGTCATTATGAGTTTCTTTGTATGCCATTTGGTCTGTGCAATGCTCCCCCCACCTTCCAAAGATCAATTAACGCTATGCTCGCCAATGTCCCAAATACTCTAGTGTATATGGATGACATTATAATTTATTTGGAAAACATAAAGGACCATTTAAAACATTTTGAAACAGTTTTTTCTAAATTAAAAGACCACAGACTATCTATACAACTAGATAAAACGGAATTTATGAGAACTGAATTGCCGTTTTTAGGTCATATTCTTACATCAAATGGAATTAAAACTAATCCTGACAAAATTGAAGCAATTCAAAAATTTCCGATACCTAAAACAGAAAAAGAAATAAAACAATTTCTTGGAATGACAGGTTATTACAGGAAATTTATCCATAATTATGCCTCTATAGCAAAACCACTTAGTTCTCAATTAAGAAATAAAGAAATTATTAACCCTGCGTCTTATAAAGATGCGTTTGAAAAATTAAAAATGCACCTAATGAATTTTCTCATCAGTTTCTACTCAAACAGTATCATCTAAACAGCTACGGCCCGATAATCAGAATACCTCTATTCAACAGCGGTTACATGTGCTTTTCCTCAGATAGCAGCGATATTCGTACGTCCAGATTAGTTCAATAACTAATATGCCTTATTCAACCGTCCAATAAATAATCAAATGAATTAAAAAATCGAAAGGCTGGAAGATACGTTTTTAGTATGTTTAAGGGCCGATCGGGATGGCCGAAAAGTAGAATCTGAATCTTATCTTCTAGATAAGAAGAATCTGAATCTGAAGTTTTCTACCACGGCAGCCGTCGGCTTCATACCCAAAATCGCAAAAAAGAAAAAAAAAGGTTATCTTCGTTTTTTTTTTACATATAACACAACCAAGCGTTTTTCGAAGCAATTGTTTAAATATTAATTTTAGCTTGAAGCAGTTCCTACAAAATGTAAAAAACAACTCCGAAATCGGACCATTTTTCGAGAAGTTATGGTCCTGAGAAAAATTGTAAAAATCGGCAAACTAGCGATCAGCCCCACTTCTCCGCGAAAATACGTTTGTCGTACTCTTTTGGTTATAACTCGGAAACTATTAGTCCGATCCAAGATTACTTTTTTTTTTTTTAACTTTAAGTAGGCTAAATTTACTATTAGAATTCATATGATCTAGTCCTTTAAAATACCCATGCCAGAACGCTAAAAATCCCGTACATTTGTGAAATAAAAGTATTTTTTGGACACTTCTTTCGGAATAACTCCGAAACTATTTTTCCGATCAACATTTTCATTTTTTCATCTAAACGCTGGTTAAATGTACTATTATATCCTATAAATGTAATTTATATTAAATCCGTGTAACACCCACGCTAGCACGCTGAATGTGCATGCTTTGGCAAATTATGACTTGTTCAGTGTTCCGAGTTATTATCGAAAAAATAAAAACATTGAACTTCTCCCCTCTCCCCCACCGTTAGTTCACCCCCCAGGCGCGGGGACTTTTAGTATGTTTACCTTCCAACTATTCCTAACGAAGCTATGAAGTCAAAAATTATCGCATATTCCATGAACTCTACATCCCTCATTTCAGCGCTCATTGACTGGACTATAAATAAATAAAGTAAAACAAGAAAAAAAGGGGGAAAAATATCTCTACTATTATATAAAAGGACAAGCCACTTTTCGTTTGTGATCACTAACCGCAAAAACAACAGAACCAATCTGTAACAAATTTTAACCACATCATCTTTATAGTTCAAGGAAGGTTTAGCAATAATAAAATGTAAAGATCTTAATTATTATCATAAAAAAGCGATGAATATGTTGTGGTAGTGAAGTTCGATAATCAACCGATAGGTGGCGAGCACCATTCAAGAGAGGTTACAAAGGTACGGTGTGATACGGAGAGCTAGAAATTTATGTTAAAATTGACTTATTTTCAATTCAATTGTTATTAAAAAAGCTATATGGAGTGAAATGTGGATCCCAGTGCAGTTTAAAAATCGACCGATACGTGACCATTCTGCAACAAAGTTTACAATGATGCAAATGTGTATAATAATAAATTTCACTATAATAATAATTAAAATGTACAGTCTTGAGTCCCAGAAACGAAGTTTGCCAGTCATATATTTTTATGGTTAGAAATTAAAATCTAACCAGATGGATCAATGAAATTATTTCTACCAAATCGGATATCTAATTATGCTTTTACGTACTCTTCAAACACCTAATAAATGTAACTTTAACCAGGTTAAAAATTACTGCCATGCGTAAAAATATCACAAAAGAAATAATGCTAAATTCAATTCTTCAATACAAGATTTTTATCGATAAACAAATGAAATTCAATTAATTGTTTAAATAATCTAAGTTCGTTATTTAGGAGAGTGGGTGAAGCCGCGACGCACAGTGCGGCCCTCAAATGGGGTTTCGGGGGAGAAAAATCAAAATCCATATTAAATAAAGAAAAACAATTTTTATTTATTAAGATTAATTAATTAATTAACTCGAAATTAATTATTTCAAGGTATAAACTAACATAAAAAATATAATTAGAATTAAAACATAACCAATGTAATTTTTTGTTGATACACATAATATGCGTATTTTTTTCACTCCAAATAAAATGTTTGAGTTAAGATTTTATTGTTGGTAAACAATTAATTGAATTCGCTACCCTCATCTTCATCTTCATCATCATAGTCAGAATCACAGTCATATGATAGTAATAAGTTTCCATTTCATCTTCTAAAACTGTGGTTTCATTTAAAAATGATCGAAGAACTGTGTACTTCCTTTCGCAAAGATCTAAATCGAAATATTAAGTAAGGATTTCGGCAGGTTATAGTTCGGATTGTGGCTGAGTTTGCAATAAACTTTTATGAGACCTTCGTTCTAATGATTTGGTGGCAAAAACAACTTGACCTCTCGAAAACACTAAATATTAAACTCAGCGTTTTTTGGTTTTAAAAAGATACTTGTGGCCTGCCTTGACTAGATGATGACTGAGGCTCACTCAGATCGAAACTAAATATTTCTTTGGGGACATTAATATTTTTGTTTAGCAACTCAGTATGGCGTTTGACAACATATTGCCTGCAGCGGGAACATTCTTTCCATTTTCTTCTCAATGCCAAACAATAATTGGAGGAAATTTTGTCTATTGCTTCTTCCACCGGATCAGAACAATCATCAGCGATTTTTAAAACAGCTTTTAATTGCGGAGCAACAGAGGAAACTTTATTCGTCATGTCGCTTTTTATCCAAGTCTCCAAGTCCGAATTTTTATACATAGATCTAAAAAAAAAAAAAAAAAAAAAAAAAAAAAAAAAAAATTATATAATGATGATTCTATTGTTGTAATTCTATACTGTTGTAATTTAAGTGATGGAATGGTCAGGGGTGCAGTTAGGTAAATAAACACGTCAAGTTTTTAAATGAAGTTTATATTAAGCGTGCCGACGTTTCAACCTGCCTTGCAGGTCTTCATCAGGGCTAAAATAACAAAAAATTGGATGTGACCAAGATGATACAAACATTTAAAAAATAAATTAATAAAAATAATTTAAAAATGAAAAAGAAAAAGAAAAAATAATAATACAAAGTAAATTAGTCAACGAAAGAATTAATCGCTGTTTATATAATTATAAGAATATCTGAAGTTAATTGAATACAAAATAGTAGCAAAGTGTAGTTTAGTAATTTTTTTAAAATTCAATTTAACATCATCTACGCCTTTTTAATAATTTAAAAAAAATAGTTTGTTTTTCATTCACCATGCGCCAGATATTCTTATAATTATGTAAACAGCTATTAATTCTTTCTTTGACAAATTTACTTTGTAATATTATTATTTTTTTTTCTTTTTCCTTTTTAAATTATTTATATTAATATATTTTTTAAATGTTTGTAGCATCTTGGTCACATCCAATTTTTTCTTATTTTAGCCCTGATGAAGACCATTTCATCACTTAAATATACACTGCCGGTCAAAAGTTTGAGACCACCCTGAGCCAAAGTATGTAAATTTAAAAGTTTAATATCTTTAATATCGTTCCGCCTCTCTTTTTCTATCTAATTTTATGTTGATGTTTTTATTTATAAGTAAAAACACTTTGTTTCACTTTTGAGATTTTCTCCGTAATAAATCAATTACGAGCTATTCCACTCAGGAAAAAAAGGAACTTAGTTCATAAATATCTAATTAAATTTGAAATGGCTCAACAAAAATTCCCGCTGCCTTCATTTAATATGAATGGGAGATTTTCGTTTCTCAATTTTTAATTCAAATTTCAAATTTTTTAATCCAAGGTTATTCTGTCGGCAAACGAAATTGTTGGAATTAATATGGAAAATACAGTTTGTTTTAAATTATGTATTGAAAACTTAATTTTAATTTCTTCTCTTAAAGGTAGATGAACTTTAAAGATCTTGGTATAAACTATATAAATGCGTTTAATTTTATTTAAATCCATTTATTTTTCACCTAACATCAAACTTTTAAATTTACTGGTATCGTTTCAGGGTGGTCTCAAACTTTTGACCGGCAGTGTATATATATATATATATATATATATATATAGCTGCAGCTAATTTTTATTGGAACACAATCTATAATAATGGATGAATTTAAATATGCTGAAAGTGTAGGATACTTTGCGCCGAAATTGAGATATTTAAATTTTAACATTAATATCAATACTTACAACCTTCTCCAATTTTCTTTAAAAAAAAACTTGTTTTAGTCTATTAAACACCACCTACTCGAGCCAGTGAACTTGAATTCATGTTAAATTTCAAGACAGAACTGATCGAAAATTGCAACCTATTAATCCTTTGTTTACCTTTTGAGCCTTCTGTACCTAAAAGTAAACTTGTTTACAAATATTTGTTAGTTTAATAATACGCATCTTCCAAACATGTACCGCGATTACAAAGAGGTGACACAATTTATAAATTTTTGATTTTTGTACATTGGCGGCCGCACTGTGCGACGGCGTATAATTGTAAATAAATAATTATAATTTAATATTTTGTTTTTTACAATGTACTGTTAGCATAGTGTTTTTAATTATTTGATTTATTAAAAACAAAATTAGTTTAGTTAATAAGCGTTGGAGAAAAAAAAAATTAATTGGAGTGTAAAGTATTTGACTCACAATCAGGCTCGGCAATATGCTTGTTAATGGATGAGTTTTACTCACTCAAATCTTTCCTTGAATGAGTAAAAGTCGCAATTTACACATTAGTCACCTTTTTTTTTTTTTTACCGATATTTTTTTTTGTTAATTACAATCAATTTATTTTACCCTGTTTTACACATATTTTAGGAAAACAATATAAAAATAAGGGTCTTTTGCACTTGTTGCCCCCGCATTTAATTTTGAGTTTATTATCATATGTTACGAGTAACCTTCCCAAATGTAATAACATGAGAGATCGTTTGATTATTTCTATTATTAAATAAAAAACAAAATAATTACAAAAAAAATTATTTAATTATTTATTTAAATATTTTATTGAGTTTTTTTTTTTTTTTTTTTTTTTTTTTTTCCGTTTGGGGCTACTTAGGACCACGGGGCTCGTTTCGACTCCTTATATGGGTCTGCTGTTTCTTCTTTAAATAATAATATCACTGAAAATCTCACTAAAATATGTTTTATCATATTTTAGAGTTTAGCAGCGAAATCATTGCATTATCGATCAGGAAAAGGCTTCTTTGGACTAAAAATAAAAGACGGTAATAAGAAAAAGAAAGGCGTACAATTTGACCTAATGCTTACAAACATCAAACTACCATTTCCTAGTAATGGCTGAGACAAAAATAAACTTCCCTGCGTCAATTCTTCGATCAGAGCGAGAAGCGTCGAAGTTCGAGTTGTGATATATATTTGATTATATCTGACACTGTTCAAACAGCCTTGTGACGTCAGCGAACAGAATAGCTTGAGTAACCAAGTGGTCTGTTAGTTTGTTGAGGTTTGATGGAAATTATATTATGATAAATTAAATTATCCCTCTACGTACAATACTTATACTTATACTTAATTAACTTAATTAATTATATACTTATTAATTAGATACTTATACTTAATTAATTTACTGCATTTCCAAGCAGATCCACATATAGGATGTAATTAGAGAATAATGATTACAATGTCATGTCAATAACATGAAAAGAACTACTCACTTATAATATTTATATTTAAACATCTATTATAATATAGATTGTTGTATTATAACAATTTTAACAATCTGGCCGTATTGTAAAAGGTTTATCGATATATATATATATATATATATATATATATATATATATATATATATATATATATATATATATATATATATATAATGAATAAAAATTTGTGAATGGTAATAGGTGGTTGCTGAGTGGGTAAGGCGCTTGATTACCATTTATGCTTCCGGGCCCTAGTTCGAGACCGGCTGAAGGCAGAAAATTTACATTGTCATTTCAGCTGTGGCTCGACTTCGAAGTCGGGAGACCCTCCTGGGGTACACCCAGCCTCTTTAAAAGTGGGTACCCTTAGTTGGAGGAAAAACCTGGCTGTTGAGCGTGAATTCTAGCCAAATCACCTCCTTTCACAACCGTTGGCTCAGAAACAGTACAGCCTTAAGCCGGCTCCACACATTCGTGTTATGCCATAACACGCAACACGAAACAGACATGCTCGTCTAAGATTGGCGAATGTGTGGATGGGCACTCGGCTCGTGTTAAGCCGGCTCCACACATTCGTGTTATGCCATAACACGCAACACGAAACAAACATGCTCGTCTAAGATTGGCGAATGTGTGGATGAGCACTCGGCTCGTGTTATGTATTACGATATTGTTTCAGATCCTGTTATAGCCGTATAGCCAGCTCCACACATTCGTGTTATGTCATAACACGCAACACGAAACAGACATGCTCGTTGAAGATGCCGAATGTGTGGATGGGCACTCGGCTCGTGTTATGTGTTATCAAGTTGTTTCTGCTCGTGTTATGGGTGTATCGCTATAGGAGGCGGTTTTTAACACACATCAAAGGAAATTTGTTTCCCCATAACACAAGCCGAAACAGAGAGAATCGCTTATTCACAAATTCGCTTAGCAACAGCGAATAATCGTGAAGCCTAGTTAATCATTATTATCAATAATAACTGTTTTAAAATGAACTATTAAATTTGATAATAAATAACGTTAAGTAAGCACGTAGCGATTTAAAATATACATAATTTAATTCGATAGCTAATTTTATACATTTTGAATTGAACTGGACTATAAAATATATTTTTTTTACGGTAGCGTTTGTAATGGGAAACTACGTTGTTGACAGAGTTTTTTTCGTCTATTTAATTAGACAAGAAGAGATTATCGTAGCTTATCTTCATTTTTGCTCTTAGTTCAGTCTGAAAGTAAATAGATCATGGCGTAAATAATGCTTATGCAAACTTTATTAACACATGAGATAATGTTATAAAGAAATAATAAGAGCTGACTCTCAGGACATTAAGTAGCCTCGCATTAAAAAAAAGTGGTATTTGAGAGATCAAAGAGTCCTGAAACAATGGCAAAATAAAATAGAAGATTTAAGAAAGTGGGAGACCGAATGATAAAACTCAATTTCTCTAAAACAGGGAAAACAATAGATAGCTCAGACGATTTATACATCGAAGGATACCAGCCTAAAATACATGTTTTTAAATACAGCAATAGATACTTGTACATGTTTTTAAATTGAAAAAAACAAAAAAAAACAGTTAGATTCCTGCCAATTCTCTTACTGGCTTTTAAAACCAGCAATGCAATTTTTTTCCTCTAATCCGATTTTGTAATCTTATTCCGTTTCTAAAAAAAGGCTTGTCTACAGGTACAGTTTAGATATCAAATAAAAGCTAATTAAATTTCCTTTAAATTCTTTCTTGAATAAATTAATGTGAAACCAGTAGGTACTTTTGTTAGAATGCGGCCGAGAACTTGACTCAACAGAAAATTTTTAAATATTGTGAAAAATCACTATTTTTTGGAGAACTGTATTTCCGCAACCAATTAATCTGCATAGCTGCGGTTAGAATTAAATTGTCACACATTTAGTACTCCTTAATATAGTAAATGAAGGGGTCACCTGTAGTGTAGTGGTTAGCATAGCAACCTACTAAACCCAAGATCGCGGGTTCGCAGCCCGGCAGATGACCTTAGGATTTTTTAAAGGGGAGTAAAAAATCCTTAGCTATGCCGTCCTTCGGAAGGGACGTAAAATGGGGGTCCCGAGCCTGTGCGATGTCAGGTACTCGTTAAAGATCCCTATCCTAATTATACCTGGATAGGCAAAATTTAGGACTCCCACCGTAGCATCGTCCGATTAGCCATAGCAGCATAAAAGTGACGTTAAACGAAATAAACAAACAAACATATATAGTAAATGCTATGTCAAGCAAATTTTCATATTTTAGAGATATAAAAGAAATACGAAAATAGTGCTACAATTCCGCGGTTTATTGAGTATTACGTACAACCCACCTGATTTTGAGGTTTGGAAACTTGAATTTTAACTATCCTCATGGGTCCTAACAACATATTAAAAAATGGTAGATGCATGCATTTTTACGAACTTGGCTTATTTTAGTAGCTATTGATATATTGTCATGACTACAGAGAACTGTTTCGTCATTGTTTCGTGTTATGTGTTATGCCATAACAGAGAACTTTTTCCTCGTTGTTTCGTGTTACGTGTTATGACATAACACGAAACAGGTTCGACGAACATTGTTTCGTGTTGCGTGTTATGAAATAACACGAATGTGTGGAGCCGGCTTTACCTAACTACTGAACCCCCAAGACCCTTCATGGGTTGTAAGTGGTACAGTTTTTTTTTTATTAATAGACAGGCTTTCATCAAAGAACAGGATTCTCACTTCTATCGAGGAATTCATAAACTTTTATTTGAAGAAGACCTTACTCAAGAGAATGATCTTTCAAACTGTGGAAATAGGCGATCATTTATAAAAATATTGGCATGGGAGCTCATCCGGCCACACATGTTGCCCCGCCTAGTTAGTACATATTTGCTATCTCTACTCCGACTTCTTATAAGAGAAATAACTAAATCTTAATAAATTTTCTGTTAGAAAGTTAAATAATTTTTTCTTGGGGGACACCTGGATTTTTTTGTGGGTGTCGCCTTTGTGTAATTATTATTGAATGTAGTCTTCCAGGGTTAATGAAGGACTGTCCTATGAGCTGGGATTGAGATTTAAGAGACAAATCTAATGCTTTATAAGATTTATTTTCGGGATCCCCTAGAAGTTCGTACGAATCTCGCCGCTATTCTAAAATCTGTTGGCTTTATCCTAATTTCTTTCGTCAGTACTTCCCAGGTACATTCACATTACCATCCTTTAAAACAACTTATATAAACGGATTCATTATCCACCTCTTAAATACAAGAACCCAACCCATCAACTGGATACACCTTCACATCAAACAATGCCATTCATAAAATCCTTTATCATCCTCGTTTCCTCTTTTTGAAATTCCTTGCCTATTTCTATTAAAACATTCTACGTTCTAACTTCCTTTAAACACTTATCTATTTCTTCACGTCCTCTGTTATCAATCTTCCAAGCAAGTGTACAAATATGTATACGTAAGAGATACATCATTTTGTATAATTTTTTTCTTTGAATTGATTATGTTACCCAAAATGAATCACCGGAACTAGGCGATTGCCCTTTTAATAGTATTCTTATGTTAGTATTTGGGAACGAAGAATAAAGATTATTTTCTTCTTCTTAATTCTCAAAATATAATTATTGCTTTTCATTACATAGTATATTATATTTTTTTGTTTTTAAAATTAACCAACTATTAAAGAACTAGTAAGAAGTGAAGCTAAATACATAGAATAGATTATAGCTGCTTCTGAACTAGCTCGCGATTCTTTTGTCTATAACTTATAATTCGGAATTAACAATTATTTGCAACTTCTGTTGTTATTTTGTTTATTGGAAGACTAGTTTCGAATGGTAGACATTCATCATCCATTTTACAAAGCAAATAAAAAATTCAAAACATAATCAGTTCGATCTATAGATAATTTATAATTATTAAAAAAATTATGACTATAAATCAAAAATGTTTATACTCACCAAAGGAAGCTAAGCGGAAGGAACTGTGTGGCGATTAAAAGAAAGTGAAGGGGGTTCGTCAGCTAAATAATCAACCAAATAATAATTCCTTTTCTTTAAGATTTCCTTATGTCTAGCAGGTTTTTCTTTTCCTACTGGAAATAAATAAAATATTTTTGTTTTTATATCAATTTGTTGAAATTTACAACTGTACAAATATATACATCAAATAAATGTGTTAACGATTACAATGACATGTCAAAACTTGAAAAGAAGATTCATCTTGTAGCACTTCAATAAAAATTCTACATTAGAAGGTCTCTTGGCCATCTTCTTTTCAGACGCCTCGGAGGATTAACGGGAATGGAGTTGGAAGAAAGTTGAGAAACTAGTGGATTTGGGTGGTTATGGAGCTTACTACGAAAAGATAGGTATCTGGTGTGGGCTAAATGAGCATCATATGAAACATTAAGATATTTAGAAATAAGTTTGTTGGTAACAAAGTAAGGAGCATTGAGGATTTTTCGAATGATTTCGCATTGTAAGGATTGGATACGAGATGAATTGGATGGTTTAGTGCAGGGGTCTCCAAACTTTTCAGCCTTCGGGCCATGCTGATTACTTCCAAAGGTTCCAATGGCCAACACCGTTTTAATTTTCCTTTCAGTATATACAATTTCTAGACTGGTAGCCAATGGTGAGCATGCGCTTCCTGAATTTGCTAGTTCAATCGCTATTGTACTGTATTGTGGCGACCACGACACTTGAAGATATCTTGTGGTTCCACGAGGAAATAAGTAATGTATGTCTTTTAACTTCGATAAGCGATTAAATTTTTTTGAATGAAAAGCATCGTAGTCCATCCTAATTACAAAATAGGTAATGGCCGCGGAAGTTAGCATTCTACATACGTCGATTTAACAATGCACGAACTGAATTTCAGGTTGCAATGAGAAAACCAGCTTCTACCTCATTTATACACTTATATCAAACTGTTCCAGCAGAAAATAATATTGTTTCAATCACTATTGCGTAAAAAGTGTTTCAATAATAATCTAAGTTTTCCGTTTTCCGTCGATTTTGCAGTCGAATCTTTGAATAGAAATTTGGATAGTCGTTTTTTAGTCTTTGATATCATTGCGAATAAAAATAAGATTATTCAAAATCCTTTTGTTACCGACGTTGAAACATTAGCCCCAGAACTTCAACTTTGTTAACGGATGAGCATCTTAAATCCCTTTTAATAATTAATAAAAGTGAAATTGGTCCACACCTACAAACTACTGTCGCGGGCCAGATTTGGCGCGCGGGCCGTAGTTTGGAGACCCCTGGTTTAGTGGAAACCCAAAGCTCAACGCCGTACATCTAAATAGGTCTCACATAGTCATAAGTCTATGTAACTAATCGGAAGGTTTGAATGTTTGTCAAATAAATGTTGAAGTAATCGAAAACGAAGGGCAGTTTCTTGTCTTTTTAGTCTTGTATGTGGATTTCAAGTAAGACGTTTGTCTAAGTGGAATCCTAGGTAGCGGATCTGTTTAACAGGGATTAGTGGAATATCATTGAAGAATACTGTAGGACAGGAAGTCATAGGTTTACGACGTAGGGTAAATCTTATTTGGTGAGATTTGGTTAGATTTATTTTGATTCTCCATTTTTGACACCATTCTTGAATGTTTAGGATATAGGATTGGAGTGTTTGGGAAGCAATGAAAGGGTCATCGTTTACTGATAATACACAAGTGTCATTCTAACGATTCTTAAATAATTAATTTTAGATCATTTCCGACGTAGACTGTAAGTTTCACTCCCGATGTTTTACTTCATCTGCCAGTTCAACTTTTGAAAAGTTAATTTCATGAAGACATACCGCTTCGCTTCCTTAAGTGAGTATCTGTATGCATTTGTTTTTTTTACCTTACATTTTTAAATTTATTCGCTAAATGTAATTTGCATATCTAATTGCTATTTTGAAGAGTCGTATGTTATTAGAACGGATGATGATAATTTAACATTTGAAACTAGTAAAAACAAAATAACAACAGAAGTGGGAAATAATTCGTCGATTCCATGTTATATTGATATATATATATATATATATATATATATATATATATATATATATATATATATATATATATATTTTAGCAATTTAATAAAATTTTGCAACTGTATACAATAAAATAAAAATGATTCTAGTAAGTGTGAAGATAATGTTCATAATGGCAAGTCAATTACTTGTAAAGCAAATGCCCTTGGTAGTATTTCAATAAACCTTCTACCTAGACCATATTCTTTTCAGACGCCTCTGACAATTATCGGGTGTAGCAAGTTGGGAGACTAGTGGATTCGAGTGTTTATGTAGTTTTATATGAAAGGATAGATATCTGGATTGATACAAATAAGCAACATATGAAACATTGAGATCTTTATGGATAAGTTTGTTTGTGACATAATAAGAAGCATTAAGGATTTTACGAAGGATTCTAAAGGTTAGATTTTGGATACGAGAGGAATTGGAAAGTTATAAGCTCATCCCCTTATGTCTAAATCGTTCTAATTACTGTAATGTAAACAAGTTATTTGTTTAGAAATTTGCTCGTTTTTGGCTAGTTTTAGAGAAAATCGCAAAAAAAGAAACAAAACAAAAATGTTACAGGTAGAGATTATCACCTTTCAAAATTCGTAAGGCTAGGCAGTGTGTATGTAAACACTTAATGTTATCCTTTACATTATTTTATTTGTTTACATTTTGGCTTCCTTCTAGGATTATAATTCCTAAATCAGTCTTCAGTCAGTCACTCAAATATTTTTGTGTGAATAGCATCAGCCACAATGCCGCATGCATATCTAATGTTGAATACGCTGATATGATTTTTGTGTATGGTTTCTGTAACGGTAATGCTTTAGAAGCGGTGCGGGAGTATACGCGCCGATTTCCAAATAGAAGAGTGCCTAATCGACGAGTCTTTTCGTTAACTTTTAATAGACTACGAGAAACTGGGTCATTCTTAATACGTAATGAAGGCGACCAATTTCAGGCAGCAATAAGAGCAGATTATCGGGGAAGAAATTGTGTCCAACGCCACTTCGATAACAATCCTGAGACTAGCATCCGAAGAGCATCTGCTGCATTAGCAATATCGCGGCAAGTAATATGGTGAACTTTGAAATGTGATAATCGCTACCCATACCATCTTCAAAAAGTTCAGAATTTATTACCTCAAGATTATGTCAAGAGATTGAATTTTAGTAACTGGTTTCTTGACAAAATTCGCGATGAAAATTTATTTCCATTAAAAATTATATGGACCGATGAAGCTACCTTTACAAGAGGAGGAATTGTTAATCAAAGAAATTATCATGTGTGGGCTCTTGAAAATCTCAGAGCTATTAGAGAGAATAGGTTTCAGCAGGAATTTGCTATTAACGTTTGGCTTGGAATTTGGAACGGATTACTGGTGGGACCATATTTCTTACCTAGAAGACTGAATGGTATCACATTTACACATTTTTTGGAGAACGACTTTTCTAATTATTTAGATGACATTCCCTTGCAGCAGCGGATTGAAATGTGGTTCCAACTCAATGGAAGACCAGCTCATTATAGCAGAGTTGCTCAAGCTTGGCTGAATATAAATTATCCACGATGGATTGGACGTGGAGGAGTAGTAGAGCAATTAAGAGACCAAATCATAGATGCAGTACACCAAATATCATCAGAACAATGTTTAGCTGCAATTTATCAAGTGAGTGCTATGGTAGATGTAATGCTTGCATAGGTGCAAGAGGACAACATTTTGAGCAATATTTACATTAAAAAGAACATAACATAAATATAAATGTAAATAAATAAGTATAAAAATGAAAACTTGTTTTGTTTCTTTTTTTTGCGATTTTCTCTAAAACTAAGCAAAAGCGAGCAAATCTCTAAAGGACTTTTTGTCTTAGTTTTTCGGTCCCCTATAAGTTCCTGAAGTTTTGCCATTTAAATTCGGGACACCCTGTGTATGTGTGTGTGTGTGTGTGTGTGTGTGTGTGTGTGTGTGTGTGTGCGTGCGTGTGTGTGTGTGTGTGTGTGTGTGTGTGTGTGTGTGTGTGTGTGTGTGTGTGTGTGTGTGTGTGTGTGTGTGGGTGTGTGTGTATGGGTCAATCTCCCATGACATACCACTAAATGGATACGGGAAACCACTATGAATATGGGAAACCACCGATCGTGGTTTCTATATAAAATGTCTTGTAACACAACTGTTACAAGTAGCTGCAAGGTATAATAAAAAGTATAAAGTATAAATATAAATAACGTAAATTCGTTTTCTCGTGGTTATTTATTTGTTTTAATGGTTAAATTTGAATCCAAAACGGCAAACTCTATTTCCCTCAAGTGTCCCATAACATGAGTTGGTAACTTTAAAGGTGAATAAGTTCTCCATTTTTGCAATTATTAGCTTACTTTTTTTTTTTCTGTACCTCTGGTAAGTTGTAATAAATTGAATTTAAGTAGTAAAATTTGGTGCGAATGAATTAACATGAAGGTTATTATTATTTCATATTATCTTTTTAAGTTTTTCATATTTACTTGTTTAAAAATGTTACTGTTCTGGTCAGTTACGGCTGGACTAACATTATTTTATGTTTTGATGTGTTTTTTGTTTTTCTCTATGCGTGGGCCCCACAATATTCTCCTATCCGTTACCCTGGTAACTTACATTTATATTTTTATTGGCTTTATTGCACCGTATTATATAATTATTACTATAATTCAAATACCCAGTCTATTTAGACATATACCTCATCGGTCCAATAATAAACCAGAATATTTACAGAGCTGAGTAACGCGTCATCTTGAAATAATTGAGTGGCAGTGAAATGTGAAAGATCAACCGCCCTAAGGACAGATACAAAGATAGAGCGCGTCTATATCCAGAACTAGTGACGTCATTGATGACGTCAACTATCCTCGGGATTCCATTACCTTTGCACCCTCCTCTCAGTGTAATCTCTGGTTTTTCACTTCCTTTCAAATAAATTCAGGATACATTATTTACACTATTAGTCGATTTGATATTTATTTAATTATATAATAAAACTGTATTTGAACTGTAACTTAATGTTTAGGAAAATGTACTTATAATTTTTCTTAGAATTCATGATCATTAGAAGCTTAATCGGTTGTGAATTATATTTTTTCATTTTTTTTTTTTTTTTTTTTTTTTTTTACAAAAATCAAATTCGCTTAACTGTCGCATAGTTAAAGTGACCAGAGGTCCTGTGTTTGAAAGGCACGTCTGGTTTTCCCGACCTATCTCATGACATCAAATTATACACGTTTTAGTTTTTATAAAAAAGTGATAATGACTATGTAAGATCCTGAATAAAGCACAAGTATATTATAACAACCATGGAGTTATAGACAAGTGGAGGGGGCTTACCTCTCAATAGCCAGGGCAGGCAGCCATTTTGGAGTGCACCGTATAATCAGTACATTAGCCGCTTATCAGTTCAAATATTGGTTTCCTAGGCTTTATACTGTTGTTATTTTATTTTAGTGATTTAATTATTTTATTTATTACGAACCCTTTCAATTTCCCTAGCCTATATGGAATGCAAGTCGCCAGTTGGGCATAGTGGGCGTGGCCGGTTAATGTTTTGGTCTCGCCACTCACGGAACAATATACGAAAAAGGCCTCTCCATAGTATTACAACTCCTGGATAACAACATAAAGCATTAGATAACAGCACCCGGAGGTAACATTCCTTGTGTAATTGTAACAATGAGATATATTATATCGATGGTATCAACGAATGCTCTTTTAAAAGTTACTATTATTTTGAAATAAATTATAATTGCTTTAAAACTCTTAAAAATAGACGGTGCTTTATTAAAATAATATGTGACTCCATTGAGTCTCATGTATATATATATATATAAAGTAAGTATATATATATATATATATATATATATATATATATATATATATATATATATATATATATATGTAGTAAAGTTCTTGAGGTTCAGTCAATAAATAAAAACAACTATTTTGGCGACGTTTGAGACTATATTGTTCTCCTAATCATGCCAATGTAAATATATATATATATATATATTTTATTTTTTTTTTTTTTCCCTTCCATAGTAACCTTATGAAAGAGTCATTTATTGAATAAATGAGCACATCCCATGCATGCAAGCATATTGTGTGCTTAGCTCATAACAAATACAAAATTTAATTAATGACAGCATTGTCAATTATTTTATAGAAATGAAAATACTAAAAAACAAAACAAAAACAAAAAAAAAGATGCTAAATTAATGAAATAACTAAATTTAAAAAAAATATATGAATAAAAAAAAAAAAAAATTACAAAAAAAAAAAAAATGAAATAAAAATCGTGAAACGTTTAAAATAGTATTTGGTAGTTCCATGCTCTTTTAGAAATTGTGTAAGTTTGTAATGTGTACTTTTAGT
Organism: Euschistus heros; assembly: GCA_003667255.2. Taxonomy (NCBI): domain Eukaryota; kingdom Metazoa; phylum Arthropoda; class Insecta; order Hemiptera; family Pentatomidae; genus Euschistus; species Euschistus heros. The sequence goes on from RCWM02000145.1 coordinate 38,860, forward strand.
TTGTTATAGTTTCCTAAATTAACGTCTGGTATAAACTTGTGAACTGGTCGTCCTTTGTTTGATTGTTGTCAGTGTAAGTTCCAGTTTCGTATTGTGCCGTTTCTTAAAGTTTTCTTGATGTATGAAATAGGCGTTTGAGAGTATTCAAAAGGTAAAGAATTGTTTGTCGATGTGGATTTAGCTAGTTCGTATATATATATATATATATATATACATATATATATATATATATATATATATATATATATATATATATATATATATATATATATATATGAATATAGTTCTTGACTGTTACTAGTTAATGACAATTATGTTTAATAAGTAATAATGTATAATAATAATAATATATATAAATAATATACAGCATAAACCAACAACCATTTATCCATTTATATTCACACAGAAATACGGAAATTCCAACTAACTGCTCCTGGGAAAACCTTTTGGAAATTCCTACCCTTAACTTTATTTTCAGAAATTCCCCAGTTCAGTTGTATACTAGATTAGTTATATGTAGTAGTAGATACCAATAGCATATCCACCAGTAACATTGTAACCAGTATCACGCTCCTCCATATTTTGTAATTATATATAGTTAATTATTCTAACACATGTTGTTATATATTTATATTGTAGCTAACTTTATGTTTTAAAATAACTTGTATAACTTATATCATTTTATTGTAACCTGTTTTTTTCACTGTAGAGCATGACTATGAGAACAATATAGTCTCGAAACGTCACAAAAATTGTTGTCTTTATTTATTGACTGAACCTCAAGAACCGTATTATATATATATATATATATATATATATATATATATATATATATATATATATATATATATATATATATATATATATATATTCCATATGTTTCTGCGCTTCCTTGTCCGATCCTCTATGCTCTAGAATCCCCCCTCCCTGTATTCCCAATGCTTTTTCCCTTGAAAAATTTAAAACACTGTTCTTTCACCATCTTTCTCTCCAACCTGACGCACTCTAATTGTATGGATGTCTCATAATGTATGTAACCATATAATGTAATCACAAACTATGAATTTACTGTTGTCTTATGATAATGCTTTAATTTTTTGTAATTAAAATTTTTAATTTTCTGTTTTTCTCTTTTTCATTATCATTTTTCTATTTTGTTTTTTCTCTACAATTTTGTTTATTATATTCACTCCTATATTGTCTTTTTTTTATTTAATATTTTTTTTATTTCTTTTTTTTTCATTTCTATTTTTTTTTTTTTTCTGTAGTTGTTTACATGCAAATTTGTATACACTTTTGTCTTTTGTGTTGTTCATTTTCAAAATCTCTCGGCCAGTAATGATTTTAGTTTGTGTTATGTAATGTTTTTCTTAAGGAACTTTGTCGAGAATAAAGTTTTTTTCTATTATATTCTATTATATATATATATATATATATATATATATATATATATATATATATATATATATATATATATATATATATATATATATATATTATATTGTTACAAAAGTCCTTGGGCATGAACACGACCCTTAATTCCAGCTCTATTAACCCTATAAGAATGTTTTTGTTTCTACTTTCGGCTTAGGAAATTTCTTATTCTGGCTTATTATAATTTAATTCCTTAATCCCTTAATCTCTTAATCCCTAACTACTGGAACGGTGTCCACTACTGAGACATTGGCCTTATTTATGCTTATTGTATTATTTTATGCTGTTGGATGATTCGGTTATTAGCTATTAAAAGGAGCTATTTCCTTTAACTGAGTGTGTGGTCAGTAATCCAAAAGAAAGGTATCTCATTTAATGGAGGAATTATCATATGATTTATTTAATCAGATGTTTTAATTAACCAGATGTTTTAATTGATAATAACGGGCGGTCGACTATTGTTATTAAAAGCTCATGTGTGTTCGCAGTCCAATTATCTGGACCTACTCATTAACACCTTAATTGTTTCTGTTCTTATAGATACAGAGTGTTTACCTTGCTGTGGTCTCGGATTTGCTCGCATCTGCTATAACATCTATGTACACTTGGCAACAGCCAGATGTCTATACATTGCACTTTTTGCTTCTTTCTTTTCTTTAAATACATATATCTATTGTTACATATGCACTAAAAGATCTAAAAGGAATTACTAATTATATTAAATAGTATAGAGCAATAATTAATTTATTGAAGGGAAACTGTTTTTAAACTCCAGACATAACAAATAAAACAACACGAAAATATGTCAAAGCGGCTTCAAAAGGTAACTAGAATGAGAGTATTTAACAAAATATGTAATTAAAATGAAAGGACTGGTATTTGGTTTAGGACAAATCAGCAACACATAAAAATGTGTGTCATTGTACATTAATATGACTGTCATTAACTGTTTATCTACTTAACACCTAGCAGAAAAATTACTTCACACATTAATAGGCTAATTAACGGTAACGGTTCGGATCGGCGACACCACCAAACTAGGTTGACCCGCGCTACACCGACCAGTTCGATCCTTACGCTTCACTTCGAGTTTACATTTTTCGATAGTTCATTCCTATAACCTCACATGTAAACAATCACTTCTACAGTTTCACTTGGATTGTGTTGTTTAGTGTCTTATATTGATATTTAGACTTCTTATATCTAAATAAGTGAAACAGAAGTTCACAAAATGAGTTTCATAAAGGATTAAGTGTTTTATAAATTCATGTTTTCTTATTTCATCTAATCTTATGTGTAAAAGTGTTATAAAACTTAAGAAGATTAATTTGTACATGGATTTGGTGTTTTACATATTTATATTTGTTCTATCAATTTAAGTGATAAAATTTAAAACTTGTAAAAGTGTTATGAAACTTAACAAGATTTATTTGTACATGGATTTGGTGTTTTATATATTTGTATTTGTTGTTACAATTTCAGTATACATATTTTGTGAATGGATTCTTTGTCATCCATATTACTTTTTGTGCTAAAGTGAGACAGATTGTATAATTAATTCAATAAAACATATCAGTTTATAAATAAATGTGAGAAAGTATATCACAGGTTTTTTATGTTTTCTTATTTCCACTTCCCATGAGAAAATATAGCAGAAATTAACATCTTCACTTTCAACTAGGATTCTGTCTTTTATTATATAATGGCTTATAACATGGAGAATTGACAATGTGAAAATAATCACAGATTAAGAGGTAAATGACACATTACTATATAATTGTAGAACTATTGGTATAATGTTACAGATTAATGTGTTTAAAAAAAAAATTAGAAGCCTGATGATGAAACATTATCACCGAAACATGTAGCTACAAGTGTTAAATAAATAGGAGTTATGCCAAATAAATACTTTTGTCTTTTTTATATTTATAATTTGTTATTTTCACTTCTCTGAGAGAAAGTTCATCAGGAATTAGCTTTACTGGTGGTTCAGTAGTATATTAATTGTTGATTAAATTAATATTAATTCAAAATTGATTTAGTGTCTTATATTTCGATATTTCCACTTTAATATTTTCTTATTTCTCATTTTAATGTTAGAAGGTAAACAGAAGTTAATATTACTTTGAACAGGGATTTAGAGTTTCTCAGTAAATGTAGAAGAATAACCTTTCTCCTCTAAAAGCAGCGACTAGAACATCGAAATATATCGGAACAAGGTTAGAATCGATAAAAGGTATTCTGAGCGGGTTTAGGGGTTGGTGTCGCCGATCCGAACCGTTACCTAATTAACTAATATAGTTAGCCATTGTTCTCACAATGTTAATTAATTAGAACAGGTAATTATCCAATATTTTATCCTAAAAAGGGGGTCACGGTAATTAATTTGTATTAATGATAAGAAATAATCTAAAATAAATTAGGTACTAATTAATACGGTGTCATGGAACCAGCTGATAAAAATCCACTAATGTGATATAAAAGGCTATGAAATATCGTCATATTGATTGGCACATTAAATTACAATTAGAAAGCACTATTATTTTAAATAATGTTTTCTTATATATTTTATAGTTTTCTTTAAAAAAAAAAGATGATTTTACTACCATACCTAGGTTGAGGACTAAGATGACCGAGAGTGTTGCCGAAAGAAACTCAACAGTTCAACGTCCCCGGTAACAATAAGGCATAAGTGAATCACATATATCTGTTGATAGAATATAAATAATTGAGTCGTAACATTACTAAAATGTCTCTAAATCTATATAAAGTGGGATTTACACTGATTCACTTTTGATATATGTAAATCCAAAGAGAATCATTCAGAGTTAATTCATCTAAATTCTTCATCCTTGTTTATATATTTTCATCCATTTCAGTGTTTTCATCTTCACTGTTCTTCAATTTGGTGTCAGTAAGTACAAGAATTTGTTACCATATGGATGTGTTAGCAGGTGGCAGGATGTCTCGTTCGAGAAGAAATTCAAGAATTATATGAGGAGGCATTGATATAATAACTGAATGGAGTGGGAAGTAAGTTCAGAAACTAGTGGATTTGAGTGGTTATGGAGCTTAATATGAAATAATAAGTATCTGGTTTGAGCTAAATCAGCAATAGATGGAACATTAAGATCTTTATGGATAAGTTTATTGGTGACAAATTAAAGAGCATTGAGGATTTTTCGAAGGATTGGATACGAGATGAATTGGATGGTTTAGTGGATCTGCAAAGCTCAGCTCTGTATGTCCAAATAGTTCTAATCACGGTCATGTAAATAAGTCCTTTATAATTAATTGGGAGTTTTGAACGTTTGCCTAGTAAATGTAGTCTGTAACGACGAGCAGTTTCTTGTTGTTTTAGTCTTGTATGTGGACTCCAAGTAAGACGTTTGTCCAAGTGGAGTCGTAAGTATCGGATCTGTTCAACAGGGATTAGTCTAATATCATTAAAGGATACTTCAGGACAGGAAGTTTTATATAACTTGAATTTAAAAGAATAGTTACTTCATTGATGAATTCTGGATGAATCATCGTTTCGATGAACGACTCTTTCCTCAAAAGTCGGTCAACTTGTTTTATCTGTTTTATATGTTTTATTTAGTGTACACTTTGGATGAAACATAAATGAAAGGTAATATACACTTATCACTTTCAATGATTCCGCCAAGATGAACACCCAAAGTGATAAGTGTAAATGAGCCTTACACCACTCTCACATTCACTATCTACACCTACCCGTCAGTTTTTACTCTTTTAATGCAATATAGAACAGTGTCGGTGGGGGTTCGAGGACGGGTGTCAGAGCCGTTCATCCTACAAAGCCCCCAGTACCTTATGCGGAACAACCATTTTTTATGGTTTCTACACCGATGAAAATATTAGCAGTGACATCACTTGACATTTCGATAGAAGCCTCAGATATTTATAAATTGTATAGCCTTCTAGGGTTTTAACTTCTGTGCTTTTGAAAATTAATTAAATTGGTCCTTTGTTTTTACAGGACACATCCCTCCCGTTAACTAATACCGGTGTAGAAATATGAAAAATAACAGATACGATGTATGTAATCTGTAATCCAATTCATATCCAAACACAATTCTGAAGTATCATACAAGTCTCTACATCATAAAAATTCCAAACAATTATTACTTTGTTTAAAAGTGCCCCGGAGGTGTGGATAAATGATACAAACTTCATTTTCTTTATCTTCTAATTTAAGCAGTTATTTTTACAATTTGGTGGATTTATCTTTACACTATTAAAATGATACCAACATATTGTTTTTGACGCTATAAAATATGTCTTTAAATTTATCTGTATTAGTTTTTCCTACTTCCGGTCGTACATCGTCTGCTTGGAGGCAAAAGTTATTAAGTGGCAGAATCTATTTTTTTTTTTTTTTCATTTCAATATTCAAACGGGAATATGAATTTTATCATTCTCTAATGTGCATATGCAGCAGCTATATTCACTTAGTAACATTTTATACTTATGGGAAATGATATCAACGCACAATGACTTTTTGTCGAATTTGGGAAAAATTGTACTATGGAACTTTTGCCTCCAAGCAGACGATCTGTGCTTGGTTGATGAAGCGTACATAAACTTAATTTTCGTACGCCGAATATTTGTCTATAATGCAGAAGTGGATACAAAATTTAAGCTGAATTCCATTAAAGGGATGGGAAGCGCGGAAGACGTCGAAGAACAAAGTTAGAAGGGTGTCGGAAACTGAGTTAAAACTTTTCCAACTGTAGGAGGAAGCGCTGTTTGTCATGTAAAAGAAGAAACAAAATTATGCAGATCCTTTAGTTTAACATTTCCTCTCGCCCCTCCCCTCCCCTCCTTCACCTCATCCTGAAACAATGTTAACAATATTAAGTTAATATTATTTAATTAGAGATATACCAGTCGTTATAATAAATATAATGGCTTGTTAAGCATCCAGAACTCTAATAAAGGATAGATATCATTAAGCCTCGAAGCCATCTTTTTTTCAGACGGCCAAGAGAATTAGTAGGAATCGAGTGAGAAGCAATTTGAGAAACTAGTGGACTTGAGGAATTAGAGTCAATTTTGAAACTATGGGTTATTTTATTTGTGACATGAAAACGCACCACTACGGAACTCTCTCTGATGGTCCATAGGTCGTGTCGGATGGAGAAAAATCCAAACTATTTCCACAGTGTTTTGTTACAGTTTTCAAACCCCGTCTAGAATTCAGTACTGAAAATGAATTCGAGAACACCATAAAGGAAACACTGACAGCAGCACTTCCAGTTTCTATTCCACCTTTGGCATTTACTCGTAATGAAGTTTCAACAATCATAAAACATTTACTTTCTAGAAATGTTTCGAGAATCGAATAAACCTTTCGCAATACAGTCAAAACTCGATAAGTCGAAATAGTCAGTAAGTCGAAGTGCACCTCGTTTCCTGATCACGTCTATATGACGAATTGTATTAATTTATTCGAACTATCAATCGTAAACTCGAAGCAAAATTTTTGTCTAAACAACTCCCAACACTCTATAAGTCAAATTGCCTGAAGTGAACGACACTGTAAGTCGAAGTTTCCTACAATCCTAAACATGTACAAACCAGTCTTTCCCAACCCTATCCTCAGTATTTTTTCATTTCGGGGGCAAGACAGACATTTAATGTGTTAATTGTTTTGTTTTTTATTTGTCATGGCTACCACGGATAGAAGCTGATGCCTTAGTAACTTTGCACCCAATACCTCAAGTGTACTATGTCTTCTCTTTCTGATCAAAATTCTTTACCTCATCACCAATTTGGCTTTCGCTATTTTCATTCCACAGCCCATCAACTTCATCGTGTCTATGATTTTCTAACTTCTGCTTTTGAACCAAAAAATGTTTACCACAGGAAGCGTTGTGTATATTATTCAGGATTTCGACAGAGTGTGGTACCCAATTACTGGCTGCATATATTTACATAGAAGTGTTTTATTTATTTATATTTTGTTATTTTCACTTCCCAATATTGATTCTGTTTTCTAATTTTATTTTTTCTGATTACCACATAATTTTTATAATTTCTCATTTTAATATAAGGTGTAACAGTAATTAACATTAGTTTGAAAATAGGTTTAGTGTTCGATTGTAAATAAAGGGGAATAACCTTCCCCCTGAAAATATTTTATTTATAATAGAGCGCTACAGTCCTAGTCGGACCTTGGCTTCACTAAGTACAGACAGCCACTCCTGTCTATCTTCCCCATTCCTCCTCCAACCATTCACACCCAGTTTTCGTAGGTCATCTTGAACGTTGTCCAGCCATCTCAGCCTTGGCCTTCCTCTCAATCCTTTCCCTCCCGGCCTGCCATTCATCATCTTTTTTGGAAGTCTATCTTCCGTCATCCTTTGCACATGGTCGAGCCACCTCAATCTGCCTACTTTGACTATAGAAATAATCCTGGGTTCACCGAACAATTGTTCCAGCTCCAGGTTGGTTCTTATTCTCCATTTCCCGTGGTTATTCACCGGACCGAAGATTTTTCTGAGGAACTTCCTTTCCCAAATCCTCAGTAACCTCTCATTATCTTGGTTCAGCACTCAGCTCTAGCTTCCATAAGTCACAACTTTCGCATAGGTATTATTACAGTTTTGTAGACCGAAATTTTGGCAGATCGAGACCTTATAAATTTACTTAAAGCAAAAAGGCATTTTTGATAGGGTGCAGTATAACATTAAACGTACATTTACAAAATAAAATATGAAAAATAGAAAACGTTAATCCTCAATTACATTGCATACCATGGTAATCAACATTAAGCAGAAACAAATTTATAATATGAGAACATTATCTTTTCTTCTTTAATCTCATTAGCATTGTGTAGACCAATATCAGCCTTAATTTTCCTTTTTCCTATTCTATACTCTTTTCGATATAACACACCCAGAAAAAACAAAACAAATATTATCGAAGGAAGTTATGTTACACTGTTCCCCACAACTTACTGTTTAAAACAAAAATTCGTTAAAATTATATGTAATTTTAATGCACTGTAACATTGTACTATTCAATGTTGCTTGCTTAACTCTGTTATTCATTATTATTCCTTGAATTATGAATAACCGAATAACTACCTTCGATTTTTTAAAGCTCCTGAGCGGAAGGAGGGAGAGGTTCTGAAAGAAAAGACCCAAGTCCGACTGATCGGATTAGAAGATTAGTTATAAAACGCTCCGATAACGTACTACTGACGTCAGCCTTACACAACACTGACGCGGGTCTTCTTAAGTCTTCTTAGCTCTAGCCTCACAGTGTTTCCCTAAAACATTAATTAATACATAATTTTGGTTACGACATCGAACCAATGCTCCCGCCTAAAATACCTTTTTGTCGATAGTTACATTCTTCCTATATATTTCGATGTTTTATTCTCTTCTTTTTGTAGAAGTTTTGTTCATGTTGGAAAACTAATGATTTCTGTTCACATAGTTCCCATTAATCTAATTTCTAATCAATATAATTTTAACGTTTTTTTTTTAAAGAGTAGTGTCTAGGCCCAGTGTAACATAATTTCCTTCGATATTATATTTTTTTTCCTGGGTGTACTACATCGTAAATCGTAGGGACACTGGTTTACACAATACTAATGACATTAAAGAAAAAAGATAATGTTCTCATATTATAAATTTGTTTCTGCTTAGTGTTGATTATCATGGTATGGAACATAATTAAGGGTTAACGTTTTCAATATTTTATATTTTATTTTGCAAATGTATGTTTAATGTTATACTGTACCCCATCCCTGGGATACACTGTAACAAATTTGTGATTTCCGATAACTTGAAAAATATGTGGCTTCTAAGTTTATTTTTGATATTCTTTCATGCCTAATATGAAGGTCAAAGATTGTATATTATGGTAAATAATTAGAACAAGATATACCTAATTAACGCTTTTTTTTTTTTAAATAGAAATTATTTTTTTGTTACACAGTTTCCCACTTGAACCTCTATATTAATATTACTAAAGACATCGAATCGCTACTCCAAACCTACTTCAGCCTAACATACCTTTTATCGATTGTTACCTTTTTCCGATTTATTTCGATGATTTCATCGCTATATTTTCAGGGGGAAGGTTATTCTCCTTTATTTACAACTCTAACACTAAATAAATGCTGAAGCTAATGTATTTTCTGTTAGAAAATACATTACATATTACATTTCTGTAATAGAAATTTAATTTTTGTTACACTGTTTCTCTCTTGACCTTATACTTATATTACTAAAGACATCGAATCACTGCTCCAGACCAACATACCTCTTATCGATTGTTATATTTTTTCGATTTATTTCGATGATTTTATCGCTATATTTTTAGGAGGAAGGTTATTACCCTTCATTTACACACAATTCCATTTTCAAACTAGTGTTAACTTCTGCTACACCTCTTCATATTAAAATGAGAAATAAGAAAATAATAATGCGGAAATAGGAAAATATCGAAATGTAAAACACTAAATCAATGTTGAAAGTACTGCTGTTAACTTGTAGTAAACTCTCTCACATTAGGGAAGTGGAAATAATAAGATATCAAACTTGTGATAAAAAAAAAAAAAAAAAAACATATTCATCCAAATTTTGTTGTTATAAAAGTGTTTTATTTTTAAAAAAAAAAAATAGATAGAAATCAGACTGATTAATACGGATGTGGCGATTCTTAATGTCGATTATTTTCTTGAGAAAAGAACCGGTATCGAGAATCGATGGTACAAAGTCGATTCCTAGGAACCAATCGATATCGGCTTTGACAATTGTTTTGTTATACCTAATTGTTTAATTATTATATATCAATTCTATTCACTAATGAAAAACAAGCAACTGTTACGAATAGTCCAGTCAATGAGTGCTGAAATGAGGGCCGTAGAGTCCATGAAATATCCGATAATTTTTGATTTCATAGCTTCGTTAGGAGTAGTTAGAAGGTAAACGTACCAAAAGTCTCCACCACCGGGGGGTGGGCTAAGGGTGAGGGGGGGGGGGGGCGTAGAAGTATCCCATTTTGGATTTTTTCAATTATATCTCGAAAACGGTGAACTGTAGAAAAATACGTTTCAAATCAAAATAAATTAATTTAAAGACCCTATAAAATTGATTATATACATATCTGTCGATCTTTCAACCGTTTTAGAGTATATCTCTCCGGTTATTGAAAATCGATAATATTCGCAAAACAATAATTTTCACTTTTAGTCAAACTTTTGCTTCTAATGCCTTCAACAATCGTATCTCAGAAAAAATGTCAGAATCAAAGTTGTAGAGCATTAAATTTACTTGAATGGCATATATAAATTTCTGGGACTTGAAGGAAATGTTTGCCAAAAAGTAAGGCAAAATTTTTTTGCAAATTATTGATTTTTAATAACGTATATCTCGAAAACCGTTGAAAGTTCGACAAATATGTATAGAAACGATTTCATAGGAAATTTAATTAGCTTAGATTTTAATTTGTAGCATATTTTCCTGGAGTCCACCGTTTTCGAGATATAATCGATAATTAAAAATGGGACCTTCACTCCCCCCACAGTCAGTTCACACCCCAGGGATGGGGACTTAGTATGTTTTCCTTCTAATTATTCCTAACGAAGCTAAGAAGTAAACAATTATCGCATATTGCATGCACTCTACAATATGTTTATTGACTGGAGTAAAAGGCGTTTCTTCTTATTAAAGACGAATTTTTCATCGTACTTTTTGTTATTCTAAAAAGATTTTTGTTACCCTAGAAGGTTCTTAACTCAAATATGATTAAAAATAAAATAAGAATTTTTAAAATGATTTATTTTTTGTACAGTATCTAAACAGTAAGTTTACTTATATATTATCTGTTTAAGATAATAAATGCTATTTGGTGAAAATAATTTATTTACAATAATTATTGTTTTTAAATACCTCTCATTTGATCTTATCCGATTTTACTCTGTAATAACTTCATACTAATTTTTTTTATTTATTATTATTTTTTTTAACCTAGGTATCGGTACAGAGAATCGATAAATTTTGTCACCGAAACAACACTAATGGTTAATAATTAGGATTCAATATTCTTCAGAAGGTAAAAATGTATACGCTGGCCGATATGTATTAAGGAAAATTAAGAGTATATTGTTTAATACAAATGTTTTCTAATAATATGTTTCGAAGTTTTATTTTAAAAACAAGAATATGTATTATTTCAGAACAAATACGTTTTTCATCCTTTGTCTTTCTAGTACTTAGATAATACAAATTTTTAATTTTCACATTTTCTTGTTTTCGTTATGTTTAATAAATACAAAAAAAAATCCGTGGAATCGGGATTAGATGGGATAATTAATTGAAAATCATAGACCACGTGATTCCATTTGATGTACTTTTGTTAGCAACAATTTTGATTCGATTGGTTTTTGTTTTATAGTTTCTTACGTCAGAGACTTAGAGAGATGCAGACCGTGAAATATTAATAGTCGAGTTGAAGATGACTTTTACGTCTCTTTTGACCTTTTTCCCTCATTCTTGACGTTATAGATCTTAATTTACTTCTTCTCTTTATTGCTCAATTTTTTTTTTTTTTTTTTTTTATGTCTAAAAAGAACTCTAATATCATGCATTTCCTAAAACAGAAATAACTCGTTCAGTAAGAGAGTAAAAGAATCCATAAAATTCTATTTTCCATTTACAAACAGGAATGATATTCTTAGTCTCAAAAACTGAAATAGTTAGATGACAACGCTATTTAAAACTGTTAGTAAAAGAGGAATTCATTTGTTTTCAGTAACGATAAGAAAGAATGATACTTACAATATATATATATATATATATATATATATATATATATATATATATATATATATATATATATATATATATATATATATTTACATCATATAATTTTTATTTTATTTTATAGTTTCACTTATTGAAATAAAATTAATAAGTTGCCTCACTATAGGGCAATTAGTAATATTGATGACAACAAGAAAGCATGTAACAATCCAAGACAAAATAAAATATAATAAATACATGAATAAACTAAAGTATAGAAAGAAAGAAAAAATACAATCACAATACATATACAACAAGTATCCCCCGTCGCGGCTTCAACCTTCCTCATAAATTAAAAACTTAAATAATTTTAACTTGTAATTTAAATTTTATTTGTTTATAATACAAGTTTAAAAATCTTGTATTAAAGTATGAAATTGAGCATTATTTCCTCCATGATATTTTCACACATAGCATTAATTTTTAACATGGTTAAAATTTCACTGTTAGGTCTTTGAAGATGACTTAAAAGCATAATTGGACGTACAGTTTTTAATTTTATTCAAAGAGTTGGTAATCGGATAGACTGTTAAAAAACTCATGTGGATAATGGACTGCATTATCAGCGCTTACAGCTAAAGGCCCATGGATCATAGTTTTATGGTACACTCAATAAAAAGCAAAGGATTGACACTTTAATTTAGTAATAATTTGTATTTGGTAGAAATAACTTTATTGATTACATGTGGTTGGATTTTTATTTCTAACCATAAAATATTATAATAGTGTGGCAAAAGTCGTTTCAAAATTGTACATTTAAATTTTTATCATTGCTAAATTTACCTCGGAATATGGAGCTGATGTAGTTAAAAATTAGTACAGATGGGTTCAGTAGTTTTAACATTGTAAACTCTATTGCGAAATGGTGCTAACCACATATTGGTCTATTTTAAAACATAACTGGGATCCACATGCCTCACCACACATTTAAATCCTGTTGTAACAATTAAATTGAATATAAAAAAATTGTATTATCTATTTCAAGCTCTATATAACACCGTACTTTTGTAACCTCTCATGTTGAATAGTGCTCGCTACCTATCGGCCAATTTTCAAACATCACTGTTATGTACATATTATCGCTTTTTAAATAACAAATTAATTGGAAATCAGTATATTTTATTATTGTTAAACCTTCCTATAACATTAAAGATAATGTTAAAATTTGGTACATTTAGTTGTCGTGGTGAGTGATCACAAACGAAAAATGGCTTGTCGTTTGATATATAATAAGATAGGGTTGCTTTATAGGCTTTTTACGGCCGTGTCAGGCCAAATATTTGTGTATCCGGCCTGTCCGGCATTTGTTAGACTTTTTCGTCTTCTCGTTGAAAGTAACAATTTTATGGCGTGGCGGAAATGCGACTGTGTTCAGATCTTGGAAACTCCCTCTCCTCTTACCTTTTGAACTACGCAGTTCTCCTGTTTTCTGCATTATTCAGTCAGCGGAGACCGAATTTTCGGTGAGTCAATTTTATAATTTCTTTTACGTTGCACTATTATGCTATTTACAAATCCCAAATACAAGTAAAGCATAGATCATTTTCTTTCTGAACTCACTATGTCGAAAAGAAAATGTATATTTTCTGATACCCTACAAAGTCAATACAAGATGTTTAAATCTGGAAAAAGCCATGGTATGCAACATGTTTTATTTGTGACCAAGTAATTTCAATAGGTAATAAGGGCAAAGCTGACTTAGAAAATCATTTAAAAACCGAAAAACATAAAATGAAGATTCGTAGCACAGCATCTACGTCAAGAATAGACTCTTTCATGGATTCAAATTGATTTCACGAGGACTATAAATAAGTGGTTAATGTTATAACTAAAAACTTAAAACTTTATTATAAATTATGTAATATAGCTTTGGTTAATTAAAAATTATATGTAACTTATATTGACAGAGTTTTTTATTATTGAAGTTATTTCTAACCCTAAAGACGTACATCCGGCTTTATAAAAGGTATATTTGGCTTTTAAAGATAATGTCCGGCTTTAATACAGCGCCAAGTCTGGCTTTTGTATTTTAGGAGATGGCAACCCTAATATAAGAGTATAGATATATGCTGGCATATATAGAACTAAGCTTATCTTTCTCCATTTATGGAAGGATACTGTTTCCAGATCTGCTTTGTTCTGATGATTTTTAACGGCCGAAGGACATCCTTGGCCACTCTCCTTCCCGACAAATATCCTTTGGAATATCCTTTGGCCATCAAAAACGTTAGATCCTGGCTTATATCGAAATAGAATCCTTTAGTCTCCTGTTAAAAGGATCAAACGGAAAGATAGAGTGTTATTTTAAAAACGAAAATTTTTAATATTATACAATATATACAATGTAAGGAGAGCTTAGTTTATAAGGTGTATTACAATTTTTGAAAATTTGTATGAAAATTTTTAATTTTTGAAAACGACGAAAATCAAGTCGGGAAAGAGTGGTCTAGAATATTCTTCAGACCTCAGAAATCGTTAGATCCTTGCAAAAACTAGTATCCTCCAGTGGCTTTGGATTGGACGCTCTGAAATTCAGCTGGTTTTCATGAATATCAACTGTTTTTGTATGGATTTTATTTGGACTAATTTTTTTTTTTTTTTCGATATTTGTAGGTGCAAACATAAAGCACACTTCCTATACTCTCATAATATTAAATTAAAGACCTTTTTTCGTGGCTGGTTAATGGAAGCTTCGAAGCTCGTAATAATATTGAACACGCATAAATTAAGTAGTTTGAAGGGTATAAATTGAGAGAGATTACGGCGAGCTTTAAACTTACTCCACTTTAAAGGATTACGAATACCATTAATGGCGATGGATTACTATTAGAGGATTTAGAGCTTAATCGGAAATTTCATATGCCGTTACTTTAGAACAAGATACATAATAAATTTAATTAGTTATTTGTCGGTACTAAAACTTTTTTGACCGGTACCTCGGTTAAAATTAAATCTCTATTATAGAAAGTAATTAATATGAGAGCTAAAATGGCAGACCAAATCTTATCAAAAAACAATAATAATCCAAGAAATAAATTTTTAAACAGCAAACAGCGTTTATTATTCAGAATATACAATATATAAGTTTACGTCAGTTAGGAAAAAAAAAAAAAATAATATGAAGTAAAAAAAATTCATATTATTACTTATTATTTCAGTATAAAAATATTCTAAAGGTTCTGGATTTCATTACTTTAGGAGGTGTAAATGTTGCTGTGTGCACCTAACTTTTGCTTAATGGGAGAATGCAATAATATTTGATAGGATATTGATTTTAATAATATATTAGATTCCGAAAACTAGTATGAGCATTTAATGAAATGAAAAATAATCTCTAAGAATAATAGTGAAGAATGTAAGATTAAAAACTTTATTCACCCGGGACTCGGATAACCTAATCCTAATTTAGACCCCTCCAAAAAAGGGAAGTACATAAGAAAAATGGCGTTGAACAATTGACGTTAAACTTATATCTATTAAATAACAAAACAATACTTATTATGTATACAATCTATTCTATTATATAAAATGACATGCCATTTTTCGTTTGTGATCACTAGAGACCGGATTTTTGTGCAGTAAAAAATCAAAAAATGTGCAGTAAAAAACTCAAAACGTAGAAAAACGTGCATTTAAAAACTTAATACATGCAGCAATCCATTTATTTAAACAAACATGCAAAACGTAACCGACCTTGAATAAACTGAAGCACATTAATTCAATCGGAAAAACTTTTGGAATACTTTTGGAAAAACAAAAAAAGTGTACGATAAACTTTTTTCAAAAAAAAAAATATAAATATATTTATTAAAATTTCCTTTTGCATGGAAACAAAATATAATAAAATGTTTTTGAAAAATAAATTAATTTTTAAAACTTTCGTGAAAATGTACCACATTGTACATTTCAAAATTCTTGGGTTCAACAAAGTTGATTGATCTTGCCAAAATCATTTTTTATAAATTTATAAAAAAACTGATTTACAATGTGCGTCTATTTGCGATTTCCTGTCGCGGTCTATTGTTTTTAAACAGCAAGAAAAAAACACCACCTTCCCATCAATTTCCAGCTCTGGGTATTTATTTGTCCATTGTTTCAATTTTGTAAAAACACTCACGGCCGTTTTTGGGATTTTCAAAATTGGTAGTTTGAAATCTAATCAACAACTGACCCTTTTTGCTTTATCAGAAGTGGGGAGTAAAATTTTCTGAGGAAACGTCTAAATGTTAAGATGTACGTCGATCCTCAGTGTTTACCTAAATCCTCAAAGCTCCTAATTCAATACGATCATTTAAAAGTAGTATGCCACAAATACTTTTGTTTGAGGCAACTTTTTACTTTCAATTTAAAACTAATTAACTATTTAATATCTTGCCTTATAATCGTAAATACAATAAAAAAATTAAAAAAATGATTAAATAAATAAAATTAGATGAATTTGGTTCAATTGTGCATTGAAAAAAAAGTTTTCCAATTACAGGATGTTTTGGCTCTAAATAGAAATAATGCAAACATAAACATACTTTGTAAGAGTAAGAGAAAAAAATTAAACAATTAAAAAATAAAATGAAATAAAGAATAAGATGAAACAATAATGAAAACATTTAAAAGTAGAAATACTCTTCTAACAACCAATATGATTTTAATAATACACGAAAATAAACAAATATCAAAAATAAACAAAGATTAAACACTGTGTTTCTTCTGTTACTATCAATTATATAAGTGTTCGGAAGATCGTTGGCCAAAGAGGTATCTCAGGTAGGGAGGTTCATTGTGAACCTATTTAAGGTCACTTACCTATATACAAAGTCTTAAGGTTTTTTTTTTTAATGAATTTGTTTGTAAAAATGGTCAAAACCAAACATTTATGCCTTTTAACTTCCTTGTTTACTGATATATTAACGCCATTTTTTTTCTGTAATTACTAATACATTGTCCATGTAAAAATTTGATACAAAAAAACGGGGGTCCGTTAAATCTTGTTAAAGGCAAAAAAAAAAAAAAAAAAAAAAAAATTAAGAACTTAGAGTTTAGGTTAAAAACAAAAAAAAGTAAACGCAACAGCGAAATCCAAATTATTTTAAGAATTGACCTAAACTAGAAGTTCTTAATATTTTTTTTTCCCCCCTAACAAGATTTAACGATCTCCCGTTTTTTTTGTATTGGTTTTTTGCATTTAATCTTTTTTATTTTACATGGAAAATGTATAAGTAATTACATCAAAAAAAAAAAAAAAAAATGGCGCTGATATATCAGTAAACAACGAAGTTATAAGGCATAAATGACTTAAAAAAAATTAATAGAAAAAAATTAATAAAACAATAACTTTCAGCTTATACTTAGAAAAATGATTTAAAAA
Source organism: Euschistus heros (assembly GCA_003667255.2). Lineage (NCBI taxonomy): Eukaryota > Metazoa > Arthropoda > Insecta > Hemiptera > Pentatomidae > Euschistus > Euschistus heros. The sequence goes on from RCWM02000145.1 coordinate 56,497, forward strand.
TGAAATATCTATATAACTACTAATGTAACTATACCAATATAAATATAATAAATATATATATATATATATATATATATATATATATATATATATATATATATATATATATATATATATATATAGACTAAAAAATATAAAAAGCAAAGATTAAACACTTTGTGGTCAGTTACTAGAAATAATAGACTACATAGTTATTAAGTTGTATATTTTTGATTGTTAATATATTTTTCATTGATAAACGGTTGTAGATGAAATGTAATTTTTCAAGAATCTTGCTCTTTGGATATCTGATGTCGAACAGTTCAGCAAAAAGTGTATTACCTCGTCTTTATCTTTATTATTAGTAATAATCGTTGTTTATAGAACATTCGACAGTAATAATTTATTACTATCGAATGTTCTATAAACAACTGAGCGATAATTATTAATTTACTTATACGGGTATAGACGCTTGACACAAGGAGTTTTATAAACATGTTTAATTTTTTTTTTAATTTTCTTTTACTTATTATATTTATTTAAAAACCTTACTGACCTTCTAAGTGATAGTAAGGTAGATGTTTTATATTTATATACAATATAATTTTAATTTATATCCAATAAGTGGTAACTTAAATGTGTAACTCACTTTTAGATTTATATATCGAATTTAGCAAAAGCTCATGTATCTACTATTTTTTAATATGTCGCTAGGACCCATAAGGTTATATATTTCTAAATTAGAAGAAGAAGTAGGTAGGTTACTGACCACTTATTTACAAGCTTGTCAAACCAGTCATACAAATCCGATTTTACCATTTTCCAATTTCTCAGTAAACTATTTGTCCTACTGGTACGGTTCAGGTCTAAAATTAAATTGAATTAAATTTCTTTCATATTCATTAATATTTTAGGTTGTAACATAAAACCTGTAACAGTTTGATCTACTACATTATCTACTGCTAACTATAATCCGAAGTTTATAAAACAATTAAAAATTATTATCTAAATGATCGAATGAAGAAACCAAACAAACAGTTTTACAGTACTAATCGATTCTTTTTATAATTCGTATTGTGGAGGCCGTGAAAACTTTTACCATATATCATCATTGAATTTTATGGCAGTTGACAGATAGTCTTTTTTTTTTTTTTTTTTTTTTGTTTCGAAGTCGTTTAATTTTCCTTGTACATCAATCCGTACTATTGAACGTGGAATCTTTTACGTAAATGGTTTTTTACGTCAGAAATCGAACTCAACATAGAGCTGTTTTATTTACTCACTTTTCATTGACTCACTTTTCATTATTAAATTGTATTGTTATTGATCTATTTAGTTAAAAAATAATTGAAAAAGATTAATATAAAATTGAGATATTGTGTAAAGAAATATTATTGTGCTTTTATGTTAGCTCCCATAATTATTTGCCACTTATATTTTATCTAGCATACTTCGTCGCGGCTTCGCTCGCACTCATAAATAAAGAACTAAGATTATATAAACTAATTATTATCAAATTTCATTTGTTTATCTATAAAAATTTTATATTGAAGTATGGAATTTAGCATTATTTCTTCAATGATATTTTCACGCATGGCGGTAATTTTTAACCTGGTTAAAATGGCATTGATTAGTTATTTGAAGAGTAAGTAAAAGCATAATTAGACATCCAATATTGCAAAAATAATTTTATTGATTTCATCTGGCTGAATTTAAATTTCTTAACATAAAAAGTATATGAAATTTCGTTTCTGGTGCTCAAGACTATACATTGTAATATTTATTATAGTGAAAGTTATTATTAAAAACCTACCTAAAACCATGAAGATGTTGTAGTTAAAATTTGGAACAGTAGGGTTTAATTTTTTTACCATTGCAAACTCTGTTGCAGAATGGTCCCCTATCAATCGATTTTTAAACTGCACTGGGATCCACATGTTGCTCCATATATTTATAGTTTTTTAACAATTGAATTGAAAATTGTCAAATTTTATTATAAATTTCTAGCTCAGTATAACACCGTATCTTTGTAAGCTCTTGAATGATGCTCGCCATCTATCGTTTGATTATCAAACTTCGCTACTCAGCAAATATCTATCGCTTTTTTATGACAACATAATTGAATTTTTTTTTTTCGATAACAATTTATTGCAATTTACAACTGTACAATATTTATACATCCAGTAAATGTTCTGTTACTTATTACAATAACGTGACAAAACTTGTAAAGAACTACTCATCAGTAGCACTTTAATAAAAATTCTACACTAGAAGGTCTCTGGGCCATCTTCTTTTCAGACTCCTCGGAGGATTATCAGGAATGAGTTGAGAAATTAGGGGATTTGAGTGGTTATGGAGCTTACTATGAAAGGATTGATATCTGGTTTGGGTTAAATCTTCAACATATGAAACATTAAGATCTCTATGGGTAAGTTTATTGGTGACAAAGTAAAGTGCATTGAGGATTTTTTATTGTAAGGATTGGATACGAGATGAATTGAATGGTTTAGTGGAGCCCCAAAGCTCGCCTCCGTACGTCCAGATAGGTCTAATCACAGCCATGTATATTAGTATTTTGTAATTAATTGGGAGCATTGAACGTTTGCCTAGTAAATGTTGAAGTAGTCTTTAACGACGGGCAGCTTCTTGTCGTTTAAGTCTTGTAAGTGGATTCCAAGTTAGACGTTTGTCCAAGTGGAGTCCTAAGTATCGGACTGTATATCTGTTCAACAGGGATTAGTGGAATATCATTAAAGGATACTGTAGGACAGGAAGTCGTGGGTTTACGACGAAAAGTAAAGGTTATTTGGTGAGATGTTTTTGGATTTATTTTGATTCTCCATTTTTGACACCATTCTTGAAGGGTTATGATATGGGATTGGAGTGTCTGGGAGGCAATGAAGGGATCATTGTTTACTGATAACACACATGTGTCATCAGCGTAAGTGGTGAGGACAGTGGCAAGATGAGTTGGAATTGAAATCTTTAAATTTTATTATTGTCAAACCTTCCTTGAACTATGAAGATGATGTGGTTCAAATTTGGTACAGTTTGATTTAGTAGTTTTCGCGGTTAGTGATCACAAATGGAATATGGCTTGTCCTTTTATATATTAGTGTAGATAAGTTTAATATAGATAATCTATGTTGTAAAGTCTTTGATATTTTTAAATTGTTAAATGTTTAAAATGTTTATAGAACGGATGTTGAATGTTTAACATTGGAAACTAGTCTTCGAATAAAAAAAGAATCCAGTAAAGTGGGGAATAATTCAACAGTCCTAATTGATATATTGCTATGACAGTTTGTTATTTAGATATGTGACGGAGTGATATTACTAAAATTAGTAATCGCTAAACTACTAAAGTATTCTTAACGTCAAAGCCCTCTGCAAAGTTCGGCCTGGCAGATATATAAGTCAATGTCAGGGGAAGAGTGCTTCGCAAATTATTAATGTTTCCCTCGAACGGAAAATCGAACGTTTCTCAGTATCGATAGCTAAAAATAGGGTGAAACGCAATTTTTTAAAATTTCAGACATGAATACATCCTTCATTTAATGTTTTTTTATTATATCTTAACATAATATAATATCATACCTCCGGTTATTATGGTAGACACCGGATTTATGTCTGTAATAAAAATATAAAAAAATAACCCGAAAATTCCTGTCCTATCGAAACCCTATTCCACAAGTACATCCCTGATATTATCTTCACATCTACACCTCGGACATGCCCATGTCCGTGGTCGCACCATAATTTCCTTGATTAATATATGTTTTCCGAATAATATCCGAAACTACTAGTCCAGTCAATGAGTGCTGAAATGAGAGTATTGTAGAGGGCATAATATATACGATTATTTTTGACATAATGGCTTCGTTAAGAGAAAGTGAACTAACGGTGGGGAGGAAGGGAGAAGGTCCAATTTTTAGGTTTTTTGATTATATCTCGAAAATGGTGGACTCTAGAAAAATATATTCTAATTAAAATTATACCTTATTAAATTTCCTATAACATTATTCATATATTTGTCGAACATCCAACAGTTTTCGATATATACGCTATTAAAAAACGATAATTTTAGGGAAACAAATTATATTTACCTCTATTTTTGTCACACATTTGCTTAAGTGCACTTTTATACGTAATTAAAGTAGATTTAATGCTCTAAAACTTTGATTCGACATTTTTTTTCCGAGAAACAATCGTGGAGGGCACTCGAAGCAAATGTTTGACAAAAAGTGAGATAAAAATTATTTTTTTGAGAAAATTATCGATTTTCATTCAATACCCAGTCCCTCTCATCACTATAACTATACTTATAAAATGACAGTGGTCCCGAGACATTTTGTAAATATTTATCTTGTTGGAATTCTTACTATGGCCAACTTCTCTGATTAATTACCACTCGACTTTGCCATAGAGCTTTCGCTCAGTCTCCACTGGATTTTGACACCAGTGTCCCAGCTGAGATACCAGATATGATTTCATTACCGAAATGATAACCATCGTCATAGACCTCCATACAAAAATGTACTGAAGAAAATTTTTATAGCCGATGAGGAATGTCGCTTTTATTCCATTCTCATTCTAGGATGGTTCCTTTCGTATTTCCATTTACACGTTTTAAGTTAAACGGATATCTGTATGCCTAATTAGAAGAAAAAAATTAATTACTGTCATTGATATAGGATTAAATGAATAAAAAGCAAAAATATTTAACAATTCATTTTCCAAAAGGACAAGTCTTTTTGTTGTTGCGCCCATTGGGTTCATGAATATTCCCTGGTTTTTTTCTTCTCGATTTTGGCCGCCTAGAACCGCGTGAAGTAACCATATGTAATCATTCCGGTACTTCTTTTCTTGATTTCCAATAGGTCTTCATTTGTTCACTTTGCTGTCTCCTTCTCTCTTCCGTCCAGATGCTAATTCTTTCTCTCTTTTCCTTCTTCTGGAATCCCTTAAGCTACGTTCTCACGGGGCATGGCAAGCTAGCGTGATCCACGCATTCGTGGAATTTCCTCCGTCTGAAAAAGGTGGCGTGAGTTTGCCTCTGACGCCATCTAGAGAGAAGATAGTCCACGACTGCTCACGCTCGGTATCAAACCTGTTTGATTTTCAGGCGTGGACCACGCCAGTCGAGAGAGGTAACAAGTGGTTTATTTAGACCAAAAATGGATAATATGTTGAAATATTCCAGGATCCGAACGATATTCCACCATTGTTGTCCTTATAAGGATACTGTTTTATTAATATTAAAATATTTAACGGTTTTTTAAGTTATCCGAAGGATATTCAGCCATTGTTGTCCTTAAGGATACTGTTTTAAAATATTTTTAATATTTAACGATTTTAATGTGGTAGAAGGATATTCCGCCATTGTTGTCCTTAAGGATACTGTTTTATTAATATTCGATGATTTTACTTGCGAGTATCCAGTTCCTGACCCAACAACGCTTTTTCTTTTCTTCCGTTTTTTAATATGTCCACGTGACTCTTTCAATCTTTTTGCCAACATTTTAATAAAAACTGAACTCAAAACTGCACAACTTTCCTCCATGGTAGGTTTCAAGGGGCAATCTGAATCGTGGTCGTGTGAACTGTCCACGACTCTCAGCTAGTTTACTTTTCTTCCCCACTCCAGGAAGCACCACAAACGAGAAAACGAAGGCGTGTCACGCTTTCGTCTTTTTGCCCCGTGAGAACGTAGCTTTATAGTTTTTATAGTATCATCCTCCTGAAAGCTATTCTGTCTTGTATTATGTTATCTGTTATACCAATTTCTGCCATGTCTTTCTTAATTCCCTGAATCCATTGGTTACCATTGTTGCTCTTATGAACATAGTTAAAAATTAGTTTTGTAAGTCTGTTGTTATTCATCCTCATTATTTGAACAAAGAATTTGATTCTTCTTTTTTCTGATTGAATCTCACATCCTTTCATCCATGTTCTCTTTGTACAGATCCTTGTTTTTCCGGTGTTTAAATTCTCCCTTGTCTGTTTTCAATGGCCCCAAAATTTCCTTTCTTTTTTCTCTATCCCTTCTATTTTTCCAATTTCCATGGTGAACATATATTCTGTAGGATAGAGACTCTTGTTTGATTACTGAATTGTAATGCTTAAATTTAGTTTTGTTTGAAAGACTTCTCTTGTTATAAATATCTTAAGTCAATTGGTAAGCTAGTTCCAGTTTTCACATTCTTGAATTGTTTGCTTCTTTGTCTATTCCATTCACCGGAATTATTTCACCTAGATGTATTTCCAGGTTTTATCAATATAAATACTATTATTAAAAAAAAATTAACAATTAATTCTTGTCTGTTATCTCAAAAACTCCTCGCTCCCATGGTCCTATTATCACACATTACAGCCTGATGCTGGTGAAGTTAGGCCTCGACTAACACAAGATGGTGAAACTCGGCAATGACGTCAGCGATATCAGGAAGGCTGGGGTAGTTGTGTGACGTAGGTCCGCTCTTCTATAGGCTTCCTAGCAGCTGATAATGTCCTCCTTTGTACCCCTCTCTTCCAAGATTGTTAGCAATTCTAAAGGAATAATATATAATTTTCGTATTCAATCATCTTTAATGTATTATATAATTAATAGCTATGCAAATTAAATATAAAATAAACAATAATCTAGGCTAAATCTAAATACAGTAGAAACTCGACGAGTTGGGGAGAGGGGGTGACGAAATAACGTAAATGACGAATTACAGAATTTTGCTGGTAAAGTAACAAAAAAGCATTTTAAACTATATAAATGGAATTAGTTTGCGATTTATTGAATGTAAAAACGAACAGATGAACATTATACACGCTAATAAAAACTTACTGTTGTAAAATCCAACAGCCAAATGCCAAGTGTTTTTTGGCACATTTGTCGCTCTATCTCCTCAAATATTTGTTCGATCCCAAATTTCTTTTTTCTATCTCAAAGCTGATTAAATTCGCTATCAGATGCTGTATATGTAAATTATATTAATCCTGTAAACCAACCAAGCTAGCACGCTAAATGTGTATGTTTTGGCAAAATATGTAAATTAAGACATGTTTAGTAGACTGGTGTGGGTATTTCATGGTGTTAATTATAAGATACATATATAGGATCTAATAGTAAATTTAACCAGCTTTTAGATAAAAATATTAAATTTTGGATCGGACAAATGGTTTTGGAGTTATGGCTAATAATGTGCCAAAAAAGCATGTATTTTACAAAAGTAAGTGATTTTTAGCGTGATAGCTTGTGTATTTCAAGAATTTTGATAAAAATTTCATATATAGGATCTAATTGTAAATTTAATCAGCTTTAAGATGAAAAAAGTAATGTTGTATCGGAAAAATAGTTTCAGCGTTATAGCCAAAAGAGTACGACAAACGTGTTTTGGCGGACCTGTGGGACTGACGGCAAGTTGGCCGATTTCTCCATTTTTTTCCAATAACGTAACTTCGCGAAAAATGGTCCGATTTCGGATTTTTTTTTCATTACGTAGGTACTAGTTCCAGCTACAATTAATATTTGAAGACTTACATCGAAAAAAACTTCGTTATCGTGCTATAGATAAAAAAACAAAAATAACGGTTTTTTTTTTTGCGATTTTGAATATGAAGCCGATGGTTGCCGTGGTAACAAACTTCAGATTCGGATTCAGCACCCCAAAAAACTTAAAGATCCGTTGAGAATAAAAGTTCCGCAGTTTTTTCTTCAGCAAACACTTTACTGGACTATTACTACAATAAATGGAGGGTTGACTCCTGGCTTGTTCTGTTTTTTTTTTTTTTCTATGAAATGATTTGCAAAATGTATAAATATAGGCGTATTTTTTAGTGACAAACCAAATGAGGCGGTTTAAAGATTAAATTAAAAAAAAAACCCTGACGAATTACAGAATTAGACGAATTATCGAGTGGCGAAATAACGAGTTTCCACTGTAATATAGGAATAAAACATGGACATAGTGGAATTGGAATTGATAAATCATTTGCCGCTTCTCTTGGATTTTTTTTTTTTTTTTTTCATATGAAAACTAATTTCAAATGTTATACATTCATCATCAGCAGATACAAAAAAAAAAAAAAAAATTGAAAACATCAGCACTCTGCTTCATAGATTACATGTATTATAATTTTTTTAAATGAAAGACAATAAATCAAACATGTTGTTACTTACCTAAAATTAAAATAAATAAATAAATAAATAAATAAAATATTCATGAATGATTACAAATAATAAAATCTTTAAAACTAATCCAAATTTTTGTTTAACTGACTAAATAAATCTTTCCAATAGCCTCGTTTTAAATTTGTTTCCAATTTAAACCAACCAGTCACAGGGAAAACCTAAAGGACAACCCATTTTTGCCTGGCCCTTTCGTTTCTTTGCACTCTAGTCTCCTCAAGTTCTTGATATATTTCACAAGTCCTTTTCATATTGCCTCTTTAGATGAGTATCGACATTTTGGTTGATTGTCTTATATTTCCATAAAAATTAATTATAAATAATATATAAAGCAAAGTGCTAATGTTTTGAAATTTTTCGTATTTTTTTAGAACCGATAATGAATGTCATAAATTCAAATAGAAGTTTCAAATAATTTCTAATTGTATAGTTCATTCTATACCATCATGCGTACCTCGAGTGCATAATGAAATACTATTCTAGCCAGGCCACGTTAATGAAAGATGAAACAATGTTATATTTTTCCAAAGTTACAATGTTTTTCTCAAAAAATATATTCTTCACTTATCTTTTTGTAATTATTGTTGTTTTCTATAATAGAATGTTATCCCTTTCGCGGGATAATAAACTCGTTATTTCGCCACTCGATAATTCGTCTAATTCTGTAATTCGTCAGGGTTTTTTTTTTAATTTAATCTTTAAACCGCAGCATTTGGTTTGTCACTAAAAATACGCCTACATTTATACATTTTGTAAATCATTTCATAGAAAAAAAAACAGAACAAGCCAGGAGTCGATCCCTCCATTCCCTAGATCCCTCCCAAAAACTAATTATAGAAAATCTGTAGGTTTTTATTATTGCTAAACCTTCCTGGTAGTACAAAGATGATATGGTTAAAATTTGTTTCAGTAGTTTTCTTGGTTAGAGATAACAAACGAAAATGGCTTGTCTTTTTATTTAATAGTATAGATTATCACATCCCGACAAAATCCATATGAATTGTATCCTTAGGAGTAAGTTGTCCCAGAATATTCTTATCTCGAGCTCACCAGGCAGACCTCTACTAAGTTGTTACAAAAGTCTTTGCACCTAAGTTTAGCTTTATTTCTTAACCATGGAGTTATAGACAAGTGGAGGGGGCTTACCTCTCAATAGCCAGGGCAGGCAGCCATTTTGGAGTGCACCGTATTATCAGTATATTGGCTGCTTATTAGTTCAAATTTTGTTTTCCTAGGCTTTATACTGCTGTTATTTTTATACTGCCTCCTTTGCAGCGACATACACTCCAATAGATCAAATATTTCAGTTTTACTTTTCTATTAATAAAACAAAATTTATGAGTGCTACAATAGAATGCGGCAAAATCATGATGAACATCGCCTAGCAGTAGATGCAGTCAGAAGAAGATCGGTGCTGTGTATGGGAGAAGAGGGAGGACATTTTGAACAATTATTGTAAATTAAGTATGTAAATAGTTCGGGAAATACAGACAATTATTTGTAAAAAATTATAAATTTCTAATAAAAAAAATTTCTTGATATTAAAAATATCTATAAAACGGATGAGAATCGAAATATAGTTTATATGAATTTTTTTGTTCCAATGATGCCTAGAATCGCCTCTCAAAGTTACTGAAGTCTTATGCTTAACACCCTGTATAAATATATATATATATATATATATATATATATATATATATATATATATATATATATATATATATATATATATATTGTGAACTAAAACTTATATTTTATATAATATTTAATATTTTGATAAAAATAATATAATCTGCCACAAATTATTAGCACTATCAAGAAAAACATTCATCAATCATTTATATAGAAATCAAGAAATAATAATATAAATACTTATATCTACAAAGTAAAATGATATGTTCGATTTTTTAAATCTTAATGTTTAGGGCGGATCAAATCTGTTGATTCCCGGCAAATATTTACATTACCATATATGAATAATAACGACTAATCCTCTGTTTGCTAAATTGTTTACTTTTTCCCCAATAGATATAAATATCAAATTCTGGAGTCTCTATGGCCAATTGAATTAGGACGAGGGTCTCAGCGCGTTCAATACTGAAGGGTAGGTACTGTGTCCGAATTCCGCCTGGACGGGTTACAATTTATTTTATGGCGGACCTACCAAATCTTGGCCTTCCCACCCTATACTACAATAGGTACCAAGCTGTAGGATAACCCGTCCTTCCTGCCCTAGTTAGAGTACTTAAGGACGTTAAGCCCAAACAAACAATATCAAACTTTTCTTCATAATTTTATATGGTTGTCTACAACCGTCGTAATCATTTTTATTTTTTTTCTTGAAGGAACGAAGAATATATCAATCAATCATACATCCAAGTTTTTTCATGAACGCATTGCATGACACGCCCGACCTCATATTTCGCTAAAGACAGTAAATGAAATACAGGAGTTTGGTTATGAACTCCTACCCCATCCCTATATTTTTCTGATCTATCCTCTATGGACAAGCACTTTTTTCGTACGTCGGGTAACTTTATGTTAGGAAATATTTTTACAAGTATTTCGGACACTAACAGTTCCTTTTTTGACTTCCTTTCATGACATGACTCGAACACTATCAAATCTGGAATCTATAACTTTGTTAGTGGTGGAAGTGAGTTGAAAAATATAGTAAATATTTTTATTTCAATATATTTGATTTGTTTGTTACTTTTTTTTATTTACTTCATGTTTCCGCACATTTCATATGGGGCCATCTTATAAATTGTGGTACAAGAAACAGCAATAAATGAATATCGAAAAAACAATATTTATACTAACAATAAGATAGACTAGTGAGCCAATTAAGAGTTAGAGGAACAAAACAAATCCGAATATATCATAAAGGCACCACATATTGTATAAATTGCGAGGATGACTGTACTCTCTGTAACCTTAAACAGAAGGAAGACTTATTATGATATTTGTATGCCCACATTATGCTCAGTTAAGGGATAATTATATTAATCCAATCGTAGGACCAAATTAAAATAGAGATTCCCTAGTATTTGTGCTGGAAGTGGATAGCATGCCAAAGCTAAACCTCATTTTTTATTTTTTTGTAAATTTACTAAAAACGAGAAGTTTTTTAAGAAACGAATGAAGGTAAAGAAACTTATATAAAAGATGTAATATCAACTGATTATTGTATTTTCATTTTGTATTTATGAAACTAAGGAATAATTCTGTGTATTTTTAGTTTTATTGAATTATAATGGAAGATTATGCTTTATGTATATGTATGTATGCTTGTGTATGTGGGTGTGTATGTATATATATATAGTTATTTTTGTGAATTTAGTTATTTGGTTAGTTTATTTAGTTATTTAGGCCAACTCCTTGCTATGAGATGTATCTCTACAAGCAATAAAAATTATCTAAATCTAAGTATACTAACAATAAGACTGTGTACTTCCAATCCAACTCCCCCTCTGTCACTACAATAGATATTAAGCGAAATTTCAAGCTTCTTCTTCAACTCGTCACAGGTCATGAACCAGGGCAGGCAGAGTGAGAGCAAACAAACATGCTGAACAAGAGCTGGAGCTGGCCATTGCTAGAACTATTAGAAATTTACAATAGATCTCTAGCCCATAGTCGTTTTCACTTCCGAGAAGGATTTATAGGGATGTGTGGAGGTGGATTAAGATTGAGCAAGAAGATACAAATGATAAGAAAAATTGTTAGCAAAAATTTGAAAATATGAGTGTTATGGAGTGAAGAACATAAGGGATATTGTGGTAATTTAAGCATAAATTGAACACGTACGAAGGAGCGTTTGTTACGGTTCTAAAGATTTCTACTAAAGACTCTAAAGGTTCAGATAGATCTGAGGACAGTCTTTTATATTTATATATTATAAGTTCAGTATCTATTGCTGTGTAATTATATTGACTATGGTTATTCCCTTACATTGACTCTGGTTACCTGGTTTACTGTGGCCTCTCGATGGTTCTCGAGGACTGACTGAAGCGAATCATGAACTGCTTCGTCAGGTTTGTCTTCGGTAGTCCAAGGCCCTCCCATGTATCCCACCTCTATTCCGGACTAAATAGGCTTGATCCCACTTTCCGTAGACAATATTTCCTTTACCAAATTATCAATACCCTTCAACCTTTTTTTATTAACAATTTGCTTCAATTCAGATCTGCAGTCAATTCAATGCACACAAGATCCCGTCTTACCGATCTCTATACTCCACTCTATAGAGCTTCAACATTCCTACGCTCGTTCCTCTTCCACTCAACCATCCTCTGGAATTCTATTCCTCCTCATATCAGGCAAGCTAAATCCCTGAAAACATTCAAATACTTCTATTTTCAATACCTCCTTCCCATGCAATCTGACACTTTCTATTTACCTACTCAGTCAAAACATTATTCTTGCATTGCTGGATTCAGACTCATATTCAGTTCTTACACAATTAAGATTCCATTTAATATAAATTTCTCTTTCTATGAATGTAACATTTGGGTACTTCTATTTTACATACAAATCTAATCATTGTACTAAAGTTTTTTTTTTATTTATTTCTTATTTCATTTTATTTTCTTCCATTTGTAGAATGTTATCTTATTTTCTTTTCTGTATCTTTCACTATCATCTATGTATATAGTCTCATTATTGTATTATTATTTTTCTTTATCTCATTACGTCTTGGCCAGATTTAATTTTATTTATACCTGTACTTATCTATTATTCTTAAGGGACTTTGTCCCAGAATAAAATTATTTTTCCATTCTATTCTATTCTATATTGCCTTGGGATTAAAACAATCATTGCACTTTTATAAAAAAAAAAGTAGACCCTGCACTTTTACCGGACCCCTATTTCCTGATTTAGCTCTTTGGTTTATTGTTTACGACGAATCCGAAATGAGATCATAAGAGAAAGAATGGAAGACAAGAGGAATATTCTGGAGGAAATGGAAGGAAGGAGACTGTGAGGGTTCGGCCATATTAAAAGAATGGAAAATAGAAGAATCCCCAAAATAACTTATGATTGGGAAGCAGAGGGGAGGAGAGGGAGAGGTTGGCCTCGAAGGTGGAGAGATGTTGTGGCTGAAAGTATGGAGGGGAATAACGGAAGAAGAAGGTGATGGGAAGAGAGGAGTGGAGGAACCGTCTGAGGGAGGAGTTTGGTTGAAGGAAACTTTGAATAGCGAAGAAAAATCCTTTCAAGGAAGAAGCTCTTTGGTTTGTCTGTCCATTAGAAAGGTAGCAAGAACCGGTGCTTGCTATATTCGCTCATACTGGTGTGCATATTATTGCACCTGCTTTAATAGATCATCATTGCTCAGCTGATTCCACTTAGCACCGTTAGGCTGTCACTGACCCTTAAAAGTTTTAACTAATAATAATTATCAATTTTTTTATGTATTAAGCTGTAAGACTATTACACTATTGAAAATTGAGAAGTACTGCTTCGAATTGTTTTTTTTTAGCAACTTTTTCTTTTTTTGTATCTGAATTGACTTGTAGCTCGTTTTAATTCTAAGTAAGTGAAACACCTGCCAATTACAGGAGAAGAGGTCTCGGGTTTTTATTGAGAAAATAAAAGGAAGGAATTGGTTAGAGAAGTGTGGGCTGCGGGTAGAAGATCATAAAGGTTGGGTGGGATTTTATGGCGAGCTGCTGCTTCTTAAGGTTGGCCCTCTTCGGTTTCAAACCATAAACTTTCCTTACACAGTTTCTTAAACTTCCAGTAAACTGAACTACAGATACCAATTTATACCTTCAGAGACTCTTCAAAACCCACACATATAAATTGTATTTTATTATTTTTTTAGTTATTTATTGAAATTTACAATTGTATATAAAATATAATCAAGTAAATATGATGATAATGATAAAAATGTTTTTAAAGCTACCCATTGGTAGCACAAATAAAGGTTCTATACTAGGAGTTACAGACAAGGGGAGGGGGCTTACCTCTCGATCGCTGAGACTATAGCTGACTAGAGGCAGCCGTTTTGATTTGCACTATATAGTCAGCATATTAACCGTTTTTTAGTTTAAATTTTGGTTTCTTAGGCTTTATTCTGTAATTTTATTATATTTAATGCGTTGTTTTTCCATTTAATAATGGAGAAATGCCCTGGCCCAATTGGAATGGAAGTCTCCAGTTGTGGTTAAGTGGGCGTGGCCGAGTGGTGTTTTGGCCTCACTCCTCACTGAAGAAAATACGAGAAGGACCTCTCCATATGTCTTTTAACTCATGGTTCTATATAATGAAGTACTGTATTAGAAGGTCCCAAAGTCATCTTCTTTTCAGGCGCCTCGGAGGGTTATCTGGAATGAAGTGAGAAGCAATACTAATAGATTTGAACGGTTGTGGAGTTTGTAGTGAAAAGATCTGGTTTGAATCTGGTTTGAGCTAGTTGTCAGAAACATAAGGTATATTAAGATCTTTGTGATAAGTTTGTTTGTAGAGAAGTAAGGGGCATTTAGGATTTTTCTAATGATTTTGGATTGTAAGTATTGGATACGAGATGAGTTGGATGGTTTAATAGAGTCCCAAAGCTCAACTCCGTATATCCAAATTGGTCTGATTACTGTTATTTAAATCAGTCTTTTGTAACTAATCGGAATGTTTGAACGTTTGTCAAGTAAATGTTGAAGTAGTCGAAAAGGACGGGTAGTTTCGTGTCGTATGTCTTTAGTCTTGTATATAGATTCCTAGGGAGCGGATCTGTTCAACGGGGATTAGTGGAACATCATTAAAGGATACTTTAGGACAGGAAGTCGTAGCTTTACTACGAAGGGTGAAGAAGGTTATTTGGTGGGATTTATTTTGATTCTCAATTTTTGACACCATTCTTGAAGGATGGTGCTAGGATGTGTCGGAATGTCAGCTGTATACACCGTGTAAAGGATCGAAGTATGGGTGTAGGGTATGGAATTTACTATGAAAGGATAGGTATGTAGTATGGAACATTAAGAGCTTTATGGATAAGTTTGTTTGTTACACAATAACGAGCATTGAGGATTTTACTAAGGATTTTGGATTGTAAGGATTGGATACGAAAACAATAGGAAGGTTTAGTAGAGCCCCAAAGCCCAACTCCGTATGTCCAATAGGTCTAATAACTGTTATGAAAATTAGGCTTTTGTAATTTATTGGAAGCTGAGAACGTTTGTTTAATAAATGTTGAAGTAGTCTATAACGAGGAGCAGTTTCTTTTCGTTTTAGTCTTGAGTCTTGAATGGAATTAAAACTACAATTTATTCTGGGATTATAAAAATACTCTAAGAATAAAAAAATGGTGTTGTTGTCTGGCCGCATTTTGTGATTCAGCTTCGGGATTTGGAAATAGTTATCCTATTTCTTCATTTTCCAACAGCGAATAAGTATCTTCAGCCATTTTATGTTTGGCTTGAAGTACCAATCTTGACCATTTCAAAATAATTCTATATTGAACAGTGTAAATCAAGTATATGAAAAATTGCTCTGTTATTATAAGATATAATATAGATTTTAAAATTAGTTACCTTCCTATTCTTCCCTCTTTGTCCAAACTGCTGTATACTTCTCCAAACTGTATACTTCAAGGTAGTATCCAAGGTCCTTTACACGCCGACATCCCTACCAATCCTAGTAGCGTCCTCACCACTTACGCTGACACATGTGTGTTACCATTAAATAATGATCCCTTCATTACCTCACAAACACTCCAATCTCATGTCATCAACATTCAAAAATGGTGTCGAAATTGGAGAATTAAAATCAATCCAAGCAAAAAAAACAAATTTCATCAAATAACCTTTACTCTTCCTCGCAATCCTATGACTTCCTGTCCAACAGTATCCTTTAGTAATATCCCCCTTGGACAAACGTTTAACTTGGAATCCACATGCAAGACTAAAAAGACAGGAAATTGCTCGTCGTTTTCGACTTCTTCAACATTTACTGGACAAGTGTTCAAACGTTATGATTTAGTACAAAAGACTCATTTCCATGTCAGTTATCACACCTGATTGGACATGCGGAATTGAACTTTGGGGCTTCAATAAAAAACTTTGGGGCTTCCAATTAATCTCGTAACCAATCCCAGATAACAAAAAATAAAAAATAAAATAATTACATAAGTATGTATTTACAAAACTCTCCAACAGTTACAATGTTTTAAATACTTTAACGAACAGTGAGCGTTAAAGTATTTAAGACATTGTAACTTCCCTAAATAAGGTGAAGATCAAGCTGTTCTTTAGGTCCCAAGTTTGCGAAATTCAAGATTACATGTACTCAGCTCTTACAGGAAATTTAATGATAAATCTGAAAAAGAAAAAATATTCGAAGGAAACGAAGATATTACAGTTTTTATGGTAAAAAATGTGGTTTCCTCAAAAAACTCTCAGACTTATCGTATATCTGCAACGGATTAGAATAGAAAGGTGGTGAGATCTGCGGCATTTTTGATCTAGTTTCACCCAATTTTTTTTTTACACTAATTGTAAGAGGTACTCACTATGTATAAAAAAAAAAAAAAAAAAAAAAAAAAAAAAAAAAAAAAATCTGTTGATAAATTTGTACCTTTTAATGAGTTTACACAATTTAAACTTTGTATTATTTAATAAAAAATAATAATTCAATTACATATTGCTTTCAACTAGACCTTTATACTATTCATATTCATATTCACATCTGTAAATTAACAATTCAGATATTCTTGCAATAAATACTAGCTCTTAATTATTTGGTAAATTAATTTACTTTTTTCAATTTATATCAGTTCGGTCACATCCAGATTTTTATTATTTTAGCCCTGAAGACACCTGCAAGGTAGGTCGAAACGTCGCTACTTCGTATATAATGTTTCTTAAGCTTGGATGTGTAATTTATCAACCTGACTGCAGGGATGCCATCTTCTCATTCATTACATTTTTAAGTCAGCCATACTTTTTTTCATATATTTTCCTTTCTGTTGTCTTCAGTTTGGATGTTATCGATACTATTTTAATAATAAGAGCTCAAAAACCAAGATAAATATTTAGCAACCCATATTGGACTCCTACTCATCATGTATAAGTAGGCAAGTTGTATAACGACAATGGTATCCTTTTATACAATCGACATTACAACTTGCCTACTTTTACAAAATGTGTTGGACACCATTACAGAATGCCCAAAGTATTTATGTTATTTTGGACAAAAATGAACTTATCTCAATTTACCAGTTTACCAAGACCCAAAGGGAGTAATTAGGCTAGCCGGCACTGAGCCCTGGTCATTCCATTTCTTTAAGGGAGTTTAACAGGGTGATAGCCGGAGCCCCTACTGTTTATAATTTTTATGGATTCAATTTGGAAATTTTGTAAAAGGAGGACACCCAGAGCAATAGTGAATATAATAGGGAATATGACCCCAGTGTTGGTACAGGCATTGTTGTATGTAGACGATGTGGTATTGGTTGCGGAATCTCTCCAGGTCGCTGTGGATGAGTAGCAAGAAGAACTGCAACTAAGAAGCATGCAGATCAATGCCTCCAAAAGCAAGGTGATGTGTTTTGGGTGAAGGAACGATGATCTAAGAATCACTTGCAATGGAGACACCCTTGAACAAACCGATACCTACTGCTACCTGGGAACAATGATCTATAAGGATGGAAGAATAGACCAGGAGGTTATGAATAGAGTACAAAGGGCCAAAGGAATATTCTACCAAATATCCTAATATCTAGAAAATATTAGGAAAACCAGGCGAGACCAAATGAGGAATGAAAGGGCCCGAGATGAACTAGGAATTAGATCCGTTCTGGATACGATCAAGGAAAGACAATTGAAGTGGTTTGGTCATGTTAACAGAATGGGAGATGACCGTAAGGCCAGATGGCTATTAGAAGCAAGACCGGGAGGAAGGCGTCCTCAGGGCAGGCCAAGGCTCATGTATGCAGACTTGATTGAGAGAATTGATTGAGAGAATGGCACAGCAAGAGGAAGCACCATGCCGGAGATGAGAAGGCTTACACAGGACAGGGACCGTTAGACAAGATGGTCAGAGGATGCTACTCCACGCTTAACAGCACTCTGGAGATAGTGAGAGAAAAAAAGAAGAAGAACTTATCTAGTTTTTCCTAAATGGTACAGAATTGTAGAAGGGAGAATCTGCATTAGGGAATTAAATTAAATAAATAAAAAAAAAAAGTATGAAGTTCTTTTTCATTATTGTTTTCAAATATTGTTGGGAGGTCTTTTGATGAGAAAAAAAAGCTATTGGGATTAAAAAAAAAAAAAAAAAAAAAAAAAGGCTGTTTTTAATTAATCGATATACATGATATTTCATTCTCACTCTGTTCATTCCATTGTTGATCGGATTTTTTTTTTTTTTTTTTTTTTTTTTAATTCAACAATGAAACATTTTAAAAACATTATGTCTATTCGTCACACTCTGTGCTTATTTTTCATTATTGCAATCAAAATACATATTGAGTTATGAAGTTGAATAAAGACTCCATCAATGAATAAATTATTTAAAACTATACATATGGAATAAGTTCGTCTGCTGGACTTTTGAACACATCAGTCTTATCGTTAGTATCATATACAAATCAATTATCGATTACATTTCAAAATTGTTCTCAACTTTTTCCTTCTTTTGATCAATTTAAATTTTAGGATAAAAAGGATCAAATTGCTTGAATTAATAATTTAATTAAATGGACAATTAATACCAATAAGTTGAAAGAAAATGGGAGTTTTAAACGTGACATCCAAACCAACATAGCTCCTAAACGGTAGGTCTTAGCGACAAATGTTATAGAACAAAAAATATTTTCCGTTTAATTTTAAATAAGTCACCAACAGAGCTAGAGCGTGTCGAAAAATCCTTAACACTTAAAAAATTTAGGCAAAACTTGACTTTTTTTCATTCAAACCAATATAGCTCCTTAATAGAAGACAGGGTAAGTACCTCTTAGAGTGAAAAAAAAAAAATAAAAAAATGAGTGAAACTAGATCAAAAATAAAGAAAAATGCCGCAGACCTTACCTTTCTATTCCAATCCGTTGCAGATATACGATAGTTCAAATACTTTTGTTGAGGAAACCACGTTTTTTACCATAAAAGCTGTAATAACTCAATTTTCTTTAAATATTTTTCAAATTTTAACCACATTTTCGGACTAAGAATTAAATTTCCTATAAGAGAAGCGTACATGTAACCTTAAATTTTACAAACTTGTGACCTGAAAAACAGCTTGATCTTCACCTTATTTAGGGAATTTACAATATCTTATAATACTTCAACGCTCATCGTTTTTCGAAAAAAAAAAAAAAAAAACTATCCATAAAACTGCAGATCTCACAAAAGCTTGATAATTTAATCAGCTTTCATATGGTATGATCAAATTAATGATCTGTATCGAATTCATAAATTTACTTTTAAAACCGAAAAAACATGGTGTTCTCATTTAGCATACAAATCAGTTAGGTACTTGTGTTAATCAGAGATTAGGATAATTGCTTAATGGAAATATGCATTTTAAACGTAATAAACTCTTCATTGGAATAAAAAAAAAGAAAAAAATTATTGTTTAATAGAAAATAAAGGAAAACTGTCAAAATAGCGACACCAGATCAAAGGATCTTATGTTATTACATTTATTTATTTATTATTATTATTTAGAATTTATTTTATTAGATTTTCAATGTAAGGTATAATGTAACACAATGATAATGAACATAGACCTCAATTTTACCATTAGCTTCTGAATTCAGATGGTGTCGAAGAATACCACGTTTTAAGGTGCATTTATGGACAGATGAGTCTATTTTTACAGGCATTTCTAACTTTCTATGTGGGGTTTCGTCGGTTTATTCACCTTTGTCAGCTGTCGAATATTGTTGGAAAATAGTTTACCCAACAGATTGAATGCTGAGAATTACTAGGATTTCTTACGAAATATCCCATCACAACTTCATCCCAATATTCCAGAGGAAGTTCGGCAAAATATGATTTTCTTACACCATGGTGTTCCTCCACATTATTCGAAAGCAATACAATTATAAACTAACGATATACATGGATAAATAGAAATGCTTTCCAATGTATAAAATAGTACAAAATTCTATTTCTTAAACTGCATTTTTTGCTGTTTTGAATGAGTGTGATGATAAGAATGTTTCAGAAGGAGTGAATCATTCTTTATCTAAATATTATTAAAATGTAATTTCCTAACATTCAAATATAATTGGATGTGCAGTGTTATTTCCGATGACTCAGTACGACATATTGTAGAGTACTGTTCAACTTCCAGCTTTTATATAAAAAAAAAAAAAAAAAAAAAACCCACTATCGATGACGCCATTTTCCCATTTCTCAGCTGTATAATGGAATGAGGTTAAATGTCAGAACGCGACCTTTACCTCTTGAGATGCCTCATCCTCAGCCAGTACTTAAATTACATTACACGCCCACTGCCTATGGGCGGGGGTGTCTACAAAGGATAATTGGATTTTTTTTAAATAAAAAGAAGTGGCGGCGATAGCGGTTTAATAATAATATTACTAACAGGTCGGCGTTTTTGGTATATAAATTTAATCATGAACGAATAATGAATATTTAAAAAAAAAATAATTTCTTTCATAGCTTCATATTACAATCATTCTAATAATTTCCTCTTTACTTGTATATAATACTAACATAACCAGTCGCGGCTTCGCCCACTTTCACAAGTGAAGAATAATTTAAATAATTGAAGTTTTATTTTTTCATTGATAAAATCTTGTATTGAAGTATGCAATCGAGCAGTATATCTTCTCGTTACATGATATTTTTGTCTATAGCAGTAATTGTTAACCTGGTTAAAATTGCATTGGTTAGGTGTTTAAAGATTAACGTAAAAGCATAATTAGACATTTAATTTTTCTTTTAATTTATCAGTTGGCAATACAGATGGACAGAGACTATTAAGAAACTCTTGCGGATAGTGGATTGCATTATCAATGCTTACAACTTCACTCTGCGACAAAATGTTAGACACACTCGTGTACATTAGAAAAACTTTTAATGTTTTCTTTATTTTCGATTGAACTTAGTTTTTTTAACGCTGCTTGAAGTATAAGTTAAGATATTTGAAAAGGAGACAGAATTATCAGACCTTGCTGAATAATTAAATCTAATATTAATAAATATTCACACTTTATTTGCGATAAAACGATAAACACACTTTCGTTTTTTATGATTTTTATGAACTTTCTTGAGGTTGAGACCAATAAACATACATTTATAATTTGAATGAAAGTAGATACAACTAAACACGTCAATTATGGTTAAAAATTATTTTTTTTTTTTTAAAGAAGAGCATCGTTTGAGTTCTTCACTAATGAGGATGGGATGTGTTCTAGGGAAATTTGCAAACCACCTCAAACGGAGTTTATATTTCCAATCTTAGTAAATATTCACATTTTATTTGCGACAAAATGATAGACACACTTTCGTTTTTTTGCGATTTTCTTATTATCATGAGGTTGAGACCAATAAATACCATTTATACTTTATAGCTGTGTTAAATTTTAACGAAAGTAGACACAACTAAACACGTAAATTATGGTTAAAATTAATGTTTTTCAAAAGAAGAGCGCCGTTTGATTTCTTCATTAATGAGGATGGGATGTGTTCTAGGGAAATTTGCAAACCACCTCAAACGGAGTTTTTCATCAGTTACGAACTTCATGAGGCACGGAGAGACACGTGGAACCGCTCAACTGAAGGCCCCCTTGTTTGTCGTTACATGAAAAATGGAATATACATCAAATTGTTGTAAAACGGCATGGCAATCGCTGAGAAAGCCTGGAGTTTAAACGAACCTTAGGAATGTCCAAAAATTGATAATAAAATAAAAAACACTAGTTGGAAAAAATAAAACCAGTGTTTTAGCCGTCACAAATTAGTAACTTTCCTCCTTTCAGATGCCGCTTTGATAAAATCTTTTCTTCTTTTCTTGGTTCATGAAAATTAATAAAAATACAACAGACTCATCTAGATTAAATATATTTTATCAATACAGCCAAATTTTGTTCCGCTGCTCAGCCCATAATGTTGAAGTAATGAGCAAAGGCCATCCAAGCTAATTTGTGACGGCTAAAAAAACTGGCTATATTATTTTCTAACTAGTGTTTTTGATTTTATTATCAATTTTTGGACATTCCTAAGGTTCGTTTGAACTCCAGGCTTTCTCAGCAATTGCCATGCCGTTTTACAAGAATTTGATGCATATTCCATTTTTTATGTAACGACAAACAAGGGGGCCTTCAGTTGAGCGGTTCCACATGTCTTTCCGTGCCTCATAAAGTTCGTAACTGATGAAAAACTCCGTTTGAGGTGGTTTGCAAATTTCCCTAGAACACATCCCATCCTCATTAATGAAGAAATCAAACGGCGCTCTTCTTTTGATAAACATTAATTTTAACCATAATTGACGTGTTTAGTTGTGTCTACTTTCGTTAAAATTTAACACAGCTATAAAGTATAAATGGTATTTATTGGTCTCAACCTCATGATAATTAAGAAAATCGCAAAAAACGAAAGTGTGTCTATCATTTTGTCGCAAATAAAATGTGAATATTTACTAAGATTGGATTAAAATATTCCGCAAGGTCTGAGAATTCTCCCTCCTTGCCAAATATCTTAACTTATACTTCAAGCAGTGCTAAAAACTAAGATCAATCGAAAATAAAGAAGTATTAAAAAGTTTTTCTTATTTACAGAGGTGTGTCTAACATTTCTTCACAGAGTGTAAACGCCTATGAATCATATTTTTACACACAATATCAAAAGGTAAAGGACTGATATTTTGATTTGGCAATGATGTCTAACCATAAAATTGTATGAATGTTTGGAAAACCTTGTTTTCCTCACTCAGCATTGTAATTTTAATTTTTTTATTATTCTAAATGTTATTATACTTTAATCTTCCTTGAACTATGAAAATAGCGTAGTAAAAATTCGGTATAGATGGGTTAAGTAGATTCAAACTGTACAGCGGAATGGTGTTAAATACAACATTGGTCAATTTTTAAACTTCACTGTGAACCCACATGTCGCTCCACACATTTAAATTATTTTTAATAATTTAACTGTGCACCACTTATTTATCTCTTTTTTAATAGTAAATTAAGGTGAATCAGTAGATTTTATTATTGCTAAACCATCCTGGAACTGGTCAAAATTTGGTTCAGATTGGTTAAGTAGTTTTCGCGGTTAGCGATCACAAACGAATTATGGCTTGTCTATTTATAGAATAGTACAATTACAAAGATATACATTTTTCAATAGTATATATATATATATATAATAGTATATATATAGTATATATATATATATAAAAATCAAAAAATAGTAAAAAAAATTAAAATTTTCCACTAATATATATTGACCCTTTAATGGTAAAGTCAAGTTGAACCGAGCTACCTGTATTAGTTCGGTACTCACGAGCTACCAAGATTTGCTTGTCAAGACTTCAAATATATATATTTTTTTCCAATATCTAAGAAACTGTCAAAAAAACAATCTAACTCAGGCAAGTGTTATCAATCTAGTTAATTAACACAAACCTGTTGATGGCGTAGCTACAGAAAATGGGATGAATACGCTCCAAGCTTCAGGTGATGCTGATAATATTGTGAAAACATTTCTCGATAGCTGTGACTGGAGAGGAAGTCGATGTGGCTGATTATCAGATTTATCAGGTGACCCTTATCATGGAAGTTGGAAAGGAAATCGTCTTGTCCGACTTTCATTTCACTTTCCAAATTGATATTAATGTATACACATTTCCTGGGCCGATATCGGAATTTGATTTCTTTATTCTGTCAGTGCACCCATCAAAAACACTGTACCACCTCTTCCGCTATATTGGGTATTCAGAAGTTTATTATAACCATCACAAATAGTTGATACAGTTATCTCTTTTTTCAGAACATCTTTGTGAACTTGGAATCCACCATCAACAAGCAAATTCAAATCAACGTTCTTATAAACATATTGGATGTAATTCATCAAATGCTCGCCCGGTTTCTTGATAAGGGGGGTTCCCTCAAAATTGAGTTGAGCCATTTTAAAAGAAATATAAAAATAAAAAATAAAATAAAAATAGTTATTTAAACTTTGTAGGACGATTTTCGCTTAATTTCAATAAATGAGTTTAATCGCGGTCTGTACGGAGCCCAAATAGCTAGAAACATAAGCGAAGTCTGGGGTAATGTCAGGGTGATTGATTGAACGTTCAGCAATGGTAAAAAAATTTCAGGTGGGAGATTTCAGCGATGACGACAAGGAAGTTCATGAACGGACTCCGTCACTTGATACAAACGTTTTTGAGAGCTTCCGTCGATGAAAACCAGAGAATCTTTCAGTCGGCGAATCGAAGATCCATCTCAAGGTAATCGAAAAGTTAAAAGTGTGGTTGTGAAGGTTTGCTTTTCCCACACTACTCCTAGGCCTGTCGCCAACCAACTTCCACTTTTTAAGATATTAAAAATTTCTTAATTCGATATTAAGAAGGTAGACCGTCCGTTACCTCTCGTAATAATTGAATGGGTGATTGGAGAAACAGCATAAGTTATAATTTTATCAATTATTACTTTTTTTGTAGAAATCGATTACTTTGTCTCAATGACACACATTGAAAAGAGAAACCACTCATGTCTGGCAGACATAATGTGCGTTATGAGGGTCGGAACTTCTGCAGTGAGAGGAGAAACAGCAAACAATGTGTTGTTTCTCAAATCAGTAATTGAATTATTATTGTTACTCGTTGATAACAAAAATTAATGTTATTTATTAATATTAATATTATTATCATTAATAATTATAATAATATTATTTTAGTGTAACTCATTAACAACAGAAAATCCAGTAAGTACAAATCATAGTTATTTGTTTGTTTATTTCGTTTAACGTCACTTTATGCTGCTATGGCTAATCGGACGATGCTACGGTGGGAGTCCTAAATTTTGCCTATCCAGGTATAATAAGGATAGGGATCTTTAACGAGTAATTGACATCGCACAGGCTCGGGACCCCAATTTTACGTCCCTTCCGAAGAACGGCATAGCAAAGGATTTTTTACTCCCTTTAAAGAATCCTAAGGTCATCTGCCGGGCTGCGAACCCGCGATCTTGGGTTTAGTAGGTTGCTATGCTAACCACTACACCACAGGTGACCCCACAACACATAGTGGTTCTTGTATAGACTTGGTATTTGCAGGTAATATCAACCTCACCAGTAAGAACTACATCACCTACTTCACTTATCATAAGCCTACATTAGCTATAACCGAAAGATTACTATACTGGTCCTACCCGAATGTAAATATATACCAATCTGAAAAACATGTTCCAATGTTTCCTTATTTTAATCCTTGATCTAAACTCAGATAATTTTATTTTCATATTTAAAAAACATTAATTTGCATAGGTTGCCGAAAAAACCTATAATAAACATTGTATTGATTGCTAGAAAACATATAAATTTTATTAATTCACAGGCATCAATAATTTATTGACTGTATTAATAAAAAATATTTTTTAAAACCATAAACTCGCATTCAGCTTGACAGCTCATTATTAATGAATGGAAATTATTAATTATAATAGTAATATAATATTTATGCTTCATTTTATAGGTAATTTTAAAAAAGTGATCGTCATTTGGAATAGATTGATGGGCTTCGGATTTGTTCGTGTATTTCCGACCGTAGCCGAAGACAGGCGACAGAGGCGCAGAGCCGGCAGTATGTGCGGGATGGCCTGACTGATAACTAGTGCTTGTGTCGTACCATGGTCTGCACGATGTCCGAACGGAAGGCCCCCATACGAGTCGGTTTCTACGACATTGAGAGGACAATCGGAAAGGGAAACTTCGCTGTCGTTAAGTTAGCCAGGCATAGGATCACAAAGACTGAAGTCAGTATCATGCACCAATATTAATTTTCATGTTCCTGAACTGTAGAAATTTCATATTGTTTCAACATATTAGCACTTATTTTATATTTGAAATCTAAATTCGAACACTAATTCAAGATTTGATATTTAAATTTGTTAATCTAGACTACTCTTAAAAGAAAAAAAAAATTAACTGTTCTAATCAGTAGCTGAAGAAATATTTTGTAAAGGATTTCGTATAGATTTTTGTTACATCATATGATTTATTTGTTCACTAATTTTGATTTTACTTTATTTTTTAAAACCATATCTGCAAGATTTATGTTTCAGTTTATCGTGTCGTTTTCATTTTCTTTATTTATTAATATACTTATTATATTTTATTTACTATATTCATTCTTTTAATTATTTTATTATCTAATACTGAGTGTATTGAAAACCCTGATTCAATATTTGAAGAAAAAATCAGACCATTTTGTTTTTAGAATAATTAGCAAAAGAAGTACTCTATTTACTGTTTTCAGTGTGACGATCGCTAATGTGGAATTTTATATAATGTTTTGTATATTTTTATATTTTTAGTTACCTTGTTACATTTACATATTACATAAAACATTGATAAAGTTCTCAGAATTAATCATATCACAGTATGATATTACGTGTATAATATAATATACGATTCATAAATCCGAATTTAAAATTGAAGTAAAATATACGGACGGCAATTTTAATATTAAATACTACTGATACTAAAACCAGCTAAAAAACTCAAAAAGAAAAAAATAAAAACAGCGTTTTTAGATTAGTTTTTAATAGAAAAATAGATTACTTTCGAGATATAAGTGAAAAAACTGAAAAAAGTGCATATTTTTCGTCATTTTCGCTGTGACGTAGACCTACCGAAAGGCAGAAAAACGTGAAATTTGGATTCAACACCACCAATAAACATAAAAAATATTTATACCCCAAACATTTTTCGTGATCGTGTCCATGTAAAGTACTTTTTCAGACGTTTTTTTTGTAACTAACAAAAGAACCGCTATTAATTGTTATTAGCATGACGAACGAAAACGTGTTAAATGTTTTCTACATATATTTGAAGTAGCATTTTAATATATAACAGGGATAAATTATTTCTCTGTATGATCTGTTTCACAGTAAGATATATATGTATATTTATATAATATTTACTGTGGAATCACTATTGTATATCTTAAAGTCGGCATTGTTTTGTTATGAATATTGTTTTTTTAGGTTTATTTTATTTGTTATGATCATTTTATTCGATTTGTTATGATCATATTGTAGTTTTTATTTTTTATATGTTTTTATGAGTATACTTTGAATTTTTGCTTTTCTTACTTATATTATAATTACTCAAGCATTGGTTGAACTGTTTTGAAAAAAAAAAAAAAAAAACTTGGAGAAAATGTACAGCTTAGTTCAGAGTTATTGGTAAATGAATTTGAGAAATAATTTATTGACTGACATTTCATTTGGTTTTTTTATTTTATATAAATTTAAACTGTCTTAGTAACTGCTTAAATATGTCGTTATATTTCGCAAAATACTATTTTTGAAAATATTTTCCTTGACGTTATAATACTTGAATATTAAGTATTCAAAAATTATTTGAGAGATTTAAAAGTTAGTTTAATAGTAAATGTCAGATACTCCATTTTTGTGCTCAGTATTGTCTAATAATAGACTACCGAAGTCAAGCCGAGTATCTGACGACCTTCTAAAAATTAAAACTGATTGCATGTAAATATTTTGATATTTTGGTTTTAATGTTTGATCCCTCATAGAAATATTAAAGAAGAAAAAAAAAAAAAATTAAGTATACTAACAACTTGCCTACACTACATACGGAATTTACAAACTACATTATTTTTTTCTCTATTTTTGGTATGCTTATTTTTATAGATAGAGTTATAGATAATATAATAATAAATAAGTGTATTTATTATTTATTATTGTAATTTTTTTGAACACTGTTTGTTGCCTTGTACCGAAATAATAATTAGCATTATATGAAAAATTAAAATGAAATTAAATGAAAAATTATATTAATTTAAGCCGTCAAGGATTATATTTGTATATGAAAAAATAATAATAATAATAGTAACTTGTAGCTAATAGGAATTTCAAAATTATAAGAACATAAATAAAATACGTATACAACTTATTTATTAGGGTTGATTAAAACTAATAATAAATAGTATATATATATATATATATATATATATATATATATATATATATATATATATATATATATATATAATAGTTTATTTATTAAAATAAAATTATTTCATTAACATCTCAAACCAAAAAACATATTAATTCTTGACGTAAAGACAATAATTTCTAATAATCGAATTCTTTATGTTTTTATAAAGCATTGTTGCCAAAATGTTTTGTTACATCACGGAGCATGGTTATCTGTGTAATTAAATATAGCTTCTAAAACATAGACAGCTACAAAAAAAAAATAATATTACACCTTTGTTTTATTTTTTTGTCTTATTCGAAAAATAAAAAAAAAATCCTTCCTCGTATTATCGATTAAAAAGAAAAAATAAAACTCTAAGATTAATTTAATAATAAATCTTAAATACTAAAATTAATAGCATCATACAAAAATTACTTACATAAAAAAAATTATACATTAAAAAATAATGTTAAGTACAAAAAATACCGGATGGTAAACCAACTAAAAAATTAGTTTATACAAATTTATACTTATGCATATTCATTGAAATGCTAATAATGATATATAGTGAAACTATTATAGCGAAAAGTAAATTAATTTACAGTAATATGTTTTCTGAAAATTAATTAATAATAATTGAACAATGTTAATAAATATATTTTAGACTAAAGCGACAAGAAACTGCTCGTCGTTACTTCAACATTTACTAGACTAACGATCAAAGCTTCCAATTCGTTACAAAAGACTTATTTACATGACTGTGATTAGATCTATTTGGACGTACGGAGTTGAGCTTTGGGGCTCTACTATCCACTTGGTCTCGTATCCAATTCTTACAATCCAAAATCCTTCGAAAAATACTCAATGCTTTTTACTTTGTGACCAATAAACTCATCCATAAAGACCTTAATGTACCATATGTTGCTGAGTTAGGCCAAACCAGATTCCTATCCTTTCATTGTAAGCTCCATAACCACTCAAATCCCTTAGTTTCTCAACTTGCTTCCTGCTCCATTCCCGATGATCCTCTGAGGCGTCTGAAAAGAAAATTCAGAAATTCTTCTAGTGTAGAATTTTTATTGAAGTGCTACTGATGAGTAGCTCTTTTCAAGTTTTGTTATGTTATAATCATTATCATCTCATTTTTCTTAATGTATATATTTATACAGTTGTAAATTTCAATAATTTGATATATATATATATATATATATATATATATATATATATATATATATATACATATAAATATATATATATATATATATATATATATTTTAGTCTCCTATTTAAAAATTAATGATTTTTTGCTAATTTAGACTCAAAAGTCCCAATTATGATTATCTATATACTTTTTCTAATTTTGTGGTATCGTGGAATCCGAATCAGTATCCGGGTATTCGGACAGTGAATATTTAGGTCTAATTTTTAGCCCTGGTGTGTACTTTATGGCTTGTGGGTATTAGGTGTAATACCTTAACGTATTATCAATATATCCAAAACTATTTATCTGGGACAAAGTTTACTTTTCTTAGCATTAATAAGTAAAATATTTAAATTGAACCTAATCCTACGTGTTCATACTAATTGTATACTTATTCTTATGAAGGATGACAATTATTTGTGAAACGCTTACTTATTTGTAAAAATATTATACGGGTTACAAATAAATTTTTATAACATATTGGAAATGTATTTCTAAAAAGATTCAACTCAAGAAACTTTTTTTTTTTTTTGTATCTATTTTCATGGTAAAATGGCATTAATAGTTTTCAATAAAATATCAAACGTTACCGAAATAATTTTATTTTTTTTTTTAACAAATAGACTAGTCATAAAACAAAACAAAATATATTCCATTAAATTTTTGACAATTAGGATGTCAAATTTAAAATCCAAACAACACCAACCGAGCCAAAACGTGTCAAACAACACATAACCCTCTCGCGTTCCTCCAAAACTTATCGCTTTTCATCTAGTAGGTCACGGTTTCAGGTTGTTCCATTTTAAAACTGTTCTTTTATGGTTTAAAATAACTTAATGATTACTTTTTTTTCATGATGATTGTATAATTCTGCTTAAAAAAAAAAAAAAAAAAAAAAAAAAATGAACAGGATGGGGATTGGAGGTAATTCAGTAGATTTTTGACACTTAATAGAAGATTATACCATTGTACTATTAAAATGGCTTAAAACTACAAAGGGGGTAGCGGGATAAGATAGGTCTGGCGGCCCCCACGGAGTTTATTCAATCGACCCCAAAATCTTGAAGAGGGCCAAAAAATAAAATTTTTGAGATTTTTTCCGACCCCCCCCCCTCCCTTCCTCCCTTGAAACCCCATAGGAAGAAAAACGTGTTTTTTGATATTTGAATTTTTTTCGAGAGTTCAAATAATTTTTTAAGCGGTTCCAACGCAAGAAACATTTTGTTTGGGATTTGTAGAAGTTTCCCGAATTTTTTCAGATTTTATTTTAATGTAAAATTGAATGAAACATAGCTTAATATCCAAACAGAAACGTAAAAATCGGAATTTTTCAGTAAAACCTCTGTGGTATTTCGGTGCAGACTCAATGAAAAAAAAAAAAAAAAAAACGGCCTAAATAGCATTGAAAGATTCACTCTTCCTCTTCAATACGGCGCCGATAAACTTGAATTTGGTTGCTTGTAGTCCGCGAAAAATCGATTTTAGTACAACGTAAATTTTAAATTATACAATTTAGGCCTACAGAATAAGTCAATATTTAATTAAATTTATGAAAAATAGTTTATATAGGGGTTTTCGAGGTCGCTGATCACGAATTTGATATATTTATAATTAGAAACACAATTTTGCATTTGACAGCTGTCAATTGTCAAAATATATTTTTGACATCAAATTCGTGATCAGCGACCTCGAAAACCCCTATATGAACTATTTTTCATATATTTAATTAAATATTGACTTATTCTATAGGTCTAAATTGCATAATTTAAAATTTACGTTTTACTAAAATCGATTTGTCGCGGGCTACAAGCAACCAAAATCAAGTTTATCGGTGCCATATTGAAGAGGAAGAGTGAATCTTTCAATGCTATTTAGGCCGTTTTTTTTTCATTGAGTCTGCACCGAAATACCATAGTTTTTACTGAAAATCCCGATTTTTACGTTTTTGTTTGGATATCATGTTTCATTCAATTTTACATAAAATAAAATCTGAAAAAATTCGGGGAACATCTACACATCCCAAACAAAATTTTTCTTGCGTTGGAACTGCTTAAAAAATTATTTGAACTCTCGAAAAAAATTCAAATATCAAAAAACACGTTTTTCTTCTTATGGGGTTTCAAGGGAGGGAGGGGGGGGGGGTCGGAAAAATCTCAAAAAAAAATTTTTCTTGGCCCTCTTCAAGGTTTTGGGGTTGATTGAATAAAATCCGTGGGGGCCGCCAGACCTATCTTATCCCGCTACCCCATTTCTGAGTTGTGTCTCTTTAGTAGTTTATTTGCAATATTTGAAAAAAAAATTATAACCTGCATCAAATATTTTTAAATCATACAATGTCTATAAAAGTAGTTCGAATTGTTTTGATTTAGATAATTTTGGTTTCAATAATTTTTTTTTTTTTAATCTAAGTTGCTGGTAAAGTTATACTTTCTTTTAACCTCTCACGGTTGCTATAATTTACTGGGGTGGGATGGAGAGGAGCTTTGTGGTCTGAGAGATTGTATTAGCATAGAGACTTTTACAGATTTTTGGAAACTGAGATATGTGAACTCAAGAAAAGCGACAGTGAACGAACGAACGAACGAACGAACGAACGGTACATATTTGACACTCAAGCTCAGTCAGTGTTGTTAGGATCGAAAATTTGACATCTTATTCGTCAGAAATTAATTGGAAAAAATATTTTTTTTTTGTTCTATAACACTTGTCGCTAGGACCTATCATTTGGGAGCCATATTGGTTTGAATGAAAAAGCCACGTTTTAAACCGCTGTTTTTTCTGAATATGGTTTATTTCAAATAATCATTACCTAATAGGTAATTTAATTTAATTCAAAATTATGGTAAGCAGAGAAAAAATAAAGAACATGAGGGCATAGACGGTTGGCAAGATTAAAACTAACGTGACTTTACTTATTATTTACTTTTCCTTAATATTAATAAATTTACATTATGTGATGCTCTTAAAAATTAATTAAACATTAATACCTAGATATTATTTAAATATACAAAAACAAAAATGTTTTTCTTTTTTTTAAAATAATTTAAATAATGTAACCCATGGTAATTTGTTTTAACAATCTTCAGCGTTAATAAAATTTTATTACATAAGTCTTGTCCGGTCAAATCGTACTTCCCTATACTTGGTAGTAGCTTGTATTTTAATTTAAACTAAACTGGTCAACACATCTTGATTTATTAAATAAGATGAACGGTATATAAACACTTGGAACTTGGTAATTTCAAACATTCACTAAATTAGGACATTTCTATACACAATCACAGCTGACTGCTATGCTAACTATGTCATTCCCAGAGTGCCGCACAGCTTTTTTTTTATTTTTATTTAATTATCTTTTTTGACGTGAATACGTCTTTAAATTTGCTACCATACGGGGGCAATCCAAAAAACCTAAAGATAACAAAATATGGGGATACAGTTTGGCGTTGTAGTTTCGAATCTATCCTCTACATCCAAAATTAAATTATACCATTGGATAGCTAAAGGATCAAAGAATTCATTACAATAAGCGAGAACAGTGAAGCATCGCGCACGGTGGAGAAGGGAGCGCCACAATTTTCAGGTTATTTTGCTGCGTATCGAGATTTCTATTTAGTGTAACTTTTGACTCAGAGAAGCTACGATGTTCGTTTAGGTTTTAATCGTCAGCCTTCGTCAAAATCTATCGATTGTATATAAAACATTAGTTTGAAGTAGTGATAGTAAATATAATAAGGTGTTACAATAAAAAAATATTATCAAAAATATATAGAGTCGGTCTATACGCGTTGAAAAGCCAAAACAAAACACAGAGATCGTATATGGTTGGAAAGGGCTTCTCTAGAACAATCGTATGGTAATAATAAAAAAAAAACATATCACAGAGTCAAGCAGTTCCGGGAACGTAAAAGTTCCTGGTCAGCAATTGTTTTATACTTATTTCTGCCATTAATGCACAAAGCTTGGTCGCGCACTCAGAAGACACCTCTACCGATCAACCAATCTGATTATTTGCAATCAGTAAAATTTAAATGGAAAATTTTATGCCAGTAAATGTGGTTAGCTTTGGTCTGAGATCGTATTGTAATATCACTAAGAACAGACAAATTGCAACTACATCATCTGTAGCGGTATCATCATCAAGTCGCAAAGCCGTTGGAGTCGCAACACAATAATTATTTGTTTCCTTTCTTTTATCATAACTACATAAATAAAAATATCTTATTTAAAAAATATAACCCGTTACATAAACATATTCGCGTAGAACACTGGGCCGTGTCCATGACATAGCCACCCCTTTTTTTTATTCTCATGGTTGAAATCGATAGTAACATATATCAATAATCGATGTTAGTAGTATCAGAACAATATTTTATTTTTTAGTGTTTTGGCCTGCATTTTTCGGTTCTACTTTCTATCTATTTCTATTTCTTAGTTAATATATCTCACTAGTATACCCCAAGTTTCCTAGGTATAAATATAAATATAAATATGAAAGAAGAAAATATAAATTTAGTGACGTTGCTACAATGAGCTACAGAGTTCGGAAGTACTAAAGAGGTCAGGTTCTTAATTTCCGAGAACATTCTGCTAATTTTGTTCAGGATTTAAAAGTTAGTTGAGTTGCCAATTTTTTTTTTTTTTTTTTTCACCAATCGCTGTTTAAAGAGTAGAGGTAGCCAGTAGACTTTCTGAGTATCATTGACGGTATTATGAAGTTCCAGGAACGGATAATCTTACACTTATAGTGCAGTAATTTTCATACACTACTTATCTATACATTCCAATATTTTTCTTTTACCTTATATATAAATATATATTTAATATTATAAATAGGAATGAGTATCAATACTCGATAAATCAAAAATATCGATTTTGTTCTTTGATTTCCCCATATTTTTATATCGATATTTTTTCTTTCGGTAACGGTTCGGATCGGCGACACCAACCCCTAAACCCGCTCAGAATACCTTTTATCGATTCTAACCTTGTTCCGATATATTTCGATGTTCTAGTCGCTGCTTTTAGAGGAGAAAGGTTATTCTTCTACATTTACTGAGAAACTGTTAATCCCTGTTCAAAGTAATATTAACTTCTGTTTACCTTCTAACATTAAAATGAGAAATAAGAAAATATTAAAGTGGAAATATCGAAATATAAGACACTAAATCAATTTTGAATTAATATTAATTTAATCAACAATTAATATACTACTGAACCACCAGTAAAGTTAATTCCTGATGAACTTTCTCTCAGAGAAGTGAAAATAACAAATTATAAATATAAAAAAGACAAAATCCTTAAGTATTTATTTGGCATAACTCCTATTTATTTAACATTTGTAGCTACATGTTTCGGTGATAATGTTTCATCATCAGGCTTCTAATTTTTTTTTAAAACACATTAATCTGTAACATTATACCAATAGTTCTACAATTATATAGTAATGTGTCATTTACCTCTTAATCTGTGATTATTTTCACATTGTCAATTCTCCATGTTATAAGCCATTATATAATAAAAGACAGAATCCTAATTAAAGGGAAGATGTTAATTTCTGCTATATTTTCTCATGGGAAGTGGAAATAAGAAAACATAAAAAACATGTGATATACTTTCTCACATTTATTTATAAACTGATATGTTTTATTGAATTAATTATACAATCTGTCTCACTTTAGCACAAAAAGTAATATGGATGACAAAGAATTCATTCACAAAAATATGTATACTAAAATTTTATCACTGAAATTGAAACAACAAATACAAATATATAAAACACCAAATCCATGTACAAATAAATCTTGTTAAGTTTCATAACACTTTTACAAGTTTTAAATTTTATCACTTAAATTGATAGAACAAATATAAATATGTAAAACACCAAATCCATGTACAAATTAATCTTCTTAAGTTTTATAACACTTTTACACATAAGATTAGATGAAATAAGAAAACATGAATTTATAAAACACTTAATCCTTTATGAAACTCATTTTGTAAACTTCTGTTTCACTTATTTAGATTTAAGAAGTCTAAATATCAATATAACACACTAAACAACACAATCCAAGTGAAACTGTAGAAGTGATTGTTTACATGTGAAGTTATAGGAATGAACTATCGAAAAATGTAAACATGAAGTGAAGCGTAAGGATCGAACTGGTCGGTGTAGCGCGGGTCAACCTAGTTTGGTGGTGTCGCCGATCCGAACCGTTACCTTACTTTCTACTACTTGTCGTCTAGATACCTCTGTTACGATTTATTGTTTTCTCTATGTTATAAAAATACAACATTCAACAATATATTGAAATATATATGTATATATAAAAATTATAATTATAATTTTCCCTACGACTATTTTCCAAAGCCAGAAATTGGAAACTTTTTTGTAGAACTATCTTTCCCACCATCCATTGATAAATAGGAGTTAAATTGTTAACCTCATAATATTGATATCTAAGCATATTAAAATATGATATAAAACATTTATTCAAAATTTTTGTTACAAATATTGCCAAAAGGCCCATTATATACATACATTTACATATGAAAGTTGACAATGCATGTTATAGAAGCTTTACATATTTCCTTTGTTTTTTGTTTTTTACTTATTTGAAGAATTTTTCAGTAGGAAAAATTGAAAAAAAAAAAAAAAAAAAAAAAAACCCTACCCAAAAAAACGTGAATAATAAATAAAAAATGTACATACAAATAACAAAACATTACTTAAAATACATATTAGAGATATTTACTTAGGATCTAAGCATATGTACCTATTGCCCACTGTTTAATTAATAATAAACTAATTTTTATTTTAAATAATTTTTTCCTGTTTATGTTGTGAAATAAATTAACCAAAACGATAAAATGAGTAGGAAAATAATTGTAAAGTGACTGGAATATTTAAGTAGGAATATAATTGTAAAGTGATTGGAATATTTAAAATGGCATATCATAAAAAAAAAAGAAAAAATACGATTTATCGTATCTAAATTTCTGGTCACCGACGTATGATGATATATCGATATTCATAGCTCATCAACTTCAGTTAAAATCGATAAAATTATTTCTGCTTTATAAAAATTATTACCCAATCAAAATGTCGATTGAAAACAAATTTTAAGGGCATCTAGAAACCGTAAAACTGCATATAGTTCAGCCCGAACCCGGAGGTCGCAGGATTTCTCCTTATTGAGATATCTCAAGTTATAGTTAACCTCGGAATTTTTTGTTCACGTCAGTTTTTGTCCACTAAAATCTGGGGTAAACCCACTGTTTACTGTAGCTGATTCTTGCGATGCTATTAATATTGTAAATAGTTGAGCAAAGCAGTTGTTATGGCTGTTAGAAGTTGTTGATGAAATCTCAAATTCAAAATTTTAACGTCTTTGAAAGGAGTAAAAGATAAATATTTTTTTTATTTTGATAACATCTCACACATAAGGGTTTTTTGGTGCGTTACATCGAGATTTGAGGTCAGTTTTTCATGGAAAAAATTTTCCACTGATTTACAGCGGGTTTCATTGGAATTCTGTAATTTTTTTGGAGTTTTTGTGCACCCGAAAGCTGGTTCGTGTCTTGAGCGCAATGAAATTATTGTATTTAAAGTATCATACAAAACTACAATTTAACGTGATTAAATCATTTTTCTATCTCGACTGATAAATTTTAAAAAAAATCTCTGAGCTACAACTCAAAACGTTATAGTAACGTCATAGTGTTATTGTAACATTTTCAACATTTTTTGGAAGAAATATATTATAGTAATCAGCCATTTTGTGTTTTGTATATAAAATACAGTTATTATTTTTTTCAAAGCATTCCATTATTTAATATAATTATATAGTCATCAAGATGATGTCAATTTATTATTATTTTTAATTTAATAATATTTGTGA
Organism: Euschistus heros; assembly: GCA_003667255.2. Classification (NCBI taxonomy): domain Eukaryota; kingdom Metazoa; phylum Arthropoda; class Insecta; order Hemiptera; family Pentatomidae; genus Euschistus; species Euschistus heros. The sequence continues at coordinate 93,898 of RCWM02000145.1, forward strand.
TAAATTAAAAAAAAACCTTAGACATAAATAAATGGAGACAGCGGCCATGAAATCAGAGACGGGCCCCGCTCTCGCCTTGGGAAATAAATCGATTAGTCGAGTTGGTTAGCCTCCTCCCGGGGTTAGGCCCTTTTAGGAGCCAACTTTTATCTCTAAGAATTATATATCGATTCCCTCTAACAGTATTAACGAATAAGTTTTACGTCATTAATGTGAAATCGCAAAAAATGGAACGTTTTTAGTTTTAATATAATGTGTAGATTATATTTAACAGGCTTCCTCCGCTCTCATAAAATAAAGAGCTTAGATAGTTTTAACTAATTATGAAATTTTATTTGTTTATCGATAAAAATCTTGTATTTTATCATGCAATTAATAAGCATTATTTTGTTAATGGTATTATCACGCTTAGCAGTAAATTTTTAGTTGAAGATTACGTAAAAGCATAATTAGACGTCCGATTTTTAATTTAAATGTATGAGCTGCTAATCCAGGTGGACGGAGACAATTAAGAAACTCTTGCAGGTAATGGACTACATGATCAATGCTTACAACGGAAGGCCCATGAATCATATTTTCACAAAAAATATCAAAAAGCAAAGGGTCGTAATTTTTATTTAGTGGTAATTTTTATTCTGCTGAAATAATTTTTTATGTCATCTGGTTAGATTCTAATTTCTAACCATAAAAGTATAACACCGAGTGGCTAACTTCGTTCCTGCCACTCAGCATTGTACGTTTAAAATTTTACTACTATAAATTTTATTATTGCTAAATCTTGCTAGAAATATAAAGATACAGTTAGAATTTGTTACATAGGGTTCAGTAGTTATACCAGGTATGCAAGTTTAAAATGTCGTTTTAATTCCAATAGAATGCGCTCTTAGCCTATTGAAGGATTTGCTTATCTCTAAACGCTATTTTGTTTGTTAGTCATTTGTTTACAAAAGTCAGTTGTTTTTAAGTCGTTTACGTGGACGTATCATACCTTTCTTTGGTGTTAAAAATGTCTAATTTTAAGCCAAATAAAGAGCATTTGCGGCATGTCATGATTTTCTTATTTAATCAAAAGAAAAAGGCATCTGAATGTCATCGAATTCTTGTTGAGACTTATGGCGATGTTGCTCCAACCGTCAGGACATGTGAACGTTGGTTTCAAAGTTTCAAACGTGGTGATTTTGATGTTACTGATCAAAAACGAGAAAATCGACCAAAAAAGTTTGAGGACTTCGAATTGCAATCTTTATTAGACGAAGACAATACCCAAACCCAACAAATGATGGCAGAACAGTTGAATGTCACTAGGCAAGCCATTTCCGATCGCCTGAGAGCTATGGGAAAGATTCAAAAGGTTGGAAAATGGGTTCCACATGAATTGGACGAACGACAGATGGAAAAACGAAAAACTGTGTGCGAAATGCTGCTTTTACGCCACGAAAGAAAGGTTTTTTTTGCATCGAGTTGTACTGGCGATGAAAAATGGATTTATTTTCAGAATCCCAAACGAAAAAAATCATGGGTAACGCCAGGACAACCATCCACATCGAGTGCAAGACCGGATCGTTTTGGGAAGAAGACAATGCTGTGTGTGTGGTGGGATCAGAAGGGAGTAGTCTACTACGAGCTTCTCAAACCCGGCGGCGAAACAGTCAATACCGAGCGCTACCGACAACAAATGATCAATTTGAGTCACGCATTGATCGAAAAATGCCCAGAATGGGCTCACAGGCACGCCAAAGTCATTCTTCAGCATGATAACGCTCCTGCACATTCAGCCAGATTGACTAAGGAAACGATTTCTTCGCTTGGTTGGGAACTCCTACCCCACCCGCCGTATTCACCTGACCTGGCGCCTTCTGATTATCACCTCTTCTCATCGATGGGACACTCATTGGCGGAGCAACACTTCAACAATTTCGAAAACGTACGAAAATGGCTCGATGAATGGATTTCAAATAAAGATGAAGCATTCTTTTGGAATGGTATCCATATATTGCCCGAGAGATGGGCAAAATGTGTAGAAAGCGAGGGTCAGTACTTTGAATAAAATATATTATACTTTTTTTTAAATTACTGTGTATATATTTTAAGAAATAAACGACATTTTAAACTTGCATACCTGGTACTATTGTAAACTCTATTGAGAATTGGTAACTATTGTACCACGTACAATACGATTTTCAAACTTCACTTGGATTCTCATGCCTCACCACATATTTGAATCTTTTATAATAATTTAATTGAAATAAGTAACGTTGTTTATCAATTTCAAGCTCTATATAACACTCTACGTATGTAACCTCTCTTGTAGAATGGCGATAGTTATCGGTCGATTTTCAAACCACTGCGCGCTGTATATTTGTCGTATTTTTTTTAGTAACAATTAAATTGAAAATCAGTAAATTTTATTATTGCTAAACCTTTTTTTTAACTATGAAGATGGTCTGGTCAAAATTTGGTAGAGATTGGCTCTGTAGTTTTCGCGGTTAGTGATCACATACTAAAAATTTCTTGTCCTTTTATATAATAATATTATACCCCCGTCGCTGATTCGCCCGTTTTCATAAATAACGAACTTAGATTATTTAAACAATTAATTGGATTTCATTGGTTTATCGATAAAAAATTGTATTGAAGACTGTATTGGAAATTTAGCGTTATTTCTTTCATGATATTTTCACGCATGGCAGTAATTTGTAACCTGGCTAAAGTAACATTGATTAGGTGTTTGAAGAGTACGTAAAAGCATAATTAGACATCCAATCTGGCCGAAATAATTTCATCGATTAATCTGGCTGTATTTTAAATAACCATAAAAGTATATGACAGTTTGGCAAACCTCGTTCTGGTACTCAAGACTATACATTTCAATTATTATTATTATTATTATTATTACAGTAAAATTTATTATTATAAAACCTTTTGGTGCAGTTGGGTTTAATAGGTTTATAATTGCAAAATTAGTTGCGAACGGCCACACATATAAAAACAGCATTGGGATCCGAATTTCGCTGCATATATTTATAGTTTTTTGATAACAATTGAATTGAAAATATGTAAATTTTATCAAAAATTTCCAGCTCTATATAACACTGTTTCTTTGTAACCATTCACTTATGTTGCTCGCCACCTATCGGTCGATTATCAAACTTCTTCACTGCATACTAAATTTATCGCTTTTTAAATGATAATTTAATTGAAAATCAGTAAATTTTATTATTGCAAAACCTTTTTTGAACTATGAAGATGATCTGGTCAAAATTTTGTAGAGATTGCTTTTGCAGTTTTCGCGGTTAGTGATCACAAACTATAAATGCCTTGTCCTTTTTTATAATAGTGTAGATTTCATTATTAACATTTTGTTTCTTATTGAATTGATCTGTTGTTCATGTATTAGTCTGAATAAACTTTTTAATAAAATATATCCAGTTAGTCTGAGAAACATAGCATATAATGACATGTCCAATAGGTAAATAAGCAACTATCAATTGGTAAAACATTAATTTATTCTCGTAAGAACTTTAAGTTCTTTTTTAGAAGTTCTCGATGCCACTTTCTTTTCATATGCCTTGTAGGATTATTGGGAATCGAATGAGAGTCTTGTTCAGAAGCTTGGGGGTTTGATTGGTTATGGAGTTTATTATTAAACTATCAAAGTATTTGGTTTTTTAACAAATTCATAAACATATGGGCCGTTTAGATCATTGTGGATAAGTTTATTTGTGACATGATTATAAAAAAAAAAAAAAAAAAACCTGTACCACTTACAACCCATGAAGGGTCTCGGGTTCAGTACTTAGGTAGGCTGTACTGTTTATAAGCCAACGGTTGTGAAAGGAGGTGATTTGGCCAGAATTCACGCTCAACCGCCAAGTTTTTCCCCCAATTAAGGGTACCCACTTTTTAGGAGGCTGGGTGTGCCCCAGGAGGGTCTCCCGACCTCGAATTCGATCCACGGCCGAAATAACAGAAAATAAATTTTCTGCCTTCAGTCGGACTCGAACTCGGGCCCGGGAGCGTGGTAGTCAAGTGCCTTACCCACTGAGCTACCGCGCCTCCCATGATTATAAATACTGAGAATTTTACGGAGGATTTAAGAATGGTATGATTGTATGTTTTAGTGGAGCCACAAAGATCATCTCCGAATGTCCGAATAGGTTTAGTTACTGTCATTTAAATGAGTCCTTCGAAAATAATTGGAAACTTAGAACGTTTGTCTAGTAAATGTTGGAGTATTCGGAAACCACGAGCAGTTTGTTGGCTTTTAGGTCTCTTCGTATAGAAGGATAAAAACACGTAAGAATCAGTGAATTATTTGCCACTACTGTTTTTATTTTGTTTATTAGGATTACAGCGAAGGGTAAAGGATTATTGATTAGATTTATTTGGATTTATTTTAATCTTCCAATTCCGATATCATCCTTGAAGGTTTGTGATACGAGATCGGAGTGATTGAGATGCTATTAAGGGATCATTATTTACAGATATCACACTCGTCATCAGCGTACGTTGTGATGACGATACTGGGATGATTTGCGATGTCAGCTGTATAAATCGTTTAGAGGATTTGATATGGGATACTTCCTTGAGGAACCTCGCCAGTCTGAGATTTCTTTCCTTAATTTTAAACTTCTATTAACAAACAATCGACGCCTTTTTGAACAAGCTGTTGTTATTGAGTTAAGACGTTTCTCATTTATTTCAATAAAAAATTGTATGCCCATAAAAAAAAAAGAAGAAGAAATATATGGTAGCACATTGGAAACTCAATATAACGAGAAAACTCATGGGGAATGAGAAAACTTCGAATTATCGAGGATTTCGATATACCGAGGTTCGATTTATTGAGATGATTTCTGACTGACTTCGATATATGTGTGGAGGTTAGAGGTTTATAATAAAATATTCAATGTAACAATAGAAAATATGTACATATTTTATTTAAGTAATAATTATTAAATTCGTGAAAAATTTAAGCGGACCTTTGGAAAAAATTTGAAATAGTAGCTTGTCTACCGCAAAACTACACTTTGTCTAAGTCGATATTATGGAACTCGGGCCCTTTTAATCTCTATAATAACGAAAAAGCTTGATTGTCATACTTCAGCCTATTTTTCAAAATTGTGGATAAAGTGTTCGCCAGTATTCCAAACTTTTTGTAATATCGTACTTTCTGTCAACCCCACATTTACCGGTTGGATAATTTTTAATTTTCCTTCATAGGAAAGGGTTTTACGCTTAAAAAAAATGTTGTGAAACAACAGAAAACGAAACGTACCGCAAAATTGTTTTATCAGAAACTAAAACAAACCAGAAACATTTGTCAGGATGGGAGTTACAGTTAATCCTTTGTAGAACCTTTGAACAGTCTAAACTGTACTTATTTAACAAATCGACTTCGATTTATAAAGGTCCGATAAAAACTTCGTTTTGTAGAGGTGCGGTGTTAGCTAAGGAATCTTCAAAAAATCGATTTATAAATATCGATATATCAGGGTCTTCTTAACCAATCCTTCGATATGTAGAGGTAAAAATAACAGGAATGATAGGAAGATTTAAGGGGAATAGAAAAACTTAGATTTATCAAGAAATTCGCTATATGGAGGTTCCAAACTGACGGAAGTTACCATCCTTCGTAATCAACAATTTTCTTTTCGGGATTAGTTGAAAAAGAAATATTTTGTGAATGTGAAATTCTTTAGCATTTTAAAATAATGGATTATAAAGACTTGAACGTTGATGAATGACTTAATCTTAAAAAAGATTATTAGTAGAGATGGGCCGACTAGTTGGCCTGCAAAAAGGTCGATTAGTCTACTCGGCCAAGCCGATCATTGCTTCCGTTGAAATTTGGGTGAAATCGGCAAAGTTCGAGAGGTTTTGTTTATAACTTTATAGCCGTATACATGGCTACAGGTTTTCGTTTATCTTTTTTCTTAAGAAGTGTTTTTTAGAAAAATAAAGCAAAAGTCAGATAGTTAACTTAGTTAATCCTGAAATTTGAAATTAAATCATGCAGAAAAAGATATCGTGTTTAAGGACTTATACACGCGACAAAAAAATATCTTTCATGTAATTGTAAATAAAAACTATGTAAATTTCTAAAATGTCACTTTCCTGTTCGTGTTTTACCTTTTTATTATATTTCAATTAAGATTTAATATTTTTTTAATTATAGCACATAAACGAAACTGTGATTAAAAATAACACTAGGTTACATAAGCTCTTTATTCAGTTTTGCAGACGTTCATTTATTTTTTGTTAATATCATAATCGATTCTTAAGGTTCGATAATTGATTACAAAAGAAAGTTCCTATTCCTAGAATAAACAATAAGCTGTAAAGATGAACCTCAAATCAAAATTATTATTAATTAAGAACATGTTTTCAATTCAATCAACCTATTACTTTTTTTTTTTAATATCAATTTATTGAAATTTACAACTGTACAGAATATATACATCAAGTAAATGTATTGACAACGATTATAATAACATGTTAAAACTCGGAGAGAACTACTTATCAGTAACACTTTATTAAAACTTCTACACTAGAAGGTCTCTAGGCCATCTTCGTTTCAGACGCCTCGGAGGATTATCAGGAATGATGTGGGAAGCAAGTCGCGAAACTAACGGATTTGAGTGATTATGGAGCTTACTAAGAAAGGATAGGTATCTGGTGTGGGCTAAATCAGCAACATATGGAACATTAAGATCTTTATGGATAAGTTTATTGGTGACATTGAATATTTTAAGAAGGATTTTGGATTGTAAGGATTGAATACGAGATGAATTAGATGGTTTAGTGGAGCCCCAAAGCTCAACTCCGTACGTCCAAATAGGTCTAATCACAGTCATGTATATGAGTCTTTTGTAATTAATTGGGAGCTTTGAACGTTTGTCTAGTAAATGTTGAAGTAGTCTGAAACGACGGGCTGTTTCTTGTCGTTTTAGTCTTGTATGTGGATTCCAAGTTAGACGTTTGTCCAAGCGGAGTCCTAGGTAGCGGATCTGTTCGACAGGGATTAGTGGAATATCATTAAAGGATACTGTAGGACAGGAGGTCGTAGGTTTACGACGAAGGGTAAAGGTTATTTGGTGGGATTTGTTTGGATTTATTTTGATTCTCCATTTTTGACATGGTTTAGGATATGGGATTGGAGTATTTGAGAGGCAATGAAGGGATCATTGTTTACTGATAACACACGTGTCATCAGCGTAAGTAGTGAGGGCAACCTATTTTTAAGTTTAGAAATAAAAATTAATAGAATCATCCACTAGTCGGCACATCTCTAACTATTAGTGTCTTTATTGCCCTTGAAATGGAGTTGTCTTTTTAAGGGAAGTTTTTAATTACTTATAGGTAATTGATTAAATGATTTTCTTGTTACTTTATTATGAACCTTTTTGTAACCTACAGTTACAATATGACCCTGACTACGATTGTATATTCAGTCAGAAGTATATACAGACAACTCAATCTCTATTTATAATAGTCTTTATCATGTCGGCATATTCAACGATAACCGGATCTCGCTATCTCGTTCTAGAAACATTGTTATCGCCAGCATCTGTTTGTTGTGGCATTTAAATCGTCAAATTTAGACGAGCAGAAAAAAAAAAGAATTAAAATAACAAACAGAAAAATACAGTAAGATTTATATAATTTACACACACACACACAACACACACACACACACACACACACACACACACACACACACACACACACACACACATATATACATATATTTGTTTAGTAAGGTTCTTGAGGTTCAGTCAATAAATAAAAAACAACTATTTTGGCGACGTTTCATAAACATATTGTTTCATAAACAATATTGGATATGAAATTCCGTGTGAAGATAGTTGTGGCAAGTCTTATTTTGGTACATCGGAACATCTTAAACGATGAGTGTATCAACATAAATACAGTTGCACGTCTATAAATAAAATCCCGAACAAACCTGACCAAACAGCTCTCACCACACATTACAGGCAAACAAAACATTCTTTTAAATTTGATTCCCCCAAAATTATTTACCATGAACAAAATAATTTTAAAAGAAATATTAAAGAAATGATAACCGTAGAAAAATTAAAAAATCCCGCAATACACAAAAAATCAGACCAATAATATACATTTTACATTTATATGCATCATATAAATCATTCTTCCATCTGAAATATTTTTGTACCTGCATCTTGGGAATACCACCCTGCCCTTAACTTAATTTTTCTCTCAGGGATTTCCCCACAACCTTTGTAACTGTCTGTTCAAAGTTCTACTATGTTAGTTGTGTACTAGAATTGTTAGTCTATTCCATATCCACTAGTAACATTGTAAGTAGCTTCATACTCCTCTATATCCTGTAATTATATATATTTTTATTATTCTAACACATGCATGAGAACAATATAGTCTCGAAACGTCACCAAAATAGTTGTTTTTTATTTATTGACCGAACCTCAAGAACCTTACTAATATATATATACCGATGTAAGGGCAATTGATCAGCAAACGTCATCCGAATTCAATCTGCCATTCAATGCTGTCATGCTATTCAATCTAAAATAAATTAAAGAAATATTTCTTTTTTATTTATCTATAAAAAAAAAAAAAAAAAAAAAAAAAAAAAAAAAAAGCTGAGATAGAATCATGCTACATATCCTGTGATCTCCCTGCAGCCTTTCCTTCCTTTACACCCCGTTTCCTGCTTTTCTCGGACGTCCTCGTTTCTTTTAATCCTCTGCCTTTTGCTGGAAAATTGGAAAAACACAATCGGAATCCTACGGGGAGAACAATATTTCTGTATAATCCCCAATAGTCGAGTATAAATTGTAAATTTAGACAAAAGGTCTGGCAGTATTGATTTATGTATACTCAGTGTTGTACTCGTAATTAAAATCGAGGTTTTGGACCTTGAAGCGCCAAACTTGTTATAATTAATGGTAGTGTCAAAACTTTTTTACGTTTCACCAAAATATCTTGCTCTTTTCTGACCTGCTACACCAAAAAAAAACCTTTTTATATTCAAAATTCAACTAAACTAAAGTTTCTTTAACTGTAGCAGAAAATAAGTTTAAACGGGGACTAAGATAATAGCTTTAAAATTTTCGGGATTCTCTCAAAAAGTGGTGGAATTTTTTTATTTTTTTGGTACAAAAAAAAGCGGGGCGCCACCAAACCGGCTTGGCCCCCGCTGAACCGACCAGTTCGATCCTTACGCTTCACTTCGAGTTTACATTTATCCATAGCTCTTTCCTATAACCTCACATGTAAACAATCACTTCTACAGTTTCAACTTGGATTGTGTTATTTAGTGTGTTATATTGATATTTAGTCTTCTTAAATGTAAATAAGTGAAACAGAAGTTAACAACATGAGTTTCATAAAGGATTAAGTGTTTTATCAATTCATGTTTTCTTAATTCCTCTTATGTAATGTGTAAAAGTGTTACAAAACTTAAGAAGATTAATTTCTACATGAATTTGGTATTTAATATATTTATATTTGTTATTATATCAACTTCTTCTTCTTCATCTAACCGTTATACCTCACGTTGTCGGGGCAGACAGCAACCATGTTCTAAACACCTCTCTATCCGCAGTCAACCTCCTAATCTCTCCCATAATGAGTCCCCTCCTCTTCGCCAGATCCGATATGAGGTCCTCCCATTTACTTCTCGGTCATCCTCTGGGTCGTTTTCCCACTGCTTTTGCTTCCCATACTTTTTTTGGCAACCTATTGATTGGCATTCTTAGTACATGGCTAAACCACTTTAATTCTCTTCTGTGAATACGAGTATATATTTTTATTTGTTGTATCAATTTAAGTGATAAAATTTCAGTATCCATATTTTGTGAATGGATTCTTTGTCATACATATTATTTATTGCCCTAAAGTGAGACAGATTGTATTATTAATTCAATAAAACACATCGATCTAAAAATAAATGTGAGATAGTATATAACAGGTTTCATATTTTCTTATTTCCACTTTCAAAAAGGGTTCTGTCTTATACTATAAAATGGCTTATTACATGGAGAATAGACAACGTGAAAATAATTAAGATTAAGAGGTAAATGACACATTACTATATAATTGTACAACTATTGGTGTAATGTTATAGATTATTGTATTTTATAAATTTTTTAAAAGCCTGATGATGGAGCATTGTCACCGAAACATATAGCTACAAATGTTAAATAAATAGGAGTTATGCCAAATAAATACTTAAGGATTCTGTCTTTTATATATTTATAATTTGTTATTTTCACTTCCCTAACATCAGAAAGTTTATCAGGAGTTAAAATTACTGGTTGTTTAGTCTTATATTATTTCTGATTTAATATAATATTAATTCGAAATTGATTTAGTGTCTTATATTTTGATATTTTCTTATTTCCACTTCATTATTTTCTTATTTCTCATTTTAACGTCAGAAGATAAACAGAAGTTAATATTACTTTGAAAAGGGATTTAGAGTTTCTCCATAAATGTAGGAGAGCAACCTTTCCTCTCGAAAAGTAGCGACTAAAACCAGTGTAGATTTTAAGGAATTTTGACTGGGCGACATACGTGACGGCAAAAGTACCGGGGGTAGGGCGAGGGATACATGAAAATTTTTCAAAATTAAGTGTCAAATGACGGATTTTTAGGCCGTTTTATCTCATAATTAACATGGTCCGTGAGGTTTTGAATACCGGGAACTCCCTACTTCAATTAATGATCCCAGGCCCTTTGACAATTAATTTGGTCCACTCTTTGACGTATGAACCCATTTTTAAATTGACACCAGGGTCCTATTTCATAAAGATAGAAGTACAACTCTACAGCTACAATTCCAAAAAAACCTTGACATTTGAGCTCCCATTAGTCGGTTTCAAGGTTTTTTTTAATTGTAGCTGTGGAGTTGAACTTTTTACTATTTTTTTTTTTATTATTTTAAAAAACCGTATTTAAATTGAAATTTTTGCTCCCGTAAAAATTTGCCGGCACCGACTACGTTCACTGGGCGACAAAGTCATGGAACTGGGCGACACAATTGTCGCCCAGTTTATATGTTATTTTATGCTATGACTAAAACACCGAAATAAATCGGAAGAAGGTTAAAATCGTTAAGAAGGTATTCTGGTTTGTTATTCTTTTTTATTAATGCCTTATTTTTAAAAGGTCAGATCGTTAAAAATTAAGTAAAAATTAGATTTCATGGGTTCATTACCTCAATATCTATGGAGTGGTAGCGTGATCAAATTCAAGCACTATCAGAAATATAGGTTAAACTAGTTAGAGACAATGGAATGTACTTTGAAGAGCTTCAAGAATGATTAAAGTACTCCGAAATCAAGCTATACTTATAAGAGCAAAGAGTTTAGTATTACATTTGACAGTGAATTATATTTTTTAAAGTCCTGAATTGTTGGAAAATATTTTGTAACCTCTTAAATAATTATCGACCCAATGGGGCTATTGATAACTTCCGACGTAAAAAACAAAACAAAAACCGCTTGGAGTGGTTGTGCGTTGTTATCTCTACCGACAGACCTATCGGAGCCTGTGGTAAAACCGCTGCCCTACTTAGAGTATTGTATTTACTTTTTAAAATATTATTATGTCCTTGTGAAAGTGTAATTACGTATTATATTTATTATTTATTATATTATATTTTACAAGGTACCGGTCCACAAGAGGCGCTCACGCCACTTCACGCGCCCAGAATACCTTTTATCGGTTCTAACCTTGTTCCGATTTAAAAAAAAAAAAAAAAAAAAAAAAAAAAAAAAAAAAAAAAAAAAAAAAAAAAAAAGTTTCTACTTTTTAAGGGGAAAGGTTGAACCCTTTTTTTTTACTGAGATACTTTAAATCCACGTTCAAAGTAATACTAACTTCTGTTGTACCTTCTTATATTAAAATGAGAAATAAGACAATATCAAAATATAAAACACTAAATCAATGTTGAATTAATATTATACGAAATGAGAATTGATACAATGCTAAATCACCAGTAATGTCAACTTCTGATAACACTTCTCTGTATCAAAATACTTCCTTCAATAAAAAAGTTGTTTTATTATGTTTTGAAGAGTCCTGAACACTAATCCGAAGTCGGAAAATCTCAATCAGGCACCATTATTTGTCAAATTATTGTCAAAAATGAGATGTTTTTCGATATTTCGAACATTTTTTTTATTATTGAAAGCTTTAACAAAAAATACAAAACTTATTCGATTTTGAAACTTTTATAATGTATTGGAAAATGAATAAATTAGGAGAGCATCAGTATTAGGCTTTGTTACATAAATGACATTGTTGAATAATTGACTTTAACATATAAGGCCATGGGTTGCAACATGTCCTTAAACATTCAATTTTTGCATTCCCAAATGAATTTCTTCTCTTCCAACTTGGGAACAGTTTTAGATGAACACGGAGAACGATTTCATCAAGACAGCCCAAATGGAAAAATAGGTAGAGCTGTATTGCATGCAATAAGAAGTTGTTTGCCGACTATTGTTGGACAGAACAACACGAGACACGTGATGTAGAGTGCAAAAGGAAAATATATACACATTTGTTATGTTCAGTAATTAATATTATTGTTTTATATATTACTGTTTTTTCTCCAAAAAAGAGTAATAAAAATAAAATAAAATACATAAATCAAAATCCATGTTGAAAGTTATGTTGTTAATTTCTACTAAATTTTCTCACATTAGGGAAGTAGAAATATGAAACTTCTGATATACTTTCTCACATTCATTTTTAGATCGACAATCTGTCTTACTTTAGGGCAATAAGTAATATGGACGACAAGGAATCCATTCACAAAACATGCAAACTGAAATATTCTCACTTACGTTGATATAACAAATATAAATATATAAAATACCAAATCCATGTAGAAATTAATCTTTTTAACTTTTGTAACACTTTTACAAATTAGGGTAGAGGAAATAATAAAACATCAATATATCAAACACTTAATGCATCTAGAAACTCTTGTTGTTAACCTCTGTTTCCCTTATTTACATTTAAGAAGACTAAATATCAATATAATACACTAAACAACAAGTAAAAGTAATGTAGGATAATTTAGTGATGTAAGTAGTGTGTAGTATGTAATGTAGTAATTTAGTAATGTAGGATGATTTTCAACTACAAAAAGTAATGTAGGATAATTTACTTTATATATCTACTTAGTAACAATACAAAATTTATGTATGCAATAACATACACAAGTAATATTACGTATATAATTCAAAACATTTATAGCTTGAAAAAATCACTAATTTTTTTTTGTATCGGCATTTTATAAGCCACCGCATGATTTCTCCATAATCTAAAAACCACCACATCAAAAAATGTTGAGTAGCAGTTCTGCTTTCCAGATATTGAAGTGTCATCTCCAACCCAGCAAACATCTTCTTTATGAAAAATTGTTAATGGCGATTCGTTTTCTAAAAAGGGACGAATTTATACTAACATTATTGGTTCTTACAAGGGGACGTTTGGAGTTGTAACTCACAGATTTAAATGCCGATTTTTGTGTGGGTTATAGGGACCTATGATAGTGCAAAACTAGAGTTATAGCCGTCAATGGGCATTAGGAGCCGAGAATAAAATAAAAATATGAAAATCACGTTTTATTTTTTTTCTCAACTCTCAGTCACGATAGAGAAATTGCTCTTTCACATTTAATCGCAGTTGTGTATGCTATTTGAAATAAAAATGTTTTCGTTATGCTCAAGATACGACCCGGCGTTAGGGTGCTCAAAAATTCCAAAAAAAATGATAAAATTCCAAGAAAATCTGCTGTAAATCAGTGGAAACTTTTTTTCATGAACAACTGACCTCAAATCTCGATTTAACGCACCATAAAACCCTTATATGTAAAATTTTATCAAAATAAAAAAATATTGATTTTTACCTCTTCCGAGGAGGTTAAAATTTTGAAGTTGAGATTTTATCAACACTTTCTAACGGCCATAACAACTGCTGTGTTCAACCGATTACAATAGTAATAGCATCAAAAGAATCAGCATACATTTACTGCTGTATGATTTTAGTGGACAAAAACTGATGTAAATGAAAAAATCCGAGGTTAGTTATAACTTGAAATATTTCAATAAGGGAAAATCCTGCGACTTCCAGATTTAAACTAAACTATGCAGTATAACGGCTTCTAAATGACCTTAAAATTTGGATTTAATCGGTGGCGAAATATGTGAGATAGCGCAAATTATTTACATTTTTTCAGAAATTGACAGCATCTTGCCTTCTAAAATCCTACAAAATTTTAAAGGTAAAAAAAAATTCTAGCTCTATTTTTGCACTATTATAGGTCCCTACTACCCACACAAAAATCGGCATTCAAATCTGTGAGTTACAACTGCAAACGTCCCCTTGTTAGTATATATAACATACTGAAACCTCATCAACTTTCTACTTTTTATTCGGTATAACTACCTCCTCTGATGTCCTAAACTAGTATATTTTAAAACCATAACATTTAGGAAAAGAAAATTATTTGGGGTAATAAGCAAAGCTGTTGAGTTGTTGACAATCCGATATGAAACACCTTTTTTTGAAGGACATAATAGTTAAAACGAGTCATATAGATTAAATTTTCAAGAATAAAATCGTTCCGCCACTCGAGTGTTCTTACCTCTTTGTTTTTCTGATGTACGCTCATTTAATTTATAATTCCTTTTTTTCTATTGAAAATTAATCCATTTTCGAATGAAAAGTACTCGATTTTTATACAAATCTCCATCTCATATATAATAAATGTTCGTGTTTCAATGCCGTAAGAGATCTATATGGAGCCTGTTAGAAAATTTTGAATTTGCATTTAAAGTAAAAATAATTGTAGATTGTTGAAATCTTATATAAAAAAAGAATGGGAGGAGTTTTTATAGCTATTTTTCGTGTTGTTTTTTTTTTATCAATATATATATATATATATTTTTTTTTTTTTTTTTTTTTTTTTTTTTTGCTCGGAATCATAAAAAAGATGAAATGTCAAATGCTGATATGCCGGATATGTAGATAAATATGCAAGTCAAACTCAAAATATGTAAAAATATCCATTTATGGCAAAATATGCAAATTTGAAATAGATCTAATTTATTCTAAATGCCTCAAAACATATATATTTTGATAATATTAGATGTTTTAGTTGGTAGGAGAAATATGCAAATGCATATATTTCACAGCCCTACTGATGATTGATTTAAAATTATTTTTGATTCCCGTTATTGTTGATTTACTAACCTGGAAATCGATAGCTAATGTCTGACCCGATTGACTTTTTTTAGCCACGCAATGATTTCCATTTTGTCTTTAAATGAAAAGAGCTCTTGTTTCCTTTTTATTGGCATGGCTGATGGCATGTAATTTTTATAACAAAAAGTCGATGAATACCTGAGATCACAATACAACAATACAAGTAAGTGATTAGATGATCAATTTAATTAAAATACATTATAAAAAAAGTTTGTTAATTGAACATTCCGATAATTGACATTCGTATTATCGACGCTCCCCTGTATATATATATATTCACCTCAGCATAATTGAATGTATTGTATTTTGACTAAAAGACAACGGTTTGGAATTGGAGTAATGGTATATTGAACCCAAGAAGAATGCATCGTTGGTAGGCTAATTTCTCTTGGGGGTTCATCCCTGTTTTTTGTGTGGGTGGGAGGGGAGGAGAGGTAGACACAGCCCATCCCTGCTCTGACTCCACTCACGCTTAGTATTCTCTTTCTGGTTACAGAATATAAATTCATGCTATTAATATATAAATACCACTAGTTAAAATGCGAAACTCAATTCTTTTGTTTTCTTAGTGAAGTATTCAGTTTTTTTTTAGTAAATATTCCTTTAGCTTCCTTACTCATAATACAATAACTGTAATTCCAGATAGCACTTTATACCACTTGAAATTCTTCAGAACAGGATTACACATAATTTTATTTTGATTTGTAAATCTATTTTTTGATACATGGAGTACGCCAAAAGCACAACTAAACCTTCCAATTTTTAACATGTGACCTAGTTGGTTAAAGGTGATGGGAACGAGAGGGCATTCATTACTTGTAGTTTGACACGCCCTGGCTCTGTTGCCGGTTCTCGGATCGAAAATTTGCCGACAGTTTATATATCAGAAATTAAATAGAGGATTTTTTATGTTAAATAATAGTTGTCGCTGCTACGACCTACCGTTTACGAGCTATATTGATTGTATGAAATGGCTAGTGATATGAAAAGACATGTACATGGACATGTATGAAAAGACAATGTGAAAGTAATCACTGCTAAATAGGTAAATAGCATATAGTATGTCATTGCAAAACTGGTTAGTATAATTATGTAGATTAATGTGTTATAAAAACAATTTAGAAGCCTGAAGATGGGACAATGTTCCTAAACATTTAGCAACATATATTAAATTATAATAGGAGTTATTCCAATAAGAAACTTAAATAATTAATTAAATCTCTTTCAGAATAAATTTTTATTAAAGAAAATATTCACGTTAGAAGGCCCTATTTTTTCTCGACTTTGTTTATTTCCAATAATCATTATTTTTAATTAAATATCGTTCACGTAAGCGGTAGTAGGATTAAGCTATTTAATTTGAAAATTTATCTCATGCTGACAAATGAATCTCACAGATAAAAGAAAAAAAATAGTAAACATATGACCATCGCCGGTCAATGAGGCAACCCCTATAACATGTTCCAAGTTATTGTTTCTTTAGCTGACAGGGGCCTTTAATTTTCGTATCCAATGCTTATATATCAAAATTCTTCTTTAAATCCTCAATGATTCTATTTTTGTAACAAAGAAACTGTTCCATGATGATTTAATGTTCCATATGTTGGTTAATGAGCCCAAACCGGATACCTATCCTTTTATTATAAGCTCAGTACTACTCTAATCTCGATAATCGAAATATCGATAAATAAATGAACAAAAAAAAAGAAACGTGATTTACTTTTCAATGGCTGTTTATTATTTTACGATAAGTTAATATCAAAGTTTGCTGGTTCTGACCCAATATTTTAGCTTTAGAAGGTCATACACTAAACTGAAGACATGACTTGACCATTATATTGAGTGTGTTGTGCTGTAGAGCTGAAAATTGGGGGCGATAGAACGAGAAGGTTACTTGGTGGGTATGAAGGTTGGGCTTATTGGCTGAACCAATAAATAAATTATTTATTGATTTTATTTTATTTATATTTTCCTGTTTAGAAGCTATGTTGAATGTCTGAAATACAACTATGTTGGTGATTTATTCTTACGCATGTTTTATATATTTGTATTGTAGCTAACAAGTTTTGAAATAACTTGTATAACATATATAATTTTATTGTCACCTTTATGGCATGATTATGAGAACAATATAGTCTCGAAACGTCGCCATAATAATAGGGTTAATAAACTATTTTAAATGATCTAAAAAATGTTGATAAATTAAATTTCATGACTGAGTGTCATCATGTTAATTTTACTTCATCTTTTTTGTTTTCTGAATTTCCATCTGGTATGTCTTTGTTGTTACTTTATCCAGTTTTTATTAACAGTTTTGATCATCTTATATCTTATTTCTATTAAAGTGTTTTATTTCTAACATCTTTGCAGTGTCAATTCTTTACTTAAAATAATTCATACAGTTTATTAATCCTATTACATTTCATTTCATTTTTATTTTCTTTATCAATGTATAATTTATCTACATTTTTTCAAAACATTTCGAATTGTTTATTAACCCTATGGAGAAGAAGATGATCAGGGATGCAGTCAAAGAGGAACACCACGTCTAAGTAGAAATACTTTAATTGTGTGCCAACGTTTCGACGAGCCTTGCAGGTCCTCTTCAGGGCCACCGAACCACTCAGGAGAGGAGACAATCGATGGAGACTTAAGCCGCGTTTACACCAGAGTTGACAACTAAGTTTTCCACAAGTTGCGGCGATTTGTTGCTTTTTCTACTAAATACAGCAACTTTTTTTTCTGTCTTCCACTTGTGGAGAGACAAGTCTTCCACTAACTTCTGGTTTCCCGCGGAGTGTCGGTAAATATAAAAGAAAGTTGACAACTTACAGTGGAAGATTTTTTGCTGCACACTTTGCGCAAGCAACTTGTAGAAAACTAGTGGAGAACTGTTCCCCCTCCACGCGCCCCGGACCTGACGTTCGGCTGACGGAGAAGTCATCGTCTGGTCCAAATCAGTAAAATACCTTGGTTGGACTCTATACAGGTCTCGAACATACACAGACCACATAAATGATAAATTTATGATCACTTACACAAAAATCTAAATTAAGCCCTATAGATAAACTTATTATATTATATAAAACAGTTATTCGATCCCAGATTACATATGCCTCAGCAGTATGCAGCTCAACTTGTACTCAACTACCGTAAACACGAAAGGATACAAACTTGTGTATGAAGATAATCAATTATTACCCTCGCTATATAAAAATATCAACAATGCTTCACGTCTACAAACAAAAACATACTTTGGAAAAACAACAATTTCAGAAAATTCCGTTATCAGAGAAATCGGTAATTACAATAAAACATCACTTGATGAAAACATCACGCAGAAAAGAACGAAATATGTACTCCTCACTTAATCTAAATCTTTCACGCCAATTCTTTGGCAACAAGTTTTCCACTTGTTGCTCAAAATTTGAGAAGAGCAACTTTTTTTTTTCAACGTTTAGTTGTCAACTTTGGTGTAAATGCGGCTTAAAGTGACACGATATCGGTTTCTGTGTCGATATCTCTTTGAGATGTATCGCTGTGTATCTTCCATAACCCTATCGACTTACCAACGAATCGAATTATTCATAGAGATAAGAATCTCTGCTAGTAGAGGTTCCATTTCTTTATTTTAGAGATTATATAACTTGAAGCAAATGTTTATCGACTGGACTATTATGTATACTGACTACAAAATACGAGGACAATATAACAAAAATCTAGTTCTTCAAGCTATAAGGACGTAGGAGACTACAATAGTGAAACATAAGTGCATAACCCCAGGCGTGGTTGAGTGATTCAATTTGACTTTAAGCAGTGTTGAATGAACGCAGACTTTTTAGTGATTTTTATTAATTAATTAATTTAATTCACTATAAGATATTTTTAATCCCAAATTAGATAATGGCTCTAAACTCAACTATTTTAATATTATAATATCTCTAGAGGAAGTTGCGAACAACGAAGTCCCTTTTTCTCAGAGCAATTACCGGCTGAAGCGGAAGGAGCTTGAATTCGCGGCTCTGGGAGAGAACCGGAAGTAGGGAGGTTGTCAAACTGCTCTTGCCCCCTCCAGCCATTGTCCCTACTTCCTTTGTCCTCTTCCTTCCTCTTCTTCCAATGCTAATAAACTCCACTGGATTCCAGGTAAAAGCTAGAATATGCTCGTGATGAGGATATACAATATTGGAGGGAGAATAAATTTCTTAATTGCAAAATATGGTCCAAAACGGTGTATCTAACATTTTATTTTAGAAGGGGTTGGTTTGGAGGAAGAAGCACAGGCTTTAGCAAAAAAAAAACACTATCGAATACATACACATATATGCATAGTAAAGCAATGATGTGTCGGTACCAAGAGGTTTCGATTATCGATACTCATTTAAAAATAAATAACTATTTCAAAAGATAATCCAAAAATAAGCTTAAAAAAAACAAAAAAAAAACAACGAAAATTATCCAAGAAATAAAATAGTAAACTGCTAGTAGCATTTATTATCCATGGCATACAATATACACGTATGCTATTAATTATAACTCAGATAATGTACAATAATATAATTCAATTCACAAACTCCTATTTATGAAGATAAAATTTAAAAAAAAAAAAAGCACTGGATTTGCTTTAATCCAGTAAAATAAGGCTCCAAAAAAGTACGTTTTCGAGAAAAAACTGCCGAACTTTTATTCTCAACAGAACTTCATGTTTTTTGGGGTGCTGAATCTGGATCTGAAGTTTGCTATCACGGCAAACGTCGGTTTCATACCCAAAATCGCAAAATACTGGTTATTTTCGGTTTTTAAATATTAATTGTAGCTGGAATTATTACCTACGAAATATAAAAAACATTCTCCGAAATCGGATCATTTACCGCAAGATATGGTATTGGGAAAAAGTGTAGAAATTGGCCAACTGGCGGCCAGTCCCACTTCTCCGCGAAAACATGAATGTCGTACTTTTTTGTCTATAACTCCGAAACTGATTGTCCGATTCAGAATTTATTTTCTTATCTTAAAGCTGATAAAATTTCCTATTAGACTATTATATATGAAGTTTTAACAATGTCCATTAAAAGCACACTAAAAAACCCGTACTGTTGTGAAGTCCGCGTTTTTTTTGGCACTTGACAACTCCGAAACTATTTTCCTAAACTAAAATTTCATTATTCCATCTCAAAGCTGCTTAAATTCACTATTATATCATATATATTTTATTTATATTAAACACCATGTAACACCCACGTTGGCATGCTAAATATTTATATTTTGGCAAAATATAACAAATATGATATGTTCAGTGGGCTTGCGTGGCAGCTAACTTCAGATCCAGATTCAGCACCCCAAAAAACATAAAGATCCGTTGAGAAAAAAAGTTCGGCAGTTTTTTTTCTTCGGCAAACCCTTATTTTACTGGACTATATTAGGGTTCGTAAATTAGTATTAATAATAAAATGAAAAATAATCTTTATTCCTAGACATACAGTCCCTTAAGAATAAACAAAGTGTATAATAAAGTGGTATTATTGTCTGTGTGGCATTATTTCGTTGATTACAAATTGTAATCTTATTTCTTCATCTTGCAGGAACGAATAAATATCTTCAACGAACTGGAGTTTAGCTTGCAGTTGTTAATTCTGTAAAAAGGAGGCTAGGTTACTAAGAGAAGAATTAATCTATAATAATAACATAATTAGATATCACAAAACTATTGCCGACTTTTATACCAAGTATAATATATATATAATATCTGAAAATATAACACGTAGCATATAGGAATCACGTCTATATTTTGTTTATATGTCTGTATATACATGTCTATATATTAACTCACAAATAGTTTCTGAAGAGCTCTCTATCTTATTTTAGTACAGAGTAAAAATAAGAACAAAAGATTTAGAAGCGGAGTTTTATTGGACAATTCTTGACAAGGATGCTCTTGGAAAAAAAAAAAAATAGTTGTAGAGGTAATGTTGTTTCAAAAGATCATAAATGCCAATACAACTGCTCGCTGACGTCAAAGGTTATTTATAACATCGGATTATTTTTATCTGGAAAAAAAAAAAAAAAAGAAGTGAGGCTCTTAATTGAGTCTCTCTTTACAATGGGTCAGGCAATGGGAAAAAATCTTGATTGTTTTCTCCGTTTTCCTCCTCCATTTTGCTAAAAATGGTCTTTCAATGATTTATTTTTAGATTAAGATATAATATAAATTGAAAAGTTTTCTCTTATTTTAGAGTTTTATTCAGCAGTCTGGAAAATAATGAAGGGTTTCTGGTTTTCTTTAAATTATCACTCTGTGTAGTAAATTTTACATTTAATAGATTATTTTGGTGTTTGAATATAAATTTTTATTATTTCTCACTTTAAAAATTAATTACTTAATTACAATGTAAAATTGAAAGTAAAAAATAATTTTTGTTTAAGAGGAAAGTAATAAAATAAGAAGAAAGTAAGTGCTTTATTACTATAACTTTTCATTTTAGCAATATTTTATGTAACTAAAGACTTCCATAAAGTCAGAAATAAATAAAACAAAGTGGAGGACTTAGGCGATCACTGTACACTTAACTCATTTTGTCTATTTTTCGACTTACCAACTTAAGGTTGTTTTATATTATCCGGCACGACACGTAGCGGATCGTAACGTTTCAGACAAGACAGATATTAGTATAGTTAGTTTTATAGTGCCTGCGTATATATAGCGGATCGGATCCGGCAAGACACGGCACGTTTCAGACAAGACATTGAGACATTTCTCGAAAAGAATATTTGGTCGAAGCCGGTCCGTGCCTGTTCGTGCCGGACCGTGTCTTAAGGTGTCTTTTTCGTAGTATACTTTACTTTCCGACTCCGACAGTGCAGTACTGCATTGACTTTGCCCCGTTCCAGTTCTTTTTCTGTCTTTAAATTTGATTCCATTTTTGTTGTTGTTTTTTTTGCAAAAATGGATGTTGAAAAATTAATTGAGTGCGTAAGGAGTAAGACATTGAACATTTTATATTAATATAAGAATATAAAAACATAAATTTAACATATGCAATTATAAAAAAAGTCTAATCAAAACAATAAATTTCTACTCGATGTCCAGGACATGTAGGTTTTCTACATTTAGTGCATGCGTTCTTGACTTTTTTTTTCTTTTTGGCTGGACTAAACCTAATGACTAAACACTAGTATGAAGTAATATACTATAAACAAAA
This sequence comes from Euschistus heros, assembly GCA_003667255.2. Taxonomy (NCBI): domain Eukaryota; kingdom Metazoa; phylum Arthropoda; class Insecta; order Hemiptera; family Pentatomidae; genus Euschistus; species Euschistus heros. Next base: position 116,385 of record RCWM02000145.1, read on the forward strand.
AGTCATTAAAAAAAAAAAAAATCTCCGCTTCGCCTGTGATCCCGGTCCGTGCTGGAACCCGCTGTGACTGATAATATAAATACACCATTATTCCCTGTGACCATAGATATAAACTTTTGCTTCTGTAATGTAGTAGTGAACACTCATTTTTTATTGTGGTTTAAAATTTTATTTATTTTTTTTTTATATTTAGCTGCCCTGATTCTTCTGTAGTTAACAAAATTCAATGATTAAAGTTTTTTTAATCGTTTATACTAACTTGATTCACAATCATTGAACTAATCCGATACCTGAGGCCGTGTCGAACTTCATTTGTTCCTCAGCCTTCTGGATCACCGTGTGCAGTTCCTCTCCAATCTGCAAGGCCGTAACGCTCGTTGCACTATCACTGGCGTTGCAAAAACTCTTTGTTACACCTTTCCCTCCTTCGCCATGTTGGTTTTTCAGCTCTTAATCAAGGTCTCCGCGGTGAATCCATTCAGTAAATGAAAAGAGTTATTGTTTTTGTGACACCATGAGTAGCCTGGGGGAGAAAAACATTCATCACTGCAGCCTTCCGCCGTCTTTCTAAAAATAAGCGTGTATTTTAGAATCGTCTTCCCCCTTCGATGGGTTTAGGGGAAATACAAGAGTATTGTGTTGTCGAAAATATCTCAATTGAGAGTATCTATCTTATAAACTATAGAGATATGGAAAAAAACATGTTTATCTATTAGATTAATCTGGAAATGTAAAAATAAAAAAAAAAGGGGGAGGTTTCTCTAGTCCATATCATGTATTTGTATTTTCATATATTCTTATAAATACAATTACAGTAAACTTCTCATTTTCCGGCTTTCTTTTAACTGGCGCGTTCTCTTAATCACCAGTCGCAATCTGGAAAATTTTGACCGTATATATTTTTAATTTATTTTTTTAAAATAACAAGAAATGAAATTCATTACTATAAAGTTATCATTAGTTGACCTGTTGTATCATTTGATTATTTACATGTAATGACATTCAATTGTTCGTTTTGTTATACTTAATTAAATGAATAAAACAGTAATCCAATATTTCATTGCATTTATACATAAGTATTTATTTATTCAAATTCAGCTACGCTTTATAAAAAAAAAAAAAGTTTTCTATAAAGTAAAATGATGATTACTTCAATCGTGGTATGCGATTACATTTTACTGGATACAGCCATACACGTCCTATTTTTGACGGAAAACCTTTTACCTAAAAACATCATTTTTTATTTATTTTTTTATTATTATTATCGATGTTTTTCTAATCATAATTGGTGATTTCCGTTATCCGATATGGTGTCTGCCTCGGTAAAATCGAGTACACTTTGAAAGACAAAATATTTACTATCATAACTACAACGAACTCAAAACACTACTACCACTACCTTAAAAGCTAAATATTAATTTTAAAGTGGTATCACATTTTTCTGATGATGTTTATGGAAAATGTTTAAGATGTCTTAATTTTTACTCCGTGTTGATATAGGGTTAATCAGACAATTATCGACACACTTAAGGAAATTTTCATACTAAAATTATAGAAAGAATAGTCCTATAAAGTTGAAATTTGAATTAATTTTTCCAAGATTACTATAATTTAAGTTAAACAAGAAAGTTCACATCAAACATTATTCCCGGAATTTATTTTACATGATAGTGACAATAAATAATATAAAATCAGTTATTGACACCCTATTGATATCTTTTAAAATATGGGCAGAATTGAAAGTACTTTTACACAATTGAGTTGTAGGATTTAAAAGGAATTTTATAATTATTTTATTTTGACTAAATATTTTTTTTTTGACTAATTTTTAAAATAGTGAGTCAATAACTGTCTGGTTTACTCTATGTTTTAATTATAAAGAACATTCTTAATATCTTCCATATTTTATATGAAATTAAATAAAAAATATTACGAATGTATTTTCTTTTAATTTTTTTTCTTTTAATACTTTGTTTTTAAAGTATTTTAAATTTTAAGTAAAATCTCGATTTTCTTTTTCAAATGACGCGAGAGGCGCGTAGTATTTCTAAGTTAACGACCTGAGAGCGGTCAAGGTTGGGACGAGATTGTAGTCCCTAGATCAGGCCGATATAGAACCGACTCGATACTTTACTTTCCCCTCACGTATCGATTTATATGTTTTGTCCTCGATTTATTTCAATTTGTATCATATTTTTATTTTTTTATTTTTTAAATAAACGTGTACTACTTATAGTTAGTAACCCGATAAAAGTCTTATATTCTAGAAGGGTCGAAAACATCTTTTTATTGACGTGTCGGAAGTTATCGAATCGATTGTGAAGCAAGTTGAGGAGGTAACTTTCAAAACGTGCTTTGTCACAGTAATCCCAATTTTCATCAATAACAAAAAACCTATGTTATGATATGTAATTACCCTTCAGAAACAAAAAATTCCTAATTAAACTTATAGCATCTAAAATAACACATTACAACAAGGATCAGAAATATTTACTCCTAAAATTAGTATTTTTAATTTTAAATATGGACAAAACACGTTTTGAAGGAACACTGTGGACGAAACACGGCTTGATGAAATAACGAAGGGACGTAGCACTGTTTGAAGTGGCTATGTTTTATTTTACAGAAGTAACAGTTTGCTCAACAGTACACAAAATAAAAATTATAATTACATAATAGATGATGTATGTTAATGACACTCATAATATTCGGGGATTATTTTCATTTGCTTAACTGTCACTAGTTTTTAAATATGCAGTTCACATCTTTCATTTCCAAAACAGTCACAAGTTTCATCCTCTTCCACAACATTTTCAACACTTGGAGAGCCAAAAAGTACAACCTTGTACCAGTTTGGATGATATGAAGTATAAACAGGCTATGGAAAAAACACTCTTTGCTCAAAACCCTGAATTTGTTTACTAATCTTGGATGTGACAAAGCTTGTTTTGATACTCATGACATATTTTAGGGTTCTGAAAAACAGATCTAGTGATACCTAAAACTCAAAAAAACTTTTTTTGTGACAAAACACGTTTTGAAAGTTACCTCCTCAGTTAAGTAACCCGGATGTTTGAGTTAGTATGGAATTTATTAATAAACAAAAGCTATATGGTTCCAAAACAATAGAAACACATGGGATATAAAGGTCTTCACGGATTAGTTTTCGATATTAAAGATGCACTGGAAATTTAATGAATATTAGTTTAGTAACCTGGTAGTTTGTCCAAGAAAAATGCAAAAATTGTCTAAAACAAATTATACCGTTTTGTGGGGAAAAATCCAAAATGAGTGAAAAAATACAAAAAATATTTTCTCATTTGATTTTTAAGTGTGTTAAATTTGTATTTATACTTTTACCTTTGAAAAAGATTAAAAAAAAAAATCACTTATTTTGGTTCTAAATGTGAAAATTTGTATTTTCAATAAAAAAAAAACAAAACAATAATAATAATAATAATAATAAATAAACTTTGCACAAAAATTAACTGAATAAAATTTCTCACAAGTTTTTCTTATGATTTTTTTTTTTTTTTTTTTTTTTTTTGGCTGACTACATAGCCGCTAGAGCGCCTTGGAAGTATAAGTAGTGCATTAATTTGGTAGTCCAATGTTATTTTCTCAATTGGATTTTTAGGTTTTTTGAATGTTTTTCTGAAATTAAATTTTGCTTGCTCGAAAAATAAATTAATTTTCGGAAAACCAATCTAAAAAAAAAAAAAAAATAATAAATAATTTGTTTGCCTCCATATAAAAAAATTCGCATTAAAATAATAAACAAATCAAAAAATTATGATCTTGGAATTTTCTTCAAGTTGTTTTTTTATTGTTTTTACAGGTTAGATATGTTGAATTTTATGCAGTGGGTTGTGTTTAACTGTCCATGACTTTTGAATACAGTTTAAATTAAATTAAAAAAACAAAACAACCTTATACAAATTTTTACTACACTAACTTTTCCTCAATGTATTTTTTATTAGTTTCTTGTCAAAGCACATAGTGAAACGAAGCAGACAATTTCTCATCAACTGGAACATACGATTTCAATTGGTGTTTATTTTAATACGCCACTAGCCCCCAAATAAATGGTACATAAATGGTATAATTAATGAATGACAAATATATATTATTTCACAAAGATATAGGTAATAATTCACAATGATTGAAGTAAAAAATATATTTATATTCTCAAAACCCCTGAAATTCAGTATTAAGATGTCTGTTAATAAAGTTTTGTTGTCTTCAATCAATTGAAAATTCATTTGTTGAATAATATTATTTGAATGTTCCGTATATGTAGCTGTAGAATCTATTATCTTTTAATTAATTATTTTTTCTCACATAAAGAGGACAGATGTCTTCATTAGGCGAAAGCTGTCCTTGTTTTGTGAAGTACGTATGGGTTACATTGTATGATCAAATATTTGCATCATACGTTAATTCCATTGCGTGATGTCTGTGCCACGTGACATTGTTGAAAATATAATCTTATTCATGAGAAATCGAAAAACTAAAATAATAATTTTTTATCAGGCATCTGTTCCTTGTTGCGTTAACATTATACACTGACATTAATTAAGATTATACATTTAAAATATCGTAATTTTATTTAGTTATCAAAACTACCGTTGACGTCAAAAGATCAGTTACTAAGAATCGACTATTCATCATCTAGTTTCGGTACCGATTGTTTGTTTGTTTGTTTGTTTATTTCGTTTAACGTCACTTTATGCTGCTATGGCTAATCGGACGATGCTACGGTGGGAGTCCTAAATTTTGCCTATCCAGGTATAATTAGGATAGGGATCTTTAACGAGTACCTGACATCGCACAGGCTCGGGACCCCCATTTTACGTCCCTTCCGAAGGACGGCATAGCTAAGGATTTTTTACTCCCTTTAAAAAATCCTAAGGTCATCTGCCGGGCTGCGACCCGCAATCTTGGGTTTAGTAGGTTGCTATACTAACCACTACACCACAGGTGACCCCTACCGATTGTTATTCCCCAGGAATCAGCACATCCTAAATGTAATATAATTTATAATACAAATCATAATAATTAATCACAGTGCTTTCTTATTATTATTCCTGGTGCGATGTTGTTTCCTCTCTGATATACAGCCGCCATCTGTCGTTTAAATATCCTTTACGATTTAAATGGCCGCCTCTTTAAACCAGTTTTTAATCTTCCATCTAATTTTATTTTATGGTTATCTTTTTTTTTTTTTTTTTTTTTTTAATCTTATTTAATTTTTCGTTTATTTTACATGACTTTACTTACATATTTGGACATATGGAGTTGAACTTTGTAAAATCTTAAATGCTGTTTGATTTGAACTTCCTATCTACACTTCAATGCTGATAGTTCTCTGAGTTGTTTGGAAATAAAATGGCCTCAGTGTCTTCTAATATAGTTCTACAGCAGAGCGTCGGTTATCCGAATTAATGTTGTCAGGGGTGGTTCATATAATCAAAAATTCGGATAATCGAAATTTATTAAAAAAAAAACAAGTGTAAACAGCATCTTCTAATAGTTCACTTTTCGCTTTTTTCAAAGTTTTACGACTCAAACTGCTAGTCTCACTGTAAAGATGATGGGGTACCTGATGATTGATTTAGAATGATTTTTGATTCCCGTTATTGATTTACAAACCTTGAAATCGATAGCTAATGTCTGACCCGATTCGCTGTTTATTAGCCACGTAATGATTTTCATTTTGTATTTAAATGAAAAGAGCTCTCATTTCCTATTTGTTAGCATGGGTGTTGACATTTGGTTTTCAAAACAGAAAGTTATCACAAAGGTGAAGTATACCTACGCTATCACGGAGAGCGATTTAAGATTTAAGGTAAGATCTATTACCAACCAAATGATAAGAAAGATATATGGAGAAACAAATTGTCTAATTAAGTATACCGTTCTCAGTAAACAAAGTTGTAGGAATGCCTAGAAGTTCATTTTTGCAGTTTCTGTGAAATAAATTGAGCTTCCCTTATAGGCATTCATGGAAAAAATTATATTGTTTTTCATTTAATTTAATTTTTAAATACAAATATTTTTTGCGATATGCATAAGTAATTTGATGATCAATTTAATGAAAAAAAGGCTGGTGTGATCCAGCTACTTTCTCTCAGCTCTATTTATTTTGATTAATCATTGATTTAGGCCAGTGGCCTGGTACAAAAAACGGGCTTTAGGTCGCAATAAACATTAGATCAAAGTTGTGCAATTATTGTATTGTAACGTGTTGGTCCTTGTTGGACCAATTGAATTATAAGCTGGTCCTTGAAACGTGTGTAAATGTTCAAGTTAATTACATTGCTGGAAATTAGTGAAAATTACGATGAAAGATTTCGTTACATACAGCTGAAGTTAATAAAAGCTTATTAAAAAACAGTCAGCACAACTCAACAGCCAACAGCCCAAAACGTATTGAGATCTGTTGAAATGAGATCAAGGTACTATCTGAAATGAGATGTAGGTACTATCTTCTCTTGTCTGCATTATTTATTTACGAATCGCATAGAATGCAGGACTGATAGATTAGATTCAATAATCTCATTCCGCAGGTCCTGTAATCTTCAGCACTGAAAACCGCGAAACCACATTATTACAAACCACATGTCTTGTAATCGGTTCAACATTACACTGTTTCTGTTATCATTATTTATCACATCCCCATTATATTTACATTAAATTATTTTTTTATTATTGTCTTGTTTCTTCAAATTTATTGTTTATATTGTATTAGTTAAACGTTATTTAAATTATTTATTGATATTTACAACTGTGTCAGTAGTAGCACTTCAATAACTGCTCTACATTAGAACGTATCTGAAAATCTGAATTAATTGTTAATTTTTTGAAATATTTAAAAAAAATTAATTTATTGAAATTTACAACTGTAAATATATTCAACAAGTAAATGTGTTGAAAGTGAATACAATGACATGTGATACACATGTGATGAACTACTCACTAGTAGCTCTTCAATAAATTTTACAATAAAAGGTCTCTAGGCCATCTTCTTTTTAGACGCCTCGGAAGATTATCATGAATGGAATAGGAAGCAAGTTGGGAGACTAGTGGATTGGAATGGTTAGGTAGCTTACTGAGGTATCTGGTTTGGGCTAAACAGCAACATATGAGACATTAAGATCTTTATGGATAAGTTTATTTGTAACAAAGTAAGGAGCATTAAGGATTTTTCGAATAATTTTGGATTGTAAGGATTGGATACGAGAAAAATCAGAAGGTTTAGTTGAGCCCCAGAGCTCAACTCCGTACGTCCAAATAGGTCTAATTACAATAATGTAAATGAGTCTTTTGTAATTATTGCCCTAAAAGGATTTTTTATTTATTTTTTTTTTAATTCTGAATTATTTTGTGTTATATTCATATATTTATTTATTAATTTTTGTTTTTCCCAGCCTTAGTTATAATATATTGTGCGAATTGGATACAGAAGCCTTATCTTTAGTTAAGGCAGGGGCACGTGTGGTCCCCGGTCATCGTTAAGTGGAGTCCTTAGTAATGAGGGTCCTTTGTGTAATGGCTGCATTTTCGATGAAATGTGATGGGGGAATTTCATGTCTGAGCTTTAATGATTGTTTTGTTTTTTTATCGTTATTTTTTATTAAATATATAACGGTAAAAAAATTATTACAATAACTTGTAAAGTACCTGTTAATAGCACTTCAATAAAAGTACTTTATACATTAGAAAACGGCCTTTATTTTAATTTTTTTAAATGCTTCTGTCAGTTTTCGGAAATCGAATGGTAAGCAGGTTGGGAGACTAGTGGATATTAGTAAGTATGCAGCTTTTCATGTTATGTTTCAGGCCAAATAAGCAACATACAGGTCATGAAGATCTTTATAGATATGTTTATTTAATGACGTAATGAGGATTTAGAATTTTTCGAAGTAGTTTTGGATTGTAAGGATTTTTTATTAGATAAATTGGAAGATTCTATGGATCCCTAAAGCTCAACTCCTTAGTGTTCAAACAGGACTTGTTACGGTCATACAAATGAGTCTTTTTTAATTTACTGAATGATTTTAACGTTTGTCTAGTTAATGTTGGATTAGTCAAAAACATTGATTAGTTTCTAGTCTTTTATGTTTATCATATGGATTCCACGTAAGATGATTGTCCAGATCCTAGGCAGTAGATCTGTACAACAGAGATTAGTGAAATATTATTAAATGTTACTGTCAGACCGGGAATCGTATGTCTAATAGGAAGGCTAAATTTGATTTGATGATTTTTGTTTTTGTTTTTTTGGCGAGGGGTTGTTTTTTAAATTCCTCTAATTTTAAAAATATTCATAAGAGATTAGAGTAATCGAGATGTAATGAAGGTATCATTATTTATTGATAGAACACAAGTGGCACCAGTGTGCTTAGTAACGAAGGTGCTAGAATATGTCGAGTTTCTCCTTAAAACTTTTTTTTATTTAATAAAAAAATAAATTATTAACAGAGGTAACTGGACTCCTAGTTTGAAGTTTCGGGTTTGAGTCCAGCTGATTATTTATTCTGTTATATCAACCGAGGAACGTCCCTGATGTCTGGAGACACTCTTAGGGGAAAACCGAGCCTCTGTAAAATGGTTATCTTAATTGGAGGGAAATCCTGGTGGTTAGCAAGATTCTGGTTTAATCTCTTTAATAACCGTTGGCCTAGAAACAAGTAAATCCTTACTAAAGTACTGGATCCAAGTGTACAGGGTTGTAATGGTACAAGGTTTTATATATATATATATATATATATATATATATATATATATATATATATATATATATATATATATATATATATATATATATACAAACATTTTAAAATGAAAATATTCTTGCACTTTGCCAAATAAACTGACGGGAGCTGTTTGATTAGGCAGGGACCAACAATGGTAGTCCAACCGTTTTAGAAGTTTTAAGCCCTTAAAATCCCTACTGAGCTGAATTTTTGTATACACCTTTTTAGTACGGCATATTAATGAATATGTGAAAAATTGACATTGATATCGTTCTGGCTAAAAAAGTATAAAGGTCAAAAAGTCGCAAAAATCAGTTTTTCGCCAATATCTCGCGACCAATGGCTCAGAGGTCAATTAAGGTCATTAAAATATATTGTTCATCGTGCAATTATCTACAAAAATTTCTTGTTGCATTTTTCTGTGTGATGAACCGTTTTTTTTAGTAGAACGCTGAAAAAGCGACTAACTTGTGGTAAGTCGCACTTTTTCGCGAAAACACGTTTTTTGGTACTCTTTTGTCTATAGCTCCGAAACTATTTGTCTGATCCAAAATATGTTTTTTTCATCTAAGAGCAGGTTAAATATTCATTAAAATGCCGTAATAAAGGTGTGTACATAAAATATTCATAGCTCGCTAGGAATTTTCCAGCAGTTAAAACCTAAAATGACTGGACTATGGGTTGTTGAATGGAATGATGTATTTCGCCACTTTACAAGTTTTTATTTTATTTTACCTACGTGCCTTTTATTATTGCTAACGATAGATAGAAATCAACTTTGGTTTAAAAAGTGTTGTTTCCAACGCTTATTACTGAAAATTTAAGAATTTCCATAAAAATGATTGATTATTGAGTTTGTTTACTGTTTATAAAGGACTACAAACAAACTCAATTACATGTTATACACCACAAGTTTATTCTAATAATAATTTTTCGATAATTTCAAGCAGCTTGAAATAAATCAAACAACTCTGAAGTTTTCCATTCCATTATCGGCCTAAAGTAAATAAAAAAAAAAAAAAAAAAAAATAGGCATGTCAAATAGGCTTTCAAAGCGGAATTTGACAGAGTTTTAGACATTGATGAGTGAAGTGGCCTTTGACGCAAGGAGATGACGCAGGAGGTAATTATCTGACTGCCAGCCGACTCCCTCCTCTCACGGCCTTCTTAATCTATCTCCCACCTGATAAATAATTGTAGAAAGTAATATCTTTCTGTCTTATCTAGGAAGCATTGCTCTTCTAGGTCAACAACTTCACGGAATATTCCATCTGTTTCTATTGTTCTTCTTTTATTTATTTTCCTTCGTAAACGTAATAAAACAAAATAAATAAAAAACTACTAAAACTATTTAAATTATTAAACTATTTACAGTATTCTTTATTGACTTAGTTATATTTTATTTTAATATAGTTTTATTTACTTTTCTAAAAAAAAAATATGTTTCTTAAAATTTACAATTATACAAAAAAGTCTAATAAACATGATTGATAGTAATTATTATAACAATTCTAATTCTAATCTGATCTTAAATTCCTATTCGATTTCCGATAAACTTCTGAAGGACTCGAGATCTCATATAGAACTTTTAATATTGTAATATTACCAATGGTTAGTTACTTGGCAAGCCATTGACATTTCTTTGTTTCCATAATCTCTCAAATTTATAGGGTGAATTGGATTCTCCGGAAAATAACGCAGGTTTTTTAAAATTTAAATTATCCCTCTCTGTAATAATTTGCTTATATTTGATTGATAATTTTTCTATATGCATGGCAATATGTATTACGTATTTTCCTAAATTAAATTTTTTTTACGTCTGTAATATTTCAACCTTTAATCACAAGTTTACTCGTGATTTTCGAATAATTTTGTTTTAGGGGTTCAAAATCGGCCGGAAAAGGGCTCAAAGAGCTAGAAAAATTAATAGAGTATGAAATGACTATTTCGCGTGTGCACTGTACTACAATGATTTTAAAATTTCGGGAGAGAGACCTCTGCTTTGAAGATAAGGAAATTCGTGGCAAGTCTTATTCCCTGTATATACATATATTCTGCGAGTTTTGGTGAATGAAAATCCCGGAACTTCTCGAATATTTTTCGATAAAATAACGGTTAGCTAATTTAAATTGTTAGAGCTTAGTTGAGTCTTTGCCTCAACTGTCTATATCTCGAGACCTCTTGCCTACCAGCTACCATTTTGTAAAAGGAATAGCGTCACTTTTTAAATGATAATAAATTTATTGTTTAAAAGAAGATTAATACTGAGGATTCGAAACTCTCTTCTGAGGTACTAACACTATATCAGAAATGTATTGATAGGAATGAAGCGTATCTTGCTTGATAAAAATATTTGCTAATCATTTATTTTATATTTTTGTTTAATACGCTTTTATTAACTTCAGCTATATGTAACGGGATCTTTTATCGTAATTTTTCCCAATATCCAGCAATCTGATAAACTTCAAAATTTGCACACGTTTCAAGGACCAATGGTAATACAATAATTGCACAACTTTGTTCTAATGTCCTCACTTAGTATAGTTTAATTACCACCATAATGGGGATTTGCCTTGAAAAAGGTAAAGTAGTAGGTTTTACGTTTTTATATGACACAGATGGGTCCTGAGAATAAAGTATCAAAAATGAAACTAAATTTGATAAGGGGAAAATGCTTGGGGCGCAAAAAATCCCAAGCTTTTTGACCTTTTTTCAGATTTTGTAAAAAACATAGAAAAATGCATTCAATCAAAAAATGTTTAATTTACAAAATTAAATTTTATTAAATTGTGCGTCTAAAGACATCCCTTAAACTAACTTCTATCTAGGCGTTTAGCCACAAAATATCAAAGAATTTCAACTTTAAAAAGTTAGTTTTGGTCATGTTTAAGAGTCTATAACGCAGAAATGGGCAAATAAAAAAAATGTTATATAATAAAAGTTGTAGATCATTCATTACATTTTGTGCAAAATAGGATTTTTAAAGTTAAAAAATTTTGGTTGATTTTGGATAAACTGTGTTAAAAATGCAAACAAATCACGCAAATAGTATTGGGCAATCAGCTTCAAACTTTGAATTAAAAAAATTAATAGGGCTGACTGCTGCAAACTGTTCACCACACTTAGCTTTTTAGTTAGGTTTGCTATAAAAGCTTGTTTTTCTAGTTTTTTAAACTATAATTTTGTTTAAACATAAACTTGGATTTACTAATTACAGGCAACCCAATGTTTATTTATATAGCTGTAAATATTAATATATATTTGTAGAACAAAAAAAATAATAATCGACTGTAATTTAATTAAATACTCCTTTTACAGAATCTTCTTCTTTTTTTTTCTTTATTTCAAATTTTAAATTATGTTATTTCAAAGTAAATTGTAGTTACTTTAAAGCAGGCCATTTGTTGTACAAACGAGAAAAGGACAAGTGAACGACGCTCTGAAGATGGCGTCATACAGCATTGTGCATTATTGTTAACTGTTGGGTTACTGATTACAAGACAAGTCTATTGTTATAGAACTTGCTGTTGAGAACTTAACTGAAATGTTTTTAGTCTCATCAGTTGGTGGTTAAAACAATTTCAGAAGTTTTATCTCAACGGATCGATAATTTTACTAGTTGCTGAGTTTTTTTTTTTTTTTTTTTTTTTTTTTTTTTTTTTTTTTTTTTTTTTTTTTTTTTTTTTTTTTTTTTTTTTTTTTTTTTTTTTAAGCTTATATCTCAAAAATTAAAATATTTTCAAATATCGTATAATAAATGTACACAAAATTTCTTACATTATGCAGTAGCCAACTTGGATTTTTCATCAAGCGGTACGGTACATTACGTATGTTGGGTGCTTTGCATTGAATACTGAAATATCTATTTAGCAAAGTTCATCAATACCTTCTATTGATATTGATATAATATCTATGGATATATTTTATGAGCTACTATATCTGCTATTAAGTTTGCTACCTTAGGTTATGGCTACATAAAAAAAAACAAAACCTTTATGCGTTTTTTTTTTTTGTTTTTTTTTCAGTTTTTCGTTTATATTTCTGCAACGGGAGCCTTTCTCGACGTTGAACAGGCTTTTGACCGAGTCTGGCACCCAGGACTGCTTTACAAGCTCCGCAAATTCCTTCCTTCAACATACTTCCTAATTATCCGTTCGCATCTCAGAGGTAGAAATTTCAAAGTAAACAACAAATCTTCTAATTCTTCCCTCCTTACCTAATCTGCTGGTGTTCCTCAAGGTAGTATCCTAGGCCCCATCCTCTAAATGGTGTATACAGGTGACATTCCAACTCATCCTACCACTGTCCTCACCACTTAAGCTGATGACAAATGTGTTTTATCAGTAAACAATGATCCCTTCATTGCCTCTCAAACACTCCAATGCCATATCCTAAACCTTCAAGAATGGTGTCAAAAATGGAGAATCAAAATAAATCCTAATAAATCTCACCAAATAACCTCTGCCCTTCGTCGTAAACCTACGATCTCCTGTCGTACAGTATCCTTTAATGACATTCCACTAATCCCTGTTGAACAGATCCGCTACCTAGGACTCCACTTGGACAAACGTTTAACTTGGAATCCACATACAAGACTAAAACGAGAGGAAACTGCTCGTCGTTTTCGATAAAAGACTCATTTACATGGCAGTTATCAGACCTATTTGGACATAAGGAGTTCAGCTTTGGGGCTCAACTAAACCTTCTAATTCTTCCCGTATCCAAGCCTTACAATCCAAAATCCTTCGAAAAATCCTTAATGCTCCTTACTTTGTTAGAAATAAACTTATCCATAATGACCTTAATGTTCCATATGTTGCTGAGTTAGCCCATACCAGATACCTATCCTATCATAGCAAGCTCCATAACCACTCAAATCCATTAGTTTCTCACCTTGCTTCCCACTCCATTCCCGATAAACATCCGACGTGTCTGAATAGAAAATGGCCTAGAGATCTTCTAGTGTAGAATTTTTATTAAAGTGTTACTGATGAGTAGTTGTTTTCAAGCTTTGACATGTTATTGTAATAGTTATCAGCTCATTTACTTAATGTATATAATTGTACAGTTGTAAATTTCAATAAATTGATATAAAAATATTTCTGCAAATAGTCGTTTAAGTGCATTTTGTTTGTAAAGTGAGTTTGTGTAATTTTTTGTTATGGGTATCACCAGAAAGTTATTTTTTCTTTCTATATTCGTGCCTAATGGACTTAGTTATGAGGCCATTAAAGAAATGAATACTAATTCGTGAATCACTGTGGAATTAATTGTGTTTTTCCTAAAATACCATTTTTGCATTTAACAGTCTATTCACAAGCGCTACAGATTTAAAGAACTATGAATCTTTCAAAATAATTGTTTAGTACAGACTGAAATATGCTACGAAATTAGGTGTTTGAAAAGGTTAGAATGAATTCTTCACAAAAGAAAGTTAAAAATAACTTTTTTTTAAATAGCCCATAATTTCGTATGTTTTAGTACAAGATGATCCCACAACTTCCTAGTTATGAATAAAATAATTCGATTTAATTGTTTCGGAATTAGAACAACAAGAAGTGCAATGATCTGGGGAAAATTATGGCCGTGTGCATTTAGGCCAGAGTCTCAGGCACCCAATACAGAAGGTTGTGGGCTCAATTATTTTCTTTGTCTGTTAGTACATTCTTATCAAAATGAATTTTGATGATTCCAACCTTGTTTGGACGGGTTGGAAACGTCTTGGTAACCGTGAGGGATTGGCAATAAATTCCAAACATTTGTCCACTCAGATGACCGTCAAAAAGTGTAACGAAAAGCGAATGAAAATATTGGAAACATAAACCCTGAGGCCCACATTACCAAACTTTGGTAGGTGTTTCCAGACTTTTTTTGCCCAGTGTATAAAGTTGTATGTTGTATGTTTATTATATAGAGAAATTGACGCATAGATGCGACAAATAATCGAAGAATTACGGACTACCCATCCCTAATGACGAGGTTACGATAGTGCTCAACACATATACACAATCTTGCAGTTAAACTATTAAATAACATATTTTTGGATATTACAAACAAAAAAATTAAATCAAAAAACGTATAAACAAGACTTCTAAATTTCCTTTTAGCTTCTCGATTTACGCCAACAATTCTGAACAGTCTGTAAAACTAGGTTCAAGTTGTATTTTTGTTCTCTAAAATATTTACAATAGTAAACTTCATTACATGATTTTTTCCCCTCGAGTTGCCAATTCATTTCGATCACTAATAATAGCTGTCCTTGAGTTTTATGTTTAGCCCGAAGGCAATTTTTTAGAGTTATTAAAACCGAAATGAATCCATTGGGATTAGTAAAACTATTGTGCAAAGTAAATAAACTGCATTTTATTCGCTTCAATGCCATTGAATACATATTTGTGACATTCTAATTATTATTAACAGTTACGTTCATACAATGATGATACTTGCTTCCATCTTTGTCAAATAGTAATTTAAAATTTTTTCCTATTTCATTTCTATAAACCTGCCTGGTCAACGAGCTTGTAGCTCTATATTTTTAAAAATAAACCATGGAATGTATGTATATTTTAATGAGTTTTATAAACTTAATCTATTATCATAATATTATTTCAATTATTTTGTTAATTATTACTATGTTATTAATTAATATCTTACAACTGAAATATGAACTAATTTTAAAAGTTTACGAGCTCTGACGCAGGCATTCCTCAGCGGACATGACACCGATGACGCACCACCTTCTAATATTTAGTTCTGGTCTCTTTGTGTTTCATAGTGTATGCTATGAAGCTTACACACACACACACACACACACACACACACACACACACACACACACACACACACACACACACACACACACACACACACACACACACACACACACACACACACACACACACACACACACACACACACACACATATATATATATATATATATATATATAATATCTAACGTTTAGAGAGGCTGATTAACTCAAATACATTTAGTTATGCAAACCAACAAATGTTTTTTATTAAATCGAAATTAAGTTCTATATTAATTATAAACAACAATCAACAACCTCACCTAGGCATTCTTAACTTTCTGAAGCAGCGCTGGTTCGGATTCGGCCTGATAAGGGTTACCTTTATTCCGTATAGATCCACGGAATAAATCTCGAATTTTTCATTCTAATTAAATTGGGTTAGTAAATTTCAAAAAATTTTCTTCATTCCCTAGTTTTTATACTGTCCTAATTAATATTCCTTTAGGAAAATTAAAAAAGAAGATGTTTTTGCGAATTCATAGAATTTTTTTTTTTCTAATTTTAAGTCAGACTTTGTCCTATCTTAGCGACAGAACCTTCAAAGTTAAGCATAACTTTTCCTATTCTTCTCTTTACCCAATTTGCCGGTGTTCCTCAAGGTAGTATCCTAGGTCCTATCCACTACACTGTGTATACAGCTGACATCCCAACTCATACGACCACTGTCCTTACCACTTACGCTGATGTGTGATATCAGTGAACAAAGATCCCTTTATTGCCTCTCAAAAACTCCAATTACATATCCTAAACCTTCAAGAATGGTGTCAAAAATGGGGAATCAAAATAAATCCAAACAAATCCCACCAAATAACTTTTACCCAGCGTTGTAAACCTACGACTTCCTGTCCTACCGTATCCTTTAATGATATTCCACTAATCCCTGTTGAACAGATCCGCTACCTAGAACTCCACTTGGACAAACGCTTTTAACTTGGAAACTGCCACATATAGGTGTTAGTAAAACATATTTGAACAATTATAAAGACTCAACAATTACAAGTAGCTTGTATCAATCTGTTACCTAAGCATGTATTGTGTATTAAAATATTGGCTGTAAGATAAAATAAAGAAGAAAATAACAGAGGTAGAAGCAGGATTCAGGCTGGGCCATCTTAGGTCAAGTTTTTACTATATCCCAATTTTTTTTAAAGCATTTGGTGGACTTCCAAGACTTCTGGTCCAGGAGGTACATTTAGCCTTTATCCACCTTTAGAAAGCTTTGACTTAGGTCCTTTAAATAAGGTGTGGAAAGCACTGTTTGTCAGAGATAAGTGATAGTCTGAGATAAGTCATACAAGGCCTTTATAAAGGTGCAGAATTGGGAATTAAATTTTGAAATAGCAGCGTTACTAATTGTATACAAAAGTATTTTAAAAAAAAAGTTTTGATATCATGTCCCCTCAGCATTACACATCATCAAAGGATTAAATCAAAGTTGCTGCTAATCACCTACTCTCTTTAACATGGTTATTAAACAACCTTTCTAGAAATAGGAGAGAAATATTAACACATGGGTTTGGAGATTTTGAAAGATATCTAATTCATAATACAAATTGCAGGAGTTTATCAACTCATTGCCACTGAGGAATGTGATCTGGAATACATGCTGAGGAAACTCTAAGCAGTATTCTGAAAAGGGCATGGAAATAAATCTAAAGAAGAAAGAGTTTGTGTCCCTCAACTCTTCGAGCACATTTTTTAGCATTGAAGATTAGAGATATGGAGGCCTACTAATCCTTTCATACATTAATTGCCACTTTTATTGGAATTAAGTCATCAATCCTAATTGAGGAAAAAAATATTTTTAAAGAGTATTTAAACCAGGAGCTCATTCAAAAAGAATGTATCAAAACAGAGGCCAAAGTAAATTTTCCTGGACAGATTAGAGAGTAAGAGGATGCCTGAGGAAATTGTTGATAGGGGATGTAAAGAAAGGAATGGCAACAAAAATATAACAAGAGAAAGATCAGTAGATCAAAAGGTAGTTTTGAACTAATAACTGATAAAGATTAGGATACAATAATTGAACAAACCTGAAGGTATTTTTCATTTTATAAGTTTCCAGAACAGAATGGGTAATTATAAAAATCACAGAATGAGATAATGTATGGACTAAAACTATATAAAAAAAACAAAACAAATTACAATAAAGTTGTACAAATTTATCAACACCCCACATTATCATTGTACAATCACAATGAGTTTTTATTTAAAAGAACTAAGACTAAAACGATAAGAAACTGCCCGTCGTTACAGACTTCTTCAACATTTACTAGACAAACGTTCAAAGCTCCCTCCATCGTTTTCGATGGAAGATTTAATAATTTGACTAATATTGAGTTATTCTAAAATAATAAAAATAAGTTATTCTAAAATACAAATTTAGGTTTATTTATAGATATTTTTAAAATATGATCGCTGGTAATAGGGTTTTTTCGGTAATAGGTGATTGGTGATAACAGTTCCGAGTCAATAATAGGTTATTTTAAAGATTACGTTATTACAAAAGACACATATACATGACTGTGATTAGACCTATTTGGACGTACGGAGTTGAGCTTTGGGGCTCCACTAAACCATCCAATTCGATCCTTACAATCCAAAATCCTTTGAAAAATCCTCAATGCTCCTTACTTTGTCACCAATAAACTTATCCATAACGATCTTTATGTTCCATATGTGGCTGAGTTAGCCCAAACCTACTATCCTTTCATAATAAGCTCCATAACCACTCAAATTCATTAGTTTCACAACTTGCTTCCCAGTCTATTCCCGATAATCCTCCGAGGCGTCTGAAAAGAAGTTGGCCTAGCAATCTTCTAGTGTAGAACTTTTAATAATGTGCTACCGATGAGTAGTTCTTTTCAAGTTTTAACATGTTCTTATAATCGTTTTTAATACATTTGCTTGATGTATTTATTATGTACAGTTGTAAATTTCAATAAATGTATATAAAGAAAAAAAAAATCAGACTTTGTTGTGGCATATGTAAAATGCGGGTTTCTGAAGATTCATATGCTTGTTTTTTACTTACATTTGATATTAATTAATAGCACTTCGTTTAATGGTTTACATAGAAAAGTCCCTAGTCCGTTTTCTTTTCATAGTTAATTTGGAATCGAATCTGAAGCAATTTGGGAGACTAGTGGAAATGGGTGGGTGTGTAGCTATGCCAAATATAATTTGAAAATTGCCTTTTTTAAAATAAAATATTGAAACTTACAACTGCAAAAAAATAATAAATCTTATAAATTTGCTAAGCTAAGAATATAAGCACATAAAAAACTTGTTGAGAAACTTCCCATTTGTGTTATATTGAAAGGTCCCGAGGCCATCTTCTTATCAGATAATTCGGAAGATGATCGAGAATGGAGTGGGAGGGAAGTTGAACAACCAGAGGATTTGGGTGGGTAAGTAGTTATTAAGAAAGGATATGAATCTGGTTCTTGCCTAATGGCTATTAATATTATGTGCTATTAAGGCCTTTGTGGATTAGTTCGTTTGTGACATAATAGGGAGCTTTAAGGTTTGGAAATTGGAGATATTTGACTAATATATTAATAGATTGTTATTGAAATGATGTTTAAAATGTTGGCATTGTAATTCAGCATTGAAAACATATTCAATCGTATCTATATTACGTAACCTGTGATTATAATTCATCGGAAGTATTGAATTGTATAACAGTACAACTGGAAGCAGGTATGCATGACAATGAAACTTTATCAGCGACATCTTGCTATTCAGTAATTATCATTTGTTATTTTTTTTTTTTTTAATAATTACCTTTTGTCGTTCGTGTACATGTAAAATGGATTGGAGTAAATAAAAAGATAATCCGTTGCTGTGTACGGCTAAAAAAAATAAAATAAAAAATGAATCTTTTGAATTATGGGAAGTTTAGGTTTTAAATTTTAAATTTTTAATAATTTATTAACACAATTATCTTACTCGATCTAAAACATAATTTATAAAATTAACATTTAACTGAATTATAATTTTTTTTTTTAAACTTATTTTATTGATTTGATATTTATAACTGTGTGAAAAACAATTCTGTTCGTGTTATTATAGCATGTAGAAGTGCTCTTTTGTTAGTATTAATTAATATAACATGTAAAAATGTCCTTGTATGTATTTATTGTTTATTTATTATTATTATAATATAGGGTAAATCACTAGTTATGGTCATAGTTAAGGGAACTTGTCGATTTAAAAGGGAATTTCGTAGGTACAGTTCGTAATATGACATCTTTGATAATATTCTTAGACTCTCAAAAGTTTATTCTATGTAATGTAAAATTGACAAATACACTAAAGCTTCCATTCAAATAAAGTTATATATTTTTTAACAAAAAGCTAAAAATATCAGTTATAGGCATGTTTTACCAGTTATGGTCATAGCCAAGACTGGCTATGGTCATGTGGCAAAATAATCTTTAAACAAATGTTTTTAATAATTTTAAAAAGAGTATTAAGTAATGAAAAACTAGACCTATAGAAATAATCTAAATACTAATAAAACACGTTCAAACAAAAAAGTAAAATAAATATTTTAAAAACACAACCACTTGATCCACTCATTCACAAACTCTGTAGTTACTTATTAGTATAGAAAACCATCATGAAATGATAGTTGAAAATGAATTAAAACAACTATTCATCAGAGTATATTTTATAACCGCACTTTTCGTTGATTTTTCAACATTTGGAGTAACGGCATACAATATGGTAATCATGCCCACTAAAACATTAATGAATTAAAAGAAATCGAAATGTATTTTTTGTAAATTAGCTAGTTTAAATATTTCCAGCAGTAGCCATCAGCGATGAACAATATATAACAAACTATTTTAACTATTAATGTTCACTTAGAAAACGTAAGCTTTAACATGTCAACTACTAGGAAGCGATGTAGTATATAAGTTTTAAAATGACATAATCAAATGAAGAAAATTCTATTTGATTTACATTAGCAGAAAGAACGTTTGTAGCACTAAAGAAAATTGAAATGAATAAGGGTGACCATAACTCATATCCGGTATTTTTGTACACCGGTTATGGTCAGTTCAAAATTATTGTTAATTAAAATTAGATAGTCCAACATAAAGAAGCTTGTATGGAAGTCTGAATTCTAATGAAAAGTAAGAAAACTTAAAAACTACAAATTAATGAAGCAATTTCTCAATAATTCCTTAAGAATCCTCACTTTTCAAAACGATCTCATTAAAAAAAAGAAGTATTTCAGGACACTAGTTTTGAAAAATATTTTTAAATGGCTACTAGAAAGGGATAGGAGGGAGATTTTCATTAGTAAATGATTCTTAAATCCTTTTCAGATATATTTCTCCTGGTGATATCACATATAAATGGATTAGACCCTCATTATTGCGATAATTGTATTAGCCTGCCCATAACTGGTGCGGTGACCATAACTAGTGATTTACCATATATATATATATATATATATATATATATATATATATATATATATATATATATATATATATATATATATATATATATATATATATATATATATATATATATATATATATATTTTATGAAATATTAAAATGTAAATTAATTTCAATTTTTGTAGAAGGAGATTGGTTGTATTAATTTAATTTAATGGCACAACTCCTCATTTATTTTGATCTTTCCTCTACATGTTCATGATAAACTGTCATTAATTCATTAATTTAAAAGTCACTATTCATTTTTAGTCCACTGCATAGTGAAATTTAAAATGTAAATAATATTGGCTAACTCTATTACCATAAAATTTGTACTTCAAAGCAATTAATAAAATAAATAAATGAATTAAAAAAAGGACTTAAAAAGTTGTTTGAAAATAAAATGAAATAATCAGTGTTTTGGTATACTAAAATTTCACTAAAAATAACGAAAAAGTATACAAAAGTGTTGCTATTGCCTGACTGCATTTATTTCATCAAATAAATTATCAAATCCTCAATGCTCCTTACTTTGTCACCAATAAACGTATCCATAGAGACCTTAATGTGCCATATGTTGCTGATTTAGCCCACACCAGATACCTATCCTTTCATAGTAAGCTCCATAACCACTCAAATCCCTTAGTTTCTCAACTTGCTTCCCACTTCATTTCCGATAATCCTCCGAGGCGTCTGAAAAGAAGATGGCCTTGAGATCTTCTAGTGTAGAATTTTTATTGAAGTGCAACTGATGAGTACTTTTCAAGTTTTGAAGTGTTATTGCAATCGTTATCGGCTTATTTACTTGATGTATATATTTGTAAAGTTGTAAATTTCAATAAATTGATATAAAAAAAAAATAAAAAAAATAAGTTATCAGATAAGAGACTTATGGACCTTGCTATGTACATACATATATAATTTGATCGCAATTTTTTTATAATTTCATTATGTTGTTACATAATTATTATTATTATTATGTGTTATATTTAATATTCCTCGATATTCCTTCTTATAACACTAAATATTTATATTAATGGCTATAACCTTATCAATTTATTATTTAAAATAGTTGTGAGTATAATATATTTTGATGTTTTGTTTAATATTAAGTATAATATTTTCTGTTGTTGTTGTTATTATCATAACATTATCTTTTTTTGTTGTTGTCAGCCCTGACAAATGCCTACGAAGAATACTGAAACAATGGCACAATAAACCTATGTCTGCTTCATGTTTTTCTATTTATCGTTTACTAAGTTATCTTCTTTAAAAAATAAAATAGAAGTTTCTAAAAATACTTAAAATCGTGCCGAGATCTGAGATTCCGAGACCATTAATAGCAATTATAAACTAAATTTGAAGTCACGCAAGGAACATGAACTGCAGGCGTGCAAACACGACACTTATGTAAATAGTGCCTATACATACACACAGATCTATGTATATATTTAAAATACATATGACGTCTTCAATATGAGAGCTATGTTGCTACCAACAAGTCCTACGACTTGTTACCATGATAACGCCATTTACTACAGGACTAGGCCAATAATAGAATGGAATCGATCATGGGTCAGGTCTATCTAGTTGAGTCTACTTGTGTCATGCTCAACAACATGCCATGTCTTGAACAAGGTGGAAGAAATTAATTTATTAAGGAACTAAAATTCTTTGCTCAGTTTATAATTTAAGAATACGGTTGAAACAAAAACTTTATACTTCTGAGGGTCTCTGATATTGATTTAATTCTTGACGAGCAATTCATTTCCTGTAGATAAAAAGAGTCTTTTTTACTTTTTACTCATTGCTCCATATATGATCACAAACAAACCTATCCATAAAGATCTTGATGTTCAGTATGTTGCTGATTTGGCGCAAACTAAGTACCTATCCTTTCGTAGTAAACTCCATAACCACTTCAATTCTCCAGTCTCCCTTCACACTCTATTCCCGGTAATTCTTCAAGGCGTCTAAAAAGAAGATGGCCAAGAGACCTTTCATTATAGAAAATTTATTGAAGTGCTACTAGTGAGTAGTTCTCAACATGTTATTGAGATGTCATTGTAATCATTTTCATCAAATTATTTGTAGTTTATAATTTTCATAGTTGTATATATCAACTTTAAAAATAAAAAAAATGAAAAAATCGTTAATTTAAAATTTATCGGTATTTTTTTTAAATTTAATTTGTGCCCCGAAACGATTGTGGTTTCTACATGAAATTTCTTGCAACCCAACTGTAATGGTGCAAGTACACACTCGCTGAGTCGCTCTCTCGGAAGGCGAGCTTGGTAAAACTTGAGTTGTTCAGTTTTATAAACTAAAGCTAGTGTTTTATTAGAAGCTTATGAAGATGGATCTGAGGGTTCTGGTTACAGCAGTTGCAGCTATTGCAGCCTATGCATATTATAAGTATGTGCACATTGGAACCACGGAAAAAAAAAAAAAAAAAAAAAAAAAAAAAAAAAAAAAAAAAAAAAAAAAAAAAAAAAAAAAAAAAAAAAAAAAAAAAAAAAAACGGAGATGGATTACAGCATTCATCGGAACAGGGCTGTATAAGTCAAAATTTATTTGATATTTTCTGATTGTTTTTTTATTTTAAGCGAATTTTCGAAGAAAATTTAGCTACTTTAATTAACTACTTAGAATTTCTCTAATTAGAAGATGTAAAAACCCACTTAAATAACTATTTAAGATTTCATGATTTTATTCATTGCTTTTATATATGTATGTACATTATATATATATTCTTAAATATGAAAAATATATTGGCTAAATGAATAAAATAGATTGTTTAAATGGAATCTAGTAAATAAATAGCCATTAAGAAATCTTTTTTTATCTCTAGTTCTTAGTTAATCTTGTTTTTTATTTAGTTCCTTAAATAGTAAGAAACTGCAAATTGTATGAAGGAAGCGTTGAAATGTGATTAAAAGAAACTTAGATGTGAATAACAGAAGTGCCTTGCCATTCGCAGAAATCTGAATCCCGAGCTTAGACTCAGTGTGTACTGGGTCGGTTCGCCTCGCCGCTCGTTTCCTCTCGATCCTTTGACTCGTGCCCAGAGACCGACTTTTTCGGAGCTCTGCCGAGCCGAGCAGAGCTAAGGCGAGCTAACATGAAGTGAGCCAGTACACACTCGTGTTCGCCTGCATTCGTCTTGCCTTGGCGAGTGTGTACTGCCGGCATAACAAGTAGCTGCAAAGTACTTACCTCTTAAACGTAAAGTAGTTTTTCCATGGCTATTGATTTGTTTTCATGGTTAAATTTGAATTCAAAGCTTCAAATTCTATTTCTTTGACATGTCCCATAATATGAGTTGGTAACGTTAAATGAGAATAAGTTCTCCATTTTTGCAATTATTAACTTACTTTTTTTTTCTAGTACCTCTGGTAAGTTTCAATATATTAAATTTTATAATTGAAACCGAGACTAATTTCTTACAAAAAGAAGAATAACTTAAAATGCCTTTGTCCCATAGGGTTTCCTATTTCCCTCACATTATTTGAAAAAGCGCGCCAAAGCATAACCAAGATTCATTCCATCATATTTCAGGCTGGCAACATTGCAGAGGCTGCCCGCCAAAGCATAACCAAGATTCATTCCATCATATTTCAGGCTGGCAACATTGCAGAGGCTGCCCGCCAAAGCATAACCAAGATTCATTCCATCATATTTCAGGCTGGCAACATTGCAGAGGCTGCCCGCCAAAGCATAACCAAGATTTATTCCATCATATTTCAGGCTGGCAACATTGCAGAGGCTGCCCGCCAAAGCATAACCAAGATTTATTCCATCATATTTCAGGCTGGCAACATTGCAGAGGCTGCCCGCCAAAGCATAACCAAGATTCATTCCATCATATTTCAGGCTGGCAACATTGCAGAGGCTGCCCGCCAAAGCATAACCAAGATTCATTCCATCATATTTCAGGCTGGCAACATTGCAGAGGCTGCCCGCCAAAGCATAACCAAGATTCATTCCATCATATTTCAGGCTGGCAACATTGCAGAGGCTGCCCGCCAAACTGAGGGTGACCTAACTTACGACATATTTCCTTTGTTAGTTGTCTCAAGTTTGTGTTGAATCAACTGTTCGAATCATGTCATTCATAATTCTATTTCCCTCACATAGTGATTTTTCAAAGAAGGTAACTTTGACTCATCTTTTCTTTCGATTGAACTATATTTTTCCCGTGTAGTTCAGAGTTGCGTTTCTTTTTGTTTTGTTTTTAAATGCACGTGGTGTTGTTAATCTTAAATCAAACTCAAAATTCTATTTCCCTCACGCCTAGAGTGGGGGAAATAGATTACAATTAAAAAATTGTAAGTAAAATAAGATAAAAAAAAAGAAAAAAAAAGACTTTTTATATATATATTTTAATTATTTATATTAATGTGATATAATATTAATCTAATGTTCGATTTCAAAGTTTATAATAATAATGTCTCACCATTTTAATTTTTTTCTTTCAAGTTTTATGTTTAAATGTTTAATTAATGTTAACTAACTAACATCTTTTAATCGACTAGTTGATATCATACTCATTAGCAATTCTTTTGTAATATAAACATTTTATTACTTGAATTGTCTACCAGTTTCTTTTACTCCCATAATTTCCATCATGATCATAAATGATGGAAATTTCTTGAAATAAGAAAAATGTTCAGATAGACTATATTCTATGAAGGAATTTTTCGCTAGTAACATTAGTAGACTTTTATAAAGATGTTTATGAACAAAAACCTTTTTTTTTTTCTCATAACGTTTTCTATTGGAATCACAATGTCGAAATTGCGACGAAATGACCCATATGGTGATGTAAACACCTAATGATGATGAAATTTTTTCCTGTTGTATGATAAATATAATCATCCTCTTTTAAATGTTTGTAGATAAATGTTTAATTTTCAAAGTTAGTCTTCTGATAAATGAAATACTAATAGAAGTTGAAAATAATACATCTTTTACTTATTTTATTGATACTGCTATACTGTCGTGCCTAGTTCAACTAAACTAATTTTTTTTTTTTTTTTTTTTTTTTTTTTTTTTTTCAGGTAAGTGAAGTGAGACTGCTCAAGAATTCATATCTTAACTTCTGACTTCATTATTTTAGTCTATCTTCAACTGTGAGTAATATCTATTCTGTTCGAGTATGTGTAAATATCATACTTATATGTATGTAGTTGTGTGTATTCTGAAAAATCTGTGTCGAAACTAAAATACATAAAAAAAGTCGATCCTTTTCTCTTCGATTTCTTAATTCTTATTGCTGATTTTTTCATTGATCGGATGTGCGACCTTGAAAAATTGAGTTAATCAGGCAAATAGCTCTTAGAATAATTATTGCAGATATAAATGCTAACTTGCTGTTTCTAACTCGATTCGATTATCCGCGGGTTTAGTAACTCATATTAATCACTAGATTATTGAAATGAGTCTAAGATCGCAATCTGCAATTGAGTTGATTTGTCTGTCTTCATTAGTTAGGGTAATACTTTCCAAATTTATATATTTTCAAATCTTTAAAGTCTCTTACAGATTTATTAATATATCTTACAGATGAGTGAGGTTTGTTAGGATAAGTTAGTTATCTACTTTGGCAGTATCGATACCAAACAATCGAATTTCGATTCTCGATACCGATGCCTCTGTTTCAAAATAAATTACTATTTTTAGAATAATCCGAATTTTGAGAGCTAAGGATCAAACTAAGGAAACATGGTACATGTTTTTCAGATAGGTGTGTATTAACATTCGGGTAAGATCAGTAAGTTTTATTTTATGTTATTATCATATTTACTGGATTTTTTTTAATTTAATGTACAGTTTTGAAGTTCAGTAAATAGATAATATCAATTTATTGAAATTTACAACTGTAGAAATATATAACGTACATCAAGTAAATGAGCCGATAACGATTACAGTAACATGTCAATACTTGAAAAGAACTATTCATCAGTAGCACTTCAATAAAAATTCTACAATAGAAGATCTCTAGGCCATCTTCTTTTCAGACGCCTCGGAGAATTATCGGGAATGGAGTAGGAAGCAAGTTGATAAACTAATGGATTTGAGTGGCTATGGTGCTTACTATGAAATAATAGGTATCTGGTTTGGGCTAACTCAGCAACATATGGAACATTAAGGTCTTTATGGGTAAGTTTATTGGCGACAAAGTAAGGAGCATTGAGGATTTTTCGAAGGATTTTGGATTGCAAGGATTGGATACGAAATGAATTGGATGATTTAGTTTCAACTCCGTACGTCCAAATAAGTCTAATCACAGTCATGTAAATAAGTCTTTTGAAATGAATTGGGAGCTTTGATCGTTTATCTAGTAATTGTTGAAGTAGTCTGTAACGATGAACAGTTTCTTGTCGCTTAGTCTTGTTTGTATGTGGATTCGAAGTAAGACGTCTGTCCAAGTGGAGTCCAACGTAGCGGATCTGTTCAACAAGAATTAATGAAATATCATTGAAGGATACTGTAGGGCAGGAACTCGTAGGTTTACGACAAAGTAAATAGATAATAAAAAGTATAATTAATTTTATCATCACTTTTTAAGCTGTAGATAACACTGTATTTTTGTAACCTCTCCTGTAGAATAGCGTTCGCTATCTATCGGTTAACTTTCAAACTTTAATAACAAATTAATTGTAAGTCAGTAGGTTTTATTATTGCTTAACCTTCTTCGAGCTATAAAGATGACTTG
This sequence comes from Euschistus heros, assembly GCA_003667255.2. Lineage (NCBI taxonomy): Eukaryota > Metazoa > Arthropoda > Insecta > Hemiptera > Pentatomidae > Euschistus > Euschistus heros. The sequence continues at coordinate 144,129 of RCWM02000145.1, forward strand.
ATTAAAATTTGTTACAGATTGGGTTAGCAGTTTTCGCGGTTAGTGATCATAAAAGAAAAATGGCTTGTTGTTTTATATAATGGTATATATATGAATTTTACTACAAAATGTATTTGTATTATTTGCAAATATATGACTCCTCCCGACGGAAAACACCCATTCGAAGAGTGGCCTGTAAGAAGGAACAATGCCAGCGTAATGAGCGCTTTTTTGACGTCCCTTTGACGTCTCCACTGCCAACTATTTCGGAGGCTTTGACGTAACCTCAAGCTTTTTCTCTAGAAGAAAATCCTAAATAGAATCTATCCGAGGCAAGTATAATATGTCCGAAAATATATAAGGATTCAGGCTTATTCAGGGCTATTTTAAGTGTAACATTGTGCCACCTGACGTTTGGTTTTATATTTAGAAAGATTAAGGACATTTTCTTATTATCTATACTTATTATTCATCTTTTTTCAGTATTTGAACTCATTATTAGAATATCCTCATATGACAAAATAGTATAGAATAGAATAATAATTTTACTTTACGACTAAGTCCCTAAATTATAACATATAACTACAGAAAAAAAAAATCAATTACACCTGGCCAGAGACAGATTAAAATGAAAAACAAAAATCAAGAATAAAATACTAATAAAGATATTATATACATAAATGCAAACAAATACTATGGACAGGAAAGAGGGGTATAAACAATAAATTCATATGGTACAATCCCTATTTTAATGCAATAATATAGTTATCTAAATATTGTATACAGAGTAAGAAAATTTTGAATGAAATGAAATCTAAATTATACAAAAATTCCACTGATCCCTGTTAAACAGATCCGCTATCTAGGACTCCACTTGGACAAACGTTTAACCTGGAATCCACATACAAGATTAAACGAAAGGAAACTGCTCGTCGTTTTTGACTTCTTTAACATTTACTAGATAAACGTTCAAAACTCCCGATTTTCTACGAAAGACTCATTTACATGATAGTTATCAGACCTATTTGGGCATATGGAGTTCAGCTCAGGGGCTCTCCTAACCTTCTAATTCTTCTCGTATCCAATCCTTACAATCCAAAATCCTTTACTTTGTTACAAATAAACTTATCCATAAAGATCTTAATGTCCCCAATGTTGCTTATTTAGCCCAAACCAGATATCCATCCTTCCGAAGTAAGCTCTATAACCACTCCAATCAACTAGTCTCCCAACTTGTTTCCTATCCTTCGAGGCGTCTGAAAAGAAGATGGCCTAGACCTTTTGGTGTAGAATTTATTGAAGTGCTACTAGTGAGTAGTTCTTCACATGCCATTGTATTCACTTTTAACACATTTACTTGTTGGGTATATTTTATACAGTTGTCAAGTTCTATTTATAAAAATAAATAAAATAAAAAATTATACAAACAGTTACTCTAGACAGGACTCCAGAAATTCAGGAACATGACATATTATATTTGAAAATGGAGGTATATAAATGTTTTAATAGATTTGGCTTGTATGATATGAGGAGCAATAGAATTCCAAAAGATGGTGGAGCATAACTAAGATATGTGTCTATTGAAAGTTAGTTATAACCATGGGCAGTATACTAAAATATAATTCATTTTACAATTTCATATTTAAGAAGGCAAGACTAAAACGACAGGAAACTGCCCGTCGTTACAGACTACTTCAACATTTATTAGACAAACGTTCAAAGCTCCCAATTAATTACAAAATACTCATTTACATGACTGTGATTAGACCTATTTGGACGTACGGAGTTGAGCTTTGGGGCTCTACTAAACCATCCAATTCATCCCGTATCCAATCCTTACAATCCAAAATTAATGTCTTTTGGAACTACTAATGTTACTAAAGCATTTGACTAAATACAATAGATTAGATGTGTATCGATTCTAATTTCTTGAATCGATTATTGCGAGAATAATTGCTATAGAGAATCGATGATTCAAAGTCGTTTCCTTGAACCAATCGATATCGATGACGAACAAAATAACAATTCCAAACTGCGAAGCTGAAGCACAAAATAAAACAAATGCAATCAGACAATAGCTTCAATTTATTATACTTTTATGTTTTCATCAAGCTCGTATTGTAACCACAGAATAAAAATTGATTGTTAAGAGTTTCTGCACCTTCTGTAAACGCAGACTAGTAATGGGACCAAATATTCGACTTTGGTTATATTTATTCTTATTCACCGCTCCTTATTGAACAAATCCGCTAATATTTATATATATATGTTTCAATAGCAGTTAATAAACTAAAATGTTTATATTTTTTTTTTAAATCCAGCTATTATCAGAACTGAAAAACTCACATGCTGAGATGGCATATCCCACGTCAGCGTTCTAATGCAGACCAATCGAATGTAGATAACATGTATATTCATATCTTTGGTAAACAATTTACTTTTCTGTGTTAAGTAATTCATAGATACAGCGTAGAAACAGTTTAATGTTATGGTAAACGGTAATTAACAATACATATTTTTTAGTTTCGGTAAGTTAAGATAGGTTAGCGTTGTCTCCGTTTATTAAACCCTTTAGTACATAGGAGTTCTGTTAAACCACCAATTAAGCTAATGTTTTTTGTTTTTTTAATATATATTTATTGAAATTTACAACTGGATATAAAATATAAAAATATAATACATCAAGTAAATATGATGATAATGATAATAATGACACCACCTTTTTTTTAAAGCAACAACCCTTTGCTCTAGCACTTATAAAGGATCTATAAAATGAAGTACTATATTAGAAGGTCCCTAGGCCATCTTCTTTTCAGGCGCCTCGCAGGATTATCGGGAATGGAATGAGAAGTAAGATGTGATACTAATGGACTTGAATGGTTGTGGAGTTTGCTATGAAAGGATAGGTATCTGGTTTGAGCTAAGTCAGACACGTATGGACCATTAAGATCTTTGTGGATAAGTTTGTTTGTGACGAAGTAAGGGGCATTTAGGATTTTTCTAAGGATTTTGGTTTATAAGGATTGGATACTTGATAAATTAGATGGTTTAGCTCAACTCCGTATGTCCAAATTGGTCTAATTACTGTTACGTAAATGAGTCTTTTGTAATTAATTGGAAGGTTTGAACGTTTGTCAAGTAAATGTTGAAGTAATCCAAAACGACAGGCGGTTTCTTATCGTTTTAGTCTTGTATGTGGATCCCTAGTAAGACGTTTGTCCAAGTGGTATCATAGGTAGCGGATCTGTTTAACAGGGATTAGTTGAATGTCATTAAAGGATACTGTAGGACAGGAAGGCGTACGTTTATGACGAAGGGTAAAGGTTGTTTGGTGAGATTTATTTGGATTATTTTCCAATTAAACCCCATCAAATAACTAATCTAATTTAAAATCTTTACAATCCAAAATCATTCCTTTTTCTTCGGCCGCGAACCTTAAGTGGGGGAAAACCTGGATGTTGAGCGGGATTGCTGATAACATCACCTCTTTTTATAATCGTTGGTCACGGAGCAATACTTCCTTACAAAATACTAAACCCAAGACTCTTCAAAGGTTGTAGCGGTATATATTTGTTTATGGAATAATTATTTTTATTTTTTTAATGCAGATTTGGTTTTCTTTATATCTTTCAGAGGGATATTTTTTTTAAAAAAGCAATTTATTTTTAACAGGATTTATCTTTATCGAGAATCGAAAGTCGAATCTTTAGTATCACTTTATCGGTATCAAGAATCTTTCTTATTTATTTATTTATTTCCCTTCCTTACCTCTCGGCTACACGGGTTTTGCAGGGATGGCAAGGAAGCCATCACTGCTAGTTTTAACAGTTTAACATTATTATTTCAACATAACATTTCAATATTACTTTTAAAATTGCAAGATTAAATTTTCTCAAACATTTAACATAACATTTCAATATTACTTTTAACATTGAAAGTTTAAATTTTCTCAAACATTCAACATAACATTTCAATATTACTTTTTACATTTCAAGATTTCTCTACACATTTAACATAACATTTAATATTTACAATACATTAAACGTTTCACATAACAACATACTTATGTTTAATACAGTATACCTATATTTAATACATCAATTACATACCTATAATTAGTATAACAGACCTATATTAAAATTTTATAGTTTTTACCTATCTTACCTATACTTTTTTACCTACATATACCAGTTTTAAAATGTTATAGTTTTTACATTTACGTTTAAATAGGCTACATTATTCGGTGATGAGGTTTTCGTCAGCATCATTTCTGTCCAGAGGTCTTTCTGGGGCATGGCCCCTTCTTCCTAGGTTGAAGTGCTCTACCTCCACTTCAGTTTTCCAACCATACATAAAACTTTTGTAATAAGGGTAGTTGAGGGAAATCACTCTCAATTAGAACGTAGAGCCCTGTTTCTCTCTGTAGCTTGGCTCTCAGTGCCTCAAAGGCAGTTCACGCTATTATCACATATTCAGCGGCCTACGGTACACCACAGCTGGGACAAAGCGGGTCAATATTTTTACCATGTTTCTGGAGCTGGAGCTGTGAGATCCAGTAATCCGGGAGGACCCAAGCTGCTTCAAGACGTGACCTAACAGTGGGGAAATATTTTCTAAGAGTAGCCCCTTTCGGGGTTGTCACCCACCGCCTGTTTCTTTCGTCTATCGTGTACTCCCGGATAATCTCAATCCATTTCCTTAGATTTGCATCGATCAAAGACCGAATATATTGGTAGTCCCACCGAGCCTTCTCTTTTCATTTTAAATTTAAATCCATCTTCTTGTACCCGTCCTGCTAAGATCTGGACCCCCTCATGAGACGGTACCAAGAATCAAAATATTTTTGTGCCGACACATACCTAATGTATGCTATAAGTGAAAAATTTATAATGTTTCCATTAACTTAAATTTCTTGATTTATATTCAATTCATCTTAAAATTTGGTTTTATATATATATTTAGTTTGTATTTTTACTTTTTTTATTTTTTGTGAATTTTACATAAATAAACATATTTCAAAAAAACAAAAATAAAAGCGATTTACGTAAAGGCCACCGTTGTGTAAGAGTTGACCTTATTAGAGAAGAGTTGACAGCTATTTGAAGATCCTTCGCAGCTCATTACTTCCGCACCTTAAGGACGAAAAGGTGTCCTTATCTCGTCCTTCCATCAACTCGTTTGTTTCCTTTGCCTTTAGCTAATGTCTAGAACTAATTCCTATAACTAATGCCAATATTTCACGGATCAAAAGCATCATCTGATACCAATTTATTTCTATATCAGTTGATAAAAGGTGGAAAGAAATTAGTGGACATTTTTTTTTGTTGTTATAAAATTTTGTTTACTAATATACGTATTTTAATCGATTGAATTCCGTAGATAAGGATTCTTCTCTGTTGACCTCGTTAGTGTCCTATAGAGAGCTCTCCAAAACTCATTAAACTAAGTTCGCTTATCTTCTGTTAGAGATCGCTTTAAGTAAATTGCATTCATTTGTTTTATCTCTTAAAAAAGACGTACGTCAAAGCTAATTATCTCTTCGTCTAGTTTTATTTATAAAATTATCTAACAAGCTATTGACCTCAAAAGAAATGAAATTATTTTATTTATTTTTATTTTTTTTTCATTTTTAGATCTATTTGGATTTATTTCTCGTAAAAAAAATATATATTTGTTAAAACCAACCTTTCGATAATTCGAAATATGTAAGGGCGATTCTGAAACTATGGGAAAATTTCGTGTCCTCGTGAGATCTGCTTCGAAATAAGTAATACAATCTCACGTTTGCTAGAGTGTGTGCGTTTTAATGCATATACGTATATGTTTTTTTATGATAAACGTCTTATAAGGCATTTAACCGTAGAATTTTCGGCATATTTATTTAACTAATTGGTAATTACCGTGGTTGTCCTGAAATGTTTGTGGCAACACTTCTAATATGATAACCAACTCCTTCAAGATGGTATACACTTAGTAAAAATTGTCTTTTCAACGTGAAAGGACGGTTAACAGGTGCGTACTTTTGAAATTTAATTACCATGAAAGCTTTTATCTTTTTCAATTATCAGTCAGTCATATTCATGTTATCTCATCATATAAGGTTTAACTTTTTTATTGATAACATTTTTTCTCTTTATTTCTTACATAATTTCTTTTACAATTTACAAAATTATATGCTGTACCAAGAAAAATAGACCAGTCTTAAACTTAAAATATACTATTGAGCAATTTAAATATATGTAGATGTAATCATACTTTACAATGAAAGAAAAAATATACAAACAAATCAAACTTTCAAAGAATTTAATTGATAATATATTGATTATTTTACTAGAAGATTATCAAGATTATTCACTTTGAATCATGGCAGGAAACGTAAATTACCATGGGTTTTTGAAAGCCATCGTTAATTTTTTTGTCCCATGATAATTACTGATTTTGACCCTAAAAATCAGTTTTTCTTTAAGTAGAACGCGCTTTTAGAATCTCAATTGTCAAAGTAACCATCACAATTTTTATTTTTTCATGAATTCTTGGATTAGGTGATTTCTTTTGGAAATTTTTCACTGAAAGTTGCCCTTAGTTGAAGAATCACACATAAGTGCTCTGAAATCGAAGTTCATTTGTTCAAAATATACTGCTCTCCATAACCGCCATTTTGCATATTTTTAAAGTCCAGGGATATCTTATCATTTGTATATTCTGTTAGAACATAGTATTAAAAAGCTCGTTGCAATACGCTATTTCAGTTATATATTTAATATTGATGGATTATAAGTTATTTGATATTAACGGAAATTTTCACGCCAAAATTTGATTATTGTATATATAACTGTTATGCTGAAAGTAAAGCTATAAATGTTTATTTCAAGATGGTTGTGACTCAAATGATCGTGTTCAATGCCACCTTAATAGTACAGACCACCCAGTTCAGGGCTGCCACCCACATCGCCTTGCCTCTTGATGTATTTGGAATGTTTCTTTTTTTGTTCACATTATAAATAAATAAATTAAATACCGTTATGGGAATTGCATTGAATTAATTATCTCCTTACAATTATTCCATCACTCCCTGTTTAAATAGATTTCGTCCCTAAAATTCTTTTTAGATAAATATTTGGAATTCACCTATAAGGCTGAAATGACAAAAAAGGTCATTGTTGAATTTATATGTAATTTACCATCTCGACAATCTAATCTTTAGATAGTCGTCTGTTAGTGAGTTATTTTTTGATCACCTGTATTCGGAGAAAATGTAAATGAAAAATCTAAAGTGTTCAAAACAACACAACTAGAAAATACGATTTTAAGGCTGCCGATGGATGGCTAGATAAATTTAAAAGTCGTTGTGAGATAATGTTTTTATTACATGAAAAAGAAGTGTCATCAGATCATTGTGAAAACCTTTCCAAGATAAATTCGAGTCTAAAATTCAAGTATCGTGTTCAAAATAAGTCAACAACGCCGGGGTGAAAAACTGTCTTTTTTTTTTTCTTTTTTTTTACTGAATTATACATTCATTCATAGGAATAAAGATTCGGCTCCCGGCCGAAAATTAGATTTCTTTCCTTCTAAATAATTTTTAAATAATAGTTAAATAAAAATTGTAGTTCAAACAACTAGAAAAACACGCTTTTATAGCAAACCTAACTAAAAAGCTAAGTATGGTGAACAATTTGCAGCAGTCGGATATTTTAATTTTTTTAGTTCAAGGTTCGAAGCTAATTTCCCTGTAATCCTGATTTGTTTGCATTTTTAACACCGTTTATTTAAAATCAAGCAACAATTTTTGTTTTTTTGACATATCTCAGAGTAGAAATAGGCAAATTTTTACTTTAAAAATCCTATATACCTACCTTAAAAAAATGTAATGTTATATAAACTTGAGCATCTACAACATTCGACTTTATGTTATTTTGTACATAAAAATAACATGTTTAGGTTTTTTTTTTTGATTGTTCACATGAATTAGCCATTTCTGCGTTATATAAACTTGAGCACCACTGTCCTCACCATTTACGCTGATGACATATGTATGTTATCAGTAAAAAATGAACTCTTCATTGCCTATTTCTACTCTGAGATATGTCAAAAAAACCTAAACTGTGTTAAAATGCAAACCTACAGGGAAAACACTTTAATCTCATATCATAAACCTTCAAGAATGGTGTCAAAAATGGAGAATTAAATTAAATCCAAAAAAATCTCACCAAATAACCTTTATCCTTTGCAGTAAACCTAATATTTGGACGTACGGAGTTGAGCTTTGGGGCTCCACTAAACTATCCGATTCATCTCGTTTCCAATCTAAAATCCTTTGAAAAATCCTCAATGCTCCTTACTTTGTGACCAATAAACTTATCCATAAAGATCTTAATGTTCCATATGTTGCTGATTCAGCCCAAACCAGATACCTTTCCATTCATAGTAAGCTCCATAACCACTCAAATCCTTTAATTTCTCAACTTGCTTCCCACACCATTCCCGATAAACCTCCGGGGCGTCTAAAAAGATGATGTCCCTGAGACCTTCAAGTGTAGAATTTTTTATTGAAGTGCTGCTGATGAATAGTTCTTTTCAAGTTTTGTCATGTTATTGTAAGAGTTAACAACACATTTACTTGATGTATATATTTTGCACAGTTGTAAGTTTCAATAAATTGTATACAAAAAATAAAAAATTACTTGTGTTTAACTTAGGACTATTTTCTTGTGTAGCATTGGTAATGAATTTTGTGATAATTATTGATAATGTTTTGTAAACTGCTAATTGTAGTTTTGTATTTTTGAATTATTAAGTGAATTTTTATTAGTGTATTAATGTAAACTTGTAAGTTTGGCGAGACCTTCTGGGCAGATTCCAAAATAAAAAATAATAAACAGGTTCAGCCTTTAGCTATACAATAAATGAAATATAATACAACAAATGATAATATAAGATAAATTAGGATGATAATTGCAGAACAAACTATAACAGAGTAACTAAAACAGAGTGAAAAAAAACAAAAAAAAAACAAACTGAAATATAAGAATAAAAAAGAAAAAAAACTAGTGCATGATTTATTAATACTTTTCGCTTTTTTTATTTAGCGGCATTCACTGAATTATTTATTTTGTTTTTAAAAATGAAAATGAATGTCTATATAAAACGTTTTAAAGAAAGTATATAATTAGATTACCAATGATATTTATTATTGATAACATCTATGCGATTAACTAATAAAATATTTATTCATTTTTAGTTATAAAAAATTTTTATTGACATTATGCACAGCCTGTTTCATCTGACCACAGCCTTCGTGATTATTATTCACCGCTAGACTCCATCAATCTAGCCGCGGCTTTGCCAACATGAGCCATTAATGAATTAATGATGGCGCCCCTTAGTGGCCTTTGCTTCCTTTACTATTTTCTATGTCACGGCCTTATTAATACTCCCCTTGTAATTAATTACATGTTTTTTTATAGTATGGCGTTGGGTTTTTCTTAGTAAGTTTATACCTTTACTCGGAACTAGAAAATATTTATAAGTTTATTTAATCAAGGAACGTATATTTTAGAAATTTTATTCACTCTGAAAAGAAAATGGTCTCTTTATACTATATAATTAAAATTTTCATTAGCACATAGAACTACCCATGTGTATTTTCCTCACGATTTTAATTGGTAATTATCATAATTATTACTTTTTACAAAATTGAAAATGTTTATCTGGTCATTTAATCAATACTTTTATATGCTAATAATTTAATAGTATCAAGTATACTTCAAGTAATAATAAACTTGTTTCAATAATAAATTTGTAAAAAAAAATAGAGTTTTTCCGCTCAAATAGTTTTAAAATTTGTAACTATACTTTCGTCTTCAAGGCTGAAGTATCCCTTTCTGAATTGCTGTTACCATCCCTAAACCCTATGCTCTCGTCGCCATATATTTACTAAGTGTTGACTTCTTAGTAAAGACTCAATTATTAGAGAGGTAAACGACATTTTGGCTTGGAACATGATTAATGAGTGTTGACAACTATATATAAAAAAAAAATTTTAAATGGTCATCGTTACAGACTACTTCAACATTTACTAGGCAAACGTTCAAAGCTCCCAATTAATTACAAAAGATTAATATACATGACTGTGATTAGACCTATCTGGACGTACGGAGTTGAGCTTTGGGACTCGACTAAACCATCCAATTCATCTCGTGTCCAATCCTTACAATCCAAAATCCTTCGAAAAATCCTCAATGCACCTTACTTTGTTACCAATAAACTTATCCATAAAGATCTTAATATTCCATATGTTGCAGATTTGGCCAAACTAGGATAATTGTTCGGATCGGAGACACCAACCCCTGAACCCGCTCAGAATACCTTTTATCGATTCTAACTTTGTTCCGATTTATTTCAATGTTCTAGTCGCTGCTTTTAGAGGGGAAAGGTTATTCTCCTATATTTACTGAGAAACTCAAAATCCCAGTTCAAAGTAATATTAACTTCTGTTTACCTTCTAATATTAAAATGAGAAATAAGGAAATAATGAAGTGGAAATAAGAAAATATCGAAATATAAGACACTAAATCAATTTTGAATTAATATTAATTTAATCAACAATTAATATACTTCTGAATCACCAGTAAAGTTAATTACTGATGAACTTTCTGTCAGAGAAGTGAAAATAACAAATTATAAATATAAAAAAGACAGAATCCTTATGTATTTATTTGGCATAACTCCTATTTATTAAACATTTGTAGCTACATGTTTCGGAGACAATGTTCCATCATCAGGCTTCTAATTTTTTTTAAAACACATTAATCTATAACATTATACCAATAGTTCTACAATTATATAGTATTGTGTCATTTACCTCTTAATCTGTGATTATTTTCACATTGTCAATTCTCCATGTTGAAAGTGATGATGTTAACTCCTGCTATATTTTCTCAAGGGAAGTGGAAATAAGAAAACATGAAACCTGTGATATACTTCTCACATTTATTTATAAACTGATATGTTTTATTGAATTAATTACACAATCTGTCTCACTTTAGGACAAAAAGTAATATGGAAGACAAAGAATCCATTCAAAAAATATGTATACTTAAATTTTATCACTGAAATTGAAACAACAAATAAAAATATATAAAACACCAAATCCATGTACAAATAAATCTTGTTAAGTTTTGTAACACTTTTACCAGTTTTAAATTTTATCACTTAAATTGATAGAACAAATATAAATATGTAAAACATTGGTGTTTGGTGGATTTGGATCCATGTACAAATTAATCTTCCTAAGTTTTGTAACACTTTTACTCATAAGATAAGATGAAATAAGAAAACATGAATTGATTAAACACTTAATTCTCGTGTTGTTAACTTCTGTTTTACCTATTAACATTTAAGAAGTCTAAATTTCAATATAACAAACTAAACAACACAATCCAAGTTGAAACTGTAGAAGTGATTGTTTACATGTGAGGTTATATAAATGAACTATCGAAAAATGTAAACATGAAGTGAAGGGTAAGGATCGAACTGGTCGGTGTAGCGCGGGTCAAGCCAGTTTGGTGGTGTCGCCGATCCGAACAATTACCCATACTAGATATTAATCCTTTCATAGTAAGCTCCATTACTACTCAAATCCCCTAATTTCTCAACTTGCTTCCCTCATCATTCCTGATAATCCTCCGAGGCGTCTGAAAAGAAGATGGTCCAGAGACTTTCTAGTGTAGAATTTTTATTAAAGTGCTACTGATGAGTAGTTCTTCACGAGTTTTGTCACGTTATTGTACAGTTGTAAATTTCAATAAATTGTTATTTAAAAAAAAAAAAAATGGTCAAATGTAAAAGTTTTTTTATACAATAGGTTAATTTAACATAAATGCCCAGCATTATTTTCAAGACCAGCCAACAGTTGAATTTTTTTTTTAAAGTTTTTTCTTCTATATTGCCAAAATAGTTTAGGTGAGAGAAGCCTTAGCATAGAGAAAGCAGATTGACGTAAGGTCTGACCTGTAAGTTATGGAGACCTGGTCAATGCAGTCACTTGACGTCAAGTGAAAATCTGCTCGCTTCGGTGCACCCCTTGCGCATGCGTTTCGTGCTTCTTTTGTCTATCCGATTCTCTAATTTTTTGTAAACATATGTATATTTACAAAAAAAAAATTCATATCTCGATAAAGATACATGGAACACTGATGGTTATAAAAATATGTAAGTAAAAAAAACAACAAATATTTGCTTCATAAAATGAATTATTCTCTCCTCCGTACATATAAATATATATAAATTAATTTTATATGGTGAGACTTAAAAGACAAGAAACTGCTCGTCGTTTTCAACCACTCCAACATTTATTAGACAATCGTTCTTAGCTCCCAATAAATTATAAAAACTCAGTAACTTGGAAGTAATTAGAACCATTTGGACATATGGTGTTGAACTTTAAGGCTCCATTAAAACACCCAGTTCTTCTCGTTTCCAATCCTTACTGTCTGAAGTTCTTCCTAAAATCGTAATGCTCCTTATTATGTCGCAAATAAATTTATCCACAACGATCTAGATGTTTCATATATTGCAGATGGACCAAACAAGATACCTATCGTTCTATGACAAGCTACCTACCCCCTCAAATCCAAATACATCTGAAAAGAAGTTGGCCTAAAGACTTATTCAATACTCTAATATAGAACATTTATTCAAGTGTTACCAATGGTTAGTTACTTTGCCTTTATTGACATGTCCTGTTCATTTTACCCCATGTTTTCTTATTGTATATATTTTATACATTTGTAATTTTCAATAAAGTATATTATATAAAAAAAAATTATGTTGGGGAAGTGTTGAGAGCAATTAAAGCCTAAATTCTTAAGAAGATTATTAGCATTGAATCAAACTGAATTAATATTGAGCAAAAGGATTAGGATGACAAGAAATGTTTTGGTTTATAGTTTAGAACATAATGGATAATATGGTCATGATGGAGGGTATTGTTGGAGACATAACGAGGGGTGTTTGTTATAGTTCTTAAGATTTCGGATTGGAAGGATTGGGTACGTAGAGATCAAACATTTTGCTGTTCCCCATAGTTCTGTATGTTAAATACTTTAATACGTAAGAAAATTAAATTAAGTTCTGTATGTGTTTGATAAAATGAGATTTTTATTTAATTTTCGGTTTGAATTTACTATTTTGTAAGAGGAGCTCTTTGGACTAAACCAGGCAACCAGCATTCGACTCTAATTTAGTTGGCGTTTCAACCATATCATGTTTTATGGAGGAACGTTAAACTAAAATGAATACTAAAATCACCATGACGGATCAAATGGCCCTTTTCAAAATTTTTGCGAGACGTTCTTGGGAACAACATATCTTGTTAAAAGATATATCAAAAATGTTTTCCTAATACCCACTCCTCTCTTAAATATCCACTACCGGAATGTCGGTAGTTTTAGTCTTAATGATCATGGTGTTCACAAGATATAAAAGAAGAAATCCAAGCTATTTCTAAAAAATCCGTTTAAACATGAAACAAAGACAATTAAGGCAAACCAATTATTTACTTAACGACTGCGCACAATATACAATAAAAACTGCAATTTTCTTCTCCTTTCGCGTCAATAGATAAAAAAAAAAATGACGCAATTGTGAATCCACGAACCGTCAAGATAAGTTAAACAGCCTGAATAAGATGAACGCAATATAATCTCTTCAGGTAATATTGCGAGCAGAATAATCAGTTGAGATAATTGTTCAGTTGTTATTGGGTTCTCCGGAAATTTACATAGGTATATGTTTAAAAAAAAAATAAATTTATAAAATATACTTCAAAATACGTTTTATTCCTATCAATGCATTTTTGCCAACCTGTACTTATTGTTATTATTACATTAGCATATGTTTTTAAGATTCTAATTGTATCATTCATGTATGGTGCTTTAGGGAAATACTACCATAAACCGTCATAGCTTCGCCTACTGTCATTAGTAAAGAGCTTAGATAATTTTAACTAATAAGAAAGTCTTATTTGTTTATCGATAAAAATCTATTAATGAAATATGCCTTTGAGCATTATTTCTTCTTTGATATTTTCACGCACAGCAGTAATCTTTGACCTGGTTAAAACTGCACTAATTCTATATTTGAAGATTACGTAAAGCTCACTTGATAATGGACTGCATTATCAGTGCTTACAACTGAAGGCCCATGGATCATATTGTACACTCAATATCAAAAAGAAAAGAATCGAAATTTTGACCTGGCAATAGTTTTTCTTCGGCAGATTTTATTTCTTTCATTTGGCTGGATTTAAATTTCTTATCATAAAATTATATCACAGTGTAACAAACCTCGTTTCAGTCACTTAAAAATGTATATTCAAATAATTATTACATTAAACGTTACTATTGTAAATCTTCCTACTATGAAAATGATGTAGTTAAAAATTGTTTAAAATAAGTTCATTAGTTTTACTAAAACTCTTAATTCTTTAAGAATATCTGGCGCTTGACACATATCGTTCGATTTTTAAACGTCACTGGAGTCCACACGTCAGACCACATATTTATAGCTTCTTTTTTTGAAAACAATTTAATGCTTGCTCTATATAACACCGTATCTTTGTAACCTATCTTGAATGGCGCCCGTCACCTACCGGTCAATTATAAAACTTCACTGCGTACCGCATTCGCTTTTTTAACAGCAATTTAATGTAATATATGTAAATTTTATTATTGCTTAACCTACCTTGAACTTTGAGGATAATGTTAAAATTTGGTTCTGATTAGTTTAGTAGTTTTCTATTTCTATATAATATGTACTAGTGTACCCCATCGCGGCTTCGCCCGCTCTCATAAGTAAAGAACTTAGATAAATTTAATTTATTGAAGTTTTGTTTGTTCATTGATAAAAATCTTATATTGATGTATGCAATCGAGCATTATTATTTTAATGATATTTTTACGCATAGCAGTTATTGTTAATTTGGTTAAAATTGTATTAATTATGTGTTTGAAGATTACATAAAAGCACTATTAGACGTCCAAGTTTTACTTTTAATTTATCAGTTGGTAATCCAGATGGACAGGGACTATTAAAAAACTCTTGCGGATAATGGACTGCATTATCAGTGCTTAGTAATAAATGCCTATGGATCATATTTTTACACACAATAACAAAAAGCAAAAGATCGACATTTTGATTTGGTCATTATTTCTAACCATAAAATTATATCACAGTGTGGCTCACTCCATTTCTGACACTCAACAATGTACATTTAAATTTTGATATTGTAAATAAAACTACAGCTAAACTTCGCAAAACTTAGAAAATTATTTACTTAAAATTTGATATAGGGTTCAGAAGTTTCAAACTATTGCCGAATGGTGCTAACTGCATATCGGTCGATTTTCAAACTTCACTGGGATCCCTATGTCGCTCCACTAATTTAAATATTTTTTAATAATTTAATTGAATATGAGTAAATTTTAGTATCAATGTCTAGCTCTATACAGCACCTTATCTTTGTATCCTCCCTTGAATAGCGTTCGCCACCTATCGGTAAATTTTCAAACTTCACTGCGCACCACATCTTAATCGGTTTTTTAATAATAATTTAAATTTATTGAGAATCAGTAAATTTTATTATTGCTAAACCTTTCTGGAACTATAAAGATAATGTGGTCAAAAATTGGTACCGATTGGTTCAGTAGTTTTCGTGGTTAGTGATCACAAACGAAAAATGGCTTGTCCTTTTGTATAATAGTATATATATATATATATGAATAAGCAAAATAAATATAGAATGTATATTTCAGGAAATGCGTATTAATAATGACAAATTTAACGTGGTTTAGTGTTGCTGTAATTAATTTTTTTTAAAATGACGCGATTGTGAATCCACAGAGCGATTAAGTTAAATTGTGTAAAGAAGAATAGAACGAACATTATGACAGCTCTCATGTTCTCAGATGTTAATTTTAATTTTAACAACTTAATTATTTGTGTCGGTATGATGTATGCCTCATGACGTATCTCCACGTGCTTTCTTAATCATATTGTTGTGATCCGTCCCAAATGGGAAGATCTCATTGTGTTATCCGCTTCAATTCTAAGTGACGAATTACGGGAGAATTAACGTCGCAACTTATCTCTTTTCCTTTCCAATTTAAACGGGTGTATATATCAGTTTTACTTGTGGGTTATCCCGCGTTTAAATTGAATCATCGAGAAAATGTTTGAGACTTATTTACAGAACTATAATCAGATCCTTTGTAGACATACGGAGTTGAACTTTGAAGCTCCATCAAACTATCCACTTCTTCTAGTAATTAATCCTTATAATTCAAACACTTTACTAAAATACTCTTCTTCTTCTTCTTCGTTTAGCCAGGACTGCCATCCCTCTCTGTTCCTCGCTAGGGCCCTGATCTGGAATAGAACTGCACCCCTCTACCGGCAAATCCTTTCAATATATTCTATGTAATACATTCTTAGTCGTCCTCGTGGTCTTCTACCATCAGGGACATAGTCCATCGTTTTTAGTGGATCCCTGTGTTCGTCCAATTGCACAATATGGCCGAACCACTTATGTTGCCTGCTCTCGGCGACTTCCACAACTGGGATTACTCTCAGCCCCTCTCTTATTCTTTCATTCCGGATGCAGCCCCTCCTAGTTTTCCCAGCAATCCTACGAAGAAACTTCATACGTGCCGCTGTGACTCAACTCTTTTGCCTATCCGTGAGAATCCAGCTGCCCGCGCCATAGAAGGGCACCGGTAGGTATACCGATTTGAAGATATGGATTTCCACATTTCTTTCTACTTCACTTTTACCTACCACGGCGTTACAAATCTGGTAGCAGATCTGGTTCGTTCTAGTTATTCTATTTGATATTTCCGAGTCTATTTTTCCAGATCTGTTCACCACAGCTCCAAGATAGGCAAAATTTTGAACCATCTCCAATTCCTCCCCGTTGAAGTAAATGTGGATATCCTCTTATTGTCTTCCAACCTGTAGGATCTTATTCTTGCTTGTGTTTATAAACATGCCTTTCCTACTAAGCTCTTTAAACCATTAGCTCTTCATGCTTGCTGGAGCTTCCCCACCGAATCGGCGATCAGAACTATGTCGTCCGCATATACAAGGAGCTATATTACCACAGGTTGAAGGTGTCCTAGTCCTCACAGTTCTTCTCTTATAAATCGCTGCTATCTCATCCATGAACAGTAGAAAATGCAAGGGGCTTTCACCTTGTTTGACCCCCCCCTCTCCCTAGCTATGCTGAAATGTTCCGAATCCTGTCCATTCAGTGTTACTACTCCTTTCGGGTACTGGCATATGGATTAGATAACTTCCACTAAGTTCACCGGGACGTTCTCTGCTCCATTATATAACCATCCGACGCGTCTAAAAAGATGGCCTCGAGACTGTCTAATATAGATTTTTATTAATGTTCCGCTAATGGGTGGTTGCTTTATAAGTTATTGCCATTTTATTATGTTCAATTCCCCACACATTTACTGAATATATGTTCCATTCAGTTGCAAATAATAATAAAAAGATTATGAGGTTTATTCTTCGTACTTCCTTGTCGTTCTAATTTGTTTTCCTTAGTGGTGAAACTATTCCGACATGGCTGATCTGTAATAAATAGACCATTGTAAAACAATTGACGCGATAGCTAGATGATTCACTTTCAAGACGACGCAAGGTACCACTTGAATGACGCAGGATAAAACTGTGTTTCCTATAAAACCTTTTTGTATTATATATTTTTTTTCCTAGTTTTATTTTCTTAGATGCAAGAATGATCTTGAATTTCGCCTTTCTTTTGAAAGTCTTTTTAAATATTCAGATAAATATGATAACTTCTGATTTTAAATGAGATGGATAGAATTAAATATCCACTATTTATTGAGAGAATTATAACATTACAATACATATAATTTATATTGGTGTATATCCTCGCATTAATGTTCAAATATATTAACATATTAAGGCGCTCTCTCGTGCTGTCCGTTGCTAAATTACTTACATTTTTATTTGAAAAATCTATTTTAAAAAAGTCGATACTTATTTTCTCGTTTCGTCCAATCAAAAGTAAGAGAAAAATAACGATGAACTCTTATTTTATTACATGCTTAATCTCTCGAGTTTGAAACATGATATCTACGTGGTTCTTTAAACAAAATATAAGTTTTTAAAAGAAAAATAAGTTAAAAATGTAAATATTAAAAAAAAAAAAATTGTTTTGTCATCTTACTAGGAACCTACACAAAAATTGAAAACTACAAGAAACAGCACTTCATTTTTAACCGCTTCATTCACTAGACAAGTAGTTGACTAGTTGACTAGTTGACTACAAATGATGCATGTACACGGCTCTATCATACACACTTGGATATACGGAGTGAATACTAAACCTTCCAGTTCTTCTCGTATCCAATCCTTACAATGCAAAGTCCTTCGTAAGTCTTCTAATAAACAAAATACAAATAGTAGTATTAAATAATTCATTGCTTTCTAAGTGTTTCTATTCTTCTATAGTAAGGAGAGTTAACTATGGGGGCCAATGTATTGTTACGGACCACTGGGGATACGGCTAATCAAAGAACAATTAAATATCAAACACTGTTTTTTTACAACTCAATAAATACAACTACGTTTTTAATCTAACATAAATTTAGAACTATAATTATGACTTAGGCATAACTTATATCTAATTACACAAAACTTACTGCTAGGTTTCGTAATTACATATATGATTCTTTTACACTGACACACAGAGACTGTCATTACTTTCACTGACACAGGCTTATCACTGACACTAAATCACTCCCACTTGGATGGTCACTTGGTTCATAACAGACTCTTGACTACATTTGCTGACACAGGCTTACCACTGCTAAGTTTACTGACACTTGATACTCCTCATGTCTGACACCAATTCTAAGTCACTGCCACTGGACAGTCAACCTTCACTGACTGACTGCCACTCGACTACTGACTGACTCACTAGGCTGGGGGCTGCCCAATTTAAACCCTCGACGTTCCAGACTGGGGGTCCAAAACGTTCAAGACAGATAAAGACTGGACCCTTCTGACTGCCTGTTTTTGTTGAGGGGTCTATGGTCAGCTTCGCCCGTAGGTTATTTTAAATAGATTAAAAAAAAATAATAAATTTAAAAAAAATAAATAAAACATGAATAAATAAATAATTTATAAAGTTAAATGAATAATTTGTTTGTTGTTGTAGCTCGAAGATGTGCTTAATGGTTAGATTAGTATTGCATGTATGGCATTGCGGGGATGTTTCTTTGGTTATGAGGTAGAGATGAGTCATTCGACTGTGTCCTATTCTGAGGCGGGTGATGGCGACTTCTTCTCGGGGTTTGCATCGGTTAGAAAAATGCACCTTATTATATCACAAGCAAACTTATACATAAAGATCTTAAAGCTCCATAAGTTGCTGATTTGGCCTAAACCAGACATATATCCTTTCATAGTAAACTCTATACCCAATAGAATCCACTAGTTTTCCAGCTTGCTTCCTATACATACATATATAATCCTCCGAGGCATCTGAAAAGAAGATAACCGAAAGGTATTTTAATGTAAAACTTTTATTGAAATGCTACTAGTGAATTGTTATTGACATGTCATTGTAATCATTTTCCTCAAATTTACTTGTAGAACATAATTTTCACAGTCGTATATATCAAAAAATAGTTAACAAAAACGAAAAAAAAAGTTTATTGCAATCATTAAATATTACCTGGCCCTGTAAATGCTTGAACAAGCATGAAGGTTGAGTTTAATTCAATTGGAAGAAAGGAAACCAGTGTTCTATTATTAATATTTAGCGGCGGAAGAAGATATAAAAATAAACAGTTTTCATTTGTTAGGAAGAGGAAAGATGGCTGTTAAAACATGTATCTTAAGGGAGCCCTTGGAGCTGTTAGCCTTGAAAGGGTTCCCTTAGAGATAAACCCTTAGAGAGCTGCCATAAAAAAGAAGTAGACGTCGAGGAGATGTAGCTATCTCAAGCAGTTTACGTTCTTCCTCCGCTGGGCCCGTCACAAAAGAAGAGATCACCGGATCATCCCAAGGCTTAGGAGGGGTTTACGGTCAACTGCGTGTGTTCTTTGCTGTCTTTAAGGACAACCTAATTCCGTGGATCAACTACATTATAGGTTACTCCTTAAATATAAAAAATAGTTAAACTAATTATATGTATTAATCTATTGATTTTTACAACTGTATTGAATATATACATCAAGTAAATATATGGAATAACATTGCATAAAATATACATTAAGAAGTCCCTAGGCATTGCTTTCACACGATTTGGAGACAATGTGTTTAAAGTTGAAAGAAAAAAATTGTGGGAACAATGTTATAATATCCTCTAGTGAAAACCAAAAAGAAAAGGACAAAAAAGATCAGAATGTTAAGTTTGGTATCAGCTGCTTTCACCATTTGCATGGCAATTTTACAAGTTCGGGGTTGGTTGTAAGCTACACTGGGCAAAAAAAAGTCTGGAAACACTTTTCGCTACACTTTTTGACAGCTATCTAAGCCAAAAATGTTGAATCGACTTTCGTCGACATCGAACGATAGAGGCTTTTGTACATACTCTTTAACAAATTCCAAATGGCGCTAATGAATGGTTTCTTCCTGGCGATTCGACCAAGTAAATCACTTTTCCGTAACTTATGGTATTCTCCCATAGCCGCGAGTTTGTTGCGATTTTCGGAGCGCTAGAGCACGGTATGTCAGGGACGGTTTTTAAAATTTTCCGCTTGAGCAATTTATTTATTTTTGGTGGACGCCCGTTCTTATTTTTGATACTGTACTCACGTTTTTAGTAACTGTCCTCCCAATTTCCCTCACAGTATTGCCTTAATTGCGTAAGGAAACAATTAACTCGTGAATGGCTTTTGGCACTTTAATTATGAATGTTAATCAGAGACTAAAAGGATTTCTAACCATAAGACTTTGTTTATGACCTTTGTCCTTAAAGCCTATAGCGAGTATAATCTGTTGTTATTGTTTTGTCAAATGTTTTGTTTTCATTCATTACACAAGTGTTTCCAGACATTTTTTTTACTTTAACGATTTCTGTTGACTGCTGTTGATATGCATGAAATGATACATTATGTTAAAATTAAAGATTAATGCTTGTTGTGTAAAATAAGAGTAGTTTCACGATGGGAAATCCGCCATGTTAAAACAGTTAAATCGTTAAACATTTTTAAAAAAATGTCCTTTTAAGGTCCGCCATCTTAAAACCGTTAAATATTTTAAAACGGTATCCTAGAGGACAACAATGGAGGAAGTTATCCTTCGGATAACATAAAAACCGTTAAAACAGCATCCTTAAGGACGAAAAAGCTAATTCTAATTGTGGATGGAGAGAGTGGCCAAGGATGTCCTCCGGCCTCAAAAAATCGTCAGATCCTGGCAGATCTGTAAAACAGTGTCCTTAAAAACCGTTAAAACAGCAATCCTTAAGGACGAAAAAGCTAATTCTAATTGTGTATGGAGAGAGTGGCCCAAGGATGTCCTTTGGCCTCAAAAAATCGTCAGATCCTGGCAGATCTGTAAAACTGTGTCCTTAAAAACCGTTAAAACAGCAATCCTTAAGGATGAAAAAGCTAATTCTAATTGTGGATGGAGAGAGTGGCCCAAGGATGTCCTTCGGCCTCAAAAAATCGTCAGATCCTGGCAGATCTGTAAAACAGTGTCATTGTGCATAAGTGAAAGATTTTGGCTTTAGGAAGTGTTTCCAAACTTTTTTTTGCTCAGTGTATGTTTTTATTGATATTATCCGCCAGCATTTAAAATGATTTGGATAAAATTTAATATTTTCTTATTCGTGTTGTTTTAATATTTTAAAATAAATTATTTTATTTTATTTTTAATCTGTACTTAATGTGTTGTTCCAAATCATGCCAGTCAGGATCTTCGAAAAAAAAATATTTTTATGTATTAAAAATCCCCGTTGACCAGATCCGCTACTTAAGACTCCATCTGGACCAACGAATTAAAAATTCACATACGAGACTTAAAAGACAAGAAACTTCCACATAAAGATCATAATGTTCCATATGTTGCTGATTTGGCCCAAACTTTATCACACCAATCCTTTCATAGTAAACTTTATACCCACTAGAATCCACTGGTCTTTCAACTTTCCCCCAATACTCAATTCCCGATACTCCGAGGCGTTTGAAAAGATGACCAAGAGACATTCTAATGTAGAACTATTGAAGTGCTACTAGTGAGTTGTTAAAATTTACTTGTTGTATATAATGTATTCAGTGTTAAATATAAATAAATAGTATTAAAAAATTACTTTGCTAAGGAGTCACATTCATTTTGTTGCCAAGTGTCGGTGGAAAACATCCCTTTATTAGGAACCTTTTGGCACAATAAATTGACATCTTTTTACTATTATTATTATTATTATTTTAAAATTTTAATTAATAAATTTTTATAATGCTAAATTTGAAATATTGTTTTTGAAAGCAGTTTTAACGAAGACCTCATGGATTTATTAAGAGAAGTGGAAATATAGACACGTGCAGCTCATCTCGAGTGAACTCTTCCGTAGACTGCAAACGTTGTTCGCTGCAGCAGGAATACATTTTCCTTCACTGCGGGCTAGAATAACTTAGAATGTTTATTTAATTTTATTACTTGTTCTTTTTTTTACTAAATATGTTTTTTACAAAAAATTCCATTAGTAATTGATGACTTATTTGCCCGTTCTAAGATATTTCGTTAATCAAAAGACTGGCATGTATAGATCCCGGCAACGAAAAGAAGGTCACACAACTATATTTACTTAAATAATAAAATCAGTGATGTGTCGGTACCAAAATTTTTTGATTCCCGTGCCGGTACCAAAAAATCATTTCTATATTCTTGGCACCGATATCTGAATTAAAAATAAATTGCTATAACAAAACATAATTTGTATGACAGCAAACCAGATTTATTCAAGAAAAAAAAAAACTATAATTATTCAACAAATAATTTAGTAAACAGCAAATAGCATTTTTCATATACAACATATAATACATACCTTTTTGTATAAATCAGATCTCATATAATGTTTAAATTATAATTCATTTTACAAATTCTTATTTTAGAAGATAAGTATTTTCAAAAATTATCATACAACATGTATGGTTAGGTATGCATTTATTTCTTTAGTGCTTGATATTTGGCAGTTAGAAATTGTTATCCAATTTATTCACATTCCAAAGAGATTAATTATTTTCAACAATACGACGTTTGATTTGCAGTTGCAATGCTTTATTTTTTAAGAAATTTGTTTGAAACTTTGTAGCAAGCAGTGTTCATCTAGTATACGAAAAATAGGTATGTTATTAAAGATGAATGATATATCCATTATCATTTTTATAAATAATTTTTTTTTTATCACTAAGGAGAGGAGGTTTAACAGAATCACCAGCGTCAATGTTACCGATCGATTCCTAAGAATCGACTTTTCACCATCAATTCTCGATAGCGATTCTTTTTCTCATGGACCAGTGGAATCGACACAATTTCAATTAAAATAATTAAGAGACTTTCATTTTTATATTTTTCTTCGCGATTTATTCGGCTACCATGTTTTCATTATTGATAAAGAATAGTGCGTGGAAAATAAAGGAAGTCATATACTGAACACTAAAGCAGTTGTTTTTAAAAAAAGTAATGGTACGTGTATATAAAAATAGAACCAACAATTGGCAGTGTGGATTACTTTAAGTTAACAGTATTGGCCAAGACTAAGAAGCTGGATCCAAGAACAACATTCAGAAGGATAAGGAAAACTTGATATAATAACAAGGAAAGATCTGGTAGAAGGAGAATTAATAAAGGAAAAAAACAAATGAAATAAGTAATAAACCGGATAATAGGTCTATCAGACGTTGCTATGTTACTGGCTACGTCTTTGATGATTACATGTCCTTTTTATTTTATTTTTATGTTCTTATTTTATGTTTGTTGAGACATAATCATTAGGTCTGTTATATTAATCGACTTTTTATTTATTTATTCTGTTCTATATAGAAAAGGAACACTACATACCGAGCGTTTACAAAATGCGTACCCTTAATTGGGGAAAACTTCGGGCTGTGGCGTTCGAGAAAGTACACTTTTACACAGTACTTGGCTAAAGATTAGGGATGTACATCGTAAGAAAACTATTTTTAAAAATAAAGAAAAACAATATAAAACGTTTACTCCTTGCAGTTACAATTATTATTTGAGATGGGGTGACTATGAGTTAGGCCGGCAAATCAGCCGGAAAAAAGGCCGATAAGTCGGCCAAGCCGATCATTGCTTCCGATGGAAATCGAGTGACATCGGTAATGTTAGAGTCGCTTCGTTTATAACTTTATCACCGTGCTGACAGGCTTCTGTTTATCTTATATTTTTTCTTCCGGTTTTTGCTAACGAGCTGCAGTGTAAACGATTGTTTTGTTGCAATTGTAAATAAAAAATGTAAACTGCTAGAATAGGAGTTTCTTTTTTGTATAGCATAAAACAAAAAAAAATAAAAATAAATAAAATATAATATATATATGTAGATTGTAAAAAGTGTATTTATTTCTTATTCTTAATATTTAATTCTTTGTTATATTATTGGGATTATTATTTGTATAGTATTAGAATGCTAATGAATAATATTTGTATTTGTATTGTATTTCATGGTGCATAATAAATAACCGAACTCCTTTGTCTAGGGCACGGCCCTGCTTAAAAATAAATAAATAAAATAAAATAATCATTTATAGAATAATTTTCATTAATATATGAAGAATGTATACAGTATGTGTTTTTAAACCATTTTATCATAAAACCTATAAACTTTGAAATATTTAAACTGTATCACTGTCTGTTCAATTGATGTAGAATTGTTAATTTCAAAATTAAATGCAAATGTTATTTTTTTTTCAATTAAAATAAAATATAATTGAACTTTCCGCTCTTATTAAGAAGTATAATTAATAAACTAATAAAATATTAAGTATGAGAATAGGGAATAATAAGGTATTAATATTTTTATAATTATAATTTTCTCTTCATATTATACCTATCTATTAAAACAAATAAAATAAACATATAATTGTTTTGCCTCCAATTTGATTAATATATATATATTACATACTTATAATGATAAAAAAAGTGATCAGAAGCAGTCGAGACCTAATTTCTGATGATTTAAATTATATGATAAACAAGTTGTTATAAACAAGTAGTAGTTATTAAGATAACAGCTGATTACTAAAAACGGGGCCACTAATTGTTTGATACTTTTCTTCGATATCAAATTGATATAATTGATATACTTGAATGTTATTGATATATTTATATCGAGCTAGCTGTGGCTATTAGGTACTCTCCTGACACAGCTGATAGGTGAATCGATTTCATGTCGTTGTATAATTTTATTTTCATGTTTTGACATTATGCTTTGTAACTTTTAAAATTTTAGTAAAACTTTCTATATTTAAATGAATGTCCTTTTTAATAAAAATTCAAAAAGAGCAGCAATTGCGTTCAAAAGGACTACAATGGCGAACTATCTTGTGATCGTTTAAAATCGTGAGATCCTGGAAAATATCAAAATAGTATCCTAAAACTAATTTGTGGGGAAGCAGAGTGGCCAAGGATGTCCTTAAGCCATCTTAAAAAATCGTTAGATCTTAGAAGATCTCAAAATAGTATCCTTAAGTGTCCTATTAAAAATTAAGACAATTAAATCAATTTTGAAAATGACGAAAATTAAAATTTAAAATCGTTAAATCCTTAAAGATTTCAAAATAGTATCCTTAAATGCGAAAACTAATTAGTCGGAAAGGCGAGTGGCGAATGTCCTTCGGCCGCCGATATTCGTAAGATCCTGGCAGGTCTGAAACTAGTATCCTCCACTAGGTTTTGGGGCAACAATAGCGGATTGTCCTGCCGCCATTTTAAAAATTGATAAATCCTGGGAGAGCTCAAAAATGTGTCATTTTAAAAATAAAAAAAAATACATTTTTGAAAGGATGGAAACAAATATGTCGGGAAGAAGAGTGGCCATGGATATCCTTCGGCGTCAATAATCGTCAGATCCTGGCAGATCTGAAACCAGTGTCCTTCATTTATACTATATATATATATATATATATATATACACACACATACATATACAGGGTGTTCGGAAGATCGTTGGCCAAAAAATTATCTCGGGTAGGGAGGTTCATTTTGAACCTATTTAAGATCACTTACCTATATACAAAGTCTTACGGTTTTTTTAAAAGAATTTTTTTGTAAAAATGGCAAAATCCAAACATTTACCGGGTATGCAAGTTTAAAATTTTAAATTACTGTGTATATATTTTAAGAAATAAACGACATTTTAAACTTGCATACCTGGTATGCCTTATAACTCCGTTGTTTACTGATATATCAACGCCATTTTTTTCCCTGTAATTACTAATACATTGTCCATGTAAAATAAAAAAGATATGGTGCAAAAAACAAATACCAAAAAAACGGGAGATCGTTAAATCTTGTCAAAGGCAAAAATAAAAATTATGAACTTCAAATTTAGGTTCAATAAAAAAAAAGTAAGCGCAACAGCCAAATCCAAATTGAATAAAAAACTTCTCTATTTAATAGTCTTTAAAAAAATACCATTTGCAGGCACGCAGCACATCTAGTTTTTTTTATTTTTTATAAAGTAACAAAAGGGTGCCACCAGCGCACACTGACAATAATAATGAATCGAATCATATTTTTTATGCAAAACGTAACAGATAGTTGTGTTTCTTTATAGCATAAGTTAAACTGCATATTTTCTCTTTCTTTCTCGGAATTTCGATTTTATCAGAGTAAACTTTATCTACATTTTTGCAAACAAAAATCAGGGAACAAAATTAAACTAATTTTAAATTATTCATTAATTTAATTTGTAGAGTATCACAGGTATTGCTCAAAATTATCTCCACTATTTCTAATACAAGCACGATATCTTTTCCTTATTTCTGTGGTGGTTGTTCTTAAAACCAATTCTTCCTTCATTATGGTAAATGCGGCATTGATTTTTTGAATAAGTTGTCTGCGGCATTGTTTTTTTGAATAAGTTGTTGTCTTGAAAACAATTCTTCTTTATAAACCAAATCTTTGACACGGTCCCAGGCGTAATAATCGAGCGGCGTGAGGTCTGGAGACCGTGCTCAATTAGACCCCTTCTTCCTATCCAGGATTGTGGGAAACAATTGTTTAAACATTCTCTTACATCTAAGTTGTAGTGAGCTTTTTCAAAACAAGAACTTATTTTAAAAAATCAACCCCGCGTTTACCATAATAATGAAGGAATTAAAAAAAAAAGTCTAATTGAGTGGCCAGCACGGTCTCCAGACCTCACGCCGCTCGATTATTACGTCTGGGACCGTGTCAAAGATTTGGTTTATAAAGAAGAGATTGTTTTCAGAGGAAGAATTGGTTTTAAGAACAACCACCACAGAAATAAGGAAAAGATATCGTGCTTGTATTAGAAATAGTGGAGATAATTTTGAGCAATACCTGTGATACTCTACAAATTAAATTAATGAATAATTTAAAATTAGTTTAATTTTGTTCCCTGATTTTTGTTTGCAAAAATGTAGATAAAGTTTACTCTGATAAAATCGAAATTCCGAGAAAGAAAGAGAAAATATGCAGTTTAACTTATGCTATAAAGAAACACAACTATCTGTTACGTTTTGCATAAAAAATATGATTCGATTCATTATTATTGTCAGTGTGCGCTGGTGGCACCCTTTTGTTACTTTATAAAAAATAAAAAAACTAGATGTGCTGCGTGCCTGCAAATGGTATTTTTTTAAAGAGTATTAAATAGAGAAGTTTTTAAAACAATTTGGATTTGGCTGTTGCGCTTACTTTTTTTTTTATTGAACCTAAATTTGAAGTTCATAATTTTTATTTTTGCCTTTGACAAGATTTAACGATCTTCCGCTTTTTTTGGTATTTGTTTTTTGCACCATATCTTTTTTATTTTACATGGACAATGTATTAGTAAGTACAGGGGAAAAAAATGGCGTTGATATATCAGTAATCAACGGAGTTATAAGGCATAAATGTTTGGATTTAGCCATTTTTACAAAAAAAATTCATAAACAAAAAAACCGTAAGACTTTGTATGTAGGTAAGTGACCTTAAATAGGTTCAAAATGAACCTCCCTACCCGAGATAATTTTTTGGCCAACGATCTTCCGAACACCCTGTATATATATATACATTTTTTAAAATGCTGTTTCATTTTGTATGTTATCTTTCAATATATATTAAATTCGTGTTGTTTATTGTTTATGGTGATTTCTATGTCTAAAAAATTTAAATTTTTTAGACATAGAAATTATCTTTCAATGTTATTTTCAAAAAATTCACAGTCAC
Organism: Euschistus heros; assembly: GCA_003667255.2. Lineage (NCBI taxonomy): Eukaryota > Metazoa > Arthropoda > Insecta > Hemiptera > Pentatomidae > Euschistus > Euschistus heros. The sequence continues at coordinate 172,569 of RCWM02000145.1, forward strand.
ATTTTTTAATATGTATATGTATATATATATATGTGTGTGTGTGTGTTTAGTAAGGTTCTTGAGGTTCAGTCAATAAATCAAAACAACTATTTTACTACTACTGATGGATATGGTTTCATCTGTAACAGTTGATAACATATCCACCAGTAACATTGGCTTGATTATGAGAACAATGTAGTCTTGCAACTTCGCCAAAATAGTTGTTTTGATTTATTGACTGAACCTCAAGAACCTTACTAAACATTTAATAGTAACTGTCGAGAAATTTATACATATATATATATATATATATATATATATATATATATATATATATATATATATATATATATATATGTGTGTGTGTGTGTGTGTGTGTGTGTGTGTGTGTGTGTATGTATGTGTTTAGTTAGGTTCTTGAGTAATAGTAAATAAAAGGATTGAAGTTAGCTGTGAAAGGATATTTATCTGGTTTCGGCCAAATCTGGAGCATATGGAACATTTAGATCTTTTAGAAGTTTATTTGTGACGTAATAAGTAGCATTGAGGATTTTGGATTGTAAGGATTGGATACGAGAAGAGTAGGAAGGTTCATTACTACTTCATAATTGATTGTGTAATTACAACTTTTGATATTTATTTGTAACTAAGTGCATTTTTATTTTATTTTTCATTGAAATTTATCTCAACAAGACAGGCTGCACTTTCATATCAAAACACTTGATAAATGTTGTATTACTATCACAATTTTTCTTGTAAAAATTGTCTACTGTTTTTTTTTTAATGGTAATATTATTTAAAACTAATTTTTAGTTATTGACTATACAAAAAAAAAAAAAAAAAAAAAAAAAAAAAAAAAAAAAAAAAAAAAAAAAAAAAAAAAAAAAAGAAACTTTTAAAGGTTTTTGTTTTCAATTTTTTTTATTTTAAATGCCTAGTAATAGGTTTTTAAAAAAATCAAAATTATAGTATTCTGACTCTTGCTTTCTAAAGTGTTTGGATATTTGTTTCGTTTTATATTAAAATATAATAAATAAATATATTTTTAAATAATATAATTCAAAACAAGATGAGTGATATTGGATGTATATTGTAGTATTGGTTTATGTAAGTGTCCCCCTGCGTGCGCTACTGTTTGCTTCACTACGTCAATCTGACGTCAGCTCTCTACAACCTTATCTCTCTTCTAGCCTATTCTCTCCACCTGTTCTCTGTCTACAATTATTTGTATTTGTATTTATAATGTTACAATAATAAATATTAACGTTTAAAAAATAATATATAATGTACTAGCTTCCCCAGTTGCCCGCTCTCATAAATAAAGAACATACAATTAGATAATTTTAACTAATAATTGAATTTTTATTTATTTTTCGTTAAAAATATTGTATTGAAGTATGCATTTGAGCATTATTTCCTCAATGATGTTTTCATGCATAAATAAAAGTATTATATAACATAAATTATTTCACATCTAATATTTAATTTTAATATAAGAGTTGGTAATCCAGATAGACAGAGAATATTGAGAAAGTCTTGCAGATAATGGACCTCATTACAACCAAAGACATGAATCATATTTTTACTTACAATATCAAAAAGCAAAAGATCGACATTTTGTATCGGTTATAATTGTATTTAGCAGACATAATTTTATTGATTTCATATTGTTAGGATCTAATTTACAACCATGAAACTATATAACAGTTCGGCAAATCACGTTTCTGACATTCAATATTGTGCATTTAAATTATGATTACAGTACCCTACTTCTAAACCTTCCTAGAACTATGAATATGATATAGGTAAAATTTGGAACGGATGGGTTAAGCAGTTTTACCTTTGTGGACTGTATGGCGGAATATCAACCGAATATATATTTTTAAACTTCACCGGGATCCATAAGCCGCACCACATATTTAAATCTTTTTTAATTATTTTATTAAATATAAGTAAATTTTATTATCAATTTCTAGCTGTATATAATACCTTATATGTTATAAGGTGTATTATATTACCTAACCTGTTTTGAATGGAGTTCGCCTCCTATCGGTCAATTTTCAAACTTCTCTCTTCACCACATATTTGTCACGTTTTTAACAACACTTTTATCGAAAATATGTAAATTTTATTATTGCTAAACCTTCCTTGAACTACAAAGATGTAGTTAAAATCTGGTACAGATTGGTTCAGTAGTTTTCGCGGTTAGTGATCACAAACGAAAAATGGCTTGTCCTTTTATATAATATTATAGATATATCATCATTAAAATTAATTGCATTTTAAATATTATTTAAAAAAAATCGTACTATTTATAAGAATTAAACTTTTACTTGTTTTAATTTTGCAATAAATAATTTTAATAACTATAAGAATATTAAGAATTAAAAAAAAAAAAAAAAACCTTCATACAAATTAGTTCACCTCTAATTGATACTAACTATTTAAAAGACTGCTCATCGTTTTTGAGTACTCAAAAATTTACTTGACAGTAATTAGACCCGTACATAAGTAGTTGAGCTTTGGGGCTACACTAAACCTTCCAATTGTTCTCGTATCCTATCAAATCCTTCGTAAAATCCTTAATAAACTCGTCACAAATAAACATAGCCTTAATGATCTAGATGTTGTTCATTTGGCCGAAACAAAGACTCCTAACCTTCCATGAAAAGCTCCATAACCACTCGAATCCTTTAGTCTCCCAACTTGCTTCTCAATCGATAGATAACCCTCCTGAGGCGTCTGAAAAGAAGATGGCCTACGGACATTTTACGTTGAAAGGTTATTAACATGTCAATGTAATCATTTTACATCACATTTAATTATTGTATACATAGTATACATTTTTAAATTTCAATGAAGTATAAATATAAAGAAATAAACACTAAGTAAACTGTGATAAGGTTAGAATATTGTAAAGTTTTTGATAAACTGGTCTAAAAATAAATAAATTCTGTTCACATTATTTATAATTTAAATACAAAATGTTTCGTAACTATTTAAATTTGTAATAAAATATTCATATATCTTTTAAAATATTATGTAATTAATTAAATATAAATAGTGATCTAACAGATGATATCTAGAAGGCAGTGAGGCCAATGAGAAGGAATCTTTTTAGGAGGAAGCTGGAGTTAGAACCTGGAATACTGTTAAGAAGGTCAGATATATCTAAAATCTTATGCTCAAGTCAACATTAAGAAATAATAGTTTAAATTAAAAAAAATTAAATAGTTTATCGTTCCGAAGAAAAACAAAACATTCTGAATTAAAAGAAAACAGTTTTTTTTTTTGTTTTTTTTAAATAATCAAAAGTAAATGTTATATTCAAATATTATTTTGTATTATTGTGGAATATTATTTTTTTTAATTTTTAGTAACTTTTTTTTTGTACAAGACTAAAACGACAAGAAACTGCTCGTCTTTACAGACTACTTTAAAATTTACTAGACAAAAGATCTAAGATCCTAATTCATTACAAAAGACTTATTTACATGACTGTGATTAGACCTATTTAGACTACGGATTTGAGCTTTGGGGCTCTACTAAACCATCTAACTCATCTCGTATCCAATCCTTGCAATCCAAAATCTTTCAAAAAATCCTAAATGTCCTCTACTTTGTCACCAATAAACTTATCCATAGAGACTTTAATGTTCCATATGTTGCTGAGTTTGCCCAAATCAGATACCTGTTACTATAATCGTTATCAGCTCGTTTACTTGATGTATACATTTGTACAGTTGTAAATTTCAATAAATTGATAAATAGAAGAAAAAAAATGTAGACAATTTTTTTTTGTTTTAATTTTGTCTAAGTAACAAAATAAAAAATGAATTTGATCGTAAATTATCCCTTAGAAATCTTATATACCAACTGAAAAACAATAATACAGCTGTTTCGTTAAATAAATCACATCTACTTTCTTAAAGTATTCAAAATAAACCAAAGAAAACTATAAAACATGAAAACAAAAGAAAACAGAAAAACAAGAGAATAGAGATTCTCATAAACGAACATTTCACCGAGTATAATTTCTATAATATAATAGGATGACTTTGTTAAATTTCAAAACGAAATACATCAGTTGTTATGACTCTAATAAAATGTCTATGACTTGTAGAGAAATGACCCATTAACACAATATGTGCTATATTGATAATAAAAATGGAATAGTTCTTAAAACATTATTGTTATTATTCATAAGGGGAATTTATTTTGTAGATGTAATGATTATTACTTTAACCTAGAAAAGGATAATAACTTTTATTGAGCGATAATATTTAATTTATACATTGATACTGCTCATTGACCTGCAAAAAATTCCACCTGATGGAATTTCTTCATTTTTTCGGCTATGAATCACATTATTTTTTGGGTCTTTGCGTAAATGTTTATCAAATAAAAAATAATGCCAAAAATTTTAAATTAATAAGGTTTGAATTTCATTACGTATTGCCTTCTAATCTAGATCTAATTTGATTTTGAATAAAATTATGAGGAATATGCCCCAATAATACAAAACTGTAATCAATCATATGAATTTTATACTTTGTAATTTTATTTATTAATTTTTTTTTTAAATCATAATACTTACATATGCCTTGGTTTTGAGAAAATAATTCTGAATAGGAAATCCGACATAGAAAACATTTAGAAAAAGGGACTCAGAATTATAAGGAACATTTTCGGCCCATAGCTTGTTGAACTGTAACAGTTCATAAGGAATTAAGAAATCAAACAATACTCTAATATTTACAGGTATTCCACTAAGCCCTGGTGAAAAGATCCGGTACCGAGGACTCCACTTGGACAAACTCTTTCTTAGATTCCACATTCAAGACTAAAACGATACCAAACTCCTCGTCGTTACAGACTACTTCAACATTTACTAGACAAACGTTCAAAGCTCCCAATTAATTACAAAAGACTCATTTATATGTGATTAGACCTATTTGGACGTACGGAGTTGAGCTTTGAGGCTCCACTAAACCATCCAATTCATCTCGTATCCTATCCTTAAAATCCCAAATCCTTCGAAAACTCCTCAATGCTCCTTACTAAGTTATTTATATGTCATTGTACTGTCAACACATTTACCTGATGTATATTATTTTGTACTGTTGTAAATATCAATAAATAAAAAAATATTCACAGTTGCATTAGAAAACGCAGATTAAAATTTTACGGACACATCAAAACAATGAACCGGGAAAAACTTAATAGACAAATAGTTGAATTCTACGAACAAAGGAGTAAATCGAAAACAGACAATGAAGTTTCCATTTGGTATGGTTTTAGTAGTTTTACCATTGCAAACTCAGTTGCAGAATGGTCGTAACTACATGTCGTTCCATTATTAAACACCCCTAGGATCCACACGTCACACTAAATATTTATAGTTTTTTTTTATAACAATTTATTTAAATTAAGCAAGTTTTATCATCACTTCTACCTCAATATAACACTGTACCGTTATAACTTCTCTTAAATGGCACTCGCCACCTATCAGTAAATTTTCAAACTTCACTGCGCACCACATATTTATCCCTTTTTAGCAACTGTATTTGATAGAAAATGTGTAAATTTTATTATTGCTAAAACCTTCTTTGAACTATGAAGATGATATAACTAAAATTTGGTAGAGATTGCTGCAGTAGTTTTCGCGGTTAGTGATCACAAACGAAAAATGTCTTGTCCTTTTTATACAATAGTATAGATTTGTTTTGAAAAAAAAAACAGACTAAAATTGGTATAAATAAACATTTAGAGAATATATAAGAAAATAATTATTGCGGTTGTTATATTGGTAGACGGGAGGTCAGTGGGTAAGGCACTCGATTATCGAGCTCCCTAAGATCGACTTCGAGGTCGGTAGACACTCTTGGGGCACTCCCAGTTTCAATAAACTACCTACTTAGAGAGTTAATTCGACCAAATCTCCTCCTTTCACAACTGTTGTTTCAGTAACAGCACATCCTTGCCTGTGTACTGAACCCAAGAACCTTTACGGATTGTAGTGGAACTTTACACACTAATTTAATAAACAGTTGGGGAAATGAACTGTTTAAATATAGAACAGATTCAAACTGCCCTCCTGTCAAGCAACGGAAATGTGACATAGTATTCTATACTTCCGAGTTACAGATATATATATATATATATATATATATATATATATATATATATATATATATATATATATATATATATATATAGAGAGAGAGAGAGAGAGAGAGAGAGAGAGAGAGAGGGGGAGAGATGTTACTGAGGAAAAAGGAAGAAGAGCAAAATAAAATACATATAAAAATTTATAAAAATTTAATTAAAAAAAACAAAATCATTCGTCTTAAGGGAATTATCTTATTTTATTTATAACTGCATTTTACGTGTTATTTATTTGTATCATCAAATTCATTTTTATGAATATTAAAAAACAATTGATTTTCAATTCATTCTTCTATTGTCTTTTTGGCTTTTTAGTTGAACATATGGGTACGTCACAGCCTTCGTTTATTGAACAGAAATTTTAATAAGGATGGGATCATATTCAGCTGTTTTTAAACGAGGTATTGCTGAACGGTTAGAGATCTCTTCTAATGTTGTGTAGATGAAATTATTTTAAAAAAAAGAGGCAGTTCTATGTTAATAATAAGCTACAGAGTTGTTTTTTCTAACTCATTTAAATATTATTTAAACTGTTGATTTTTAATATGTAACATGTTTTACCGGTGACGTAGTTGGTCAAAAGCTATACGTTTTTGGGGAACGCGAGGGCGTTACGCGTTTTTTGATAGTTTGATAGTTTGATATTAGGCGAGTATAATCATGCCCTACAGTGAAAAAACAACTTGAAATAAAATTATATAAGTTATACAATTATTTTAAAACATAAAGTAAGTTACAATGTAAATATATTGTTTTGTTAAATTAACGGGGAGAAGGAAATGAATTGAATAAATTTAAAACTATACAATAAATTAGCAAAGGCCTTTTAGTCACAGAACAATTTTTACTATGTAGTACAACATGTGATTAATTACAGCACTTATAAAAAAACAGAGAGGTTACAGATGTAACCTGTCATCGATAAACACAATAGTGATTTACAAAATAATCGATTTCACATCGAAAATACACAACATACTCCCACCTTGAGAAAGATGCGGAGAATATTTCTCAACCCTTTATCCAAATATAAACTAACATTAAAGTTCAAAAACTGTATTTCTTCCATCCATTTCAAAAACTTGTTCTTGATCTCTTCATCGACTTCTTCATCCCAGCCTCCACCTTTGACCCAAGTCTTCTGTATTAGTAACTTAGGTATCAACGTTGCAGGTAAGCAGAAACCTATTGGATCAAATAATTGTTGTGGTGCAGAGAGTAAATTCCTCCGAGTCACACGATCTGGAACTTTTATCGAATTAATATTTAATTTCAATCTGTCCCTCTTGCGATCCCAAATTAGTCCAAGTACTCCTGCGTTGTTATCAATACTGGTGGATAATGCGTCTGTCCACTCCCACCCTTTTAACTCAAATCTAGTTTCTTCAAGAATAGATGTGGATTGTTGTAACTTCTGTTCGTCAACAATGGACGTTAAAAAATTGTCAACGTAGAAAGATCTTCGTAATTGACTTACGATGTTTTTCTGATAGTATGCAGTTCCGTTTCTTACTCTTTCCTCACACTGCTCCAGATGAAAATCCATTACTGCCCCTAGGAGAAATGGGCTACTTGAAACAACAAATACGAATCGTGTGTGTCGATGTATTAGTGTTTTTCCATCTGGGGCAATATGAAAAAAACACAAGAAATCCCTATCTTCTTTACGAACGGATATCTGCAAGAACGCCTTCTTGATGTCTGCTATTACTCCTATTTTTTGTAGCCTGAAACGAAGAAGAGTGGATGGTATTAATTCGATTAAGTTTTGACCCTTTTCTACACATTGGTTCAATGAGGGCCCACCTTTTTCATAAGCAGAAGCGTCAAACACTGGACGGATTTTGGTTGAGCTATTTTCCTTAAATACCGGACGAAGCGGTAAATAATGGCTAACATCCCAGTTTTCTGTGGGTACTTCTTCGATAGTTTTTGATTGGGCTGGATCACTTAAACCAATATTATCTACCCCCAATAGTTGAGTGACAGACTCATCACTGCAAAATAAATTATTAGTTACATTGAAAACACTATTTTTAACTAATTTTTTGTCATATTCTGAGGTTTTACCGATGATAGTCCAGCCTAGTTTTGTCTCAATCGCAACTAAACCGGATTGTAATTCTACTTTTCTCCCTGTCATAATTTTGCCTGCTATATCGGCTCCGATTAACAGATCAATTGGTCCTTCAGACACATCCGATAGTATACTTCCCTTATTTTTTAATTCCTGAACCCAGGGACCACTATGTACTACAGGAACAGAATTGCAAATTACTTCTGAGTCTAATACCTCAAAATTACAACCATAATTTTTATCAGTCCTCCAAACTCTAACTTTATAGCAAGAATGCTTTTTATTTTCAGAACTAACGCCACCAAATAATGCATGCACAAGAGTTTCTTGTCGAATTTCTGGGTACCCCAATTTCCTAGCCATATTCTTTGTAATATAAGACTGTTGAGACCCGGTATCTATCAGAACTCTTAACATTTTTTTCAACATTGCCTATCAATGTTACACAAAGGGTTTGCATTAAAACACTAGTAAAGTTAGTGTTAGCTAAATTTTGTTCAATGTGATCAACTCGTTCTACGCCTTCATTATTTGAAGAGTTCCTTACAGTTTTGTTATGATTCGGACATAATAGTGGTAAATGTTTACTTCCGCAAATGATGCATCTCAGTGCAGCTTTACATTGTGCGGCTAAATGTCCTTTTCTGAGGCACCTGAAACAATGGCCCTTTGATTTAACAATTTCTTGTACTTCGGGCAGACTAAGTGCTTGTGCCTTGAAACAATTTTCACTCATATGTTGCCTGCCTTCACAGAATATGCAACACTTTTTCGGCTGAGACTTTACGTTTATTAGGTCAGTCGCAGTCGCTATATAAGGTTTATTTTCTTCTATCAGATTTTTCTTCTTCTCTTTGGAGGCAGGTTTAATTTCACTGGTTAAACCAGTTTTAACCAAAGTTATCCTTTCTTCACTTTCTACCTCTTTTCGTAGAAATTCCAACAACTCATTCATAGGTTCTTCAGCATTACCCCTAACTCTCTTTCTTTCCCACTCTCTCAAAATATCTTCTGGAAGTGAAGATTCGACCAAAGGAAGTAACATGCATGCGTACTTATCAGTTGTCACACCTAGGGTAGACAGAGCTCTCAACTGTGTTTGCAACCGGTCGTAGAGTGAACTTAACGAATTGACTTTACAGGAAGTGTTTTGTAAAACTAAAGATAATAACTCCCTGACGTACATCTCAATTAGCAGGTCATCCCTACCAAATCTTTGTTTCATCAGTTCTATGGCGTTATCATAATTTTCTCCACACTGTGGAAAACTAGAGATTAGCGCCCTAGCAGGTGAGCCTTCGACTGTTGCTTGAACTAAATAATGGAATTTTAAATCTGAATCCATATCAAGATTTTCATGAATCTTTTTAAATTGAGACCAAAAATTAAGCCATTGCTTTATGTCACCGTTAAAAGAAACAAACTTTAATTTTGGGTACTTATAATACTTATAACCTGCAGCAGAAACAGATTCAGAACTAATTGAATTATTAGTTTTCTCATTTTCTTCAGTTTTTATTACAACATTTCTTTTATTTACTAACATAGTCCATCTATCTCTGTATGTTTCTACTTGGTCAAATTCTTGTGTAACCTCTGCTTCACTTAACTCAATAGAAAAAACAAGTTCTCTTACCTGATCGTCCAATTTAAATAAACGCTCAACTTTATCGGATAGCTTAGAAAATTCTTCAACTACCTTGTCATGATTACCAGACTTTACCATTTCTTCTAATTTGTTTGCCTGGGGGTTGTGAAAAGTCTTCTAATCTGCGTCCTCTCACATTTAAGTTTATTCAATTCCTTTTCAGACATTTTTCCTTCTTATATTTCCCCACGAGGGATGCCAAATGTTTTGTTAAATTAACGGGGAGAAGGAAATGAATTGAATAAATTTAAAACTATACAATAAATTAGCAAAGGCCTTTTAGTCACAGAACAATTTTTACTATGTAGTACAACATGTGATTAATTACAGCACTTATAAAAAAACAGAGAGGTTACAGATGTAACCTGTCATCGATAAACACAATAGTGATTTACAAAATAATCGATTTCACATCGAAAATACACAACATATATAAAAACATGCGTTAGAATAATTAACTAACTATAATTACATAATATGAAGGAGTGGGAAACTACATACAATGTTACTGGTTATGCTATCGGTATCTACTACTAAACTATAACAGTTCTAGTACACAACTGACCTGGGGAATTTTTGAAAAAAGGTAAGGGTTGTGAGGGTTAGTATTTCCAAAATTGGTGGTATTCCTGGATGCAGGTAATAAAGGGCTTTCCGTATTCCTGTTTAATATATATGGGAAAATGATTTATATGATGTTTATTAATTAATGTCAATGTTTATTATCGGCCTGAATATTGTTCGACTTCTTTAGGGAAGTCTATATTTTACATATAAGTCTATATTTTCTTTAGGGAAGTCTATATAAGATTAACGAATCATTTGTCATTTCCTAAATTACATGAATCTGTTTTATTTATATTAGATTTTGTTTTTTGTTTTGGTTTTCCTTTGTTTGGTTAAATTTTTTTTCGTTATTTTTATTTATATTGATAAAACATTATTTGCTAACATCGTGGGGGGGGGGGATCATTTTAGATTTATTTTCAATTTCATTATTTAAATTATTGAATATATTTATCGTACATTTTATTTCAATGTTTAAAATACTTATTCTAACACATGTTTTTATATATTTATATTTTGGCAAACTTTTTGTTTTGGAATAACATGTATAAATTATATAATTTTATTTTAACCTGTTTTTTCACAGTAGGGACATGATAATGAGAACAATATAGTCTAAAAACGTTGCCAAAATAGCTGTTTTTATTTATTGACTGAACCTTGAGAACCTTATTAAACACACACACATAATGGATAAATGTCTTGACTGTAACTATTAAATGTTCAGTAAGGTTCTTGAGGTCCAGTCAATAAATAAAAACAACTATTTTGACTACGTTTCGAGAGTATATTACTAGGAATGTCCTTGTATTATTTGCACTCGCCAGCTTTCTGTTAGATTTCTGAAGTTCCTTCATCACTGTGATTGCGTGAGGACCGTGGGTTGACTTGATTTCCTCATAAAATCCCATATCATTATAGATATTTTCCAGTATTGACTCGGTAAACTTGTGACTTACTTGTAATTTTTTTCCCTCTTTAGAATCTTCAATGTATTTTTCTTTGCCATACAATCTCTTACTTTTCGTTTCACTGTTATTATTGTGTATCGAGTTAATACTGGAAAATATCTATAGTGGAAGAATGGGATTTTATGAAGAAATCAAGACAACCCACGGTCTTGAAGCAATTACAGTGATGAAGGAACCTCAGGAATCCAACAGAAAATTAGAAAGTGAGAAGAATACTAAAACATTCCTACAAAGATGCTATATATATATATATATATATATATATATATATATATATATATATATATATATATATATATATATATATATAATTCTCTTCTGTTCTAGAAAGTTCTAAAATAAAATGGCAGCTAATGTAGGGGGTCATTAAGATAAGAGTTAGTTATTATTCCGTGTCATTTGGGTCAGATAGCACTCCGGCCCGAAATTAGGTCTAAAATCAAGGCTTGTGATCAACACTTGTTGGTCCAAAAGGCCTAGAGTCATGCGACCGAGTACTCGATATCAAGCCTTTTAAGGCCACTAATGACCACGACACCCTTAAGAAGTACGATATTAAACATTTGTATATGAAAAGAAACAAAGCTGAAGTTTACAGGGTGTATTATAATTTTACATAGAGGTTTAGATGGAAGGATTCAAATTAAATTCACTTTATTGAGAACAGCAAGAGACTTAGGATCCATTAGGAATAAAAAAAAGTGGGAATAGACTGATGAAATACGTTTATTGGAAAGAAACCATTAAGTTGATTTGGTCATTTTCTACCCTATAGATCAGTGATGGGCAAACTACGCCCCGCGTGCCAGGTGCGGCCCTTCGGGCTAGTCAATCCGGCCCGCGGCATGGTCACACACAATCATACATAAGACAAAATTTATTTTCTGCAAAGCTAGAATAGAATGATTGTTTTCTTTTCGTTGGGTTCCGGATCTTCTACTGTTTTACCATATGAGTTGAGTGTAATGAGGTAAAGTCAAAAATAAAGTTTATTAGTAGTAAAACTTTGTCTTGTCCAATTTTTTCGGCCCGCCTATATATTTTGCTATTACATCTGGCCTGCCTAGTTGGTTTCCTATTTCATCCGGCCCGCCTATATGTTTTCCTATTACATCCGGCCCGCCTAGATGTTTTTCTATTTCATCCGGCCTTCCCCTTAAAAAGTTTGCCCATGTCTGCTATAGATCATTAAAGAGAACCGAGAATATATCATAACATAAGAGATACAGAGAGACCTCGTTGAAAAACATTATAGTCTAATTATATTAGCTCTGAAAATGGAGTTCTTCGGTAACTTTTTATCCACTTCTTCTACACTTTTTTCACCCTTCATGTTTTTTAGGTAGCTAAACGAATCTCAAGTTTGTGGGCTAGCATTTTGCCCGGAGCCTTTTTTTTTGTTTTCGCAGTATTTGCCAAAATATTATTACATTTTCTGTTTTTTGTTTTTTTTTTACCATATCTCCAAAACCACTTTTTATTCATTTTTAAAATTTTTTTTTTTCAATTTCTTTTTTTTATTTTTTAAAATCATTATGAACACTATTAAAGTTGACAAAATTTCTTTTAGCTTTTATTCGTAAAGTTTGTTCGTTGAAACAACTGTTTTGCCGCTAGAGAAATACATATGAGCTGTATAAACATAGCTAATTTTGTGTTTTTAGCATTACTGAATATATCTAAATGAATTCAACTTCATTGAACACTGTCGAAAATCGTGGATTCCACTGTCCCACAATTTTACCGATTTTTTGACGCACTCTAGCGGCGAAATGGTTGTTCCTACAAAACGCTTTACACATAAAAACCGTAAAAAAAATTGTCTTTTCCAGTTGTATGAAGTTTATATTTAAAAAAAAAAAAACAGGGAATGTGCTAAAATATTGCCAAAATGTGCGAAGAAAACAGATTTATGGCAAAATCGCTGTCCACAAACTTTAGATTCATGTTCAGAAATTCAAAAAAACATAAAGGGTGAAAAAATCAAAACTGGTTCAAAACTTTCCCATGAAAATGCTAATATGGCTAGCCTATAGGAAAAATTTACAATTCTGATTCAGGTATCCGGGTTTGTGGAAATAGACTGTGTTGCTAGTAGAATAGGTGGAAAGGCATTCCTCCTGTTTTTTTAATTTATTTTTATCCTACCATTTTTCATTTTTTATTCTACCCACCCATACGAGAAGAGAGTACCATGTAATAAGGAAGGACCTATACAATTCATGAATTATATTCCTCTTCATTGTTATTCTATTCATTTATTTTGTTTAGGAATGTGTTGAGGCAGACATTATATAATTTCATGACTCCTGAACGGAATTACTGCAATAATAATTGTATAATTAAATAATTAAAATAAGCATAAAACTAATCTTACAATATTGAATTAACTATATAAATTAGTTGTATAGATTGACGGAGATTATTGAATATTTAAAGAGTTTTTTTAGAAGAATTTAGTCTGTCGAGTTGCGTAAAGCATTTAGGAAACAAGATTTTGACTCAACAAACTATTAAAGATTAGGTAGAAGTTAAGTGCAGAATTCTTGTATATTCATTAACTTTAACATTTTGAATTTTCTTTTTTATTTCAGTAATACTGTTTAGTTTCAGAAATTTAATTATATACTGTGCATTAAGGTAACTGAAACATGATTCTAAAATATGCTGTTATTATTCCGTATTTGGTAGGTCAACGGATATTTCCTAAGTCAGGTTTTATTTTTGGATCCCAATAGTAGCATATATAAATATTTGCTTATCTTATTTCTAATTCCATCTATATGAGTCTCAAGGATTGAAACGTGAAGGTCCTTGCAAATCTTTCGCCAGCACAACCGTTGATGTTTTTTATTTGCATATTATTATGACTGTATTAATGAAAATATATTGCATAATTACTTATTTTTATAAATGAGGAAGTATTTAATATTTCAAAATTTATACTTAGAATTATAATTTAAATTAAATAAAATTATAATGCATTTTTATTTGTTTTCAGGTGAGTAAACTGGGACAACTAGAGTTTGTTTTTTTTTTGTTTCTTTAAATTCTTTTTTTATGACCGTGCCTTCTGATACTGTGAGTATTTTAATAAAGTTATTTAAGTAATTTTTTTTTTTCATTATTAAACCTTAAAACACTTGATGGCAAATTAAACCGTTTAATGAATTGTTATATCAGATTTTTCTTCTGATTTTCCAGAGAATCTCAAATTTTCAACTTTTATCCTCAGTTTTAGTGTCTTATTTCTTCTCGATATTTAGTTCATATTTTTTAGCTTTATGTATTGTATAGTTTGAGGTACTTAGTTAATTTTTTTATTTTCTTATTATTATTTTATTTTATTTTTTTTATCTATTCTTTGTATTTACTTCTAATTGTACGCAGTGTGTGAATGGAACCATTTAGTCATCCTTATTACTTATTGCCCACATTGAGGCAGATTGTAATACTTTCTTAATAAATTAAAAAAAAAAAAAAAAAAAAAAAAAAAAAAAAAAAAAAAAAAATCCACTATTACCTCTTCTTCATTTAAATAAGTGAAGTTTATTTTAATAAACTCAGAGATAAACAAACTTCTAGATTTATTATTTATTTTATCATATTAAGTTTTTATTATATCCTTCTTATATTATTTTATTTTACTCATTAGTTTGCACTATATATTTTCTTACTGTACTTTGTTTTTTTCCCACTAAAAAAATTTATTTTTAATTTTTTTGGAAAAACACACCGTCATTTAATCAAAATCTTATTCTATATCTTATAACAATAAGTTTGTATTAATGTATGATTCTTTTAGGATCAAAACTTGTTAAGTCCAATTTTCTTAGTCCAAATTTAGGTCAGTATGCACTCGCAGTTTTCTGTGAGTTCTTCATATCTGTCACTTGAGGTACGCATTATATGTGTAGAAGGATCAATTCAATTAGGATTCATGAATTAATTGCCACTTCAATTAAAATTCTTCAAATTCGAAAACTATTTTCTAATCTTAAGCATTAATCATTAGTTCTAAAAACATACAAAAATTACAAAACATCAGCATTTTGTTACATAGATTATATATATATAAATGTAACATATTTCTTATATAAAACCTATATATAATGAATAAAATCATATTTAGATATCAAAAAAAAAAAAAAAAAAAAAAAAAAAAATAAATAAAAAAAAAAAAAAAAAAAAAAAAAAAAAAAAAAGGGGAATAATTAATTTTTAGCCGATTTTCAAAACCATACCCATTATGTTTAACTCAAAATAGAAGTTTTCGGCTTATTCAAGCAGGAATTGAAATTAAAAATTTCAGTTTAAGACTACTTCAAGAACAGAATATTGGAGATACGAGGTGTAATCAAAAAGTTCCAGGACTGAATTTTTATACATTTATTCATACAACATACAGGTTATTCAAATTTGTCTCCTTCGAAGTACTCCCCTTGGGAAGCTACACACTTTTCCCACCGGTGTTTCCACTGATCAAAGGCCCCAAAAAACTCTTCTTTTGTAAAGGTGTTTAGCAGCTCCATTGTTTTTTTTCTTTAATTTCGTCAACTGTTTGAAATCTTCGTCCTTTCAGGTGTCTCTTGAGCTTCGGGAAAAGAAAAAAGTCGGCTGGAGCCAGGTCAGGTGAGTAGGGGGGCTGAGGAATGACAGTCATTGCGTTTTTTACACAAAAGTTACGGATAACTAATGCAGAGTGAACAGGAGCATTGTCATGGTGAAGGACCCAATCACCACTTTGCCACAGCTCAGGTCTCTTTCTTCTCACAGCATTACGCAATTTTCTGAGGGTTTCAAGATAAACAAAACGATTAATTGTTTGACCTTGTGGAAGAAATTCATAGTAGACAACACCTTTACAGTCAAAGAAAACCGTAAGCATGACCTTCACATTTGATTTGACTTAAGGTGCTTTCTTGGGTCTTGGAGAACCTTTTGATGTCCATTGTGATGATTGGGCTTTTGTTTCCACATCGTAACCAAAAACCCATGTCTCGTCTCCCGTAATGACATGTTTCAAGAAGCTTTCGTCGTCATTTGCCTTTTGAAGAAGTTCCTTAGAAACATGAGTTCGGTGTTGTTTTTGGTCTTCAGTCAACAGTTTTGGCACAAACTTTGCTGCAACACGACGCATTTGAAGTTTTTCAGTTAAAATTTCCTGATATGACCTAAATGAAATGTTACACTCTTCTGCCATTTCACGGATTGTAAGTCGACGGTCTTATCGTAGGAGAGCGTTCACTTTAGCAACATTGTCATCACTGATTGACGTTGAAGGGCGTCCGGAATGAGCATCGTCGTCTGTGGATGTTCGGCCATCTTTAAATCTCTTGAACCACTGATGGCAGCATGATCGGCTTAGCCATTCTTCATCAAAAGCCTCTTGTAACATCAAAAAGGTTTCAGAAAACGTTTTGTTCAGTTTCACACAAAACTTCACACAAACACGTTGCTCTTCTTTCACATTCATTTTCATAAAATAGCCAAACTCTATAAAACTAACCTCAAACAAACTTTGCTAATGTTACTTTCAGTGATTTTACACAGCTGTGTTCCTGTTGAGTCAGGCAATACAATGCTGCCAACCGCATCGCTGTGAGACATTGCATTCCCATAGTACATAAAAAGTCCTGGAACTTTTTGATCACACCTCGTATGTTTAAAGTGTTAATGTCAATTTTTTTGTTAGTCCAAAAATTAGTATTTTGTAGTTTTTTGTCAAAATGGTTTTGATTGTAAACGACTTATATTATATTATAAATAATAAATGAATAATAGTGTTTTTGATTTATGCAACTTTCATTTTTATACAGCTCAATAATTCATCATTTTAATTAGTAAAAATAAAATTTAATATGTCGTTGGATATCTTCTCACTCTAATATCCTCATGAAGCCGCTTTGACATTGAATCTACAAGTTTTTTATGTTGTATCTGGAGTTTGAAAATATTTTGCTGTTCCCTTTTAATAAATAAATTATTTCTCTAACTCCACAATCAGCAATCCTGATATTTCAGTTCATATTTAACTGCGTGGTTCAAGAAAATAAATATTATTCTTGATATTCTATATTATTCATATTATTCAAGAATGTACTATAATTCTTTAATTAATTCTTATCGTATCTCTGATATAAATGCCCCATGATATAATTTTGAAGTAAAGTTAATATCATAAAATTTCATTAATGAATCGAATTCCGTTATCATTCGCAGGTGTCGAATGTTATCAATAAAACACTCAGGGACACCTCCGGCTATCGATTTTAGATTGTTTTATTTTATACAATCGATACTTCTATCGTGCAGGTTATTTGTGTGATAGAAATAATATAGGCTGTCCATGTTGCTAAAATGGAAGAAGAACGACTCCTGAAAAAAAAAAAATTAACTATGACATTTAATAATAAAAGAAAAAAAAGGAATAGAAGTAAAAAAACTAAATTCTTGAAAATGTCTTCGGCAGCAAATAGAAATCCTCGACTTCAAGTTTGAAAATGTTTCTAGCTTCGACTACATTGGCTCTTCAGTCAATAATGAAAATAAGATCAGCAGTGAAATTGATATGCGAATTATGGCAGGAAACCGAGTTACTTTGCAAATTTATTGAAGTCTAAACTATTGTCTAGAAAAACGAAACTAAAACTATACAAGTCATTAATAAGACCTTTGGTTACATATAGAGCTGAAACTTGGTGTTTAGCCCAAAATAGCATCCAGAAACTGAAAGTTTTTGAAAGAAAGGTAATAAGATGAGTATGCGGCGCAACACAAGTAGGCGGAATATGGAAAATATAAAAACAATGAAGATATAGACCACATGTTAAAACGGGAAAATATTGTAAACTTCATTAAATTAAAGAGATTAAGGTGGGCTGACCATGTCAAAAGAATGGCAGAATGTCAAATAAACTGCTAGGATAAGAGAATGACTTGAAAGATAAAAAGGGGAAGACCGCGAAGCAGAGGGGAGTAGCAAAAGATATCGCAAAATTAAGAATAAGAAATTGGAAAATGGAACCGCAGGACAGAGATAGATGGAGAAGAAAAATCCAGGATGCCAAGGGTCACCCAGACCTGTAGCGCCGAGAAGTAAGTAAATTTACTTCGAGTTATACATTTTTCGAGATATCGAGTTTTCAGAAAATATTATTTCTAGTAATCGAGTTTTCCTGTAATGTAATTATTGTATAATTTAAAATAGTCTGTAACTTTTCACATTGGGTGAAAGATTGGGTGGGAAGCAGCAAAGACATGAGCTTCTACCCCTGGTAGCCATAACTAATAAAAAACAATTAACACCATAAACGTTTGTCTTGTCCCCGAATTGAAACAGCATTGAAGATAAGGTGAGGATAGGGTTGAGATAGACTGGTTTATATGTGTTCATGGTTCTAGGAAACTTCGACTTATTGAGTCTCGTGTTTAACTTCGAGTTAGCGAACACAATAGTTGGTTCGAGTAAACGAAAACAATTTATCATATGAACGTAATCGGGAAATGGGATTCACTTCGACTTACCTAGTTTCGACTTATCAAGTTTTTACTTTATTTAATTTTCATCGTCATTTGTTCTATTACTTTCTAAACAAAAGAACGCAACTTTAAAAAGAATATTACGCGCCAACTACATGCAAGATCGCCGCTACAATATTATGCTCTAGTTAAATTCAATCCCTTTAAACTGTAAAAATATTATTTTAATATATTTTTAAAATGTTCAATCCCACACGTAAAAAAATTAGATTATTTTAAAAAAAAGAAGTTACTTCAGGATTTATCAATGGGTTGTCAACATTGTCAAACGAAGACAATTCTCCAGCCTAGTTTGTTATGGACTATAGAAAGTGGTTATAAATGTTGGTTTTCCTCAATGATTAGTTTAGTTTGTGTTACATTTTCGATGAGTAAGGACCTCTGAAATGAACAAGATTCTCGTCAAATTTATATTTACTAGTTCAAGCGTGATCGAAGTGCGGCCCGAACCGCGCGTAACATCAATGTTGCTTGAGGTCAATGAAGCATCAAACTATTCGAGACACTGTGAGAGAAGTTAATGTTTACCACTCAACATTATAAACCACACAAAATTACAATAATTTTTTTCTACCAATACCATAGTTTCAGTCTTTGGTAATTATAAACTCTAGAAACGCATATTCTGTAATAAACTTATCCATAATGATCTTAATGTTCCATATGTTGCTAATTTAGGCCAAACCAGGTATTCATTCTTTCATAATAAACTCTATACAAACCCCAATCCATTAATCTCCCAACATGCGTCAGGAAAGAAGATAGCTAAAAGATCATCTAATGTAGAATGTATAAGGGCTACTGATGAGTTGTTATAATCATATTTCACTTATTTACATGATCTATAAAGTTGAATATATAAATAAATAATTTAAAAAATTAAAATCAATTTCTCCCTGAGTGGGAAAAACAAAAGATGTGTCTATTTACAATGTAATCTACTGCATTTCCCAATTTTACATTTTAGGATTAAAAGGATTAAATTAATAATTAATTTAAATTTACAATTAATGATTGTTCGAAAAAAACAAAAGTGAGAGAAAATAAAGTTTCAAACTTGACTTTTTTCATTCAAAAGAGTATATGTAGCACCTAAACGGTAGGTTCTAGCGACAAATATTATATAACAAAAATATTCCTTAATAAATTTCTGATACAACCAAATTTTCGATTCGAGCATCACCAACAGAGCGTGTTAAAATTTTACATTTTCGAGTTTGAAAAAATCGTTACACCCAAAAAGTATAGTCCCTCACCCAAAAATATTTTACTAACAAATTAATATAACTTGATTCATCAGTCGCTTATTCTAATTTTGATTATGCAATTATTTACACAAATACTTATTATTTCTATCTAAGTGTGACTTTACTTAAGTAAAAACTATCTCTTAATAAAAATATTGAAAATCTTAATTGAAATATTAAAATTAAATTATCTTATTTAAGAACTACCTAGATTTTTTTTTTTTTTTTTTTTTTTCAAATTTAACATTTAATAGACACCCTTCCCTGTGAACATTTGACTCCTTTGACCAAGAGATCTAAATCAAGTAACTGTATACCCTTTTGTGACCGTTGGTCATCAAAGAGTATTAACTATCCAACAGGTACGAAACCAAAGAACCTTTAGGTTAGTTAGGAAACCTTTCTACCTTTCCTGGCAAAGCCCGATTTTCACTGCTAAACATCCTGAAGGATAGTATTACTTCACAGAATTAAAGATCTCTATGCCTGGCACAAAGTGTAATCCAAGGATAATGGTAACTTTTTTTTTTTAAGGTGTGTGGAGACAAAGTTAAGTTTAGTTTGGGCTAAATACTTTAATAGAAATCCAATTTGAAATAAAATTATTTGCCACTCATATTTATTTATAACTGTTTAGGGAAAACCAGACAGTTATTGACACCCTTAAGGAAATATTCGGAAATATCCATACTAAAATGATAGAAAGAATAGTTAAATAAAGTTGAACTTTGCAGTGATTTTACCTTAATTACTATACTTTAAGCTAAGCAAGAAAGTTCACACCAACATTATTCTTAAAATGTATTTTACAAGATAGTGACAATAAATGCTGTGATAATCAGTTATTGACACCATGTGGATATCTTTTAAAATACGAGCAGAATTGAAAGTAATATTACACAGTTGAGTTGTAGGAGTTAAAAAAAATTCTATGATTTTTTTTCTTCTAAATTTTAAGATTTTGAGGGTTTTAATTACAGTCTGGTTTACCCAACATTAAATACAATAAGTAAATTTGAGAAACAATATTGCTATGACATAACTTGTGAAGAACTCCTCACTAGTAGCACTTCAATAAAAGTTCTGCATTAGAAGGTCTCTTGGCCATCTTCTTTTCAGATGTATTGGAGGCTTACCGGGAATTGATTGTGAAACTAGTTGGGAGACTTGTGAATTCAAGTGGTATCTGGTTTAGGCAAAATTAGCAACATATGGAACATTAACATCTTTATGCATTATTTGTTAGTTACATAATAAGGTGTATAGAGGATTTCGGATTGTAATGATTGGATACGAAAAGAATTGGAAGGTTTAGTATAGTCGTAAAGGTCAACTCCATATGTCCAAATGGGTATAATTACTGTTACGTAAATAAGTCTTTTTTAATTTATTGAGAACTTTAAACGCTTTTCTAGTGAATTTCATAGAAGAAAAACTAGGAACAGTTTCTTATCTTTTACACCTAGCATGGTATAAAGTTTTTAAAAATAGGAATACATTTTTTTTTATATTTAGATGTAATATAATGTTTGGTTTTTTTTTCGAATTGCTTAAGATTTTTTAAGGGACCTAAGTGAATTCGGATACAGTAGTTTATAGAAATGAAAAAGAATATTTAAAAACAAAACAAAAAACCTTCCTATTTGTTTTCCTTCCTTTTTGTTTTCCTTAATCTGACCAAGTTGTCTTTTGTCATTTGTTTATAATTTTTTTTTTTCGCTCTGGTTAATGGACAGCTGATTTAATCTGACCAAGTTGTCTTTTGTCTATTAACGATTATTGTATGTTTTTGGATGTTCTAATTATTGAGATAATTAACAAATTTCTTCTAAAATCAGCTGAGTCACGATTCGCACCTTTTCAGTTATTCACAATTATCTCGGTTGCCCATCTATGGTATTCCCCGCTCCTATTACTGTAGCAAGCGAAGAACAGAGCTTATTGTTATCTCACGTAGCTGAGGTTACGTTATTACAGGTTATGTTGTTATACCTAATAATAGCAGCCATTATAACCCTAATGGTATACTATTATTTTTCACTGGCTCAATGTATACAGGGAGAGAAGGCTTTCCCTCTCGTGGAGAGGGACCAGAAGCTCATACATATTGATGCCAGCTTCCACGCCTTCCACGTCGCCGAATTATCATAATGACCACTCTCACAATTATGTCAATCTGTAATGATTCATTCATTAGTGATTGATTGATAATTCGATAGTTGTAGGTTATGCCTATAGTTTATAATTTACATTAGTAAATTAATTACCGTTCTGTTAATTATCTAATACTAGTATTCCAAAATAGAGTCATTATGTTGTTATATTATAAAATGTATTAAATGGTTTAAGTTTTACCCGTGGCCTTGTTGATCAAAAGTGATATGTTTTTGAGGATGCCACACAGTGGGACGATTATTTGGACATGGCATTATAATGAAGTTTTATTTTTCAAAAAATTAGAGTATCGATAATATCCTTCGTATTTTTGTCTGTAGAATTTAATAAAAGAAGTATTTTTCTTGATATGAATGGTAATAATAAGGCAACAGTAACTTATAACAATGTAAAATACATTTTATTAAGAAATTATAACTAAACCCTTTTTTTTTTCTTTTTCCCTTCCATTATTTTAAATTGCATTATTTTAAATATTTTATGTATTATTATAAAAATAGTTTGGATAAATATTTATTTAAATATGCGTCATGTTTAGAAATATATGGATGAGAACGCGTAGAAATATATGCACCCGTTGGAGAGTGTCTATTACCATTACTGCAATGCGGAAAAACTGAAAAAATAAATAAGACTAAATATTTTCAAATTTCAAATATTGTTTTATTTTTTTTAAATATCAAGATACATGAAACTTTTATTCGTTTTCAACTACTTCAACGTTTACTAACTAACTACCATTTTTTTACTAACAGATAAAAAATGTCATAATCATGCATTTTAATTTAATACCAAAGACTCAAAATTCTATTCACAGGCATAGAGAAGTTATTAATTCGTTTGCAGAAATGCAATGAGTCTAATAAAGGATATTTTGATTAATTAAAAATTATTTTAGAATTAATTTTTTTTTATAGTTTAAAACCTTTCATTGCATTAATTGTGGGACAACTCAATGTTTTAGTAATGAGTTGAGTTCGTTGCTATATCAACCTGCTTTAGCGTTATTCTTTAGTTTCTCTTTTTTTTTTTTCATGACTTGATGTTTAATACACAAAGTTAATGTCAACTTGGACGACTCACTGTTGAACCTGACTCACGCATATTAAAATTCTTGTTAAAAACTTATTCATCCTGACTCAAGAGAATTGCCATCGTCTAATATTGGAAAACCCAATGGCCTGGCCTCGGATGTTGCCATTTGATGCAAGTTATGTGCGTCAAATCCTTCTGTCATTTTGATGATCTTTCGACTAGCAGGTCATTTGCCTCAGCCGAGGTTGATTTGTCAGCTGCGTTAGTCCAAATGTGATTATGCCACCAGCTTATTGTGAAATTGTTAATATTATTTCATTTTGTTCTATATATATATATATATATATCATATATATATATATATATATATATATATATATAAAACATATTATGTTTGCTAGCGTATATACCTAGTAGTAATGCATTTTATAATTTTTCTTTTTAAATTTTATTTTATATGTGTATGTGGGTGTTTAGTAAGGTTCTTGTGGTTCAGTCAATAAATAAAAACAACTATTTTGGCGAAATTTCTAGACTATATTGTTCTCATAATCATGCCCTACATTGAAAAAACAGGTTACAATAAAATTATATAAGTTATACAAGTTATTTCAAAACATAAAGTTAGTACAATATAAGTATATAACAACATGTATTCGAATAATTAAATATATATAATTAGAGAATATATAGGAGTATGAAACTACTTGCAATGTTACTGGTAGATATAGTATCGGCTGACTAAATTCTAACAATTATAGTACACAACTGACACGGACAATTTTTGAAAACAGTTAAAATGTTTAGTGGGATTTCTTTGGGAATACCACCAGTCGGGAAATCCCCCCGAATTTTTAACTGTTTTTCAAAAATCACCAGGTCAGTTGTGTACTAGAATTTTTAGAATATAGTTAGTCGATAGTATATCTATTAGTAACATTGTAAAAAGGATTTTTTAGTTTGTCATCTATATCGTAAAATGTAGTCGAAATTATTATTGTTATTCCTAGATATAAATTAATATTGAGTACCCCAATATTGATTTTTTTTTTTTTTTTTTAATAATAAAAAGGACTGCTAATTTTTATTTTGCTGAATGCCGTTAGGGTGCGGAACTAGTCGCCCCAGGAAGATAGCACCAAGGCATTCTTACAGGAAGTACATCGGAGGCCGCCATATGACATGGATTACAAGTGCCTTCAGTATTTCTTCTATGTCATTTTCCGATAGAATTGCAACCTTCTAAATGTGGGCATACGCAGCATTACATACCATACATCCAGAATGAAAAAGAATACAACTCATTGGTTTTAGTAAGACCTAATATTAAAAAAAAAAAATATTATCTATATACTCCGAACGCTACTGGATTTTACTTACATACATAAGGGTTGTTGATGGATAACAGACTGTTTAAATTATTTTAACGGAATACTTGAGGACTATTTTTTATTTTATTTTTTAACTTTTTATTTTAATAAGCTGCCTCACTAAAGAACAATGAGTAATATGGAAGAAAAAGACTCATCCACACAATATGTACAATGGTATCAACTAAAGACAATCTAAATATAAATATACAAGGAACAAAATAAAATGTACAAGAATAAAATATATTAAATGATAATATAAAATAGGTATTAATTGTTTAAACTAATTAATAAATAATGAATATTAATGAAGAAAAGAAAAGAATCATAAATGCATTCATACTCTATTTACAAAATTTACAAACATTCTGAGGAACACCTCAATCCAAGCCTGCCCTTCAATTATGAAGGAAAGCCGGACTCAGAGAGTTCTCAGTGCTGTTCTATCAGCTGCGTCTCTAGCAGAATCCTGTGGCACTAAAGGGCGCTATGACTTGAGTAAAGAAAGCGGGCCATTGCCAGAAATCCAATAATAAATATTTGAAATAAGGCCTGGGGTCAATGCCGTTTTAATCTGAGAAGTGAGTTATAAGGATGTGTGAAACTGAATAATGAATGTCATAGGGTTAGGATGGAATTCAGAGAATTCAGTGAAGAGGACAAAAGGTATATTGAGATCATTATGTAGGGTTTTGTTGGAGACATAATATGGAGCATTTACGATAATACGAAGGACTTTGGGTTGGAAGGATTGAATACGTTTGTTATTCGACTTTTTAGCTGTTACCTAATAGGTTTAGTCATAGTTTTGTAAATGAGAAGTTTGTTTTCAATGGAGAGTTGGGATGTCCTATTTAGTAGTCTGTACAATTGGCTGAAGCCTCTGTTAAGTTTTTTCCTTTTAAGTTTTGATGACTATTAATAAAAAAACTATATTTAATTTACTTAACTGGTTAGCACTACAATACAGGCATTACAATAGCCTTCGCTTCTCCATCTCACACATAAAACTCAAAAGGTATATTAGAATATTCAAATGAAATTTACGCTCTGAATACATTCAGTATTCTTTTACGCCCTGAGAAAGTGAGGATATAATTACTCACTGGGGAAAGGAGCTGAATAATTAAGGACATTAAGGACACTGCGGAACTCTCCCCTTCCTAATACTATGCTAACACATCGCCTGGTATCTCTGGGGGATACGAAGTCCTCAGGAGTCTCCAAGTTGCTATGGTTCCCCAGTGGCCGAGGCGCCGATGGGAAGATAATAACATTTTACATGCAATGATATTTATTACTAGTAAAATAATATACTATATTTTTATTTAATATATGTATTTATATTTTAGTTACTGTTAGGATTGATGAATTATTTGCAACTTTTATTGATTATTTTATTTATTTTTCAAAAACTAGTTTTGATTGTTAAACATTCATTCATTTTTAAGTAAGTAAAAACGAAATATTTAAAACATTAGCACGTTGACACACAGAATATATTTATTAATTAAAAAAGGCAAGGCAAAAAATCAAACAAGTTGATGCTTACCTAAGTATGTCCTTAAAGCTATCAGGTAAAGAAATAGACTCTTAGGTTTTCCCTATGACTGGTCGGTTTTTCTGTTCCTAAGATAAATAAATTTTAAATGAAACTATTGGAAACATCTATTTGGTTATTTAAACAAAAATCTTGATGAGTTTTGAACGATTTTATTATTTCTAATAATTTAATTCTATACATAATGTATTAGTTTTATTACATAGTATTTGTTGAATTTATAGTTATATTTCATATGGATCGTAAAGTTGGAATTTAGCGTCGAATTATTTTATATTCTCTATTGCTTCACAGTTATTATATTTCACAACTCATACCCACTCGAACTCATTAGTATCCCAACTTGTTTCACACTTGATAACCCTCCGAGGCGTCTGTAATCAAGATGGCTAAGAGGCATTCTGATGTAGAAATGTCATTGAAGTGCTATTAATGTGTTGTTATTTACAAGTTATCTTGATCATTTTTCTCATATTTACTTGATGTGTATATTGTATACAGCTGCAAATTTGTTTATAATATTTTTTTTTTAAAATTGCCTTCTAATATTATTATTATTATATGTAATTTTTATAATCTTGATACGCTGCAACTTTTCAGAAGATTTATTTCTAAAGACGGTAATTTTTGGTCATTTTGATCCACTTTATACATTTTGAGGGAGCGGGGTAGCTCAGAGGACTAGGAACTGAACTTTTATACAACGCGCCCGAGTTCGAGTCCGGCTGAAGTCAAAGAATTTATTTTTTGTTTCTTCGGCCGTGGATCGACTTTAGGGTGTGGAGACCCTCTTGGGGTAAACCCGGCCAGTGGCCTAGCGAGCTTTACTCGCCCCCGGGGCACATTGCCTTCGTAGCGGCCCCCCCCCTCCCTCATTCGAAATCCATATAATATTATATGTAAAATATACTCGCAAATTAATAAATAAATAAAGTCATAGGCTCAAGCTAGGCTTTAAATTTGAGACAAAAATGTAGTTGAGAAAACAAGACTAGATTTTGAAATATATCCTTTTTATTTACGAATTAACATTTATTGTATTACACTAGCATTAAATTTAAAATATATTTTCCAGAAATCAAGTATAATAAAAACAAAAATTATACGGCAATTTTTTGTTTTGCGGACCATTTGGCGCCCTTTTGTGAGTAGCGCCCGGGGTATGATGCCTACGCCACTCTTTAAAGTGTGAATACAGGGTATTCAGTAAGTAAAGGGAATACATGACCATTAATTTCTGACCACATCATCTCCTTGTACAGCCCTTGCTTATGAAAAAATACTTTCTTACCAAGAATCTGCATGGGTTGGAGCAATACATTTATATGTATATATGTAAGGTTCTTGAGGTTCAGTCAATAAATAAAAACAACTATTTTGGCGACGTTTCGAGACTATATTGTTCTCATAATCATGCCAATGTTACTGGTTGATATCCTATTGGTGTCTACTACTAAGTATAACAATACTAATGTACAATTGAACTGATATATATTGAACTGCAGATATAATATCCATCGGTTGTTGTTCTTAGTGACACTCGCATAACAAGGATACTGCTAAGTATAACAATACTAATGTACAATTGAACTGATATATATTGAACTGCAGATATAATATCCATCGGTTGTTGTTCTTAGTGACACTCGCATAACAAGGATACTGCTAAGTGGCAGATAAATGTTGCAGACTAAGCCGGTAGATCAATAGGCAGTGTTCAACTCTACCACACAAAAGGTCAACTCACTGTAATTATGTAGGAGCATTACCTACGTCTTCCTTCCTATACACTCTTCCTATCCTCTTAATATATTCAGATTTTACTACAATAAATATTTATTTTTTTATTCAAAATGGTTTATTTATTTACATATTTTATGGTGCCGTGTACCACTGCATTAGGTTAGTTAGTGGTATCATTCACATATCAAAAACTACAAATTTTTTTAAATATTATTTTTATTTTAAAAAGTTCTTATATGAATGTAGAAAGGTAATATTTTTCAACTGCTATTTTCAGAATAACTATAAACAATGTTATAGACCACATAAAACCTCAGATTTATTCCTGTCTATGTAATATTTGACAGTAAACAACCGTAAAGCCTCATATCGATTATATTTTATGTATAATACATAAAATAGACATAATGCATTATAATTGTATTTTTTATTTGAGGTTAAAGAAAGAGTTTTTTATTTTATTGTTTGTTTAATGATAAGTAAAGTAGCAGAATTATCAACTTAATAACTGTTTAAAATATTATCCTTATTATGTCACAAATAAACTTATCTAAATGTCCCCTAAGTTACTGATTTTGCCCAATCCGTATATCTACCGTGATAACCTCCATACCCACTCGAATCCACTAGTTTCCCAACTTGCGTCTCACTCGATAACCTTTAAAAGCATCATGAAGAGAGAAGAAGAGAGCCAGGTACCTTCTAATAAAATAACTTTAATTCAATTGTCACCAATGAGCAGTTGCTTTGTAAGTTGTAGTAATTAATTTTCCATAAATTTACTAAATTTATATATTTTATATAGCAAATACAAAAAAAATAAATGAAAAGAGAATTGAAAAAAATATGGTATTGTTAAAAAAAAAAAACTAGAAAAACACGCTTTCAGAGCAAACCTAATTAAAAAGCAAAGTGTGGTGAATAATTTGCAGCAGTCAGACCTTTTAATATTTTGAGTTCAAAGTTCGAAGCTAATTTCCCTGTATTATTCGTGATTTGTTTGTTTGTTTGTTTAACACAGTTTTTCAAAATCAACCGACCATTTTTTTTTTTTTTTTTTTTTTTTTTTTTTTTTTTTTTTTTTTTTTTTTTTTTGACATCTCATCGTAGGAATGAGTAAATTTTTACTTTAAAAATCCTAGCTTGCACATCATTCTATCATTGAATTAGCCATTTCTTCGTTATAGACTCTTAAACATGACCAAAACTAACTTTTTAAATTTTACAAAATTATGCAATGTTTGACAATCGATTGTAACTAAACTCCTGAATTATATTCAGCTTAAGGGATGTCCTTAGATTCACAATTTAATAAAAATTTTTCGATTGAAAGCATTTTTTTGTATTTTTTTTCCAAAATCTGAAAAAAGTTCAAAAATTTTGGGTTTATTTGCCCCCCAAACATTTTCCCCTTATCAAATTAAAATACATTTTTTTATTCTCAGGACCCATCTGGACCATATAAAAACCTAAAACCTACTAATTCGCCGTTTGCGAGGCAGACCTCTCCCCCCATTTTAGGGTTAATTTTAGTAGGCTAAGTGAGAACATTAGAACAAAGTTTTTCAATTATTTATTTGTCATTGGTTCTTGAAACGTGTGCAAATTTTCAAGTTAATCAGATCGCTGGAAATTGGTGAAAATTACGATGAAAGATTCCGTTACGTAAAGGTGAAGTTAATAAAAGCGTATTAATGAAGTTCCCTGATGCCATCAATTATCAAAAGCCTCTGTGATAACCAAAATATAACAGTATATAACTAGTTATATGAACTTATGGTTTTATTTCACATCTCTTTTCCGTAATTCTTTTTTTCTATTTTAAATAACTGTTCATTTTACTGTTGTTTTAATAATAATAAAAAAAAAAAAGTTAATTATACATAATTTTAAAATTATATTTAAGGAGATAGAATTCTAATAGACCCGACAAAAGCATTTTTTAATGCTGGCGTTCTATTTGGTTATCTGCGTCAGATCTCGCCAACTCGGCGGAAAGAAATCTGTCCGATATCTAAACTCGGAGACTACGCCAATGTGGAATCGGCTTACGCACAAATTCTTGGCAATGGAAACAGCCTCAATTTCACATATTTATCCACTTGGAGCGAAAGGAATATTCATTGATATCAAATAAAAAAATAAATAGCAAAATTTTATATTTTTATTATATACATAGTTAAGTTACATTTTATAAATAAGTTTTAAATTTTTACAGATGAGGCTTTAAGATTATTATGGCTAAAAAGTTAGGTGGATGATTCGTAAAATCTAGGCAATTTTCAGCAAATGATAAACAGCGACGTCCATAATGAAATCATAGTTAACGTTTTGATTTTCGTGTTTAAAACCAATAAAAAAAAAAACATTTTTGCTTGTGTTTTATTCTAATTTTTGTATAGCTCGATCGTCATTGTCGTGGCGTTAAAATGGATGAAACGTTTAACATCTCAAGTCTATTTTTCCTCTTAACTAACCACACAAGTAACGATATATATTTATTCAGGGATATCTTAAGAATGTTTATCTGTTTTTTTTTTTTTTTTTTTTAAATTAATAATTAGTGACTTCTTAAAATATATTGGGTGGATATGGATATGGACTTACTGGTGGATATGCTATTGGTATCGACTACTAAATTATAATGTAGGGCATTATTATGAGAACAATATAGTTTCCAAACGTCGCCAAAATAAGTTATTATTTTATTGACTAAACCTCAGGAACCTTATTAAACATCAAATAGTAACAATCAAGAAATATATCCGTAGATATCTTTTTCAGTAAGATTGAGTTCCAAATTTCACAGTTGACTGTCTAAAATGACTTATCTTTTGTTTCGTTAAAAAAAAAAAAAAAAAGATTGTTTGATCTGTAATATGTCAACAAACATTTCTACAAATTCTTGTTTACGTTAGCTTAGTATTGTAATTGCTATTATACATGGAAAAAATATCATTTATTAACGGCATGTTGTGCTGTATTTTTTTTAAAAAAGGTAACCGTGCTGCAGAAGCCCATCAAAAAAAAAAGTTATATGCAGTGTTTATGGGGATGATTCCTTATCCGAACGCACATGTCAAAATTGCTGAATTTCGTTCAGGAAATTTTGACATCAATGACGTTCCCTCTGGTCATTGTATTTGCCAGAACAAACAATTGATTCAAATCTCTACTATTCGCCAAGTTCCAATGCCCAGAACTTGCAAACTACGCACTTATCACTTGCAATAAATTATTAAGGTGACTACTCTCAAAGTGACTACCACTTATTCCTAAGGTGACTACTCTCAAAAGCCGAACGGTCTTATTTGCCAACCCAATATTTTATTGTTCTTGCACGTAGATTTTTGTGTGATTGTCATGGCCAAGATCAAGGAGCTTTTATCCTAGAAATATAGGAGTTTTTGTGCGGTTTGATAGATGCATTGTGTAGTGGCAAACCTGAAACACATATTGACACAGATTCAAGTTACGATTGTGTAGTGGCAAACCTGAAACACATATTGATTCAAGTTACGATTGTGTAGTGGCAAACCTGAAACACATATTGACACAGATTCAAGTTACGATTGTGTAGTGGCAAACCTGTGACAAACAAGTTACGATTGTGTAGTGGCAAACCTGAAACACATATTGACACAGATTCAAGTTACGATTGTGTAGTGGCAAACCTGAAACACATATTGACACAGATTCAAGTTACGATTGTGTAGTGGCAAACCTGAAACACATATTGACACAGATTCAAGTTACGATTTCAATACGGTCACAACTCGAATGTATGAAAGTGCCTAGGAATATATGAAAACAGGTTAGTGTTTCTATTTTCATTCATTGTTATCCAAGTGAGCATTGAGGATTTTACGATATATTTCAGATTGTAAGGGTTGGATACAAGAAGAATTGGATGTTTCAGTGATGCTTCAAATCTTCAATTAGTATCTTCAAAGAGGTCTAATTACTAAATTAAATGAGTCCTTTGTAGTTAATTGGAAGCTTAGAAGTTGGTCTAGTAAATGTTAAAAGGGGTTTCTTGTAGTTTTATCTCTGTGTTTGCATTCCAAGTAAGTCGGTTGTCCAGGTGCCTAAGTAGAGGATATATCCAACTGAAATCAATGGAATATAATTTATAAGTTTTAAATATAAAACAAACATACTATCAAGGCAGTAGTATTGTTTGTACCTTGGTATGTTAACATGTATTATAGTGGTATGATTTTCAGTTTATTATCTTTTTACTTCGGTAATGGACTTTTCATTGTATCACAGACTCATTATTTAGGATGACTTACAGTGAATACAAAACCATTAGTTCAAACGAAGGCCGAGTATCTTGTATTTAAAACTTTTCAAAGACGTTCGACATTGAAACTCAGACTGACGCTGAATACACACAAATGCTTCCTGAAACCAATACGAGCCTGTCTTGTACACAGAGATATTTAAAAATACCAATCTATTTATAAAGTGAAACTTTTACTGAAATTTAATTTAAAAAATAGTTTGTTTTTTTTACAGCTTAGGATGGATGAATATATATATTTATTTCTACTTCTACTGGAATTATTTTATTAGAAAACTAGTTTCGAATGTTATACATTCATCATCAGTTCTAAAACATGCTAAAGTTTTAAAAATTAACACTTTGCTTTCAATTTCTTCAATGACTGATTGGTTTTTCTTTTTCCGTTACCATTAGAAACGAATTTAAAGAGGGTCAATTGGAAATATTGGCTCTATCCACTTCCCCTTCTACTCTTGATATCTTTCAGAAGTCCATTTTACCTCCATAGGTGAGCAGCTGCATTTTTAATTTCTTGCATTACATGTTTAAAACCTTTTATATATTTAATCTATGTAACAAAGTTTATATATATATATATATATATATATATATATATATATATATATATATATATATATATATATTATATATATATATATATATATATATATATTACCATATTTTATACCATCATGCGTAAGTCAAGTGCTTTGAAATATTATCTGCAAGTCACAATTATCTGTTAGCTACATCAGTATATATATATATATATATCAATATATATATATATAATAAAGAGTGCGTAAGTCAAGTGCTTTCGAATGAAAATTATTAAAAAAAAAGATGTAGTGGCATAGAAAGAGTCTAAAGAGACGAAAGATGTAGTTGGATAGTTTGGTAACTAAATGTTGTTCCTTACATTTATTAGTCACAGAAATAGACGATCCCTCAGGTTTCCCCATGACTTGTCAGTTTTTCTGCCACAACTGAAAAAAAAAAAAATTGAAATGGTACACAAGCTTAATTAATTATTTCTAAGAAAAATAAATTAAGTCAAGCCAATAAATGATTTTTCTTGGCAATTTATTCACCTGATTTGGCTAACTTTCTTATCTACTGTATTATGAACCATGGTTTTGTTAAGTTGAAGTTGGTACTCTTTTCTTTGATTATCTTCTTTTAAATGTAAATGTAGATCTGGATACTATTGAAAAACAGCTAGGTACAGGAAAATATTTTTATCACAATGGAAAATAACCCATATTTTTTTCAACTATAATTATTTTTCTAATTTTAGCAATAGTTCATAGAAAGACTTAGTGTAGTGGAAATCAAACATCATCTTCGTCAACTTCTATCAGATCTAAAATAAATAGGCCTAAGGGTTAGCAACTTATTTTAAGGTTATATCTTATTATTAACAGAAATATATTTAATTCATATTTGATTGAGTACGAATTTAATTAATTTTGTTACTATGGCTACAGACCCTGCTTAATAATTCAGCGGTCATCTGTTTAAAACAGCTGACTCTAAATAGTAGCAGAATAGATAAAAAATGGCGACTTATTGATTGATCTGTGAAAATGTTTTTATTTAAAATTAGAACACTGATTATTATCAACCGACAGGAAAAATATACAATTTTTATATACCTACATATATAATATATATATATATATATATATATATATATATATATATATATATATATATATATATATATATATATATATATATATATATATATATATACACACATAAACATTTACAATTGGAAAAAAAAATTAAGATTAAGTGATAATTAAGTGGATGACGTCATTGTAGTGACGTGACCTGGTCCCTATCGCCAAGGATGTCCCCAACCTCGCTCTCCCTAGCTCTCTACCTTATCTACACATTGTCTATAATAAAGCCATTTGTAAATATTAAATGTAACATTTGTAGTGATATGTAATACTAATTTTTTTAGTAAACAACTTTTTTATCTTTACTTTAAAACTTTTATTTGTTACTAAGGATGTATCGATGTATTGTTTTTCCCAGTTAGGAAGATTTTTTTTTTTTTTTTTTTTAATGTAACATTCTTAAAGGGGTAATAATGAGAGTTTAAATTAAAGGTTAAAGGACTTTTTTAACAACCTTATTTTATTAAATATAATTTATTCATAAAATTAATGCTCTTATTTTTTACATTTTTCAGGTAAGTGATGAATTCATAATGTTCATCTGTTTTAAAGATTTTTACTCAGTATGGATCCCAGTCGTGAGTATTATTTCCATTTGTGTTTATAATTATCAGTTCTGAAAATAACTGCTTTGTTTGTATATACTACGAATAGTGTTCCTAAAAAAAAAAGTATTGATTATTGTTTTATTATTTTTAGTGCGTTCGCATCTATAGATTTTTTTTTTTTTAATACAGTTCAAAGTGAAAGGCCCTTTAATATTGAATTTATTTAATATATACATAAAGATGGAATTTCTCTGTATGTATTCTTGAAAATATTCTCCTGGAATAGAACAATTCTAAGAGACTTTTGATCTTTCTTTACTGACGAAGGCTTTCATTGTTGATAGGAATTTATTGATTCCTATGGTTATTTAACGTAGATATTCGGTTGTTATATTTAAGTTTCGATTGCAATTTTTCAAAAATTATATTCACTTATTGAAAACAATAAAAAATGAACTAATAATTCTAATTAAAGAGCCATTTGGCCTTTAAAAAATATGATATGGCACAGTATATATAATATGTATATTTCATTATATCGTTGTCTTTGAACTTCGATCTCTTATTTCTTTCTGGTCTCATTTTGCCCAGTCAAAACATTGCTCAAATCACCTGATGTCCAAAAAAAATTAGTCAGTCCAGGTCTGAAGAGACCGGCCCTGTTCTTTTAGGCACGTCACTGCTTGAGCGCTATAGCACCGTCGCTAAGAGCATGAGTTAGAAAGCTGGCCATTGCCAGAACTCCAACATAAATATATATTCGCAAAAGTATTAATCAGCGATGTGGATTATTAGGATGTTTCTAACTGGATAATGACTGAGCCAGAGTGTTGGGATGATGAGGAATGTCGTGATAGAATTTTTAAAAAATTAAATGGTATGATGTCGAGGACGTAAGTTATATTGAAATCATAATGTAGGATTTTGTTGGAGACATAATATGGAGCATCCGAATCGCGATTCCAGTCCATAGATCCAAATAAACCAAATGATGGTTTTGTTTATGAGAATTTGTTTTCCACCGAAAAATAAGATCTCCTATTTAGAAACCTCTACGGTTGGCTAAAACATGTATCAAGTTCTTACTTTGTGAGTTGAGTGTGAGGTTTCCATGTAGATATCTTATGAAACACACAATTATTTCCAGGTAGTCCAATGCTAAGAAAATTATAAGTGTTGGCACCCACACGGTGGAATAAGCCATCAAATGTGAGCAGTTTATTGCTAGAGACCAGTTGTTGTTATGTTTTTGCAAACAGTAACGGTGTTTTTTTGTTAGGAAACAAAGCAGAAGTCAGTTTAGATAATTAATTGTGAAATTTGGAACTCTATCATACCGAAAAAGATATCTTTATTATGAATTTCTTTTATACGAATCAGTAATATATATATGGATATTTTTCTTAACTATTGCTATTTGATGTTTAATAAGGTTCTTGAGGTTCAGTCAATAAATAAAAACAACTTATTTTGGCAACGTTTCGAAACTATATTGTTCTCATAATCATGCCATTCATTGAAAAAAAAAACAGGTTACAATATAGTTACATTTATAAAATTAACAAAATATGAGTTGTGTAATAGGATTGTTATAATTTAGTAGTCGATACCAATAGCATAACCACCAGTAAGTAGTTTCCGTGTAGTTGATTATTCTAACGCATGTTTTTACAAATTTATATTGTACCTAACTTTATGTTTTGAAATAACCTGTATAACTTATATAATTTTGTTATAACCTGTTTTTTCACTGTAGGGTATGATTATGAGAACAATATAGTCTCGAAACGTCACCAAAATAAGTTGTTAATTTATTTACTGAACCTCAAGAACCTTACTAAACATATAATACAAATAATAATAGTAATAATAAGCTATATTGGTATCTATAAAGACAAAAGCTCCTCCCTTAGGAGGGACTTAAAAGTCGGCTACAGCCAGTATAACTTCATTATTGTAGAAGTTATCGAATTTATTTTTTGTTTATAACAAAGTATTATTTGAAATTCGGTAATTGATTACAAAAAAAATGAATCTGAAAAAAAATTATAATCAATAAAGGCTCAATCAATCAACCAATGTTTTCATTTTAATTAACCTATTTTCAAGTTTCGAAACATAAATTATTAAAATGGCAGACAAGTCGGCCCTTTTTGCCCACTAATCGCCGACTACAAAAGCAGCCAGCCTCCCTCTATTTTTTAAATCTCCTCCCTGTATAGTTTAAATAAAACATGCAATCCGTCATAGTTTTCCTCATAACATGATGGATGTTTTTTGAGATCTACTTCCCTTTCTCTTCATATCTCTTCATTACCACCATCTTTGAATTATTCCGATTAGATCAGACAAAAGATGCCGAGTTAAGCCCGAACCTATACGAACAGCCACCCCCAGCCCCTGCTTGATAGATCGCCTTTTCCCCTCCTGCACGACCCCCCTCTCCCCCCCCCCCTCAGGACACTGAACTTCACAATCGCAGATCATTAATCCCCTCCCCCTTCCCCCCTCCCCCTTCAGATTAGACAAGTCCCTTCCTGCTGATGGTCGCGTGACCCCAGGTCGTTCGCCGAAACACGATTCCTTTCTTTCCGTTGTAACAGTTCTCTCTTTGTGACCTAGATCCGATTCGGTTGCACGATCATTTGTCTCCGCTATTTGCATATGCCAATAACCTAGTTTAAGTACTATTTTTGTTCACCAGGAACTAATCTGCAAAGATGCAAATATTTATCTTTCAATTTATATTTCTGTGTATGTGTTTTTAGTAAGGTTCTTGAGGTTTAGTCAATAAATAAAAACTAGAAATGTCACAACAAGCATTCAATTTAAATTGGTTCACCAGCAATTGACGTGTTATTATGATCGATGTACTATCGTAAATTTCAATAAATAGATAATAAAATATGGTTTTAAATTTTAACTAATGATATTCCACTAATCCCTCTTGAACAGATCCGCTACCCAGTAGTCCACTTGGACAAACGTCTAACTTAGAATCCACATACAAGACTAAAACAACAAGAAACTGCTTGGCGTTACAGACTACATTTACTAGGCAAACGTTCAAAACTCCCAATTAATTATAAAGGACTTATTTACATGACTGTGATTAGACCTATTTGGACGTACAGAGTTGAGCTTTGGAGCTCCACTAAACCATCTAATCCATCTCTTATCCAATCCTTACAATCCAAAATCCTTCGAAAAATCCTCAGTGCTCCTTACTTTGTCACCTATAAACTTATCCATAAAGATCTTAATGTTTCATATGTTGCTGATTTAGCCCAGACCAGATATCCTTCCACAGTAAGCTCCATAACCATTCCAATCCACTAGTCTCCCAATTTGCTTCCCACTTCATTCCCGATAATCCTCCGAGGCGTCTGAAAAGAAGATGGCCTAGAGACCTTTTAGAGTAGGTTTTTATTGAAGTGCTACTAGTGAGTACTTTTTCACAAGTTATTTACATGCCATTGTATTCACTATCAACACATTTACTTGATGTATATTATTTTGTACAGTTGTAAATATCAATAAATGAGAAAGAAAAAAAATTATGATATTTTAACCTACTTAGAGTTATAAGTATTTACACTTAAATACTTCCAATACTAAGTAAAGTTTATAAGTCAACTTGGTCTTTGACTAGACCAAACTTCTTGCTGTACCCAAGGTGCTAGAAAATATCGATTTTATAACTCTATATTTCAATCTTCCAAAAATATCAACAATGCTTCACGACTTAATATTTCATCTATCAAACTTTAAATCTAAAATTAAAAAAAAATAAGAAAAAAGAAACTTTTAAAAAGACACTAAACTCGAAAATTCGTTTATCCGAGAAATTGGAAATTACTATAAAAATACATCCCGCAAAAAATACACTCACATAAGAACTAATTATATATATATATATATATATATATATATATATATATATATATATATATATATATATATTTAATTACTTATATATATACATTTATAACATAATTCAGTTTAAACGTCTGTTTTCGGTTAAGTATGTATAATAAATATTTTTAATACACATATTAATTATTTTTATTTTATCATATTTGTTAGTATCATCGGCGTGCGCACCCCGTGTATGCCAGAGGTGCAGGCACCTCATAGAGTCCCTAAATTGAAATGCACGATTTAAATATAAACTAAACTAAATTAATTAAACTGATATTTAAATGAAAACTAAAATAATAAGATAAAATAATCCCTCATTTTTTCTTCTTTTTTTTATGATATATTCAGCATGTTTATTACATGTCAGTCTACTATCTATGATTACACCTGTGTATTTAAAAGATTCTACCTATTCTGAAATAAAGTGAACTATGCTATTCATTTTAGTATCTGATTTTTTTTTTAGGGGACCCTCCAGCGTAACCTGCGGTTATTATATATACATATCAGTTATTTTTGTATTATTATTTAGAGATCAACTTTATTCAACAAGTTTTAAAATTTATTCCTTATTGAATAAAACTATAATATTAGTGTAGAGGATGTAAGGCCGGAACATGTACACCTAAATGAATTTTCAATTGTAAATATGTAAAGCATTATTATAATTATTAATGGGATTTAAAAAAAAAAAAATGACCGTTTTATCAAATTTCAGAGTTCAAAAGTCTGTAAATATCTTAATGCTATTTATTGTTTACTAAAACTTAATAATCCCTTTAAAGCATTCTCTAAGCTTGTTTTTAACACTGGACTTCTTAAAAGAAAAGCCTCAGTTCAGTTATTCATTTCAAAGAAGAAACATGACAGTGTCCTACGAAATTCTCGTAATTTTAAGACATTACTGGAAAAACAATTTCACAGCTACTGAAGCGACTCGTGAAATTATTATATATGAAAGGAAAGGTGTCCTTGAAGAGCGCACTGCGCGGCGTTGGTTTGAAAAATTTAGAAGTGGAGATACGACGTTGGAAAGGAAGAAGGGCTCTGGGCGGCCATTAATGGATATTGATGAGGTTCTGAAGGAAGCTGTTGAGTCAAATCCGTCCACAAGTACTCGCAAACTTGCCAGGGAGTGTGGTGTGTCGAAAGATATAGTTAGTCGCCATCTTCTCTCCATGGGGAGGTGGAAAAAGCCTGTAGACAGGTCCCTCACGAACTTACTCCTCAACAATCAGCAGTCGAACCAAAGAAAAGTTTACAGAACTTCATGCGTTTGAACTTCTGCCTTATCCACCGTATAGTCCAGACCTCGCTCCTTCGGATTACTACTTGTTTCGATCCATGGCCCATTTTCTTCAAGTTCTTCAAGATAAAAAATTTCATAATTTTGCGGAAATTGAAAATACTGTCCAAGAGTTCTTTGACAACTATTCCAATTTTCTAGCAGATGGGTAATTATGGTAGATAACAATGGACTATACTTTGAGTATTAATTGTATTTTATATCAAAAAAGTAGTAATTCAAATATTTTTTTCAAAAACGGTCATTTTTTTTTTATACACCCCATTTTTAACGTAAAGCAAATTATTATTTTTTTTTTGGAGGGGGGGGGGGAATGTTCCCTTCCAATGATAATTTTCTTTTACTTAGTACTTTTGAAAATTCCAGAGATGAGTTTTAACAAGGCATCTTCAATCTTAGACAGTCACAAGAGTGTGATTAAAGAGGGAAATTATTTCAACTGGAAGAGCTATTTCTTATTAAACCCTTAAGTGCTGAGAACTAAAGTTGAGCCATTATAAGAAGGACTGAAGTTTACAACCAGTTCTTTAGAACGATTTAATTAGTTCCTATCGATTTCTACCGATACTACGATGTATTCAAACAGTTTGCCATAACAATGGGTCTATTCTTTAAGTAAATTAGTTTCGTTTAATTTAATACAGGACCGTTTAACTGTAAAACAGGAAACGGCCCTATTCTTGTTTTTTTTTTATAGCGCAATTACCGTCAAATAACTATGACCTTATTCTTGAAATCTTATTGACGTTAGATTGGTAATATGGAAAATAAAGCGATGATAAAAAATCGATTTTCAATTCCTCGAATCAAAAATATATAGCTATTGCAAAAAATAATATCATTGATTACTAGAATAAAAACCAAATACTTTATTGAAACGATAATTATTCAAGAAATAAATTGCCAAAAACAATAATAATAATCCAAATTCTTATTTGTTTTAATCTACTATATATTTGTCAAATACCACTCACTCATTTAACACGAAATTTAAGAAACCACCGAACGGATTGGAATGAAATTCGATATGTAGCTTCCTCTAGGGCCGTAGGTGCTCGCTAAGAATGGAATTTTAAAAAATCGGCCTGGATCGCGACTAATTCACGAAAAATGCGATTACAATTTTTGTTGGGTGAATAATAATAGATTAATTGTCATATGGTATTTGGAGATAAGCTAAGTTAAAAAATAGATTAGATGTTTAAGCCGCACACTTTGACCGTAAATTAAGTTCCTTATAGTTTTAAACAAACAAAAATACGATCGATGTCGAAACCTTATAATATGGTACTTTCTGTGAACTCATGGTGGCTGTAGAGTTGTACCCTTACAAGTTTGAGTTGTTTCGTGACGAGAAGCTATTAAAAGACTTATGATAAAGAGGAGGTTAAAAGACTTATGTTCTCTGGTGATGACATGTAAGGCCAGTTCGATGTACATATTCCTTACGAGCAACCCACCAACATTGCTTCACCAGTAGCTTCGTCCCCTACTACTCTACCGTCAGTTTTCCGGTTACAAGATAATCGGCTTTTCTCAACCAGGCTTTTCTCTCAGTTGTATTTTACAAGTTGTACCTAGCATTCCTGGATTTCATTCCTTGAACCTAGAATATATCTTTTTCTCAGTTCAGATGAGTCTATTGCAACATTGAAGTAAGCCCATCAATCTAAAGGTAAACAACCTAGGGAATGATTCACAGATTCAGTTCGCAACAAACAACTAAGGAACTCGGCTGCAAAATATATTCAAGCAACAGTCAACAAGTCAACTGGGAAGTTGTTCAGAACTACATGACAAATCATTCTGAAATTAGCAGAAAAGTGGTTAACAAACATAAAGAAAGCGAACCCGATGTTTAAGGATATGCTGTATACCCATATTCTGAGAATCATCCAACTTTACTAAGAGGGAATGTACAGAAGTATTAGAAAACCCATCCTGAAATCCATAGAAAGTCTTTAAAAAAATAAATAAATAAAAGTTGACTATAAAATAAAATTAACTTTTGCAAATTGTCAAATTTACTTATTGAAATTATTCTAAGAATGGAATTATTTAGGTTTATTTAAGTAATAATAATTATCAACGTTAAGCTTAACATTTACTAATTTAAGTTGTCCTTAATACTAATGGTATTAAACCGTAGCGGAGCAGGGTACTTTCAGCTAGTATTAAAATATACACTGGGCAAAAAAAATCTGGAAACATATGCCAAAATCTTATGCTTATTCTTCTCCTGTCTGAAATAGTGAAACAGTTTCCCATAGTGAAACTACTCTTATTTCACACAACAAATATTAATCATTAATTATAACATAATATTTTAACACTTATGTAATGAAATAAAACAAAACATTTCAACAATAACAACAGATTATACTCGCTATAGGCTTTTAAGACAAACGTCAGAAACAAATTCTTACGAATTAAAAATCCTTTAAGTCTGTGATTAGCATTCATGATGGAAGTGCCAAAAGCCATTCACGAGTTCATTGTTTCCTTACGAAATCAATGCAGTCCTGTGAGGAAAATTGGGAGGACTGTTAGTGTAAACGTGGGTACAGTATCAAAAATTATATAAAGAATTAGCAGACCACGGAACAGGCGTCCACCAAAAATAAATAAATTGCTCAAGCGGGAAATTTTAAAATCTGTCCCTGACAAGCTGTGCTCGAGCGTTCCGAAATTGCTGCAAACTTGTCACGCGGCTATAGTGAATAAGTTACGGAAAAGTGATTTATTTAGTCAAATCGCCAGGAAGAAACCATTCATTAGCAAGTTAAATCGTTAGCGCCATTTGGACATTGTTAAAAAATATTTACAAAA
This sequence comes from Euschistus heros, assembly GCA_003667255.2. Classification (NCBI taxonomy): domain Eukaryota; kingdom Metazoa; phylum Arthropoda; class Insecta; order Hemiptera; family Pentatomidae; genus Euschistus; species Euschistus heros. The sequence continues at coordinate 215,232 of RCWM02000145.1, forward strand.
GCCTCCATCTCTCTGTTTTTTTTTTCTCGGACGAAAGTCGATTTAACATGTTTTGCTTAGATGACCATCAAAAAGCGAAAAAAAATATCGGAAAAAAAAAACTAGAGGAGCGTAAGTGTAACACTTTGGTGTTTCCAGACTTGCCCGGTGTACATGTTTTTAAAGTTACAATATTTGTTTCTCTTTTATCATTTAAGACGAACATAAATGGCTATCAGCAGATGTTTATGTTATTAGATAGGCACTTGTTTATCATTCAAGAATTGTTAATATTTTCCATCATTCCATTAATGTATGTGAATGTCCATTTAATTTAAAGTAGAACAAATTTTGTCGTTTGTTGGTATGTTTTGTTTAATTTTTACTTTCTGAAACGTGAATCGAACCCGAAGTTGAAGGCTGGAGTTAGGTTGGAAGCGGCCTGTCCCGGCTGTATTGATCCCGCCCAACCTAGCCCTCCTGGCCCCTCTACCTGCTATACACGTCCCCTGATCGCTGTGGGTGCGTGTGTGTGTGTGTGTGTGTGTGTGTGTGTGTGTGTGTGTGTGTGTGTGTGTGTGTGTGTGTGTGTGTGTGTGTGTATGTGTGTGTGCGCGTGTGTGTGTGTGTGTGTGAACATGAGCGCGAGCGCGCACATGTATATATGTGTGTGTGTGTGTTTTAAGTGTATGTATGTATCGGTTTTTGTTTTTTAAAAATTTATTTAGGTATTTATTTAACTGTTTATTGATATTAACAACAATTAAATTTAAGAAAATTAATACAATGACATGTCAATAACTTCACACACTAGTAGCACTTCAAAGTTCATGGTTCTACATTAGAAGGTCTCATGGCCATCTTCTGTTCACACGCCTCGATGGATTATCAAAAACTGTGTGCAATATATGGAACATTAAGATCTTCGTGGATCAGTTAGTTTGTGACATAATAAGGAGTATTGAAGATGTAACGAAGGGTTTTGAATTGAAAGGATTGGATACGAGAAGAATTGGAAGCTTTAGTGGAACCCCAAAGCTCAACTCCGTTAGTCCAAGTGGGTCTAATTACTGTAATATAAATACGTCTTTGTAATTTATTGGATGCTTTGAATGCTTGCCTCGTAAATGTTAGAGTAGTTGGAAACGATGAACAGTTTTTGTGAGAAGTATGCATTTTTTGAAACATTAATATTAAAAATAAGCTCAAAGCAAGTATTTACACAATTGCCGTATTCCATTCATAAATGGAAAAGAGATTCAAAGGGACAACCTCAATTCAAAGGTACCCGACGATACAATAAGCTGATCTCTTATATTTACCTATTTTTAGTGTATATTTATTAATTATTATTTGGAATTTCATTAATTAAATTAAATTAATCACAGATATAATGAATTGTTGACTTTTAAAAGCAAAATTCTAGGTAATGGAAAAGATCACTATGCCGCCTTCTTTTCAGAAATCTCGGAGGTTTGTTGGACATCAAATATAAAGAAAATTCGGATACTGCCCTTAATCTTGGTACATTGTAATGTATGGCACATGATTTCTAAAGTGACTCTCAATAAAATTAATTAAAAACATGTACGTTTTTCACAGTCTTGTGTGAAATATCGAAAGTGTACCTGAATTATCTATTCATCGCAACCGCAAATGAGAAAGGAAGAAGGGCTCCGGGCGGCCATTAATTGATGAGGTTCTGAAGGAAGCTGTTGAGTCAAATCCGTCCACAAGTACTCGCGAACTTGCCAGGGAATGTGGTGTGTCGAAAGATACTGTTATTCGCCATCTTCTCTCAATGGGGAAGGTGGAAAATACCTGTAGACTGGTCCCTCACGAACTTAGTCCTCAACAATCAACAGTTGAACCTAAGAAAAGTTCACAGAACTTCATGGGTTTGAACTCCTGCCTCATCCACCTTATAGTCCAGACCTGGCACCTTCGGATTACTACTTGTTTCGATCCATGGCCCATTTACTTCATGTTCTTCAAGAGAAAAAAATTTCATAATTTTGCGGAAATTGAAAATACTGTCCTAGAGTTCTTTGACAGCTATCCCAAGGAATGGTATCAGCGTGGCATCGAGCAATTTTCTAGCAGATGGGTAATGATGGTAGATAACAATGGACTATACTTTGAGTATTAATTGTATTTTATATCAAAGAAATAATAATTCAAATATTTGTTTCAATAACGGTCATTTTTTTTTATACACCCCATTATTTCGTACTCGATTATGCAATTAGCTTAAGATATTCTTCTAATAATGTAAACAACTATTAATTCTTTAGAAAACTAATTTACTTTGTATCATCTTGGTCACATTCAGATTTGGTTATTTTAGCCCTGAAGAAGACCTGCAGGTCGAAACGTCGGCACTTCAAATATAATTTTTTTTTATTTAAAAAACTTGGATGTGTAAATTATACTTGACTGCATTCTTGACCATTTATCTAATTTTACATCATACAGTCAACCATAGATTTTTCATCTGTAAATTTTAAGAAATGTTTCTGAAATATAAAATATTTACTTGGCTAAATATTTGGCAAACACAATCCAAATTAATTTTCTAGAACTTGGGTTCGATGATCTTTTGTGACAAGGAAACGTGAGTTAGCTCAATTCGTCATAATTCTTGGCAAAACGGGAGATCCTACGCCTCAGCCTTTTTGACTTTTCCAATATCTCTGCCAACATTTATAATTAGCACCTGTGCTTAGAAAAAAAATAAAAATTAAGAAATATTTTAATAACATCTAATAATATGTTTTAATATTTTTTTTGGAATATTCAGTAATTATATTAATTATTTGTTTAGAATTTTAATAGATGATAATCAACTAAATATTAGTCTGGGAGTGATTTACAATCTCTATTTAGTTAGTCAGTATTTGAGTGTACAATCATTTGTGTCTCTTCCAACAACAAAAAATGATGGGTTCTTCCAAATTGATAGATCTATAAATATATATACAGGCTTGCAAAATATTCCAACCGATCGATTTTGACGTGAATACGTCTTTAAATTTGATACCATATGGAGGCAATCCAAAAAAGCCTAATGATAACAAAATCGGGGGATATAGTTTGGCGTTGTACGAGTAGTTTCGAATCTATCCTCTACATCCAAAATTAAATTATTTCACTGGGTAGCTAAAGGATCAAAGAATTCATTACGATAAGCGAGAATAGTGACGCATCGCGCGCTGTGGAGGGAGAAGCGCCGCAATTTTGAGGGTATTTTGCTGCGTATTGAGATTTGCAATTAGTATAACTTTCGACTTGCAGAAGCTACTATAAGTTTTAATCGTCAGGTGTCGTCAATATCTATGGATTGTATATATCACATTAGTTTAAAGTAGTGACAGTGAATATTATACGATGTTAGAATATAAAAAATATTATCAAAAATATATAAAGTCAGCCTATACGCATCGAAAAGCCAAAACCAAATAGAGAGATCGTATACGGTTGGAAAGGGCTTCTCAAGAACAATCGAATGGTAATAATAAAACACCATATGACCGAGTCAAGTAGTGCCGGGAACGTAAAAGTTCCTGATCAGCATTGTTTTATACTCATTTCCACCATTAATGCACAAAGTTTGGTCGCGCACGCAGAAGATATCTCTACCGATACAATTATCAGCCGATCTGATTATTTGGCAATCAGCGAAACTTGGATATAAAAAATCCATCCCAGTGAATATCCCTAGCTTGGATCTGAGATCATATTGTAATACCGCTATGAACAGACGAATTGCAACTATATCATCGGAAGCGGAATCATCATCATCAAGTCGCAAAGCCGGTGGAGTCGCCATATATCGCAACATCAATAGCTGCACTGATTGTAATAGAGTTCTATAATTCGGAAATTTATTTGGAAATGAAAGATGCAAAACCTGGTGATGTCTGTCTCGATGTATCTTGTAAGCCATTTGTGTCGTACTTATCGTATCACAGACCTATAATTAATAAAGTTACATTATAACACAATAATTATTTGATTCCTTGCTTTTATCCTTGATGCATAAATAAAAATATTTTATTTAAAAAATATAACCCGTTACATAAACGTTCCCATACAACACACGGCCGTGTCCATGACACAGCCACACCTCCTTTTTTTATTCTCTCGGGTGATAATTTGGTGCATACTGTATGAATAGGTTTATTGCCATCCATATTGCTCATTGCCCGTGGATGAGGCAGCTTGTAATATTTATGCAAAAAATAAACAAATAAAAATAATTAGCCATTTTATTTTTATAGTGCATCGGAGGATTTTGAAGAATATAACGGAAAATAAGTTGAGAAACAAGTGCATTTGTGTGGATATGTATTTCATTATGAAATTAAAGGTGTCTGGTTCGTGCCGAATCGACAAAATATATAAATTCGACACGATTCGATGGTTTATTAGAACCCCATAATAGGTACGGTATTGCCGTACCTACAAATATAGGCTTGAAAAGTTTTTTGGTAGGGAATCGGGAGATCAAAATTTTTTGTTAAGTATTTTCTGGAGCAGTAGATATTGACGAACAGTTTTTTATATTTTCAATCCAATTGGAATTCCGTATAAATATATTTCTTCAATCTAAAGTTAATTAACTTCAACTTTATTGTTCAAGTCTCAACTAAAGAAGATTGTCAAAATATCCGTTTTCTTATCTCAACTCCGTCTTACTGTCCTTTAAATAAAAGGTAAACGTTAACGAGAGGCCTTTAAACCAGAACTAAACAAAGAACTTGAGATAACACTACGAAGTGACTGGCTTTCTGAGAGTCCTATCAAGCGTTGAGCAACAAACAGCCATTGTCATAGGTCCATAGTCTTAGATTATTATCTCTTCAGTAATTAGTTTGGGGATCGTTCAGGAAGGAAAGTCATTTGAAGGGAGTTTCTAAAGGAGGCTCAGAGCTAATTATTAATCATTCCAAAAACTTTATCATTTTAACCGTACAATTTTATTACTTTTTTTTTTCTTCAGAGGAGCTAATGAGTTGGCAAAAATATGTTAAGATGAATAAAGCGTATTTTAATTATTAAAAAGGTTTCCAAATTATTTATTTTAGAAAATGAACCTGCATTAATTACCAGATATCCTAATAAATGCACTATTTATATGCGTTCATTATTAACTTCATACGTCTTTTGGTTTTATTCATAATTTGTTATTCTTCAAAATTTCAGACTTACATATGGCATGTTATCCATACTACTATATAAAAGGACAAGCCATTTTACTTTTGTGATCAAAATAGAACCAATCTCTACCAAATTATAGCTACACCATCTTCATAGGTCTAGGAAGGTTTATCAATAATGAACTTTACTGATTTTCAATCAAATTTTTATTTCGATAACGTAAAATATTTGGATTCTAGTGAAGTTTGAAAATTGACCGATCGAGCGCCATTCTGCAACAGAGATTACAGAAGTACGGTGTTATGTAGAACTTGAAATTATCATAAAATGTACTTATTTTCAACTAATTAAATTCATATTAAAATAGCAATAAATATTTGATTAGACAGTTGGATCCCTCTGAGGTTTAAAAATCGACTGATATATTGCTGGTACAGGTTAAAAATTGCAGCGGTTTGAAATTATTCTTAATTATCTATCATTTCAATTCAAACAAACACAATTTTTTTTTCTACTACAATAACCAGATTGCAAGACCAGACTTAAAAAACGTTGGAGTAGTTCTTCGGAATGACTGATTCTCTCGCGGTCAGTTATACTATATAGAACTTTCCAGGGCTGGAAACCCTAACAATCAAAACATTCTCATAAAGTATTATGAGAAATAATTATTATTATAATTATCTTCATAGTTCTGGGAAGGTTTATCAATAATCAAATTTACTGATTTTCAATTAATTTGTTATAAAATAAAGTGATAATATATGGATAACAATGAAGTTTGAAAATTGACAGATAGGTGGCCAGCGCCATTCTAGATGAGAGGTTACAAAAGTACGGCGTTATATAGAGCTTGAAATTGATAATAGACTTTACTCTGTTTCAATTAAATTGTTAAAAAAAGATTTAAATCTGTGGATCGACATGTTGATCCCAGTGTAGTTTGAAAATGAACCGATTTGTGGTTAGCAGCATTGTGCCATAGAGTTTGCAATGATAAAACTATTCAAACCATCTGTATCAAATTATAACTAGACAATTTTCATAAATCTAGGAAGGCTTGGAAATAATAAAATTTACAATAATGAATTGCTGGTAGGAGGTTTGCCACAATGTCGTATACTATATAACAAGTGATATCAATAGAATTAATTAATGCCAATCAAAAATTATTATAAAACTAAAGGGTCTATCCTTTGCTTTCTGATAATGTGTGTAAAAATGTGATTAATAGGCGTTTATTATAAGCAATGCATTATATCCATTATCCGCAAGTCTCTTAATAGCCTCTGTCCATCTGGATTGCCAACTCATAAATTAAAATTAAAAATTAGATGCCTTATTATATTTTTAAGTTATCTTCAAACAGCTAACCTTAATTTGTTTATAATTTTAATTAGTTAAAATTATCCAAGTTCTTTACTTATGGAAGCCGCGACGGGAAACGCTAGTATCTTATAAAATTATGACTAATTGATTTAAAATTGCAAAAACTTCCTTCATATTGTTGTGCAAGGACTGATTTATAGTTCGGCAGGAGTTCGACCGAAAATTCCGCCTAAAGTCAGATTATATTTAAATATGCAAGTTCTGAGTAAGATAGGTGAAAAGTTAATAAGGTGAGTTAAATTTAGCCCGCGGCAGGCAGTTGTCAATATTTTATTAGCACGGCTTCTCAAATACGCAACCTGTCCTGTGCATCAGGTTATGGTTTTAATTCGATCTTTTAATGGATTCTTTAAGTATTACTCATACTTATTAAACTTATTATAAACTAGGATTACTCCACTACTACCCCTAAGTGCTGCGCTCTGGTAGTAATGATAATTGCTGGTGCTGTTCCCCCATATCGTGGCTGCTAAGTTTAATAAGAGACCCACTTCTCTCTTCCAATCAGTTTTAAATGTCTGCTAAACCTCAAGCAGTAGATTATATCATCACGAAACGGTAATGTTCACGATTGGTATAGGTGAAAAAATTATTAAGATAAAAAACAGAAAAAAAGAAAAATGGTCGATAGAAATAAATACTAAACACAAAGTTATAGAGAAGGAGAACAGAAAAAATGATAGTAGAAAACGAAAAAAAAGCCAACATTATCTATACAAAAATGAAAACATTTTCATAAAAATTCGGGCTTAAGTTGATTGTCTGACCTACATATTACTAAAGAGCTTCATTTTGGAGAGAAAGAATGTAATGGAAAAGAGTTTTGAATGTTCCAAGAGAAGAAACACTGCGAATTCAAGGGGGAGAGAATTCCAGAGAATAAAGGATGTGGCAATAATGGTACAAAAAGGAAATAAAACAATTTAATAAGATCGGTTGGAAACAAAACTTGAAGAGAACAGTTTATAATTTACGAATTATTTTGCAACAAAACGTTATTCATTTATTTTTTTTTTTTTACATGAAATCTGATATCGGAATTTTTGATAACGATTTTTATAATTTTTAGTATGGTGTTGCAATCAACAAGCCCTGGCCTTCAAAAAAGAAATATTTGAGTTATTTTTACGATTTTCTTGACTCCATCAAACTCTATAAACTTAAATAAACCGTAAATCCACATATTTTTGTTGGACTGATAATATGTGTGTATTATATATATATATATATATATATAAACGCACACTTATTAACCCTATTGATTTATTTAATCGATGGATATAAGGTATGTTAATGGTTGTTTAAGGGGGACACTAAGGTTGTTCCATTATTTATGGGAAATCCCTTTGACGTCAATTGCTTTGACTAGTCTGTCATTGTGAGCTTTCTACGTTGGACTTTTTCTTATTCGCTTAATAAAGGATTGGCCATTGTCGAGTTTCGAGGAATAGTTCTTTGGAATCATGAATGTAACATTCGTGAACGATAGTTTTTTCTGAGATAAAAAGCTCCACCGTGACGTAGGTGTTATCTATTGGTATAATCGAAGGGTATCTACCTTTTTATGTAACAATTGAACGAATTTAATTTTTATAAGAAAGTCTATTTTAGCCATGAATTATTCACAACTTGGATCCACAATGTCATTGATTAAAAAAGTTTTTCTTCATAATTAATAGAATCGTATGCTCATATTTTTTTTTTTTATTATGCTCAATGATTTCGCCTGTTCAAAAAAAAAAAAAAAATAATTGATTAAATTTTGCAATTTATATAAAACGATAAATAAATTGACGGAAATATCTTCAAAATATTAGTAAAACTAGTTCGTTTGAACATCGATATGAGTGAGAACCTTGATTTGAAATAATTCAAACTGCCCAAAATTCATAATTCAGTTGAAATTGCTTGGAGATATAATATCAGAGGTTGCTAATTCAAAACAAAACCAAAATTTCTTTATTATTTTTTCTTGATTCTCATACAGTTATTCTTGTCATACCTTTTTTTTATACTCTTTGCAATCTTTTCATATCTTTTTGTTTGTTTACTTTTATTCTAGACCTGATGAAGACTTGCAATGCAAGTCGATACGTCGGCATTGTAAATTAAAATTTAATGTTAACTGTTTTGTTCTTGACTGCATACCCCAACTAACAAACTACATCTTAACCAAAATTTAAATTCTGATTTATTTTTTTAATCATACATTAGACACCCCTTATCAGGTTCACACAGCAGCAACGGATAAAGAAAACGTCGGATAACTGAAATCAGTACAGAGCGTCGGTTATCAGAACCTTTTTTTTGGAATGTAATTTTAATTAAATCGATCATCTGATTGATTACTTATTTGTAAGACATTTATTTTTCTCTCATTGAATAACAAAATTATTTAATTTATTATGTAAATAAAATGTGATTGCTGAGAAATAAAATAAATTTTCGACAGACAACCCGACTTGCATAATTGAAGGACCCATATTTCATCGCCTGTTACAATCCTGTTTAAAAAAGGCTCAATCAAGGTGAGATCCACTGCCAAAATAATTTATTCGTTGAATTTCTATAAGGGAAGCTCTATTTATTTCTCAGAAAGTGCAAAAAATGAATTTCTATACATACCTTTCATTTGTTTCTCTCAATATCTTCCTAATCATTTGGTTGGTAGCAGATCTCACCTTTATTGAGCCTTTTTTAAACAGGTTTGTAACAGGCGATGAAAAATGGGTCCTTCAATTATGTAAGTCGGATGGTATGTCGAAAACTTCTTTTATTTCTAAGCAACCACATTTTATTTACATAATAAATTAAATAATTTTGTTATTCAATGAGAGAAAAATAATTGACTGATTAAATTACTTATGACTCGACCTAAATATTAAGATTAAACATTATAGAAACTGGCCTCATAATGACGATGGCTCGCTGTCTATTCCTTGATGAGAGAATCTTTTATATAATCATATGATAAATATCATTATTACTCATAGCTTGGCTGGACACGAAAATGGATATTTCCCCATGATGAGATTTGAAAGGTTTTGATAATATACTTCCTTTTAGCTGATTTATCATAGCGGAAGCTAAAAAGTCCCCGATATTATTAGCATGGCATGGCAAGGCCATAATTACTAGTGAGCATGCAAGTATCGATTTATAAATTCAATGCTAGTATCGATTTATTTACAATGAGGGAAGAGGCGAAGAGAAGCGAACTAGGGCAGGGTCAGAGAGCTATGTTTAGATATTGTGCTTTAGGCCTCGGTGGTACTCTCCAAGGTCCTTCTACCGCCTCTATCGTTGTCCTCTTTCCTTCGAGATTGTGTATCCTTCGTCCTCGGGCAGGATATCTTCAAGGAATCTTGTGCAATTTAATTCTGAAGTATAGGATATTAGGCCATTTAATTAATCTTTTTTTTTTAATTAGCTTTTATCAATTTCACCTGTGTGTAACGGAATATTTCATCGTAATATTCACCAATATCCAGCTATCTGATTAATTTGAAAATTTCCACACGTTTCAAGGATCAATGACCATACTACAATAACTGCACAACTTTGTTCTAATGTTCTCACTTAGTCTAGTTTAATTACCCCCAAAATTGGGGTGGGGTCTGCCTTGCAAAAGGAGCAGTAGTAGGTTTTATATTTTTATATGGTCCAGGTGGGTCCTGAGAATAAAACATCAAAAATGACACTTAATTTGATAAGAGGAAATTGTTTGTGGGAGGGGGGGGGTTGGAGGGGGAGGCAAAAACCCCAAACTTTTTTAACCGAAAATGTAGAAAAATGCTTTCAATCGAAAAATGTGTTATTTACAAAATTAAAGATTATTAAATTGTTAGTCTAAAGACATCTCTTAAGCTGAATTTTTCTAAGGTGTTCAGCCACTATCGATTTTCAAACATCGAAGAATTTTGCCAGCTTTCACAAAAGTTTTTTTGATCATGTTTAAGGGTCTATAACGCAGAAATTGCTTCGATCAAATATTGTTATATATTAAAAGTTATAGATCATTACATTTTGTGCTATACAGGAATTTTAAAGTAATAATTTGCCTATTCCTTTTCTAAAATATTTGAAAAAAAACATGGACCAAAAAGAATACTTATTCTGTTCTGACCCACTTTCGGCTCTCATAAGCATTAGAAACAAAAACCATGATGTAAAAAACTACATAATATCTCTAATAGCCACCTTAGTTGATTCAATTTCGAAATTCAAAATTATTAGCTTTATCTGCATTCCGGGACATTCAGGAATAGAAGGTAATGAGCAAGCGGATTTAGCAGCCAAAGAAGCGTGTTCCCTCTTCCTATTACTCTTGCCTACTAATCCCTGCCCCTTTACCAGATCTGAAACCATTCCTAAAACATCAAACCAATATAGTTTGGCATGAAAGATGGCTTAGAACCGACAACAATGACAAACTTAAAAAAATTAGACCGATTCCAGGACCATGGAAAGAAGAACCAAGGACAAGAAAAGAACAAGTCATCTTTACAAGACTAAGAATTGGACACTCAAAATTAACCCACCGTTACTTATTGGAAGACAAGCAACCCTCGAAATGCAACAAATGTCAGGTAAACCTGACTATAGAACACATTCTTGTTGAATGCCAAAAATACCGAAAACAAAGAAAAGATAACGGTCTGATGAATAAAGAAATTTCAACATTGCTTGAAAACAACTCGTATCTCCACAACCACATAATTCAATTTTTAAAACAAACAAACCTGTACAAGAAATTATAGTTCTCAACCTTAGTATGGTGCCTCTAACCAAATGTGGTGGTACATGGAACTAGAAAATAAATAAATTAATTAGCCTCGAACCTGGAACTCTCAAAAATAAAAGATCTGACTGCTGCAAATTGTTCACCACACTTTGCTTTTTAATTAGGTTTGCTATAAAAGCGTTTTTTTCTAGTTTTTTTTAAGCTATATTTTTTTTAATTTCTTATTTTATAGCCCAGTAGTTGTTAAAAAAAGTTTAGTGTTACTAAATTACTAAATAAGGTACTTTATTTTTTACTACAAAACCTTGAAAAATATAATATTGTATAGTTTACAATTTTTATTAATTACAGCCTAATTAGTTTCCCTTTAATCTATGCCATAACGTTCTAATGCGGAATTATAAGTCCTTGAATAAGAATGATTGTTTATTTATTTGCTGTTATTATTTAAGTGGGTTGCGCCATAGCGAAATTGTTTAAAAAATAATAGTTGGATAGAACTTTTAATTTGATTGGTGGATGGCTGCATGTTCAGTGACGTTGTAACTATCCTTGAGAAATTCACCTACCATTTGTTTGATGTAAACAGACCTAATGAATTGTTGATATACCAATGTCATAATATGCAAATTAGTTATATTGGGAAAACTATATCATTACAAAAACATTAGTTGATATTAATATCCCTTAAATTTCTGAGTAACGTGCAAAATAACCGACTTTATAAAATCAAGCTGAAAATTTTCGTAATGCCTAGTTCATCGGTAAATTTCTTATTTTTTTAAAATCTATCTTGTGTATGCAGAGGTTTAATGGCTGGTTCTTCAAACTAAAAATATGAATTTCGGACAACAAAATAAGAAAATAATTATAGTGAAAAACATACCCGTTGATTGATTATCAGATCGTACACAACATCACTAAAGATTTACATTTTTATAAATTACTAGCTGAAAGTACCCTGCTCCGCTACGGTTTAATATCATTAGGATGAAGGACAACTTAAATTAGTAAAAGTTAAACTTAATGTTGATAATTATTATTACTTAAATAAACCTAAAGAATTCCATTCTTAGAATAATTTCAATAAGTAAATTTGACAATTTGCAAAAGTTAATTTTATATTATTTTGATAGTCCTCCAGTGAAGCTTCGAGGCAGCACTACCATCTTACCCAGCTCTGATATCAGACCATCAGCTTTTCTTATGGCATACTTTAAGTGAATACAGTCTCAACTTCTCAACTTTTTTGATTTTTTTCGAATAAAGTTTAGTCTTTCTGTTTCTATATTAGCGTGCATATCAAGCATACATTGGTTGAGGAGATTACGAAATTAATGTAAATAAGGTTCTTCCCCTCCTCGCTCCACTAACATTTAAGCATAAAGATCAGCTGCAGACAGTTTTCTTAAGTAGTGTATTGGTGTTTGGGTCACGCTAAGGGATTTTAATACTGTACCCATCTTCTCCATGGTAGAACATGAGACGATACTAAAGAGAATCATACACTTGATAGAAGTCACTGATTCTTATCAGTTTTTTGTCACTACATCGAACTGGCCTTACATGTCATCACCAGAGAACATATGTCTTTTAACCTCCTCTTTAACGTAAGTCTTTTATTAGCTTCTCGTCACGAAACAACTCAAACTTGTAAGGGTCCACCTCTGCAGCCACCATGAGTTCACATAAAGTACCAATATTATAAGGTTTCGACATCGATCGTATTTTTGTTTGTTTACGGATATAAGGAACTTAATTTGTCAAAGTGTGCGGCTTAAACATCTAATCTATTTTTTAACTAAGCTTATGATATATAAATAAATACCATATGACAATTAATCTTTTATTATTCACCCAATAAAAATTGTAATCGCATTTTTCTTAGCGAGCACCTACGGCCCTAGAGGAAGCTACATATCGAATTTCAATCCAATCCGTTCGATGGTTTCTGAGATTTCGTGTTAAATGCGTGAGTGGTATTTGACAAATATATAGTAGATTATTTTGTAGGGTAAAAAAAATAAAATAAATATATACAATGAAGTATACGAAACTCACTTATAAGAAACATTCAGTTATACGAAGAATTTTTCGTTCCCGTCGAAACTCTATTTAATCCTGTGTAATGAATTATTCACTTGTGCGATATTCAGTTATACGCAAAATTCACTTATACGAAAGTTGATTTGTTCCCCTGGTGTAAATACTATTCAGTTATAAGAAGAGACAACAGTTTTTCCACGAAATGTTTACAGACTTACCGGTTGATCCTCGTTTTTGATTGACACTATATACATACTCATAACGTTTCATTAATCAAATGCACTTTAACAAGCTATGCCGTTTACGGCAGTATCTTGGAATGCTGTGCTTGTACTGTGGAGTGTTTTCGTAAAGCCGTAGTTCATACTGAAGAATATGTCGACGATTCAAGTGAAGCGAGAGATGATATAGGCACCATTGAGGAACCTCCTGAGTGGTCCAACGTTCATTTTTTATTTAAGTATATATATACATACATACATAATACATGTAATATGTAACTTTAAAATATAATAATGTACAACGTTATCTAACAGCAAAATATGTACAAACAATAAAATTGTGACTTTTTTTTAATGAAGAATTTCTTTTATTTTAAAATAGTCACGGAACCTAGTACTATTCACTTATAAGAAGTATTAACTTTTTCCGTTCCCCCTCACATTCGTATAAGTTAGACTCCACTGTACGTCACATTCAAAAATACCTCCACCAGTAATATATATATATTTCCTAATATTGTTTTATTGAAATATAAGTCTTATTTTGGTACATCGGAACAATATCTTAAGTGTATCAACATAAATACAGTTACGTCTATAAATCAATATAGAATAAAAGAAATAGCAAATAAGGGAATTTTAAACTAACATAATATAGTCCACTAATCCCCGTAGACCAGATCTGCTACATAGAACATCACCTGGAAAATCGTCTTGCTTGGAATCAACATACATTATATAGCTTTCCGTTCCTGTTTTAAAAACTTAGGTTTAACCATTGATCAAAGCCTTTCCCGGAAATCCCAAATTGCCACCTACTTCCTCTATCCACACGTAAACTCTCAGTATCCTCCCTCATCTTCTCCCAATTCGACTATGGATGTGTAATTTATGGTGGGCTCTCTATGACTCTCGAACATAGATTAAAGTGAATCATGAATTGCTTTATAAGATTTGTTCTTGGAACTTTGAGACGCATCTTTTAACCGAGTTAAATTGGCTCTCCCCTTCCTTCCGTAGAGATTACTCCTAGGTTCTTACCACAGAATACAGAATATAGTAGAAGGGGCAGAGGCACTAATGCCGTAAGGGTCCCTTGGCTCCAGTTCGGCCGGCTCTCCCCCCACCACCATCAGTCCGAGCTAGCTCCACATCAGGCTTATTTACAACTTTACCATATAATATTTAGGCTTCAATTCTAACGAATTTTATTGGATTCCATCTAATTGTTCAGAAATTTATCACATTCATGCATAGGTAGGTAGTTTAAGAACGAAAATAAAACAGAATATTATCTAAAGAAAATTACTAATTTCTTAATTTTCGATCTTATTTTATTTTTATGAATATTATCATTGATATTTTTCAAAAAAATAGTGGTTTCGGACATTAAAAAATATCATTCCGACCGATCTTATTAATAATGAGTAATGAGAGCCATCTTCTAAAAAATGTGAAAATCTAGAAAAAAGTTTCTCCCAAGGTATTGTTTTAGAAGTAACGAAAGCAAATTTTCTATTCTCTATTTAATTAGTTTATTTTCTTTTTCTTCACACAGTTTTTGTAGACTGTATTTGTAGGCACTGTTTTTCTTCTTATACCGCAAAACGTTTTGGCGTAGTTTTTAAATTTGTTTTTTCTTTTCAACCTGTATTTTTTTTTTATTTTTTTTTTTTGTGTTTAGAAAGTGAATTTTCAGTGAAGCTGAATGAATCAGCTGTATTTCGAAGCTGTACAGATCTTCATCAAGTTGTTTTTTTTGAGCTCGTTTATGTTTTTATTAGTGATCTCTAACATTTTTTAAATCTCTTTTTATTTGGAGACCTAATATTTTTCAACGGGGTCGCAAGCCTTTTTATTGGCCCCCTTTCCTAAAAAAAAAAATTCAACATTAAACTTTTAAGTTTAAATACCTACGTATGTTGGTAAAGCAGGGGGAAAGCGTAGAAAGTTATATATACCTTTATAATCGTTTGTCTCAAATGATCTGGGAAATCAAAAAACCGACTGAATTGCACCTTTCTTTAGATTTACTCGAAATGAAGAAGATCTGTCAAAATCGCCCTCTTTAAAATGTTTTGAACAAATAACACTTGTTTTTGTTGGCTTCCATTTTTTTTTGCCTCAGGGCTTGAACCCACTTATTTCGTTCCTCTTCAACTGAAGGGAAGCTAAGGAAAAAATAAAAGGTAAAATTGGAACTGTTTACCTTTTAAAGATTTATTTAAATCTATAACTATATTATTGATGTAAAACGTCTTCTTAAGGTTTAATGTTTAACATTCGAAACTAGTTTTCAAATAAAAATAATTACAATAGAATTAGCAATTAATTTATCAACCCTAATTGAATATAAAGAATATTCTGTATTATGTGGTTACAATATCTACTATTGTTAATATAGGGGAGTTTAACAATAAAGTTAAAAAAGCTCCACAATAAACATATTTTTACTGTGGCGAAAGGGAAGAAAGATTTGTTTCTCAATTTATTGAAAAACTTAACTGTGTACGTTTAAAATGTACCGGTGCAGGGTTATTGGAGGGTTTAAATCCTTGTTGGACTCTTTCCTAGAACATCCAAACGCGGCATAACACGACATTATTTAATCCAATTGAGAAATAAAAAAATAAAAAACACATACACACAACAGAGACCTAACTATTAGCGATTGTTCCAAATAAACACGACACAAACAGTGGTACTGATAGGGACAGCCGGGGTTTAGGTGGTGGGGATAGCGCTCCTTGCCGGGAGCCATCTCCCCCCACCTACCCACCGCTTCTATCATATTCTTTATTCTGTGGTTCTTACATTCCTCTTCCAAGTTATCAACACCTGCCACCCTTCCTTTACAGTTCCCTGAAATTCAAGTCTGCAATCTTGAAAGATCTCATCTTTCCGGTCTCTATACTCCATCCCACAGAATTACTGCATTCCAACGTTTCTTCCTTGTCCGATCCTCTATTCTTTGTAATTGGAACTATATTGATTTCAATGAAGTAGGTCACGTTTGAAACTATTATTTTCTCTCAACTTTTTTTATTTCGAATAATCATTGATTGTTAATTTATTTTAATTGAATGGAGAAGAAGATGATGAGGGATGCAGTCAAAGATGAACACCACGTTTAAGAAGAAATTCTTTAATGCGTGCCAACGTGGTGTTCCTCTTTGACTGCATCCCTCGTCATCTTCTCCATTCATCATAACAGTCAACTATACCTTTATTATTATTTTAATTGGATTATTTATTTATTTAATTAATTTGATTTTAAAACCTTTTCCACAAGTTTATCTCCCTCTAGACGAATTGCTGTCTAACATTATGGATGTTTTATAACGAATTTCGTACTAGCACATCAGATTTCAAGCTTTAGCTGTTTCAACAATCTTCTTATAATGTTTTCACTTTTATTCAGATTATTTTCATTTTTATATTTCATTGTTATTTTATTTTTTTCTGCTCCCTCTCAACAAATATTATTTGTCTTCATGCTTTAATTGTAAATATCAATAAATAAATAAATAAAATAAGTACCTATATGTAGCTATTATAAAATATTACTTTAAAATATAGCAAAAAATTAATGATGATAGAAATAACGATATATATATATATATATATATATATATATATATATATATATATATATATATATATATATATATATATATATATGCTGATTGGTTTGTCTTCTTTTATAACTTGTAATACTGGGATCAATTCTCAGACGTTACAAAGGATTTCTTTTCCTGTTTACTCGTTATGGAAACTAGATCGTGTTGCGGCATGTGGTTGATAACAATACTTAGAGCAGGTGAGAAATACTTTGACTGTCAGCAGTCTCCATTATGTCTAGACCTCGCCGTTCTTTATGGAGTGCTCAATCGTCTGGGTTTAAATCGATTTTCTCCTGACGTCAATATACCTCTTACGAGGGAAGGCTTTAGCAGATGGGCCACGTATTTGTTATTAACTTGTTCTGTTCAAACGGCTTTAAAATATATTAAATAAGTAAGATAAGGTTTATTTGAAAAGCAACATAAGCTATTTTGATTTCTAGGCATAATTGTAAAAATAATGCCATTGAACTCCGATTTTTCGGTTTAAAAAATATTTCATTGTTTTTCCCTCGACATCTACTGGATTTACACAAAAACGTATCTACAGCAAATAGTGCAGTCAATAAAGATATTGTAGAGTGCATGACATATGCGATAATTTTTTACTTTATAGCTTCGTTAGGAATAGTAATAGTAAGTAAATATACCAAAAGTCCCCGCCCCTGGGGGTGAGCTAAGGGCTAGGGGGGTGGGAGAAAGTCCAAATTTTGTGTTTTTCGATTATATCTCGAAAACGGTGGACTCAATAAAAATATGCTTCGGATCATAATTAAATTTCGCATAAAAGTAATTATATACATATTTGTCGAAATTCCAACCGTTTTCGAGATATGCGTTACTGAAAATCGCTGGTTAACCTATTATAGCTTCTGATAGGTTCAAAAATTTCCAAGACAGGAATTGAAAGTTAGCAATTCCAACCCAATTAATTGATAAATACTGTTAACTACTGGTTACCCTTACAATTAGTGATGGGTCGTTCTGAGTGGAACGGAACATGAAACTGGTTTCAGCTTTGAACCACTTGGAACGAAAACCAACGCCAAGAGATCTATCGTTTCGTTCCGTCGGTGTAGAAGGGTTTAGATTGGACTTCTGGTTTCGTTCCACTCAAGGTCGTTACGACAGCTTCGTTGCGTTGATCCTTCCGCTGTTGAATTTTATTTGAATTTTATCTTCAAAATAAACCGCTTTTTTTGAAATTTTCTGTTTTACCGACAGAGCTTGGCTTCTTATTTCGGATTCAGAGAAATGAGCCACACAAGATTTTACTGTTTATATAATTAAATGATTTTTTCGCTATTTTTTTAAAAGACAATGGAGCAATCACAAGAATTGATTACTCCTTTTTTCTCGGAACCAATGTTGTTGGAAAATTCTCGCTCAATTGTGCACTATACTTGAGCTAACTTCCCCGTCCCCCTAAAATTAAGTTCTTGATTGAATAAAACTATTTTAATAGTATACATTTTTTAAATAAATATACGTAGCTATTTAAACCTACTTGATATTATAGTACCAATAAAATTTTTAATTATAAAATAGAAGGAGGAGATTAACAGCTCGAAGTCAAAAATGTATGTACCGAAATGCATGGCACATAGGTAGTAGGCTAGTATAACTGACGGAACGAAAAGTGGAACAGACCATAATCTTATTCCACTTTTAACTCGGAACGGCCCTTCACTAGGATGTAGTAGGTTAGTCAAACTGATGTGGAAACTGTGTGAAAACTGGAACTGGTTCCAATCGTGTAACGGAACGTAAAATCCCATTCCACTTCTAAGTCGGAACGGCCCTCCATTACTTACAATCTCTCAAGGGAAGTATTGAGTTTTCTTTTTTATTGCTGCTATGTATGCGTAATGCTTTAGTAGATAGTTAAATTAAAATTATAATATGGAATTTTAATTATAAAATAAATTTACGCAAAATTATAATATGGAATTTTAATTATAAAATAAATTTACGCAAAATTAAAATATGGAATTTGAATTATAAAATAAATTTACGCAAACTGCCCATTTATAAATTACATATAGACGCTCAGTTCATAAATGATTCATTCGTAGTTTTTTCAAGTGAATGATCGCCCCCTAATCCCTGGAACTGATCCCAGTCCTTCAGGTTGTGGCCACTACGACCTTAAAGAATTGATAACGATCGATGGCTAAGATACAGGGGGCAGGGTCATGACTCTAAGCACGGTCGATGCCTCAGGTCTCATAGTTTAATCACCTGAGGATCCCAGTCAACGGTCTCCTGTCCTAGTGCTGACCATTCTCAGTAATTGTTAAGTTTAGATACCATTTCATGCGTATCTTTTTTTAAAATTCATACGGGTATAATTCATATGAAGTAAAAAAAAAAAAATTATTTCATGAAAGAATCTGTTATAGCGATAGAAAGCCAGATTATTAATTATGATTAATTAATTTGGAATAAAATTAAAGTAAAACTAAAGTTATACAAAGTAATAAAATTTAGTGTAACAAAGCGTGGGGTGCAATAAACTTTTGCTACGGAGGGACGGAACATCATTGAGGTTTTATAAATACTTACCAATAATTTTTTGTAACATTTAATACCAAGCACACCACACTTTTTTTACTATAAATTGAATTACTTTGCTAATAACATAAGTTCTACTTTATTATTTTTTTTCCAAATTAATTAACCATAATTATTTATCTGGCTTTCTATCGGCAGAACACAAACTTTCATGAAATAATTTTTTTTTTTTTAGTTCGGTTTTCTATTATAGCGTGTCTTTTTAGTTTTTTAAACTATAATTTATTTTCTTAATTTTAAGTCTCTTATCGATATCAATAATATTTATGATCAAGTCCGATATAAACTTATGTAATATGAATACATAAACTTCGAGCAATCATGTTCTTGAATTGAAGTTGCCGGAATGACATCTATGATTATTCTAGCGAGGACACTGGAAAAAAGTTGTGGAACGTTTGAACATATTAAATATATTTCTCTATAGTCCACCGTTTCTGAGATATAATCGAAAAAAGTTCTACATTAGAAGGTCTCTTGGCCATCTTGTTTTCAGACGCATCGTCACTTTACTTCACTTTCGGGAATTGAGTGCGCGGAAAGTTCGGAGATTCGTGGATTCGAGTAGATATGGAGATTACTATGAAAAGAAAGGTAGCAAACCAAGTACCAACTAGGTAGTTTGTTTGGGCCATATCAGCATCATATGGAACATTAAGATCTTCATGGGTAAGTTTCTTTGTAACATAATAAGAAGCATTAAAGATTTTTCGAAGGATTATAGATTGTTAGCATTGGATACGAGAAGAATTGGAAGGTTTAGTGGAGCCTCAAAGCTCAGTTCCGTCCGAATCGGTCAAATAAATGTCATGTAAATAAGTCTTTTGTAATTTACCGAGATCATTGAACGCTTCTACCTGTATAATTGATCCGGGAAAGTACATTGAGGTAACTAGAAAGGATTTCGTCGAAATGAATCCAGGATTTTCGATACATGAAGAATATATGAATGGATCAGTTACGAAAATGGCGGGAATCGAATTCAGGGTTTTTATAAAGCGATTCGAGACTATTACAATAACATTGGTCTTATCGACATCTATCTTCCCAAATCATTACGTATTTTATCTTCTTAATGTCTGCTTACCAGTTATAATCATTTCCTTATACATCCGTATGTAAATAAAACTTAATAATACCAAATTATAGTATATTAGTACATACATATATGTAATATATGATTTGATTGGTTGTTTCAGGTAGCTATAAAGATAATAGACAAGTCCCAATTGGACGCCGTCAACTTGCAAAAGGTCTACAGGGAAGTCGACATCATGAAGCAGTTGGACCACCCCCATATCATTAAATTATATCAGGTAATTTTTTATACTATTGTTTCTATTTATGTATTTGATAAATTTATAGATTTACCTAGATATTTTATTGTTTGGCTTTATTTAGTTCAGGTAAAAAAAAAAAGAAGACAATCGATGATACTGACATCAATGGAAAAAAAATAAATGACACAAAAATATGAATTATTTAAAAATGTGATAGGTTATAAATAATCGGTAGATTTCAAATCAGAAGTGGCGAAGGTATTTGAGATTTTTTTTTTGCAAAACAATCACAATCTGACTGACTCAAAGGGGGCGAAATATACCCATGGATGGCCTGCTGGAAGTATCCAATAGGTTTATTGTGTTTTCTTCCAAAATAACTCCAATATTTTTGACTGAGGACTAACATTCAATTGTATTATCGTTTAGTATAACGGTGGTAATAAGGGACAGATTTCGTATAAGGAATGATTCATTCGATAGGGCACGAAGTAAATCAGCAATAACGTCAAAGGAAATAAATCTTACAAAAATGAATGCGTGTATTTTTTTAAATTCTTCCTCTTCTTCTTTCGAGTTAGGCCACGTTTAACAATTCATTCCTTGCTCTTCCTTGGCCGTTGTTTTCTTCTTTCACCTGAACACCGTCTATTGATTTCTGTTTTAACCACTTCCGGAAATTTGATCCTGTTGACTGATGTCCGAAATTTGTCTCTGTCCCACATTGAATCCCACTGCACATTTGCCACCCTCATATCATCCTTTACCATCCGTGTCCATGTATTCTTTTTCTGTTTTTGAAGGCTGTGTTGGAAAATTTTCTTTGTCAGTCTTCTGTCATCAATTCATACCCTTATGTTATCATATTTTGTTTTTTGTTCTTTGTTTGTATTCACATGAGTCGATATATATACTGTCTTTTCTAAAGAAATCTATAAACCTTTTTTTTAATCCATTATTATAATAATGACTATTTAAATTTATTGCTCCCAAATTTAAAACTTAGACGATATCAGAGGTTGAACTATGAGGATAATACTAATATGAGACTTCTAAAACTGACCGTTGCGTTTATCGCCTGTATGTTCTTTTCCTTAAACATTGACAAGGAAAATTAAGACTATTTTTATCTAATGGGACACTCATTAAATAATCTAAACCACAGTTAAATATTAATGATTACCGCGAAACGAATTTTGACTTAACCACCTGTTGGATAACCTTTCCTTCCTGCCCTAGTTGGGGTACATAAAAACGTTGAGCTTAAAATAAACAAATATGTATATTAATAATAAAAAATAATATTGGACTACAACACATTAAGATACTCTAATCTTTTGAGCATGGTGTCCAATGATCCTATTACAGATCCGATAATACATCCGGTTGGCATTGTTTGTTTTATTATCTATCTCTGCAACTACTTTCATGCCTGGACACAACAAGAACTTAGCTCTAAGCTGTATTGATCACATACCCTTTCTATTGAACGCCTTTTTCTATTCCACACGCCGTTGTAGCTCTCTAGAGTCGGCAAGACGAACGATGTCGTCAGCATTTCTTAATGCTCTAAACAAGTGAAGGCCTCATATTTCATTTGCCATTTTATGTTTGAGATTGGGGTCTCCTTTTACCTATTTTTTTATATCTTATTCATGAAACAAAAGACAGACACAAACAAAAGAGGTGCGTGTGTTGATATTTATAATTGTATACAATATTACACACTATTGAATATTATTACTTCAAGAAATGAAGTGAATAAAGAAAAAAAGGAAAAGAATAAAGGCTGATAATAGGTGTTACTGGACCCTATGGAGTCTCCCTAAAAATCTAAAAAAAAAAGGGTCTACCAAACGTATTGTATGGAAGTGAAATCTGGACGCTCAATGCGAAGAATGAAGGCATTATAAACAGATGGGAAAGGAAAATTTTGATGAGGATATATGGCCCTACTAGAGATGGAGATATATGGAGGATAAAAAGCAACCAGGAACTAAGAGAACTGTACATAGCTCCAGATTTGGTTGCTATAATAAAGCAAAGAAGATTAAGATGGCTGGGCCATGTTCATAGAACGAGCTCCCACAGAATGCCAAAAATCATGTTCAATGAAATGAAATGAAAATAAATTTTATTCTGGGGCCATTGCCTCTTAATAATAATTATAATGAACAATTAATGGCGACCTAACTGCCGTATATATAATTAGGAAACATAAAAAAGCAAGAAAAATACAATTAAAATTAAATTAAGGAATTTAAAAGAAATTTAAATTACAATAAAAAGTAATAATGCATGTTTTGAAATATCACAAGAAAAACAAATTATATCTTAAGGTTAGAATTTAAAATAAGCTACGAAAACAAAAATAGGGGGAAAAATACAGTAAACAAAGCTAAGAATATAAATTATCCGGAAAAATAATGTATCTTGTCTGATAAAATAATATAATTATACCAAAACCAATTATACAAATTTAGTGCATTTGTACTAAAATAATACTGTACTAAATGAATATTATATTCTGAATATTCATATTTCATTTTTAAAAACAGTTTCTTCGTCGATATGACTCATTAGATTGAATATCTAACAAGTAAACGAAAAGTCGGGATTTGAAGCTATTATGAGAGGAGGAATGGCGAACGATGGAAGGGAGGGAGTTCCGGAAGCTAGAAGCTCTGGAAATAAAGGAACGTTTGAAGGATGTTGTGTTGAAGGGAGTTAGGAACGGAGGAGTGGTCTGAGGAACGGGATCTGGTTTTGCGGGAACTCACTGATAACTTTAATGTTAATGCTTTGAGGAAATAGGGAGATGACTAAGAGGAAAGTGATTTGTAAATCACTTTACAATTATAATGGGCTCCCCGAAGGAGGGAAGAGAGAAATAGAACGGCTGGTGATAGGAATAACTGGAAGGGAATCGTGGAAGAGTCCAAGGTTCTGCATGGTAGTGTAGGGCCGTTGTTGTTGTTACTACACACTATTATTAAATGTACGGTCAAATTATTATTATTAATTATAGTAGTGGCTTCAATAAAAATTTTACATCAGGAAGTCCTCAGGCCATTTTTTTTTACAAGCCTAAGAGGGTTATCGAGAATCGAGTGTGAAGCAAGTTGGAAGACTGATGAATCGAGTGGGAATAGAGTTTACTATGAAATGATTCGTATCTTGTTTACTCCAAATCTGCAATATATGAGAGTTCTAGATCGTTATGTATAAGTTTGTGACATAATAAGGAGCCTTGAGGATTATACTAAGGATTTTGGATTGTAAGGATTGAATTCGGAGTTTGATGGAGCCTCAAAGCTCTACTTCGTATGTCCAAATGGGTTTGTTTTGTTTATTTCGTTTAGCGTCACTTTATGCTACTATGGCTAATCGGACGATGCTACGGTGGGAGTCCTTAATTTAAAATTTCAACAGATTTGTTTTTTCTTTCCTTTTTTTGTATATTCCAATTTTTTTCCGAAAAATTGAAAAGCTCAAATATCTCTCGACTTGGGAACTTTTAATTAATTCCATCAAAGGTTTTCCAATTATCTAAATCCTCTGACTCAATCCAGGTCCGTTGATCCGTGTAATCCTCCCCAAAGGTCGAAATGTCAAATGGCCCCGAAAACTTTTAATAAATATGTATATCACAATTTACTAAATTGCTGGCCTTCATACTGAAGTTATGATTTTATCTCTGTTTACCGAATTCAATCTCCACATGTTTTCACCAAAGTGATTTGGATGAAAATGTTTGTATTTGTTTTAGTTCTGCTTTGCTATCCACAAAAATGAAAAAACAAATAATAATAATAATAATTAAAGAATCTTTACTATTTGGGTAGTGTAGAACCTTTTTCTTTAATTTAATACGTCTATCTATATAATTTAATTATTGTTCTATTAAAGTTTTTTAGAATTGATCTGATCCACACACAAGACTTAAAAGACAAGAAACTGCCCCTCGTTACAGATTACTTCAACATTTATTAGACAAACGTTCAAAGTTCAGAATTAATTACCAAAGACTAATATACATGACTGTGATTAGACCTATTTGGAAGTACGGAGTTGAGCTTTGTGGCTCCACTTAACCACCCAATGCATCTCGTATCCAATCCTTACAATCCAAACTCTTTCGAAAAATCCTCAATGCCCCTTACTTTTTCACCAATAAACATATCAATAATGATCAATGATTTAGCACAAACCATATATCTATCCTTTCATAGTAAGCTCCATAACCACTCAAATCCCCTAATTTCTCAACTTGATTCCCCCACCATTCTCTATAATCCTCCGAGGCGTCTGAAAAGAAGATGGCCCAGAGACCTTCTAGTGTAGAATTTTTATTAAATTGCTACTGATGAGTAATTCTTTTCAAGTTTTGTCACGTCATTGTAATAGTAAACGGCACATTTATTTGATTTATATATTTTGTACAGTTGTAAATTTCAATAAATTGTTATAATAAATAAATAAAAAAAAAAAAAAAAAAAAAAAAAAAAAAAAAAAAAAAAAAAAAAGAATTTATCTGTATTTTTTATTAATATTTTATGGAAAAAAAGCACTAATATGGATAACTAGGTCTTGAGAATATACCTATACTTTCCTAGCAAGCTTAATAACTTATAAAATCCACTAGTTTCTCAACTTGCCTCCCATTTTATTTTAGATAACCCTTCGAGTTGTCTAAAAAGAAGATGGTCTTATGATCTTCTCTTATTGAACTATTATTGTATAGTTGCTTTACAAGCAATTGACATATAGTTTTAAGAATTAAGATCACATTTAATAGATCTATTTTTATTATTTTGTATACTGAAAAAAAAAAAAGAGTTTGAAACAGGGACTAACAAAATTTAATTACGATGTCGTAAAAATAGTTTCAAAACCAAAGAGGAATACCGTCTATTCCAACTTACTGGCAGATGGTAGTATACTTTTACCAAATTAAGGCTGGAAGTAGCTGTTAATAATGACTTAACTTTGAAGAATAGTTTTCAATTATGTTTGCTCAAATAAAGACATACCAATACACTAGGACATACGCAATAAGCCATTAGTAACTTCATGCTGACTTTATTGCTAATAAATAATACATAATTTATTACTTTATGAGATATGTATAATAACTATTTATTGATGTAGATGTAGTGACAACGGTGCATACTAAACAAGGTTGCCTCTATTCCCACTTCGGTTCGGCCATCGTTGCATAATCTCTTTGATAAGGAAGGCCCTTATCTCCGTAATAGTGATATGACGAGAAAGTAAAAGCCAACAATGAGATAACATCAATGTAAACAACGTAAATTAAAAAAAGAAAAAAGTGTAAAAACAATTGAATAGTGAAAAGTATTGCTATGTCCGTCTCTGTTTGAGTCCGGATCAGCATTAATCTAATTATAGGGACGCCAGCCAGGAATTATTTCCTGACAAATGATAAATAAGTATTATTTAAATAATTAATTAATTTAATAATGTCTTCTCCAGAAGGTGATCGTGGGGCCAGATAATTGAGATATGTTAATTATAAATAAGGGTAAACAAATATATTAATTAACGAGTGGCATGCAAATGGTGAATAAATGACGGTTGAACTAAAACAATATATATTCCATTATGGGTTGACTTATAAAAATTACAACTAGAAATAAGAATCATAGCTTAGGTTTAAAACTTATACGACAACAAATAACTTAACCTAGACTTATCTTCTTAGTGATGCTATGATGGGTGATGCTATGTTGTGGGTTCATAGTGCTAAGCCGGGAGCTCCCAAGCTCCGAAGGATCCAGGAACTAGCTCAGAAGGGACCAGACCAGCCATCTCCTAGACTCTCTCAAATACTCTCCTCGACTAAAACTCCTCTCAAAAACTGATCTAAAATCTTTTTCCGGCCTTTGTTAAAGTATACGCTCCGCCCCTTGTACTCGGACACGCCCACCGACTTTCCAGTTTTATGAATTTTAGAAAAACTCAAAATACAGAGTTTACCCCGAATATCACCTGGTAAGGGATAGGCAGGTTTTACACGGATATGGGTCTATACGTTTTTGGTGTAATTTATTCACCCACAAAAACGTAATATTTTGAAACGACTTAGATCTGTTGTTGCTCGGGTCAAAGATTTGCCGACAGTTTCCTGATAATATATTTAATAGAGAATCTTTTTTTATATATATTTGTCGCTCGGACCTACCGTTTAAGAGCTGTATTGGTTTGGATGAAAAAAGTCAAGTTGTCCTACATTTTTTAAGTTTTGCAGCTTTTTTGACACGCTGTAGCTCTGTTGGTGTTACTTATATTAATAATTTGACGGTAGTTTTCTGATCTGAAGTTAATTGGAAAATATTTTTAGCTATATAAAATTTGTCGCAAGTACCTACCGTTTAGGAGCTATATTAGTATGGATGTAAAAAAGTAACGTTCTAAAATGTGTCGACAGTTTCCTTATCAGAAGAAGTATTTATAGATATACATATCTATGTTCTATTGTTTTTTTTACAGGCAGGGAAAAATTAATTTTTTTTTCTTTTTTTAACTTTTGAAACCTACTTGGTCTCATAGACATCATAGACATGCGGATCAGTTAAAAAAAACGTGAATTAACAAAATCCAATTTTTTTAGCTAAAAACATTCAGGACAATCACGAAAGCACCTTAGTATGTAAACGACATAACTTAACATACATGTCTTCGTATGCCAAGTGTTAATGAACGAATACAGACTCTGTAACAACTTCACAAAAAAATTCATGAATATGCCAACATAATCATATAATCTAATATCCCTTTATTTCTAATATATATGTATATATATAATAAAGTATATATGTATTTATATGTATAATAAGAGATACTCACCTCTTAGTGTAAAAAAAAAAAAATTGGGTGAAACTAGAATGAAATGTAACAAAATGCCGCAGATCTCACTTTTCTATTCCAACCCGTTGCAGATATACGATAAATCAAAGACTTTTTTGAGGAAACCACGTTTTTTTTTTCATAAAAGCTATAATATCTCCATTTATTGACTGAACCTCAAGAACCTTACTAAACATTTAATAGTAACAGACAAGAAATTTATCCACACACACACATATATATATGTTTAAGCCGATAGATCATTACGTTTTGCATTCGATGGGGTATAGGCCTAATATTATTTTGAACAAATTCTTGAGGGTCATGACCTATCTAATGCAAGACTTTGAACAATCTTACTGATTTAAAATTTCGTAACTTTAATTTGTTTTAATTTCTGCTTGATTTTATTTAATTAAATTTTTAATAATCCTGATAAGAACAATCGAATAAAAATATAAGCTCATGTAGCAAATCGTGTAATGTTTCATGGTAACACAACATATGATATTATAATCGATAATCCAATAGTATGGGATATAGTTGGCAATATATATATTTTTTTTTCACATGGATTTGGGGGTCTATACATTTTTAGTATAACCTACAAAAACGTAATATTTTGAAATGTTGTTTCACATGTTCTGGTTTTATGTTGGAGTTAAACACCAAAATCAGAAGCGAGAGAAAATGATAAAAAAAAACACTGGGTGGATTTTTTAGCCAGTCATTATATTTTTGGTTCTATTGATATTCATGGTATTTTTTAATTTAAAAATCTTCACCATTTATTATTTAATATTTTTTTATTCGTGAATAAAATAAACGAGAGAATAAGCGGAGGTAAATAAAAGAAAATGCCGGGCTCAATAATGAGTCTGCAGGGAATAAAGCATTTCCTCACTAACCCTTTTATCAAGGGTAGCCGCTGAAAAAATCCGCTTAGTTCTCTCGTTTAAATTTGCCTGCTATGAGAAAAATCAATTATATTATGTTAGAATATCTTTATTCTTAGGTTTGTACAATAATATATTTTAAGAATTATCTATACTATTATATAAAAGGACAAGTTATTTTTCGTTTGTGATCTCTAACCGAGAAAACTACTAATCCAATCTTAACCACATCATCTTCAAAGTTCAAGGAAGGTTTAGCAATAATAAATATTAAAGATTTTCAATTATATTGCCATAAATATTTGGTACGCAGTGAAGTTTGATAATCGACCGATAGATGGCGAGCACCATTCGAGAGAGGTTACAAAGGTACGGTGTTATATTGAGCTATAAATTGATAATAAGATTTGCTTGATTCAATTAAATTGCTATAAAAAAAACAAACTACAAATATGTATTGTGACGTGTGAATTCCAGTGCAGTTTAAAAATCGACAGATGGTGGCGATTCTGAAACAGATTTTGCAATGGTAAAACTTTTAAACCCAATTGTAATAAATTTAAACTAAAACATCTTCATAGTTCTATGAAGATTTACACTAATAAATTTTACTAGAATAATAATGATTAAAATGTATAGCCTTGAGTGGCAGAAACGAGGTTTGCTCAACTGTGATATACTTTTATGGTTAAAAATTAAAATCAAACCAGATGGGTAGATGAAATTATATCTATCGATAAAATGATTACTGCCAATTGGAGGTCTAATTATGCTTTTACGTACTCTTCGAACACCTAAATAATGCTAAATTTCAAACTTTACTACAAGATTTTTATCGCTAAACAAATGAACTTCAATTATTAGTTAAAATAATGATTATTTATGAGAGCGGGCGAAGCCGCGATGAGGTATGCTAGTTATAAATAAACAGACAAATTATTTGGAGGATCATCAGAAATGGAGTGTGAAGCAAGTTGGGAGACAAGTGGATTTGAATGGTTATGGAGCTTACTATGGAAGAATAGGTATCTGGGCGAAATCCGCAACATACGGAACATTAGGTCTTTATGGAAACGAAGGATTTTGGATGGCAAGAATTGTATACGAGATGAATTAGATGGTTTAGTAGAGCCCCAAAGCTCAACTCCATATGTCCAAATAGGTCTAGTGAATGTTGAAGAAGCCGAAAACGACGAGCAGCTTCCTGTCGTTTTAGTCTGTTATGTGGATTTGTTAAACGTTTGCCCATTTGGAGTCCTAGATAGCGGATCTGTTCAACAGGGATCAGTGGAATGTTATTAAAGCATATTGCAGAAGAAGTCGTAGGTTTACGACGAAGAGTAAAGGTTATTTGAGGGGGTTTTGTGATTCTTAAAATGATTTTTGTTACCACAGAATAAGATTATTTTTTATTTTATTGCATATCCAAATCCGCATATAGATCAGGGGTGCTCAAACGGTACGGATCGACTAGTCGATAGTGCTTTTTGGGTAGATCTCGAGAAGAAAAAAAATTTTAATAAGTAGGTAGGTAACTAAACTACAAAAATGTAACGACACTGCTTGCGGCAAAAGGTGGCTTTATCAAAGGAACGCGCGGCACTTGTCAAGAAAAGCCGTGTTGTTTCTAGACGAGAGACAGTACAGTCTAGTTTTCGGGCGGCGCGTTTGACGGGAACATTCGAGACTTTCGTTCACGCCGATATAATGGTTGCGCCTGCAGGAATTGGAGTCATTCTGAATTGTAACTTGATGGCGATCCTACGTCGATACAAAGTTTATTATTAAATAGTGGAAAATGAGTGCAGTGAAGAAATCTAAAACGTATCATTTTAATAAGGATTGGGAGGAAGAATTTTTCTTTTGTATGGTGAAGGGTAAGTGCATTTGTGTTATTTGTCGTGCGTCAGTTGCAATACCTAAGCGTGGTAACTTAGAGAGGCATCATAAAACGGTTCATAAAAACTATGAAAAGGATTTTCCGCTACCGAGTGAATAAGAAAACGAAAAGTAAGTGATTTGATATCTTGTTTGAAAAAAGAACAATCCATGTTCACAAGACCAGCCAAACAATCAAAAGCTGCTACGATCGCGTCATTTAAAATATCTCATATTTTGGCGAAACACAAGAAACCATTTGAAGATGGATCGGTGGTGAAGGAAGCATTTATTGAAGCGGGTGAGACTTTATTTGGAGATTTTAAAAATAAAACAGAAATCATGTCTGCTATTAGAGAACTTCAGTTATCTCGTCCGACTGTCACAAGGCGTATTGAAGTCATGAGTCAGGACATCGCAGATAAACTAAAACATGATATCATGGAATGTACATACTTTTCTTTACAGTTCGACGAATCCATCGATATGACAGACACTGCCCAGCTGTGTATTTTTATTCGGATGGTATTCAATGACATGTTGGCTAAGGAAGAATTTTTGACAATCATTCCTCTGAAGGGGAAGGCCCGTGGCGAAGATATATATGACGTTTTCTTCAATTTTGTAAAAAACTACGAGCTACCAATATATAAATTAGTGTGCATTACAACCGATGGAGCACCAGCAATGACTGGAAACAAAAACGGTTTTGTGGCATTGTGTCGAGCTAATGAAGAATTCCCTTCATTTTTTTCATTCCATTGCATTATACATCAACAAGTTTTGTGTTCAAAAGTTTTAAACACGGAGGAAATTATGGGCATTGCAACAAAAATTGTGAATTCCATCCGTGCACGTAGCTTGCAACGGCGGCTCTTTCAGTTGCAGTTGGAAGATAGGGAGTCAGCTGAACACACTGATTTAGTTCTTCACACGGACGTCAGGTGGTTGAGTCGCGGAAAATTCCTAGAAAGGTTTCAAGAATTATTGCCCGAAATAACAGCTTTTCTAGACGAAAGAGGTGATGACACTCAGATTTTGAAAAACGAAAAATGGCTAAATGATTTGGCATTTTTGACTGACATCACAATGCACTTAAACACCGTTAACTTGGAGCTTCAAGGTAAAGGAAAAACTATTATTGAGATGATTAGCGCAGTAAACGCATTCAAAAGTAAATTGCAACTTATGATAGATCAACTGAAAAGAAAGGATCTGAAACATTTTCCGTCTTTGAAAGCAAGGATTCCTCAGTTGAATTATGATACGTATGAGGCTGAATTATCAAATATTTTGGGACAATTCGAAATGCGTTTTTATGATTGCAGTAAATTGGAAAATATAGCATCATTTATGAGTTATCCTTTTTCATGTAAAAACATTGAGGAATTAGCTACTGAAATAGCAAGTCTGTTGAATGTTCTGTTGAAAATGAGTTGGTGCAGATTATATCAGATATACATCTCAAAGCTACAGCATCTGATACAAATTTCTGGTGTTTTATATCTGAAGATAAATATCCGAATGTAAGGCAAATCGCCCTTCAACTGACGGCATTTTTCGGGTCAA
Organism: Euschistus heros; assembly: GCA_003667255.2. Taxonomy (NCBI): domain Eukaryota; kingdom Metazoa; phylum Arthropoda; class Insecta; order Hemiptera; family Pentatomidae; genus Euschistus; species Euschistus heros. Next base: position 247,461 of record RCWM02000145.1, read on the forward strand.
CTTACTTGTGCGAGTCTGCATTTTCTGAAATGAAGATAATTAAGTCAAAATATCGCAATCGACTAACTGACGATCATATGTCATCATGCTTGAGATTAGCACTCAGTGGTTACGTACCATCTTATGAAAAGTATGCTGAGGACATGCAGTGCCACGCTTCAACATCCAAAGCCACTCCTTAGTTAAGTTTAACACCATATGTAACTCTTTTGTTTTGTAACAACAAATAAACTCGCAATTTTGAATAACTATGAGTTTTTTCATTGATATTGTAGAGAAGAACCTAACTAAACCTAACCCAAACCTTGACTAAAATAATGTACCTATATTGTGCAGAAAGCTAATATCTATATATGCTACGGTACACCCTACCTAGGTAGGTAGGGTGTATCGTGTATGTACGACAACCCTGCATCACACACACTTGCAGTCTCAGAGTCGATCGTAAGTAGTCTAAAAATATTGAGGTAGATCGCCAGCAGTTCAAGTTTGAGCACCCCTGATATAGATAGATCAATGGACCCTCCCATATAATGTGGGCTTTGGTGATAAATAAAACTCAGAACCTTTAAATGTTCAATTTCTTAAATAAGAATTTGAATAATCAATTCTGTTTGTAGTTTACTAATTTATTCCTTGAATAAATATTGGTTCGAAATAGTTTTGGTTCGCTATTTTACCACATACGAATGATTTTTTTTGTAAACGCAATTTATTTTTTAGGAAAACAATTTCCTGTTACCGAAACATCACTGCCATATCTAGACTCGTTGAGTAATAAATGCATCTTAATCCAAGTGCATCTTAGACAGTGCAGCGCTGCTCAGTTGTAATTGCACCATTACAACCAGTATTACAATCTGTCCTTGGCCAATGCTTCACCACATGCTAATAGGATATGTCGCAGGTAGAAAATTAATATATTTGCCACACGAGTTAGATTCCTAATCATCGAAGGATTTGTTAATGAGTTATAAACCATTTATGGGAAATGAATAGAGATAATAACTAATCATATCAACTTTAAGTAATTGATATTTTTCTGTTTAGATTACACGTGCGTTTCTTTAAAAAAAAGAATATAAAGATTTTATTTTCTTCTTTGAAAGAATTTTCTTCGCTGTTCGAAGTTTCCTTCAGCCAAACTCCTCCTTCATACGGTTCCTCCACTCCTCTCTTCCCATCACCTTCTTCTTCCGTTAGCCCCCACCGCACCATACTTTCAGCCACATCTCTCCACCTGAAGATTTTTATAAACAAAAATCTTAATAATTTTAATATACCGCTAGTGGAATTGATTCAGGAAATTTTCATTCCTTTTTATGATCCTAGATCGATCAATCAACTGCAATATCTCAATGAGTTCATTGCCGATAACAATTTAACTGAAAGGGAGTTGTATTTTTATCTCTTTTTACCTAAGCATGAAATTTACACTTACATTGAACACTTGGGAATCTGCAAAATTCGATTATTTGTAAAATCTTTTGATATATTTTTCACAATTCTTACTGATTCCAAAAAACATTAAAACGTGTACCAACCTTAGTAAAGAAGTTTAAAGGCGGATATCCACTATGTTCGCGAACCACCAGCGCTCCACGCTCCTGTAACCCTAGTAATGCGAACGTGGTTTGCGAACACGGCCGCTCCCCCACGTGCTGTGTTACACGATCGTATAAGAATCGACAAGAGTCAGTGGCTAATGCCACCTGTATTTATATTAATTATTTGGTTTAAGATCTCGTTTTTGGCGAGCGAAATTTTATGAAGAGGGAGCTAAAGATAATTAGCCTCATATCTCGAGAATTAAGTGTTTTTGTGATTGTCTTCCTCAACCTTCGAAAATCTTTTAAACTTGGTAGCACTGTTTATTCAAAGAGAATTGAAAGTATAATAATAAACTGATAATTTTGCATGAATTTATCCTGAATTCATGATTTTATTATGAATTTACATCTGTATTACAAAAATTAATCCAGTGAATATGGGATATATAATTCAAAGTAATGACATGATAAGATCTTGTAGAGGACCTTACCGTTAGTTCTATTATAGAAAAATATCCCGAGGCTATCTTCTTTTGAGACGCCTCGGAGGATTACCAGGAATGGGAAACAAGTGGATTTGGATGAGTAATTAGTTTATTGTGAAAGGTAATGTATCTGGTTCGTGACAAGTTAGCGATATATAAAAGAAGCATTAAGGATTTTGAATTAGAGTGATTGGATGCGGGAAGAATTATATGGTTTAGTGGTGAAATTCAATAAGCTAATAGTATTAAATTGAAAATACAAATTTCAAGTTTGTTTCTTTTTGTAACCTTTATGTGATCAGGAGAAATTTCTCAGTAAACTCGAATCCCGTAGAGTCATCCATATTTCCCAATCCAGCTGGAGTTCCCCCACATCACCGTCCTTGGATATACCCTTGCTCCTATAGCCTCAACTGTTTATAATGGCGACCTCTCAGCATTCCAGGACTGTCCTCAATGTCTTTTCGGTGAATCCATTTCCAGTATCCCAGATATCGTAATGGTTAATGTCATGTGTATTAGACATTTCTTATTTAATATTCAGATTATGTACCTGTAGAGCAGTACTGTGTCGGTACCAAAATATTTCGATTTTTGGTATCGATACCTCAATTTAAAAATAAATTGCTATTTCAAAACATAATCCGAAACTAAGATAAAAAAAACAAAAACAAATCGATTTAAAAAACAATAATAATTCAGGAAATAAATTAGCAATTCACTAGTAGCATTTAATATCCATAGCATATAATATCCATAACATATTATTAATTAATGTTATTAATTATACCTAATTCGGATAATTTACAATAATATAATTCAATTCGAAAATTCTTATTTTGGAAAATAAAAATTCCAATATATTTTTCAACCGACTTCAAAAAAAGAGAGGTTCTCAACTCATCTGTATTTTTTTTTGTGTATGTTACGCGACTACTCGGTCAATTCGGAATCAACTTTGATGATTATTTTTTAGATCGATAGGGCATACTTCAGAGGTGGTCCCATAAAAAGTATTTTGAAATCAACGCAGCACTTTTTAAGAAAAAAAAAACAGTTAATAAAAATCATATAATAATCTAATTATCCACGGTAACTAAATTTAAATTATTAACAAAAATTGATAATTTACTTATACAGTCAACTCTTGATGTGTCGTACTTCGATAAGCTGAATTCTTAAATAATTCGAACGAAATCTACGGTCGGAAGTACATTATAATTAAATTTCACCTCAAAGAGACGATTTCAGACAGAAAACGTAAGAAATTGTGTAAATAAGTCGAACTGAAAATAGGGTTCAAAAGAGAGAACTTCTAGGACCACCTCTATGAAATGAACTGCGTATTAAGGTGAGACTACTCTGACGTGACGTGGGTCCACGTCATAATGCGTGGGATATAAAATCTAACACAGGTTTTTGGGTGGTTACGTTCATATTGAGCTGACGTGACGTGGGATGAGGCAATCTGACGCCACACGCCATCTGACGCGTGGGAAGAATATCAAAAGTTTTAGATTTTCGTCCGATGTGGGAAGGCGTCAGAAGAGTCAGGTGGCTTCCCCTGTGGAACAGTGTGATGTTTCGCCCTTATAAATTTGTTTGTACGTAGGTATGTAGCTTGAATATCAGATAATCGGTAATCCCTACACCCCTAAATTAAGAAATATATTTAGTGATCCTTTACCCTTATAAAATTGTTTGTATGTAGGTATGTAAATTGATGATCAAATTTTACGAAAATCATTTGAATTTTAACCCCCCCCCCCTCTCCCACTTCCATTAAAAAAATAAAATAAAAATCAATAAAGTGATGTGTCACGCTTATAAAATTATTGGTATGTAGCTATGTAACTTGATTACCAATTTTTCGAAAATCAGTTGAATTCTGACCCCCCTCCCGTCGCCCCCCTCCAAAAAATAAAATAAATCAATACAGTGGTGTTTCACACTTATAAAATTATTGGTATATAGGTATGTAACTTGATTATCAAATTTTTCGAAAATCAGTTGAATGCCAATTCCTCCTCCCCCCTGTCGCCAACCTCGGGGGGGGGGGATGTTTTACCCTTATAGAATTATCGGTATGTAACTTGAATATCAAATTAAACGGGTATAGAGATGAAGTTTACACATCAAGTCGACACGCTTTCCGGACGGAAAGCGCGGCCTCACATTTTGGCTCCACAAGTTTGACCTACACGCTTTCCTGTTTGAGGCTCTTTCCGTACGGAAAGCGTGTATGTACCTATTGATAGGAAAAAGTATCAATCAATATCAAATATAACCAGACATGATTATAACAGATTTTTATGATCTAAATTAGGTTATAGTTTTTGTCATTCTGTAATAGCACTTAAACCGCTCTTCATCTTCTATTAATTGAGGCATTAAATTTTGGGACACCCCGAATTGGTCTCGCTCCATGTTGATAGAATGGACCCATTCTCTGGACGAGTAAATGGATGCAATACACAAAGCAGCCATTTCATTTCTTCCAGCATGTCAAAAACACGGAATAAAGTCATGGTTGGAGATTCAATACAAACTGTCGGGAAACGCAATGGGCACGAAGTAGTTGCTATAAGTCAGGCCAATGTGAACACCGCTTTATATCTGACGTGGTCCCACGATGCCTGACAAGACGTGGGAACACGTAACGTCAGAGTAGTCTGTGTTTAGCTTTAGAAGTCATCGCCTCTATAACTCGAACTCATATTTAAAGAATTTCATGTGTAATTTGTTTTCCTGTTTCCCGTCATTGTTTACTTTCCAGTTCATAGTTACACCAGTCACTTATTATTAGTTATTCACTCGAGTGGTTTTACAGTGGCTATTGAAAATTCCTTCAATTAACGAAAAGTTAAAATTGATTTGTAAAGTGGAGTAATGAGAAAGGAGTTGTGCGTTTGTTGCTAGTGAATTCCGAATTCCGCGTAGTTCTCTTTCAACCATCCTAAAGAATAAAGAAAAGATCCCTCTGGTGGAAGGCGGTAAGTCTACTTTTAGGCACCCTCAAAAAAAAAGCGCAGTTCAGTTGAAAGTTATAAGATAAATTGGTACCGGGTATTTAATTTTCTGTATCAATGATTTTATATGTATGTACAAACAACATACACATTAATGAAAAATATACGTAATGATTTCAACTACAATTTTGTGTTCAATTTTCCCATTATATGAAGATAAGTAGAATGATAACCTCGATAATTCTTTGTTCATTAAGTCGAACCATTTTTCAGGGTAGCTTGAAGATCGAGAATTGACTGTTTAAACAAAAATACTCTCACCACTAAAAAGTAAAAAATAAAAATTATTTAAAAAAAAAAAAAAAAACCGACTTCAAGATTAAACCTACATATACAAACTTGAACTAAAAAATAAAAAATAATATTTTAATTGCTTCGAAACAAAAACCATTAAATGACAATCAACGAAATTATCGACACTTGTACAGAATTTTAAAAGAAATGGTAATTTTAAAGATCCTCCCACTGTTTCATCACCGCCACACCGCTGTCTCCGGCCATTCGAAAGTGTATTGCAAAGGCAGGATTAAACTGTCCTTCTTGGCTGGCACCGACTCCAAAAATAAATGATCATAGATTGTGAATAGGTATATAAGTGTCAACAATTTCGTTATTGTCATTTAATGGTTTTTGTTTCGAAGAAATTAAAATATTATTTTTTATTTTTTAGTTCGTTTGTATGTGAAGGTTTAATCTTGAAGTCGGTTTTGTTTTTTTTCTAAAAATTATTTTTATTACTAATTAAGGAATTGAAAATGCTACTAAACTCCTAGCATTGTAGGTGCACTGGATTTGTTTTAATTGAGTATTAGGGTTCGAAAACTAGGATATACATGTACCAAAATGTAATATCATCTTTATTCTAGGACATATCGTTCCTTGAGAATAAATAATATGTTTAACAAAATGGTGTTATTGTCTGAGTGGCATGATTTCGTTGATTAGAGATTGTAATGTTATTTATTATTATTCAATAGCGAATAAGTATCTTCAAAAAACTGAAGTTTCGCTTGCAGTTGAATGGGATTTGTTTTTAATTCTATATAAAGGAGGCTTGGTCATTAGGAGAAGAATTGATGAATAACAATAACGTAATTAGATATCACAAATTATTGTCAACGTCAGCGGTATCGATTGGTTCCTGGTAATTGACGTTGGATCATCGATTCTCGATAGCGATTCTTTTCTCAATAATCGATGGAACCAGGAATCGACACACCCCAATGTAAAGAAAACCATGCCACTCATATACCGATGTTCTTCCTTAGTTACCCAGAATGCAATGCTACCACCTTTACCCACAATGCCTATTAGAAGTCAGAACAAACAGCTGTGAATGATAAGAGTGGGTTGTTTCTTCTTGCAAACTGTACTGTTATTTGTCGGTACTAATATCTTAATATAAACTGAGGAATATGTAAATAACATGGAAATAAGGGCTTTAAATATAGTTTCTTTTGTTTTTATAGTGAGTAAATCTCTTGTATTAACAGCTGATGTAATTGTTTAATAGTTAATCTAAATACGAGGTGTGATCAAAAAGTTCCAGGACTGAATTTTTATACATTTATTCATACAAAATACAGGTTATTCAAATTTGTCTCCTTCGAAGTACTCCCCTTGGGAAGCTACACACTTTTCCCACCGGTGTTTCCACTGATCAAAGGCCCCAGAAAACTCTTTTTTTGTAAAGGTGTTTAGCAACTGCTCCGTTGTTTTTTTCTTTAATTTCGTCAACTGTTTGAAATCTTCGTCCTTTCAGGTGTCTCTTGAGCTTCTGAGGGGGAAAAGAAGAAAAAGTCGGCTAGAGCCAGGTCTTTCTTGGGTGGAGTATGGGGGGCTTTCACGGATTGTTAGTCGACGGTCTGATCGTACGAGAGCGTTCACAGTTTTAGCAACATTGTCATCATTTCCTTGATTGACGTTGAAGGGAGCGTTCACTTTAGCAACGTCCGGAACGAGCATCGTCATCTGTGGATGTTCGGCCATCTTTAAACCTCTTGAACCACTGACGGCAGACATTCTTCACCAAAAGCCTCTTGTAACATCAAAAAGGTTTCAGAAAACGTTTTGTTCAGTTTCACACAAAACTTCACACAAACACGTTGCTCTTCTTTCACATTCATTTTCATAAAATAGCCAAACTCTATAAAACTAACCTCAAACAAACTGTGCTAATGTTACTTTCAGTGATGTTGTGATTGATCTGCAAACACAGCTGTGTTCCTGTTGAGTCAGGCAATACAATGCTGCCAACCGCATCGCTGTGAGACATTGCATTCCCATAGTATATAAAAAGTCCTGGAACTTTTTGATCACACCTCGTATGTATTGTAAATAGAACTTTTGTTACAGAGATAAATGCAATTGTATCTTTATTTATTTTTAAAAAAAATTACAAACCATTATATCAAGTTCAGCAAAAAAAATTTTCAATTTACAATCTTTAGAACGTCAAACAGCCGTTCTGTAACGTTCAATTTGCCGGAAGGTTTACTCTAAAAGACCTTCAATTTTCTTTAATAGCATCAGAAATTAGTATGGTTTTACTTATGTAATAATTCATTTCAAAGGACGTAATATCGCGAATACTACGCCGAGAGATTTTCCACGAAAAATTCGGTGTAATTCTGTGGTTTCTGATATTGTAGGAGGAAAAAAAAAGTCGGTTGTAATTAAGTAGTCATTCTTCTGAATCTTCCATATTAGGGTGAATAATTGGTTCCATAATTGCTGTGAATCCGGTTGGTTGAGTTCATACGAAATGAAGAAACATGTTCGTTACTATACATTTATTTTATATACTTAAAATTCACGCAATGATTAAACAATTTATTTTGATTTTGATTAAGTCCCGTAATACACCAGCACGCTAAATATGTATTTTTTGGCAAAATATGATGATTTTGACTTTTTCAGTAGGCTAGTTTTGGGACTTAATCAAAATTTAATATATAGGGCCTGATAGTAAAGTTAACCGACTTTCAGATGGAAAAAATAAAATTTGGATCGAAATATTAGTTTCGGAGTTATAGCCAAAAGTGTACCGACAAACAGGCTTTCGCGGAGAAGTGCGAGCATAGTGAAAGAGTACTGAAAGAGGGGTGTAGAGTTTAAGACGCTTATGAAGTTTTCCATATGATTCATCTTCGGATTCCCCAGGTCACACGTTTCTTCTTCGCTACTTGCCTATTCCAACCACTAAAAAAACAAAACAACCTCCCTACATTCTTGACCTGATTACTCTGAGCTCTTTTATCCACCTCCTGAATACGTCCCAGCGATTTGAGCTGTATTCCCCCTCCTATAGAACTGATGTATAGATATAAAAAAATCTTTTATCTTTCGTGCTACCTAATTTTAGAATTCCCTACACATTCCTATGCGTAAAGCTTCTTCATTAAATACTTTTAAACATAATTTATTTTCTTACTTTCTAGATAATCAATGTTTCTAGGTAATGTTTTATGTTTTCATAATAGGATGTATTTATAATTAATGTAATAATGTCGCCAGACAACAGTAAGGGAGTCTGTTGTACCATTTTTTGAAAAACATTTTTGATGTTTGGTGTCGGCACTCCCAGTTCAGCTATGAATGTTTTTCATTTGGTGACCCGTCAAAGTAATACTGACCAATAGTTGTAAAGTATAAAAGTCCCAATTTTTAGTGTTCTTTGAGAATGAGCAGAAAAATAAAAAAATAAAGTTTTTGTTTCAAGGTACAACATTGCTCCTGTACCTTGCAGCACCAACTGTTGTTTCTTGACCCAGCGGTAATTTTCAAAAATAAACCCCTAATAACAAAAGAGTACATGTATTTTTTTTAAATTAATTTTGTATTAGCTTTAGCGTTTTGTTATTTGACAAAAAGTAAACTTTAAGAAACTGTAAAGATCAGATGAAAAGCTTGTTAAAAAACTTTTAATGCTCCTATATATATCATTTTTTAGTTTAATTATATATGGATATTAAATTTGTAAATAGTTGAATATTGAGGTTAATTGTTATTATATATCTTTTAAATTTATGATATTTTAATTGCAAATGCAGCTTGGATTTGAGCATAAGAAATAACAAGGAACAGGATCGAAAACGAGGGCTATAAAACGTTGTTTTGATACAACGCCCGTTTCTTCAACCAAGTAATAAAATATTTAAGAAATATTAAGTTTTATATTTTGTAATTTTTATATATTATATATTTTTTTAAACTAAAAATTGTAATTAACCTGAGAATGGTGCATTTTTAAAACATATGCCGTGTTATATGTAACCAACGGTGAAATAATAATTGTTGAGGAGGGAGAAATAGATTGATCTATATGTAGGATCTAATTAGCCGTGATAAAAGCTTACATTGCATACCGAAATGTCGGCACGATGAATTAATACAATTCTATTTTGATTTCTTGACTGCATGCTCTAAAGGCTGATTCTCAAACTACAGGAAAATTTGTGTCCCCCGCCGATTAAAATTCAATGAAGTAAACTTCGTTAAAAATATTGTTTCCAAATCGATTTATGTCACGTGAGTTAATGATATTAATTGAATTTATTCGGGATTTTAGTGTTATAGGGTAACATTTTTAGGTTATTCTACGTCGATTAACATTGTCGTGGCTTGTCCCTATGCTTCGATTTACAATTATGTAAATTATAATTACTTGATAGGGCGAAACTAATTCAACTAATGGGTAGTAATATTAAAATATAATCGTGGAAGAAAGTGAAAATGTGTTTTTCAGGATTATAATGCCCAAGAAACCAATCCCTGTGTTTTCTTAACATTGGTGTGTCATTGCTAAAAAATTGATGAAAACGAATTCGAAAGCAATTTTTGAGCTTTTGTTTGCAGCGGCAGGTAGCTGTTTTTCGTGGACGCATCAGTTCGTAACCACATAACCATTATACGTGGGAATATCCTAGTGCAAATATCACCTCTGACTGTAAGTACATTCATAGTTCACATTGTCATGTCCATTATAAATCAGTTTAACCAAATATTTATTTGAAACGCGCCTCATGCGTTTTATAGTAAGCTACGGCCCTCTTAATATACTTCCGAGAAAATGCGAAATAAATGAATAGGGTTTCGGCGGTAATATGTTTAACTTTATTTTCACATTGTTGTGGTATCTTTATATTCCATGCAACTGTTAAGATACAAGACATTGTTAAAATTTCATTTTTAAATAATTTTAGAAATACACTGTGACCGAAATTTAGAGTGATATTGATATTGAAAGTGAATTTATGTGATATTATTTAAATTATGTGATGAAAAAATGCTTTAACGTTAAATAAAGACTGATATTCTTTATGAAGCAGGAATGTTTCATGTTTTATTTATTTTTTACAATGGAACATAAAACTACTAAGATCACACATTGTCATGTAGAAAGTCACATTGGTGTGGGGGTAAATTTACATTGGTGTGTGTGGGCATTCACATTGTCATGGGTTAAAGTAAAGTAATTCATGTGTTGATAATCCTCAGGAAGTATCAAATGTTTGCAGCAAGATTTATCAACATTTAGATTTAGAATGTTGGTAGCTAGAAATTTGCCTGTAGTTTGAATCACCCTAACCATTAGCTTCCACATTAATGATTTTAACTCTGTAACCTCTCTTGTTTAAGATTAGTTGATATTATCGAGAGTATATTGTTTGTAAAATTATAAACAACATCGTAATATGATAGTCGATAGTGTTACAACAATTATAATATCGATGTCGTAGATAGGGCTGTGCCCCAGTTAGCGTCGGGAGTGCTTAATGCTAATCCTAGGGGGCGGAAGTAGTTTCATTTGCATAGAATTATCTGAACAGGGAGAGGGGGGAGGGGGGGGGGCAATTTGTGGCCGCTGCAAACTTGGAATGAGATAATCTTTTGTTTAATGCCGCTCCTAATGGATTGCATTGAGTCCCTGAGATGTTTAGATGGAGGAGCTTCTTGAAATTAAGTATCTCAGTAGTTCTATTAGTAGCAACTTCGTTATAAATAAGTAGTGATAGTATGTAAATAGCTATAATGTATATCATAAGGTAAATGACATGTCAGGCATGAGGAAGAGCTATTTAGGTATCTAATAAATAAAGTTAATTAAATTCAAGGAGATCTCTCACCTACCTTTTTTTCAGTTACCTTGTTGTGTATTCATGTGTATAGTTACTGGTCACTGCTTCTATTGCGTTGTACAGCAATTAATACAGCTTTTAGGTTGTTTTTTTTTTAAATAAAAGTTATTTATTGATATTTACAACTGTACACATATATAAATAAGTAAATTTTGAGAAAATTATAAAGCATTACTCACAAGTAGCTCTTCGATAGTTCTACTGTAAAATGTCTCTTGGCCATCATCTTTTCAGACGTCTCACAGGATTTTGGGAAATGAGTGTGAGGCAAGTTGGGAGACTAGTGGATTCAAGTGGATTTGGAGCTTATTATGAAAGGATAGGTATCTGGTTTCAATCACCAACATATAGAACATTAGGATCTTTATGTATAAGTTTGTTTGTGACATAACAAGGAGCATTTAGGATTTTACGAAGTATTTTGGATTGTAAGGATTGGATACTAGGAAAATTGGAAGGTTTAGTGGAGCCCCAAAGTTCAACTCCACATGTCTAAATAAGTCTACTGTCATGTAAGCTTTGAACGCTGTTAACCAACTAATATCAGACGTACATCTGGGCATGCATAGTTAAACTTTGGGTCTTTACTGATCCATCAAATTTGATTCGTATACCTCAAATAAAATTATCTATAATAAGCTTTTCATAAGCAATTGTTAACGTTTAGTTTAACAATTTCTTGAAAAAACTAATGTTATAATTATTGTACTTTTTTCTTGTGTTGTGTTATTGTAATGTGCTTGTAAATCCTGATTTTTTTTTTTTTTTTTTAATAAGATCAAAATAGTTTAAAATTCCTAAAATATATCTAAAATTGCCTAAATATTTGTATGTTTTAAGTATTAATGTTAAAATATTGCAATTTTTGACTTAATATTTAATAAATTTTCACCGTTTAATTTTTTATTTATTTTTATTACTAACTAAATATTTTGCTATCGACATTTTCATGGCCACTCCTAATCACCACAGTCTGTCACATGCAGTCGTGTTTTATCGTCACATGTTCGAAATCACCAGTCTGCGTTCCTCGTAATTTATATCTGTTTATTTAACTGAGAGGAATATTTTAAATGTTTGCAACTTAATCTTTTTTTATCAACATATTGAGAAAATCTGAAGATAAACTTTTTTTTTTTCCAGAAAAAAAACCCAGAAGGTAATACAAAGCACGTGTAAAAATTTCACGTCCATGTTACTTCTTTTTGGAGCGATTAACTACTGTAAAATAAACACACACATATATGTATGTGTGTATATATATATATATTAAAGTGGCTACCTTACCATTATAGCAATAGAACGTGCAATAGCGGTTGTTTTTAAGCAAGCTACTGACGCAATAGAATATTTCTAGTTTAAATTATTCTAAATTATTTACTCGAAGGATTGCGACATTTGTAATATTTCTCTTCTATATTAGTTCCCTGTAATGGAAAATACCTTGCTGTATATCATTTTTGAAAAATTATGATTGATTTTTGAAAAATATTCTTTTTAAACATCAATGGGTAATTCGTTTTTTCATTTTCATCTTCTATTTTGAAGAATATTTTTTTTTTTTATAAAAATGAACGAAATATACAAGTTTTTTTTTTTCTTAAGGCAGATGTTTTTTGTCTAAGGGTCTATACTTATTTGATCTAAAGTTTGTTTTACACTCAAAAATGTAACGTTTTGACACTTTCTAGAACTGTTGTATGTTGCTTGGATCAAAAATTTGCCGAGAGTTTTTTTATCAGACATTTAATAGAGAATATATTTTTGTTTTTTTATAACTAGAACCTTATGTTTAGAAGCTATATTGTTTTGAATAAAAAAGTCAAGATTTGTCCATATTTTTTGTGTTGGGAATTTTTTGTTACGCTCTAGCTCTGTTGGTGTTGGTCAAAACAAAAATTTCATTGATAATATATTTTGTTTTATTGCAACATTTATCCCTTGGGCATACCGTTTAGGAGCTACATTAGTTTAAATGGAAATTGTCACATTTGAGACCCCCACTTTCTCTGAACTTTGAATAATCATTAATAAAATTTAGGGAAAACATAAAAAACTGTTCATGTTCCTTCCATAAGTGCTGACCAAGACAGTTTTATTTTTAAATTAACTCTTCTGGGTTCAGAAATATAATTTATGATGTTTCTATGTTTTAAAAATGTATCCAGCGGATGTGGAGGGAGAAATGTATTCGACAAAAAGCCAACAAGTCACCTACACTATTACTGTTATTGACAACTATTGATGGTGCAAATAACGAAAAACTTATTGATTTAAAATACAATGCAAACAAAAGTTATTTAATAATTATTAAATAACTATAAAATGAAATACATCAACTGCTATTAAAATTATACACTAATCTTCACATCCTCTAAAATCGCTGTTGTCATCGTCTGTTTCGCAGTCATAGATGATTGAGCTTGGATTTGATGATGTGGTAAATAGATTTCGATGGTACTCTTTGTTAGCACTATTTCCCAGGTACTCAGAAAGTTTTAGTACATACTCAACTTTTGCAGACTTCGCACCAGGAGGGAATGAGAATGCAGGAGGTAGGTCCAGAGCCCTAGGCATTTTGAAATTTGGAACTGTCACTAAGCATATGTGTGCCGCAAGTTTACGGCTCGATTTCCTTCAGCAAATTGCATCGAACGGACAATGCAGTTTGAAGGCTAGATTTTTAAGAAACATCTTCTCGGTCGCTTTTTAAATTTAAATTTAAATCGAATCAAACAAGTCGCCAACCAAGAAGTTTATTCATATTAATGTAAATAGCGTGGTTACCATTGATTTGGAATGCTGTGGTGGCAATCACATGAAAACTTATTGACATGTGAGGTTCTTACTAGAAACACTTCTGACTTATGGGCTTTTTACAGAATCCCTGTATTTTCAATATATTCTACAGGGTGACTTGTGGTGATTTTCATAGAAACATTGTTGTGATTATGTAGGCACTTCCTAAATCTAACATATGGCGCCATAAAGTCAATTTGACTAATGGGGTTTATGCTATCAACCCCTTAATTGTTAATTTAATTTAATTATTAATTGATGTTTTTGAATATAAAATGTAAATTTGGAAAAGCATTAGATTATTGATATAAACGTCCATAATGTAAAGTTTTCCCAGTCGGGGAAAATTGAGATTTTCGTATAAAGATTGCTTTTATTGAGCAAGTTGCTGCTGCTCCTCTTACTGGTTTTAAATACCATTGGAGGCTCAGTTAGGGCGCTTTAGCTTCATGCACATCGTAAACTTTTGCGTTTTTTAAAATACCAGACTAAAACGACAAGAAAATGCCCGTTATTTTCGACTTCTTCAACGTTCACTAGACCAACGTTCAATCCTTTCCATTAATTACAAAAGACTCACGATTTTATTAGTGTTCGTCCTTAAGGATACTATTTTAAAATATTGAAGGAATTAACGTATTTTTGTTATCCGAAGGATATTGTTGTCCTTAAGGATACTGTTTTGGAATATTATTAAGATTTAACGATTTTAAGATGGAGGATTTCATCTCCGGGACTTCTCTAAACCATCCATCGCACTCAAACCTTGCAATACGAAATCCTTCGCAAAATCCTCAATACTCCTCAGTTTGTCACAAATAAACTTATCCATAAAGATCTTAATGTTCCATATGTTGCTGATTTAGCCCAAACCAAAAACCTATGCTTTCATAGTTAGCTCTATAACCACTCAAATCCACTAGTTTCCCAACTTCCTTCACACTCCATTCCTGATAATGCTCTGAGGTGTCTGAAAAGAAGGTGGCCTAGAGATCGAGTGTAGAATTATTATTGAAGTGCTACTGATGAGTTGTTCTTTTCATGTTTTGACATGTAATTGTAATCGTTATCAACACATTTACTTGATGTATATATTTTTACAGTTGTAAATTTGAAACGAAATGAAAATAAATTTTATTCTGGGGCCATTGCCTCTTAATGGTGGCCTATCTGCCGTATGTATAAAATAATTTTAGAAAAGCAAAAAAAAATACAATTAAAATTAAATTAAGGAATTTAAAAGAAATATTAAATTACAATATAAAGTACTAAAATATTACATGTTTTAAAATATCACACGAAAACAAATTATATCTTAAGGTTAGGATTTAAAATAAGCTACGATAACAAAAATAAGTAAAATAAAAAATTTAAAAAAATCAATGAAAAAATATACAGTAAACAAAGTTGAGAAATATAAATTATCCGGAAAAATAATGCATCTTGTCTGATAAAATAATATAAATTATACCGAAACCAATTATGCAAATTTAATTCAAAAGTACAAAATCAATATGATGTTCAGGATATTCATATTCCATTAAAAACAAATTTTCTTCGTCGATATGACTCTTAGATTCAATATCTAACAAGTAAACGAAAAGTCGGGATTTGAAACTATTATGAGTGGATGAATAGCTAATGATGGAAGGGATGGAGTTCCAGAAGTTAGAAGCTCTGGAAATAAAGGAACTTTTGAAGGATGTAGTTTTTAAGGGAGTTCGGAACGAAAAAGAGGTCTGAGGAACGGGATCTGGTTTTGCGGGAACTCACTGATGACTTTAATGTTAATGCTTTGAGGATATTGGGAGGTGACTGAGAGGAAAGTGATTTGTAAAGAAACGAACAAAGGAAGTATTGTTTTCGAAAGGAGGGAAATCACCATTTTAATCTTGTGTAGTGGTGAGATACATGGACATAACGTGATATCCCTAGAACGAATCTCAGGCAACAGTTCATGAGCTTCTTCAATCGTGCATCCTGAGATGCGGAGAGACCTCCGTACTCCACACTACCAAAATCAAAATGGGGGAATATGAGGGAAGAAATTAATAGTTGACGATTTGATTGAGGGAGCAATGTGCGGGGGCGGTTTAGGAGTCGGAGAATGGAAATTGTTCAGCGGATAATAAGGGAAACATGATCTTTCCAGGAAATGGGTTTGGGCAAAGACAATGCCGGGGTTCATAACGAAAGTGTGGAAGTTTATGGGATTGGAATCTATGGAGAAATTTCAATAAATTGATACAAAATATAATTAAAAAAATTATATATTTTATTTACAACTGTATACATTATATATAACAAGTAAATACTCCTTAGTTTGTCATAAATAATCTTATCTTTAAAGAATTCAATGTTCCATGCTGATTTAACCAAAACCAGATACCTATCCCTTTCATTGTTTACCCCTTAACTATTCAAATCCACTACTATCGTAAAATGCTTCCCGTTCTATTCCAAATAACTTTTGGAGGCGCCTGAAAAGAATATGGTCTCGGGTTCTTCTGATTTAGAACTCTAATTAGAGTGCTACCAATGGGCATTATACTAAATTTCGTTTGAATATAGCTTTTTTTATCGTTTTTGACCACAGTGATTTATCAGAGAAATCTCCATCTCAAAAGAAAAAAGTTATAAATCTAACGAATGTATTTTTTCATCTGAGAAACTAATTGTAAGAAATCATGAACAAGATGCTTTGAATGTATTCACAAAACCTAAGCAAAAAGCAAAACTACCTAATGATAAAACCATTTAGCAATTCATATTTAGTCCCTTCAATTATTAGTGAAAAAACAGCTAATGCAGTCCATATTTATTAATGGAAATTGTGATTTGAATGAACAGATTATTTCTTTTAATTTCATTGAAAATAAATTACATAAAGCCGAACCAGGCAAAAAATATCAAAACTTAATTATGAGTAATTGTATTACTCATAAGAATAATGCAAATAACAGTATACAATTTATATAACTATACAAACAAAATAAAACTCTTTTGAGTTATAATAAAAAAAAATAAATAAACTTTTATTAATTAATTTTATGGTGGAAATAAGATATTTAAAACAGGAGACCTTCCGCAAAGAAGGTCTCCAGCCCCTTTACTTTAAAACTTTTATTTTGACAGTATTTAGTATCTATCGCAGTTAAGGGATATACATATTATTACTAGGTTACCTTAAGGTAGTCACACTCGTTCGATTTGCTAACTGTTATTGGTACCGTTCCGCAAGCAAGTCTCCAGCCCCTACTGGGGCCTTATAATACCTTTTATCGATTCTAACCTTGTTCCGATTTATTTCGGTGTTTTAGTCGCTACTTTTCGAGGGGAAAGATTATTCTCCTTCATTTACGGAGAAAATCTAAATCCCAGTTCGAAGTAATATTAACTTCTGTTTTACTTCTGATATCAAAATAAGAAAATAATGAAGTGGAAATAAGAAAATATCAAACTATAAGACACTAAATCAATTTTAAATTAATGTTATATTGAATCAGAATTAATATAGTGCAAAACCACCAGTAATGTTAACTCCTGATAAACTTTCTGATCTCAGGGAAGTGTAAATAACAAATTACTTTTTACTTTTGCAGGTTCTATCCCTTAATGGGTTGCCTGGTTAAGTCAGAGCGTCCCTCCACTTCTCTCTATCCCACCAGTCATCCTCCTCAAGTCCCCTGCCAGCCATTTCCTCCTCCACACAGTCCCTCCACCGGGTTCGGGGTCTTCCTCTCCTCCGTCTTCCTGGTTGTTCCCACAGCAGAATCCTCTTCGGCCACCTACGTTCTGGCATCCGCTGTCAGTGTCCATACCATCGTAGCCTGCTTTTTCCAATCCTCTCCGGGACTCCTTCGGTCACTCCCAGCCTGCCTCTGATCTCATCATTCCTGATTTGGTCTAGGCGGGTAATCCTTAGGCATCTCCTCCAGAAATCCATCTCTGCCGCTTGTAGTTTAGAGTTGAGCCCTCGGTTAAGTGTCCAGGTTTCTGCGGCGTAGCTGAGGGATGGCTCAACAATACTTCTAAAAATACGCCTTTTGTTGTCCGTTGAGATGATCGTGTTCCAAAGGACTGGGTGTAACATTCTAGTCACGCTTCTTGCCAGGCCAACCCTCCTCCTAACCTCGGGTTCTGACGTCCCGTTCCTATCTATTGTTGACCCTAGGTATTTAAAGGAAGCTACCTTCTTGCACACCTGCCCATTAATCTGTAGGTCCGCGGCCTCCTTGCAATTCACTGGCAGGTATTCGGTCTTATCAAAATTTATTCTGAGACCCCACAGGCTGTATTCTTTTTCAGGGCCTTTAACGCTTCTTCCAGGCCTTCTCGGTTATATGTGACCACCGCTTGGTCGTCGGCAAAGAAAAGGGAGAACAGCATATGTCCGTTAACGTCTATACCTTTTCTCTCCCATCGTGCGCTCCATTCCTTTACTGTCTGTTGTACATAAATTTTAAACAGAGTCGGTGACATACAGCAACCCTGCTTAAGCCCTTTGGATGCAGAAAAAGGCTCAGATACACGAGAGCTAAGCCTTACTCTATATTCGTCCTCCCTGTACATGCACATCACTGCATTCATTAGGGCATTGCTCATACCCGCATTCTTAAGGGCTTTCCACATATTCCGTCTCGGTACAGTGTCATACGCTTGCTCTAGGTCTATAAAAGCTATGTGCACAGCTCTTCCTTTTTCCATTCGTTTTTCTATGAGCTGTCTTAGAACAAATATGCTGTCCGTACACGACCTGGCAGCAGTGAACCCAAACTGCTCTTCTGGAGTAATGAACTCCTCTTCTAATTTACCCTTCAGAATTCTAGCGATGATTCTTGATATAGAACTCTGGACACAGATGCCTCTATAATTTCGGCATTCCTTCCTGTTTCCTTTCTTATACATAGATGTGATAAATCCTGTCTTAAGGTCCTTTGGTAACTCTTGTCCTTTTAATAGGAGGTTTATTAGCTTTGTTAGAGCCTTTAATAATCTGTTTCCTCCTGCCTTTAACAGTTCCATCGAGATACCTCCAGGTCCTGCAGCTTTTCCACATTTTGCATGTCTAATTGCATCAAGAACCTCACCCTCTTCTACGGTAACATTCCCTTGTGCATCCTCCTCAGGTGGATATAAGCCTGACCATTCCGGCCTTGTTTCTGTGAGCAGATTTTTGTAATATTCCAACCAGGTCCTTTCACTTATTAGAGGAATCACATTTCCCTTCACTTGTTTCCTGAGAGCCTTTAGTACCCTCCATGATTCACGAATCTTATTGTAGCCCAGGGTATTATCAATCCTCCTACAACATGCTTCCCATGCTTGGTTCTTGCTTTCCGTGACAGTACGCTTTACCTGTGTGTTTATATTTCTATATTCTCTCCAATCATCTTGGCTTCCGCTACATAGCCACTTATTGAAGAGTACTTTTTTCTTGTCAACCATTTCTTCTATTTCACTGTTCCCCATTGCTTTGGAGGGTTCGTTTCTATCTCCCCTAAGGCTTCACTCGCTGCTTCATGGATACATTTTTTAATGTGTTCATATATTTCTATGGCATTACTACTCCCATTATCCATTATTTTGTCTTCTAGGCGGCGTTTGTAAAGGTCGCTTACGCTTTCGTCAATGAGCAGATGAATCTTATATTTACGCTCATCTAAGAGAACGGATTTTGTTTGTTCAGGTGCATCCTGCTTTTTTCTCCACAGTGCCCAGAATCTTGCCAATCAAATAATGGTTGCTCGCAAATCAATAATGGTAGTAGGCGCTTTGCCACATAATCCATAGAAGGTCTGAACCCCGGTTTACTCCAAGTGAACTGATGTTCCTTTCTGTGTTGGAAAAACGTGTTTTGTATTTTTAATTCGAATTCCTCGCAGATATCCCGGAGTCTGGTGCCGTTATTATTTATGTCTTCCTCTTCGCATGTACCCACTACCGGGTTTCCTTTTTCTTCCTTTCCAACTCGAGCATTCATATCCCCTATTATAAACACTTGATCCTTTTGCCTGATCTTTTCTATATTGCCTCTAAAAACGTCATCGAAAAGGTCCTTTTCGGCGGCCAATATATTATTATCTGGGCTATATATTCCTAGAATAGAAACATTGTATCCGAATATTCTCATATCTAATCTGATAACCCTTTCCGAGACCATCTCATAAAAGGTTATCCTTCGCTTATGTTTTCCTCGGATTGCAATAGAGACTCCTGCCCTGGCCCGCTCACCTTTATCCACTCCACTCCAAATGTGAATCCAATTTCCAATTCTTTCTTGGCCCCTTCCTTTCACCCAGTTTTTTTATTAGAGAGACTGCACATTCCACGTTCCAATTTGTAATGTCCTTTACCGTTTCCAGGCCCGTTTACCAATGTTTCCGTCCGGCTTTTCTTTTATCTGACTTATTTCAGCTTGAAGAAATTTTTCTACTAACAGGGTGCTGGCCTGATAGAAACCCCCAACCTGGAGGACCAGAGGTTTTCTGTTGGGGTCACTTTCCCTTAGACTGGTTGCCATCCCTGACTTACGGGTCCTGTCTACCCGGGCATTCCCGCTTTGCAGGAGAGGCTGCACTTATTTAGAGGCGGCACATACTCGCCTCGTCACATCGTCGTCATTGGGCTCTTAGGGTACTTGCGAGAGTGGTGTCGCCACCAACCACCCTCCCCCACCCTGATAACGCTGCCGTTCATGGTTCGGGGCTGCTTATTCGATATATTCACAGCTGTCCTGTCGAACTGACAGGACTTCCCGCTATCCACCACCTGCGGACCCGCTCGGTAGCCTGAACTTAGCCTATTATAACCTTATATATTATTATATTATAGTAGCCTATTATAACAAATTATAAATATAAAAAACACAGAACCCTTGTTGAAAGTTATGATGTTAATTTCTGCTATATTTTCTCAAGGGAAGTGGAAATAAGAAAATATGAAACTTCTAATATACTTTCTTGCATTCATTATTTGGTCGATGTGTTTTATTGAATTAATAATACAATCTGTTTTTCTTTAGGGCAATAAGTAATATGGACGAAAAGCAATCCATTCATGTAAACTGAAATTTTTTGACTTAAATTCATACAACATATATAAATATATAAAACACCAAATCCATGTAGAAATTAATCTTTTTAAGTTTTGTAACACTTTTACGCATTAGATAAGATGAAATAAGAAAACATGAATTGATAAAACACTCAATCCTCGAGTTGTTAACTTCTGTTTCACTCATTTACATTTAAGAAGTCTAAACTTCAATATAACACACTAAACAACACAATCCAAGTTGAAACTGTAGAAGTGATTGTTTACATGTGAGGTTATAGGATTGAACTATCGATAAATGTAAACTCGAAGTAAAGCTTAAGGAGCGAACTGGTCAGTGTAGGTTTGGTGGAGACCCGCTTGCGGAATGGTACCTTTAACTATTCTAATGTGTGTACTATTGTGTAATTTATAGAAATTAGTTTTTCAGACTTTAAGTAATATGTGTTTTGTCTTTTTGTAGGTTTGTATAATTTTTTAGAGTCTTCTTGTTGTAGTTTCCTATTTCTAGAATTTTCTGTGTTTTCAGGTATAGCATTCGATAAGGAAAATGACTTTGTTTGTGACTGAATGAGTTGTTTACCTTTGACTAGATTGAGATCAGTGGGCATAGTGGATATTCTTGTGTATCTGGGGTAATTGTTTATGATTCTCATACAAATGTTTTGTGTAACTTCCAGTTTCCTGTAATTTGATGTACATGTGATGGATAGGTTATCATAGGTCTGATTACAATTTTGTACAATATTAATTTATTGCGATTGGATAATTTGGATTGCCTATAATAAAGTAAGGGGAGATTTAGCTAATCATAAATTTTGATACCGATACATCAATGATTTTGATTTAATTTCCATTTTTTGTTAAGTTGTAAAAAAAAGAAGTTATTTAAAGATAATTTTTAATACGCTTTTATTAATTTCTTCTGTAAGTAACGGAATCTTTCATCGTAATTTTCGCCAATTTCCAGCAACCTGATAACTAGAAAATTTGTACACGTTTCAAGGACTAATGACTATATACCAATGCAATAATTGAACACATTTGTTGTAATGTTCCCCAAAATGGGGGTCTGCCTTGCAAAAGGTTAAGTAGCAGGTTTTACATTTTTATATGGTCCTGAGAATAAAATATCAAAAATTAAACTAAATTTGATAAGGGGAACTTTTTTTTATGATTTTTGGAAAAAACATATAGAAAAATGCTTTCAATCGAAAAATGTTTTATTTACAAAATTAAAGTTTATTAAATTGTGCGTCTAAAGATTCCACTTAAGCTGAGTTTAATTTAGACGTTTAGCCACAATCGATTGTCAAAAATCGAAGAATTTTAGCAAATTTAAAAGGTTTGTTTTGGTCATGTTTAAGAGTCTATAACTTATAAATGGCTAATTCAATAAAAAAAAAAAAGAAAAAAAAGAATGTCATATACTAAGAGTTGTAGATCATTACATTTTGTGCAAGATAGGATTTTTAAAGTAAAAGTTTGCCTATTTCTACCCTGAGATATGACAAAAAAAAAAAAAAAAAAAAAAAATGGTTGATTTATGATAAACTGTGTTACAAATTAGCTTCGAACCTTGAACTGCTGCAAATTGTTCACCACACTTAGCTTTTTAGTTAGGATTGCTATAAAAGCGTACTTTTCTACTTTTTAAAAATATAATTCTTATTTTATTTGATATTTGATTATTAATTCCCCGGTCTTCTTAAAAGGAAAGTAAAGCTTAGTATTAGTAATAAATACAAAAAATAGAGTTTTAATCAAAATAAGTGCGTGCAAAATAAGTTGTGCGTTAATTTTGATGAGGAGTTTATTTACAAAATGGTAGAAACAACCGATAGTTGAAGATATAGCGTATCGAAAGTCAAATGTCTGTCATTACACAGCCATTAGAAGTATGGCAGCCATCATTATGTTAATTTAGTGCTCTCTATATTATCTAAATCTATCCATCCTTGAAGACAATAATAACCACACTCTCAACACTAATATAACACACCTGTAGTGGATAGATTAAGGAAAACCACAATTGCGTTGATACTGTTCTGAGGTGAGGAGAGATGTGGCCGCAAAGGAGAGAGGTTATTAGGCTGATTGGTCGGCTCCAGTCTCCAGGCTCCAGCTCCAGGGCTATTGTCCTCCGATGCCGCTCTAAACAAAAGGACCTCTTTAAAAAGGACCTCGAGAAAGAAAGGACGGTTCGATATTCACGTTCCCTTCTTCCAAGCCTGTTGCAGTCATTGTCCTCCTTCTTGGTCTCGGGGGGATTCAAAATGGGACATTTCTAAAGTAGTACATCTAGGGAGACTAGGGAAACTGTTGCATTATTATATTACAAGCATCCCCCGTCGCGGCTTCACCATTAGTAAAGAACTTAGATAATTTTAACTAATAATGAAATGAAAATATATTTTATTCTGGGGCCATCGCCTCTTAAGAATAATTATAATGAGCAATACAACGGCGACCTAGCTTCCGTTAATAAAATTAAGGACATAATACAAGCAAGAAAAATAATGGGGTGTATAAAAAAAAATGACCGTTTTTGAAACCGATATTTGTATTATTATTTCTTTGATATAAAATACAATTAATACTCAAAGTATAGTCCATTGTTATCTACCGTCATTACGCATCTGCTAGCCAATTGCTCGATGCCACGCTGATACCATTCCTTGGGATGGCTGTCAAAGAACTCTTGGACAGCATTTTCTACTTCCGCAAAATTATCAATTTTTTTTCCCTTGAAGAAAATGGGCCATGGATCGAAACAAGTAATAATCCGAAGGTGCGAGGTCTGGACTATATGGCGGATGAGGCAGGAGTTCAAACCCATGAAGTTCTGTAAACTTTTCTTTGGTTCGACTGTTGATTGTTGAGGAGTAAGTTCGTGAGGGACCAGTCTACAGGTCTTTTCCACCTTCCCCATGGAGAGAAGATGGCGACAAACAGTATCTTTCGACACACCACACTCCCTGGTAAGTTCGCGAGTACTTGTGGACGGATTTGACTCAACAGCTTCCTTCAGAACCTCATCAATATTCATTAATGGCCGCCCGGAGCCCTTCTTCCTTTCCAACGTTGTATCTCCATTTCTAAATTTTTTTTAACCAACGCCGCGCAGTGCGTTCTTCAAGGACACCTTCCCCTTCATGTTTAATAATTTCACGAGTTGCTTTAGCGGCTGTGAAATTTTTTTCCCAGTAATGTCTTAAAATTATGAGAATTTGGTAGGGCACTGTCATGTTTCTTCTTTGAAATAAATAACTGAACTGAGGCTTTTTTTTTAAGAAGTCCAGTGTCAGAAACAAGCTTAGAGAATGCTTTAAAGGGATTATTAAGTATTGGTAAATAATAAATAGCATTAAGATATTTACAGACTTAAAAAAAACAAAAAACAAAAGCCAACAAGAAACTACCTCCGCTGCCCATCATTTGTCAGTTTGTCAAAGTCGATTTTTCGTATAAATGTGCGTAATTCAGTCTTAAATTTAGAAAACAAATTTTGTTCTGTCTCTGGTCATGTACCATGTTTGATAATAATACTTTTTATTAGATCAAACCTTTGTCTTTCAAAATATTTACATTCGTAAAGTACATCTCTAAAATTTTGAGTCTGTCCGTCTTCATTACATATGTCAGATCGTATTATGTTAAATCGTTTGAGATATTGCTAATAGTTACCGTGTTCTGTCATCAGTTGTGTCAGTTTGTAGTTGTCACTGAATGTGTTTGTAATTGTTCTGTGTAATGTGAGGTATAAATCTGTGTAAACTTGGTGACTTTGATGAATTTGATATACATATATGTTATAAATATTTCACGAAAAACAAATAAATCTTAAGGTAAAAAATTAAAATTAAGTTAGAAAACAAAAAAATCAGAAAAAAAAATCAATGAAAAATACTGTAAACATAGATATAAAATATATCTTCGATAGAGGAAATAAATTTATCTTATCTGATATAATAATATAAGTTATGACATAAACAAAAATACAACAATACAAAACAAAATCTAAGTCATGTATTTAATATTCATATTTCATTGTAATAAATGTTTTCTTCTTCAATATGACTGTTTAATTTAATACCTAATAAGTAAATGAATTAAAGATATCAAATATATTAGCACTCACCTGAGGAGGTCTGATAATTAACGGACTTCTGAAATATATCAAGAATGGAAGGAGAAGGGCCAGGTAGTTTAGATTTTTGTTGTTAGTTTTTTTTCTGGGTTTCCCTTTCACTAATAGGATTTTTTTGTTCCTTTTGGAAACAAATTTAAATGGGACTATTAAAAATGTGTACTGGCAATTAATCCATCAATCCTAATTGTATTGATCCTTCTATATCATCATGCGTACCTCAAGTATTCTTGAACCGCTTTGACTCCTTGAAATGTATTATTTTTTCCCCTTTCTAGAAGTGTGCCTTGGATTAGTGGCACTTCAAATTGCTGAATTTTTAAAAGTTCCAACCGAATTTCCTCTTTAACACACTTACGCCGCTATCTGGATCACAGGCAAAATTATTTGATGTATGGGGTGTTGAGTGCGTTTTCTGTAATCCAAGGGTATTTTCTGAAAGTAGTTTTTGGCCCTGGGAACAGGAAGGGGAGGGGGCGTGGAAGGTCCCTTTTTTTGGATTTGCGCTCATATCTCGTCGCACAGTGCTTCGAACATAGAGTGAGGGTGGACAAAATTCGCAAACCCTCAAAATCTTATAAAAAATTACACGCTGAAGAAAAAAGTTCCTGTAAGCATGGGTCCGGAAATGCACCCATAAAAACTTATGGGAAGATAATTATAAAAAATTAGTTGTTTTTTTCTATTTTCTGTGGTAACGAAATGAAATTTTTGGTGCAAGTTTTTAATAATAGCGTGTATAGGAAAATTTGATCAAACGGACTGTATTGAAAAAAGTATTAAAACGAGGTTTCGCACCCTTGGGGAGATATTATAGAGAAGATAACCTAAACAAATGTTACATAAAAAACTTCTCACCTTGTTATTGCCGCCGACGGTCTGTACTGACCAGTGGAAGAGGATGCTAGTTCACTTGAAGTGTGAATAGCATGATCTGATGCGCGATTAGGCGCGGAATTCAAATGCACATTTGAATTTTCAACTTTGGAGGGATGCAAAAGTGTGTGATGATCTGGGGAATTACACTTACGACACGAAAATTTGGAGTTGCAATTACCCTTTAGGTGCGGACCCAAACAATTAAAGCACCGTTTATGCTTTTTGAGGATATCAATTTTTTGATCTCGAGTGAGATGAGCAAATTCGAAGCAGGAAGATAAGGAATGCGGCTTACGACAAAAAATACATTTAAGGTTAAAAGAATTAGAAGGTGCGGCCCGAGTTCTATCTGATTGCGGTGAAGTATCAGAACAACTGCTAGCAATTAGCGAATTAACTTTAGTGTTTCTATTTTGATTGATGGGGGGATAAATAATCTCCAGCGTTTTAATTTGCTCGGTAATGAAATTTAGCAAGTCATCAAAAAGCGGGACCGATTTAGCAGAATTTTGATCCTCGAAAGCCTTAGATGTGCGGGGGTCTAGATTATTTAATGAGAGGGTTAACAAAATAAAATTTGCTAAATCGTCGATTGGTAGCGCCTTGATAGCCTGCACCTAATTTTGATGTACTTCTAGAAAAGTTTTTAAGTTATTTAATGAATTTGAAATGACGGGCTTAAAGTGTAAGATTTGGTTCAAATATGCCTGTGCTATCCTCCTGGGGTTTTGGAACCTGTGTACTAGTGCTGAAAAGGCAAGGTCGTAATTTTCGGCTGTAAGTTGAAAGTTAGAAATTACGGAAAGAGCACTCCCCTTTAAATTGGATCTTAGATAATGAAAGCGCTGTATGGGGCTCAGAGACGGGTTGTCGTGAACAAGGGCGGTGAACAACGAGAAAAATTCAGGCCACTGTTCTGTGTCCCCTGAAAAAGTTGGTAAATTAATTGGTGGTAACGGGAAAGCACCCTTAGCCAAATGACTAGGGCTGGCAACCGTTGTAGAAGTTGCAATAGGTTCTTCTTTTTTCAATTGTAAATATTTAGATTTAATTTTGGTTATCACACTATTGAAAGCAATTGCAGGGGCTTGAGTATCCACATGATTTTGTTTGGATAAGAGAGCATTAAGATCGCTTAATTTTTCATTGACCCCCTCAAATTTGACTTGGTAGGGTAAATCCTCGTAATGCACTTGGACAGTAAAAATATCCGAAAGAGTGGAACCTTTAATTTCATCGTATCTGCTAGTTATATCAGCAAATATCGTTTCCCTCTTTGCCAATAGTTGTGCTTGAATAATGATATTTTTGTCTTCTACAGGCATTGTGAAAAATACAGAATATACAAATACAAACATAAAAGGAAATTATAATATATAAGGCACGTTATGGGCAGGCGAATACTTCTCCCAGGCTGCAAAATTTGTTCAGGCTCTCCTCCTCTTGTATCACCACTCATTAAGGGTAGAAATAAATATTTACTGACTGGCACGGGAAATAAAAATACTTTTAAAACAAGACTAGGGTCCTGGAAGACTATTTTGTCTTGGTCAAAATAATGATGGAAGACCATGAGGTCTTGGACAACTTAAATAGGTGCGTACTGGAGCGCAGATGCTAGAAGAAAGAGAGATATTCTAGTAGGGATTAACGCAGATAAGGGCTAGTTACCTAGAGATCCATAGAGTGCGTCAATATACGGTATATTAAAGTTTTCTCCTTCCCCCCCCCTCACAAAAACGCCGATTGGTGCGAACATAGCGTAAATTTTCCGTTTCGAGCAACATTAGGGTGTGTTTGAGTTAATGAAGAAGATATGAAGATTTTTTTTATATGAAGATATTCGTCTTCTTTGGGGTACCCCCGCAAATGGAACACATAAACGTGGCGTTTGTTCCAGATCAAATGTTAGTAACACTACCAACCAGCATTGTGAACATGTAAATTTGATCGCTTTAAAATTTAATTTTAAAAGTTTGGAGTTGGCAAATTTAATCTTTCATTGCCTTTTTTACGTCACACATTTGATCTCCAGTTTCTTTTCTTTTTTTTTTTAAATTAATTTTATTGGTCTGTAATATAAGGTCGACGATGAACGCAGATTTACCTATACGTCTTTTCCATTTCTAACTTCTATCAATTTCATTGTCACCAGAGCTATTAAAAAGAAGATATTCATTTGTGCTAAATGCATTTGCAAACATTTGTTTACAATGGTTATGACCGAAACTGTTATCGAATCCCCATTTAGATTCAAGTTTGATCTCATTACCTTTCTCCAAATTTGCAATTTTTATATACTCTGCACTGTTAGTTGCAAGAGTTCTTTTAAATTTACCCAAGCGCTAGCTTCACCAGCGATAATATTAACAAAAAATAGGAATTTTTCGTCAAAGTTAAGGAAAGAGACTGGGAAAGCATTCCTTAAGCAAACCATATACCGTATTTCCTATCAGACAAACATAAAACCATGCATAAGGCTGGTGCTTGATGTGGCCTTATCTATTTCGTTCTTCAACCAAAGATTGTCCAGACATCTCTGCAGCAAAACGTAATTCAACAGATGACATGTTAAGAACAAGATCCTTTTACCCACCTTTTTGTTTTTTAGTTTTATTGGAAAATTCTTAGAAAAGGATTTCGGGTATTCCGCGTGTTCGGCTTGGTCCTGGATTGAATGCACTAATTTCGTGAATAGTTAGCATTGAAGTTCCTGTTAAAGTCAAAAGACATATCCTCGACAAAATATATTACGACTCCTGTCGACCATATTCAATTTTTCATTGAATTTTAAACAAAATACCGGACGAATTGCAGATAATTCTCTTCCCTATCGTTAGTTAGACTCTTCCACGTCCTTAAACGAATGTAGTTCATCAGTGACTACAGCTATCCGATCTGAATTTTTGTGGAAAAAACATAATTTAGCAAACTGGCCATTGGTCATGCTGTCGTTTTTTAAACAACAAAAAATAATAAAACAGTCCGGGCGCAGGCTGGCGCAGTTAAAGTTCACGGCAAATGAAAGCCTATATACCAAGCAACAATAATATGCAAAAGCTACAAGAGGATATTTGAGGATTTTTTTAAAAGCCTCTTCAAAGTTTGAATAATTTTCAAACTGGTGTCCGAAACTTCGCACGCATACAATGAATATAATAAGTGCTCAGCTTACCAATTAAAGTAGTATATTTTAAAATAGATATCTTGACCAGTATATTGCATCGTTAAGAATTGTTATTTTTTCTCCAATGAGACGTTAATGGAACTAAACATAATTTGCGGCTAATACGATAAAAATTGCTAAACGAAAATACTCCTGAAGTTTTTCGATTATTTTGACTTAAAAGAATATGTAAACAATGGGATCATCATACTAAACAGTTGTCTAAGGTATATTTAAGAATACCAAAAGGTAAACAGATGGATAAAAAATACTTCGATTTTTGATTTTTGTCCATTAACGAAGCACTGTGCGTCGTATGTATTTTGAAGGAAAACTAATGTTTTACAAAATTATTTATGAATACTTTTGTCGTAGGATGAACGTTTTAGAAGATATGGAGGGACGTTTAACAGAAAACGTGAGGTGAAAAGTTTTTTTTTTTTCGAAAATGTTGACATTTGCATAGCGTATATCTCGGAAACGGTACAGAATTATAAAAATGTGTATTAAATAAAAGTTGTAGAGAATATAATTAACATTAATTTAGTATAGTCATCTTTTACATATGATGCACCGTTTTTGAGATATGAGCACAAAACCTTAGATTACAGAAAACGCACCCTATCTTCCTTTATTGGCTGGGCTATTGATACATTTTATACCTCATGCTTGTCTTAATATGAAACAATATTTAGAAATATATGAAATTTTTCCTGTTACAGTTTTTATTAGATAAATAGAACTAACTATTACTTTAGCGAATATTTTCCTAAATATCCAATAAGTATCCAAAAGTGATTTATCATCCAGGATGATTGTGGTTTCTTAACAATAAGCTAAGATCTTGTCCCCTTCTACTGAAATACTAAAAGATCTCATTTACAATCTGAAGACTTTGAAGTCTTTATTTTAAATCTTGACTTAGCCATCCGAAGGAAAACAAAGAAGAAGAAAAACGAAGTTTTGAGCTGTGCTACATTGTGAATCTATGTTATGATATTATTTGTAATATGTAATTATAGTTATGTTGTTGTACAACTGGATTTTCCTTCAATGAATCACCACATTCACCTAGTTGACCTTTGAATTGATTTTTTTCATAGCTAAGCTGTAGTTTGTCCTAGCCGGGCACTCTCGTGCAGATACGTATTTCCCACTGTTTCTGTTTTTCCAGAATGCTAGACGTCAATGTTTGTTAGTTTTTTGTGGTTTCATGACTGTATTTTCTCGAATTTATTTTTTTTTAAATATGAACAAAATTCAAGATGCGTAAATTTTTAAATATTTTTAAAATGTCTACATTTGCGATGTAAGTATTAAAACTACCTATGTATTAGTAATGTTCCAATTAGAATGTATTGAGTTGGCGAATAAGGCCTTTCGGTTTTTTGTTTATTTCCATTTCATTCTTTTGTTTATTTCATATCTGAAGAATTAATCCCTATGGTGAATATAATCGACTAGGAAGAATAATAAGCAATTTGTAAAAATTAAGAAATATTGAATTGGCATGAAAGTCCGTTAGGTTTTTGAGAGTGAAATAAAACTCTGTGTATATTAAACATAAAATATATTTTAATCTACAATATATTCATCACCATTTAGGATAACTTGTTGGATTTTACTTAAGCTTTAAAAAAAATATATATATATATATATATATATATATATATATATATATATATATATATATATATATATATATATATATATATATATATATATATATATATATAAGAATGAATTCAGTGTTACGATTATTTTTATGCGTGTATTAATTTTATCTGTTAAATATGGATCAGGGTCAGCTATGTGTTAAGATATTTAAATTTCTTGGTTTCATGTAAGAACATATGTTCCAGAGGTTTCTTTCCCATTCTATTTATTTATTTTTTGATATATATTTTTTTTAATAAGATATCTTCAAAACATATTGTTATCATATAATTAACTTATTGGTACATAATGGAGTCATTTGCTAACATTAACGAGAGTGCACCGCGCAGTCGAGGGTGATATGGCAACATGAAATTAGCGATTGACTAGATGACATCCACGTGACAGACTCAGCTACTAATAGCAATAACGTTGCGGTTGATGAAGTTACATCGAAGTGGCAAGTCCACTGCCATTAGTAAATGTAACTGTAGCTGTTTGTAATGGATCGTGTAAGTTAGTTACAATCCATCATCTCGCTGCTATGGAACGGAATGATTTGATTGATGTAGGGAATACTTTCTGATCTATAAAAAAATTTAAAAAATGTGTAATGAGTTCGATTCCGTCTGAAGAGTGAAATATTGTTTTAGCCAACTGAGCCCTTAGTGATCCTCAGAATTGACATTATAAATAATTTAGGATCTCACGTATCGCAACTGAATCGAAACTAAAATATAATGTAATTACCTTAATATTTTTTATTCTCTTTTTAAACCATCTTGTATAAATGTAATATTGTTTTTTTTTTCTTTAATTTATCTTTAATTTTAGTAGATAACATAACCTGCCACCGATAAAGTCAAAAGTAATTCTGGAACATTCATCCTTTATTTTAATAATTCAATTGACCTAACCTGAATATGTATTACAAGTCCATTTTTTTAAAGTTGTCACGGCTGGTCGATAAAGGCAAAAGTTTGGATGGATCAGGAAGGGGAATTGTTTCTTTTTTTTTTTTCAATATGATTTAACTAGTGTTGGGAAAAAAACCTTTCACATAAAGATAATCTAGTAGAAAACTATTAAAAATAAAATCTGGAATTTGGAATGGGCTGGTTTTGGAATTCTAGACCTCAATTAATCTCATATGTAACAACGGGCACTGATATAAATAAGGACACCCCTCCCTACTGGCTAATAGTGATATTGAAGAATGGCGGCGAGGACTGTCTTTGGAGCCATTTGCTAATATAAGATAGCAGTGAGCAGTTGGAACCATTATTTCAACTAGTGTGGATGCAGCTTGAGTTATTGTGCAAATAGGTTTTCATTCTGGACTGTATAACTTTTGAGAGACGTGCGAAATCGTTTTCGTTTCATGTTGTTTTGTTTATTTAAAAATAATTACACAATGATATCTGATCCTGTCCTACAATATCCTTTAACGATATTCCACTAATCCCCGTTAAACAGATCCGCTACCTAGGACTCCACTTGGACAAACCTCTTACTTGGAATCCAGATACAAGACTAAAACGACAAGAAACAGCTCGTCGCTATCGATTACTTCAACATATACTTGACAAACGCTCCAACCTTCCAATTAATTACAAAAGACTCATTTACATGACAATAATTAGACCAATTTGGACATACGGAGTTGAGCTTTGGGACTCCACTAAACCATCCAATTCATCTCGTATCCAATCCTTACAATCCAAAATCCTCAGAAAAATCCTAAATGCTCCTTACTTCGTCACAAACAAACTTAT
This sequence comes from Euschistus heros, assembly GCA_003667255.2. Classification (NCBI taxonomy): domain Eukaryota; kingdom Metazoa; phylum Arthropoda; class Insecta; order Hemiptera; family Pentatomidae; genus Euschistus; species Euschistus heros. The sequence continues at coordinate 280,146 of RCWM02000145.1, forward strand.
CCACAAAGATCTTAATATACCTTACGTTTCTGACTTAGCTCAAACCAGATATCAATCCTTTCATAGCAAACTCCACAACCATTCAAATCCATTAGTATCACAACTTGCTTCTCATTTCATTCCAGATAACCCTCCGAGGCGCCTGAAAAGAAATGGCCTTGGGACCTTCTAATATAGTTCTTCATCATATAGAACCTTTATAAGTGCTACCAATGGGTAGTTGCTTTAAAAACTAGTGACGTGTCATTTTTATCTATTTCATCACATTTACTTGATGTTTTATATTTTTTGTATATACAGTTGTAAATTTCGATAAATAATTTTTAAAAAAAAATTATATCTGAAAAGAGATCTTAAGTTACTTTTTGAAGCACATTTTTAGTCACGCACGCTTACCAGGTTACATTTGATAGTGGCCATCTTTCTCAGGTGGAGTTGGTGTAAATATGGGCACCCTTTTTTGTTGTAAATATGGACTACCATTTCCCTGGGAACTTTTGTGATGGAAGACACTCGGAGAGAGGTGTGGGTAAAATGTTCCCAAATGTGGGAACTTAGATCGTACCGGGGCTGAAAGAGCCTGTTATGATTGCAATTTCTGTTAATAATTTTTTCCCTTTAATAAAAAAAGCCGTTTCGAATTGTTTTAAACTATTTTTGGTTAGATGGCCCATATTTAAACCCCATTTTTTCTGGTCCTACATCGAAAGCGTTTTGTAAATCGTCGTTTTTTTTATGAAATCATTGATGTTAATAATTGTTTTGCCTCCTCGAATTTAAGAAACTTGTTATAGTTGTTAATGAAAGGCAAAAATCTAGAATTTTTCAAGTTCGGAGGAACATTAAATAAAAAACAAAAGAGGGTGGTCTTATTTACATTTTCTTCCTCTAATATTAAATTTAAAAAAATAAATAAATAACCTAAAACATTTTTTATTAATCAAAATACCCTCTATAACTTTCAAAACATTTCTACATCATATACACACACGACATTCCAATTAGCTCTGACATTCTTACAGCGACATATGCAGACGCAGGAATATTAACAAGAGATAAAAATCCAACTCATGCTTCACAGACTTACTCACAGAATTACTTATCAAAATTACATGACTGGCTTAATATCTGGAAAGTCCGTATAAATTACGACAAATCGCAACACAATACGTTTACTCTTCGACGTGAAACACGCCCACCAGTTCTATCTTGACAACACACTAATTCCTCAAACAGACACGGTACACTGCCTTGTTGATTTCGATGTTTTACAAGTCGTTTGTACTTTATTGGGAGCTTTGAACGCATGTCTAGTAAATATTAGAGTAATCAAAAACGAAGAGAAATTTCTTGTCTTTTCAGTCTGGTAAGTGCTTTCAAGTACTTTTAATTTCCTAAAATCTGTTGGATATAATATAGTTAATAACGGATGTTGACCGCGATTAAAGAGAATGAACTCCCTGAAAAAAAGAAAGAAACACTCAAAAGTTCGGAATTCGTAGAAATACCAGGAAAATACGTGAGATGCATACCGTTTATACAAAAATAATTAATCAATTTTCAAAAGGACGAAAATTAATTTGATAGGAAGGAGGACATGCTTTAGCCCTCGAAAATCGTCAGATTCTGGCTATTATCCTGGATATTATGATAGTACTTTTTTTTTTATTATGAGTAGGTTTAAATTATTTTAAATAAAAATTGAAGTTTAAAAAAACTAGAAAAACACCCTTTCATAGCAAACCTAACTAAACAGTCAAGTGTGCTCAACAATTGGCAGCAGTCAGACATTTTAATTTTTAGAGTTCAAGGTTCGAAGCTAATTTCCCTGTACCATTCGTGATTTGTTTGCAATTTTAATACAGTTTATCGAAAATCAACCGATAATTTTTTTTTTTGACACATTTCAGAATAGCAATGGGCAAATTTATACTTTTTACCTATCTTGCTCAAAATGTAATGGTCCACAATTGTTAGTATATAATATTTTTTTTATTTTATTAGTTATTTTTGTGTTATGGACTTTTAATCATGACCAAATCTAACATTTTATTAAAGCCAGCCAAAATCGTCGATGTTTGACAATAGATAGCTAAACGCCTAAAGTTTTTTTTCGAGTTTTTTTCTATTTTTTTTTTTTTTTTTTTTTTTTTTTTTTTTTTTCAAAAACCCGCAAAAGTTGAGGTTTTTTTGCCCCCCTAACAATTTTCCCTCATCATATTTATACATATATATATATATAAATCAATTTATTGAAATTTACAACTATACAAATATGTACATCAATTAAATGAGCTGATAACGATTACAATGACATGTAAAAACTTGAAATGAACTACTCATCAGTAGCACTTCGATAAAATTCTACACTAGAAGATCTCTAGGCCATCTTCTTTTCAGGCGCCTCGGAGGATTATCGGGAATGGAGTAGGAAGCAAGTTGAGAAACTAACGGATTTGAGTGATTATGGAGCTTACAATGAAAGGATAGGTATCTGGTTGGGGCTAACTCAGCAACATATGGAACATTAAGGTCATTATGGATAAGCTAATTGGTGACAAAGTCAGGGGGCATTTAGGATTTTTTGAAGGATTTTGGATTGTAAGGATTGGATACGAGATGAATTGGATGGTTTAGTTGAGCCCCAAAGCTCAACTCCGTACGTCCAAATAGGTCTAATAACAGTCATGTAAATAAGTCTTTTGTAATGAATTGGGAGGTTTGATCGTTTCTCTAGTAAATGTTGAAGTAGTCTGTAACGACGAGCAGTTTCTTGTCGTTTTAGTCTTTCATCAAATTTAGTTTCATTTTTGATATTTTACTCTCAGAGCCCACCTGGACCATATAAAAATATAAAACCTACTACTCCACCTTTTACAAGGCAGCCCCCTTGTATTTGAAAATATTAGAACAAAGTTGTGCAATTATTTTATTACCATTGGTCCTTTAAACGTGTGCTAATTTTAAAATTAATCAGATTGCTGGAAATTATTTAAAATTACGATGAAAGATTTCTTTACATACAGGTGAAGTTAATAAAAGCGTATCAATAAATATAATATTGTTGAAGTAGATCGATGGTTTTCCCTCTGGCCTGGATTAGAACTTCCCATCGATGATAATCCCACGACGAAGCTAGTTAAATAAATAAACACCTGCTGTTGGTTGACGTAAGCGCGGTGAGAGCGTTCGATGGTTCTCTGCTTTGTTCTTGTTTTATTTCTTCCTTTGGGCTGCTTTCCTTCTCAATGCAAACTTCTTTGATGGAACGAGCACTCAGGGTACGGCAAACGGTTCGTCTAATATTGTGTATTTTTATTTTTATTATTTTTTATTTTATTTTATTTTTTACTTTAAAACTTTTATTTTGACAGTATTTAGTATCTATCGCTGTTAAGGGATATACATATAAGTACTTGGTTACCTTAAGGTAGTCATTCTCGTTCGATTTGCTAACTGTTATTGGTACCGTACCGCAAGCCGGTCTCCAGCCCCTACTGGGGCCTTATAATACCTCTTATCGATTCAAACCTTGTTCCGATTTATTTCGTTGTTTTCGAGGGGAAAGGTTATTCTCCTTCATTTACGGAGAAAATCTAAATCCCAGTTCAAAATAATATTTACTTCTGTTTTACTTCTGATATCAAAATAAGAAATAAGAAAATAATGAAGTGGAAATAAGAAAATATCAAACTATAAGACACTAAATAAATTTTAAATTAATATTATATTGAATCAGAATTAATATAGTAGGAACAAGCTCAAACAACAAGGGGATTGTTTGAGCCCTCTTCTATTCCTATTATATAATGGAGGAGATAGCAACCATATGCCAGCGGAGAACAGGGCGGACACATTTAGGACAATGGAATCTGCAACCTGTTGTAATACAGATGCTCCGCTATGCAGACGACACAGTTCTCATTGCGGACTCCATACTGAAATTACAGCAGGCCATCACAGAATGGCATGAAGAGCTATTTAGGAAGGGTATGGCAATAAACACTGAAAAAATTAAAGTTCTCCATATAGGCAGACACCAAGAAGACATACATATTATGTGCAATGGAGAGGAATTAGAAGTAGTCTCTGTTTACCCCTATTTGGGAGCAGTCTTACATAGGTCATGTAAAATAGGCTATGAAATATCACACCGAATAGGCCGTGCTAATGCTGTGTACTTCAGATATGTAATACTGTCATTGGTAAAAAGGAGGTTAATAGACTAAACTACTCATCTTCAAAAAAGTGTACCTTCCAATCCTTCTGTCTGGGGCCGAAAGCTGGGTCCTGTCGGAAAAGCTTCGAAGTCGGATAACCGCATCCGAAATGAAATTTCTTAGAAGAAAAACAAAACGAGATAGAATCAGAAATGAACGCATTAGAGAGACGCTCGATATAAGTTCCATCCAGGATTTACTCGAGAAGAGACAGCTGCAGTGGTCAGGTCACGTCTGCAGAATGGAACAACGCCCAACTGGAAAGAGACGAAGAGGACGTCCTAGAACATCATATATGAAGCACATAGAAAAGCTAGGACAGAAGAGAGAGAAAACTTGGCAAGAGACAAGGAAGTCTGGAGGACTTGGCTGAGTGCACCCCCACGCTGAAAGGCACTATGGTGGAAAGCGAAAGTAGAAGAAGGATATACTTTCTTACATTCATTTTTAGATCGATGTGTTTTATTAATTTAATAGTACAATCTGTTTTTCTTTAGGTCATTAAGTAATATGGACGAAAAAAAATCCGTTCACAAAATATGTAAACTGAAATTTTCTGACTTAAATTGACACGACATATATAAATATATAAAACACCAAATCCATTTAGAAATTAATCTTCTTAACTTTTGTAACACTTTTACACATTTGAGAAGAGAAAATATTAAACATGTATGTATAAAACACTAAATCCTTTATGAAACTCATGTTGTTAACTTCTGTTTCGCCTATTTACATTAAGGAAGACTAAGTATCAATATAGAACACTAAACAACACAATCCAAGTTGATACAGAATATTGTCAACCAGGGAAGAGGTCCTATCACGAACCTCCTTGTCTTGATAATTATTAATAATATTATGATAGGAAGTAATGATGAGGATCTATTTAAGTGTGTATAAACACCCAGCCCGCCTATAAATGGGGGAAAACCTGAAGGTTGAATGGGACTTCGGCCAAATCACCTTGCACAACCTCTGGCTTTGGCCAAGAAACACTGAACCCTCACCAATTACTGAAAGCTAGGCTCCCAATGGCTCGTAATGGTTTTATTTCATTTTTATTACTGTCCTTAGTTACAAATAGAAACTTTAATACGAAAACAACTGAAAAACAAGGTGTCCCAACTTAAAAACCACCATTTTATTTTTATTAAGAAATTACGTAATCACTTAGAGTGTTAGCATTTTTGGAGCATAGAGTCTTCGGAATAGAGCTGTTTTTACCTTCTTTTTTTTATTTTATTTTGTAAATGGGTAGTTTTAAATTTGATTGTAAATCTATCCCAAATAGAATCTTCCATGCAAATGTATCGAAAATATTTTTTTTAGTTATATGTGTTCCATAATTTGTCAAAATTATTCTTTTAATTATTTTTTTTTTTTTTTTTTTTTTTTTTTTTTTTTTTTTTTTTTTTTTTTTTGAAAGGTTTTTTTTTTTTTTTTTTTTTTTTTTGAGAGAGAGAGATAACAAATTTTACCATTGATCACTTGCTATTGAAATATTAATAAAACTAGAATAATCTATCTTTCTATCAAGAGATTTCTTGGACTCTTGTTTAACATTTAAGCCATCATTAAGGGTTGCTAGGTAACTGGGATGAGAAATTGCCTATTCAAGAAGTTTAGGGTATTCTATAAAAATTATTACATTTTATATTCATATAATATTGTAAAAATGTTACCTGTAAATTATTTTTTTTTTGTAATTTAAAATGCAACATTGTGCATGTACAACATTGTTCTTAATGTTTTTGACTCAACCGTTTCAATTTTATGAACGTAAATGTGTTTCGCAGAACCACAAAGTTTTGCTCCTTGGGTACAAATTGTTTTCATTAATAATATATTTTTATTTTGTGAGTTTAGTTGTAATCGTTTGCCTAATAAATGTGTCAATAATATATAACTATGCTTAAGTTATGTACTTATATACAATAATTTTAAATTAATTCCCAGAATTTAGTAATTTTGAATGAAAATTGACACAATTTAGTTAAGGGATATCTTTGTTGTAGGCAACTCGAGTACGTACTAATGTTTGCCTTTTACTTCCAAAGCGATGTTCGCCTCATGATATTTCTAATTATTCATTTTTAAATTATTTCAACCTTTTAAATTTGGACTTGGTTAGGATAAGGTACATCAGTGCTCCAGAAAGCAATTCGGGCCTCAGGAATCATATTTAAATTTTCAGCTTGAGAAGCTAAGAGTGATTATTTGATAATAGTAGATGATTAAGCCTGTTTATTTTTGTTCTTGCTTCTTCTCAAAATGGGCCCAAGTACCTTAAACACCTAGAAATGATAGTTTATTTGATACTCTGTTTGTATTTCTATTTATTTTAAAACTGTACATATATTTTTTATTTTATAGAAAGATGTATCAAAGAACACCTGGATAACAGTATACAGTAACACTCCTGATCTCATCGTACTCATATGAATCCCGGACCCTCAAAAGTTAATAAAAAAAAAAATTCATTTCCAGTCGATGTAGAGGAGATATCTAATAAGAATGGAGAGTGAAACCAGAAGGGATGGTGTGAGACGATACGAATTAACTTGTGCATAAGACTGGAAGGCCAGATAAGATGGTACGGGACCTCTTTTCCTTGTTTGTTTATTCCGTTTAACGTCACTTTTATGCTGCTTCTTCACTTCTATGGCTAATCTGACGATGCTACGGTGGGAGTCCTAAATTTTGCCTATCCAGGTATAATTAGGATAGGGATCTTTAACGAATATCTGACATCGCACAGGCTCGGGACCCCCATTTTATTTTCGAAGGACGGCATAGCTAAGAATTTTTTACTCCCTTTAAAAAATCCTAAGGTCATCTGCCGGGCTGCGAACCCGCGATCTTGGGTGTAGCAGGTTGCTATGCTAACCACTACATCACAGGTAACCACCTCTTTTCCTTGTGAAAGAGAACCACGTGGCAAAATATACCCCACGAGAACAATCTAATCGGCAGAATCTCTCGAGGTAGACCTCGAAGAACCTGGAAAATGGTGGTAAGGAGGCTTCCAACTAGATGTATGAAAATAAGGATGTTGGTTCAGGACCAATACAAAACTTGATATAGCTTTATAAGAATAGAAAGATATAAAATAAGTGAGTAATATTAAATCTGTCAACCCAATGAATAAGTGATTAAGTCGAATATTAACCAAAATGAATCAAGTGATTAAAAAGAATCGTGGAAGTTTTTCTTAATAGAGAATAAGTGTTTAAGTAAGATGTTCATTTTAAATAGATTTACAAGGTGATATGGGATATATGGATGGAGGAAAAAATTCCAGCGGTCTGGGGAGAAGCAATTATAGTTCCTATATATAAAAAAGGAAACAAACTGAAATGTGAAAATTATAGGGGAATAGCGCTCCTGCCAACAGTTTACAAGATCCTGTCGGTAGCAATATGTAGGAGGAGGATGGAGAGGAGTGAGCAACTACTAGGCGAGTACCAGAGCGGTTTCCGCCCAGGGCGGTCAACAACAGACCACCTATTCTCGATTAGACAAATGCTCGAGAAAACATACGAGTACAATGTTGACCTTCACCACCTCTTTATTGACTTCCAGCAGGCGTATGACAGCGTAGACAGAGGGAAATTATTAAAGGCATTGCAGACACTGGGAATACCTAGCAAGCTAATAAGATTGACAAAGATGACCGTTGAAAGGACAAGTTGTAAAATTAAAACTAGAGTGGGTATCTCAAATAGCTTTAAGGTTAACAGTGGTTTAAGACAAGGAGACCCATTATCACCGCTACTATTTAACCTTGCCCTAGAAGTTGCCATTAGAAATATCAGAACAAACCCGGGTGGTACCATTTACAATAGGCTCACACAACATATGGCTTATGCTGATGATGTAGTCATCACAGGGAGAACCAAAACAGCACTGGCCGGTGCTGTAGAAGAATTTAAGAGAGCAACACAAGATTTGGGACTGAAAATAAATCATGAAAAGACTAAGTATATGAAAACCTCTAGACAGACCGGAGAGAGAAGAGATTTCGTGGATGTAGTGGAAAACACGTTTAACAGCTGCAGCACATTTAAATACCTGGGAGGAGTTGTGAGGGAGAACAATAATTTAAAAGTTGAAATTAAGGGCAGAATGGTAGCAGGAACCAGATGTTTCTATGCTCTGCAAAAAGCTCTCCGATACAAAAGTCTTTCCAGGAAGTCAAAGCTTTTGTTATACAAAACAATAATTAGGCTAGTAGCAATGTATGGCAGTGAAACGTGGACTCTAACCAAGGAAAACAGAAGAGCTCTACTGGTTTGGGAGAGAAGAGTCCTTAGAAAGATCTTTGGAGCCGTTAAAGAAGAACACAGATGGAGAATCAGAAGCAATGCCGAATTAGCTGAATTGTACGGAGAGCCTGATATCCTATGTGTTATTAAGAAGAGCAGGCTTAGATGGTTAGGGCATGTAGAAAGGATGGAGCCCTGTAGGGTGCCTAAAATGATGCTAAATGGTGCACCAGGAGGGAAATGGAAAAGGGGCAGACCCAGGAGGCGGTGGATTGAGGACTTGGAGGAGGATATAAGAAGGATGGGAATAGGAAACTGGAAGAGTCTCGCTGGAGACCGCGAGGCATGGGGAAGAACGGTGGCAGAGGCCCAGGTCCTGCAAGGACTGTAGCGCCCAACAGTGAGTGAGTTCATTTTAGAAAATAGTTATTAAAAATGAACATCTTAGTCAAACACTTCCTCGACCTCTTATTCACTGGGATGATAGAAATAATAATGTAGAATGTTGGCATTTCGGAAATGTAGACCCTTAATGTTCTTCGAAATGTTGATATTTTTAACTTGATTTTTAATTCATAAATTTTTAATTATGGAAATTTTTAATTCTGTTTTCGAGTTAGAGCACTTAGTTCTAATTGAATTACTTTTTATTAAATTTGCTGAAGACCGTTTTTCCTATGTTGGTCATTTAACCCGATGTCTCGTTCGTCATGTTTTCCTTATTTCCAATTGCCTTTTTTCATTTTTCATTTCTTATATTAAATTAAATTGAATTCATTTATTGCCCTCATTGTATTTTGATATTTGATCTACCTTTCTCCTAGCATCCTCACCCCAACCTACCTGTAGACAGGTCCTAGGATGTTATATCTTCCGAGGATTGGCCGAAGGATGCACCGATGAAGTGGTGTCCAATCCCGCTCAAGGTTATATTTAACTGATAGGTGTGGGAACAATTTATTCTCAAGTGACCCTAATCCAGTTCTCACCTGTTCGTACTGGTTTACTGTTCCAAGTGCACCATTTAAGTTAGCTCTGTAAGTTTGGGATTTGACATTAAATTAATTCACATTAAGGTTAGTTTCATTTTATAGGTGAAAGATATTTTGAAAAAGATAACACAATTCATGTGATGATAACATGAATTAAAAGCCGGTTTACACGCTCAAGCCATTTTCGTAAATTGTTTGTGCAAATTAAGTCGTTGCTGTTTACGTATTCAGTTTTGCTTACACAGTTATGAAGTGGAAACCTCTCGGTTTTGTTGAAAATGGAAAATTGTGACCAAGAATTATTATTCTTACAATGACTGCTATTTGCTTTATTAAAAAAAGGAACTAACTAATCGAAGATCGCTCAAATGATATATTTATTTTAATTTATATATTTAATAAATGAAATGAAATGACTTATACTTCTCAATGAAGTAGATTAGAAATTCTTTTGACATATTGAATCCTTAATATTGTTAACTACACAACCGCTATAGCATTAAGGCACATTGACTCAAAATATAGAATGTATGTAACAGGTGGTCTAATAAATAACTCAATGAATAATTTCATTGATGAAAAATTGTAAGAATAGATTAAAAAAAAAATAAAATGGTGACTAAGAGAGAGAAACGTAGTAAAAATTAATTTTAAGATAAAGTTTTAAAAAACAATATTGACGTTTTATTTAAAAAATATTACAAATTATTGCATTAATTAATTGAATCATTTGATTTTATTTCATAATAATTCAGCGATAACCGATGACAGTCCTAGATAGTTATAAATATACTAATATATATATTTTTATATCTATTTTGGTGTTAATTTTACACATGGAGCTCGCACTGGAGAATTATGTGCAATATGGAAAGTATGCAGTGAACGCGCCATGAATTCTGTCCAGAAGGAAATTAATTGACCTGAATTCCTTCCCCGGGGCACATTCCAGAGAGAATTTTATTACCGTCACTAAGAAGTTGTAAACAGTAATTTATATTCTCTCCGGAAAACGGAATAAAAAAAAGTTTTGAGTTATGAATATCTAAACCACAACTTGTAACGACAAGTTCTTTTACTGGAATCTGTTATTGCTTTTAACTGTTATTTATGAGCTTTTAATAACTCACTGTATACAGAAGAACCGTACTTATCCGATTGTAAGGGACCAAGGGGTAAGACGGAACCGCCAAAAGGTCGGATTAACTGGAGATTTCAATAAAACATTTTTTTGTAGTTCGTTTTATAATTAGGTATAATTAGTGTAAACATATATTCTTTCCAAAAAAACAGGTTGTTCTCAGGTCTGTATCAAGTGCAGGGCACTTCTATTGTGCCCAACCATTCATAGTGTGTGGTACGTATAATAACGTCTTATATAATATATCAAAGGACTATCTATTAACGTTTTATGGTGAGTGATACTATCTAAAATTTTATCAAGGAGATGAATTTGTCAGGGGTGCAGTCAAGGTTGAATAAACACAGCCAGTTTTTAAATGAAAAACTTATATTTTGGCGTGCCAACGTTTCGACCTGCCTTGCAGGTCTTCATCAGGGCTAAAATAACAAAAAATTGGATGTGACCAAGATGATACTAACATTAAAAAAATTTTTTAAAAAATAAATAATAAACATAATTTAAAAATGAAAAAGAAACAAGAAAAAAATTTGCAGTTAACTAGATAATTGAATACAAAATAGTAGTGAAGTTTAGTCGAAGATACAGTTGTAACAGAGTAATTAAAAAATTTAAATTGAATAATATAAATTTAAAATTTTGTAAACTAATACAACAATACAAACTAATGTAACAATTTTATTAACAGATGTTTTTTATTAGGAATTAAAAAGGTAAAAGGGATCTTTATGAAAAGGAAAATGATAAGATAGAAATGTAAGCAAAATAATAAAGTTGGCATAACAATAAACGAAGGAAGAGGTTGAGAACATATGAGAAATTAAAATAAATGGACTTACTGAAGTAGTCTAGATGAAGGCTTGACTAACAATGATTGTTAAAAAATAAAATCAGGGAAAAGGGAGGTGGGGGGTAATGACTTGCAGAAAGTAATTGAGGGTGGCAGTGGCTAATATAACATATGAAAGGGGGCGCATGGTGGATAAAAACCGAACTACATTTTTTTTTTTTTTTTTTTTTTTTTTTTTTTAATTTTATTTTAAAAGGCGTGGAAGATGTTAAATATGAATTTGAACATTTCGCTATCACCGTCAGCAAAAAAAAAAAAAAAAAATAAATAAATAAAAAAAAAAAAAAAAAAAAAAAAAAAAAAAATAAAAAAAATAAAAAAAAAAAAAAAAAAAAAAAAAAAAAAATAAAAAAAAAAATAAAATAAATAAATAAAAAAAATTAAATAAAAAATAATAGTGATGGAAAGGTTATAGTTTTTTAATAAGATTTAATACTTGGGAATAAGTGAGGGAAATGTATTGTTTATCAATTTTATGGTTTACAGGATTAGGTTCTAAATGGATGTAAATGGATTCTGATAATAAACGTTTACTATGGTTGGGGACAGTGGCAAGGATAGATGCTTTTTCGAAATCAAAGGTATGATTTACCTAATGATAAGGAATGTTCTGAAAGTTTGGAGGCGGAGGGATTTTTGGAAGAGATGGAAATGGGAGATGCGGGCTTTAAGGTGATTTTTGGTTTCACCAATATATGATGAATGGCAATTAGGGGAGGAACATGGGATACGGTAAACAACATTTGTTTTAAGTTGGAGAGGAATAGGATCTTTTAGGTTGGTGTAGATGTTTCGAAGTTTATTCTGTGATTTAAGGCCTAGACGTAGGTTAGGGAAGGTTGAGCGAAGAGACTTTTGAATGTTATCAGAGAGGAAGGGGATATAAGGTAGGGATCTGTATAAGAATACAGAGGGTGGAGGTGCGGGGGAATTAGAAGAAGAAAGGTTGGGGGTAGGATGATTGAGGTAATTTGAAAGTAGTTTATTGATGGTGTTAAGTGGGAAACTGTTAGATTGGAGAATTTGTTTAATACGTAATATGTTAGTCGTGTGGTATTGGGGATCAGATAGGGAGAGGCAGCGATAGATGAGGTTCTTGGCGACATTGATTTTTTGATGATATGGGTGTTGAGAATGAAAATTTAACAGTCTGCCAGAGTAGGTAGGTTTTGTGTACCAATCAGTGGATACAGTGTGGTCAGGATTTCTAGCGATTAGGAGATCAAGGAAAGGAAGGGAATTATTAACTTCACGTTCGACAGTAAAACGGAGTCGAGGGTGGTAAGAGTTAAAGGCTGAAAGGATAGAAGGAATATTGTTGGGATTAAGGACAAGAAAAAGGTTATCGACATACTTTTTAATAAAAAGAATGTCTTTAGGAAATGATGGTAGAATGGAGTTCAGAAGATCATTATTAATCCTTTTAAAATAAAAAAAAAAAAAAAAAAAAAAAAAATGTAGTTCGGTTTTTATCCACCATGCGCCCCCTTTCATATGTTATATTAGCCACTGCCACCCTTAATTACTTTCTGCAAGTCATTACCCCCCACCCCCTTTTCCCTGATTTTATTTTTTAACAATCATTGTTAGTCAAGCCTTCATCTAGACTACTTCAGTAAGTCCATTTATTTTAATTTCTCATATGTTCTCAACCTCTTCCTTCGTTTATTGTTATGCCAACTTTATTATTTTGCTTACATTTCTATCTTATCATTTTCCTTTTCATAAAGATCCCTTATGCCTTTTTAATTCCTAATAAAAAACATCTGTTAATAAAATTGTTACATTAGTTTGTATTGTTGTATTAGTTTACAAAATTTTAAATTTATATTATTCAATTTAAATTATTTAATTACTCTGTTACAACTGTATCTTCGACTAAACTTCACTACTATTTTGTATTCAATTATCTAGTTAACTGCAAATTTTTTTCTTGTTTCTTTTTCATTTTTAAATTATGTTTATTATTTATTTTTTTAAAATTTTTTTTAATGTTAGTATCATCTTGGTCACATCCAATTTTTTGTTATTTTAGCCCTGATGAAGACCTGCAAGGCAGGTCGAAACGTTGGCACGCCAAAATATAATATATCCTGCACCCCTGACAAATTCATCTCCTTAGTAAAAACTCACAGTCAACAATACAACCATCATCTAAAATTTTATCCTTATGGATGTATTTAGTTCAGTTAAGTAAACATATTTAAAAGGTTAACAGATTTTCGTAATTAAAATTATGTAACTTTTTTTCTCCAAGTTCCTCCGGCTTCTGGGTAGCTTGGTTTTAAAGTATAACATCTAAAGAATATATAACAATTGAAATCTGACCCATCCAGACCCATAGAGCTAAGCTATTTATTTATTTTTTTTCTAGAATAATGCCCCTCCTCAAAAGTGCTGTATTTGATGTGTGGGTGGCTATGACACACTGAAAAATTGTCTGAGGTCAAAAGGAATTACTTATGAAAATAGTGGATTCCTTTTTAATTCATATTCGTCCTCGATGTGTCCAAAGTCGATGGAGCCGTCAAAATTATTTAAACGAAATTCCGATTGGCTGAAGGGAAACTTGGTAGATACCGAGGCACTTTCCCTTGGCCCAAGTAGCAGTAAATCTCGTACTACCAAAGCGTTTAGAGATCTGGGGGAAAAAATAAAAAAAGCGACAAATTCAACATTTGTTGTACAATTATTCCTATGAGGAGTACGCCTCAGCTTGTACGCAGCTTTATTCGCCTGACTCATATATTTCAACTTTTTCAATTAATGAAGGCAGTGCTTTGTTGCCTCCTGATCCTAATGATAAATGTTTCCAGGATGAATTATTAAATTTACGATCTGAGCCAACTGGCTAATGAAATAGTAAATAAAAAACGGTCTGCGTTAAATTTAATATTCAAGTAATTTTTTTTTTTTTTCACTTTATTTATTTTATCCACACCTGTCACTCAAATTGTGACAATAAGCGGATGTGGTATGAGAAATTATGTAAAATTGGCATGTCAAGATGAGGGAAATATTTAAGTTATAATAAAAAAAAATTCAACATTCTGTTCTATATGTTAAAAAAAAGTTTGTTCTTATTATTGTTCTATTTTACTATAGTTTATTGTATTTATACAAAAATAAAAAATTCAAGTAATTTCGACTATTTCTTTAGAAGTTATGAGCAATGTCCACCTAGATCGGCCGTTTTTACCACTGTGCGGCGGCGAGGAGAGAGCTCAGCGGGCTTCCGATAGAGGTAAGGTCGGCCTGTCTTCTTCAGCTTCTCGGTCCGGACTTTTCTTTTTATTCTTTTTTTTTATTATTATGTTCTTTTCATCTATAAGTTTATTTATGTATTTTGTTTTTTGTAAATTTAATCATAGTTTAATTTTTGTGTATATAAAAAAAAAAAGAAGATTGTTGCATTTAGTTTTAAGCTATAAATATATTTTTGTCTGTAAGATAAGACCACAGACCCTAAGACAATAAAACAATCAATCAATCTATTATTATTTATTATATTCTCTTTAAATTATACTGTAAAAATAATTTTTTTTTCCTGTTATATTTAGGTTTTATTTCATTAATTTAAAAATATATTATTTTTTTTAGGTCATGGAGACGAAAAACATGATCTACATAGTTTCGGAATACGCTAGCCAAGGGGAGATATTTGGTGAGTTATATAGTTTCTAATTTTAAGTGTAGATGTATATACAAATTTAATTAATTTATCGACTTTGTTATTAATATTTTATAATCATTATTGGTGATTATGGGGGTACAAATAGCACAGAAAGTGGGCCTATAGGCTCTTTTCGCCAACCCCTGACCGCTACAAAGAGAAAATAAATATTAACCGATCCAGGTGGGAATCAAACCCACGACGTGATCCGGATCGCAGGGACCCTTGTCCCAACATTTTCAACCATTATAATCTATATTATAATATCGTTTAGATAAAAAGACTTGTAATTGTATTAAGGGAAAAAAATACTCAACAGTATACACCAATTTCACAGAAAATTAATGTAAAAATTCCATTGAATTGTAAAATTTTCCTTTATAATTATATGGTAGTTGTTACCAATGGATCCTTAAGAACTTAGGCTAAACATAACTGGCTGTTGCGATTACTTTCTTTTTTTTAACTTAAACTTGATCACCCTTTTTTTTTTTTTTTTGTATTTGTTTTTTACATCAATATTTTTTATTTTACATGGACAATGTATTAGTAAATAAAGCAAAAAAAAAAATTGATATATCAGTAAAAAAAAAAGTCATAAGGCATAAATGTTTGGTTTTGCCCATATTTTCAAAACAATTTATGAAAAAAAAACCGTAAGACTTTGTATATAGGTAAATAACCTTAAATAGGTTCAAAATGAACCTCCCTACCTGATATACCCCTTTGGCCAATGATCTTCCAAACACCCTGTATAATAACTAGCATACATAAATGAAGACTATATGTATACATAACAGTTTAGTGATTTGTAGGGGGATTTATGTTAAGAGTACATGTTATGCTTTGTATATGTACATGTTTTGTGCGTGTATCTTTTAAGGGAATTTTTATCATAGTTACCAATTTCATTCACTAGGGAATTTACCGATTTTTTTTTTTTTTTTTTTTTTTTTCACTTTTTTTTTTTTTTTTTTTTTTTTTTTTTTTTTTTTTTTTTTTTTTTTTTTTTTTTTTGTAAAGTATGCTTCAGTTTGTTCGAATACATGCTGCTTTAGATGGAGTAAGTTTAGGTCGTGGAGCATGGTTGATATTTTAGTATATCGAGGATGATCATTGATGATCCTCTTCCAAATGTTTTGAACACTTTCCAGTTTATTATAGTTAGTGGAGCAAGTTGAGCTCCACACCGGTGAAGCATATGTGGTTTGTGCTTGGATTTCATTCACTAGGTTTATTTTTAGGGCTTAATTTAGATTTTTTATTGAAGTAGGGAACATTTTATATAAAAGTTTTTTAGCTTTATCTGTTTTGTTGTTAATATGTTGTGTATGTTAATGATTTGTCCAGTGTTAAGCATAAGTATTTTATTGATTTAGACCAAGAGATGTCTACTTCGTTTAAATTGCTATGCTGGTCTATGAGTGATCTACGTTTTGTGAAGATGATTGCTTCCGATTTGCTTGTATTCACTTTTAGTTTCCATCTCCGGCAACATTTATTAATTTTTTTGTAACTTTATTGTAACCGATTTACAATTGTGTCGATGCTGTAAGAAGCTTTTATAAAAATATGATTTAATTATTCAAGATATCTTAGTTTCTTCTAATTGACGTTTACAGCAAAATGTCAGCCAAATTCGCCTCTTCTATTGATATAAAAATATACTCGTAATACAGTTGTCATTTTAATAACATCGATCTCAAAGAAATATTTTTTTTGGGCCTCTTTTCACAAGACGTTGACCGTAATGCGGAGGGTAATGAAGCGACTAATCGACGGCGAGGTGCGATGAATCGAGTTGGACACGTGGTCGAAGATCGATACCAGGCCATTCATCCCACATTCTCCTTCCCTTCTCCCTGAACCTCTGGGGTCGTATGGACATTCTTTCCAAATTGTTGACTCCAAATAGAAGAGCTTTGCTTTCAGATGTCATCGAGGTAATTGATAGAGTAGAGCTACCGTTTGGGGAGAACCTAGAAACCTAGGTTTTTCTTGGAACTCCAAGGTCGCCAGCCTTTTGGAAAGGATTATAAATAAAATGAAAATAAACATAATTCTGAGGGCATTGCCCCTTAAGTATAATTATACTATAGAATATAGTTGGGGTCTATATGTCTTTTTTATAATTAAGAAAATAAAACTAAGGATCTTAAAGTTAACTTCACAAATTCAATTAATTTATTTACATTTTACGCTTCTCAGATTTTCGGTACAGCGAAAAATCCTTACTCTTATTACTCAGTTGGCTAATACAACCATTCTTACCGTAAACGATTTTATCGGACTATAAGAACACAGCATACTCGAAATAGAAACATCCACTATTTAACACATTAACGCCGACAGTAAAGCTACGGAGGTGGCAAAACTATGTCAAAATACTTTGGACCTAATTAACAAAAAATATATTTGAGAAAAATTGTTAAACTAGAACTGATATCATTTTCAGATTCCTCGCCCCAAAAAACATGTAGAAACCAAATTTGGTGGAAATCAAAAATTAAAAAGTTTTTACCCCCAAGATTTTAGAAGGCTGTCTGTCAATTTGGGGAATAGCGTAAATAATTTGTGCTATCTCACATATGTCGCCACCGATTGAAACCAAATTTTAAGGGCTTCTAGAAGCCGTAATACTGCATAGTTTAGCTCAAATGCGGAGGTCGCAGGATTTCTCCTTATTGAGATATCTTAAGTTATATTTGAATTCGGAATTTGTTTTTCTAATTAGTTTTTGTCCACTAAAATCTGGAGTAAACCCTATGTTATATAAATAAGTAGAAATCAGAATGCAGGCTGATTCTAGTGATGACATTATTATTTTAATCGGTTGAACACAGCGAATCCTTTGGCCGGTAGAAGTTAAGTAAAGAGTTAAAAATATTTATTTTTTGATTTTGATAAAACTTTACATATAAGGGTTTTCTTGTGCGTTGAATCGAGGTTTGAAGTCAGTTTTCCAATAAAAATAATTTACACTGATTTAGAGCGAATTTTATTGGAATTTTGTCATTTATTTTGGACTTTTTGAGTACCCTGAAGCCAGGTCGTGTTTTGAGCATAACGAAATTATTTTTATGTCAAAATGCATACAAAACTACAATTTAGCGTGAAAGAATCATTTCACTATCTTGACTGAGAGTTGAGAAAAAAAAAAATTTGATTTTCAAATATATTTTTTTTCTCGGCTCCCAATGGCCATTGGTGGCTATAACTCTAGTTTTGCACTATTATAGGTCCGTACTACCCACACAAAAATAGGCAATTAAATCTGTGAGTTACAACTCCAAACGTCCCCTTGTAAGTTAATTTACCATTCCCTAATCCCGAAACACCTAGTGAGCACCATCACTAAATCAAGATTTTGTATAATATTCTTATTACAAATTGTTATATTTTACAGAACTCCCTTATAATGCACCAAGTGCAGAGAAAGGCATGGACTCATATTTCGACTTTGTGTTTGTATTTTTAATGAAAATATTACAAGGGAAATGTACAAATAAAATATAATAAAAAAAAAAAATAGAAGCAATGGCCACAATATGTATGCCTGATAATACCAGAAGAAGATTACAAAGGGTGTGGATGAGTGCTCTGCTTTCGTAAGAGTGGGTCTTAACTGAGAGGTAACTTGCAAAAAAAAAAAGATAGTGCGTTGGTATAGCAACAACGGTCAATGGAACCTCCAGGCTCGAAACTGACTTGAAATGGGTGGAATTAATACTAAGTACAGTGAAACTCCAATTGTTCGGACTCCAATTATCCGGATAATAATAATCCCGATTGATTAGAAGAAAAAACATTTGTTTTTGTATTTTGTATTACATACAATTTTTTAAATATTTTATTAACAGTCATTGTAGGCCCTGTTTCGTATTTTACATAAAATACGATAAGTCCCGTCTTTTTAGTTTCCATAACACAGTAAAGACGTAAAACTAAATAGACCAAGCGGCAGGTACCGGAACTGCGTCTCATAATTAGCTCATACACCTCAGGAAAGGCGAATCTGGGAAAAAATAGGCGGATGAATTTTGTGTCGGAACAATCAGGATTAATTAAACTTTGTTGTAATATGAATGTAATTTTAATAAACAGTCACATTTTTAATTATTCAATAAAATAGTTAAAACATTACATATATCTGTATTTTTTATTTCAATAGTAAATCTGATTATCCGGATCAGCTTTGTTCCCAATTTATCCCGATAATTGGAGTTTCGCTGTAATTCGCCGTCCCCACCTTCCCGACCAGGAAACCCCGTGTAGCCGAGACGGCAAGTATGAAAAAAAAAATCTGTTTTCGTAATCTCTTAAAATAAACCAAATCCCGGAAGAGTTACTGAACGTGGGTAATGTTATTCCTCATGGTCTGACTCGTATTTCATTATTATATATGGATCATGTCATTCCTTAATTGTTAATTTATTGCTTAAGATAAACAATTGAAATAAATAAAATTAAAGTATTTTTTTTTTTATAACAATTTATTGAAATTTACAACTGTACAAAATTTATACATCAAGTAAATGTGCTGTTAACTATTACAATAACGTGACAAAACTTGAAAAGAACTACTCATCAGTAGCACTTTAATAAAAATTCTACACTAGAAGGTCTCTGGGCATCTTCTTTTCAGACGCCTCGGAGGATTATCAGGAATTAAATTAAGTGTGGGAAGCAAGTTGAGAAATTAGGGGATTCGAGTGGTTATGGAGCTTACTACTATGAAAGGATAGATATCTGGTTTGGGCTAAAACAAATGGAACATTAAGATCTTTTTGGATAAGTTTATTGGTGATAAAATAAGGTGCATTGAGGATTTGAATTGGAAAAATTAAAGTTAAAAAAAAAAACACTATCACTACAACTCAAAGGTAGTAAGTTGTCTTGTGTTCAGTACTTTGGAGATTTGGCCTAAAACACGCTCAAACGCCAGGTTTTTTCTCCAATTATGGTTGAACACTTTTTAGAGGTTGGGTGTTCCCAAGGAGGGTCTCCCAACCTTGAAGTTGTTCCTTCAATCGACAGAATATAAATTTTTTGCCTTCAGCCGGACTCGAACTCGGGCCCGGGAGCTTGGCAATCAAGTGCCTTACCGCTTGAACTACCGCGCTCCCCAGGATGAACAAATAAAGTCAAAAACAAACTATTAAACTTAACTTAATTAATTGATTGATTGAATAATTACTGTGTTAATAAATTGATTAGCTGTAGAAAATTCATAATTTATTTAGCAACAAGAACTGGCTGGCAGCCCTGTTTATTAGGTTAATGGTAACCCGGCCATTTAATTCACATTTTTAATTTTTTTTTAACCAAATACAATCATGCAAATATAAATTTTCTTTCCGCAATTGTGTTTCATTTTCTAAAACTCCAGTATCCCCAACGAGTGATTGATGATGACGGTGTTTCAAAGCGCGGTCGTAATGTCGAACTGTCCCGGCCGACTGAATCTCTAACGAGTCGATTCCCTGAATATTTATGTGGCCGTGGCCGTCTACATGGTTCTTCCATAATGGGACTCACCACTTGAACATTGTCAATTTAATCACATTAGTATTTGAAGCAGGTGCCTCGAGGTCCTAATAATCCTCTACTTCAATTAAATTGTAGTTGTTTCAAGTAACTATTGTAGCGATTTCACTATAAAACATGGGACTGGTTAATAGATTGGGAATAACATCAATTTAAACGTTTCACTAATGAACTAGGCGTGATTTTCTTTTAAAGCATATTTTCATTGTATCACTTTCGAATATTTTATTTTCAATTCTCAAGCCTTGCGATCGCAATAACTATACACGATATATCAAAAATATGAAGATTTTTCTTTAAAGGTCCGATATTTTTTTTTCAAATATTTATTGTATTGATTATAAAATATACTATATTATAAAAATACAACATACAACTATAAATATTTTAAGATAAATAATAGAGCTTTAAAAAAATATTTAAATAATTTACAAAGTTTTTAATGTTAGGTGCAGGGGAGAGTTGTGAGATAAATTAACTAAAACAATTAAATAAACAGGAAGATTACAACATAATAGGAATATTTAAAATGACATTTCATAATTAAAAAAAAAAAATTAAAAATCACGTTATATTGGTTGTATATTACATATTTTGAGTCCCCGTATTTAAATAAGATAAAATAATATCATTTAAAAAATAAAATCACAATATATCGATTTGTCGATATTTGTAGTCACTTATATATCGTGTATCGATTTATAGAGATCATAAAATTGTCAATATAGAATATCGATATTTTTCTTACGATTCTCATCCCTACTCCATGCATTTAAAGAAACGCATTAAAACATCTATACCACTAGAGGCGTTAATCAAAGTTGCAAATAAATGAAAAATATGTTAAATTATAGGCTATAGAATACTTCTTAAAAAAAGTCTGGAAACACTTGTGTAATGAAAGAAAACAAAACATTTCAACAATTACAACAGGTTATACTCGCTATGGGCTTAAGGACAAAGGTCAGAAACAAAGGCTTATGAATTAGAAATGCTTTTGGTCTGTGATTAGCAATCATGATGGAAGTGCCAAAAACAATACACGAGTTAATAGTTTCATTATGAAATCTCAAGGCAGTACTGTGCGGGAAATTGGGAGGACTGTTAGGAAAAACGTGGGTACAGAATCTAAAATTATATAAAGAATTAGCAGGCGGAACAGGCGTCCACCAAAAATAAATAAATTGCTCAAGCGGGAAATTTTAAAAACTGTCCCTGACATACCATGCTCTAGCGCTCCGAAAATTGCTACAAACTTGTCTCGTGGCTATGGTGAATAAGTTAAGGAAAAGTGGTTTATTTGGTCGAATCGCAAGGGAGAAACCATTCATTAGCGCCATTTGGAATTTGTTAAAGAGTATATAAAAAAGCCTCCAAAAAAAGCGTTCTGGGAATCTGTTATTTTCTCGGGCGAAAGTCGATTTAACATTTTTGGCTTGGATCAAAAAGTGTAGCGAAAAGAGAAAAAATATATTGGAAACAAAAAACCTGAAGCTCACGTTACCAAACTTAAGTAAGTGTTTCCAGATTTTTTTTGCCCAGTGTATATATCAAACAAGACACGAGTTAATAGTTTCATTATGAAATCTCAAGGCAGTACTGTGCGGGAAATCGGGAGGACTGTTAGGAAAAACGTGGGTACAGAATCTAAAATTATATAAAGAATTAACAGACGGAACAGGCGTCCACCAAAAATAAATAAATTGCTTGGATCAAAAAGTGTAGCGAAAAGAGAAAAAATATATTGGAAACAAAAAACCTGAAGCTCACGTTACCAAACTTAAGTAAGTGTTTCCAGATTTTTTTTGCCCAGTGTATGTATCAAACAAGAAATAACGAATTCATTTTTAATTAATTAATTATTTGGAAATAAAATTACAAATCATTAGTCTTCGTCGTAAACTTGCGATTTCGTGTCCTACTGTGTCGTTTAGGGATATCCCCCTAATCCCTGTAGAGGGACAAATCGACTACCTAAGAATCAATTCGCGACACAGGTCTTACTTGGAATCCACATGAAAGTCTAAAACGACAAGAAACTGTACTTCATATTCGACTACATTAATTAGACAAAGGCTGTAAAATGTCTATAAATAGAGTTAAGGGAAGGGCTCCACTAAACCATGCTATAGGCCTCATATCCAATCTTTACAACCTAAAGTTCTTCTATAACTTCTAAATGCTTCTTAATATGTCACAAATAAAATTTTATATAAAGATCTTAATGTTCCACATGTTGCGGATATAAACTACATGACTATCATTTCGTAGTAAATTTTATAACCACTCAAAGACAATATTAGTCTTTTAGCTTTCCAATCAGTTCTCGATAACACTCAGTCTGTATATAAGATGGCCACGGGACAGCCTAATGTAGAAATTATCTTTCCAATCCCTAAAAAAAAATTCTCAATACTCAATACAAAAAACATACATATCCGTAGAGATATCAAGTTTTAAATGTTGCTGCGTATGCTCGTCTCTCAACTTGCTTTATGGGCCTCCCCCAAAGTGTGAAATAAGAAGACGGTCTCGAGACCTTTAATATAGATCATTTATTAAAGTGCCATAATTAGTTGTTTTATAATCCATTCACATGTTATTGTTAATATCATAATAAAAAAAAATTAAGTTAAAAAAAATTAGAAAAATATAGCAGACCTCACTGGCTATTACCGGATGGATTAATTATTTGAATATGTATGTCTGTCCATTCGTTTTGAATCAGCTGTTTTTAATTAGCACAGCTGTAAAAACATGGCGGATTGGTGATGAGGTCAAGTTTTCAGATATTTCATTTTCTATTTGACTATTCATCAATAGTAGTGATGAGTATCTATCAACAATTTTTTTTTTCAATTTATGTTACCGATACCTCAGTTTAAAAATAAATTGATATTTCAAAAAATAAACCACCTTAGGGCTAAAAATTAGAAAAATACGTTTTTATAGCAAACCTAACTAATAAGCTAAGTTTGACGAACAATTTACAGCAGTCAGACCTTTTAATTTTTAAAGTTCAAAGTTCAAACCTGATTTCCCTGTATTATTCGTGATTTGTTTGTAATTTTAACACAGTTTATCCAAAATCAACCAACAATTTTTGTTTTGTTTTTTATATAGCTGAGAAAAATGCAATCTTGCGCAAAATGTTATCAATTACAACTTTAAGTATATGGACTCTTAAACATGACCAAAACTAAATTTTTTTTTTAAGCAAAATTCTTCTATGTTTGACAATCGATTGTGCCTATAAAATTCAGCTTAAGGGGTGTTTTTAGACGTACAATTTAATATACTTTAATTTTGTAAATAACACATTTATCGATTAAAAGCATTTTTTTTTTTTCTAAAAATCTGAAAAAAGAGCAAACATTTGTAGGGTTTTTTGCCCTTCAAAAATTTTCCCCTAATGAAATTTAGTCAGATTTTTAATATTTTATTCTCAGTAGCCATCTGGGCCAAATAAAAACATAAAACCTACTAATCAATCTCTTACAAGATATACCTCCTTTTCGGGGGTGATTTGACTGGACTAAGTGAAAACATTAGAACGAAGTTGAAAAAATTATTGTATTGTCATCGGTCCTTGAGACGCCTGCACATTTTCAAGTTGATTAGATTGCTGGAAATACAGGTCAAGTTAATAAAAGCGTATTTAAAAAAATATCGGTAGCTCCACATTCGTGCTAGCTTTAACATTTTCCCGCCACGCAATATCTGAGAACTATCATCATCATCATCATCATCATTCGATTTCCTATCAAAGGGGAGAGGTTATATAAAATTGGCCGAGGTGGATGGGAGCTGATAGGGCGCAATCTGGCGAGGAGCACTTTAGTTAAATCAGCGTGCCCTGTCGCTGCGATCAATCATAGACCAATATGAATCCTCTGCCCTCAAGGTCAACTAATACCGATCCCTGAATATTTCACATTCTACGCCGTAAGTAGGAATGGCTATTTCTGTCAGTGTATAATCTTAGAGCCGGCCTCCAAGAGGTTCACTTATTAATATCTGGTTCAAGTGTTTTGGAGGGCCTCTGTAATAACAAGTACAACAAGAATAAAAATATACTATATAAGTTATTATAATAACCTATAATTATTGAATCGGTTCGCATCAGTTGGCAATTTTTTCAACTATAGACGGAGTGGCATGTCCTTCGTATCAAATTGATATAGATACCAGACTTACAATGAAAAGACAACTGCACGTCGTTTCCGACTACTCCAACATTTACTAGACAAGCGTTTCGCTCCCAATAAATTACAAACTTATCTCCATGGCAGTAATTAGACCCATTTGAACATAGCGAGTTGAGCTTTGGGATTCCACTTGAACTTCCAGTTCTTCTCGTATCAATTCTCATAATCCAACATCCTTCGTAAAATCCTCAATAATTCTTCAAACAAACTTATCCATAAAGATCTTAATGTTCCAAGAAGAAGTGGTGCTGACTAGAATGAGAATAGGACATACCAACCTTACACATGGCTATCTCATCAATAAGGTACCGCCACCGGTGTGCCCAAGCTGCAATACCCAACTCTCCGTGCAACACATCATAGAAGAATGTCCAGCTTACCAATCCCATTTTATTTCGAAAGACCTGGCTAGAAATATGAAACTATCCCACGAAAACAACCCGGGTAACATAGAGAAAAATGTTTCCATTATAAAAGAAGTGAACTTGTACAACGAAATTTAATTACCAGTTTATGGTTATTGTATTTTTAGTTTAATTTATAATTGGCTCATAACTTTTATTATAATAACAACAATATTCTTTTTAACATTGTTATAGCAAGTTAATATTATACAACTAAAACATTCATTATATTAAATATGAAGAAGTATGAGTAAAAAAATAAAATAAAATAAATTAATTAATAAAAACATAAATAAAAAAAAATAAACAAATAAATTTTAAAAAAATAAAATAAAAAATACAAATAAAGGAATGGAAGGGAAAAAATGTGTATATACGTACAAAATTATTTAGAAATGAGTATAACCTTAGAGCAAGGGCGTAATAACCTCAGCTGTTGATCGCCCTATAACCTGATCCTATCCTATCCTATCTTAATGTTCCATTAGTTGCTGCTTTCATAGTAAACTATACCCACTCGAATCCACTAGTCTCCCAACTTGCCTCACTTTCAATTCCCGATAATACTCCGGGGTTTTGAAAAGAAGATGGCCAAGAGACCTTCTGATGTAGAACTATTAAAGTGCTACTAGCTAGTAGTTCTTTACATGTTATTGACATGTCGTTGTATTCGTTTTCCTCATATTTGCTCATTGTGGATAATGTATACAGTTGTAAAGATCAATCAATTTGGTTTTTTTTTAATTATGAAAATTATTATGAATTTGTTTATAGAATTTGAATTAACTGTACATAGGTTGTTACAATTGTCCTCGTGCATAGGTATAACTTTATTTCAGATTATTTTTTTATTTTATATCAATTTATTGAAATCCTCAACTGTGCATATATATACATCAAGTTAATGAGCTGATAACGATTACAATAACATGTCAAAACTTGAAAAGAACTACTCGCTTCTTGTAGTTCTTCAAAATCTCTTGGCCATCTTCTTTTCAGACGCCTCGGAGGATTATCGGGAATGGAGTGGGAAGCAAGTTGGATTAATGGATTTGGGTGGTTATGGAGCTTTCTATAAAAGGATAGGTATCTGGTTTGAGCTAACTCAGCAACATATGGGACATTAAGGTCTTTATGGATAAGTTTATTAGTGACAAAATAAGGGGCATTTAGGATTTTTCGAAGGATTTTGGATTGTAAAGATTGGATGCGAGATGAATTGGATAGTTTAGCCCCAAAGCTCAACTCCGTACGTCCAAATAGGTCCAATCACAGACATGTAAATAAGTCTTTTGTAATGAATTGGGAAGTTTGATCGTTTCTCTAGTAAATGTTGAAGTAGTCTGTAACGACGAGCAGTTTCTTGTCGTTTTAGTCTTTCATCAAATATAGTTACATTTTTGATATTTTATTCTCAGGACCCACCTGGACCATATAAAAATATAAAACCTACTACTCCACCTTTTACAAGGCAGACCCCTTGTATTTGAAAATATTAGAACAAAGTTGTGCAATTATTCTATTACCATTGGTCCTTTAAACGTGTGCTAATTTTAAAATTAATCAGATTGCTGGAAATTAGTTAAAATTACGATGAAAGATTTCTTTACATAGAGGTCAAGTTAATAAAAGCGTATCAATAAATATAATATTGTTGAAGTAGATCGATGGTTTTCCCTCTGGCCTGGATTAGAACTTCCCATTGATGATAATCCCACGACGAAGCTAGTTAAATAAATAAACACCTGCTGTTGGTTGACGTAAGCGCGGTGAGATCGTTCGATGGTTCTCTGCTTTGTTCTTGTATGTATGTATCCGTACGTCCAAATAGGTCTAATCACAGACATGTAAATAAGTCTTTTGTAATGAATTGGGAAGTTCCTTGATTATTTATTTTAAACATTATTGAATACAACTCTTTAAAATAAAATCCATAATTTTCTACTAGTTTCACCCAACTTTATTCCAGTAATTGGTTTTTATACTGGTAACACTCGTTTGATTTTGAGGCTAAAAACTCTTTACGTCTAATCTGTACGCCAACGCAATTATGAAAGATCCGACCTATTAAAAAAATAAGTCACTGGACTATATACTAACCGTATTCTGATACGGACGCAGGAGGGGACAAGACGTTTACTCCTAGCAGTTCATATAATTTTTATTTAGACAAACAAGAAAGATATTCTGGGCTATAATAGTGTTGCAAAATGGCTTGGTACCTGTTGACCACAGCGGACTACTTTGCACCCAAAACTTAATGAACTTTGTCTAGCTGTTTAGGAACAAGCTTTAATATACAAAGCATTGTTGAAGTTCCACAAATTCATACACAAACACCACTTGTTTCACAAACCCAAGTGCTGCGTTATTTCGATGAATAACTTACTCATCTGACATTTACGCATGCGTTTTAAAAATATTTAAGACCCCATAAAGGGTTAGTTCAAGAAAAAACTTTCTTATATGATTAATTGTGAGAGTAATAAATAAGGGGTGTGTACTTGGTACGAGGAATTTTCTTACAACTTAGTGTATCTCACAAGGAAGCAAACATGAAATTTAGATTCATCGTCCCAAAAAACATTCTAACGACCGTTGGGAAAAAGCTTCCACGTGTGACTGAAATTTCCAGCCTCACTATCCCTTTCCTAAAGCGTCTCAATTATTTTCGCTACCTTCTTTCTTTGAAACCTGCAGGCTACTTTTTACCTCTCTCATCTTCCCACAGTTCGGCTATTGGGGAAGATGACTATTGCCCCCGGTCGGGCTGTGTATAGGGGTGTTCCTGGGGATCTCGAGGCTAGACTCAAAAGACTATTTAACATCTTCATTCGTTTTATTTTTGTGATCCCAAGGAATGCTCATTTCCTTCCTATCGCTGCCAGTATTTTCTGGCACGTTTTATTTACCAAACCATCTAATCCCAACGTCGATCTTACATTTCTGAACTCCTTCAGCTCGAATCTTCAGTTCTTACCTGCCAATCAGATTCGTATACTCCTGCTCATTGCTCCGCTGATTTCGACAGATCATTCCTTATCCGATCCTCTTCTCTTTGGAGCTCTATCCATCCGGCTCCACGAAAACTGACAGCCCCTTTTTAGTTATATAAAATGTGGACAGTTTATATACATAAAATTTGATTGTTTTTCTTCGAACTAAATTCAAATATTTCTGTTACTTTGCATTAGTATCTTGCTAGTTTGTTTTTAATCGAGTTCAAAAAGGAGGTGGTTTTCAATTCGTCAGTATTTTTTTTTTCAAGACTAAAGCGACAAGAAACTGCTCGTCGTTACAAACTATTTCAACATTTACTCCCAATTCATTAAAAAAGACTCATTTACATGTCTGTAATTAGACCTATTTGGACGTACGGAGTTGAGCTTTGGGGCTCTACTAAACCATCCAATTCATCTCGTATCCAATCCTTACAATCCAAAATCCTTCGAAAAATCCTAAATGCCCCTTACTTTTTCACCAATAAGCTTATCCATAAAGACCTTAATGTTCCATATGTTGCTGAGTTAGCCCAAACCTGATACCTAACCTTCCATAGTAAGCTCCATAACCACTCCAATCCACTAGTCTCCCAACTTGCTTCCTCCTCCATCCCTGATAATCCTCCGATGCGTCTGAAAAGAAGATGGCCTAGAGACCTTTTAGTGTAGATTTTATTGAAGTGCTACTAGTGAGTAGTTCTTCACAAGTTATTTACATGCCATTGTATTCACTGTCAACACATTTACTTGTATATTATTCTGTACAGTTGTAAATATCAATAAATGAAAAAAATGAAAAAATATATTCAAATCAATTCAGGGCTTAATAAGAAAAACCGACTTCAAAATTAAACCGACATGTACAAACTTGAACTAAATATTACAAAAATATTATTTTTATTACTTCAAAACAAAGAGCATTAAAGGACAGTCTATTAAATCATCGACACTTTTATATCTATTCACAATTTATGATCTGTTATTTTTGGAATCAGTGCAAGCCAAAACAAACAGAAATCGAAAGTAAGCTGATAATTGTAGAGAAGTGTGGAAAGTTTGTTGCAAAGACAGGATTAAACTGCCCTTCTTAGCTTGGCACCGACTCCAAAAATAACTGATCATAAATTGTGAATTGGTATATAAGTATCAATAATTTCTTTGATTGTCCTTTAATGCTCTTTATTTTGAAGTAATTAAAATACTATTTTTTAATTTAAGTTAGTACATGTAGGTGTAATCTTGAAGTTGGTTTTTTTTTTTCTAAAAATTAACTTTATTATTATTTGGTCTTTTTTTCTAAATAATATTATTTTATAATAATTTTAAGGCCCAGAAAGCCCCTGACAGTATATTATTGTTTATTCTTTAGGGAGTTAAGGTTTCAAAATAAATAAAGATTAAATTTTCTCTTTTTTTTTTTTTTTTTTTTTTTTTTTTTTTTTAAATTAATTTTTTGTTATTTTATTCTTATGTTCGGATATTGTCTGTTTTGAGCACTGAATTACAGGGCTATCCTGCATGTAATGAGGATGTTCGCCTCAAGGAGAAATAATAAAAAACCAACTCATTGATTAAGCTTTGAGTTATGGTTTATGTGTATACATATAAATAATACTCACAGGCGTACACAGCAATGCACTATTGAAACAGATGTTCCATAATAACTTCTCCTATTGTGTAGCTAATATATTCTCGTTAGTTATGTTGCTGTTTCAATTAAGTTACTGAATATTAATGTTATGCACTCGATGTTAATTGATTTCAAATCGGTCCGACATCAAAGACCGGTAATGTGCGAAATATATTACTATGTATAAGCCATAGTTAAATATTCCATTTAAATAGGTATTCCATGGCATTACCAGATGGATTAATTATTTGAATATTTATGTCTCTTCATACGTTTTGCATCAGCTGTTTTTAATTAGCTCAGCTGTAAAAACATGGCGGATTGGTGATCAGGTAAAGTTTTCAGACATTTCGTTTTCTATTTAACTATACATCAATAGTAGTGATGAGTATGTATCAACATTTGTTACCAACACCTCAATTTAAAAATAAAGTGCTATTTCAAAAAATAAACCATCTTACGGCTAAAAATCCATCCAAATCTTAAAAAACAACAATAATTATTCAGGAAAAAAATTAGTGAATCATATATCGCTCATGGGCTGCAATAGTGGCACAACTCAAAAAATCATTTTTTGAGATAAGTGGGTTTAAAGTTTTTATTGCTAAGTAAAATGCATAGGAAATTCTTTAGTTTTCTTAAACTAAAGTACCTTCAAGTTGATACCTTCTCTCTTTTAAGCAGACTAAAGCATTTTCTTTGGCAATGAAAACTTTAAACCCACTTATCTCAAAAAATGATTTTTTGAGTTGTGCTACTGTTGCAGCCCATGAGCGATATAATCTTCAACATATATATAATATTGTGATTAAAATTCAGATCATTAAGTGGGCGTATGGATGATTCACTTAGCTTTACTATATGATTATTGAACATAATGCTTATTTTTTTATTAAGATGAATGGAGAAAAAAAAAATCATATATAAAAAAAAGCTTTTGATATTGATACTTTTCTACTTTTATCTGATAACAATTCTTTTTTTTGCAACTTATTTATGTGATCATCTTCATCTCCATCGTCTTCACAGAATCATCCGTTCCATAAGTGGAACATTATGTTTAAATGAATCTAAGATTAATTCAAGTACAATGTTTTGTCAACAAATGGCATAGTCTTAAAAGAAATATTATTTTACCTATCATTAATCTCTAACTGCTGTTTTTTTGTTTTTTTTTAAATCAATTTATTAAAATTTACAACTGTACAAAATATGTACATCAAGTAAATGAGCTGATAACGATTACAATGACATGTCAAAACTTGAAAAGAACTACTCATCAGTAGCACTTTAATAAAAATTCTACACTAGAAGATCTCTAGGCCATCTTCTTTTCAGGCGCCTCTGAGGATTATCGGGAATGGAGTGGCAAGCAAGTTGAGAAACTAATGGATTTGAGTGGTTTAGAAGCTTACCATGAAAGGATAGGTTTCTGGTTTGGGCTAACTCGGCTACATATGGAACATTAAGGTCTTTATGGATAACTTTATTGGTGACAAAGTAACGGATATTAAGGATTTTTCGAAGGGCTTTGGATTGTAAGGATTGGATACGAGATGAATTGGATGGTTTAGTAGAGCCCCAAAGCTCAACTCCGTACGTCCAAATAGGTCTAATAAGTCTTTTGTATTTAATTGGGAGGTGTGATCGTTTGTCTAGTAAATGTTGAAGTAGTCTGTAACGACGAGCAGTTTTTTGTCGCTTTAGTCTAACTGCAGTTTAAATGCAAAAAAACAACAACAATATTTCCTTACATTTTACAAGACATCACTAAATTGCAAAATAAGGAATAATTAAATAATACACTGTGATGTTATAACCATTAAATAATGTGAGCTGATTGCTAACGGAGCCGAGAGCTGGGTTGTGAATGAGAGGCTGCAAAGCCGTGTTACTGCAGCTGAAATGAAATTTCTTAGGAGAATTGCAGGGCAGACACGGAGAGACTGTGTCCGGAACGACAGGATTAGGGAGGGCCTGAAAATTTTTCCGGTAAGGGAGACTCTGGAGAAAAGACAGTTGAGGTGGTACGGACATGTCTGCCGTATGGACAACCACAGAGACCCCATAAAAACTATGGAAGTGAAGCCGATGGGAAAAAGACCAAGAGGAAGGCCAAGAACCTCCTATATCCACCATATAGAAGGAATAGAGAGGCGTAGAGGAAAGACTCTTGGAGAAATGAGAAATCTCGCCAGGGACAGGGAGGCATGGCATAGATGGCTGGAAGCACCCCCACGCTGAGAGGCAAATGGGTGGAAGATAAAGAAGAAGAAGCAGATTGCTAACATATAAATATATAATTTAATGTATAATTTATATATTTTCTTATGCGAAGATCTACAATTTTGTTATTAATCGAAAGACATATAAGTTTATTTTTTACCAAACATCCAATTTTTTTGTTGCCAGTTCGAAACTGAACCCTACTTGAACTTGTTTTGACAAGTAACGTTTCATTCGAATGTTCACGTGCGCTTACCCACATAAGATTATTCTGCTCGAGTTTAGAGAATCCGAATTAATAGATTCCAGATTTTTCTTTTTTTGTATAAATGTCTGCTTGACTAAAGTTATCCGAAATAAAGCAAATTAATGTATTATAATCAGGCTGTAAAGTAGATTCAAGAAACATCATAAATAGTAAAATTTTAAACTTTGCCTTTTCTCGTCTTTATTTGCCATTCCATTTTGCATTATTCAGGAGACGAGAAGGTCATCCCGTCATGATGTAAATGGAGACAAACTTAACTCGTTTCGCA
Source organism: Euschistus heros (assembly GCA_003667255.2). Classification (NCBI taxonomy): domain Eukaryota; kingdom Metazoa; phylum Arthropoda; class Insecta; order Hemiptera; family Pentatomidae; genus Euschistus; species Euschistus heros. The sequence continues at coordinate 312,843 of RCWM02000145.1, forward strand.
GAACAATGCTAATCGCAAAGAAAATAGTAGAAGATATTTTGCAAGAGAAGTACCTCGGTTGAATAGACCCGCACTGACGTAGGTAATACGTGAGCGCTTATACAATCAAGTCAATTGACAGTTTGCAAAGAGGTTGTTAATTTTATTGTTGTGGGGCTGTTGCTAAATCGAGTATTGCGTGTTGTGTGACTTACTAATAATTGAACGACCATGCCTGCCTGCCAACTATGGGCCTGTTAATTGCTTTTAAAGATTTTTCCCCCCTCTTGATAACATCTATACTATTATATAAAAGGACAAGCCATTTTTCGTTTGTGATCACTAACCGCGAAAACTAATGAAACAATCTGTACCAAATTTTAGCTACACAATCTTCAAAGTTCAAGGAAGGTTTCGCAATAATAACATTTATACTTTTCTTTTACATTGTTATTAAAAAACCAATAAATATGTGGTGCGCAATGAAGTTTGATAATCGTCCGATAGGTGGCGAGCTCCATTCAATATAGAGGTTACAATATCAAGGTGTGATATGTGGCTAGAATTTTTTTATAAAATTTGCTCGATTAAATAAAATTGTTATAAGAAAATATATAAATATGTAGTGTAAGGTGTGAATCTCAGTAAATTTTAAAATTAGAACGATATGGCATTCTGTAACAGAGTTTCCAATGGTAAAACTATTTAATCCATCTGAACCAAATTCTAACTTCATAGTTCCAGGAAGATTTGTAATAGTTAAGTTTACTATAATAATAATTTAAATATACAGTATTAAGTGACATAAAGAGGTGTGTCACACTGTTATAAACTTTTAGGGTTAGAAATTAAATTAAAACCAGATGAAATTAATAAAAAAATTTCTGCCGGTAAAAATTATTACCTAATGAAAATGTCGATCCTTTGCTTTTCGGTACTGTGTCTAAAAATAAGATCCATGGACCTTTAGTAGCAAGCACTGATAATGCAGTCCATTATCCACAACAGTTTTTTAATAGCCTCTGTTCGTCTGGATTACCAACTTATATATTAAAATTTTAAATTTCGCTTTTACGTAATCTTGAAACACTTAATCAGTGCAATTTTTTACCAAGTTAAAAATTACTGCTATGTATGAAAATATAATTGAAGAAATTATGCTCAATTGCATACCTCAGTACAAGATTTTTGTAGATAAACAAATGGAATTAAATTATTAGTTAAAATAATTTAAGTTCTTTATGTATGAGAGCGGGCGGAGGCCATGACGGAGTGTGCTAGTTTTATATACTTGTTAAATTCAATTAGTAATTTTCTTATGGCTGTATGTAAATTACTGAAGAAAAATCCACTGTATGAAAATTAAGTATACATATTGCGCACTGATGTTTCGGACTACATTGTAAGTCTTCATATTTATTTGGAATTATTCAAGAAGAAAATGAAATTACATCGTCGTGGCGAGGAGAATCAATTCAAAGGTTTATGAACCCTCCCGTCAAAGGAAATCAAAAAAGCGACTTTCATCGCTCCTTTGATTATAACGAAGGAAGAAATGTAGATATTTCGTATCTTAATTCAAGATTCACTCCATCAAAACCTAAAGCCGCTTATTTCATAAGACTCTCGACTTTTTAATTTGTTTTTATCAGTGTTCAATCAAGTGTTGAAATGGTGTTTTATTGGATTTAATAATCTTTGCTCGTTTTTGTATTAAGTAAATTATTTCAAATTTATTAAACTCCGTAAAATTCTACCCTCTACATTCTGAGTGATAGAACCTTCACAGTAAATCTTTATATTTCCCATTGTTCTCTCTTAAACCCAGACTTCCTATGTTCCTCAAGGTAGTATCCTAGGTACGAAAAAAAGATCGGGCCTTCGAATATAGAACATTTACTAACTTTTACTGTGCTATTATTGGGTAGTTTGTTTACAAGTCATATTGTCATGGTGTCTATTGATAATCCCTGATTTATTTATGGTATTATTGCACAGTTGTAAACATCAATAAATAAATAATACTTATTTTGATAGTTCCATTTTCATTATAGGTTGTTAAGGTATATTATAGGAGCTTGGTATTGATAATAACATTTATTTATATTCAATTAATTATTAATAATCATTGTAGTTAAAAAAAAACTTGAAAACACGCTTTTACAGCAAACTAAGTGTGGTAAACAATTTGCAACAACCAGACCTTTTAATTTTTTGAGTTAAAGGTTTGAAGCTGATTTACGTGTACCGATCGTGATTCGTTTGCCATTTTAACAAAGTTTATCCAAAATCAACAAATAATTTTTGTTTTTTTGATATCTCAGAGTAGGAATGGGCAAAGTTTTACTTTAAAAATCTTATCTTGCACAAAATGTAATGATCTACAAATTTTAGTATATAATATATTTTTGATTGGATTATACATTATAATACATTATAATTTTTAACCTGGTTAAAATTATGAATTATAAAAAATTATAATTTTTTAAAATTATAAAATAAATTATAAAATTATAAAAATTTTAACCTGGTTAAAATTACAGTGATTACGTGTTTGAATAGAATTTGATTACGTAAAAGCATAATTAGACATTAAATTTTTAATTTTATGAGTTATTATCCAGATGGACAAAGGCTATTAAAAAACTCTTGCGGATAACGGACTGCATTATTAATGCTTACACACAATATCAAAAAGCTAACGATCGACTTTTCGATTTGGTAGTAATTTGTATTTATAAAAAATGATTTTATCGACTTCATCTGGTTGGATTTTAATTACTAACCATAAAAGCTCATAAAACAGCTTTAATGCCCACAGTGGGGCAAAGAATTTTGGCAAATTTAAAAAGTTAGTTTTGGTCAAGTTTAAGAGTCTATAACTTAGAAATGGCTAATTCAATAATAAAAAAAAAAAAAAAAAAAAAATGTCATAAACTAAGAGTTACATCATTAGTAGATCATTACATTTTGTGCAAGAGGGGATTTTTAAAGTTAAATTTTGCCTATTTCTACACTGAGATATGTAAAAAAAAACAACAGAAATTGTTTGTTTATTTAGGATAAACTGTGTTAAAAATGCACACTAATCACGAATATTACAGGGAAATTAGCTTCGAACCTTGTACTCAAAAAATTAAAAGGTCTGACTGCTGAAAATTGTTCACCACACTTTTTTAGTTAGGTTTGCTATAAAAGCTTGTTTAAAATTATGGTATTAATTTTAAAATTTAAAAGTATGCTATAAAACATCAAAAATGAAACTAAATTTGATAAGAATTTTCCTGTTATGAAATTTAGTTTCATTTTTGGGAGTGGGAACAAAATTTTTTTAAAACTTTTTTCGGATTTCGGAAACAGCAAATATAAAAATGCTTTCAAACGAAAAATATTTTATTTATAAAATTAAAATTTATTAAATTGTGCGCCTAAATAAAAACCACTCAAGCTGAATTAGATTCTGGCGTTTAGCCACAATCGATTGTCAAAGATCAAAGAATTTTTCCAACTTTCACAAAAAGTTAGATTTGGTCATGTTTAAGAGTCTATAACGCAGAAATGTATAATCCAATCAAAAATATATTATATACTAAAATTTGTAGATCATTACATTTTGTGCAAGATAAGATTTTTAAAGTAAAACTTTGCCCATTCCTACTCTGAGATATGTCAAAAAAACAAAAATTATTTGTTGATTTTGGATAAACTTTATTAAAATGGCAAACGAATCACGATTGGTACACGTAAATCAGCTTCAAACCTTGAACTCAAAAAATTAAAAGGTATGATTGCTGCAAATTGTTTACCACACTTAGTTTTTTAGTTAGGTTTGCTGTAAAAGCGTGTTTTTCTAGTTTTTTTTAACTATAATGATTATTAATAATTAATTGAATATAAATAAATGTTATTATCAATACCAAGCTCTATATAACATGGTACCTTTGTAACCTGTCATGTAAAATGGCGATCACCACCTATCGGTCAATTTTAAAACTTTACTTTTATTCAAATATTATAGTTTTTTTTATATTAGAAATTAATCAAAAATCAGTTGATTATATTATTGCTAAAACTTCCAGAAAATATAATGATGACGTTGTTAAAATTTGGTGCAGATTGGTTCAGTAGTTTTGCTTTTGAAAACTCCATTGCAGAATGGTGTTAGCCACTTTTCGGTCGATTTTCTGTCTTCACTGGAATCCACTTGTCTCATATTTAAATCTTTTTTAATAATTTAATTGAACATAAGTAAATGTTATTATCAATTTCAAGTTCTATATAACACCGCACCTTTGTAACCTCTCATGTAGAATGGGACCCCGCCACCTATTGGTCTATTTTAAAACTTTGCTGTTATCCGAATATTATCGCCTTTTTTTTTTATTAGAAATTAATCAAAAATCAGTAGATTTATTATTGCTAAACCATCCAGGAAATATAATGATGACGTGGTTAAAATTTGGTGCAGATTGGTTCAGTAGTTTTGCTTTTGAAAACTCCATTGCAGAATGGTGTTAGCCACTTTTCGGTCGATTTTCTGTCTTCACTGGAATCCACTTGTCTCATATTTAAATCTTTTTTAATAATTTAATTGAACATAAGTAAATGTCATTTTCAATTTCAAGTTCTATATAACACCGCACCTTTGTAGCCTCTCATGTAGAATGGGACCCCGCCACCTATACCATAAACTTTGCTGTTATCCGAATATTATCGCCTTTTTTTTTTATTAGAAATTAATCAAAAATCAGTAGATTTTATTATTGCTAAACCATCCAGGAAATATAATGATGACGTGGTTAAAATTTGGTGCAGATTGGTTCAGTAGTTTTGCTTTTGAAAACTCCATTGCAGAATGGTGTTAGCCACTTTTCGGTCGATTTTCTGTCTTCACTGGAATCCACTTGTCTCATATTTAAATCTTTTTTAATAATTTAATTGAACATAAGTAAATGTTATTATCAATTTCAAGTTCTATATAACACCGCACCTTTGTAGCCTCTCATGTAGAATGGGACCCCGCCACCTATTGGTCTATTTTAAAACTTTGCTGTTATCCGAATATTATCGCCTTTTTTTTTTATTAGAAATTAATCAAAAATCAGTAGATTTTATTATTGCTAAACCATCCAGGAAATATAATGATGACGTGGTTAAAATTTGGTGCAGATTGGTTCAGTAGTTTTCATGGTTACAAATAAAAAAAAATGTTTTGTCCTTTTATATAATAGTATAGATCAGAGACCATCCATATTCAATATTCCTATCCTTTCTTTATATCCTCCATATATCGCCTATCCATACAACCATCTACCCCCCCTAAGATACAAGGTGGCCGCCCTCACACGTGGCCTGCCCCGATCTACTCCTAAGTGGGAGAGTAGAGGAACTGCCACTTTAGCTGGTTAGCAGTGATTGACTCCATTGCCACCACACTCTCTCTGTTAATTGTAGTTAGTCCCTTCATCTAATGGCCTCTAATGGCTTTATAAGTATCTCCTTCTCTTCCTAATTATATAGTTACCTTTAAAAATTATAATAATAGTAATATTTAAGGAAAATAATATAATAGAATCAAAGGATAGTGAATAATCATAAATAAATGTGTCGATTCTTAGGAAGCGATCCATACTCCATTCGGCAAATTTAATAGATGTATTTGAGTTGTACATTTATATTTATAAACATTATAGTTTAAAAAAACTATAAAAACAAGCTTTTATAGCAAACCTAACCAAAAAGCTAAGTGTGCTGAACAATTTGTAGCAGTTCAAGGTTTCTCTGTACTATTCGAGACTTGTTTGCATTTTTAGCACAGTTCTAAACCAATTAACATTTTCTGTTGTGTTTTTTTTTATAGACATCCTAATACACTTATAAACGACATGGCTACTACACATATTCCCGACAACTCCCAGAGAAGACTAAAAAAGAAAAGGAGCTGGATGAGAAAAGGGATTGGACGTGCCGCTGGGTTCTGCTCCCCGTCATGCCTTTCATCCATTTTTCCTTCTCAAAGAGATTCAATGGTTGTCTAATAGTAATTGGCTGGTGTAAATAAAGATATGAAGTAAAAAACAATAAAACGTTCATTATTAGTTCTACAGAGGCAAAACGAACTTAGGAATACAAAACAAATTGAACATAATCTATTAAATAAATTCATCATAATTTAAAATAATCATTAATATTAAACTCGTCAAAAATATTTTTAACATAGAACTAAAATATTAGGAAATAATCCTGTGAGATATATCTCGTGGCAGCCATTTTAAACCTCATCAGTGGAAATGAGGAGCCTGATGGATGCTACTTATCAGCTCATTATCAAAGTTCGTCTTCAGCTACTATAGTCTCTGACGTTCCCAAAGGAGATAGGATTCGGGAAGTAAAAACATTTTCCAAAAGAAAATGAAATGAAGATTGCAGTAGTGATTATATCCAAACGAAGTGAAATCTAAGTCTCCTGTTATTAGGGAAACTTTTGAACTAGATGGCCAAATTTAAAAAATACAATTTTTTCGTGGAAGCATTATTTATAAATCCAAAATGGCAATAGCCGTATAAAAAAATATATATATATATATCCTTTATCTATAAATTTTTTATTTACATTTATAAAATCTGATTCTAAAGTCTCCATTAATCCCTGAAGTCTAATTTTTTTTTTTTATTGTGTAAAAAATATATATGATGTAAACCAATTATGGAAGTGTAGAGTCAACCGATTCCGGTATCTCGGTGAATGGGTACATCCCAATGGTACAGACGGTACCTCCATATTGGGAAGATGTACCAAACTTAACGCAACCCACCAGCTATCGCGAAATCGATAAAATAAGAGATGAATTTTGAATAATGCCAAAATCCAACATTACAAAACTGTTGTAAAACCCCAGTTCTTATATGAGGGAAAAACCTTAGTAATGAACAAGAAAGGCCCCTTGGATAAAATGGAAAAAGTCGAAAGACGTATCCTAAGGAAAATTCATGGATCCGAGAGTTCTCCCAGATGGATCCTACAAGCTAAAGGCGAATCACGACATGTACCGACAATTGGAAACATCCAACACTAGTATATGACGTAGCAGCGGGAATACTGTGGGCACCTCCTGAGAACGGACATCAGGCTTACCAAGAAGATCTTCTCGCTAATTAAAAGCTATAAGGCTCGAAGTATGTGGCTTAATGAAGTTCAAAAAGATCTAAATTCTGTTTGAATTTCTGACCTTGATGTGTTAGATCGGTTAAAATTTAGTGGTATGGCGGAATCTTGGTTCCACCATACCACTAAATTAAAACCAGTCCTATGACGAAAGAGAAAAAGGAAAACTATAGGGTGGTCTCGGGAAATATTGGGAACAAAAGATGGCATCCAAAGGAACTGGTCATAAGCGCTCCTAAATGGGCTTAAATCAAAAATAATAATGTATGATATAGTTAGTGATTAGAAGTTAAGGGAAAATAATTTTTAAAAAATTATAATCCAATATTTGACAGTAAAACTAATTTTTTTAATTTCTGTTCTGTCATTTACTTCAGTTAACATTACCAATACGTTTACTGTTTAAATATAAAAAATAACTTACATCTGAAAAATATACACTTCCTTACGATACAGTATTTTTTTTTTCCAACTCAGAACTATTCATTTAATTTGTTTTTTAGATTTTTGATTTCATACGAACGACAAACGTAACCCTTTCATTCATATTTCACACTAAGCCCACAGTTAAAGAAGCAGTAACATCTATAAGCAATCGTTTATATTATAGAGTTGCTAGATAACCGACACTTCTATCGTTATGTCCAGAGATGTCCCTGCTAATATTTTTATAGCTCTAGGAATGGTAATAATGGTTGTCCCGCATATGGTACTGTGGGCCTTTTAGGGTTAAGTATTTAATTTTTGGAAATATTGTTTTTCATTTTAATATGGTCATTATTGCGCATTTTTATATATTTTTCCTAGGCATTTAATATGTTTTTTTTTATTTTTACAGATTATATCGCCAGACATGGAAGGATGACGGAGAGCGGGGCGAGGAGAAAGTTCTGGCAAATTCTTTCGGCGGTCGAATACTGCCACAACAGGAGGGTCGTCCACAGGGATCTCAAGGTGATGAGCATTAATTCATTTGTTCGAATCAGAATTTAATTTATTCACTTATTTAAATCAGAATTTAATAAGTATTCAAGTTTATATCAACATGTTAGATTTTAACTACTCAACTAAGGAAAAATATATATCGAGTACTTTAAGTCAAAAATTATCTTAAATTAAAGGTTTGATATTGAATTTTCCTGCCATCCATGGCTCATAGAATCGTAATAAAACTGTAGTGCTGGTTCTTCCTGTTTCGATCACACGTGCTTTTCCTGACATAAAGAGGGGAGGGGGCAAGCAATTTATACCACCCTTACGCAGCTGGATTAGAACTCATCTTCTATTCATTCTCCTTTGTTATTCAACTCTAACTCAATTCATTAAACTTTGTTATTTGTTATTCACTCTTTTTATTAAGTCCGTTTTATTATCATTTTAGTTTTTCACCTTGATGGTATTTTTCATTTTCATACCTTTTGCAATTATTAAACGCAGCCGCTTACATAAAGGGATGCGCAACGTCTAAATTCTTTTATTTGTCCCTTAATTAAAAGGATGAACTTAGGAGGGAATTTAGAAGGCACCACAATGGGGAATTTTGGGAGCTTTATCCGGTAAATGTAGTTCAGATTATTGCAGCGCGGTGTTTAAAATGGACATGTGAAGTCGTTGTGTTTTACGATAAACGAATTCTAAAAGAGATAATCAGTTTTAATCCGTCGGGTAGATATTAAGACTTTCGAGGTGTAAATGTATCTTGTGGATTTTGATTTTGATGGAGTGAGTTGGAGGGAAGTGTGTGGTCAGATGTTGGTGGTGTAAATACTAATATAATAATTTTTTTTTTTTCAAATATCTGAAAAAAAATCAAAAAGTTTGGGTTTGTTGCAACATTTTCCCCTTATCAAATTAAGTTTAATTTTTGATGTTTTATTCTCAGGACCCACCTGGACCATATAAAAATATAAAACCTACTACTTCACCTTTTGCAGGGCAGACCCCCATTTTGGGGGTAATTTAACTAGACTAGCAAGGGGAGGACACACTCAGTCTCTCACGAATCTTGTTGGCAATTTTTTTTTTTTTGGAGGTTTCTGGTCAAAAAATATTAGACAGGTATTTTGCCGTTCCGACCAATGGGCCCTAGAAGCCGAGAAAAATGAATAAAATAGCATTAAACTAATTTATTTTATAACTCGAGTTTAAAAAATGATATCGACATGATTCTTGCACAAAGATTTTTATTTTTGATTGCGGATTCAAGGAAAAATATAGCCGCTCCGATTTTGGTTTAGGTTAATTAAATTCTTAAAAAATGATTAGCTTTTTAAGCAAACTACCTCTATTAATTTTTTCACACAAAAATTGACGTCAGATTTTCATCCAAATAGAAAAATAAAAATTCGTAAGCTTCAAAATTTGCCTGACCAAATGTAGGCAATTTATGTTTAAATTGACTTAAACATGAATAACGCTTACACGGTTAAACGTATCAATTTAATATTTTTACCCAAAATATAGGATGGTAATAAGCTTGAAATTTTTTGGGTTTCATTTTCCTATCTAGTTTCAAACTCAAGTTAAAAATCAAAATGTTTTTCGGATTTTCCAATTGTTTTTAATAGTTTTTTGTTCATCGAATTTTTCATTTATATACATTAAAAGAAAGCTGAGGCTCTCCTCTTTCCAGCGATACCAATCAATGAATTGCGTAACAAAGTTTTGGCGATTTAAAGAAATGTTACCAATAATCGGTTTAAAAATTTCATTCCCCTCGAAGAGAATGAAAAAATGATATTTTTTGTTTTTATTGACAAAAACTTTTTCAATATATTTGAGGGTGCTGAATTAGAATCTGACGTCAATTTTTTTTTTTTTTTTAAATCTATAGAGGTGGTTTGCTTAGTAATCTAATATTTTTTTAGAATTTAATTAACCTAAACCAAAATCTGGATCTCCATCAAAATGGAGTGGCTATATTTTTCCTCGAATCCGCAATCATAAATAAAAATCTTGGTGCAAGAATCACGTCGATATAATTTTTAAAACTCGAGATATAAAATAAATTATATTAATGCTATTTTTTTTTCTCGGCCCATTGGTCGGAACCGTAAAATACGTGTCTAATATTTTTTGACCAGGAACCTTAAAAAAAGATTGTCAACAAGATCCGTGAGAGACTGAGTATGTCCTCCGCTTGTTAGTCCAGTCGAAATACCCCCAAAAAGGGGGTTATCTGCTTATTGAACTTAATCTACAACTATACATAATAAACACGTATAATAAATATGAAGATTATCATTGCAATAACATTTCAATGACGCGAAAAAAACTACCCATTTGTAGCACTTCATCATCCTTTGTAACAATTCTTTATCATGGAAGGAAAAATACAATTAAATTAAAGAAAAATACAAAAACTTTAGATACATATTTACAGATGGCTCAAAATCAAACAACAATGTTGGGTGTCCGTTGTTTTAAACTCTACGATTTTGGAATACAAACTACCGCCAATCACTAGTAACTTTACAGCGGAATGTTTAGCGGTTACTGCGGCATTACATTATGCAATGCACCTGGAAGAAAAAAATCTTGCCATATCTACTGATTCCTTTTCTTTTATAATATCTTTTCTTAAACTGTATACCAAGGATCCAGTCATAAGAAAGGCACAGGCATATGCCTCAATGCTAAAAGATTCACAAAAGAACTTGGTACTTATCTGGATACCATCCCACGTGGGGATAAAAGGGAATGAAGCCGCAGACGAAGCAGCCATCTCCTCGTTGGACGTCAGAACAATCTATACCCCTTCGGAGGTTTGCAATTTTTTAAAGTATTTGGCCAGGAATACTTGGATAGAATTATGGCATAAAACCCAGGGAGATAATAAGTTAAAATTAATTAAGGGTGACGACATCAAACAATGGTATTCTTCACATCGGAGAGGAGAAAGAGAAGAGAAGAAGTGGTGATGACCAGATTGAGGATTGGCCATACTCGCCTACTCATGGCTATCTTATAATGAGGGAAGCCTCACCGAAATGTTTATACTGCCAGTGCCAACTAACGATCAGACATATACTCGAGGAATGCCCGCTGTACGAAACTTTTTTTGAGCAGGAATGGCTGGAAAGAAGACTACCGGTAATGCTTGGAGATAACAATTACAATATTGATAAAATTATCAAATTTTTGAAACAATATAATTTTTTTGAAAAAATATAAATAAAAAAAAACCTGAGGAACCAGGACACTAAAGACCATAGAAGTTGAATGTCCAAAAACAATCAAGCTAACCTAACCTCATGGAAGGATAGATATCTGGTTTGAGCTAATTCAGCAGCATGTAAATCATTTAAATCATTATAAATAAGTTTATTTGTGACATAATAAAGAGCATTGAGATTTTTAAGAAGGATCGGATACAATTGAGTGAGAATACGATTAGTGTGCCCTAAAGCTCAACTCCGTATATCCAAATAGCTCTAATTATTGAAATGAGTCTTTTGTAATTAATACAAAGTTTTGACCTGTTCTTGAAGTAATCATAAAGGACAAGCAATTTCTTGATGTTCAAGTCTTGTTTCATCAACTTTAAATAGATTTTAAAAATTAATAAATTACATGTCCCAAATATTAAAAAGTACAAACTGTCAACACTGCAGGATTATCAGTAATTGAATCAGAAGTTAAGACAGTGTTCTATTTAAAGTCTGGAAACTAAAAAGGAATTGATGATGAAGAATGTATATTATATACTAAAGACTTATTTACTGTTTAATATTGCAAAATTTAAAATAAATAAGAATGTATAAACAGTTGTAAAAGATACCACCGAAGTCAAAGAGACGAGAGCTCAAGCAACATGTTAATTTATTTTCTCTAGGTGGAGACAGCGGGCAGCTGGCCTCTAATATCTTTAACCTCCCCCTGCCACTGCTATATATATCCTAATTAACAAATACCAAGTCAGCGACTATCGTCGGTTATAAGTCAGCTGTAACGGCCTCCTAAATATTTACCTCTAGGGCTTTGGCCCAACGGTCGAAAACATGAAAGCATCAGCAGAATCGATTTATTTAATCGAAAGCCTTCTTTGAACCGGGAGCCTTTTTGATCGAAAAGTATTTTATAACAGATTAAATAAAAACAAAAAAACATTTTAAATAAAATAAAAAAAAGATATAATTAGATAAGTTTTAATTAGATATTTAAATGGAATGGTGTATTTTAAAAGGAGAGGAAAAACCTCAGTGGTACACTTTTGCACTGACTTTTGATTCTGTAAAACGTATATTTTTTTTCGTAAAATAATCTATTTAAAAACAATATTCGGACCTATTTGAACATAAGAAGTTTTAGGGCTCGACTAAACCTTCCAATTCGTCTTATATTCGATTTTTATCAAATTTATATTTATTAGTCAAGGTCTCGGCCGCGAACTGACGAAATTACAGATTTAAAAAAAAATATCTCGAGAAAAGAAGTTGAAGTGAATTTAATTATATTTAGTTCTAGATCCAAATAGTAAAATCACATTTAGAGGTCATTTTCATGCCAATACATGATCAAAAATACATAATATTTCAAAGAATAAAGGAAATGAGAGTATAACGCATATATTTAAATGAAATGAAAATTCAGGCTCCTAATCATGCCCAAATAATCACCGGTTTCGTCCCACTGTGTAACGAACGCAGTTGGTGTTTTCTCTGCCAACTGTATCACCAGTCTAGACTCCCCTTGTTTTTTTTATTAATACCAGCCTTCTTAATTCCAATACTGCCAGAGCTATATACAGCTTAACCTCAATATGTTATTGTTTCTATATGGCATTCTAGTTTTTCACATCGCAGTAGCCCTGCAATGGGTGCATGTATTTCTACGCGTACCATCTCTCGACATAAAGCGTATTATCATCAATTTTTGTACATACATGTTCAGTCATATATAATATAAAAATATTTTAAAATAATATAAAAATTATCGTTGAGTGAATATGAAATATAAACAATAATTAGTTAATGTAATTGGAAGTTAATTAATGAATATATAAAAAAAAAATTATAAGGTGAAAAAAATGAAGCTAAAAAAAAATAAAAATAAATAAAATAATAATGAAATAAATAAATAGAATATACATTAATTAAAAAATTAAATTAAAAATAAATATATAAATAAAAATAATATATATAAACAAATAGAGGTAGAATTATAGATAAACTGTTCAATTGTTGAGTTCCATATAATCAACACGACCCACAAATACATCAAAATCATCAAAATATTTATCTATGAGGTCCTTCTTTGATGGCGGCCATTTTTCTCCGTTCTGTTGGACTTAGGATATCAGTTTGTATCAGTGTCTTTCCAAATTTCTGCAGTCATAAATAAGATGATCTAAGTTTGTTCACTATTCTCGTCGCAGTTACAAATGCTGTTGTCAGTAAGTTTAAATCTGTGTAAGTAACTTTTAGCTCCGCCATGTCCTGTCAAAAATTGGGTTAGTTTGTAATTCAGTTTTTTAATGTTTTTTCTGTCGTCTAAAGTTTTAACGAATTCATAAGCATGTCTTCCTTTTGTCGAAATTGTCCATCTTTCTTCTTAAGTTTGTCGAGTCGTTTTCAAAATGTGCTTAACTGCACTAATTGGTGGTTTATTGAATACAATTTGAAAAGTTGTATCCTTTCCCGCGTTTTTAGATTCTATATCTGCCTGCTCATTTCCAAGTAAGCCTGCATGGCAATATGGCTATATGGCATTGTCTCGTGCTATAATATAGTTTACGTAAATTTGAGCCATGATATACTTATTTTTAGTTTTAAATACAGTTAAATGTAATAATAATAATAATAATGTGATAAATGTAATAATAGATAGCTATAATAGGGAATATAGAGTATAGTTAGTAGAGCTAGGAGCTGGAGGTGGAGCGAGGTATATCGGTGAAGAGAGGTGACAGTATTGATTGCCAAAGAGGATTGAAGATTGCCAGTTTGAATTAGGTTCATGATAAGTTGATAGGTCGATCGCTGACGTCACTGGAGTCCGGGTCCCTTTCATTAGTACTATCTTTAGCGGCTTTCTCTCTCTCTCTCTCTCTCTCTCTCTCTCTCTCTCTCTCTCTCTCTCTCTCTCTCTCTCTCTCTCTCTCTCTCTCATCTCTCTCTCTCTCTCTCTCTCTCTCTCTCTCTCTCTCTCTCTCTCTCTCTCTCTCTCTCTCTCTCTCTCTCTCTCTCTCTCTCTCTCTCTCTCTCTCTCTCTCTCTCTCTCTCTCTCTCTCTCTCTCTCTCTCTCTCTCTCTCTCTCTCTCTCTCTCTCTCTCTCTCTCTCTCTCTCTCTCTCTCTCTCTCTCTCTCTCTCTCTCTCTCTCTCTCTCTCTCTCCCTCTCTCTCTCTCTCTCTCTCTCTCTCTCTCTCTCTCTCCTCTCTCTCTCTCTCTCTCTCTCTCTCTCTCTCTCTCTCTCTCTCTCTCTCTCTCTCTCTCTCTCTCTCTCTCTCTCCCTCTCTCTCTCTTACACACACACACACACATACACGGAGCGAGTTAAACGTTAAATTATTTGTTCTCATATTTAACTAGGTTGGACTACCATGTTTTTCGCTCTGGGCCTTCATATCTCTTTGAACCATCATATGTTCCAACCAGTAGTTTTGGAAGTAGCAGTAATTACGCGTTTTTAAAAGAACATAATTACTTGTTATTTCAGAATTAGTAAATTTTAATTAATTGGTCCTTATTAACTGCATTCCTGCTCCAATATGAGCTATCCTAGCTAAGTTTCAATTAAGTTAGGTTGGTAACATTTGTTTACTTCCCTAGACATTTTTGATTAATTTATCTCCGTAGAGAATAAAAGCCTTCTTTATTCCCTAATAATTAGCTGTGCAATGTTTAATTTATGAACCAGCTGTTGATAAAATGAAGGGTTTGGTGGTTGAATGGATTATGTAACGATTTTGAATAATTTATATTCAAATCTTTTATCAGGAAAATGTTACATAGCCCCTTAATCTTCTTCATTCTTCTGTTTCTAGTTGTTTTGAAATATTAAGGTTTTACTACCTAACACTTCTGCGCATAAATCCTTCATGCAACGAAATAGATTGTATTTAAAGAAAAAATTGAAAATCTATTAATTCAGCAAACCCTTCAAATATCCACTTCCCTTAGAGGAGTGAGTGGAGATCCTAAGCCGGTATAGCTGTCGAGTATTGCGGGCCTGTATATACTTCTCAGTGTCAGGTTTGGTAGTGCGGGTTAGTATTCGTTCTTTTATATTATTATATAGGTAGCGATGGGAATCTTAAGAAAAATATCGATAATTTTTTGAGCTCTGAATATAAGATACTGTTTTTCAGATCTACCAGGATCTGACGATTTTTTGAGGACGAAGGACATCCTTGGCCAGTCTCCTTCCACACATAGAATTAGTTTTCGTCCTTAAGGATACTATATTTTTTTCAAGATATAACAATATTATTAGTTTTCGTCCTTAAGGATGCTATCTTAAGATGGCGGAAGGACACCCTTGGCCACTTATATATTAGTTTTCGTCCAGGATACTGTTTGGAAATATTTCAGGATTTAACGGTATTTAAGTTATCCGAAGGATATTCCGCCATTGTTGTCCTTTTAGGATATTATTTTGAAGTAATAGAATATTTAACGGTTTTAAAATAGCGAAAGGATATTCCGCCATAGTTACCCTTAAGGATACTGTTTTTAAATATTTCTGGATTTAACGATTAATAAATAAAATTAAAGTCAGCTTTATTACTCTAAATATATATTTGCCAAATGATGGTAGTTTTTTTCATTTCCTCTTTATCAAATATAAAGAGCTTTATTATATATTATACTATATAATAAATATTATTTTAACTAATTTATATATATAAAGATATAACAATGTTTTTAATGAATCGGTTTGCTACGACTGCCACAGGCGGAGAACTTGCTCATGGACAACGGGATGAACATCAAGATCGCGGACTTCGGGTTCTCCAACTACTACAGCCCCAGCGAGCAGCTGGCCACCTGGTGCGGCTCCCCACCTTATGCTGCTCCGGAGGTCTTCGAGGGGAAGAAGTACACCGGTCCTGAGATCGACATTTGGGTAAGGAGTCTACAATCACCTATAGTATAACCTCCCAATAGAGGACAACCATTATATCCTTTGATGTGTCCTCATTGATCACTTCATGTATTACATATGGGTGATTCTCAAAATAAGGGCAACTTCCAGGTGGAAGATTGCCAAAACATCTCTAGATCCAAAAATTCATGAAAAATTACTGATGGTCACTTTAACCCGACTAGACGTTGCACAGTGGGACGAATGGCCAATTTAGGAGAAAAAAGTAATAATTAAAATTAATGAAACTATTGTGATAGGTATATAGTTAAGTAGTTTATGGAACGTTATTAAAGGTTCTTCCGTTTCTAGGAGGTGGAGTTCAAGGTAAAAAGAACGATCAAAGTAGTACCTAACTCGACAGGTCAAATTTTGTTAAAACTATTGATTCTTTCAATATAAATTTGTGTATCATCCTATTGATTTTTTTACATTATTATTTTGTAACTAGTGAATAGAGACAATCGTTATACCAGTAAGCCATTTTCAAAAAAAAAGTTTATAGTTTGACCTATTATATAATTTTTTTTTTTAAATGCCGTAAACTAAAGCATTGTTTAAACTAAAAAGATCAATTTCTAAAAAGTACCCCAAAGTACCTCTCTGAAATTGATGGTAGAGGTCGCTTATAGGGTATACGAAATAATCATGAAAAATTTAGCTGCTTTTATCTGCTTTCTTGTCTGTAACGAAGGAAGAGGTTGGGGAAATGTGAGAAATTAAAATAAATGGACTTACTGATTGTTGTCTGGATGTAATTCTCACATTTCTTCAGCCACTTCCTTCGTTTATTGTTATGCCAACTTAATTATTTTTCTAACCTTTCTATCTTACCATTTTCCTTTTCATATATATCCCATATACTTATTTTTAAATTCATTATAAAAGCATCTGTAAATAAAATTGTTACATTGTATTAATTTATACAATTTAAAATATGTATAATTCAATTTAAATTATTTTATTATTTTATTACAACTGTATCTTTGACTAGACTGTGCTACTATTTCGTATTCAATTATTTAATTAACTTCAGATATTCTTCTAATTATGTAAACAGCTATTAATTCTTTCGTTGACTAATTTACGTTGTATTATTATTTTTTCTTTTTCTTTTTCATTTTTAAATTATTTTTATTAATTTATTTTTAAATGTTTGTATCATCTTGGCCACATCCATTTTTTTGTTATTTTAGCCCTGATGAAGACCTGCAAGGCAGGTCGAAACTTCGGCACGCCAAATATAAAGTTTTTCATTTAAAAACTTGACGTCTTTATTTACCTGACTGCACCCCTGACCATTTCATCACTTAAATATTAATCATATAGGCTTGCAAACATAGGATTTTATTATTTATTTTGGAGCAGACCTCATGAGAAGACGGACATTGCCCATATATATTAGTAACAATGTATTACAAGTTAGATATTATTAATATTATTATATTTTCTATTTATTTTATTATTTTCTTACCCAACCAGAGTCTGGGCGTGGTGCTGTACGTTTTGGTCTGCGGCGCTCTTCCTTTCGACGGCTCCTCCCTCCATACCCTCAGGGACAGGGTACTATCTGGCAGGTTTCGGATTCCCTATTTTATGAGTTCAGGTAATTATAGTTATATCATGTGTGTAATTAGCATTTGTTTTATGTACATGGATTTATGAAGTTCGGTAACATTAATATTTTTAAATTTGTCTGTGGTCTGATGCGAATTATACGACCGTGCATTTTCTTACTACAGCGAAACTCTTTTGCAATTGACCAAATTTGGATGACGCTGTGACAGTGTCGAGTGCATATTGCGCCAGTCATTAATATATGGATTAATTAATCGTAGCGTTCCAAAAAACGCAAAGCATGGTTTTATTGTATTTCCACTAGACGTCGTTCGTCAAGGACACCTTCCTAACAGAATTTCTTAAGACAAAGCACCCAGTGTTCTCATTAAATTAAAAAACTCAGCTTATTAGTCCAGTCAATAAACACATTGTAGAATGCATGAAATATACAATAATTTTTGACTTCCTAACTTCGTTAGGAATAGTTAGAAGGTAAACATATTACTAAAAGTCCGCGCGGTGAGCTAACGGTGGGGAGGGAAGTTCAATATTTTTCGATTATATCTCGAAAACGGTTGACTCTAGAAAAATATGTTTCAAATAAACATTAAAGCTTATTAAGTTTCCTAGAAAATTGATTTTATATAAATTTGTCGTAATTCTAACCTTTTTCAAGATATTCGTTATTGAAAATCAATGATTTTCTGGAAAAAACAAATGTTACCTCACTTTTTGTCAAATATTTACTTCTAGTACCTTCCACAATCGTTTCTCAGAAAAACTTTCAGAATTACAATTGTAGAGCATTAAATTTGCTTTAATTTCATGTATACGTTTCTGGTATTTGAAGCAAATGTTTAACAAAAAGTGAGGTAACATTTGTTTTTTCCAGGAAATCACCGATTTTCAATAACGAATATCTTGAAGACGGTTAGAATTACGACAAATTCATATGGAATCAATTTTATAGGAACTTTAATAAGCTTAATTGTCTATTTGTAACATATTTTTCTTGAGTCGACCGTTTTCGAGATATAATCGAAAAACCAAAAATATTGGACTTCTCCCCTCCCTCCCCCCACCGTTAGCTCACCCCCCCAGGTGCGGGTACTTTTAGTATGTTTACCTTCTAACTACACCTAACGAAGCTATGAAGTCAAAAATTATCGCATATTCCATGCACTCTAAACCCCTCATTTCAGCACTCATTGGCTAGACTATTATGCAGTTTGGTCGTTAGGGATTTGTTAGAGCTAGGTTATGAGACTGCGTCGCCTACCGAATATTAATTTTTTTTTTGACAACTTTACAAAAGATAAATTAACGACAGTACTTTTATGGCCTGAGATGTCAACTGTAAACACCGTGTAGAGGATAGAACATAGGATGATACCTCGAGAAACTTTGAATATTATATCTCAGATAGAAGAACACCTAAGTGTGAGATAGTTGTGTCCATGCCTTAATTTTTTTAATTGTGCTTTATCTTTAATAGGAATTTTTCTCTTTTAATATTTATTTATTCTTAGAACATCGGTACAGATAATGAAGAGTATTATATTATTTTTTCTTTGCTGACATCATAACCATCTTATATTCTAAATCACGAATACTAATTGTTTTTATATATATATATATATATATATATATATATATATATATATATATATATATACAATTTATAAGCATTATTATAAATAATTTTCTTTTCAACGGAAATTAAATAATTTGCGGAAAGATGGTTAAGGAAGTGGACAGGCTTTAGATGCCTACTCAATTAAGTTGCTTTATCTAGTTGAGAGCTATCGATTCGGGGCGTGGTCTTCCGGTCAATCCGTTAATTACCAATGATGCGATACCTCTAACCCCAACCCCCCCCCCCCTCCCTCCGTCTCCTAACAACTACTGCTGATTTCCTTAAAAATTTCGGAACATATCTTCCACTTCTTTTTACCAAAGAACATCATTATTGTGTTTTTATTTTTTTAATTATTGTGAAATGTATTCCAATTTATTATATGTATAATAGGAAGAAAAACATACAGCAAATGTAAAGTATTATGCTTATGATTATATATCTACAACTTATAGACTACTAACCATTGGTAACTTCAATAAAAGTTCCTGGAGTACCAGAGGACATCTTTTCAGACGCCTTGGGGGGTTATCGGTAATAGAAAGGGTAGGCAGTTAGAAGACAATAATAAGTTTGTGTGGTTATGGAGTTTATTACGAGAGGACATGCATCTGGTTTAGGTCAAATCGGCTATATGTGAGAGATTATGGTCATTGTGAATTAGTTCGTTTGTGACATAATAAGAAGCATTGTGGATTTAAGGTTGGGTTCTTGATGAACTGGATGATTTAGCGGAAACCCAAAACATTTATTATGTCCAAATAGGTCTGGTTATAGCCAGTCGTATAGAGTTGAGAGGCATCTTAGTTCTCCGACGAACAGTTTCTTGAATGAAGATTCTAATAAAGACGTTTGCCATCTTTAAGTCAGTTTTCTGTCTTTCCCTATTTGGAATTTTATTTTATTATTATGACGCTACAACCAGGTTACCGACGCCATCCAGTTCCTGACTACGAAGATCTTTCTGGAATCTCATTCTACAATATCCGACAACCAGTCTTCCTGTCCTTCGTGTTCTAAGGATCAGTTGTGTCGACTGTGGCATTTCTCCATTAGCCATCCTGGCTGTATGTCCCACAAATACCTTAATTCCATTATTACCTTAATAACTGTTACACCCCTAAAATTTCGGTGAAGAACTTTTCCCTGTCCAACATTCCAATCCATACAGAAGCAACTAGGTTTGATAGAAACGGAGCTTGTTCTTCATAGTTAGTAGTCATCTGCTATGCTGCTTTCGTATTCCGTATACCCCAGTCAAATAAGGAGTTTTATACACTAAATCTTGGAAAGAAAGCAATAAAGCTGAATTTTTGTATATAGTTAAGGTGCAGGTGCAAGCCTTTCCCTAGAAGCTGATGCATGTACTTTGCTTGTTCTATATAATCCCCCCTCTCCTCACCATCCTCTCTCTCAGTCTGTTCCCACGCAGTTACTATGTTAGTTGTTCATTAGAATTAGTTATAATTGATACCCTTGATTGTAAATTGTGTTACTTCATAATAAATCCTTTTTAAAAACCCCTTCGGACTTTGCAATAATTTATCTGGCGCCCGAACAGGGACTTGAGGGCTTTATTTAGTACGAAATTAACTTCATAGAAGATTGTACGAGGTAAAGAAGATCTTATTAAAGGTTTCCAACTCAAGTTCAAGAACTTGGACCAAGAGAAGAATATTGAACTTCAAACTGTAAGTCCTTATTTTATAACGACTTTGAACTTCATCTTCTATTTTCATTCTTCACGAGGTAAACATCACTCTGGATCTTAGAATCAAAAAATCGACACCAGAAGATTGATTGGTCTTTTGATAAAGCTTTGCTGAAGGAACGAGGATTGAAGAAATCAATTTATACAAGGTACATCAATTTAAAACAATTATTATATTATATTATAAGATCATACTATATTTTTTATTGTATTAGGAATTATCAATCTATAAATTATCAAATACTAAATTTATAAAATATTGAATTTAACTTAAATGTATGCATAGAATTAAATTACAAGAAAGGTTAAATAATTTAAGAAATTGTAATACAACATTAGTAGATATGGCACTTGAAATTAAGGAACACGATTTCAAACTTATCCCAGAGTATGACGGTAACCCTTTGCAACTGGTTGATTTCATTCGTAATACTAAATTTGTTTTTAATTTATATTGTAAACAAGATAACCCGCATAGAGATACAAATCATTCAAAACTATTATTAACTATTCAAACTAAATTAAAAGGTAAAGCAAAAATAGCCACCTATGATAAATATTTCGAAACGGTAGAAGAAATTATTAATTATCTCAAACAGAAATATCAAGACACCAGAACGAGAGAGCAGCTTATTGCAGAAATATTAAACACGCGAAGTTTTCATAACGAAAATCCCCGTGATTTTATAGATAGGTTATCAATGAAACGTTGTGATTTATTTGCTAGAACTTATTCCGATAGTGAAATTATTGATAAAAAAAAGCGAAATGGCTAGATATGATCGTCAGATCAGTCACCATGCTGTACATCAACTAAATCCAAATCTAACCGATTTTATTTATCAAATAAAATTCGAAACACTTGAGGATTTGGACGAAATACTCCGAAATAGTGCTTCTCATATTGTCCAAAGACTGTACCCCCGACATAAAGAAAATCATAAGAATTCTAATCAATTTAATCATCAGAAAAAACATTTTAATAAAGAAAAACATAATTATAAACAGCAGTTCCAACAAAAACCATTTTATCAAAATCAGCAATTTAAACCCCAGTCTAACCAACATTATCAAAATCCATATGATTTTAACAATCAAAGACCAGTATGGTCAAACCAAAATGTACAACAACAACATAATCAAGGTGTTAACAACCAATGGTCACCGCAAGACCAACATAGATATTTTAACAAACAACCTTCGGGAAATTTTGAACAAAATCAAAATCAACCTATTGAAAAAGTAGATTCTAATACGGTTTCCATGCGTACCGTTTCCAACAGAGTCCATCATGTAGATAATGATAAAGATAATGAAAAAGATTTGATCATTAAGGAATTACCTGAACGACTTGAACGCTTAGAAAATAACCAAAGTCATTTTTTAGAACCAAGTCACAGCTCGGATCACCCACCGAATCTGTAGGACTAAAGGAAACAGAAATAGGTTCAATTCTGTCCACTCCGGATGATTTACCAAAATTAGTTGATTATCAAGGAAACGATTGGCTAATAGATACAGGTGCGGTAAAAAATTATATTCGTCCAGACGTAGTACCGAAAGATGCAAAACTTATAAAAACGAATTTCGTTATAAGAACTCCTACGGGTCCTGGAGCAGGAACACATAGTGTAATTCTCTCACTAGAACCTCTAATAGGAATAAAAGCAACTTCGGAATTTCTAATTTATCCTTAGGCATTATTTCATTACACATTGATAATGAAAATGGAATTCTAATTATAAAACATAAAGATAACGTAAGAAGTTTCCATATAGAAACTAGTAGTAATAATAAAAATGGAATAAATATAATGGAAAATGAAAATGAAATCCGTAATGTCATAAGACATGATCACATAAAAAAAGAAACATTTAATAAATTAGTAAATATTATAAGAGAAAATGGTGAAATAATAAAAAAAGAGAATGAAACATTAAAACCCACAAGTTTATTAAAACATAAAATTATAACAACTAATGAAACTCCTATTTACACGAGTAACTATCGTTACCCAGAACAATTTAAGGAGCAAATAAATATTGAAGTACAAAAATTGTTAAGGGATGGAATTATTAGACCTAGCAATAGTCCATATAATTCGCCACTCTGGATAGTGCCTAAAAAAATGGACGCTAGCGGTATTAAGAAAACTCGAATGGTCATTGACTATCGAAAAATTAATCAAAATACTGTGAAAGATAAATTCCCCTTACCTAATATAGAAGATGTACTTAACAGGTTAAAAGATTCAAAATATTTTAGCATCATTGATTTAACCTCCGGTTTTCACCAAATATTATTAGACGAAGAGTCTATCCCCAAAACGGCATTTTCTACGGAAAATGGCCATTTTGAGTTTGTTAAAGTGCCATTTGGTCTTTGCAACGGCCCACCCACATTTCAAAGGATGATGAATATGGCTATAGAAAATTTACCACATACAATGGTGTATGTAGATGATATAATCATCTACTCTAAAAGCGAAGAAGAACATTTAATAGATATTGAAAAGGTATTACAAAGATTAAAAAAGTATAATTTATCTATTCAACTAGATAAAACTGAATTTTTCAAAGAAGAAATAAAATTCTTAGGTTACATAGTTACACCCAATGGATTACGAACAGATCCGACAAAAATTGAAGCAATTCAGAAATTCCCAATGCCTAATGACGAAAAAACAACCCGCCAATTTTTAGGCATGACGGGCTATTACCGAAAATTTATAAAGAACTATGCAACAATATCTAGACCTTTAAGTTCGGCAATTAATAGCAAACAATATAAAACTGAAGAGTTCAAAAAAGCATTCCATCAATTATTGGAACTTATTTCAAACACTCCAATCTTATCCTACCCTGATTGGAATAAACAGTTTATTCTCACTACTGACGCTAGTCATAAATCAATTGGGTCCGTCTTATCCCAAAAAGATGATGATGGAATAGAGCATCCAGTCGCGTATGCTTCAAGGGTCCTCAGTAAAACGGAACAAAATTATAGCACGATTGAAAAGGAACTTCTGTCAATCGTTTGGTCCACCCAACATTTTAAACCATATCTCTATGGTTCGAAATTTATTCTAAAAAACTGATCATAAACCCCTTATTTGGATTTTTAATATGAAAAACGAAAATAGTAGAATAATGAAATGGGTTTGGAGATTGCAAGAGTTTGAATTTGAATACAACACATAACAGGAAAATCAAATTTCGTTGCAGACGCACTTTCGAGAAATTCTGAATTACATATAGTAGAAAACGATATAAATATTGATCAAATTATAAATAACACATCCAGCGATGATAACCCTGAATAGAAGCTCTACTAAAACAATTGCGACAATTACAAGAACAACCTAATGATGATATCACATCAGAATACGAAGCTCTACTAGAACAATTGGAACAAACACAAGAACAACCAATCCAAAGAGAAGAAGATCAAGAAAGTCTAGAAACCCAACACTCTCAAGAGTCAAGTAACGAACAATTTTGGTATTGTGAAAAAGAAAAAGCCTTAAATGTAGAAAAACATCAGATTATCATTAAAAGAAACAAGAAATATAATTTAAAATTCGAAAAACCTTTTACAAACAAAACGCGTCATATAATTTTCATAAATAATAAAAATTGCCTATAAAAAGCATTAACTGAAATACTAAAACCAAATACAACCTATGGTTTTTATATTGTTCACACCAGCTAAAAATATTAGAAAAAGAATTCGAGGATTACTATATGACAATAAAAGAAATAATCACAAATCATTTTCCGGACATAAAAATAAAAAGATATTTTACATTATTACGAGATATAGAGAATCTTGACGAGGAACTTGAATTAATTAGTCAATATCATTTAGGTAAAACCGCGCATAGAGGAATTTTGGAAACAATGGAAAAACTTAAAAGAGATAATTACTTTCCTAATATAAAAGATAAAATTACAGAATTTATAAATAAAAACAAATAGAAATTTGTAAACTTACTAAATATGAGATAAAACCTCTAAAAGTAAAATATGAACTAACCCCTACTCCAGATAAACCATTTACGGTATTAATGATAGATGTATTAAAATATAATAAAAATAACATAACCAAACGGTAATGCGATCAGTGTATGTAAAGCTATTGAAAAATACCTAAGCCTTTATCCAACACCAAATCAAATCATATGCGATCAAGGATCAGAAATGAAAAACACCTTAGTATCACAATTATGTCAACTCCATTCAATTGTAATTCATTATACATCGGCACAAAACTCTAATTCTCTAGCACTATTAAACAAATGTCACTCGACAATGATTGAATTACTAAGAATAACATATAAAGAATATCCAAATTATAGCATAGAGAGAATTCTAAATCTAATAACTATTGCTTATAACAATTCGATTAACCAGAACTTAAAACTCACCCCAAATGAAATAACATTTGGTACTTCAACGAATCCTTTAATTAATAAACACATAACGGAAATGTATATCCAAAAATACCATGATGATCTATTATTTTTACATAATACATTAAAAGACAAAATAATACAAGAAAAACAAAAACGCATAGGTAAATTAAACGAAAATCGTGAGGACATTCCAGATGTCACTAATGAAACAGCAATTTATTATAAAAATCCTCAAAGTAATATTAAAGCAAAAGATCAATACAAAAAGGTTAACTTGTTATTACAGGGTAAAAGGAAAAGAAACATAAAAACACATGTGAATAAAATTAAGAGGCCTAATAAAAAAAGTAAAGAATATTTTAATTTTTCAGATGAAGGTCCTAATCTTCATGCTAATAATGACAATTCTGGTAGTTCAGGTAGCGACAGCGATTAAAATCACAGATCTTTCCAATTCACCTGGAATTTTACATTATACTGTTAAAAACATAAAGGTAATGAATAAATTTTATAAAACATATCATTTTTATAATCTCACACTACTAAGAAACGAAATAAATAGCTTATATCAAAATAATTATAAGTACAACGATTCTCGCATTTATAACATACTAATAGATTCCATTAAAAGTTTAAAAAATCAAATAGACACCATCGACTCAAAAAGAGAAAGAAGAGAGGTCTTATTAACGGTTTAGGAAAAGTTATATCTTGGGTCACTGGCAACATGGACTCAGAGGATAAAGAGCACTACGATAATTTAATACAACAAATGTTGTTAAACGAAAGGTCCAGTAAAGTAAATGAGTTAAATTTAATTAATACAAATAAGGATCTCATAAAGAAATATGAACGAGATATAAAATTAATCAATTTCAATTCACGCGCTATCGAAAGGAATTTTAATAAAGTAGATTTAAATTTGCAATCCTATGAATATTTAATGCATATAAAAAACATCAGAGATAAAGTATCAAATTTAGCAATATCCCTTGAATTTTGCAAGTTAGGAATAATTCACTCATATTTAATGCAAGATGTAATGGCAACACTACCGTCAAATATCAGCTTAATTTCCACGGATAAAGAAATACTTTGGGCTAATTCGAAAATATACTGTTCTGAATTCCAAGATGCTATACACGTCTTTGTTGACTTACCTATAAAAGAAAAATTATATAATGGACACTTATTGATAACTATTCCTGTATTTAGAAATAATGAATATTATATTATAAATAATAAACATAAATTAATCATAGAATACGAAGATAATTATTATAAAAGTAATTGTATTTATGTAAAAGAGTATTATTGTAATAATATGACTCTATTAGAAGATAAGTGTGTAAATGATATCCTTAGAAATGGTATTAGTAATAATTGCATAAAAAACAAATGTAATCAGCAAAACATATGGTATGAAGAATATACTAAACAATATCTTGTATATAAAACAACTAGATTAGTTAATTGTAAAAACGAAAGTCTATTTTTACCTAAAGTAAGCCTTGTAAATGTAAGTTTAGAAGATTGTTATCCAGAATTAAAAATTGTACATAAACATAATCCTCATCATGAGTTACAACCTTACTATACTAATTTGTTTGAAAATGAAACCATGATTAATGATCTAAATATAACTATTAGACCTTATGAAGAATTTTTAGAAATAAGTATTAACTCTTATGTGTACTATATTATTACTTGTCTGATAATTATTATATTTGTATACTTTTATTTTTATATTGTAGGAACAAAAAATGTAAACCTGAAACTCCCGTAATTACCTATTATCCTACTGCTCCTATTGCAAATACTAAATCATTATTTAAATAATTAACGTTCCAGGAGTAACGTTGAATCTTCCCCAGGGAGGAGTTAAGGTGCAGGTGCCTTTTCCTAGAAGCTGATGCATGTACTTTGCTTGTTCTATATAATCCCCCCTCTCCTCACCATCCTCTCTCTCAGTCTGTTCCCACGCAGTTACTATGTTAGTTGTTCATTAGAATTAGTTATAATTGATACCCTTGATTGTAAATTGTGTTACTTCATAATAAATCCTTTTTAAAAACCCCTTCGGACTTTGCAATAATTTATCTATATATCTTCGTTTTGGTATTCTAAATAAGGGGTGAAAAGTCACCGACCTCAGCGTGTTTGCATAATTGGATATTCAAGGTCAAAGGTCACAAAAATCATTTTTTTTTTTTTCAAATATCTCGATTTCTATGCCTCGGACGTTAATCAAGAAGGTTACAAAACATGTAGATAATAACATTCTCTATAATTTTGGTTCTATTAACTATCCATTTAGAAATAACCGTTTTCGAGGTATAGCGCGGTTGAAGGAGAAGCGGTTACCGGATTGAACAAATGTTTGCTTCTAGTGCTTTCCATAACCGTTTATCAGAAAAAAACTGTAGGAATCAAAATTGTAGAGTAATAAATTTACTTTAATTTCATATAAGTGAGAAGTTATTATCTACAAGTTTTTTATTTTCTCGATTAACGTCCGAGTCATAGGAATCGAGATATTTGAAAAAAAAAACGAGTTTTGTGACCTTCGACCGTGAATATCTAAATATGCTAACATGCTAAGGTCGATGACTTTTTACCCCTTATTTAGAAGGCCAAAACGAAGGTATATGCAAAAATTCAGCTTCATTGCTTTGATTCCGAGGTGAAATCCTTATTTGGCTGGACTAGTAGTAGTAGCATCAGTTGGCTGTTTTTCTTCTAATCCCTATTTTGTGGTTATTATCCTAGGTATCTATAGATCCTAAATAATCTAATTTGGAAACATTTTCAATATCGTAAGTCCCTATATTCATGTACACCTGTTGCGGGCTCGACACAGGCATTACAGGCAACGAAATGGCGGAGAGAGCAGTGAAAGAAGCATTGAGACTACCCGGTCACGGAAGTGCCTTAATAAGTCCTTCAGACCTAGCACTACCGCTGCACAAAAAGATAAAAGAGGAATGGTAGGCAATGTGGTATGAGAGCCCGGGGAGCAAATTGAGAACAATTAACAAAAGTGTCGAACCGTTTCGATCTTCCAGCCGAAGCAAACGCGGTGAGGAGGTGATCCTGACACGCCTGCGGATAGGCCACACAAGGCTAACTCACCAACACCTGATTAAAAGAGATTCTCCACCTAGATGTCCAGGATGCAACGGAGAATTGTCAATTAGACATATCTTTGAAGACTGCCCTGTTTACGGAAACATCCTCCGTCGCAACAATGTCCCCACAGACTTGGCCCAAGCATTAGGGAATGACGAACAAATGATCAAGCGCCTCTTCTAATTCCTAAATGAAGCGAAGATAGATTACCTAATTTTATTTATTTATTTTGTTTTTCTTTATATATAGACCAAAATTATTGTAATTAGCGACCACCCATGGTTTTATGCCCTTAAACAACACCAACCAACCTATATTCATTTATATTGGGACTTACGACATTGAATTCACTTTCTCCTCCTTAAGAAACCTCTGTTGTTCGTATTTGTATATATGGTTCTTATTTCCAGACTGAAATTGTTTAAAGGTTTATTTATAGTATTTTTCACACACCATTTGAAGTAAATGAGGATTAAAAAATTTATTTTTAATTATAATTAAATTAAATATTAATTTAATTATTCATTTTTCCTGAATTAAAAATAATGAAAAATATCTCATTACAAAGAAGGAGAACATCATTTAAAAGCGAAGATAATAAATTAGGGAGATAAAAAATCAAAGGGAAAAGAGATCTTTGGGGAGGTGGTGGTGACAGCTGGCCACGCCCACCGCGGCTTGCGTCACAGTGGTATGACGTCATAGCTACCCCAAAGAGTTGGGCCTGTGGGCGGGCCTCTATCCTCGCTGCCGATAATCTCTTTGCCTCCCTAATAATGATGTCTATTAGCCAATAAGAGTCTGCCCCTGGCCGAGCTATCGCGTATTCTTTAGCCATCTTAAATCATGACAGCGTTTATTTGTTTCATTATACTTTCATACTGGACGTAAAACATCTAGGTCATCGAACTTCTTTTTTCTATTATTCTGTTTTTCAACTGATTTAGATTCTGACAGAGCTCAGGGCAACAGCTAAGCCCAGAGATCACGCTGTTTTTTATCACAATGCTAGTTTGTTGGAGCTTAAAGTCGTATGTATTTCAACAAGTGCAGGAAGAACGAATTATTCTAAAGTTTAGCAACCTATTCTAGCCAGCTAGAGTGGTGGGTTTAGGTACATTTCCTGGGTCCCAATAAATTTCAACCCTCCACCACCTTCAATTTCTAATTTGTTTTAATCATAAATCATTATTTGAGAATTAGTTGAAGTTTAATTAACTGACAGTTTTAACTGTTTTCTTATTTTAAACATTTTATTAAAGATCTGTAATTTAAAGAAAAATACATAGTATTAATTTGATTTTCAAAATGTTTAATTTATTCTTTTTAGCTAATGACGGCCATTTGCTAAAAACAATAGCTGAAAACATATTTTTTTTACGTTCACAGCGCTATATTAATAAAGGCTGCCTGGATCCAGATCTCAATAAGAGTGGATCTATTTTATTAAATAGTCGGCAAGTTGTCAGATCTTGCATGTTAAATTACAGATCTTTAATAAAATGTTTAAAATAAGAAAACAGTTAAAACTGTCAGTTAATTAAACTTCAACTAATTCTCAAATAATGATTTATGATTAAAACAAATTCGAAACTCTTCTGTTTTTTTTTTTGTTTTGTTTTTTCTGTTTTTTGTCATAACAGGAAAGTCAATTGTACTATCAAATTAATTTAAGTGAAATATTAACAGTTCTATAATCCGGGCTACAACAGTGCATATGGATGACTATAATACCCGTTAGTGCTTTTAAATGAATCAGAAACGATGGTCAGGTTTTTATAATCGAATTACTGCCGAATCGAAGTGCTATTGCAATTGCATTCACATTGTTTTCGTTAATGAACGGTCAGTTATTTAACCTTTAAAGATGAACAATGACAGTTCGAAATAATCCATTTCGATTATTATAATAATAATTTGTATTGTAATAATCCAATTGTACTAAACCTAAAAATAAAAAAGTTTATCTTTGTCCCGAGATTCTCTGAAATATATTTTTTTTAATCTATACAAGTAGACTCGGATTATTACTCAATATTAATTTTCAGATATGTATAGTTACATACATATAAATAAAATATTCGAATTAATATGGGTGACGATGATACAAAAATCTGAAAATGAGAGAGTTGCTAGATTATATACAAAATACAAAATAAAGATAGATTGTAGGTTATTATACGAAATTAGTTTGGAAGGCATCCGTTGCTAGGCGACATAGACTCGTCTAGACGTTTTAGCTGGTTGCTAAGTGACACCGACCCGTTTAGAACTTTTGACTCGTTGCTAAGTATTTCAATCTGATATTTCATAGCAGTGAAGTGCAGTAGATTTTGAAACTGTGCTCCTAACTGCAATAGTAATTGTAATTTTATTTAATTAATTTAACGTTCATAATTAATAATTCCCTTTTGTTTTGTTATATTTTCTCAATGCATCATAAACCATTATTAATAAAAACTTTTTATTTGTACCACTAAGGTCTTATGATATTACATCAAATTATTTCTTTTAGTTTTGTTTTTCTTGTTATCCTAAGCGACAATGTCTAGCCAGTCCCTAACTAGTGTGATGTTAACAATTTTTACAAATTTTAATTCAACGTTTAAATTTAATTTAATGATAAATCTATATCATAGTAGAATAAAAGGCAGCTGAGGTGGTTTGGCCACGTTTGGCGAATGGAGGAGGACCGTGACCCAAGAAAGCTCTTCGAAGCTAGGCCTACCGGAAGACGTCCCAGGGGCAAGCCTAGACTAACATGTATGGACCCCATCTCCAGGCTGGGACAAAGAAAAAGAAATAATCTAAAGGTGATGCGCCACCAAAACATGACTTGACTTGACTGGAGTACCAGACTGGACCCACACATTTTAATAGGGAACGGCGACACCGGGACCGAACTTGATTTGAGCGGACTTGAGCCCGCTTCTTGACTCCGCTGGCGATCCGGTTAGGTTGGGTCGGCACAGGACTCCGGTTCCCCCACTCCTAATTCCTTCCCCTTATTTCATAAACAAACCCTCGTCTGGTGGTGCACGGTACATGGCAGTGTCCCTGTTTGTAAAGCATGGACATAGAAGAAAAGTGAAAATAATTTTGAAATTGTTCGTTCGAAAGCTTTGTAAACAACGTGCGAAATTCACCGTGCTTCGCTCGATCTTTTATCTATGGAGATAACCACTTCATTTGATAATTTAATGCCCTTGTAATAAAATATTCATAATCGGAATCAGAGGATTCGGAATCAATGTCCAATAGGTGTGCTTCCATATTGGCTTCTCTCTCGGCAATACTAGAAAAAGGGGTTGGTCTGCTCCGATACTCAAGTCAAGTCAGGTTTTGTTGGCGCACCCCCACTCAAGTTTGGTCCGGTCAGGTCTGCTCAAGTCAAGTCAAGTCCGTTCGCGGTGGCGCCTCACCTTAAATGTCATGAAAGCGCTGGCAAGAGACCGGGATGCATGGTGGACTTGGACCGAGGCACTTCCACGCTGAAAGGCACTAAGGAGGAAGAAGAAGAAGATAAATCTATAGCTACACTATTATATAAAAGGACAAGCCATTTTTCATTTGTGATCACTAACCGCGAAAACTACTGAACCAATCTGTACCAAATTTTAAACACATCATCTTCATAGTTCAAGGAAGGTTTAGCAATAATAAAATTTAAAGCTGTTCAATTATATTTCTATCAAAAAAAAAAAAAAAAAAAAACGACAAATATGATGCGCAGTGAAGTGTAATAATCGACCAATAGGTGGCGAGCACCATTCAAGAGAGGTTACAAAGGTGCGGTGTTGTACAGAGCTAGAAATTTATGATAAAATTTACTTATTTTTAAATTAAATTGTTATTAAAAAATCGAGCGACAAATGGATCCCAGTACAGTTTAAAAATCGACCGATATGTGGCCATTGCAACAGAGTTTGCGATGGTAAAACTATTAAACCCAACTGTACCAAATTTTAACCAAAACATCTTCATAGCTAAAGGAAGTTTTAGCAATAATAAAGTTTACTATAATAATAATTAAAATGCCAAATTGGATGTCTAATTAAGCTTTTAAGTACCCTGCAAACACCTAATCAATGCAATTTTAACCTGGTTTAAAATCAATGCTATGAATGAAAGTATCATTGAAGAAATAATGCTAAATCCCATACTTTAATACAAGATTTTTATCGATAAAAAAATGAAATTCAATTAGGTATTAGTTAAAATAATCTAAGTTTTTTATCTATAAAGCCGAGACGGGGTATGCTAGTAACTAATAAAAATCTAGACGTATTTTAATTTTAATTTTTAAATAAATTAAAAGACTAAAGCGACAAGAAACTGCTCGTCGTTACAGACTACTTCAACATTTAGTAGACAAACGATCAAACCTCCCAATTCATTATAAAAGACTCATTTACATGACTGTGATTAGACCTATTTGGACCTACGGAGTTGAGCTTTGGGGCTCTACTAAACCATCCAATTCATCTCGTATCCAATCCTTACAATCCTTCGAAAAATCCTAAATGCCCCTTACTTTGTCACCAATAAACTTATCCATAAAGACCTTAATGTTCCATTTGTTGCTTATTTAGCCCAAACCAGAAACCTATCCTTTCATAGTAAGCTCCATAACCATTCAAATCCATTAGTTTCTCAACTTGCTTCCCACTCCATTCTCGATAATCCTCCGAGGCGTCTGTAAAGAAGATGACCTAGAGATCTTCTAGTGTAGAATTTTTATTGAAGTGCTACTGATTAGTAGTTCATTTCAAGTTTTAACATGTCATTGTAATCGTTATCAGTCCATTTACTTGATGTACACATTTGTATAGTTGTAAATTTCAATAAATTGATATATAGAAAAAAAAATTAATAAATAAAAATAGACTTATAAAACTTAATCCTATTCATTTACTGTTGCAAATGACAATAACATAAAATGAATGATACATTTTTTAAAAATTATTATTTTACTCGTGTCCGAATAAATACGTATCCTCCCTTCAACGTTCCGTATTATCGCTGAAAAAGTAGAATCCATTCTTCTAATAGGAGTCCATTTTACAAATGTTCATTGAATAACCTTAATGGGTAAGAACCAGGTTGTACTCACATTGTCAGGTGGAAAGTTTAGTTGAGTTAAAACTTCTCCCAAGTTGGCCAACTTCTGAAGGCTGGGCCGCTTTTAAACCCCTTTGGCTAACAACTTCCCTTCGATTTAGGAATTCCAGAGAAGAGATTTTAAACTGGAATAATAATCAAAGCCTCCTGTATCTCTTAGACAAGGCCGCCTGTATTTCTTTGATCACAAGTTTTCGTTTCATGAAATATTCATAAATTTAAAAGTTATCAAGTTTTACTTCTACCGCTATATAAGGTAAGGCTACAAAAAAAAAATTGTTTTATTGAAAAGTTGAAATTTCGAACTTCCGAAAACTCTAATTAAACGAAATACCCAAAAAATAGCACCATTTCACTATCCATTTTTATTTTTCTCAGATTCATTTTATGACAGGTTCATACTAGTTTTCGTTTTTTCTAGGTAATATATAGGTTTGCTTGTTTACCTTATATATTGATTAATTTTGTAATAGAAATTTACTTTCAAACCCAGGTATTGTGATCGAGAATCGATATTTTGGTAATTGCTCCGGTATCGAGGATCGAACAATTTTGTTACTGTTTTGCATGAATAAAACATTATCTATTATTCAAAAACAACATTCCTCGAATAATAAACAACTTTGTACGCGTGGAAGTAGAAGTTTTCAATTTTTATATTTCGTTATAAAATCCTATCAGTTATGATAAAAATGCTAACAGAGGATAGATTAAGGAAGGATGGGGAGGGCGAGGGGAGGGGGAAGTGACGTCAGAAGGGCGGTATTGATAGCTACCGAGTGACGTCAGCGGGGGCTCCTTTGGGAAGGTGGTATTTAAATAGTTCTTTGGCCGAATTCGTCTATCTCATTGGAATCTCACTCTGTCTTCCTTTAGCCAATTTGTTATCGCAATCTCGCCATTAATCCAATTATTGACTCAATACACAAAAATGCATATATTTTTTTTATTTCTGTTTTATTTGTTGTGATTATTTTATTTTATAATTAATTATTATATCATAGTAAACTGTATTAATATGAACTAATATAACCCGGATATACAAGATTATATTTATAAAATGAGGAAATATATAAGTAATAGTATGTCTATTTTATATAGACTACAATTCAATAGATGTTGCCCATCCTCAGCCAATATCGATTATTTCATAATTTTAAAAAATGAACAAAAAAAATGACGCGGGAGAGAGTAGAACACGGGCTTCCTGTATTTGATCCTTTCATATCCAATGTCCGATTTTATTATTTCAGATATTCAAAGTGGGATTACACGACTTCTGTTGTTATATGCGTTTTTGTTTACAGATTATAATGAGTCGTTATTAATCCTCTATTTTTTTTATACTGTTCGCTATCTCTCCAATTGATCGCACATTGTTTAGTATACCCTCGAATATGAACAGGGAAACACGCCATTTTAGAGTAATTTTTATATTTATATATATAAATAAAATTAAATACTCGGCAGCCCAAGCTGCAAGAAACATTGCCACGGCAATTGGGGAGTGGTGTAACTAAAGGACCATACACTCAACTTGACAAAGAATAAACTTTATTTTATCACCAGCCTATTTTGGTCTCAAACATATGTTTTATTTCATTCAACTATTTGTCTGTTTTCATTTGTCTTTTTTTCGGTTAAAAACTAAAATAATCAACTTTTTTTGGACACCAGCCGGAGATAAATTGGTGTATGTATTTCGGGAGTGAAATGCCTTAACCTCCTCGACTTAGTCCCGTAAGTTATAAAACATGATTTTTTATGCCAACCAGCTGAATTTCTTATCTTACATTTTTAACAAAATTAGTATATATAATATATGTAGCAAGGTGCTGATGATTTGAAATTTTTGTATTTTTTTTTTTTAAACTGATGATGATTGTTTAACATTCGAATCTAGTCTTTGAATAAAAAAAAATCCAATAGAAGTTGTAAGAACTTCATCAATCCTAATTGTATTGATTCCTCTATTCGATCATCCCTATCTCAAGCGATAATATCGCACCTTCCGTGATTGTTTTTTTTTTTGTTTTTTTTTCTAATCGTTGATTGCTTTTTTCTGACCCAGATGCGGCCGAAGCAATATTTACGGTGTACTGGTAGACCGAGTGTGATTTGTTGCAGTCTACCTCGAACAGCTTCCGTTAATTCCTCGCTTTCGAAATGCAACTCCCACTTCTCCTCGGCCAAACGAACAACTAAACTTATAACAGTTTATACCACATAAAGATAATGTAGTTTTGAATGATTTAGTGTAAAAAAAAAACAACTCCAAACCGAATTTTTCAAAAAATGTGACCATATTCTTCGGAAGATGTGATGTATAATAATATAATAGTGATATTGAACTGTTAACATATAAATTTAAGCAGAGCTCCAAACGACCAAAGAGGCCCTGCCTTCAGTTTTGTTAGCCACCTTTTTATAGTGGAACGGTACCGCCTCCCCTGACTGCCGTAGTACTGTAGTAGCTAACGAGTTCGGTTCATTCCTATGTCAGCCACTGCCTCTGAAACAGAATATTATTAGTATGTTTTTAATAATATAAATTTGCAACAATTCAAGTAATAAAAAACTTTTTTCATTCCCGTTCCCTGTAATAGATTAGATACCGTAAAATGGGTCAACTTTGCCAGGTTTAATTTTTCCTCACAACTTTTACTTCAACCAATAGCGTTCAAATCTGTTTCAAACCCATTATAATTATGAGTCTAGATCTTTTGATTTAAAATATATGCAATAATTGCAATTTAATAATTAAATTGAATTTAAAAAATACAGAAAAATATCATTGGTAAAGTTACCCAAAAATAGGGCAACTTTGCCAAGTATGTGAAAAACACTTAAAAAATAGAGACAGCAACAGCGAAAAGGATTCTTTGAACTAATATGAAAACATTTTAACGAGAAAATTAAATCTATTTAGATTTTACAGTATTTAGAATAAAACACCTTTCGTTTTTTTAGAATAAAACGAAACTTGAAATTTATTTATTTATTTAGCTCAACGACCCGCAAGCGAGTCTTGGCTTCCTCCAAAAGGAATCGCCATACGTTTTTGTCCTGGGATGCCACCATCAAATCCTTTACTCCGACAGACCTGCAATCCCCTGCCACACAGTCCGACCACCGTAACCTGGGCCTCCCAACTCTTCACCGGCTTAGTAAATAACTAATGAAATTTAGAAACCAAAAAAACTTCTGACATTTTCATTCATAAATGTATATTTGCCTCGGAGTTCTATATAGGGTGGGTCAATTATATAAATGACGTCTCCTGGATTTAATAAAGCTTCATCAGCCACGTTTGGGAAGTAAAATGATCGTCCTGTGTTGTTTCTGTGGAGGTAGGATATTTCAAACCCCTCGCCTCCGTAGAATTTGGTGTTTGCCCACGAAATGCTTTTCACTTTTGCAATATAGATATTTATGTAAAAACAAACACAAAATTATAGGTTGGCAAAGTAGCCCCATCTTGACCTTACTTCCTAGTGCAACTTTGACAAGTTATAATATAAACCGACTTTTTCTTTAAATTTATATTATAACTTGTCAAAGTTTAAAATTTAAGAAAAAATTATATTGTCAAGTTTTTCTAAATGAATATTAAATTATGTATTAGACAAAATAAATAGTTATTATTTACTTTGAATATATGAACAGGACGAAAAACTTTGTAAGGGTATCAAAACCAACTGTTGCAAAACAAGCAAAGAAAAACTCTGATAAAACCTGTAAATATTGGATAAACCTGATTAAACATAAGAGTTTCTTTCAAACAATAACTCCTCTATGTGATGAAAACAGAAGCACTTCTATATAATGGGTCAGAAATTGCACGAAGCACCAGACAACATTTTTTTTTTAAACTGGCAAAGTTGTCCCTGTTTACGGTATTTATTAATAATTGTACTAAAATATATTATTTTATTGGACAAGGATACTCTGATGGTACACGTATCCTTGCCCAGCGAAGATAAAAGACAGCCACAACAACAACAATCCTGCACCAGCTCCGGTACCGGAGTTGAATGATATAAACTTCCCAGCAGCCCGCCCAACCCGAGCTTCTCTCAGATCTGTGATGGAGTGGAACCTCGACGCAAGGAATTAGCGGCCCGCATAACCCAACAGGATTTTTACTCCCAGGCATCTAGTGGGGCACATTCTCAACCCAAGCTACCTATTCAGCAGTCTCAGCTGATACAGTCATCACAGCAAGCCCAGTGTTTTCCGCCTTGGGACTCCATCAGCGAGGGCATTAACAATCTAACCTCCCGCTTAGGCTCTATGATGAGAACGGTGCAGAACTTGTCCCTAGTGACCAGGCTGCTTGAGAAATTGGGAACTTCAAGTTTAGGTTCAAAAAAAAAAGTAAGCGCAACAGCCAAATCCAAATTATTTTAAAAACTTCTCTAGTTAATTGAATTTCTTAATTTTTTGTTTGCCTTTAACAATATTTTTTGTATCCCGTTTTTTTTTTTTTTTTTTTTTTTAATTTGTTTTTTGCATCAAATCTTTTTTATTTTACAGCAAAAAAAAATTGGTTTTGATATATCAGTAAACAACGAAGTGTTAAGGCATAAATGTTTGGTTTTGGCCATAATTTCAAAAAAGTTCATTAAAAATAAAACCGTAAATGTGAGGCGCCACCGCGAGCGGACTCGACTTGACTTGAGCAGACTTGAGTGGGGGTGTGCCACCTAAACCTGACTTGACTTGAGTATCGGAGCAGACCAACCCCCTTTTTTAGTATTGCCGAGAGAGAAGCCAATATGGAAGCACACCTATTGGACATTGATTCCGAATCCTCTGATTCCGATATTGAATATTTTATTACAAGTGCATTAAATTATCAAAGGAAGTGCGTTTTCCAGCAATCTTTACCCAAATCTTGGATTTCTGATGTATATTGCTGTACATCTTCAACGAAAAGTCGTACAATGCCCGCTCCTCCCTCACGAGCTCAATTAACTTTTCTTATATTTCCATAATTTACGAACTTCACAGGGACACTGGCACGTGCCGTGCACCGCCAGACGAGGGTTTGTTTATAAAATAAGGGGAAGGAAGTAGGAGTGGGGGAACCGGAGTCCTGTGCCGACCCAACCTAATGGGATCGCCAGCAGAGTCAGGAAGCGGGCTTAAGTCAAGTTCGGTCCCGGTGTCGCCGTTCCCTATTAAAATCACAGTGCGGGTCCAGTCTGGTACTCCAGTCAAGTCATGTTTTGGTGGTGCCTCACCTTGAGACT
This sequence comes from Euschistus heros, assembly GCA_003667255.2. Lineage (NCBI taxonomy): Eukaryota > Metazoa > Arthropoda > Insecta > Hemiptera > Pentatomidae > Euschistus > Euschistus heros. The sequence continues at coordinate 351,898 of RCWM02000145.1, forward strand.
TTGTATATAGGTAAGTGACCTTAAATAGGTTCAAAATGAGCCTCCCTTCCCCAGGTACCTCTTTGGCCAACGATCTTCCGAACACCCTGTATATATATAAAAAAAAATTATTTATATTTTAAAAAACTATGATTTTTATCAACTCTGTTTAAAAAAACACTTGGAACAAAGAAATTATCCAGCATAAATAAATAAGTGAAGATGATTTGGAGATAGTTTTTGCTGTTCCATGCAGTAAGTCCTGTATCCTACACCCTAGCTTATAATAGGCAGGTACGATCCAGTGATTCAACTTGCCATTGTTCTTATATCTCTGAGGGTATGGGGACAACTCTCATTGTACCACATAGTATTAATGCTAATTATTTAAGTGTTAAACGATATTTGGTAAACATTGGAAAATATAAGGAATAACCAAAAACATTTAAAATAAAAATCATTATAGGTATTATATATATATATATATATATATATATATATATATATATATATATATATATATATATATATATACAGTGGACGCCGCTTATAAGACTCATGGGTTATAAGGTTCAGCCGCCTATAAGACTCAGAATCGACTTGAACGGTCCGGACGTATCCAAATAAACACAAATAAAGTCGGTTATAAGACTCGCCACTCCGGATATAAGACTCAGTTTCCCCGAAATAAAAAAAAAAAAAAACAGTAACGTTTCACAAACTGTATTGGGCAGGATTTTGAAAAATAGACCAGAAATCGAAAGTGAAGCTTTACAAAATAAATCTCAGAGTCGGAAACAGAAAAGGGGTGGAAAGAACTCTAATGTTGAATGCTCGTCAAAAGAATGGTTTCTAAAAGTTAGGGATAAGGATGCTCCCGTTTCAGGAACATTGCTTCGCCAAAAAGCTGAAGAATTGGCTGAATAAATGGAGGCACCGGTGGAGAAGACAGCCACCAACCCCTACGCGCGCCCAGAATACCTGTTTTATTCGCTACTATTCGAGGGAAGAGGTTATTCTCCTTCATTTACGGAGAAACTCTCGTATTTTAGGCAGTTGACATTTCACTAAAAAGTATCATCATCAGAACTACGGATTCATATGAATGCAAAGGTGAACCATTCCTTTCCTCATACTTGAATATGTTTACAATTAAGACTTGATGTTAAGCCATTATCAATTTTATTTCAAAACTATCTAAAATATTCAGTCCGAATTTATGACAATGAGGCGTATTCTGAGGACCTGATCTGTGAGTCTGTCATGAGATATGCCGGGAGCAGCAGTTCGTCGAATGTCACGAACGGTGACGAAGTTGACAAGCAAGAAGCTGATGAAGTGACGCTTCCCCCTTCACACTCTGAGTTGCTACGGGTTCTAGGGGTGTTGAGGAGAGCTGTCCAGCACCAAGGGACCAATTTTGGAAAGCATTATGATTACGAGCGATTCATTCTTGAAATACTAGAAAATAATAAAAAACAAACGTAATTTTTAAAACCAACGTAAATTATGTTTGAGCATTATCTTCAACTCATACACGCTATATTATATTAACTGATAAAATAAAGTTTTTTTCGTAAATTAAAGAAATTTTTATTATTATTTTTTCCTTTTCGCCTATAAGACTCATCCGCCTATAAGACTCACTTTTTGTTGGTCCCAAAGTGAGTCTTATAAGCGGCGTCCACTGTATATATATATATATATATATATATATATATATATATATATATATATATATATATATATATATATATATATTTTGTTATGTTATTTTTAATTTAGATTAAAGTAAAGTTTTAATTAAAATAAAATTATCTAGTTTTCTAATTATTGGTTAATTAATTGTCCCTATTTGGGAGTCATAATGTAATGTTCTTTTAATTTAGATAAAAATAAAATTTCTAATTTATATAAAGTTATCTTTTTTTTGTTTAAATAAATTTTAAGGGAATATCAAGGGTTGAGCTTTTCAAAGATAATGATTTTGACTCAAGAATATATTTTATAAACAAACAATTAAACATATTTTACCATATTCTATTTAACATTTGACATTAGCAATTAAGATACCTTCCATCTTCGAATTGATTGTAGATTTTCATAATCCAAGTTGTTCCTCAACTTATCCTTCATCAGTCTATTGAACACTCATCACATTAAACTGTTAAAATAGTTTATTTTTGCTTCACACATGTGACTAACGGTTCACACTAAAACTAAGGAGAGGTCTTATCACTTCGATGTCCAGCGAGCCAAGAGGGCGTCTCTCTCCAAGGTAGCGTCCAAGCCAAAAAACCGTTAACGGACAAATCTTCACGGCCTTCATCTTTACTACGTCTTAACTTAGGGCGTCTCTCTCCAAGGTAGCGTCCAAGCCAAAAAAATAACGGACAAAATATAGAATTTAAAATATAGAATTTAATTTATACATTACAAAAACATTTAGAAATCCTTATCATTATTTAACATACCTTAATTCAAATTGACAAACAAAACTACGTAACAAATAGATCGGCGGCGAACTCTCGCTGGCGCCAAATTCAAACCAAAATCCTTTTACATACAATTTATCTCGACTCCGAAATATCACCACAATATATATATATATATATATATATATATATATATATATATATATATATATATATATACTACTACTAATGCTTTTTATTATTAAAAAAGAAAAAGAAAAAAAAACTGTCCCCCTTGAACCAGATAAAGAATAACATGAAACCTGTTTTAGGGATTGCCTCCTTCATCGTCGATGCTCATATGTTTTATATATATTTTTTTCCGCTTACCTGTGATTCATTTGTTTGTAGGAGATAAATTTTCTAATTAAAAAGCTTAATCCTGCTGATCATCTATGCCCTTATGTTCTTAATTCTTTTCTGTTTACCTGTGTGACTTTAAATTATTTAAATGGAATTAGAAATTAATGATTATTCGAAGTGAACAAATTTGAGAAAAAATAGTGGTCCATAAAACTACTATTATACTGGAAAAGTCATGATTATTTTGTAGCATATTAAAATCTGAATGCTATAAAATTAATAAGTTTAATTAAAATCAATTAGTCATTACAGATTATTATATATTTTTTTAATTTTGATTTCAGATTGTGAGTCGCTTATTCGTAAGATGTTAGTGCTGGACCCTACAAAGAGGTATACCGTGGAACAGATCAAAAGGCACCGCTGGATGACGGAAGAGGCACCAAGGCTTCTTCCTAGCACTGGCGATCACAAACAAGCTGAGCCCAATGAACAGATCCTTCGACTTATGCAGAGTTTAGGCATCGATCCTCAGCAAACAAGGGAGGTTGGTAACCATTTTTTTTTGTAATTATGGAAATTATATGTGTTTGAAACATAATTATAAGTCAAGGAAAGATTGTATTAATATCATTATTGATACATTTTTAAAAAATTACCGAATATATCGGATGTTAATGTTAATTTTTTTTTCAGTCATTGAGGGGAGGTAGTTATGATCATCATGCAGCCATCTACTTTCTCCTTTTGGAGCGGTTGAGGCAACAAAGGAGTTCATTCACCATTCCGCAGCAATCTCAACCCCAGCCGCCACAACCACAGCAGTTGCCAGACAGTAAAGTAGCACCCGCAGAATCAAAAAGGCATCCTAGCACAATTGCTGAACAGCCGATCAGAAAACAACCCGAATCTCCTTACCGCAGGCATTGCTACACACCTGACTCCATGGCAAGAGAGCTGCAGATACAACAAACTATGCAGCAAATCGCCCACCAGAAGGAGGAAGAGTATTATTATCAAAGGTACCTCGGCTACCAGCAGTATTCTAGTTCTACTGACGAGGGCGTCGAGACTGATCTAGAAGAATCCAGCCCTCACCAGCGACTGTCCTATGCAAGCTCCTCCTCTTCAAGCGGTGTTAGCAACAATAAGAGCCTAAGTCAACATTTAAGTACTGATTCCTGTTCCTCTCACGTCTCCTCCCTCCAAAGTAATTATTCCACCTTCGAGTCTAGTCTTGATTATCAATATGAAGATCTGGGTTCTAGTTTACCATCGTGTACTTCCCAAGTGTCGAAACCGATGACTGAAAATACTGTGATAAGTACAAGTGCAATCCATCCTAACGCATATGTAAGTAGTGATGGAAATAAGTCATGGTGTAAACCGGGACCAAGTGCATCTCATTTCAAAAGGAAAATAACAAGGTCTCCTGTGGATTTCCGAGAAGGGAGGAGAGCATCTGACGGCCTAGTTGCCCAAGCAGGTGACAACACCAGTTTGAGCCCACCAATTAACACTAATGTCGCTTTTAACAGCCAAAAACTAAATGAAAGTGGAAAAACGAAAGGAGTTATGGAACTACACCTAGTACAAAGGGAACACCAAGCGCTAAAGACTCTTTATCAAAGTTCTGTTCCTCAAGAAGAACTTGTCCAGAGGCAGCTTCAACACACTGAATATCGTCAAAGAGATTCTGAACGTCAGCAGAATCTACCCAAAAGGATAAGCCTGCCTGAAAATTTCACATTTCCCACAGGTCAATCGATAGATGGTGATTTATTGGCATCGGTTTCATCAACAAAGGCACCTTTACAACAACAATTGATGCAACACAGGCTTCTTCAACAGAAGAGGCAAATATTGCAAAAACAGGGTGCTTTTCAACAAGGTGATCCAATGCTGTTGAATCGAAGGCAAATGTTGAGGCAGGCATCGTATAAACTTGCTCAGCAAACACAAATCGTACCTCCCCTCCCTATCCAAGCAGACTTTCCTCCTATCACGGAAGACACTTCTAATGGACGATTACACAATGAAGAAGCAAGCCAAGACTGGAACTCGTTACCAAATTCATTTGCTTCCTGCCAAATCGCTGAACCTGGCCAAACATGGTCAACGCAACAAGAGAATATTCCAACACCTTGGCAACCGTCCATATACACTAGCACAAGCAGCCAGCCCATACCGGCCTGGAGTCAGGTATTGCATAAGTAGTTTGTAGCCTGCCCTGTTGTCAAATGGTGCGCTCTTATCAAATCATAAACTAGAATCCAAAGTAATAAATAATTATTAAGATATTACACATTGATAAATGTTGACTATAAGACTTGCATCAGCGGTTTATGTATGCGACCTTTGACCACGGGTGATTAGATTATTAATATGCCAAAGCTTGAATTTTATTTATGCCTAAATATTGTGCAGACAATCTAGATTAGTCGTATAGTTTGCACATTTAATGTTATTTACGTGCATTACGTACCTATTAGAGGTCTTGGTAATAAAGTATTGCAAATTGTTAAATATTGCTAAAAATAAAAAAAGACAGATTGCTGTCGGAGGAGGTAATGTATGCGCACATTATCTGATTAAACAATGTGTAATGGAATCACTAATCTACATATTGGTTATTATTTAACAAGCTTTAATTTGATGTGTTGTGTAGATGATGATATTGTAATTAGTCAACTTTCAACTAATGACATTGTTTTTATTTTTCATTTTTAGAATGCGTTTGTTTTGTTTTTTCCTATTCTTATAGTAATTCTCAGTTACTATTGACCTTGTAAATAATTTAGTATGAGCTTTTTCATAGTGTTTATTATTTGTAAATTCATAAATATATATAGCTTTATTAGGCGTTTAATCATAAAATCATTCCATATCCATTAGTGAAATTTGAGGTCAACGAATATAAGATGCTCAAATTTATAAATCGTTACCATCCTTTCTCAAATTTGTACATTGTGTTTATTAATTTTTTTTTTATTAATTTATTTATTTAAGTAAATTATTTAAGCTGTGGAATGTGATATAAGTCCCATCGACTCCGATAAAAAATAATTTTATGCTGAGTTTGCATTTTTAAAACATTGAACATACTATGTTATTATTGATTACAATATATAAACAATTGTTTATAAATTACATTTTTGTACTTCAATTATAAGTAAAAGTTTTTTATACACGAAGGTATGAAATAAATTTAAAAAAACTTACAATTGTTTTTGTATTTTATCTACCTAAATATAATTATAAACTGTCTCACTTCACTAAAGCATGAACTGACATTACAAGCATGGATTTATCTTCACCTCATTTCATATAATAGCTTTGCTAATAGCATAGGATTTTTGGATTTTATTATTAATTTTTTTTTTTTTTTTTTTTTTTTTCGCATGACGGAAGTATTTGATTTATATATTCTACTTATTCTACCTACAAGTTGTATTTGTTAATACAGTACACTCCTACACAGCACAGCAACCACAGATAATCAAATTCCTTGAATAATCTACTGGCCCAAAAAGCACATAAATCAATAAAGTGTCAATGTTACTGGGTCTTTTTCATTTTAGGTACCTAGTTACTAAAGCAATGATAACAGTGATTAAAATAATAAAGAACGTTACATCATTTATCAACACATGATTCATTAAATATATTTGCACATAAAAGGACTTTACAACAAGAAGAAAGAAAGAACATTGTTTGTTTCTTTACTGTTGGGAAAAAAATTGTATTTTGTTATATTACCAAGTTTGTGTTCATACTATTATGCTGGGTCCAAACCTACACGAATACTGTTTATCTATAAAATTTTAAGCAAAAAAAGTTTGCTAAAAATATTCCTAGATAGGAAGATATCACCTTTCATAGTGGTTTGGGCGCCATTATAAAGCAGTAGCAGCTTTAGTATAAAAAGAGTTTGGTCGAAATTGGGCTGATCAGAAATATTATATCAGATTTAGAAGTTGAAGATGGCATAGGTTTAAAAATTGTACAGAATGTCTCCATCTTTATTTTTCTTCATTTTCTTTAGAGCATCATTAGCATTAATTGAAAACTGAAGGCCAACCTCAACCAATTTGTCTTTTTTCCATATATTTTTTTAATATCTGGCCAAAGACATGAGTATTTTTAGTTAAAATATTAATACAATTTTCCTGAGACCCTACTATTTCCCTAGCAACTTATTGATTAATATTTTGATGGAAGAAGTTTAACATAGTTAAATTATCATATTTCGAATTTTATAAAAATATAAAATAATGATCAGTAAATGAATAAAAATAAACCTGCATCAGTATGTATGCATCAGTATCCCATGAAAGATCTTAGTTTTAGTATCTTTCTTTGCTAATAGTGCTGAAAGGAGGTGATGGTGATCTAGCCAGCATATAGCTCAGCTAGCAGATTTATTAGGATACCATAATTGTGGGTACTTATTTTATGAGGATAGGGTGTGCACCAGATGTATCTCTTTTTGTAAATATCGAATAAAAAATCTTTATTACGATCCATGAAAAGACTTTTCAAAAACTTAAAAACAAACTTTCTTTTATTCTAGGTACAAATGCTACAGCTGTTGTGATTCTTAAAAAAATTATATGCTAATGAATTTCATTTTATAATCATTTTAAAAATTTTAATTTAATATTTTCTTTTAACAAGTTAATTTAACATTTTCTCTATTTCTTATTAAAAAAAAAAAAATGTATTTAATTTTTTTAAATATATGTACTCATACACAGTTATTTTACCATTTATGACCTAATATATTTAGTCATGGTAACAGTAAAAATTATTAATAGTCATCCAATGGGAATTTAAAATTACTTATAAAAAAACATTAAAATTTTAAATAGCATTTCGAACCCATAAAATTTTTGTTGTATAAAGAAACTATGTCATGTTCAATTGAAAAAAAAGTTCGTAACCAAATAAAAACCTGGAAAAAAAGAAATGATAATGATGACCAAAACCACCTTCAGACATCTTTGGTTAAAATTATAGTTATTGTGTCAAATATTGTTAAAATGGCATTTAAAAAAAAAAAAAATCTGATTTAGTTATTGAAAAATGCTTGAGATCGCCAACAAATAAGGAATGGTCACACCTGTGTATTAATGATATATTTACAGTACAAATAAGTTATCAGATCACTAAATATTCCGGACTACTGAGTATGCCATTTAAAATTACTGACTCGGGAATTAGGGTCAAAATAATGCAAAGCTAAGTAAGTTCTATGGATATCCATGTACCAACAAGAAGTAAACTATTCAGTCTACTAAACCTAGGGTATTCCTTTATTCTTGTCCAAAGACTTGCTAATGTTAGGTTTTTCTTTTTTTAAGGAAAACGGTGAAATGATATTTATTGGGATCCAATAATCAATCATCCATAAGGCCCTGATTTGTATATCATAAAAAGGAATTAAATATGCAGTATAATATGCCATAAAAAGTATGTAGTATGCAGAATAACATTTCATCAAATTGTTAAAAAAATAAAATTTTTATGATAAAATATTGATCCATGAATGTGTTAAGAGAACAAAAGATTCTTATTTACAATGAACGGCAATACTCATTATTTAGATGCTTCATATTTAAATTTTTTAAATAATTAACATAAACTGTTAAAAATACAGATTTTATTATTTATTTTTTCCAATACAGTCAGCAGCACCAACGCCTTTATAATTTCCAACATCTATAATAAATGACATCCAATGCATCAAAATTACCTTCTGTGAAACTGAATCATGTCTGCGGTAAAAACCTTTATATCACTCATGTAAAAAAATAGGTCCCAATCATTTAGTTTCAAAACGGAAGGAAACTTTGTTTTTGACATGATTGTAATGGATCTCCACGTTCAGTAACTTTAAAATTGATATCTGTAAAAATATTTCAATTGAGAGGCCAAATTCCAGTTGTCATGGATTGCCCTCCTTCTTTATGGACCTTTCTCTATATGAAAACTTACCATCAGGTTGAGAAAGAAACTATCAACTGGTTAGGGTAATCTTGTAATACCACCAGGGTACTACCTGCAGCCATGGGATCTTGTGACGATATGTCTCCAAAATAATACTATGAAAAACCCCTTCGACCCAATATATACGCTGGCATCTACGAGTATATAACTTTTTTCATCAGTAAAGGTATTAATAAAACACGAATTTTGGAGATTTTTCTTTTTTTTTTCGACATTATGGTCAAATTCGTATATTTTAATCAGGGCTACAACATATATAACAATAAAAATGGGAATAAGAACAATAAATACAAATACACCTGTATTAATTATTTTTATGATCATTTTCATTTGATCTTGTGTGATAAAATGATGGCTTAGCTGACACAGTTATAAACGTATACATTAAAATAAAAAAGAAAGATAGATAAATTGAAAATTAACAACAAAATAATGATAATGGGAGATACTGTTGATTAAATTTATACTAAAGTTTAAAGCTCTTGTTTAATCTTATTATGAAACAAAAAACAAAATGGCAGCCTATCATAGTTATAAATACATAAGTATTTTTTTATATATATAAATAAACATGTGTGTAAAAGATAGTCTTGAAAATAATGAAGAAATTGGTGTAATAATAATATAAGAAATTCATATGTATAAATAACATTGATTAAAGAGACAGTTATTAAATTGATAAAGTTTAGCATAACCTTAAGTTATGAAATGAAAAACAAAATGGCTGATAATTATCAAATGTGAAAGTCAATGTGATCTGATTTTTTTTTCCAATTTTTTAATAATAAAAATATTACTTTCTGGAAATTGAGAAACTTTCATAGTTTTAAAAAAAAGTTGTCCTTTTTTAAACTACAAATTTTTAAAAAAATTTGGAAGAATCACAAATGTTTTTAACCAGTAAGGTTTTATATTATTTTTTGGGTATTATAAGAAGTGGTTGAGATGAAACTACTGTTTGCAGATGGCTACTGCAAGCAAACCAACAAACAGTCAAATGTTGCCTTCTGGACTCCTGTGGACTCCATGCTTGGGCAGCTTATCGCAGCCTTTGCAAGCTCTCAACGAAAGTCCTTTACTCGAGCTTAAGGAACAGATGGAACTTATGTAGACTGGATTTTTTTTTCTCTCTCCTTTTATAATTATATTATTTATTAATTTTAATTTAAAATATTTAAGTTGTAGTCGATGCTGTAATCTTTTATCAGGCTAAGATTATGACAATCGCCTAGTTATTAGATATATATTTATTTATCGCATAAGCTATTTTAATCCTTTTTCATTGTATTGTGGAAATAGAGTATGGGGAATAATAATCCTGATATTGATTCCTATGTAGTGATGCTAGGATTGCCGATAGTTCGATTATTGGAGCTATTAATATTATTAATAATTTATAAAGCTGTCTCGATTATCTTTTTATAATAATAATTAATATTGATTAATATTATCTTATTTTTAGTGTTCAGTTCCTCAGCCTTACTTAATTTATCCCGGTGTGGTCAGATAGGTGAAAACTGTTTGAAATAAACATAGCAATACCACTGAAATATTATTATTCATTAATATTATTTTGCAATGCAAAAATATTTTACTATAACGATCAACTAACTCTAATAAAATAATGCCCATTTAATACACAAATAATTGTGTGTATAAATATTTAAATACACATGCTAGACTCCTGTCGTTTTTTGTCAACGGTCCATTGTACATCCTCAGGCTTTTCATGTTTTGCTATATATAAACTCTGAAAAAGTTCTCTGATATTTCTTTACTTTCAACCAAAACATTAATACTAGCAAGATGTTAAATGAAAATCCACCAGGTTGCAGCAGTGTAGAGAAATCAAATTTCTTTTTTATTAAATAAACCGGCGATTTATCAATTTATTCATTGATAACTCATTTGTTTATTTTTAATAAAAATATCTAGTTATGAATTTTTTTTTTAATAATAATTATTTTAATACTGCAATCATTTAAATGAAGGAAAATAAAGCAGTTAAACGGAAAACTAATTTGGTTAATCTGTTTTGGTTGATTTCTGAGTTTTGATAAGTCAATATTTTCTTAGGCAATTCCAGGTATCTATTTATGACATACTTTACTATTTTTTTTTCTCCTAAAAGTCAAATTTTAATCTTAAATACCATATATTACAGCTATTTTTTTTAGTGACCCATTATATTAATGGTCCATTGAATTTTACAAACTACCATGAAGAAAACTATACTTCATTGAGCAGAGTATGTTTAAAATATATATATATATATATATATATATATATATATATATATATATATATATATATATATATAAACGTAAAACTAATGTCATATTAGTTTTTTGCACCTTGGTAAACCCTTAAATTGAATCAAGCGATAAACAACTCGAGCCAAATTTATTTGGTAGGTAATAGTTCCTAATGTAAACGATTTACTTCAAATGGAGTGGTCCTAGAGTTTTAGAATTTAAGTTATAATAAAAAAATCCTCAAATTGATTTTTATTTATCAATCAAATTTTTTAAAGGTTTTTTTTTAGGTAACACAATGGTTGTTTATATGAATAAAAATAGGAATATCTCCTTTTTCCTACCAGCTTAAAAATCTCAAAATTTGACAAACTAATAGCAAGATAAAGAGCCTTAACCCTTTGCACTCATTAGATTAGCCGGTTAAATCCGGCAAAATAAAAATGCAATTCCACTCAGACTATATGTTCCACTTGTCTGGCACCGGACTCATAAGCCGGGTACAGATCGGCATTATTTTTTTTCAATATCCTCTCTAAAAGATAATATTATTTTATTGATTTTTTTTTTAATTGTTTGTGTTTGTATTGTATTATTGCACTTAAAGTAATAAAAACAAGTTTAAACATTTTATATATGTATATATATATATATATATATATATATATATATATATATATATATATATATATATATATATATATTATTTATGCCTTTTAAAAAAATATTGAGTATCATGCTACAGAAAAGTGTAAAAAACGATCTGAGTGCTGGGGGAGGAAAATAGTCCCAGCCACCTGAGTGAAAGCCACAAAAAGAATTATAAAACCATGGCTCATACCGGACATATGAGTTCTGTTCAGGCATTGGGTTCGTGGCTTCGGAGTGCAAAGGGTTAAAATGAAATGTAAATACAAGTCTAAAAAGAAGTTTCCAATGAACATTTAAATATAAAGGTTTTTCGGTTTGTGGAATCTGGAAAATTTGACAGTTTTTGTATAAAAAATCTATAAGGCTGGTTTACTAGATGGTTAATATTTTCTTTATAAATCTTTTGATCAAACAATAAGTTTGTTTTTTTATATTTAAAATTTTAAATATTATTTAAATTATTAAATAATATCAATTATAATTATTATTAATATTGATATAAATAATGTTATATTAAATATTTTTATTAAAATATTTTAATATTTTTTACTTGATCAACTCTAAGAAAGAAATTATAAACATATTATGGTTGACTAAAATATTTTATGAAGAAAAGAGTCTGGGATGCAGTCTGAAGTAAAAAGAAACACGTCCAAGTTAAAAAACTTCTAATAGAGAGCTGTTTCAGCCTGCATTGCAAGCCTTCTTCAGGCCTATATATAACAAAATATTATAATATGAAAGTATTGGAAAATATAACAATAATATTAAATCAAGAAAATAATATGAATACTAATTTCGAAAACAAATGTATAATGAAAAAAAAAGTTGTGAAATTATAAAAATTTAAAACATAATTATAAAAATTGTGAAATGCTTACATAGAGAAATATCAAAAAAAGAAAGTGTACACAACAAATATTTAAATATGTGAATAGCGAAAAAAAAAAGTACAAAAATGTTTATGTTTGGGACTTGAATCTAGGATGATGTGCACCCAATTCTTGTTAATTTATCTCCATTCTTAATCGATCTATCAGCAACCCTTGTTGATTATATGCATGTTGTTTCCGTTATAAATAAAGTCATTTGTATATAAAATATTGCTTTGTAAGTACACTTCAATAGTTAAGGAATTGAATGATTTAGCGAATAGTTTCCATCTTTAATCGAGAATTTAATGTTTAATATAATTTTTATAAGCTCAAGAAGCTAGTGGTCCATGATTTTTTTAAATTATTATATGTGTCCCTATATAATTTTATATAAAACAAGTTTTTTAATTATAGAAAGAATCATTTTACTTTTATTTTTTTTGTTTTTGAAAAATCAGCCAACAATGGCCTAAAAGTTGTTTATGATAATTATATAACTCTAATAATGAATTATAATTCATTTATTTTGAAAATGCAGTATAAAATAAAGAATTAATTTTGTGATTGGGATTATTAAAGTCTGGATTTATATTAAACATAAACCGTTGAGGTAAGCTGAGTAATATTCAATTTAATTGTAAAACTAATAATAATGAAATATTTAATCATAAAAATGTAAAAATAACAGAAAATTTCTATTTATAACGAATGACAATAATCATTTTTCCAATTTATATAACTCACACGCATCGCAGACATGAACTCTATCGAAAGCTGATGAAAAGAAATTTCTTATCTTCAATGACTTTTTGGCCTGAAAGGAAACATTTGGAGAACTCTTAAGGAGAAGGAATGTTCTGATCCTTATGATGAGCCTGATGATATTGTTGCAGTTTTCAAACTTGGAAGACATAGTTGGGCAAGCAACCTAGTTAAAATGGACAAAAGAGATGTACCAAAGAGAACATATGAAGAAGTTCTCAATAGAAGCAGGAGTATGGATGGAGGATGGATGGAGTAGCGGCTGACTCCAGGATCAGTTATTGAAAAGCAGCAGCACAAAATAAAACAAAATGGCAGGCTATAACTGACATAAACTTTTTTAAATAGAGCTTTTTTTTCAATCTAATCATTAGCTGGAACGCCTTTATAATTATCACCACAAGTATTATAATTGAAAACTAATGTACTTCAAAATTGCTTTCTGTGAAGCTGAATTATTTGTCTATGTTCAGAAAAAAAATGTTCACTTGTATCAAAAGATGTGATACAATCATTTAGTTTTAAAGAAGACTTTCTTTTTTATATGATTTTTAATTGTATCCTTAAACAACTTTCGAACAGGTTTTTTTTTTAGAACTAATTTGTAGTACTTTTCTGTATAATATAAAAAAAATGTCTCAGAACTTCAAAGCCTAAATATAAATCCAGGCCTTAGTGATTTATATCTATTTAATTAAATTTTTTTAATGTATAATTATTTGGAAAATTAATATACATAGATCCCAATGATAAATCAGAATAATACTTAACAGCATACCCAAATATGTGGCTAAAATCTAATCTGCCTGCTTGTTTACTTGACCTACAGAAGTGTAAATGCTTACAATTATGTTTAAGAACATAGTAATAATACAATTACTTTATATTGTTATGTATTATACTAAAATGTTATGGAAATTCTTTGGCTTGTTCTGTCACACTGTGACGTGACCAATCGTTTGAAAAAATTGACAATTTTAATTGTTATTTTCATCTTTCTTTAACAAGGGACATGGAGATAGCCTATCATTTTAACTTAACTTAAGATGTTTTAGGTTACTGAAAAAGGTTAAGCCTTTAATCTAATAAAATTCTTAAAGAATATTAATAAGTGACTCTAAAGTTAATCTTATTGTAAATATTAAGTAATTGACTTGTTTATAATTAAAAATATAATTCAACACAATGTCAAAAGCAGGGTATGATTTGATAACAATGTGGAAGCATTTAAATTTTTAATGAAAATAAACTTATTAAGAAAATGTTTCTTAAAATTTTAAAAGATCTACTGCATTAAATAAGGGTTTTCAACTTATGAGAATTTTATATGAAATGTTTGATCAGTATTATTTTTTGTTTCAATTAAAATTTCATAAGAGTGTAATTAGAGAACAAAAAAATTATAAACCCAAAATAATTTAATTTTTAAGAAAATAATTCATCATTACTAATTTATTAGAATCATGTGAAAAATTATTAAAAGAAGACAAACTATAACTAGTGCTGATTTGCTTAAAAACAGCTGACTATTAATTATTTATCAACTTTGTTTTCTTTTATTTATTGAAGAAGCTATATATTTCAAATTTTTACAAAAAAAAAAAAAAAAAAAATCTCAAAATGATTTCATGGGAAATCAGTTGGAAACCCTTGATTCAAAAGAACCACAGCTGAGGAAACGTTTCTAGAATGTATTTATATCTGCGATGGTTTTTATTTCTAACATAAAATTTAATTGACCAAAAATAAAGTTACCCGATAAGAAAAATTGGTTTCATATGAATAGTAAGCATTTTAAAATATTACTTAAGAAATAAGATGCAATTATGGTTGAAGAGCACCATTATTGGCTAGTGGTGAATAGCTGGTTCAATTCCTACTACCCTGTGGGTTTGCTCAGCCTCTTAAGAATAAATGAGTGTTTCTTTTTTTTTCCTGCGAGAAATTGTGTTTACTTGAAGACCTATGTGCATCTCTTAAAACTTATTATTACCTATTAAATTTCCTTCCAAACTTTTCCTTTCAGTTCAATTCTGCTTTTCAGATAAAAATATCAGAATTATTTTGAACTCTTCTGCAATATGGAGAATGTTAATTTAATTTCAAGTCACACAATATTAATTTTATTATTAATGAAATAAATTATAATTAATTATTCTCAATTGATGGTGGGAGCGATTGATAGATAGACTATATTTCAGAGTGAAATTCAGTGAGTTCTCATTATAAATGCCATGAAGTCAAGAGCTTGGCCACTGCCATATTGATCCATTGATATGCTTGTACTACATTTTTAAAATTAGGGTTATATTGTTTCAATCAAATTAAATTTTTAATCCAAGGCCTAATTTTTTTATTTTATGGCCTATTTTGACTAAGAATTCCTAATCCGCAAATTGTATTTAAAACTTGCCATTCGGGCTCATTACAAATTAGTTGTACAGCAATAAAAAAAAAACTAGTTTGTCTAACTATAACTTCCTAACAACCTCGATATGTAGTTCTGATACCTTTTCCTTCACCTTTCAGATTCCACACTCTCTGTATTTTAATCTTTAAGTACTATTTTTCAAATTGTAAAATTCAAAACAAACAAGTAAATCTCAGGAATTTTCACCCATTTCAGTAAGACATTCCCTAATTTTCTTTCTTTTTTTTCTCACAGATCCTCTCTCTTAGAGCTAAAATAAGTTGTAAAATTTAATGAGTAAAATGAATTTAGTGGGTTATTTAAATTCAATAGCCTTAAATTGGATAGCTATGTGCAGTAAATATGCTTCCTCCACTACTTAAAATGCAGCTTTCTGCTAATCTAATGGAGAACAGAAGGCCAGTTCTACTGCTATAACCATTCTCCTATATTAAAAACTAATAGAATTTCTTAACCCTTTAACAGGCTGGCCAGAAATTTTTTAAACCATTTCATCTTTTTTTTCTCTTTGAATGGCTATAGCCATGCTAATCCTCACACATGTATCATGAAATTCAAGGATGATGCGTCGGACACTAGGTTATTTATTGAGCAAAAGGCATTAAATATGTGTATCCTCCAGGATAAATTGCCTGTTAAATGGTTAAAGAACTTTCTCATTGTAATTATTTTGAAATAAACATTTTCCAAATCACCTAAAAGTCGATCCCAATCCTCAAATAGCTTTTAAGAATCCATGATTCACTCTCAAAAATTTTTCTTTAACTTTTAGTACCCTTCTCACCCTTGTGTATCCTTAGTGTATAGAAGAGTGTCTGGTGAGTTGGAAATGAGGCTGAAGTGGCTAATAAATTCATTCATAAGATTAATTTTTAGTGTCTATATAGTTCTCTCTTGCTGGTATTCATTACTTAGGCGCCAAATTAAAATAAAATTATTTTTTTCTTTGTAAAGATTCTAATTTTTGTTAACACATTTTAAAAATTCTATTTTTTTTTAGAGTTAAATTATTTTTCACAATCTAATAAATCTACTTGTATGCTTGAAGAGTTGATTCCATCTTTAAGAGCAAACCTGTGTCAATAAAAATTTGACAAATATTATCCATGACTTAACAAATATGGAAAGTTTTATTGAAATCAGCGGTGAAAACATTCGTAGGTTTACTTAAAGGTTAATTTTTTTTTTTTTTTTTTTTTTTTTTTTGTGTGTGTGTGTGTGTTATAATTGCCACCATGCAATTTTTTTATGGTAATAACTCAAAAGCCAACAATATACAATCTGATCTGTTGGACTAACTCACCAGCCTACAAGGGTCTTCTAAATCAGTATGAAAAATAAGTGTTTGGAACCAGTTGGAAATCCTATAGGAACACGAGGGGGTAAACCTGATAATGAATGTAGTCCTATAAAGTAGATAGTGGATGGCTAATTTTAGGAGCACCCTTGATTACATAATTGTTTTATTATTAAAAACTTTAAAAAAAAAATCAAAGGAAACATAGTGAACATTTTTAACCATTTTGATTGTTTTATTACATAAACCAATATTCCACACCCTGCTTGTTTGTTTGAAGCACTTTATGATGTGTATATTATTTGACCTTTGACCTACTTGTAGTTAAAAATACTGCACATACCTTCAATAAAAACTAATTATGATTGCACACATGTTAGTCAAATCAGTGGAAGATTTAAATTATTTCCTGTGCAGTTTCCACAGCTATTTCTTTGAGAGAGCTTTAATTATTATGTGATGTTTGTATTTCGATGAAGGAAAAACAATTTAAATAATAAATTGTTTTCCCTAATATTAAATAAGATCTCACGCATGTCTACATTATGTCTTTCCTTTATGTGTTTACTGCATTTATTTTTCTTTTTTTATTATTATTATTTTTTGTTTTGTATAAATGTAAACTTATACCTTAGGTAATGAATGTAATTGTGATTAGATTTAGTCAAACAATAGCAATAATGCTAATAGATTAGGTAATATGTTAAAGAGGATTGGACAATAGCAAAAATATGCTTTTGTATACTGGTCTTGTACCAACTCTGTAATCTTGCAATTAAAGGTTCTGCAGGACAGAACTAATCCTGTCACTATTCTTTAGTAATTTCATATTCTTATTGAATAAATATGTTTGAATGATATTGAAGTTGATATTTATAAAAAAAACTAGTATATTCTGAGCTACAATTTAAACAATTATTTAAAAATTGTAATATTGTGCTCAAAGTCTCGAAAACGATTTATGTCGGTTAAAATAACTAATACCAATAAAATGTAACAACGAATTTCTTTAAATTGTAAGAAATATTCATTGTTTCTAAGTATATATATTTGCTACATAGAATTTATACATGGCATGTATATCTGTTAACAACTAAATTAAATGTGCAAACAACTGCCTGTTTTATTTAAATCAGCTTAACACAATTTTTAATATATTTTTTTGTGATTGAAATAAATAAACGATGAAATAAATTAGTCACATGTATTTCATTTTTTATTTTTTTCCGATAACCCTTACTTCCTTGTATTCCCACTCACAACTAAAGTAAGACTACTTCATTGCAGCATCTAGGGCCGACTACAATGTCTTCAGCCTAACCCATTGAAGGGTGTGGTACCAAATTTTTACAGTTTGGAGATTAACTATATACAGGTAACTAGTTACCTAAAACCTTTGTAGTTGACAACCGTTATATAAAACTTATTATAAGTTAAGCTACTTATTGTTCTACATTAGAAAAAAAAAAAAGTCTGAAATTAAAATAGTATTTTATTATTATATTATTTTATTAACAAAAGACTACAAGTTAGATAATTTTTTTTAAATTATTAAACACAGATAGCCATGCATAGGTGAAAATTATAAAAAAAAAAAAAAAAAAAAAAAAAAATACTCATTTGTTTTTATTACAGTAAAAACTCTTGTTCCAAAATGATTACCAAATGTTTTAAAATTAGATATATTTCTATTTATGTCACCATGAAAACAATACACTCCTAGGACCTGAAGACAAATAACAAAAGTGAATTAAATGTAAGTATCTGTATAGGAAGGCTTCTTCCAGAAATTAAAGAAACCAGACAGAAAACACTATCAAATTGTGTTTCAGTTAAAATCAGATCTGAATTTATTCAAAACCTTGTTGTGGTATTGCACTTCATTGCAGCTGTGCCAATTATTCTTATTATATTTTAAACCTTTATTGAGTATTACAACCTGCCTCAATAGAGGTCAATGCATTCACATAATTTGTACAATGAGAAATGAGTGAAAAAGAAGAAGAAAAAAAAGGATAGAAAATCTCAAACTCTGCAATATATAAAGTGAAACAAACAAATTAAAAGCAAAAACAATAATAATAAAAAATTAAATTGAAGTTGAAAATACATACAATCATACTCTATACACAAAATCCACACTTAGCCTAGGGATCCCCTAACTGTCCTTTTATAATAAATATATTGTAATAAATGTTTCATAATGCAGTAGGCATTAACTATAGTAAATTTTAAATAAAACTACATATTATAGTATAAATCAACACTTGTGTCGTCTAGTTGCAAAACCGGCTAAATCCTCAATTTTAAGAAATACGTTTTTTCTGATTTCTGAGTCCTAAGATACATTTTCCATCTATTGGAAACAAGAAACCTCGCCAAAACCCGTGAAATCCTTGTTAAACCTGCGTTTGAAAAACACAGTGTGCTGCAAAACCGGCCAAATCCTTCCGTGAGTGAGTTTCAAAACCGGCCATCTCCACATCCGCTAGATCGTGGTATTGTTCCAGATCAAGAAGGCTCTTATCAGGCAACTATCAGTCTGCTCCTACTTTTCCTGTAGTTAACGTTTATGCCTTTATCGTTTCGTGCATTTTTCATTCGATCTTTATGGAGAAGTTTGTAGAAGAAGTTCCAGCTAATTTAGCAAAAAAAAAAAAGACAAAGAGACCATGCAACATGGAGAAGAAAAAATACCCTCCAGATCGGGTTTTTACCCAAATTGAGAAGAAGTTAAAGAAAATCGAGACTCTCGTTCAGCCTTCAGAGCTTTATGATATTCTCTCGGAAAGTGGAACTGTTCAAGCCAGGAAGAGACTATACAAATCTTGATTGGAAGAGTCCCAGTAATGCCCTCCTCAAACCCACTCCACTGTGGTACTTCAAGGTCACCCCAACGAAGAGATTTTTCAGAACCAAACAAAATAATAAGATGCAAGTTCAAGGGGAGGTTTTCTACAGATCGTTTGATTTTTTACTGCAACGTCGTAGCATCAGCTGCTCAAGAAGGAGGAAGTAGAGAAGTAGATGAGAGGGATGAAGAATAATATCAGGAAGAAATGTGTAAGCCTGTTGAAGACAATAATACCGCAAGAGTATATGTTTCTGAATTTTTATATTTTTCTAAATTACTTCTTAACTTATTTTCTTACTAAATTACTTAATTACTTATTTACTTATTTTCTTACTAAATTACTTAATTACTTATTTACTTATTTTCTTACTAAATTATTTAATTAGTTATTTACTTATTTACTTATTACTTATTTTTCTAAATTTTTCGGAAATTCTTCTTCTTCTTCCTTTAGCACAACAGACAACATATAGCGTCCCCTGGCTTTTTCAACTTCTCCCTTCCATTTCTCTCCGTCCATTTTCGGAACTTATTACTTTAAAAATAATTATTTAAAAATAATAATAATCTTGCCAGTTTTTCCGTCTAGATGTTCGAGTTACACCACACTATTTCAGAGTTTAATTTTTTCAAATAATATTCACTTATTGAAGAAAGTTTTGTTCATTTTCATCCCAAAAAACCCAATACTTTCATTAAATTTAGTGATTTTTTAGTTCTAATTCATTGCAAAACCGGCCAACTCCAAAATGAGTTGCAAAAGTGGCCAAATCCAAAATAAAAAATTGAGTAACTCACCCCCTCTACTTGCCCCTTCCATTTCAAAAAGTGCTTTCAAACACACTACCCTTGTGCCACTAAAAACCGAAGAGATTTTCTTCCTACTTTGTTTTGGCGTGATGTAACAGAAAATCAGCTCTCCTGAAAAATTTTGTTTTTTGGAGATGGCCGGTTTTGCAACTAGACGACACACTTAAAAAATCCCACATCTCAATTATTAAATCTGCTGATTTCAAATTGTGCCATGAATCCCCTAAAGCAGTCCCCACCCCAAGATCAGAACTGAAGACTAGGTTAAACTCTGCTCAGGAGAATTCATATCAGAGAGAGATCCATAACTCTTTTTTGGTGTTCATAGAACTAAAAATATGTGAGTAAGGTAATCAAACCTACATCATAGGCCCCAGTAAGACAGAAAGGACTCTGGTAAACACTAGGCTTAGCCAGGAGGAGCATATATATGTTTGTTTCCATTAAAAAAATACTTTGTGGGAGTAGAGCACCAGGTTGTGACAAAATACAAAGAGCAATATTAAAGGAATTATTACCGTAGAAAAGAAATAATGACCTTGTTTCATCTGCTTTGTTCGAAATTCACTTAAAATAAATAACAATTAAATGAAAGGAAGACTGAGATCTCAATGCTGTCAAAGGACCAATCTACATTGAAAGGATGTCACTTGAGAATTTGTTTATCTTTGAGTAAGCGGAAGCCTACAACTGTGATCAGCCTGAAGCAGTAATAAATCCCTTACATACATTAATTAAGAATTACATTAGACAAGTAATATGAACTCTGATTGTACTTATATTTGAACTGTTCATCGTTAGGAATTTCTTATGTTTTGAATTAATAACAAATAAAAAAATAAATAATAATCTATACTCCGTAGCTTAAGAGGGAACGGTGCGAGTAGAGATGGGCAAGTGAACGGTGAATCAATCAACTAGAGCCGATTCAGTAAAATAATCGAATCGACCTTCGATTCCTTAAAAAGAATCGCGGTTCAGTTGAGTAGAGGAGGAATGGAGAGACTTTTGACAAGCACAATTCGTTCGTTCAGTTTACAATTCTTTTTTTCGATTCGTTAAGTTTCTGTTGCAGCGCCACCATGATTCTTTTCTTCCACGATTCGTTCAATTCCTACGCCATCATGATTCTTTTGTGTTTATTCTCCTCCCTTCAACGATTCACGTTTACCTGCTTGTTACCAACCATACCCAAGCCATTGTACCGACGCTTCTTCGATTGGTGGTTGATTCATTGGATTGGTAATTTTATTAAAATACATTTATCACTGAATTCCTCAAAAGTTAGGTACGTTTTTTATTTTTTATTAGCACCTATAGTAAAATAAAAAGAGATGCTAATAATTGTGAATTAAAATTTGAACTATAAAAAAGTTAATCATATTTAAAACTCGATCACAAAATGCTTTTTTAAAATTGTGAAATACAAAACATTTCAACCAACTTAAAAGTGAAGTAAAAATAGTGACTAAATTAATGTGTTCTACTTTTCTGTTATAAAAGTAAAATGTGTGTGGGGGGGCTTGAACGAACGGCGAAGGGGGGGGGGTGTTGTGAACGATAAATAGAATCGGTTCACCTCAGTGAATGATTTGATTCACCTTCGTTCTGTTAAATGAATCGACTTGCCCACTCCCTAGGTGCCCGAAAATATCTAAGAAAGTTCTATAGATGAGAAATAACGGATTCTATAGAATAAAATAACGTTCCAAATTCTGACCAAACTGCGTCAACGAGGACTAATAATTTTTAATCAATCAGTTGGAAATAGGATACAACAAAATAAACAAATTTTGTCATTACATTAAAACAGCCTATGTTTTGTCTTTGAAATAAATTCTACATATTAGTTCTTCGTTACCCGTGGAACAAAAAAAAACAGAAGAAGTTTAACGTTCCTAACCGTTACAGGTACAGTAGCTGCTCCTGATAAAAGAGTCGTTCCTCCTGTTTCATCAGGAACGTACGTTCCAGTAGCAAACGCTGTTATCTTGTGTTAGGTCTGTCAGATCTGTTTATATTGAATTCAAGGATATAATCGTTGTATAGCAATGGACCAAAATGGTTAGTAAGATATTTATTTTATTTCAATAGCTGTAACGCTACATCACAGTATTTTAGTTTGAAATTTAATACATTTGAAATGCGTTTTAATATTATTGATTTGTCATGAAAGGATTATATTTTTTTTTGTTTTTTCAACTAACAGTTTAATGTTGATGTGTTTATACACTGGAAAATTAAGCAAATGATAAATAATCTTAGAACTCAAATTGTACTTGAATCAAACTTGTCTGCCTAAAAGTCAATAGTATAATTTTATTTGAGAAGTAACTTACTCTGTTGATGGTTTCATGTGAATTTAACCAGTAATGTATTGATGAACTTTAGTTAATTTGATGAAAAATAGTTAATAATTTGATATAGATAATTTTAGAAAATATAGTTAATTTAATTAGTAGGTTAAACTTTTAATTCCACAAATTTTGCTATTATTGTCACATTGTTATAAAAAGTTTTTATTCATTAGGTATGTTTATATTTTCAGGAACGAGTATCTGTGAGGTTTCCATTAAAGAAGAAGCAACAGATGAAATCGAGCCTGCTAGTAAGTCATTACTTTTTTAAAAATATATATGCTGTATTTTGTTGGTTAATTTGTAAAATAAATTTGATCCGGTAACGGTTCGGATCGGCGACACCACCAAACTAGGTTGACCCGCGCTACACCGACCAGTTCGATCCTTACGCTTCACTTCGAGTTTACATTTTTCGATAGTTCATTCATATAACCTCACATGTTAACAATCACTTCTACAGTTTCAACTTGGATTGTGTTGTTTAGTTTGTTATATTAATATTTAGACTTCTTAAATCTAAATAAGTGAAACAGAAGTTAACAAAATGAGTTTCATAAAGGATTAAGTGTTTTATAAATTCATGTTTTCTTATTTCATCTAATCTTATGTGTAAAAGTGTTATAAAACTTAAGAAGATTAATTTGTACATGGATTTGGTGTTTTACATATTTATATTTGTTCTATCAATTTGTGATAAAATTTACAACTTGTAAAAGTGTTATGAAACTTAACAAGATTTATTTGTACATGGATTTGGTGTTTTATATATTTGTATTTTTTGTTTCAATTTCAGTGATAAAATTTCAGTATACATTTTTTGTGAATGGATTCTTTGTCATCCATATTACTTTTTGTGCTAAAGTGAGACAGATTGTATAATTAATTCAATAAAACATATCAGTTTATAAATAAATGTGAGAAAGTATATCACAGGTTTTTTATGTTTTCTTATTTCCACTTCCCATGAGAAAATATAGCAGAAATTAACGACTTCACTTTCAACTAGGATTCTGTCTTATATTATATAATGGCTTATAACATGGAGAATTGACAATGTGAAAATAATCACAGATTAAGAGGTAAATGACACATTACTATATAATTGTAGAACTATTGGTATAATGTTACTGATTAATGTGTTTTTAAAAAAAATTAGAAGCCTGATGATGAAACATTATCACCGAAACATGTAGCTACAAATGTTAAATAAATAGGAGTTATGCCAAATAAATACTTAAGGAATTTGTCTTTTTTATATTTATAATTTGTTATTTTCACTTCTCTGAGAGAAAGTTCTTCAGGAATTAACTTTACTGGTGGTTCAGTAGTATATTAATTGTTGATTAAATTAATATTAATTCAAAATTGATTTAGTGTCTTATATTTCGATATTTCCACTTTAATATTTTCTTATTTCCCATTTTAATATTAGAAGGTAAACAGAAGTTAATATTACTTTGAACAGAGATTTAGAGTTTCTCAGTAAATGTAGGAGAATAACCTTTCCCCTATAAAAGCAGCGACTAGAACATCGAAATATATCGGAACAAGGTTAGAATCGATAAAAGGTATTCTGAGCGGGTTTAGGGGTTGGTGTCGCCGATCCGAACCGTTACCTTTGATCCTTTCTTTTTATTTATTTATATGAATTATTCATAATTTGCTTTTCTTTTTTTCTTTTTACATCTTGTATTATGCTTAGTTTTTGTAAACCTATTGACAATATTACCTGTAAAATTAAACTATAATAAATATTTAAATCCTTGTCCTGAAATACATTTTGTTATTACTATCTACTTAAAGGAACATCAGTTCCCCTTTTGTTGCAAGAGCAACCTTATGGTAACCTGGAAAGGAGAACTACGGTTCCCTTTTTTGATGAATGATGCTAAAAATAATTAAAACCAATAGTGGCCAGAATAGATATTCGTTTTGTGATTTGTTAAGGCTAAACTTATATTTTTCAAAATAATGTATAAGAAAATCCCATTACTTCGGTTTTTGCCAGAAAAATGGTCAAATCCATCGGCTTTACATGCCCATTTTAAAAGTCCCATTGCTATTATCTGAAGTATATTTACTGGATAAATGTCTTATAATTCCGCATTGTAGAGTCTTCTCAATTCTCCAGTGGGCTTATACTTTTTTGTGCCAAATATTTTATTTTTAAAATTTTTAAAGCATTTACTCTTTAACAACTGCATAAAACTGTAGATAGTATAATAAGTATTGTGAATCATAATTTTCTAGTTTTTAGGACAATCGGCAGGTTATCAATATTCAATAATTTATTTTTTAGAGAAGTATAAAGGTAGTTAAAAATTCTAATTTGTTTTAAAGTTGAATGCATCTTTTCAAGGTGACCACACCTAATTGTATTTTCTTAAAATTTATGATACGTGGTTTTATTGTGTTGCAAGTCAGCTTTTTTGTTTTTATAATAATGTAGATTAGTTGACCTTTGTTAGATAGAATTACATTAAAAAATGAAATAAAGTTATTAAGAAATTGATTAAACAAGTTGATTGATTTTTATTATATATGTTTAATTTGGGAAAAACAAGATAAGTTCATTTTTGTTCACAATAAGTTAAATATTTTGAGCAACCCATCTTGGGGTCCTACTCATCATGTAAAAGTAGGCAAGTTGTATCCTTTTATACAATTGGCATTGCAACTTGCCTATTTTTACAAGATGTGTAGGACACCAATTTGGGTTGCCCAAAGTATTTATCTTATTGTGGACACAAAATGAACTTACCTAGTTTTTCCCAAATGGTACAGATATAAAGTAAGATGTTGAGAGAGAGGGATGAGTCTTAAAAAAATAGTCAATGTTTGCTATTAACAAACATATTTTTATTTCTTTATTTCTTAAGTTTGAGCTATATCATTGATGGCCATCATCAGGGCAGATAGAAAATTGGAAAAAAAAATAAAAATAATAACAATAAAATAATATATCAACATAAGACTCTGTCATAAAGAGAACCGAGTTCTCTGCAGGACAGTGTTATGTTGATTTATCTTTTTTTGTTTTTCCAGATTTATTTTTATTGTGTTTTTATGACTGCAGATACCTACCATCATCTCCTTTGTTTATCTGTTTTCTTTCTTGTAATTTACTGATATGTCAGCTAATAGTTGTGCAATTTTTTCATTTTTATAGGTCCCTGAATTTTTTTTTTTTTAACCCTTTAACGGGCTGGAGATTTTTTAATACATTTATTATATTTTTTTTTTTCCTTTGAATGGCTATAGCTACGCTAACTCCACTCATGTAACATGAACTTCTAGGTTAAAGAAAGGATATTAGACAATAATGAGTAGGATAATGCATCGGACATTGAGTCATTTATTGGGTAAAAGGCATTAAATATGAATATCCTCCAGTATACATCACCTGTTAAAGGGTTAAGAAGATATTGAAAGTTGTTGATGTTTCAGATATAATTTTTTTTTTTTTTCACAGTTCCGATGATAAGTTTCAAGGAAGTGGATACATCAAATATTTATTATGGTAAGGATTTTCTTTTTTAATTAACTAAATATTGTTTTAAATTAACTAATGTAAATTGATTTTTTGATAAATATCAATGTTGCCTTCATGATAATTATGATGGATAATTGAGCCTTAGATAATAAGTAACCATTAGAATCTCACTTAAAAAAAAAATAAATAAATAAATATTCCAAAGAATATTTCCTATATAAATGACTTGCTAAATAAGATTACTAAATAAAGAGCCCATGTATAAAAGTTCTTGAGAGGTTATAGTTTATCAGATTTTTCAGCTGATTAAGTTATTAAATCTGGTGTTAGATATTATAGTAATTGGATAATTATATCTATACATTATTATGTATATAATTGGTAGAGCTGTGTTGAATGGTTGGATGAATATTATATAGTGTAGGATGTTGAGAGGGATCAGTAAAAAAAAAATGTAGGTATTGTTGGATATTAGCAAACCAAATTTTAATATATTGCGAACATTTCAGCCATCAATGATATGGCAGTATATTAAAATTTGGTTTTTAATTTCAAACAATTCCCAGATTTCTTTTTGACTGATTTATCTGAACATCCTACTCAATACTATGTATATATATAGTTATACAATATATATAACGCAAATATATGTCTTTAGAACGATAGTTTAGCTGGGATTGTATTTAAGAATTTAGCCGTTTTCCTATTTTTAAACATTTATCATAAATCCATGGTTTATTATCCCTAATTCCATCTTACCTATAATGGTTTTATCTCTCAATTTCTCTGAAGTCTGTAAAACTTCAAACCTATTCTTGACTTTTTGATTCCTAATACTCTGCTCAATTTAGAATTTCTTATTAAATTTATAATTCACGATGAACTTATAATTTGAGGTTCTTTTTTTATTTATTTATTTTTCCCTTTTAAATTATTATTTATATGTTGGCAGATGAGAGTATTCATGTGAAACAAGAAGAAGAATTGATGATAGCAGACGATGGTGAGATTTCTGAATTCTATTGATCTTGTAGCTAGCTATATTTCCTAATTTTATGTAATTAAGTAACACAATATTGTGGATATGTTTTTATATTACAATATCCTATGTATATTTTATAGCGATTTCGTTGTTTGACAGTCAAAAATTATGAATGGTTTTCAGTTCATTTTCTTTCATATTTTTAGTTGTGCTAAATGTGAATATTAATTTGTAAAAGAGGTTAAGAAATTTTGTGAACTAAGTATTTTACAATGCAAAAAAACAAAATAATATTGTATTATTAAAAATACTTTACATTAAATTTCCTATAAACTATGTCTATTACAATTTTTGTTTTCTAAATATAGGAGCTATTAAACTTAGTAGATATTTTATTTTCTTCCGAATAGTAGAATTAGTTTGGAAAAATAATTGGCATCTACCCAAATGAAGCCCACAAGACATTAGCTCATTTCCCTCCGTTGGTTATGAGCGGAGTTACTCAGATCATAACCTTTTTTTTTTTTTTTTTTTTTTTTTTTTTTTTTATTGTAGTCACTTTTTTTTTGTGTCTTGATATTAATCAAAATACTTTTAACAAGATAACTATTAAAAAATTAAACAGCACACAGCAGTTTACTTTAAAAATAGCCAACTAATTTTTGATGCTATTCTAGATACTAAAGAAAATCTTACTTCATGTTTTTGTAAATTGTACTTAAATTTGTTTAAAATTTTATTTCATTGAGTAAATATGTATTTTTTAAATGATATTTGATGCACATGATATTCTAAAAGTAGAGTAAATAATAGCCAGAAAAGAAATTAAAAGTATTAAAATTTATTATTTTTACGAACAGTTCCTAAATGAAGTGAACAGCAATTTATAATAAAGTGACAATAGTATAAAGCCTTAGAAGTCGCAAAGTCGCAAATATAAGACTGTTTTCAGATTAAATATCTAATGTATTGTGATATTTGAATTTATAAACTTTTGAATCCAAAATTGGCAGGCGAAAATATAAGAGTAAGACAATACGGAAGGCACGTGAAGATGGCATGGGTAGCACTACAGTTGGAGTTGGTTGGAGAAATCTTTTTGTTTTTGTAAAAAAAAATATAAATTTTCTGTTACTTTTTATTAATATATTTTTTTCTGCTCTTATTTAATTATTATTATTATCTGTAACTTTGTTATAAAAATATTATTTTCTCTGAAGGCCCTTGGTTGTACATTATTTCTTATTCTTAAGGGACTTAAGATCCCAGAATAAATAAAGAACTTTATTATTATTATTATTAATAAATTTTATTTAAATAAATAAGCTAAAATTAAAAAATATTATTTTAAAATAATATCTGAACAATAAGGTATTTATTTTTATTATTATGTTGACAGATGAGCTTATTCATGAGAAACAAAAAGGTGATATGAATTTCTCAAATGAAGGTGAGGAATATACATAGTAATCCTGGAGCATGCATAGCAATTCAAAACATTCCACATAAATCTTATTTCTCATAACCTGTTTTACCGTCACCTATTTGTGTTTTAGTGAACATTCATAGCACTATGCTTTACTGTTTAAATGTCTAAGTTATGTTCTTCCATATTTTTTTTAACATGTCATTGTCACCCAATGTTGCAAATTTTTGATTACCTGTGATTATATAGAATTACTCTTTTAAACATCAATAAAAATATTCCAATTTTTCTCAACTGATTTGAAAAAAAAAGTTATACCCTGAAGAAAGACTTTGTCATTGGAAATACCTGGCACAGCCATGATGTAAGCAAATTCTACACTGATAATCGTAATCGTAAAAAAAAAAAAGGGGGGGATTAGAGAAAATAACACAAAAATGTAAAGAATAATTATATTAATCAGCAATATATTGGCGGTCTAGCTACTGTAGTTATGAATATATACATAAGTCAAATTAATAACATTGGTTGACCTATGAATGAGAGTATAGAAGGATCAATCTAAACAGATTTGCTCACCAGCCAATAGTGAATGAAATAACTTTAATATACAATCAAAATGCATCAGAAAACATACTATGTTGTGCCTCTAAGCCTGCTACTAGCGAAATTTAGAACAAATTGTTTCAGAAAACAAACGATAACAATGGAAGAAACAAAAATTCTGAATGGTAAATGTTATGATAGATTATTTGAAATGTGATACTAAATACAGACAAGAAATGTTTTGATAATATTGTAAATACATGTTTTAAAATATCTAAGTATGTTTGTCATGTTTGTGATAATTTAAACTTATTTATGGGACTTCTCTTCTGACGGACTTGCCTCCATTCTCTAATTGTGTAATTTATTGTTTTTGCCTGTGTTGTTCTTTAGAGTTTTAGAGCGTAAAATGTCTAGGTCATCAACGCTCATTTTCGCCTGTGTATATGATTTAATATTATTGTGATTATTCCCCTTCAGGAGAGCGATTGAACTTAAACTCATTATTTCCTTTCCTTATGCTCTTTCTCTTCATCGCCCAATAACTCTTTATCCTCTCGGAATGCTTCTTCTTCATCTGTCCATGAATTATGATTTATTATTATATAAACAAACAATTGTATTTAGCTATCAATAGTTTAAAGAAAAAGTTTGATTAAGCCTTAAATAATAATATTAACCCTTTAACGGGCAGGCCAGGAATTTTGGAATAGATTTCATCTTTTTTTTTTCCTTTGAATGGCTATAGCCACGCTAACCCCCACACATGTATCATGAAATTCAAGGTTGAATAAAGGATATTAGGCGATAATGAGTAGGATAATGCATCGGACATTGCATCATTTATTGAGAAAAAGGCATTAAAGGCATCCTCCAGGATACATTGCCTGTTAAAGGGTTAATATAGCTGAATATTAATGTTACATTTTATAGTACCCGTATCTCTTATAAATTTTCTTTCATTCGTAGTCCATTTAATTGAATATTTAAAAGCTAAAGAAAGGGACAAGAATTTGAAATGGTTATTAGCAAATCGTTGTTAGGAGTGAGCTCATAAAATTGGATACTCTTGTAAGAAATAATCAAGTGCAAATTTTAATTGCTCTTTGGAGTATAAATTTATGTAAAATTAGTAACGAGAAGTGAAATTTAAAAAAAACGTTAAATGCTGAATAAATAATTAAATGAATCAGAGCACAATACATCAGAGCAGATTTTGATATCTGTAATTACATAGAAAAATGCACAGCACTCCGAGTTAACATTGCGGGTGTTGTTATTATCTAACCAATCACTGTCAAAAAATTCACTCTGATGGGCTACATTTCATTCCCCAGTACTGTGTGCTAGCCGAGATAAATTTTTTTTTTAACTTGTTGGTAATTGTAATGGTTTAGTAATAATAAAATAAAACTTTTTTTTAAGAACTCCATTTTATAAGATAGTATGTGTTTTTAAATCTAAAATATATATATATATTAAATTTAAGTTTTTTATTTTTGATTTATTTCTTGTTTCTAGGTACTGAAGGAGCAGAGATAATCATTGATCTAAAGAAAGTTGAATTGTCTCGTAAAGGTAAGAAGCCCCCTCGGTGTCATCAATGTCCTCAATGCGACTACAAAACAAAAGTATCCAATGATTTAAAAAAGCATATAATGTCCCTTCATACTGGTGAAAAGCCTCATCATTGTCCTTATTGTGACTATAAAACGGTAATAATTTGTAATTTAAAAAGACACACAATGGCTAGACATACAGGTGAGAAACCTCATCAATGCCCTCATTGTGATTATAGAACGGTAGGGGCTAATGATTTAAAATCGCACATAAGGGCCCGCCATACAGGTGAGAAACCTTACCAATGTCCTCACTGTGCCTATAAAGCTGTACAAGTTATCCAATTGAAAAAACACATAATGTCTCGTCATACTGGCGATAAGCCCCATAAATGCCCCCATTGTGACTATCAATCGACAGAAAGTATTACTTTAAAAATGCATATAATGACCCGTCACACAGGTGAGAAACCTCACCACTGCCTCTATTGCGATTTTAAATCTGTTACAGCTGGTCATTTAAAAAGGCACACTATGTCCCTTCATACTGGTGAGAAGCCCCATAAATGTCCTCATTGTGATTATAAAACCGTAGGAGCAACTGACTTGAAAAAACACATAATGGCCCGACATACTGGTGAGAAACCTTATAAATGCCCACATTGTAATTACAAATCAGCTGGAACTAGTAATTTAAAAACACATATGATTTCCCGTCACAGGTGAGAAACTGCTGGTTTTCTCATTTCATTTATACAGTAGAAACTCATCAA
Organism: Euschistus heros; assembly: GCA_003667255.2. Classification (NCBI taxonomy): domain Eukaryota; kingdom Metazoa; phylum Arthropoda; class Insecta; order Hemiptera; family Pentatomidae; genus Euschistus; species Euschistus heros. The sequence goes on from RCWM02000145.1 coordinate 383,737, forward strand.
CATGACATCCTCGATAATATGTGGATTTTTTGATTCCTTTGTGATTTTTATTTGCAGGCCAATTACTTTGTTACAATCACATAATAGAAGAAACTTTATTGAGGGACAACTTGTCCCCTACAGTGCAATACACAGGGCAATCATCTGGCTACTATAATTGATTACTTATAATATTATGAGTTGCAAAATAAAGCAGATATCTTGTAAAGCTATACAACTTAAATGAACTATTTTCATGAGCTAAAGAAATGGATAGTGTTTAAAAGAAGTTAGAGAGGAGCATTTTCGAATTGAGATGGGCCAAGAATTCAATAAAGAGGAAGACCGAATGATAAATTTGAATTTTTTGAAAGATGCAGTTAAATGCTCAGGAGTATACAGTTTGATGATTTGATAGAGTTCATGAAGAATAAGGTCATAAATATATAGGTGGGTTTTTGGTTTTAAGGACGAAAATATGAGAGCATCTATTGACATCGGAAATCGGGGTAAAGCCACCCAATTTCAGAATAACTGTGAGATATATGAGAATGTCTGGGATTCTTGAAAATAAATCTGATAAAGCAGTTCAGTATTTTCTTATATCTCATTTCGAGCTCACCAGACAGTCCTTATGAATCCATAGTCAAAGTAGGGAAAAACGAGAGAAGATAGCATAAGTTTACATTTACAAGTACAAAACTTCTTAGCGGAAAGTGATCTGAAATATTCTTTGCTCCGAAGGGTTTTAAGAGATATCATTGACCTTTATAACCTGACTTTAAATCTACAAAAGCCAGATTGCACAAAGCTTTTCTAGAAGAGACCATTGATAAGGAGACATATTACTTTGTAGCGCTACGACTTGTGGTGGGTCTTGCCCTACTCGAGGAGTTTTTGCTATTCAACTCTGTTTTTTGCAGCCATTCTCCAGTTATTCAAGATCCTCAGATGGCTCGTTGCTGATGCCTTCTCGACATTATGACTATATCAAACTATATCCACCCAATGTAGCTTCAACCTCCCAGCTCTTCATTTAGGACTTTCTTGAGGGTCTAGGTTTCTCCCCTCCTTATCACCATCACCTGCCCACATCAACCTCCTAAGCTTAATAATTCTGTCATAAGCATCGACTAATAAATTATTAATTTTTTTCTGTCTTCTCCATCCTTTGCAGGGCCTAATATTATTTTAAAATTTAGCTTCCGTTCAAACACAAGAAGGTACTTCTCATAATTTTTGGACCAAGTTCTAACGTGGGACACATATGCTAGGACTGGTCTAATAAGTATTTTATATCATCATGATTTTGTTTACCTTGTGATGAACCCGTATTAGCCAAAATATATATTGGCTGCTGCAAATCTATGATCGATTTCTGATTCCAAGGTAGTTACAGACTCTGTGACTCTCTCAAAAGTACATTTTCCAATGGTTACCCTCCGTTCCTCTGGTCTACCATTAACTCCAATGAATATATACTTAACCTTTTCCTCATTGACCATGTGAAGGCCATTGTCTGTTTGTGTTTCTTGATAGAGAGGTTTATAACGAACTACTACCATAATATGTAACCAATTTAAAAACACTTAAGATTAGTTCTCTTCATGATGGGACGTCATGTTAAATTAATTTTTTTTTTTTTTTCAATTTTCCATCTGCCCTGATGATGGTCTTAAATGATTTGGCCGAAACGTTACACAAATAAAATAAAATATTTTTTAATTTTCAAACATTGCTTAAAATTTGTTTATGGCTGACAAATTGGGCCCACCCAACATCTTATTCAATTATATTCATCCAGCCATTTAACATAGCTTTTCAATTTGAAAGCAAATGTAGTGGCTTATCATAATAATAAATAAAGGCTTAGCGAACCCGAAGGTTCGATGCCCCCGACACCACCAACCGTTGACCACACACCTACCTCCAACCCACTCCTCCAATACCCAAATCTTATAGGTCGTCCATGATACAATCTTCCCATCTACCCCTCGGTCGTTTACCTAATGGCCTAAAACTGGTTATTTTTTTTTCAAAATTCGAACATTACTAAACCCGATTTTACATGCCCATTTTAACCGCTGCGTTGCTATTACCTGAACTATATTTACCGGATATAACTCTCACAGTTCTGCATTGTGAAGGCTTCTTCTAAATTCTGCAGTTTCTTCATCTTTTTTTAGGCCAGATATTCTACACAGTTCTTTATTTTCGAAAACTTTAAGGCATTGTTCCTCCCTTAACGTAAGCGGCCATGTAGAGAACTGTTGGTAGTATAATAGTCTTATATATCCTAATTTTTAAATTTCTCTAGAGCAAGCAGGAACTGAGTAGTTTTACCACTGAGAACTAACAAGCATTACCGCCTTTTAACCTAGCCCTTATTTCTTCTTGAATTTCATTTTTTCTTGATATAATAGACGGTAACTTATATAGATGAGAAATTTTTTATGTCCCCCATTTTGACTTTGAAATAGTAACAATAGGTGATTTAAAAAATCATTTGTAATAGTTTCAAAGTGGAGCTCTTCTGATTAAACTGATCCGTCAGATATTTTAAGGATTGAAGCACCTTCAAGAGTTCAATATGTGTGTATAATTAGGTTGATCACATAACCTCTCCAATTACATTCAATTTATTAATTAGGTACATGTGAAGTATGTTTAGCTTTACTGGGCTAGGTTCTATAGCTTAATATCTGAGGTTATAGAATTGTCAAATTTTGTTTACAAACAACCAACCACTAATGTTGAAACAAAAGTTTACAGAGCTTGATAATATTATAATGTTCATTACTTTGATATTCAATTTTACGATGGTTTGATTGATCAGAACATTGTTCAAGACAGAGAATTCAGCCTAGAAAAAAAGAGAAAGATGATTGTGGCAGGAATTCTTTCCTTAATGACGATGTTCTATGAGCTTTGGTGAATGAAAATCACAGAACTGTTTGAAAACTTGCAGAGAAAATAACAATTAGCAAGCCGAATAATGCTGGCCATCATGAGACTATTAAAAGAGTTCAATCCTAGATTTACCATAAAAAAAAAAAAAATCACTTTGATGCAAGGTTTTGTCATGAAGTTGGAGCTTCCTCAACCGCCCCTCTCTCTAGACTAGTCTACCATCAAACTACTTTTTAAACGATAACAAATCATATTGATCAAAAGAAGACAGAAATCAAACCTTGTTAATTATTCTGAAAAATTATATTCAAAGGAGCCAACAAGATGAAAGAAATGTATTGAGAGGATTGAGGCATATTTTTACTAATAAATGTGTTCTCTTATAATTTATTTTATAGTTATATTTTAAAAACATAAACTTTCATTAATTTCGATACAATTCAATATTTTAAACAACAAACTACACAAAAAAGAGATGTTTTATGCATGTAGTTGGTAAATTCAGTAACTATCCAAATTTTCCAATTTCAAATTTATTGTGTTTGTACATTTTTATGAGATTACTCCTATTGCTGAAATAAAAACTTTAAAAGTCAGAACTTGTTCATTTCTCACTTTCGATTTAAGTACCTAATTCCCCATTATTTAATTTTTTTGTTCTCCCATCACATGTTTATAATTAATTTGAAGATTATATTTAATCATATTTGATAATCTAACCATACACATTTCATTTAATAAAAATAAAAAATATAATTTTATTTACCCTCTTCAAGGGGGGAGGGGTCAAATTTTTAAACTGATTATTAGTAACTTTTATTTAAATCACCATTACTTTGTTACACATTTAATTTGATTAGTTTTACTGGAAAGAGGAGGGCCTCAGCTTTCTTTTGATGTGTGTAAGTGCAATATTCGATGAACAAAAACTGATATGAAAATTTGAAAAATCCGAAGGTATGAGGCATATGTTTACTAATATATATGTTTTTTTATAATTTATTTTATAGTTATATTTTAAAAACACAAACCTGCATTAATTTCGATACAATTCAATATTTTAAACAACAAACTACACTGAAGTACTTATAAAAGAGATGTTTCATGCATGTAGTTGGTATAGTATAGTAACTCAGTAACTATCCAAATTATCTAATTTTAAAATTCATTGTTTTGTTTTTATGAAATTACTCCTATTGTTGAAATAAAAAATTTTAAATTCAGAACTTGTTTATTTCTCACTTCTAATTGAAGTACCTAATTTTCTAGAATTTTAGTTTTTCCTCATAGCATATTTACAATTAATTTGAAGATTATAACAAGTTTTTGTTTTGTTATTCAGTTGTAAAGAATGCAATAAGTAAATGAGGGAAAAAACCATAAGTATTGCTTAGAAGTGGAAGAATCTATTTATTTATATAATTAAAAAATGACGCCCAAACATGATACAAATTTTTAAACAATGCATTTAATTTATAAAATTAAGGATATTTTTCATTTTACTAATAGATACAATAATAAAAACTATTTTTTTCAAAAGCATTATACCTTTTCTGTTAGCAATATAGTTGCCAAAATCAAAATCCATGTAAAAATAATGAAGTTATCAAACAAAAGAAAAAATAATCTATTTTATACAAAAAATGGTCTGGTATGAAGCCAGGCTGTGTTAAGAAACATACAAGTTATAAAACATTCAATGGAGTGCCAAAGTTTCAGACTGCATTGCTAGCCTTTTTCAGGGCTTTAAATACAAAAAAAAACCTTAAGGAACAAAGAAGAATAATAAACAAAATAGGATTTAACACTAACAGTGACAACAATTGTACAATGAAAATAAATTTGTGAAATACTTAAATATAAAGGTAGGTATTACAAAATAAAGCGTATGCAACTATGTAAAGAAGTTTTTTTAGTACATATGTTTATGCAATGAAAATCAAAGGTATGTTTAAGAGTAAGGTAAAAAAAATTAAGTTTGGCATAATGTTAAACTTAAGGAAAGATTGTGGATTAAGAGGTGACACATAGAATGAGGAATGTTTCTTTTTGTATATTCTGACTTGAGTCTGGTTCAGGCCGGTAACAGAGACACATCGGTCCCATGTTGGCCTCTTATTACATTTGTTTTTTTTCATCTGTTTGTGCCCAAATTTGACACAGGTGTTAAGTGCGATTACATGGACAGATTTATAGAATTTCAAGCAAATCGCTCGAGGATCTTTGCCAATAATTGAAAGTACAGGAAGCGGTATTTCAGCAAGACCGAGTTCGTTATCAGAAGATAGGTACGGACTTGCAGCCCCCCACCGCGCCTCCGGCCAGCTGTCTAGGGAAGCATTGTGGCACTACGGCAAGGTCAGTGTCAATATTCATAGATATGTAGCTGTCATCCATATCATAGCAGCTATACTCCCTCTCCTGTCACCGAGGTTGTCCAACTTATTAAGAAGATATTGTACCTAATTGTTTTAATGCTTTAAATGTAGTTATTTTAATATCTTAACTTTATTTATTTTAATTTTTTTAACTGCATGTATTTTAGGATTTTAACTTTATTTATTAAAGTTTATTAGTTTGATGTATTTTAAAATTTAACTTTATTTATTAAAATTTATTAATTTGATGTATTTTAAAATTTAACTTTATTTATCTTAATTATTGATGACAAAGAAGAATGTGAAAGAGGAGAAAAATCTAATTAATTTTTTTGCTGTAGGATAAGGTTTTATAATTCCCTTTTATAGTTTAAGTGGATATTTATTATCATTAATGTTATTATTGTTGTTGTTTTTTTTGTTTGTTGTTTTTTTTTTTTTTTTTTTTTTTCCTCTTTTTTTTATCAGATTTTAATTTGTTGATTCATATGTTTTTTGTAAGTATGGAAAAAGGGATAGGTACAATTAGGTGCAATTGTATACTGATATGTATATGTATATAAATGTGTGTGTTTTGTAATATTTTTATCCTATTTATTTATTTATTGATTTTTATAGATCAAAATTATATATTTTTTTAGTACATTAATATTATTGTTGACACTTTTTAGTAGGTATATTTAATAACAAATTTTAAAGATATTTAGCATTTATTTGATTTTTTATAGTATATGTGAATATACGTATATGTGCACATTTATGTTGGTTTTTTTTTTTTTTTTTTTTTTTTTTTTTTTTTTTTTTTTTTTTTTTTTTTTTTTTTTTTTTTTTTTTAAATTCAGGGGTCTGAACATGTAAGTGTGTTGGTTTAGATTGACAGGAATTGGCCTAATATGATGCAGGGAACAGATAAACAGAAGGATAACAATTTTGAGATTGGCCAAATAGTATGGGTTTCGAGGACCGAAGGGCTTACTCAGGAAGCGGTTGTTGCCTCCGTGATATCGGTGCCTGCCGAAGGAGGGGGAAAAAAAAAAAAAAATCTGATTAATGTAGAATGGCCTGATGAAGAAGGAGTGGTATTGGGCAAAACGGTTCCTATTGAGGATGTATTCACTAAGCTGCCCAAACTAACCACTAAAACCACGGAGGCGGGTGTCAACCGAAAAGAAAGAGTCTCTCATCCTGATGATACAGTTTGCCCTATTTGTGGCTTGACATTCAAGGGTGAGAGAGGCCTTGGAACCCATATTGCCAAGAAGCATCCAAGGGAGGCCAATAATAATACGTTAAGGGGAATAATTAAAAAGGTGGTGGGCCCTAAAAATGGAGAGGAAGAATTACCTGAAATTAAGGAGGGCATTGCTAAATGGTCTGCCACGTTCAAAAATCTTTGTAGCCAAAATAATATGGAAACTGCGGAATTCGATGCAGCGGTCGTTGAGTTTCTCAAGTTTTTAAATAATATTAATGAAGAACTTCCAGGCCCACAGCACCCGGCAGTTAAATTTTACAAATTAAGGAAAAAAAAAAAAAAAAAAAAACAATATAGAAGACAAGGGTGCTGGTAAAACTTCGAATCCGCAGAGAGCGAATAAAGCAGACCGAGGGCGTCGGCAAGAACAATATCAATATGAGATGGCCCAGTACAATTATTATAACAGAAGAAAGAAGGTCGTCCAGACAATAATGAATGCCGATGCCCCTAAGCAATGTCCCTTAAAGGTCACCGAAATCGATGCCCATTTCAGAAACCTCTTTGAGCATGTGAACTCCTGCAAACGTGCGGATTATGAGAAACGTGCCCCGATGCCAAATGTCATGAATCTTGATGTCCAGGCAATACGAAAAGCCATTAAATCTACGTCACTGGACACATCACCGGGGCCTGACGGGGTCTTAATCCGCACGATAAAATTCTATGATGTATCCCACATTATTATTAAGACAATAGCGGAGATCATGCTGAAGGTGGCCTATATACCAGAACCTTTACGTCAAGGGCGCACAATCTTAATTTACAAGGGTAAGGGCGATGTTAAAAATATTTCATCATGGAGGCCCATTACGATATACTCTATTGTGCGCCGAATCATAGAAAAGGTTCTGGACCAGGAACTGAGAAAGCAGGTCACCTTCCATAGGAATCAGAGAGGTTTTATTAGGGGCCTTCCGGGAGCACACGTAAGCGCGCGAGAATCATTGACGCAGTCATAAAAGACGCAAAAAATAAGAAAAATGACTGTGCGGTGGTCTTTCTTGACGTTGTTGGCGCTTTTGACAACATTGGGCACGATCACATTGTTAGATCGTTAGAAGCAAGAGTGTTTCACTGGACCTGAGAAACGTTATCGCTGCACTCCTATCCACAAACAAAATTAAAGTAACTGTTGGAGCTCATTCTACTAGCCAGATCAATGTGCTGCGAGGAGTTCCCCAAGGCGGCCCACTCTCTCCCTCGCTTTTTAACTTAGCTATCGATCATCTGTACCAAGACCTTTGTGATCATGATTTTTCGAGACGATACGGGTACAAGCTGAGAGATGACCAAGATTGTGTGGTCCTCACAGGATTTGCAGATGATCAGGCGGTCTCTGCACGTAATAAGTATGCGGCTGAGAGAATTATAGATAGCACCCAAAGGATACTGGCGGAGATTGGTCTGGCTGTAAATCCACAGAAAAGTATGGGCATTGTGTTGGATGGGGGTGAGATGCAAGCAACGACGCTCTCTCTGGAGAATGGAGAAGTCATCCACACGGCTAAGGAAGACGACTATATTAAATACTTGGGATGCACATTCTCGGGAGAGCTAAGGTTCAGTGAAGAATCAATAGAGAAACTAAATAAAAATTTAGATAAATTAGTAACCTCTTGCCTACTTAAACCGGAACAAAAGCTCAATGTTGTCAATCAATATGTGTTTCCCGGATTGACATATCCTCTCCAGACTGCACCCCTTACAAAGCTCAGCCCTGCGTTGTTGGATGGTATAGATGTGATGATCCGCAGGAGCGTCAAGGCCATTGTCGGACTCCCTTCGAACACCTCAACTGCGATGCTCTACGCTCCGCGAAGGTACCGTGGGTTGGGACTGATCCGCTGTCAATGGGAGGCTCCTCTGCAGCACTGGTCCTGTCAATGCTCAGCACGATTGCTCAGCGACTGTCTAATGTTCCGGACGCTCTGTTCCAGTCTACATTCCATTATGAAAAAGAGATTACTGAATGTGCTGAGAGGCTGGGTGTAGATCAGAGCCACCGAAGCGTGAGAGCTCTACGACGGTCGCTGAGAGAGGGCGCTTTTGAGGAATGGGCCAATTGCAGGTGGCAGGGCGTTGGTGTATCTCATTTTAAGGAGACACCGAAAGCTAATAGATATATTTGTGAAAAACAAATACTTTCGGGGTCTGAATGGACCAACGCCCTAAAACTCAACATCAATTATGCACCCCTGCGTGGTCCCAGGTGCCAGCGGGGGCAGATAGGAGAGGTTGGGTCCCTTTGTCGCAAGTGCGGCAAAGAGTCCGAAACACCAGCCCATGTGCTGGGAAAATGTCCCAACAACTCACTCCTGATCACACGCCGTCACCACAGGGTCAAGAATGAATTGATAAGGCTCCTCAAGAATAAAGGCTTTACCTGCTTTGACGAGGTATACTGCATCGATACCAACGGATCCACGAGGTATGCGGACATTGTCGCGTTTCCGAAGAACGGACGGACAGCGCTGATAGTGGATCCTACTGTAAGGTATGAAAATAATAACCTCGATCAATCAGGTGAAGTAGAAAGGGAGAAAATGGATATCTATGAAAAATGTATCCCTTTCCTCAAAGAGAAATTCCGCGAGACATTCGGTAATAGAGATTTCTCCGTGAAAGGATTATGGTTTGGATCTCGCGGAGTCATTCCGGAAAAAACAAGGAGCTTCTTGGAGGACCTTGGCGTGGAGGTGAGGGAAATAGCGATAATGGCCGAAAATATAATATTGGACTCCCTTGGAATTATTCACCACCACATACATGGTGCATAGGATGGCCCATTACAATTTACAGTTGTTAAATATGTAGTAATTTATCCTATATCTGATTCTATGTGCATATATGTATATGAATGTGTGGTATATATGTGAATAATAGGGGGGGAATAACATAAAAGTAAAAAAAAATGAAGTGAAATAGGAAAAGAAGGGGGGAAAAAGAGAGGAAAAGATGGTAAAAGGAATAAATGGGGAAAGGGAAATAATAATAATAATAATAAATAAGAAAAAAAAAAAATATATAAATATATAAAAAAAAAAAAAAAAAAAAAAAAGTTATTAGTTTGTCTATTATTGGTTTTTCTAGAATTAGGTAGTATTAAGTATATATTATATAACTAAATTACAAATTATATTGTTATCTGTAATTGGATTGATGAGTATGCTGTGTGTGTAGCAACCCAATAAAGTTGGGCAGTACTATGTTTATTGTTAATATGTCTCAATAAAGCATATATCTCTCTATATTTTTATCCCAGTCACCATTAGTTGCTCTTAGAGTATCTAACTTAGAGCTATTGTTTTTTTGTTTTTTTCTGATCCCTCAGAAACTAAACAGACAAAAACATGAGGTAATGGTTCGGCGACACCAACTCCTAAACGCGCTCAGAATACCTTTTATCGATTTTAACCTTGTACCGATTTATTTCGATGTTATAGTCGCCCGCTTTTAGAGGGGAAAGGTTATTTTCTCTTATACATTTACTGAGAAACTCTAAATCCCTGTTCAAAGTAATATTAACTTCTGTTTACCTTCTAATATTAAAATGAGAAATAAGGAAATATTAAAGTGGAAATATCGAAATATAAGACACTAAATCAATTTTGAATTAATATTAATTTAATCAACAATTAATATACTACTGAACCAACAGTAAAGTTAATTCCTGATGAACTTTCTGTCAAAGAAGTGAAAATAACAAATTATAAATATAAAAAAGACAGAATCCTTAAGTATTTATTTGGCATAACTCCTATTTATTTAACATTTGTAGCTACATATTTCGGAGACAATGTTCCATCATCAGGCTTCTATTTTTTTTTAAAAACACATTAATCTATAAGATTATACCAATAGTTCTACAATTATATAGTAATGTGTCATTTACCTCTTAATCTGTGATTATTTTCACATTGTCAATTCTCCATGTTATAAGCCATTATATAATATAGAACATAATAAAGACAATATAATACAGAATCCTAGTTATAAGTGATGATGTTAATTTCTGCTATATTTTCTCATGGGAAGTGGAAATAAGAAATATAAAAAACCTGTGATATACTTTCTCACATTTATTTATAAACTGATATGTTTTATTGAATTAATTATACAATCTGTCTCACTTTAGCACAAAAAGTAATATGGATGACAAAGAATCCATTCACAAAAAATGTATACTGAAATTTTATCACTGAAATTGAAACAAAAAATACAAATATATAAAACACCAAATCCATGTACAAATAAATCTTGTTAAGTTTCATAACACTTTTACAAGTTGTAAATTTTATCACTTAAATTGATAGAACAAATATAAATATGTAAAACACCAAATCCATGTACAAATTAATCTTCTTAAGTTTTATAACACTTTTACACATAAGATTAGATGAAATAAGAAAACATGAATTCATAAAACACTTAATCTTTTATGAAACTCATTTTGTTAACTTCTGTTTCACTTATTTACATTTAAGAAGTCTAAATATCAATATAACAAACTAAACAACACAATCCAAGTTGAAACTGTAGAAGTGATTGTTTACATGTGAGGTCATAGGAATGAACTAAAGCAAAATGTAAACATGAAGTGAAGCGTAAGGATCGAACTGGTCGGTGTAGCGCGGGTCCACATAGTTTGGTGGTGTCGCCGATCCGAACCGTTACCAAACATGAAATAAATAAAATAAATACCTAGGGGGTATAACAAATAGGAACGATACATTTTTAACCATTTTCTACCAGAGGTATTGGAAGGAGTAATGGGATAAGGAATTTTTAAGGTTACTGCACCTAATTGGCTCCAGTTGATATGCTGTGGAGTTGAGGGGCCTCCTCTGCATGTAAAGCTGTTATGTATCAAATCATGGAGTTATAAAACATATGGAGAGGCCCTTCAGTGAGGGGTGAGGCCAAAACAACAACCGGCCACGCCCACTTTTCCTCAACTGGCGACTTGCATTCCATTTGTGCCAGGCTATTTCCCCATTATTAAATGAAAAAATAACGCATTAAATATAATTTAATCCCAGAATAAAGCCTAAAAAACCAAAATTTGAGCTGAAAAACGGCTATGCTGACTATATGGTGCAGATCAAAATGGCTACATCTAGTCAGTTAATGCCTCAGTGACTGAGAGGTAAGCCCCCTCCACTTGTCTATAACTCCATGGCATCAAATATAGGCATTTACGAATGCACATTCAATGTGCTTGCCATTGTCTGTTTGTCTCGCTGAAATAATCGTTGAGAGGAATTTTATATTAACCCTCCACTAGTTGCAACCTATCTGAGAGATCACCCAAGGTATTTTTTGCGCAGTATTCCGAGTAGGATTTTTATAATGAAACAAGCGACTCAGTACCTTTCAACTAACTTTTCTCGAATGCATTAATGACGTCAAATCCACAATGTTCTATCAAGATTTTTAGTTTCTATTCCGCTGTTAGCGGGACAAGATCTATTAGGCTCACTGCGACTACTGACGCGACAGATTTTATTCTTTCATTATTACACTAGCTGAAAGTACCCTGCTCCGCTACGGTTTAATATCATTGGGATAGGATAGGATTAGGTTATAGGGCGATCAACAGCTGAGGTTATTACGCCCTTGCTCTTAGGTTCTCCATTATATTATACTTATTTCTTAATTATTTTGCATGTGACTATACATTTTTCCATTCTATTCCGTTATTTGTATATATATTTTTTTAAAATTTATTTGTTTTGTTTTTTTTTTAATTTATTTTTTATATAAATTTTTAATTTTTTTTTTTTAATATATATATTAATTTTTTTTTTTCCCCCTATCTTATTCTTCTTCATATGTAATATAATGAATGTTTAAGTTGTGTAATATTAGCTTGCTATTACAATGTTAAAAACAATATTGTTGTTATAATAATAAAAGTTATATGCCAATTATAAAGTAAACTAAAAATACAATAACCATAACCTGGTAATTAAATTTTGTTGTACGGGTTCACTTCTTTTATAATGGAAACAATTTCCTCTATGTTACGCGGGTTGTTTTCGAGGGATAGTTTCATATTTCTAGCCAGATCTTTCGAATTAAAATGGGATTGGTAAGCTGGACATTCTTCTACGATATGTTGCACGGTGAGTTGGGTATTGCAGGTTGGGCACACCGGTGGCGGTAGTATTGCAGGTTGGGCACACCGGTGGCGGTATCTTATTGATGAGATAGGCATGTGTAAGGTTGTTATGTCCTATCCTCATCCTTTTTGTAAATTTTTATAGCAGCGGTCCCTGTTTGTTTCGTTTCATTATATACTTCAGTGAGGAAAGTGAGTCAATGCATATCAGAAATTCTTTATGCTGTGAAGAGATTGCTTGGTATAGGGCTACGCGAATTGCCTGCATTTCTGCTGTGAATATAGACGCTATTGAAGTGAGTCTTTGTTGGAAAACTCTATTGTTGAAGCCGGCTGATAATCCGACATTGTCTCCTTGCTTGGATCCGTCAGTGTACACTATTTGTTTGTTTGAATAGGACTGGATTATTTCGTTGGCTTTATATCTCTTTGCTTCTTTAGACTCTTCATTCTTTAGTTTTGTAAGTCTGAGATCTATCAAAGGTATCTTTGTTCTCCAAGGTGATACGTGGTAATAAAGGTTGTCTTCTTCAACATTCAATTTTGGTAAAGAAAGAATAGCGTTTCTTTGGCGGATATATAGAGGAGCTGGTTGTCGTGGGTTTCGTTGATATAATCGCAGATGTTTTGGAGAAAGAATATAGTCAAAAGCAGGATTTGAAGGTTGGTAAACTATTTTGGAGAGGTATGAACTGATTAACTGTTGCCTTCTGATGAAAAGAGGAGGGATCCCAGATTCTGCACAAAGACTTGTGATGGGGCTGGTTCTAAATGCGCCCGTTGCTAATCGTATTCCTGTATGGTTAATTGAGTAATATCATGGGATTAAGGACAACTTAAATTAGTAAAAGTTAAGCTTAACGTTGATAATTTTTATTAATTGAATAAACCTAAAGAATTCCATTCTTAGAATAATTTCAATAAGTAAATTTGACAATTTGCAAGTTAATTTTATATTATTTTGATAGTCCTCCAGTGAAGCTTCGAGGCAGCACTACCATCTTAATCAGCTCTGATACCAGACTATCAGCTTTTCTTATGGCATCCTTTAAGTGAATATAGTCTCCATTTCTCATCATGTCTGGAGTCTGGTTCAGGCCGGTAACAGAGACACATCGGTCCCACGTTGGCCTCTTATTACATTTGTTTTTTTTTCATCTGTTTGTGCCCAAATTTGACACAGGTGTTAAGTGCGATTACATGGACAGATTTATAGAATTTCAAGCAAATCGCTCGAGGATCTTTGCCAATAATTGAAAGTACAGGAAGCGGTATTTCAGCAAGACCGAGTTCGTTATCAGAAGATAGGTACGGACTTGCAGCCCCCCACCGCGCCTCCGGCCAGCTGTCTAGGGAAGCATTGTGGCACTACGGCAAGGTCAGTGTCAATATTCATAGATATGTAGCTGTCATCCATATCATAGCAGCTATACTCCCTCTCCTGTCACCGAGGTTGTCCAACTTATTAAGAAGATATTGTACCTAATTGTTTTAATGCTTTAAATGTAGTTATTTTAATATCTTAACTTTATTTATTTTAATTTTTTTAACTGCATTTATTTTAGGATTTTAACTTTATTTATTAAAGTTTATTAGTTTGATGTATTTTAAAATTTAACTTTATTTATTAAAATTTATTAATTTGATGTATTTTAAAATTTAACTTTATTTATCTTAATTATTGATGACAAAGAAGAATGTGAAAGAGGAGAAAAATCTAATTAATTTTTTTTTGCTGTAGGATAAGGTTTTATAATTCCCTTTTATAGTTTAAGTGGATATTTATTATCATTAATGTTATTATTGTTGTTGTTTTTGTTTGTTGTTTTTTTTTTTTTTTTTTTTCTCCTCTTTTTTTTATCAGATTTTAATTTGTTGATTCATATGTTTTTTTGTAAGTATGGAAAAAGGGATAGGTACAATTAGGTGCAATTGTATACTGATATGTATATGTATATAAATGTGTGTGTTTTGTAATATTTTTATCCTATTTATTTATTTACTGATTTTTATAGATCAAAATTATATTAAGTAATTTATTTTAGTAAATTTATCAAAATTTATTTTAGTACATTAATATCATTGTTGACACTTTTTAGTAGGTATATTTAGTAACAAATTTTAAAGATATTTAGCATTTATTTGATTTTTTTTAGTATATGTGAGCACGTATATGTGCACATTTATGTTGGTTTTTTTTTTTTTTTTTTTTTTTTTTTTTTTTTTTTTTTTTTTTTTTTTTTCAAATTCAGGGGTCTGAACATGTAAGTGTGTTGGTTTAGATTGACAGGAATTGGCCTAATATGATGCAGGGAACAGATAAACAGAAGGATAACAATTTTGAGATTGGCCAAATAGTATGGGTTTCGAGGACCGAAGGGCTTACTCAGGAAGCGGTTGTTGCCTCCGTGATATCGGTGCCTGCCGAAGGAGGGGGGAAAAAAAAAATCTGATTAATGTAGAATGGCCTGATGAAGAAGGAGTGGTATTGGGCAAAACGGTTCCTATTGAGGATGTATTCACTAAGCTGCCCAAACTAACCACTAAAACCACGGAGGCGGGTGTCAACCGAAAAGAAAGAGTCTCTCATCCTGATGATACAGTTTGCCCTATTTGTGGCTTGACATTCAAGGGTGAGAGAGGCCTTGGAACCCATATTGCCAAGAAGCATCCAAGGGAGGCCAATAATAATACGTTAAGGGGAATAATTAAAAAGGTGGTGGGCCCTAAAAATGGAGAGGAAGAATTACCTGAAATTAAGGAGGGCATTGCTAAATGGTCTGCCACGTTAAAAATCTTTGTAGCCAAAATAATATGGAAACTGCGGAATTCGATGCAGCGGTCGTTGAGTTTCTCAAGTTTTTAAATAATATTAATGAAGAACTTCCAGGCCCACAGCACCCGGCAGTTAAATTTTACAAATTAAGGAAAAAAAAAAAAAAAAACAATATAGAAGACAAGGGTGCTGGTAAAACTTCGAATCCGCAGAGAGCGAATAAAGCAGACCGAGGGCGTCGGCAAGAACAATATCAATATGAGATGGCCCAGTACAATTATTATAACAGAAGAAAGAAGGTCGTCCAGACAATAATGAATGCCGATGCCCCTAAGCAATGTCCCTTAAAGGTCACCGAAATCGATGCCCATTTCAGAAACCTCTTTGAGCATGTGAACTCCTGCAAACGTGCGGATTATGAGAAACGTGCCCCGATGCCAAATGTCATGAATCTTGATGTCCAGGCAATACGAAAAGCCATTAAATCTACGTCACTGGACACATCACCGGGGCCTGACGGAGTCTTAATCCGCACGATAAAATTCTATGATGTATCCCACATTATTAAGACAATAGCGGAGATCATGCTGAAGGTGGCCTATATACCAGAACCTTTACGTCAAGGGCGCACAATCTTAATTTACAAGGGTAAGGGCGATGTTAAAAATATTTCATCATGGAGGCCCATTACGATATACTCTATTGTGCGCCGAATCATAGAAAAGGTTCTGGACCAGGAACTGAGAAAGCAGGTCACCTTCCATAGGAATCAGAGAGGTTTTATTAGGGGCCTTCCGGGAGCACACGTAAGCGCGAGAATCATTGACGCAGTCATAAAAGACGCAAAAAATAAGAAAAATGACTGTGCGGTGGTCTTTCTTGACGTTGTTGGCGCTTTTGACAACATTGGGCACGATCACATTGTTAGATCGTTAGAAGCAAGAGGTGTTTCACTGGACCTGAGAAACGTTATCGCTGCACTCCTATCCACAAACAAAATTAAAGTAACGGTTGGAGCTCATTCTACTAGCCAGATCAATGTGCTGCGAGGAGTTCCCCAAGGCGGCCCACTCTCTCCCTCGCTTTTTAACCTAGCTATCGATCATCTGTACCAAGACCTTTGTGATCATGATTTTTCGAGACGATACGGGTACAAGCTGAGAGATGACCAAGATTGTGTGGTCCTCACAGGATTTGCAGATGATCAGGCGGTCTCTGCACGTAATAAGTATGCGGCTGAGAGAATTATAGATAGCACCCAAAGGATACTGGCGGAGATTGGTCTGGCTGTAAATCCACAGAAAAGTATGGGCATTGTGTTGGATGGGGGTGAGATGCAAGCAACGACGCTCTCTCTGGAGAATGGAGAAGTCATCCACACGGCTAAGGAAGACGACTATATTAAATACTTGGGATGCACATTCTCGGGAGAGCTAAGGTTCAGTGAAGAATCAATAGAGAAACTAAATAAAAATTTAGATAAATTAGTAACCTCTTGCCTACTTAAACCGGAACAAAAGCTCAATGTTGTCAATCAATATGTGTTTCCCGGATTGACATATCCTCTCCAGACTGCACCCCTTACAAAGCTCAGCCCTGCGTTGTTGGATGGTATAGATGTGATGATCCGCAGGAGCGTCAAGGCCATTGTCGGACTCCCTTCGAACACCTCAACTGCGATGCTCTACGCTCCGCGAAGGTACCGTGGGTTGGGACTGATCCGCTGTCAATGGGAGGCTCCTCTGCAGCACTGGTCCATTGCTCAGCGACTGTCTAATGTTCCGGACGCTCTGTTCCAGTCTACATTCCATTATGAAAAAGAGATTACTGAATGTGCTGAGAGGCTGGGTGTAGATCAGAGCCACCGAAGCGTGAGAGCTCTACGACGGTCGCTGAGAGAGGGCGCTTTTGAGGAATGGACCAATTGCAGGTGGCAGGGCGTTGGTGTACCTCATTTTAAGGAGACACCGAAAGCTAATAGATATATTTGTGAAAAACAAATACTTTCGGGGTCTGAATGGACCAACGCCCTAAAACTCAACATCAATTATGCACCCCTACGTGGAGTCCCAGGTGCCAGTGGGCAGATAGGAGAGGTTGGGTCCCTTTGTCGCAAGTGCGGCAAAGAGTCCGAAACACCAGCCCATGTGCTGGGAAAATGTCCCAACAACTCACTCCTGATCACACGCCGTCACCACAGGGTCAAGAATGAATTGATAAGGCTCCTCAAGAATAAAGGCTTTACCTGCTTTGACGAGGTATACTGCATCGATACCAACGGATCCACGAGGTATGCGGACATTGTCGCGTTTCCGAAGAACGGACGGACAGCGCTGATAGTGGATCCTACTGTAAGGTATGAAAATAATAACCTCGATCAATCAGGTGAAGTAGAAAGGGAGAAAATGGATATCTATGAAAAATGTATCCCTTTCCTCAAAGAGAAATTCCGCGAGACATTCGGTAATAGAGATTTCTCCGTGAAAGGATTATGGTTTGGATCTCGCGGAGTCATTCCGGAAAAAAAAAAAAAACAAGGAGCTTCTTGGAGGACCTTGGCGTGGAGGTGAGGGAAATAGCGATAATGGCCGAAAATATAATATTGGACTCCCTTGGAATTATTCACCACCACATACATGGTGCATAGGATAGCCCATTACAATTTACAGTTGTTAAATATGTATTAATTTATCCTATATCTGATTCTATGTGCATATATGTATATGAATGTGTGGTATATATGTGAATATTAGGGGGGGAATAACATGAAAAAGGAAAAAAAAAAATGAAGTGAAATAGGAAAAGAAGGGGGGAAAAGAGAGGAAAAGATAGTAAAAGGAATAAATAGGGAAAGGGAAATAATAATAATAATAATAAATAAGAAAAAAAAAATATAAATATAAAAAAAAAAAAAAAAATTAAAAAAAAAAAGTTATTAGTTTGTCTATTATTGGTTTTTCTAGAATTAGGTAGTATTAAGTATATATTATATAACTAAATTACAAATTATATTGTTATCTGTAATTGGATAGATGAGTATGCTGTGTGTGTAGCAACCCAATAAAGTTGGGCAGCACTATGTTTATTGTTAATATGTCTCAATAAAGCATATATCTCTCTTTTCGATTAAAGTTTAGTCTTTCTGTTTCTATTTTTCCTAACATATCAAGCATAAATTGGTTGAGGAGATTACGAAAGTGAAGTAAATAAGGTTTTTCGCCTTCTTGCTCCATCAACATATAGGTGTAAAAATCAGCTGCAGACACAGTTTTCTTAAGTTGTGTATTGGTGTTTGGGTCACGCAGAGGGATGTTAATACTGTACCCATTTTCACCATGGCAGAACATGAGACGACACTGAAGAGAATCATACGCTCGATAGAACTCACTAATTCTTATCAGTCGATAATAATGTCTCGCTTTTCAAACACCTAGCCAGCAATCAAGCAGCCAACTTCGTTAGAGGTAAGAGTATTGTAACGCCCATAATGAGCATTTGAAGGCTTTTTGTCAGCACTGATAACCACCTGAAAATCTTGTAGATCTTTCGGAACAGACTCAAAAGCAGCTCTGAAGTCCTTGATATACTTGTTATGTTCATGAACAATTTTCTGGAATTGGCCTCCCAATGCAGGCTTCACATTCTGAAAGTAGCCACAGCAAATGTCTCTTTCATGGTTGTCATCACCAACAAAATTTATCTGAATAAAAGACGGCTGCTTTGTTCGAGGCATCAAACTCTCTATTCTGTATATACCTCTCCTCGCACCTTAAATGTTGGCATGAAATGTCCCTCTTTTATCCCTTTTGCTCCAAACGGCGTCATTTGGAAACAACCATTTATTAATTATTTATCATTATTATTTAGAAAATGCTCAACCTCAGGATGTTCGTAAGTAAGGAGGTTGTGCAAGAGTTCAGCATATTCTTGAAATGGAGGAAGTTGGACTTTCCCGTTACTGCAGCATATGACAGGGCTCTTGTCCTTCCATTTTACAGCCTAACACCAATTGAATGTTGACCGTTGTCCTATATCGACTGTTTTATCTTTTGGATATTCAGTTTTTGGGTTACACTTGTAACCTGAATGCTTCTTTCCTGTCCATGGCTGCAAACTTTCCATTGAATGTCTTTCATCGCGTTTTGTTACAGCTACACGTTTAACATGAGGATTATTTTCTGAGTATTTTTTTTTAAGACTTTCTATGGATTTCAGGATGGGTTATGTTATACTTCTATGTACTACAGCCCCTCTATGTATATTTGGTTGATCATCAGTATATGTGTGTACAGCATTTCTTTTAACTTCGGGTTGGCTCTCTTTATGTTTGTTAACCGCTTTTCTCCTAAAGTTTTTCCAGGATAATTTTTCCTGTATTTCTTAATTACTTTCCTGTTAACCTCTACATGTGCTTGACTATATTTTTGCAACCGATTTCCTTAGTTGTTTGTTGTAAACTGAATCTGTGAATCATTTCCTGCGTTATTCTCATCTGAACTGAGAACAAAGGTAGATTGTTGGTTCAAGGAATTAAATTTATAAAGGCTAGGTACAACGTGTTTAGATTCGAGAAATACAACTAAGGCCTGGTTGAGAAAAGCCGATTTGAGAAGGGCCAGGTTCAGAGCAATTATCTTGTGACCGGAATGCTGAAGGAAGAGCAGTTAGGGACGAAGCTACTGGTGAAGCAAGGTTGGTAGGGTGCTCGTGAGGAATAAGTAGATCCAACTGGCCTTCCATGTCATCACCAGAGAACACATAAGTCTTTTAACCCCCTCAACTTTCTCTCCATAGCAGGCTAATAGCTTCTCGTCATGAACCAACTCAAACTTGTAGGGTGCATCTCTGCAGCCACCATGAGTTCACAGAAGGTACCATATAATAAGATTTCAACTTACCAGTAACGAATTTTTGTTTGTTTACTACTATAAGGAACTTGAGAAGTGCCAGGTTCAGAACAATTATCGTGTGACCGGAAAGCTGAAGGAAGAGCAGTTAGGGACGAAGCTACTGGTGAAGCAAGGTGTGGAGTGAAGGAATTTGTGGTAAAAGTGTGCGGCTTAAGCATCTAACCTATTTTTAAACTTAGCTTATCTCCAAATACCATATGATAATAAATTTATTATTTTTTCCCCCACTAAAAATTGTATGAGTACTGTTATTTTACCCCTTCGTAGAACCGATACAAGACAAACTACTTAGAAAATAATTGTTATTGTGCATCTAGCATCTAATAAAAAACAATGTATTAAGTGTCATTACGATCCGTAATGTTATTTCAAAGAATTTCCAATGCGTTAGACATCTCTTTTTCGCGAATTACCCACGATCCAGGGCCGATTTTTAAAAAATTTCTTTCTTAGCGAGCACCTACAGCCCTAGAGGAAGCTATATATACCAAATTTGATTCAAATCTGTTCGGTGGTTTCTAAGATTTTGTGTTGAATGAGT
This sequence comes from Euschistus heros, assembly GCA_003667255.2. NCBI lineage: Eukaryota > Metazoa > Arthropoda > Insecta > Hemiptera > Pentatomidae > Euschistus > Euschistus heros. Next base: position 404,610 of record RCWM02000145.1, read on the forward strand.
GAGTGGTATTTGACAAATATATAGTAGGTAGAGAAAAAGAGAATTGTACAGAAGTTGTAGATATTTTAATTTTACATATATGAAGATAATTATTAAGATAATGAAATGAAGATAATAATCGAAGGAATGAATGTTTCGGTAAAATTACAAAGCATTATCGCGGTTTTTGCAGTTTTACCATGATCCCGAGTGAATTTTTTGAAAACGTAATCTCTAGGTTCAAGGAATTAAATTCAGAAAGGCTAGGTACAACTTGTTGAAAAACTATCTTCAAGTTTCCATAGAATGCGTTAACAACGGCGGAATATCCTTCCACCATCTTAAAATCATTAAATATTCTATTTAAAAATAATATCCTTAAGGACAACAATGGCGAAATATCCTTCCGCCATCTAAAAATCGTTAAATCTTGAATTACTTAAAACAGTATCCTTAAGGCAACAATGGTGGAATATCCTTCGGATAACATAAAAACTGTTAAATCCAAGAATATTTCAACATATCATCCTTAAGGACAAAAACTAACATATACATTTGCGTGTGTGTGGCCTAAAGATGTCCTTTCGCCATTTTAAACAGCATCCTTAATGACGAAAACTATTTCCAATTTTAAAAGCAGAATGGCCTAGGATGTCTTTCTACCACAAAAAATCGTCAGATCCTAGCAGATCTTAAAAACAGTATCCATATAGCAGATTTGAAAAATACGACTGGGGCCTGGTTGAGAAATGCCGATTTGAGAAGGGCCAGGTTCAGAACAACTATCTTTATCTTATCAAGCTAAAGGAAGAGTAGTTGGGGAAGAAGCTACTGGTGAAGCAAGGTTGGTGGGTACATCCAAGTGGCCTTCCGTGTCATCACCAGAGAACATAAGTCTTTTAACCTTCTCAACTTCCTTTCCACAGCAGTCTAATAGTCCCGAAACTCAAACTTGTAAGGGTACACTCTGCAGCCAACACGAGTTTACAGAAAGTACCATATAATAAGGTTTCCACATGCCACATGCCAAAGAACTTATTTTTGGTCGTATTTAAGTTTTGCATCTAACCTATTTTTTTGTTTACTACAACAAAGAACTTAATTTTTGGTCATAGTTATTTAAGTAATTTTAAGCATCTAACCTATTTTTTAATTTAGCTTAGCACCATATACCATATGGCAATAAATCTATTATTAATTGCCCAATAAAATTATATGAGTACTTTTATTTTACCCCTTTGTAGTACCGATACAGGGAAAACTACTTGGAAATTATTTCATCGTTCATCTAACATCTAATAAGAAGCAATGTTTCATTAAGATCCGTAATGTTAATTCAAAGAATTTCCTATGCGTGAGAAATCGCGTTTTTCGCGAACTGCACGCGATCCAGGCCAAATTTTTTAATATCCTTTCTTAGCGACACCTACGACCCTAGAGGAAGCGGTGGTTTTTGAGATTTCGTGTTAAATGAGTGAGTAGTATTTGACAAATATATAATAGATTATGAATAGTAAGCGCACGTTAGATTTAGAAAACCCAGACGATATTGAAATGATTCGTAATATCATTCTATTTAATACCGAGAATAATAGCGGTGTGGAAAATTTTGATGAAATTGAGACAGATACTGAATACGAAGATGATGTATCTAGTGATGAGGAATACATTACCGATAATTCATTTATAGGTAAGAGTTTGTTTATGCTTTATATATAATAGAAAAGAGGATGCTCCACCTGAAGCAAGTCATGAAGGACGCAGCTCTATAAGACCACTGTAAGGGGTGTCAGAATAACTATCAACTGTAATGGAACAAATTTTATTTAAAGATACAATATCTCACAAGATTAGTTAACACGACTTAACAATAAACAATTTGACTATAGAACATCACCAAACAATAAAAAAAACTCATAGCAGTCATATCTATAACCTTCCACTCATCTGTGTTGCCCCCAGACAGCGCGGAATATCGATATCTAGTATCGATACTCACATCAATCCCCCCTTTTTAAAAGGGGGACCACCCCCGTTTATACTCTACGGGGAGAATTTTCTGGGAGGTCTTCGATCTCGCTGAGGCCTCCGTACGCTAGGCGAGTCTGTAGTGCGCTCCTCTATGATCGAGGTCGGTAGGTGAGAACGATGTGGTGACGTCATTGCTGGCTCCAAGGGATCCTCCAGGTCTTCTTCTTGTTGCTCATCCTCTGCTGCGGACTCGGCCTCAAAGCCACTCCGCTCCTGCTGCAATTTAGCTGGTTCCTCCTCTAGGGCTTCTACGATATTGGGTTCAGTCCTGACTCCTTCAGTATTTGTTATCTTTTGAGGCGAAGGACTTGGGGTAAAGCGATTTGGAGGCTTCCTGCGCCGCTCTGGACGGCGCTCTAGAACTCGGGGCAAAAAAACTCTGGATGTGTTAGAAACAATTACCTCGTCCCTCTGATTCCACGGGCGGTAAATATACTCCTCATCCGTGGCGCTTAACTCGTCGGTACTCTCCCCTCTCTTGTGATCCGAACCGATCTCAGACTCCGGTGCTGAAATTTCGTCCTCTGAAGAGGGTTAATAGAACTTAAGTCGATCAATACGCATTACATCTCTTTTGCCGTCGGATCTTTGGATTAAATAATTTACAGGGCTCATACTCTCAAGAACCTTACAGGGGCCCTCCCATGGCAGATAAAATTTACGACAGCTCCCCGGCGGTGGTCCAGATTTCTTCACGTACACCAGATCCCCTGCTTTTAGAGTCCGACTTCGTCCACGGTTTAGTGGCGACCTATTGTCCTCCTCGATCCTTCTGCTGGTGCTACTTGCAATCTGATAGGCCTCCTGTAACCGATCCAGCATCTCATCGGGATAAGTGACAGGCTGTTGGTCGAGAATAGGATTAATATTACAATGGAACGGGATAGTAATCTCTCGCCCATATGTTAAGAAGTTTGGGGTATATCCGGTGGATCGGTGTGTTGAGCTACGGTAAGCTGCCAAGGCAAACGGCGCGTAGAGATCCCAATTAGTCCCTTTCCTATTGACAAAGTGAACCATATTATCAATTAAAGTTCGATGAAGGCGCTCAACACGTCCATTGGCATTGGGCCGATAGGCGGTGGTTTGTATCTTCTTGATTCCTAGCCTGCTGCAAGATTTTCTTAGGAGTTCTGAGCAAAAATTGGTTCCGCGGTCCGTCAACAAGACCTCCGGTGCCCCATGGCGAAGGACTATATTTTCCACAAATGCCCGAGACATCTCTTCCGCGCACTGCTCCTTGATGGGTATGGCCTCCGCATACCTTGTGAAGTGGTCAACGAAAGTAAGAAGGTACCTATTACCCACCTGCGACTTGGGGAATGGACCCTGAATATCCATCGCCACCATTTGCCCAGGGTATGTCGTGTGGAATGGAGCTTCACTGGGAACCTTAGGTAACAACTTTCTACTGGCGCAAGCCTTGCACCTCCGCACGTACTCCTCAACATCCTTTCTAAGGCTTCCCCAATAAAGACAACGTTCTGCCCGCTGTAACGTACGGCTTATACCTCCGTGACCCGAGAAGGGCTCATCATGTAGCCATCTTAGGAAATCGGGGCGCAAGACTCGAGGCACCACCAACCTAAAAGATCCACCATCCTCGTAGAAGATTAGTCCCTCCTCGTCGACTGTAAATGGCTTCCTCAATCGAGCCAGAATTTGCTGACATTCCTTGTCATTTCTTTGAGCTCGTAGTATCTCCTCCCTGTCAATGGCTCTATCAAGTCCTCCCTCAATCACCCGAACTGCTCTGCTGAGTGCGTCTGCGTTTCTGTGAAGAGTTCCTGGCTTATACTTGATCTCATAATCATATTCAGCCAGTTTGATCTGCCAGCGCATCAGTCGGGAGCTCGGTTCCTTTAGTCCCAACGTCCATTTCAGCGGGGCGTGATCCGTAACCACCACGAACTTACGTCCATACAAGTAGCATTTAAACTGTTGGACGCCCCAAACAACAGCTAACAGCTCACGCTCTGTGGCCGAGTAGTTTCTTTCAGCTTTTTGTAGCTGCCACGACGCATAGGCAACGGGGTTTTTCGACTCCATCAACTTCTTGCGACAAGACAGCCCCAAGAGCAACCCCCGATGCGTCGGTTGACAGAATGAAGTCTCTGCTGAAGTCTGGATAGACCAGAACCGGATTCGTCTTCAAGCACGATTTCAGCTCCCGAAAGGCCTGGAGTCTATCCTCAGTCCACTCAAACGTGACGTTTTCCTTAGTCATCTCAGTAAGGGGCTGTGCTCGCAGGGAGTAATATTTAATAAATCTTCGGTAATACCCGGACAACCCTAAAAAAGCCCGTAACTCTTTAACATTTCTGGGAAGGGGGTATTCCTCGATAGCTTCTATCTTTTTAGGATCAGGTTTCACCCCTTCCTGAGAAATCAGGTGCCCCAAATAAATCAGCTCGTTTTTCATAAAATTGCACTTCCCTAGATTAATTCGCAACCCTGCCTTTAACAATCTGTCGAGCACCCTCTCGAGCCGAACGTGATGTAATTCGGGAGTCGCCGCGAACACAACTATATCATCCAGGTAAACGAGACATTCATCTCCGCATACATCGGCCAATACATAGTCCATCAGTCTTTGAAAGGTGGCAGGCGCTCCAGCTAAGCCAAAAGCCATTCGCCGATACTCAAAGTGTCCATCTGTTGTGCTAAACCCGGTTTTTTTCCCTGTCTTCTTCGCGAATTGGGATCTGATGATATCCGCTGGCCAGATCAAGGGTGGTGAAGAATTTGCTCTGCCCCAACCTGTCCAGGGTCTCGTTAATGTTAGGGAGGGGATAAGAAGCCACCTTTGTGATGGAGTTCAACCCACGAAAATCCGTACAAAAGCGATATCTTGCGGGCTCCCCGGGTTCCGATTTCTTCTTCACAATAACTATTGGCGCCGACCATGGGCTAGTCGACGGTTGAATTACCCTTTTCTCTAGCAAATCCTTAACTTGTTCCTTCACCACCGGCCGGAGTGTATGGGGAGTTCTGTAGGGGCGAACAGCAATAGGTCCCTCCTCTCGTGTATCAATGGTATGTTCCACGACTCCAGTGCAACTTAACTCACCTGCATCCGAGGTACCTATGAGCGCTCCGTAGCGCTTGAGAAGCTCCCTTATGGCTCTCTTGTCATCCTCTTTTAAATGTTGAAGCTTGATTGTGAGGAGATCCTTAAGTTCATCATCCCTCTGCTCAACGAACCGAACATGCCCAACTCCTTTCCTTTCATCATTCTCGATAGGGGAAGCTTCACCAACCACCGTACCTTTATGTAGCTGAATATTTTCCTCAGAGATATTCACCAGCTTTATCCCAACTCTCCCCGCTGAGGACGGAGTGGCGACTACTCTGGCAACGCGCATCGATCCTCCGGGAAGGCTTGAAGGCTCGATGAGAATGTCATTACCAATCAACTTCGGATGAACTTTCGCATCAGTCACGACCTGACTAAAAGCTGGTACCACAATACTTCCCGGGATCTTCACGAGGGAATGTCTTACTCCTTTCCGTTCCGGCACTACATTTCCGCTAGAGTCTGACTGCAACTCCCTGCATCTCGAATTCACCTGTGGGGGAATATACATGATCCTATCTGCAACGTCGATCGTAGCCTTCACCTTCTTCAACACGTCCCTGCCAAGAACTCCCTTGGCTCCCACCTCGAGAGAGACAATCCAGACTGAGTGGTTGACAGTTGCATCCCCGTTAGAAATGTCCAGATTTTGCTTGCCTTTTACCAGACGCTTCTCGCCGGTAACTCCTGTAATCGTATTGTTCCCTCCTGGCTCGATACTCACCCCCGGGACAGGCACAGTTAACAAAGTTATGTCAGCACCAGTATCGACGATGACCTTCCTCTGGCACCTTCCAAACCCGATGAAAACTGCGAATGGTTCAGATTCCGGGGAGCTTGTATATAGGATCCCAACGTTGCCTCTTGACCCTGACGCACTCACCGAGGCAGAGGCCTCATCTCGGTGGCGACCCTGTTTAAAGCCGGTCTCTCGTCCTCTACTCTTCCTTCACTTCTGATTCCACTCGTCTCCGCCTGAGGCCGCTGATTTGAATCTCTTAACTTCTTACGACACGCTCTGCGTACATGACCGAATTCGCCGCACCTAAAGCATTTAGTTCGCAAACAGTTTTCAAATAAGTGACCTTCCGTTCCACATAATTTACACCTTTTTTTCCATGTTGGGCAATCCCGCATCCAATGGCCACTTTCGGAGCATCTCGGACATGGCGTTTTAGGCGGAAGTCTGGACTTGTCCACATTATAGTGCGAGCCCGCACCGCGAGTCGCTCGAGGTGTGTTGAAGCGAACTCCGCGTATATAAGTTCCATCCTGAATGGACTGTTCATCGCCCTGATAACCACTCTGAGAGTCATCGTCTACAAAGTCCCCGGTGACGAGCTTCACCGCTCTATCACTTCCGAGGTCATACTCAGGCGACACTCGTTCCGCTAGGGCAACAGCATCTTCGAGAGTCTTAACATCTTGGCCCTTCAGGTACCTTCTAACTGATGGTTCTGTACCTAGCTGGAACATACCAAGTACTACTCGCTCCATTACTGCTTTTGCTCCTGTCCTTTGCCCTTCACTGTCGAGATCTTCAATGGTAAATGCGAGGATACCTGCTTCCTCACACCGGTCCGCATACGTTCGATAGTCTTCACCGGCGTCCCTTTTTAATTTTAATAAAGCCCGCATATCTGCCAGAAGATCCCTTTTCCTCCCAAACCTCTTCAGGAACAGTTCTTTAACGGTCTTCCAAGCTTTGGCCTCCTTCAACTCCCGACCGTGTATGCGAAGATACCGTTCCGCTGCACCAGTAAGCTTCGAAATAAGGACTTCCCTGCGGTCACTATCCGTCCAACCATATCTGTCCGCGACACGATCGAAGCGCTCCAGGTAAAGTTCTGCATCGCCAGACCTCAGCGCCTCACCACTCCAATCGTGAATCTCTTTGGTAAAAAGACGATCCCGGTGAGGGTTAGCCTGTCCAGCTCCAAGCATGGCAAGTTTTAGCTCCTCATTCTCGAGTTTCAGACGTGAGATTTCGCTCTTCTGCCTCTCCAACTCTAGAAGCTGTTTCAACTCTTCAACCTCTGACTTAAGTTGCTGTTCCATAGTCGATACAACACCCCAATTCTAAGTTCCAAGCTGACACCCCACACCTGACACCAAATTTGTAAGGGGTGTCAGAATAACTATCAACTGTAATGGAACAAATTTTATTTAAAGATACAATATCTCACAAGATTAGTTAACACGACTTAACAATAAACAATTTGACTATAGAACATCACCAAACAATAAAAAAAAAACTCATAGCAGTCATATCTATAACCTTCCACTCATCTGTGTTGCCCCCAGACAGCGCGGAATATCGATATCTAGTATCGATACTCACAACCACGTTGTGAATTATGTGAAAAATGAAGGCTGACTGAATACTTTTGTGAACTATTTAAAATGTATTTATGTTTAGAAAATTACCTCTCAAAGCTTTATAAATAAAATTAGTGAAGTAAATACCTTTACCTTTTAGGATTGTCATACTTAAACCAGTGAATGAAGAAGTCGATTTGTATTCACCCTGAAGGGTACGCCGCAAAAGATTCTCTTAGGTGGAATCTCTTATTTCAGCTATTCATATTTGTACTCAGAAAAATCACTAAACGCAGTAAGCATTTCTGCAGGTAACAATAATTATAGGGGCCTCATGTTCTGCTGATATCATGGTAGTCATTTGTTTTTAACCTTAAGACAAAACACTTTTTCTATTTTAGATTGTACGTCAGAATACCGCTCTCGTTGATGTTGTTTATTCCATCAGAAATGAGTGGTTTAGATGCAAAGGGGTACAAGTGGCCAATTTTGAAAAAATGGAGTAAGTGCATATTGTGAAACTTTAAGTTACAAATAATTCTGTGGCAAAGAGAAACAAGTGAATATCCCGTTAGGTGATGCCATCTATTGAGAAGAAATCTAACTACTTACCGAAAATCCTGAAAGTGTTCGTGGCAAACGGATACTTTGATTGGCTTTTACTCTACAATGAGGTTTTGATACTTGTACTCATATAACGTCTGCGGGGTCACCTGTGGTGTAGTGGTTAGCATAACAACCTACTAAACTCAAGATCGCGGGTTCGCAGCCCGGCAGATGACCTTAGGATTTTTTAAAGGGAGTAAAAAATCCTTAGCTATGCCGTCCTTCGGAAGGGACGTAAAATGGGGGTCCCGAGCCTGTGCGATGTCAGGTACTCTTAAAGATCCCTATCCTAATTATACCTGGATAGGCAAAATTTAGGACTCCCACCGTAGCATCGTCCGATTAGCCATAGCAGCATAAAAGTGACGTTAAACGAAACAAACAAACAAACGTCTGCGGGAGCACAAGGGTGATTCTCAAACTACATGCAAATTTCTAGCTTCTAAAATTCCAAATTTAAGGCGCGGTGCACACTGGAGAAACCGGTTTCTAGAAACATGGAAACGAATTTGCTTAGGACTGAAAGATAGGATTAACGTAGGTTGGTGCAAACAGCGTTCCATGAAACGCCAGTTTCATTGGTTCCTAGAAACTCCTTAAATCGGTTTCCTGTTGCTTCCGTTTCATATTTCATCAGTTCAAGTGTATATTCACTCCATAATAATCAATAAAATGTATTATTATAAATATATTACAATAATAAATATAAATTAATATATTATATTAAAAAACACCTTTCATATGTTATATTAACCATCGCCACCCCTAGCCCAGTCAAATAAGGAGTTTTATACAGCAAATCTCGGAAATGAACCAATGAAGATGAATTTTTGCATATACCTTCGTTTTGGCCTTCTAAATAATTGGAAAAAAGTCATCGATCTCAGCACGTTATTTTGGATCGAACTATTACTTTCGGAGTTATAGCCAAAAGAATACCGAAAAACGTGTTTTCGTGGAAAAGTGTGACCCCAGTGAGAGTGCTGAAATGAGGGGTGTAGAGTGCATTAATCATGAGACTATTTTTGACTTCACAGCTTCGTTAGGAGTAGTTAGGAGGCAAATATACTAAAAGACCCCGTCCTTAGGGGTACGGGAATCCCCAGTTTATGGTGGGGGGAGGGGAGAAGGTCCCATAATTAGGTTTTTCGATTATATCTCGAAAACCGTGGACTCTAGAAAAATAATCTACAGATCGAAATTGAAGCTAATTAAATTTCCTATAAAATTATTCCTATACATATTTGTCCAACTCTCAACGGTGTTCGAGATATACGTTATTAAAAATCGATAATTATTGAGAAAAAACAATTTTACCTCACTTTTTGTCAAACATGGCCAGGTTCAGAGCAATTATCTTGTGACCGGAATGCTGAAGGAAGAGCAGTTAGGGACGAAGCTACTGGTGAAGCAAGGTTGGTAGGGTGCTCGTGAGGAATAAGTAGATCCAACTGGCCTTCCATGTCATCACCAGAGAACACATAAGTCTTTTAACCCCCTCAACTTTCTCTCCATAGCAGGCTAATAGCTTCTCGTCATGAAACAACTCAAACTTGTAGGGTGCATCTCTGCAGCCACCATGAGTTCACAGAAGGTACCATATAATAAGATTTCAACTTACCAGTAACGAATTTTTGTTTGTTTACTACTATAAGGAACTTGAGAAGTGCCAGGTTCAGAACAATTATCGTGTGACCGGAAAGCTGAAGGAAGAGCAGTTAGGGACGAAGCTACTGGTGAAGCAAGGTGTGGAGTGAAGGAATTTGTGGTAAAAGTGTGCGGCTTAAGCATCTAACCTATTTTTAAACTTAGCTTATCTCCAAATACCATATGATAATAAATTTATTATTTTTTCCCCACTAAAAATTGTATGAGTACTGTTATTTTACCCCTTCGTAGAACCGATACAAGACAAACTACTTAGAAAATAATTGTTATTGTGCATCTAGCATCTAATAAAAAACAATGTATTAAGTGTCATTACGATCCGTAATGTTATTTCAAAGAATTTCCAATGCGTTAGACATCTCTTTTTCGCGAATTACCCACGATCCAGGGCCGATTTTTAAAAAATTTCTTTCTTAGCGAGCACCTACAGCCCTAGAGGAAGCTATATATACCAAATTTGATTCAAATCTGTTCGGTGGTTTCTAAGATTTTGTGTTGAATGAGTGAGTGGTATTTGACAAATATATAGTAGGTAGAGAAAAAGAGAATTGTACAGAAGTTGTAGATATTTTAATTTTACATATATGAAGATAATTATTAAGATAATGAAATGAAGATAATAATCGAAGGAATGAATGTTTCGGTAAAATTACAAAGCATTATCGCGGTTTTTGCAGTTTTACCATGATCCCGAGTGAATTTTTTGAAAACGTAATCTCTAGGTTCAAGGAATTAAATTCAGAAAGGCTAGGTACAACTTGTTGAAAAACTATCTTCAAGTTTCCATAGAATGCGTTAACAACGGCGGAATATCCTTCCACCATCTTAAAATCATTAAATATTCTGTTTAAAAATAATATCCTTAAGGACAACAATGGCGAAATATCCTTCCGCCATCTAAAAATCGTTAAATCTTGAATTACTTAAAACAGTATCCTTAAGGCAACAATGGTGGAATATCCTTCGGATAACATAAAAACTGTTAAATCCAAGAATATTTCAACATATCATCCTTAAGGACGAAAACTAACATATACATTTGCGTGTGTGTGGCCTAAAGATGTCCATTTGAACTGAACATTTGATTCAAGTGCCAAAGACGTATATATTAAATTAAAGTAAATTTAATGCTCTACAACTTTGTTTCTGATAATATTTCAGAGGAACAATTGTCGAAGGCACTAGAAGCAAATGTAAGTCCGAACCGGTGCCCACTTCGCGCTATATCTCGAAAACGGTTAATCCTAAAAAAAATTAAAAAAATGAATAGAACCAAAATTATAGAGAATATTATTATCTACAAGTTTTGTAACCTTCTTGATTGACGGCCGATGGATTTAAATCGAGATATTTGAAAAAATCTGATATTTGAAAAAAAAAACAAAAAACTGATTATTGTGATCTTTGACCTTGAATATCTAAGTATGCTAACGTGCTGAGGTCGGTCTTTTTACCCCTTATTTAGGAGACCAAAACAAAGGTATATGCAAAAATTCAGATTCATTGGTTCATTTCCGAGGTGAAATCCTTATTTGACTGTGCTATCCCCTTCTAGTCCTGTTAGTCAAGTCTTTAACCAGAAAACAATTAGTAAGTCCCTCTTCCTTCCTTTATTGTATGCCAACTTTATTTTCTTTCTTACCTTTCTATCTTACCCTTCTCCTTTTCATATATTTTCCTTAGACTTATTTTTAATTTCCTATTTATACCTTTTTAAAAAATAAAAATAAAATAAATCTGTTAATAAAATTGTGACATTATGGTGTAGTAAAGTAATAGTAATATGTAATAGTAAGTATATAGTAATATGCAATAGTATATATATATATACTGGGTGAGTATCTCTTAGTGTAAAAAACTAGAAACTAGATCAAAAGTGCAGAAAAATGCCGCAGACCTCACCTTTCTATTCCAACCTGTTGCAGATATACGATAAATCAAAGAATTTTTTGAGGAAACCATGTTTTTTTTTACCATAAAATCTGTAATATCTCCATTTTGTTTAAATATTTTTCAAACTTTGACAACATTTTCGGATTAGCATTAAATTTTCTATAAGAGTAGAGTACATGCAACCTTGAATTTTACAAAGAACAGCTTGATCTTCACCTATGAAGATACACAATACCAAATACACCTACTGGAATAGGATCGTCTTCGTCAAGTGAAAAAATAAAATAATAACAACTAATAGTGTTAATGCATAATTTATTTTCATTGTTTTTGAGATGTACCTTCTGAGTTGGAAGAAAATGGTTCAATTATCCAGGATTTCGGTATTGAAAAATTAATTTAATCCACACTATCAATTTTAGGCCCCATTTCTAATCCAAGAAGATTTATTTTATCTAGTGGTATAGCATTACCACTACTGGCATGGGATTCGTGTAATAATTTATGCACAATTATTTTTCGAAACAAATGGCAAAACTCCAATGCGCTTGGGTAGTCATTTATACCACCTGTTCCTCTTAAGCCGCGGTCACACGAGGCTGTTTAACAGCCGCTGGTAAATATCGCCACTAAGCCGCTGTCACGCTAGGCTGTTTAGCAGCTGCTACTAACCAGCCACTGGTAAATATTGATATCAGCAAGCGCATCTGAAGGGTTCAAATTATAGTACAGTTGCTGTTGATGACTTGAAAACATTGTGTGTATGCGTGTAACATTGGTGTGAGTCGTGACGTTTTGAGACGTGTGTTAAATGTTGGGGTTAGAGAGTTGAATGGAAGAAAAGGCGATGGTGGGTTAGATCCAGGATTTTAAAAAGAAACGATCTGGGGGCATCAGCAAGACTTTTTAAGGAACTAGAATTGGAAGATCCATCATCTTATACCAACATTTTAAGAATGTCAGTTCCTAAATCCAGCGAAGAAATGACTCCTGCAAACAGACATTTATATTGGCTCGCCCGCCAGAAGAGGTTGGCGGGAAAAATTAAATATGTCTGGTTTTCTGCCGGGAGGGTTCGATGTCGAAAAGATGATGGCCAACCGGTTGTTATCATAGACCAGTCTCAAGACCTCGACGCCTTCTGACTTTCCGGAACCTGTCGACTTATCTGCCTTCTTCGGTCTATATCAACAGGTTTTGCTCTACGGCTCTCGTTATATCACTTAGTATTATCACTTTTCAATTATTTCTTATTATTTTTCTTTGATTCTAGAAAATGTAAATATCTTTTGTTGTTTCTATTCTTATTCATTTTTAATTTTCAATTTTTATTTTTATACTCTTACATTCTTATTTTTACATTTAGTACTTTCTTTTGTATTATCTAATTGTTCCCTAATGTTATTCATCTTTCATACTAGTTCGCTTAGTTGGAGTCTTACCAATTTTCTGAAAGCCTGCGTCTTCCTATCGAATTCCTTCCTTCTCCCCATGTCCTCAAAATGACTGATGTCTTAACTACCTGTCACATAAATGCCTTACCTGCTTACCTGCTGTCACATAAATTCCTTACCTGCTCATTATGACGAATTTCTACAGTATTTTACCCGAAATTCCTACCATATCATCGCAGTGTCTGAAACGCAGTGACTCAAACCTTTCATTCCCTCTTCTCTAGTTTCCCTTCCTAACTACATGCTTATCCGCCATGACCGGGTTGGCCGGACGGGCGGTGGTGTAGGTTTATTTGTCCATGAAAGCCTCAAGTTCCGAATTCTTGAACGTTCACATCCAACTGATCTACCACAAATAGAGTTCCTTCTCGTTGAAATTTCCTATAAAACTCTCCATCTCCTGTATGTGGTAGTTTACCGCCCACCCCATGTTCCTTTTGACCCATCTTTTGAGACTTCCCTGTACAACTACGTTCCCTTTTATGCTAATGTAATTATTTCTGGGGACCTGAATTCTAATTTCCTTTCTGACTCATACGATAAATTGTTCCTAGAAAACCTCTTTTTTCCCTACATCTCTTTGTCGTTCCATTCTCTCCTACCCACCATACTTCCTCCTCCGATACTTGGCTTGACCTATTTATCATTGATTCGGCAAAAAACCTCCTCTCTTCTTCTCAGTTACCTGTTCCTTTCCTTTCGTCTCATGATCTGATTCAAATATCATACAATACCCTAGCACCTCCATTCCTTCTAAAAACTATTTCATACCGCAATATAGAATCCTTAACCCGTGAGAAGATCCTTCCAGACCTTGAAGCACAGAACTGGGCTGAAATTTACTCCTCCTCCTCGATTGATTCCATGGTAAACATCCTCACCACTAACCTCCTAAATATCCTTGATATCCACGCACCCCTCAAATCCTTCTCAGTTCGTCGTCCCCCTGCTCCTTCGGAAATAAAGCAGCTCCAAAGAAACCGAGAAGCAGCCCGAAGACGCTTCAGACGCACGAGGATGACGGATGGCTACCAAAGTTTCAAGATGCTTCGTAACTCAACACAAGCCTCGATTCGTCGAGCAAAATCCAATTATTACCATGAAGCCCTCTCCTCTGCCCCTGATCCCAAATCGAAATGGCATATCCTCCGTAAACTTTCACTCTGTGATTTCCTTGTATCCTCATCTACCTACCCTGTATCTCCCGATGAATTAAATTCATTTTTTGTTTCCACCTTTTCTCCTGATTTTCTTCATCCTTCCTCCTATTTAACCCCAGCTCCTACATTCAATGATTCTAATTTTTATTTTCCCGATATCTCCCCCTCTGATATTATTTCCTCCATAATGAATTCCCACTAAACTAATAAAACTATGTTTACCCGAAATCATACCAGTCCTCCTATTCATTTATAATTTTTCCCTCCAAAATTCAGTTTTCCCAACCTCATGGAAAAAAGCATTAACTCATCCTATAAATAAAAAATTAAACCTCATGTCTCCAAACGACTATCGCCCTATCTCCATCTTGTCTAATCTTTCTAAGCCCTTGGAAAGATTAGTTCAATCTCAAATTTCCAAATTCCTTGAAGTATCCAACCTCCTCGACCCCCTTCAATCTGGTTTTCGTCCCGGCTACTCCACCCAGTCTGCTCTCCTAAAAATCACTAATGATATATTTACCGTAATAGATGATAAAAAATTAACCGTCCTGTTACTCCTTGACTTTTCTAAAGCCTTCGATTCCCTTGATCACTGTATCCTATTCTCCAAATTAAAATCATTAAACTTTTCCTACAGTTCCATCCGCTGGTTTTAATCTTTCCTTTCTCACCGTTCCCAAGCAGTTAAAATACCAAACCAACCCCTATCTTCTTTTCTCACTCTTACCTCAGGTATTGCTCAGGGATCCAGTATTTCTCCTCTCCTATTCAATTCCTACATTAATGATCTTCCTAATTCAATCTATCACTGTTTCTACCACCTCTATGCAGATAATTCCCAAGTCTACCTCTCCTTCTCCCCTTCAGAGCTATCCACTGCTTTCGCTAAAGTTCAGGAAGATCTGGACAGAATTAGTGCCTGGGCGACTTTAAATAAATTACAACTTAACGAAAAGAAGACTCAGACCATTCTAATAGGCTCTAGCTCCCTCCTTAATTCCTACTCACAATACCCTCCTTTAACCTTAAATAATCATACTATCTCTTTCTACTCCTCTGTAAAAAATCTCGGGATTGTTTTTGATCAAACCCTCTCTTGGAAACCTCAGATTGCCCAAATTTCCCGCCGTTCCATAGGCCTTCTCAAATAATTCCACCGAAACCGTTACCTTCTTCCCCAGTCAACCCGCAAGCTTTTAGTCTCTTCCTTATTATTCCCTTACATTGACCAATAATGGTTGTCTGGTTTACGGTGGCCTCTTGACGGTTCTCGAGGACAGACTGAAGCGAATCATGAACTGCTTCGTCAGGTTTGTCTTTGGTAGTCCGAAGCGTTCCCATGTTTTCCACCTCTATTCCCAACTAAATTGGCTCTATCCCACTTTCCGTAAACAATATTTCCATGGAACATTCCTATACCAAATTATCAATACCCTTCAACCTTTTTATATTTACAATAAGCTTCAATTCAGATCTGCAGTCAACCCAATACATACAGATCCCGTCTTTCTGATCTGTATACCCCATCCCATAGAACTTCAACATTCCAACGGTCGTTCCTTTTCCGCTCACCAATCCTCTGGAACTCCATCCCTCCTCACATCAGACAAGCTAAATCCCTGAAAACATTCAAATATTTATATTTCCAATACCTCCTTTTCATCCAGACTGACGCTTGCTATCTAACTACTTAGTCAAAAATTATTATTGCATTGCTGGATTCAGTTCTGGAATAATTGAGATTCCTTTTAATAAAAATTTAACTTTCCATGAATATAACAGTGGGTGATGGTTGTATTGTTGACTGTGAGTTTTTACTAAGGAGATGAATTTGTCAGGGGTGCAGTCAAGGTTGAATAAACACAGCCAGTTTTTAAATGAAAAACTTATATTTTGGCGTGCCAACGTTTCGACCTGCCTTGCAGGTCTTCATCAGGGCTAAAATAACAAAAAATTGGATGTGACCAAGATGATACTAACATTAAAAAAAAATAAATAATAAACATAATTTAAAAATGAAAAAGAAACAAGAAAAAAAAACATTTTGCAGTTAACTAGATAATTGAATACAAAATAATAGTGAAGTTTAGTCGAAGATACAGTTGTAATAGAGTAATTAAATAATTTAAATTGAATAATATAAATTTAAAATTTTGTAAACTAATACAACAATACAAACTAATGTAACAATTTTATTAACAGATGTTTTTTATTAGGAATTAAAAAAGGTATAAGGGATCTATATGAAAAGGAAAATGGTAAGATAGAAAGGTAAGGAAAATAATAAAGTTGGCATAACAATAAACGAAGGAAGAGGTTGAGAAAATATGAGAAATTAAAATAAATGGACTTACTGAAGTAGTCTAGATGAAGGCTTGACTAACAATGACTGTTAAAAAATAAAATCAGGGAAAAGGGGGGGTGGGGGATAATGACTTGCAGAAAGTAATTAAGGGTGGCAGTGGCTAATATAACATATGAAAGGGGCGCATGGTGGATAAAAACCGAACTACATTTTTTTAAATTTTATTTAAAAGGCGTGGAAGATGTTAAATATGAATTTAAACATTTTGCTATCACCGTCAGCAAAAAAAAAAATAAATAAATAAAAAAAATAAAAAATAAATAAATAAATAAATTAAAAAATAAATAAATAAATAAATTAAATAAAAAATAATAAATAGTGATGGAAAGGTTATAGTTTTTTAATAAGATTTAATACTTGGGAATAAGTGAGGGAAATGTATTGTTTATCAATTTTATGGTTTACAGGATTAGGTTCTAAATGGATGTAAATGGATTCTGATAATAAACGTTTACTATGGTTGGGGACAGTGGCAAGGATAGATGCTTTTTCGAAATCAAAGGTATGATTTAATGATAAGGAATGTTCTGAAAGTTTGGAGGCGGAGGGATTTTTGGAAGAGATGGAAAGTTTGTGTTGGGAGATGCGGGCTTTAAGGTGATTTTTGGTTTCACCAATATATGATGAATGGCAATTAGGGGAGGAACATGGGATACGGTAAACAACATTTGATTTAAGTTGGAGAGGAATAGGATCTTTTAGGTTGGTGTAGATGTTTCGAAGTTTATTCTGTGATTTAAGGCCTAGACGTAGGTTAGGGAAGGTTGAGCGAAGAGACTTTTGAATGTTATCAGAGAGGAAGGGGATATAAGGTAGGGATCTGTATAAGAATACAGAGGGTGGAGGTGCGGGGGAATTAGAAGAAGGAAGGTTGGGGGTAGGATGATTGAGGTAATTTGAAAGTAGTTTATCGATGGTGTTAAGTGGGAAACTGTTAGATTGGAGAATTCGTTTAATACGTAATATGTTAGTCGTGTGGTATTGGGGATCAGATAGGGAGAGGCAGCGATGGATGAGATTCTTGGCGACATTGATTTTTTGATGATATGGGTGTTGAGAATGAAAATTTAACAGTCTGCCAGAGTAGGTAGGTTTTGTGTACCAATCAGTGGATACAGTGTGGTCAGGATTTCTAGTGATTAGGAGATCAAGGAAAGGGAGGGAATTATTAACTTCACGTTCGACAGTAAAACGGAGTCGAGGGTGGTAAGAGTTAAAGGCTGAAAGGATAGAAGGAATATTTTCGGGATTAAGGACAAGAAAAAGGTCATCGACATACTTTTTAATAAAAAGAATGTCTTTAGGAAATGATGGTAGAATGGAGTTCAGTAGATCATTAAGGACGATGTTGGATAGGTCGGGTGCAAGTGGATTGCCCATGGCAAGCCCGGAGATTTGGTGATAAAACTTATTATGAAAGGAAAGGTAACCTGATTTGCAACAGAGTTCTAGGGATTTTAGGTATGAGGAACGGTTAAGTGGGGTGTGAGGTTGTATGGATGTCCAATTATTGTTTATAATAAGGAGAGCATTGTCAATGGGAATATTGGTAAATAAACTTTCAATGTCAAAGGATACTAGAATGAAATCGTCGGGAATGTTAAAGGATAGTAGTAGTTCTCGTAGGTGGAAGGAACTGTGGATATCGTATGGGTTATCATGGCTAAGAATTTGAAGAGATGGAAGGAGGAATTTGCTAAGCTTAAGGGAGGGTGAATTGATATTGGAAGTAATAGGACGAAGAGGGGTATTGGTTTTGTGGATTTTTGGAAGACCATAAAAACGAGGAGCTACGGAATTATAGGAGATAAGGTTTCTGTAAGTAGGATAGTTTATCTGTTTAGATTCTAAAAGGGATTTAATGTGTTGGTTGAATTTAAAGATTAGGGAAGGAGTAGGATCACGTTTGGTGGGGAGATAGGTAGTGGGGTCAGAGAGGAGTTCTAACATTTTTTCGTTGTAATCAGTTCGGTTCATGATCACCGTTTTGTTACCTTTATCTGCTCTTGTGACAATAATCTGATCGTTAGATTTTAAAAAAGATCGGGTAAAGATAGATCTTCGAAGAACTGAGGAGAAAGGGTGGAAGGTTGAGAGGGCGGGTGTTGCAGGTGATTAGAAATAATATTGCTGACGGTGATGCGCGACAATTCTCTATCTTCATCGGTACATTTAAGTAGGTCATCTCTGTAGATGTATTCTAAATCTGTGAGTAATTGTGGAAGAATAGGGTGAATGATTCGATAACACCCTATTCTGTCGAACAAGAGGTGCATACAAGACTGTCCTTGCTCAGCATCCAAACAGAGTAAACATTCTGTTGTGATAAAGGAGTTAATTTTACTTAGTAAGGCGATGAAACTCCTTAGTAACATCTCCCTTAATTGACTAGCAGTATACTTCCCATATTTTTCAAATTGATCTTTTACAAGAGCTAATTCTGCAATATCTTGCAACTTCTCCACTGACTTTTCAAAACGTGTTTAAGGTTTCTTACTACCAGAAGTTGTTTTAAAACCCTTCAAGTAACGAGAGGGGGGGTAGCATTTTTTCAGATCTTTTTGTTGCTTTATTACATGATTCTGCAGGAGTTGAATGCTTCTATTTTTCTGAAGGGCTTGCAGTGTTACCCCTGACAGATCTGTTTGCTGGCGTTTCGCATGACAAAAACTCTGCAGTGTTTTCAGGTGTTGAGTCGTAGACCTCATTTTGCAATGCCATCTCAGTAAGGTTGTCCTAAGAAAACAAATAGTTAAGAAACAACTACTAAGTGTTGTTATAATAATGATATGTTATTAAAAATCGTCTTACAGCAATTAAAAATACACTTACACAACAGTAAATAAATAAAAGATGGAAAAGGCTATCATTTTCGACCAGTCACTCGGCCCAATTAGTGAATGACTTATTGAATGAAATGAAGGCCATTCTCTAATTGGACATATATATATTTATTCACCATATGGTAAATGTAAATATATTTTTAAGCGTTGTAAGATTTTTTTTAAAAATTACACTATACAGGGTGTCCCGAATTTAAATGGCAAAACTTCAGGAACTTACAGGGGACCGAAAAACTAAGACAAAAAGTCCTTTAGAGATTTGCTCGTTTTTGCTTAGTTTTAGAGAAAATCGCAAAAAAAGAAACAAAACAAAAATGTTGCAGTTAGCGATTATCACCTTTCAAAGTTCGTCAGGCTAGGCAGTGAGATATGTAAACACTTAATGTTATCCTTTACATTCTTTTATTTGTTTACATCTTGGCTTCCTTCTAGGATTATAATTCCTAAATCAGCCTTCAGTCAGTTACTCAGATATTTTTGTGTGAATAGCATCAGTCACAATGCCGCATACACATTCTAATGTTGAATACGCTGATATGATTTTTGTGTATGGTTTCTGTAACGGTAATGCTTTAGAAGCGGTGCGGGAGTATGCGTGCCGATTTCCAAATAGAAAAGTGCCTAATCGATGAGTCTTTTCGTTAACTTTTAATAGACTACGAGAGACTGGGTCATTTATAAAATGTAATGAAGGCGACCAATTCCAAGCAGCAATAAGAGCAGAATATCGGAGAAGAAATTGTGTCCAACACCACTTCGATAACAATCCTGAGTCTAGCATCCGAAGAGCATCTGCTGCATTAGCAATAGCGGCAAGCAATATGGCGAACTTTGAAAGGTGATAATCGCTACCCATACCATCTTCAAAAAGTTCAGAATTTATTACCTCAAGATTATGTCAAGAGATTGAATTTTAGTAACTGGTTTCTTGACAAAATTCGTGATGATAATTTATTTCCATTAAAAATTATATGGACCGATGAAGCTACCTTTACGAGAGGAGGAATTGTTAATCAAAGAAATTATCATGTATGGGCTCTTGAAAATCCCAGAGCTATTAGAGGGACTAGGTTTCAGCATGAATTTGCTATTAACGTTTGGCTTGGAATTTGGAAGGGATTACTTCCATTATGGTGGGACCATATTTTTTTACCTGGAAGATTGAATGGTATCACATTTACACATTTTTTGGAGAACGACTTTTTAGATGACATTTCCTTACAGCAGCGGATTGAAATGTGGTTCCAACTCGATGGATGTCCAGCTCATTATAGCAGAGTTGCTCCAGCTTGGCTCGATATAAATTATCCACAACGATGGATTGTACGTGGAGGAGTAGTACCTTGGCCAACTAGATCACCTGATATGACACCCATGGATTTCTTCGTATGGGGAACCTTGAAGCAGAAAGTTTATTCGGTGTCAGTCAACTCCAGAGAGCAATTAAGAGACTGAATCATAGATGCAGTGCACCAAATATCATCAGAACAATGTTATCAGCTGCAATTTATTAAGTGAGTGCTAGACGTAATGCTTGCATTGGTGCAAGAGGACAACATTTTGAGCAATATTTCATTAATTCACATAGCATAAATTGATTTGGAAACAATATTTTTAACCAAGTTTACTTTATTGAATTTTTAAGGGCGGGCGACTTAAATTTGCCCATAGTTAGAGAATCAGCCACAGCTGTCTATGATATGAGTGATCCAAAATATTTGGATACAAATTACAAATCATATGTATGGAGAACTCTTGATGAACAAACACAACAGAGTTGTAAGTAAAATTTATTTACTTGTTTAATTTACAGTGGACATAATATTCGTAAAAAACATTTTAAAGTTTTTTTTTAATATACTCGGTGTGACAGTAGGTAGTTTAGATTTTGAAATAGTGATATTCAATTCAGAGAGTTTGTAGGTACCTGCCTAGTTCTAGTAGGTTCTACTAATTCTAGTAGCTACCTAGTTCAAATATTCTGAGCAGCTGTAGACGCTAAATAATTTTTAAAGAGGTCCCTCACTGCAAAAGCTTCATTGGATGCTCTCCCTCGATGACTGCTCAATGGTGTGATTAAAGAATGATCATAGTGCGATACTTGTGGTTGCGAATTTTGTGTCACGTCATTATTACCTTGCAGTAAATGCATACTGTCACCACGTTCACGTAAAAAATTATGCAGTATGCAACAGGCTAATATAACGTAATCTACATTTTTTGGGCCCAATTTTATTCTTCTGCAGAAAATTCTAAACCTTTGCGTCAGAATCCCAAACGAAGTTTCAACCAATCGCCGCGCTAATGACAATCTATGGTTAAAATTTATTTTATCAACATCTTCAGCTGATTGGCGCCCTGGGTAAGGCCGCATTAAATAAGTTTTTAAAGGGAAGCCTTCTTCAGCTACTATGACGTACGGTGCACTGGTAGTGGTGTTGGGTAAACACTTTCCGCTGGGTATGTTTAATGTACCATCTTCTAAACGTCTTCCCAAGGAAGAACGAGCAAAAACTCCACCATCACTGTTTTGTCCGTAAGAACCAACATCCACCATAATGAAATTGTATCGCGCATCAACTAAAGCTAATAACACAATGGAAAAAGTATGTTCCTTATTGTAATATATTGTTCCACAATTTGAAGGAGCCTCAATAGTAAAATGTTTGCCATCCAAAGCGCCTATACAGTTAGGAAACTTCCATAATGTTTCAAAATCTCTTGCGATGGATTTCCACATTTCCTCCGTCGGTTGAGGCATTACTTCCTTCATGAGTGCGGTGACTATAGTCCGGCACGTGCTCTTAACAATTTCACATACAGTTGAATGACCCAAACGGAAACTATCTGATAAAGTTTTGAAAGAGTCTCCAGTCGCCAAAAATCTGTAACATAACAACATATTTTTATAACATTGTTATAATTTGAAGTATACAAAATACAGCATAAAATTCTAAGGGGGAGGGTAAGTGAGAGAGGGTACTAGTTGAATTATATATAATACTGTTATTACTTATTAGTGGGGGTTCAGAGATTCTGGGCCTGTTACTTTGTAACAGGTATGGGCTGACTGAACAGCGTCCCTGTTACCGATATTCAGAAGTAACAGGTATGAGATAACAGGTTGCATACTTACTTCAGTATTAGGAACAACATTCATACCTATTACCTAAAATGTCAGCCAGTCTTCATTGTATTAGACAATGAATAGAAACAACAAAATTGAAAAGATTTTTTAAAAATAACCATACATATATTTATTATATATTTAGCTATATATATTGTTATGATATTTGGATTTAAAGTTCAGGAAGAGTGAATATTGGAAGTAAAGGTCAAAACCAGGTAGGAACCCAGGGATTAGGAACAACTTCAATACCTGGGAGAGGTACAGCCCTTGAGGCAGGTAGGAAAAAGGGTCAGTTGATTTTGAGACAAATAGTAAGTTAGTTTTGGGCATTGGAGCAGCTAGGTGTCTCCAGAAAGAAGAATATGGAACCAGGAGACAAAGAATCGACTGGGCAAGATAAGCGAAAGTGTTTAGTGGTTCTCTCAGTAATGGACTTATGAATTAAAATTAAACTAAGGTAAAATTAAATATTGTTTTCACATTGTAATTTATAATAAATATATGTTAAAATACACAAAAGTTGTTAAATATTTCCAGTCATAATTCAAAAGAATATTGACAGATCCCCATAATGAGTTAAAGTCAATTAATTATTGATATATAATTTTATTTTTAAAAAATTATATTAAGAAAATCATTACTATATATATATATATATTTTTTATTAAAAAGGTAGTTGAAAATAGGTTTGTGAGTAACAGATATGCGAGTAATAGGTATGCTAAAATATCAGTGTAACGATTACAAGTATGGAAAGATGCTGACCTTGGGACAAGTAACAGGTATTTTGTAACAGATATTTTTTGGACCTGTATCAGTCCCAGTTACTGAAAAATAGTGGTTTAGACCATCCCTATACTTATACTGTGTACATCATTTTTTATTACAGGTGAGAACTGAAAAAATGATGGACAAATATTAGGGATCAATTCAAAAAACTTTAAATAAGTGAAAAACTAAAAGCGGCGAAAGTGCGCAGAGAGAGATAAAGAAATAGATGTGAATGCAGTAGAGCAACTCCCTGCCAGTTCTGCACCGAATGTGGAGCAATAGATAAATCAATAATGGAACCATCCCCTTCCACACCTACTCCGCTGTCTCAGCCAACTGATGGCGTTCCTCCAAATTCACCGTGACAAACCAATTCATTGTCAACTGCAAGATCCATTCAATGTAAACGTCTTCAAAATCGCAACTTCCGCACGACAAGGCAAAAGCTAAAATACAAACAGTTGCATCCACCAAATCCTACTTCAGAACTCCACACATCCCCAGCTCATGAATCGTCAACCAATTCAACATCAACAGTTGGATGGACATGGACTACAGCACTAAGTACACCAATATCTAAAGCACTCCCAAACCAAACAACAGCAGCACCAGCAACATCGAATGTGATTGGCTCCTTCTTATCCCAGTTCTCTGATGATATTAATTATTACAGCTGTGCAGCATGTTGATTTAGTTATTAAGATGTGTGTATCTTGTTTAATTACATTGTTCAGTCCGTTTTTGTTTAGTTACATATTTGTAATCAGTAATAAAAATTGATAATTTGGATATTAATGACCCAATTAATTACCTGAGACATACTGCTAATCGCTCAATAGCTGAAATGGGCTCCCGGAATGTTGTTTTCTTTTTCGTGAGACCATCTTTTACTTTTAGAAGTAAAACATTAAAACATTCTTTGGACATGCGAAAATAACCAAAGAATTTACTTTCATCGTCCAACAGTTCTTTATATAGTGTGGCGAATTTTCCCTCCAGCTTCCGCATTCGCAAACTTGGATGCACACCCCATCTTCTTGAAGAATTCCGAAGACAAGGAGCAGCTTGTTTTTCCTTTTCCTCTTCATCAAGGGCTATCGCAATTATTATAAGTTCTTCTTCGGAAAAGTTCATTTTGGAAGCACAAATTGACAAGGCAGACTCGGTGACGGCCCGGTATCTACTCAGTTGCTACGACCCAGTGGAGGACCGGACTCTGCCCCGGCACGGTGTAGTGTGAATCATCCTTAATTCTTCTAGATCCATGCCCAAAGCTATAGCTCTACCTCTGTTTGTTTTTACTGCTTCTTTAGCTGTACCTGTACTTCATGCCTCATAAACTTACGTAAGTGTTGTTTTTGGGAACATTAACCCATCTTTCTATTCCAAACTGCGTCGATAGCTTTGGTATTTGAGAAGGACTCGAATTTATTTGATTAATCTTTCCCTTTATCTTTTTGGAATCTGAAACAGAAAATCCGAGTTTATGGAAGAAGAAAATAAACTTTATTCTGGGACAGCTTGTCCCCTAAGAATAACATATGAGTGCAAAACACAGGGCAATCGTCTGACTGTGACAATTGATTAATAATTACATTGTGAGTAACGAAGTATATGAGAAATCTTGTAAAAATAAAAATACGACTAACGTATACATACTATTATAATATATATTACATAAACATTCGTATTTTATGTTCAAACATATGCTATTTTATGTTCGGAAGATTAAAAATTCAGGAGGTAAAGAAATAGATGATGTTTAAAGGAAGTTAGAGAGGAGCATTTTTGAATTGAGATGGGCAAGGAATTCCAATAAGAGGAAGTGCGGATAATAAAGGATTTTTCAAAGGATGCAGTTCGATGTGTAGGAGTGTACAAGTTGATGGGTTGGGTTCTCGTATTTAAGAGGTGGATAGAGGAGTGCAGAGTGTTTTTTTTGTTTTAAAGGATTGATATGTAACTGCACCTAGGAAGTATCGACGTTGGAAATTGGGTTAAAGCTAGGTACTCGATTTCAGAATATACTACGCAAAAATGAATATAATATTTATAATAAACAGCACTGATATATATTAGAAAATATATTTGTCAAAAATATCAATGCATTTTATAAGAAAATATACGTAAGTGCTTGGCAAATTACATATCACAAAATTACCAATATCCCTATTTATTTTTGCACAGTTTACTTGTGAGTTATATGATTGATGGGCCTTTAGTTGTAAGCACTGATTATGCAGTCCATTATCAGCAAAGGTTTCTTAATAGCTCTGTCCATCTGGATTAACAACTCAAACATTAAAATTAAAAATTTGATGTATAATTATACTTTTGAATAAACTTCAAACACCAAATCAGTCCAATTTTAACCAGGATAAAAATTACTGCTACGTGTGAAAATATCTTAGAAGAAAAAATGCTCAATTGCATACTTAATTAGAAGATTTTTATCGATTAACAGATCAAACTTCAATTAATAGTTAAAATTAGCTATGTACGGAGGGTGGGGGGAGGGGCTAGTTATAAATATAAACCTAAATTCTCTCCTATAAAAGTTTTAAAAAATATATCTGGTATTACTAGTGCCGGGCACAAATTTTAAGGCAATGATAAACCTATGTTATATATTTGAGTAAAAATCAGCGGCGATGAAATGGAAGAAATCACAAAGTTGGAGTCCCAATCAGCAGGGGAAATGAGAATGCTTATAAAGCTGTTTTAGAACAAGCTCATTTTAAAACTTTACCACAACAACCTTTCCATAATGAATCTCAACCTCAATTAGACATTGGAATTTTACCAGGCCAAAGTAACCACAAGTACCAGCAAAATTTGTTAATGCTTCAGCATTATTTTATGTAGAAACAGAAATTTAATTAAAGGTTGATATTAATCCTTTATATCAAGGGTCTCCAAACTATGGCCTACAGTATCATCAATCCGGCCCACAACGCACCCTTAAGTATTAAATAATAATGAAAACATATACTATTTATAATTTAAAAATATAATTAAATAATGAAAAAATATGCATTCAAAGTTCATCATCTGTAAATTATTAAAGTAAATCAAATATACAAGAAATTTGGTTCTATTAATTTTTTTTGCTCAGCCAATAGTTCTAGAGCTGTGAGGAAGGGAAAAATACAATGTTTTGTGAAAAATTGTAAAATGTCACATTAAACTTAATTTTATAACATTAAAATCAGTTTAGCCACCACATGCACCCAAAGATTGGCTAAGTTGTGGAAAGTTGCACTTCTCCACGAAAACAAGTTTGTCATTATTCTTTTAGCTATAACTCCAAAATTATTTTTCGGATCCAAAATTCCTTTATTCCATCTCAATGCTGGTCAAATTTATTATGAGACCTCATAAATGAAATTTTGATCAGGTCTCGAGAAATATCCACGCATTTAGTGTGTTGGCATGGGTAATTCATGGAACTTGATCAAAACTTTATATATGAGCTTATAATGCCGGGTATGACAAATTTTTTTAAATATACAATTGAAGCCATTGGTGGAAGAAGGTGTTAATTCACTTTATTGAAATGTTTAGGAGAAGCATTTTCGTGTTGAAGGTTTGGAACTTTTCTGGACGATAGTATTTCCTTTATAAAATTGTTTCTAATTATCATCCATTGTTTAAGATGAGGCATATGAGAATGACTAACAAATAAAGAGACACCAGAGTCAGATTAAAAACATTAAAGAGCTAATCTTGAAGTTGTTACCCAGTACACCACTTGACCCTACATCTGTTACACCTTCTCATATTAGAGAAGTTGAAATAACAAAATAGAAAACACAAAATCGATGTTGATAAGTTCTGTTATACCTTCTTACATCTGAGAAGAGGGAAGACGAAGAAGAGGAGCTCTGAACATCTATTGGGTATGTTAATAAATATAAACATGAATCATTCAAGACAAAATATTATTTTCCTATTCATCTGCCATTCTTCATTATTTTTCATATATAGTATTGAAAATTATATAAAGTAAAAACTTACACGAGTAAGCTCAGAAATATCAATAGCCTTAACTTTGATGGAAACACCTGAATATGTTATACCTGAAACAGTAAACAATAGATATGAAAAAAATAATGATTTAATGCCATCATGAAACAATTTAAGATTAAAAATTGAATTAGTAGATCAAATAATTCACAATTTTTTAAAACAAAAACAGGTTTAATAAACATAGAACTACTGACAAAGTGAAAAGGGGTAATCATTGACATTTATACTTTTACCAATTTATTTAGAAGGTTAACTTGAATAGATCTAAAAAGGTTAAAGATAATATATATGTATATAAATCACAATAACATAAAATGTAGGTAGACAAAATATAATTGAATACATGTAAGCAATAAAACCAATAATCTTAAAATCCGAATCCTATTTATACTTCTTGGTTAAAAATCATGAACCTTTTCAAAAGCAAACTTTGTGGTGGCATAGATAAATAAATGTCTTACTAACTACTCTTATCCATTCATTTTCGACATAAATGAATAAGAAAAAACAGCAAACCAAAAAAAAAATTTCGGATAGGCGGGCCACTAAAAATTTAATGCACAAACACAGTCAGTTCAAACCATATATTTAAAAACAGCACATAAATTTGTCTCTCACAGTGACACACACTTACTTGAATGAAAACATTGATGATTGAACTTAAAGAGAAAAAAATAACGTCACCTTTAAAATCACATTACTGGCTAGGAGCTGTTATTCCAATCACCTATTACCGGAATAAACCCTGTTATTAGTTATCTTGAAGATAGAAATGAATAACCTACAAGCAACTTTAGAATACTTTTTTTTTTTATGTTTTCGAGGAATAAATTATTTGTTTTTGAGATGGATGTCTTTCGGCTGGGGGTCTATAGTTTTTCAGAACGTAAAGAATCGCCCTGGCAACTTAGAGTTTCTTTCACCCTAATAAATGTAACGTGTTGACGCGCTCTAGATCTGTCCTGCTGCTCGGATCGCAAATTTGCCTGCAGTTTCCTTATCAGAAATTTATTGGAGAATACTTTTTGTTATTGTCGATAGGACCTACCGTTTAGTAGCTATATTGGTTTTAATGAAAAAGTCACATTTTGCAGGTGTTGAGTTCTTTTTTTTTTACAAGCTCTAGCTTTGATAGTGTTGCTTGGATCGAAAATTTTCCTAATCAGAAATTAAATGAGACATATTCGTCTACTGATTCTTGCACATTATATTTTCTTTCGTCGACTAACTGGACGTCGTTTTATTAGTCTGAAAGTATATATATATATATATATATATATATATATATATATATATATATATATATATATATTTTTAAAGCATTTTATTCTTTCAAGTCTAATTTTTTAAGTTATAAATGTTTTTTTCCATTTTCGCTGGCCTGAACACTATTTCTTAGGCAGAAAGGGATAGTCCTAGATGAACGGGCGCAATAGTAGATGGATGCTGGGAACTTTAGTGATGGCAAATAGATGGTGACAAAGCTCGGGAAGAAGATGGGAAAGAAACGCGTACCACTTAGAAAATATTCGTGGGGGAAAAAAAGCAGAGGTACCGTATAATCATAAAACTCTCAAGTTCTGGATGGTATGGAGAGGATAGAAATAGGTTCGATTGTGTAATCGAAAGGTGTCGTCGTATCAATCGAACTATCCTAAGATAAAACCCGATACATCATTACCTTTAATTAGATAATATACGGGGGGGCGATTATATCACATACTGTATGTCGAAAAATTCATTATCCATGTAGACTTCAAGATCCCCGGATATCAGAAAGCATACGGTTGCGTTAACGAACAAACTAAAGATCCCGTCAAATTACGAAACATTTTTAGACCTAGTAAATCCTCGTTTTAGGAAAACAGTCGTCTTCTATTATTTTTCTCGTTTAAGCTCTCGATACCGTTTTCAATACCAGTTAGTGTGAAACTGTTGTAAACATCGTTTAAGAACAGTGTCTCGTCTATTTCACGTGTCTCGTAATTGTACATTAATTAAAAGATCGTTATTTTGTACGTAACCTTAGAATTTCGAGTTGTTTAAAATATTCATAATGATTTTGTTTGTTTTAACCTGATTGATGTACTTTGTTTATAAAAGATATTGATATTTTCGTTAAAAGGAATTTACGGGTAAACTATATATCCATCCTTTTCTCTTTGCTGAAATGACTTATGTCATTAAAATAGACAACAATGAATTGATTGTAAGTACCTAGGTGCATGTAAGAAGGTTTTCGCTGTTGATCGGTTAGTCTATAATTTGTATAAGAAAAATATATATATATATATTTTTAAAGCATTTTATTACCTAATTTTTTAAGTTATAAATGTTTTTTCCATTTTCGCTGGATGAATTGTACTTTATAAGTCGTATATATAGTCTATATATATATATTATTTTTAAAAGCATTTTATTCTTTCAAGTCTAATTTTTTAAGTTATAAATGTTTTTTCCATTTTCGCTGGCCTGAACACTATTTCTTCTTAGGCCTCTTCTAATCCTTTAGGTAATGCAGATTTTTCCAAATTCGAAATTTACTTTCATTGCTGTCTTTCTGGCCAGTATTTTGAGGTCAGCATTAACTTTTCTCATCCCATCTCGGTGAGAGCAAATTCTCGGGCATCCCGATCGGCCCTTATCTAATAGCCTTTCGTTTTTTAAAAACATTTGATTATGTATTGGACCGTTGAACGAGGTATATTAATCATTGAACAAATCTCGACATAAGAACATCGCTGTTATCTGAGGAAAAGCACATGTAACCGCTGTTGAATAGAGGTATTATGATTATTGGGCTCTAGTTCTTTATAAAACACTGAGTATAAACTGATGAGAAAATAGCTAGAAAAATACAGGATTAACAACTAGTTAACTTCTCTACATCAGATCTTAAGTATTAAAGGGATTAAATGAGATAATTTGTACTTTTAACTTTTGCTGCAGTCAGTTTAAACTTTTTTCTATTTACAGAGTAAATACATAAATACTACCCATATTTTGGGGTTTTTTATAATTAGGTGTATTCCTCACGTGAATGAGGAAAAATATGAAATCGTCAAAAAAATTATATTTGTACAAGAGTCATATTAATTGTATTTTAGTGAATGTAGTAGGTATACGAAAACTTTTGCTGCTCACTGTACATATCCATGATCTATTGTTTTCCCAGTCAGCGAAAATTAAGTTTTTTTTTTGTTTTTTTTAGATTTATTATGCCTGTTGTACTTTATTTTACTAATTAGCTCTACAAACCAGAACGGCTCTTGGCTTCCTTCCCAGTTTCTCTCCACAATTCTCTATCCTTTGCCACATTTTTCCTCTCTTCTGACTCCCAAAACCCTCAGATCCTCCTGCAAGTCATACAGCCATCTTATTCTTGGTTGGCATACTCTTCTTTTGCCAAATATATTTCCTTGCAATAGTTTGCTCGGCATTGTCATTTACATTTCCTTTAAATAAACTGTATGTTTTTCTTTTGTTAGTCACGTCTATTATTAGTTAGATTCCTTATATGGAATTTATTAATTCTGCGATTGAAAACGAGGAGAATAAAACAATAGTTGAATTATTTTCTGAAACTATAAAAGAATATATACAGTTGGCACAAAAAGTATTGGCACACCCAATGATTTGAGGATTTATACATGTAAACAATTTTTTAAAAGTCTTTTTGTTATATATTAAACTTGCAAACAATAAACATAATAAACAAATAAACATAACCGAAAATATAACTTTTTTTCCAAAAATCTAGTGGTTCATTTACGTATTTTTTTCGCGAACTCAAGTCTCTTTTTCCTGTTTACTTCTCTAATGAAAGGTTTTTCTCGAGGTATTCTGCCACGAATGCCTTCACTATGGAGAACGTTTCGGATTGTTTGTAGAGCAACATACTTTCCACTAGATGATGCTAGGTCATCGGCAAGATTTTGAGCACTTTTTCTGGGTTTTCTGGGTTAAAGCTTCTTTAACTACCTGTCTTCTTTCTCGCACTGTAAGGGCCCTTGGACGACCTCTCTGAGGCTGATTTTCAGTGGATCCAATTTTTTTTTTTTAAATAATATACTGCACTGTAGAGAATGGCAATTTCACTTGTTTAGCAATCTTACGGTAACTTTTACCTAAACACGATGATATAATTATCTCTCTAACAGACAATGATATTTCCCTAATTTTGCGGGCCATTAGAAACTGAATATGGTGGAAATACAATATCACTGGAGGTAATAAGCAACTACAGCATTAGTGATTGCCATAGGTCACTAATTCCCTTCTCAGGTATAAGATAAGAAGTCAACTTCTCAGTAATTCCAAGTGTGCTAATACTTTTTGGGCGGTGAAAAACTACATTTTGTTGTTTATTCAATATTTGTTTAATTTTTTTCTATATTATATTTATCATGTTAAATTGTCTGCTCTTGAGTTATTAATGGTATATCAAGCAGGTTAAAAAAAAAAAAATCTATTATGCATAAAACCTCAAATCGCTGGGTATACAAATACATTTCGGCCAACTGTCTAATAGAGATAAGTCAACATTTCCCTAGTTTCTGACCTGTTAGGGTAGAAAATCACTTGAATCACATGTTACTGATACCTAATATTGGCAAAGAGCAGGAACGTAGTAACCTACTGCAGAAAAATAACTGTTTAGCCCACTTTTACAGGGTGATGTTTATAACTAAGGTTATAAACATTAAACCTACACGTCATCGTAACCTCTCCTGGTTAAGAGATAAGATATATTCAAGGACAAATCAGAATACTGTTAGTAACAAGTAGTTAACATAGCGGCTTATGCTCTATTTTATGCTTTGGATTTGTCTTAACAATAAACATGGAAGAATATAGTAAACAACTTTTTTTTTCTCTCTCAATTAAATAGTATTGTATCATTATTTATTATTTAAACAATCATTAGAATTATGTAAACAAAGCTCCACTTAACTCTTTACAAATGTTGCAAACTTAACCACAGTGCAGTGGAATTGTTATGCAGTCTGCTATTGTATCTTTTGAATTTCTCTAATCTACATATAGGGCTAAATTTTTAAGTTTTTCAGTTACGCCAAGTTTATATTTGTTTTTATAAAATTTTGTTTATAAATTGTTTCCCTTTTCAGGTAGAAGTATTGATGGTGTTTCTATAAAAAAAGAAATAATTGATGATAATGTGTCTAATTGTGAGTTTTCTGTTTATTTAATTGTTCTTATATACAATAGTTTGTTTTGATCCTTACTTGTTTATATTACGAGTAGAATGATTGTGTGTGGTATTGAAAACATAATAAGGCATTTGAATCTTTTCGAATTTTCTTGATTAGAATTATAGGTACCGTTACACAAGCATATCTCCAGCCCCTACCCTTGCCCAGAATACCTTTTATCGATTCTTACCTTGGACCAATTTATTTTGGTGTTTTAGTAGCTACTTTTCAAGGGGAAAAGTTATTCTCCTTCACTTACAGATTAAGTCTATATCCGAATCCAAACTTAACTTCTGTTTACCTCCTGATATTAAAATGAGAAATAAGAAAATAATGAAATGGAAACAAGAAAATATCAAAATAAAAGACACTGAATCAATGTTCAATTAATACTATATTAAATCAGAATTAACATAATGCTAAATCACCAATAATGTTAACTCCTGATAAACTTTTTGGTGTCAGAGAAGCGTAAATAACAAATTATAAGTGTTAATTTCTGCTATATTTTCTCAAGAGAAGTGGAAATAAGAAAATTTGAAACCTGTGATATACTTTCTCATATTTATTTTTAAATCGATGTGTTTTCTTAAATTAATAATATAATCTGTCTCACTTTCGGGCAATAAGTAATATGTACGACAAAGAATCCATTCACAAAACATGTATACTGAAATTTTCTCATTCACCCAATTTACAAATTCACCCAGGATAAATTTGAACCCACATCCTCCTGTACCAAGCACACTGAGATACCCCAAACTGCTTGGCCATTGAAATGGGCTTAATCATTTCAATAATCAAATCATCTTTTTCTAACTATGTTATGCTTTGTTCTAATATTCTTGTAAGTAACCGAGGACAAATATAATATTATCATGAGTGGAATAACAAAGTAAAGGAATGAGTTATAGTTTGAATAAAATTTCATTTGTAATCTATTATATAAAAGGGCAAGCTATTTTTTGTTAGTGATCACTAATCACGAAAACTAGTGAACTAATCTGTACCAAATTTTGACCACTCCATCTTTATAATTCCAGGAAGATTTAACATTAATATATACAATAATATACTGATTTTCAATTAATTGGTTATTAAAATAAGCAATTATATGTGGGTTACTATGATGTTTAAAAATTGACCTGTAGATGGCGAGCACCATTCTACCTACGTAAAAGGTTACAAAAGTACGATGTTATATAGGCTTGAAATTAATTTAAAAAAATTTAAATATGTGGTTCAACATGTGGATCCTAATTTAGTTTGAAAATCAACTGATATTTGATTGGTACCATTCCGCAATAGAGTTTACAGTGGTAAAATACTGAATCAATCTGAACCAAATTTCAGCAAAATCCTCTTCATAGTTTTAGGAAGGTTAACAATAATAAATTTTACAATAATAAAAATTTAAATGCAAAATGTTGAGTACCACCAATTTGGCTTTCGTTCTTTACACTCCATTACACAACAGCTACGCAGAGTGACAGACTACATAGCTACAGAACTAGAGCAAAAGCTGTATGCGACTGGTGTATTTCTGGATGTTGCTAAGGCATTCTATAGGGTCTTCACTTTAAACTCAAGAATATATTACCATCTACTTACTATCTAATTCTCCAATGATTCCTTTCTGATAGATTTTTCTCTGTCCGACAGGGTTCAGAAATCTCATTCATAATACCAATCTTCGCCGGGGTGCCTCAAGGATCAATTCTTGCACCATTGCTATACATAACTTATATTACATACAACTCATAGATTAAAATAATAAATTGGACGTCTAATTATGCTTTTACTCATCTTCAAAGACCTAATCGATGCAATTTTAACCTATTAAACATTTCTGCAAATAAAACTTCAATTATTAGTTCAAATTATCTAAGTTCTTTACTTATGAGAGCGGTCGAAGCCATAGCAGTGGTTACTAGTACAAAAAATACAAAGTAAGCCTGTCTTGTATACTATATAATAAAGTAAAATTTTACAATTAGCCTTGACCTGAAGCTAGGATTTTATCCTTCATTTTAATATATGCCAAAACAGTATAGCTAATATTTATCAAACTTAATCCAATTAAAAGATAAAATTGTTACTAAAAGATCCTGCTAAACCTTTTAAAGTTGTCTGTTTATCTTTAATTATACCATAAAAAGAAACCAGTATTTCTAATTAAATTTAGTAAGGTTATGGATATCTGTATCTCAAAGTAAAAGGTGTGAAATTTGTTAGGTATTGCTGGTTAACTTTATCAGAAGAGCTAGTAAAGTTATAGTAAAAACAATTAATTGCTTGTTTCGTTTTACTTAAAATATATTGTTATGGCTTGTTGTAGTATATAAAAATAGTTATATGTATATCTCAAATTTTTCTATGTTTATTGGATTTATGAAGACTTTGCGAAAGTTTTCTATTGGTGATATTAAATGATTATTGTGTTTGTTATTTTACAGTTCTCCCTATTAGTATCAAAGAAGAAGATAAATCACAGATTTATTATGGTAAGAAAACTTTTAATTTAATTTTTTTTCATGAATTTTTAAAATTTTGTTTCTTAAATTACAAAAAAATTATCATTGGCAACTCCATCCAGCGAGGAGATATACAAATAGAGCTGCTATTGAGTAGGCCGGAGCTAGAGGCAGGTGGGACTAGTATTCCCCCACCACTTCGCTACCCAGAGTTAACCCAGTTCCCAACTTACCAACATTATTTTAGACTGTTGCTGATACAGGTATAGGTAATACAAATTCCTTCAAACACAGTGTATCATTTTTTACTTAAACTTTGTAAATATAAAGGATTTTTATTGAATATAAAAGTTATAATTACTAATAAATATTTAAATAAAAAAAATGATTGGAATCCAAACAGAATGTAATATTTTATAAAATTTAATGGGCTTTAAATAATATAAGTTTATTAAATTTGTTCCTTATATTATTAGATTGTATTTTTTGATTAATGTCTCTGGCATGACTTTTAATTCATATAGTTAAATATTTATTGGTTATTGCCCTAATTAAAAAATGAAAATGTCCTTCTTCTGCGAAATGATTGGCTTCATCAAAAAGACTGCAGTAGTGCAGCATGCCAACCACCCTTCACGAGTAATGTTCAATGTTGAACTCTCCTCCTTTCTGCACATATTGGCGAAAGAGAGTCTCCGCAGTAATACAAATCCGCCGTGCACTGTGAGATGGCTGGATTAGACCACCTCTATTTTTGCAGCCAATTAAGCTGCCTTTGCTCCGCACTGGTTCATCATATAAGTTAGCTTTGCAGGCATAGCACTGAAGGTTACCACTCAGCGACCTTACCACATAACCTAGGAGTTGAAACATTTTTGTAAAATTACAATGTTAAGGTAGGTAGATTTTGAAACTATTGTAGTTAGAGCTTACATGTACTCTACAGTATCATGAATGATTAGTTCATAGCGTTGCATGATATAGTCATGGTCATGGCTATCAAGTTCTGGGTGTACTAGTGGTTCTTCTACATTACTCTCTTCTAAAATAAATAAAAACTTAATTATTAACAATTTCAATCAACACGTTCAATCGGGTTAAATAACTTACCAGACCATTCCTCTGAGGTACAGTTACAGTTACTGGATCTCTAAATGAAGATACTGGATTTATCCCCAATAAATTAATTTTATCCAGTGGGATGGCATTCCCACTGCTGGACATCCCTTCGTGATGCTTTTTATGAATGATAATTTTTTTCCAATTCCCGCTTTCCTACTGAGAAGCGCTTAGGTTGTTGTTGAAACCTCCTCTGCCTCGACTATATCCAAATAATCTTTCCAAATGATCTTGGCTGACCTTAAATAGTGTTAAAAATGTCAAACATTTGGTATCCAATAGCGTCTTTATCATGCTTCTTGTACTTTTGATGTCTATTAAAAACCCTAAAAATCCAGTCTTCCTATTTCCAGAGCATACTGGTCATCCATCGCCTTCTTTCAGTCCCTCAATGTACTTTTCCACCTCTTCCAGTTTTTCCAGGATGATAATTCGATTTTTGGGGTGAATAGGCTGCTTTAGATATTTTTCCTTCAAATTCCTAGAGTTTAAAATATCAAATAAATCATTATTTCAGAATTCAGCTATTTCATTTTTTTGGCAGTATTTGATGGAATCAGCAATTGAAGCACTTAGTAATTGAGCAGCGTATTTCACCTTCATCTTATGGTTCCCATAGTTTTTATGTGGCTGCCGGTCAATTTATTTCCCAGGTTTAAACCTTCCTTTAATTGTAAATAGTGCAGATTTTGAATATGTTCCCACTTAACGACTTTCCCCTCTCTATCAAGTAGATATTTCTTGTCATGGAGAGTGTTCCTCACCAACTTTAGCATGTGGCATGGGTCTAAGAAGAAATTCAATTTATGTCCCTCCATGTCTATAGTGGTGCTTGCACCTTCATTTACATTGAATTGAACTCCCAACTGCCTAGCTGAAACTAGATTATTTGCGGCGCCATCACAGGTAAGGGATACCACAGTTACTCCTGCCTCTTTTAATAGTGAAAGACATTGTTTAGTTAAACTACCAACTTGCTCCCCAGTTAAGCTGTTAACAAAAAAATAGCATAGCGGGTTTTTCCAGATAGTGTTAAGAAAAACTAAATGAAAGACGAAAACCACCGTAGCTAGTGGTGAGCTATCACATTGGCTGCCTGTTCCCAAATCATCATACCCTACCAAGCTCTTCCCATTCCATTGGACATTTCTTCTAATTGCCATTGAGTCTATCATTAGGGCTCCGAAAAGTTTGCCATGAGACTTTTCTTTTTCGCAAATAGCAGCAAACACGTCTTTGCTAAACCCGGGCTGTCCGTTTACAGTAGCGTACCATCGAGCAATGCTTCGAGGATGAGGAAGGGAAGTACTAAAAGTAGTTCTTACATAACTGTATGCCTTCGGCGACAAGAAGTTCAGAGTGATGGCAAAACTTTTGAGCCTGCTGTCATACAAAGTCCGTAATTTTGGAGATATTGCCTTTGCTGCTTCTCTCCTAACTAGGGCTGATGATGTTGGTGATACGTTGAAAAGTAACTCGCAGTACTCTGATTGTAAATAATTTTTTTTTTCCAAGTCGGCCAAAACTTCTTTTAATTTAAACACATTCTTAGTTAATCAAGAGTGTTTCCTCCTAATATTCCTCAATTTCAACTGAGATACTTATGCTTAAAATAACCCCCCCCCCCCCCCCCCCCCCCCCCCCCCCCCCCCCCCCCCCGTCAAAAGTATTGCAACACCCATAATTCTCGAGATTTTTCCTGGCTTTTACCTTAATCCATACCTGGTTTATATTTATATAATTATTATTTATTAAACGAGAGACATTAAGGATTAGATACATCAATGTTTTTCCCTGTTAATAACAAATGATGGAATTTAAGATCATTTTTTTTCAAATTTCCCACAGGCCATGTTTATCATTCAGTTTGTTATTTACAAGTATGCCAAGACTACTGGAAGCAGTCATTTAAGCCGGAGGGGGCAATATGTCTTATTAAATATAAATTAAAAAATTAAAAGTTGAAATTGTAAAAATACGTTTTAGTAAAATTCAAATATTTCAAAGTATTGCGATACTTTTGACGTGGAGTTTATTATAAAAAAATAATTGCATATAACACCATCGCGAACTAAATTTGACTAGGTACAATGAAAGAATTTAGCATTAGGTATTTACCTATAAAAGCTAAGCTGCTTATCATTTATAGTCGCAGTCTTGTTGTTCTTACATCCAATTGCAGCACAAAAAGGCATACTTAATGTGGAATGGATTCATAAAAAAAATAAAAACTCAACGAGAATAGGTTTACGTAAAAAGTATGAAATTAAAAGTAAACACTTGTAACTTCAAGGAAATTAAGCAGCACACACGGAAAGTACGCTTCGGAAATTTAGGTGGCGTAGTGGAGGGGGAACGAATCCCACCCCCACTCCACTCATGACTGCTCTATTGTTTATCTCCTCGCTGACTCCATCTATAGTCAAACACCCCTTGCTCATCTGCCTGTTGCAATTGAAAATATTCGTTCGTATATAAAATTTTTTTTTTTTTAATCAACCACATTTTGTTATTAATGAAGTATATTTCTAACATTTGCGTATTATTTACTTATAGTTTCCTTTCTTTAATCAGATTTTTATTTATTTTGAACATTTATTTAATTAAATATCTAATTTGTTTGAAGAGCTGTTTAATTTTATTCTCTTGTTTATCTATTTACAGGTGAGCTTCATCATGTCAAACAAGAAACAGAACTAATGGTCCCAGACGAAGGTAAGAAAAACTAAGCTTAGTAATCTTTAGGCATATACTCTGGCCTACATGGTATTAACACCATAGTATGTTAGCTATTCATTTGTTCATTTATTTATTTACTACTAATATCAAAATTGCTTATTGTTTTTTGTTTTTATTTATATTTTTATCTTAAGTTCAGTGCTGACCTTCAAACTGTTAGTCTATCTAAAAGTCATGGGGATCAGATGTGTGGTGAGGGCTTCTTTGTCCCCATTCTCTCTTTTGGGTTTGCACGTAACTAGAGCCCCGAACTTTAAATCTTTTAATAAAAAAATCTTGTGTTTTCCTATTTTGTAGCAGTAGAAAATTATTCAAAATGGCAAGCCTTACATAGATTTATTTTTTATTTTTTTACCTTTCCTTATCACACAAATAAAATAGTACCTATAGTTGAGGAGATTATGGATGGCTACTAAGTTTTAGAGAGGAGGGGAGCCATTACACTGCCAGCCCCTTTAGGCATCAGGTTATTTTCACAAATTCTAATATTTGCACTAAATTAAAACTTAACTACCTACACCACTTATAAACCTAACCGAAATTCAAACTAATAATAAAAACAAAATGGTAAAATGAGATCATAAAATGACCAGAGACGAGGTTATTCGCCTTCGAAAAGTAAAAAGTGATTTTAGCACAAGACACCTCGGTTGGGAATCGGACGTAGATTCCTCTCCCAATGAGCCTCCAATCAATACTTTATCCTATTCCCCCCGATGATATAATAGTTTCTGTTTTTAAATCCAGGACAAATGATTTCGGTTCCGATCAAATACCGGTAAAAATGATCAAACTCACTCTTCCTGTCATCCTTCCTGCTCTTGTACATATTTATAACTTCTCCTTACAAACCTCTTCCTTTCCTACAGCATGGAGAAAGGTCCTAGTTCGTCCATTGAATAAAGTTCCTTCACCTACCACAGCATCCCATTTTAGGCCTTTTTCCATCCTATCAAACCTATCTAAGCCACTAGAAAGAATAGTCCATTCTCAACATGGACATTGCTACTATACTAACTTGCTACATACCTTGAAAATAAAGATCTCCTAACTCCTCTTCAATCAGGCTTCCATTCAGGTTATTCTACCCAATCTGCTCTTTTAAAAATTACTCAAGACATTTATTCTTCAATTGACCAACAGAAAATTACTATCTTAATCCTCTTCGATTTCTCCAAGGCGTTTGATTCCGTGGATCATAAAATTCTTCTGACTAAATTACAAAAACTCTCCCTTTCCAATAGTGCTCTTGGCTGGTTCCAGTCCTTCTTATCTCTCCGTTCCCAAACAGTTATTGTTCCTAACCAACCTCCTTCAAAATCTGTGCCTCTAACGCGAGTTGTTCCTCAGGGATCTTCTCTTTCACCAACTCTCTTTTCCGTTTATATTAATGACTTGACAGGCGCTAATAATAATTCCCAATATCATTTATATGCTGATGACTTTCAAATCTACTTATCGTTTCATCCTTGTGAGATTTTTGAGGCAACTCGTAAGATTCAAGATGACCTTTATAGCATTCGCCAATGAGCAGTAGAGAATAAGTTACGACTGAACCCAGAAAAAACTAAGGCAATGCTAATTGGATCAAAACCCTCCCTTAATTCCCTTTCCTGTTATCCACTTCTTTATCTCAATAACGTTCCTATTCAGTTCACAAACTCTGTCAAAAACCTCGGAGTAGTACTCGATCAACATCTGTATTGGAATAACCATATTTCCCACCTTACCCGAAAAACCATCCCCATCCTCAAGCAGCTCCTAAGATTCCGTGAATTTTTCCCTCGCAATACCCGTCGATTGTTAGTATCTTGCATCATTTGCATGCCACTCATTAATTAATATATTTTGAGTGCTCTCCTTTATAATTATCAAAGCTTAATCATTGGCCCCATGATAACCTTCTGGAGAAGATAATTATTAATTAATTAATTAATTATATAAAAATACTCATTTATAAATTGTCAGGAGATTAAGTCCTGGCTGGCATCCCTGTATTTAGATAAATGCATGATCCGGACTCACACAGAGGACATAGCAGCTGTAAACTTTGTTTTGGGAAATGGCACAAAACACATTCACTTTAATCCTGTTCATGTTCATCAAAGTATTGAGGATTTTCAGTAACCCAGATGCAAACATTGTGATTATTAACTTTGCCTGATATGTGAATCATTACTTCATCACTGAAAATTAGGCGAGATAAAAAACTCTCATCGTCAGCAATTTACTCCTGGAAAAAATTGCAGATAGTTCATTCGTTCGTTCTTATCATTTTGTTTAAGAGCAGGTAACAACTGAAGTTTGAAAGGTTTCATCAATAAACTATGCCTAAAAACTTTCCAATTCGTTCATCGGCATCTATAATTCTTGACTCGCACTATGTACAGACTTATGAGGGCTATGGACGAAACTTTCTCTGATGCACTCGGTATTTTCATCTGAAATGTGAGGCTTGCCAGCGCTTTTTCGTTACACAAACAACCTGTAACACGAAACTGTCTATACCATCTAAAAATATTGTTATTAGATGGAGGATTTACTCTGTAATGGCAACTAAAATCCTGTTAAACCCAGATATATTCACTTTTTCCCAAACTCCAAAACAAAACGCCTTTTGTCGGGTTGCCATGATTTCATAAAACTATGACTTCTGGGATCTAGCAGTTTGAAGCAAAACTAAAGGTTTCCCTCTTTCAGTCAAACTCAATTTTACTGCGCTACATTCAAAACTACCTGAGCTGCGATTTTTCAAAACTCATATTCTTTTGTAGACTCCCTGTAGTATATGGAGAGGTATATAGTTTATCAGTTGATTTCATTATAATGGCTAAAATGTTCTGTGGGACCCAATAGCCGAGTGAGTTGGGGCGAGAGTCTCAGCGCGCTCATAAACAGAAGGTCGTGGTTTCAAATCCCACCTGGGCGAGTTAAAATTTATTTCGTGGCGGACCCACAAAATGAATCCTTGCCTTCCCACCCAGGCCAGTATAGGACTTCAAGTTTTGGGCTCAAAAAAAAAAAGTTCTTGTAAAATCATTGGATTATTATTATTTAATTATAACAGTATACTCCTTTTACAGGACTCTGAGTTCCCAACTTCCCTGAGTTCCCAGTTTAACTCTGTATACATTTTTGACTTTAGTGGGGCTGTATATTCTTTTAAGGATCCTCCCCCATATATTCAGAAATATATCTTGCTGCTTTGTAAGGGTCCACACCTCACTGCCATACAACACTACTGGACGAAGGACTGTCATTTATTTTCAATTCCATCTTTCAGGTCACGTCTTGATTCTAATGAATTTTCTTGAGAGACCAAACTCCTTTCAAAAGATTTGTTGTTTTGAAACATTTATTTATTTTTCTGCGACATTGGTCCCAAGAGATACCTTTCTTGGATGATACTAAGTACTTGGTTTTGTTTTTATTTACCTTGAGCCATATTTAAATTGCTGTGTTCACATTTTTTGAATGCCTGAGAATGTGCATATGATGTTGCCTCATCTATGGCCTCGTCCTCAGGATATATGATGGCTTGTTCTCTCCTGTCATAAATATGCTCATACTCGTCAGTACTTGTTTCCTTAGCTTAGCTCTTATAATTATTTTTAGCATCATATTGAATATGATAGGGTATAACGGCTCTCCTTGCCTCTCTCCTGTTTAAATTTACTTACCACAATTACTCTACTTGTGGATTGTTCAGCTTTGGGTGAATTGACTCAGTGCTGCACTGAGCATGGTAATCTTATATTATGCAATATAATGGCATAATTTATAATTTTCTTGTTGGCAGATATGCTGATTCACATCAAACAAGAAGAGATGCATGCTCTTGATAAAGGTAAGAAACGTTGATTTTTTTTTTTTTTTTTTTTTTTTCAATAGATGTGTTGGATTTAAGTGGGAATCAGTCAAGTACTAAAGAATTGTTCCTTTAACAACACTTTATTTTATGCTGATGTTTATAAAATTATGGCCATTGTCAAGGCTACAAAAACAATGTGTAAGTTAAAAAATAAGAAAATAAAAAAAAACAGAATACAGAAAATGATGAAATATAAATATAAATCATAAAAATTGTTAGTTTGAAAAAATTCAATCAAGATGTTATTGAAAATAAAATACAGCCTAATGAAAATAAAAATTAATATAAAACATATGCCCATTGAAAGAACAGTTTATAAAGTTCAAGTTAATGCTCAATGAAAACATCACACTTCATCAAAGTATTTTGATATTAAATAATTACTTTTTCTTTATATTATGGATGTTTCATTTGAATTTTCTGATTTCAAATCAGTTAATAGACATTGTTTGACTAATCATGCGCTTATCATTTTTCATATCCGAGCTATAAAATAAATTGTTGACAAGATTATCAATATGTTATGTCTTTTTTTTCCCAGCTCCTTGGGCCCATAGGGCAGCGGTAAGAAAAAAAAACACAAATATTATTTCCCCTTCTCAGATCCATTACCAATTTTCCTTCCCTGAACCTGAATAATCAACATATCACCTTCTGTTCCTCCGCTAAAAACTTAGCAATCATTATTGACCAAAACCTTTCCTGGAAGCCTCAAATAGCCCAAAAATCAATAGGAATCCTCAAATTATTTCATCGTTTCCACCATTCCCTTCCTCAATCCACACGAAAACTCCTAGTTTCCTTGTTCATTTTTCCTTACTTTGATTATGGGTGTGTGGTGTATGGGGGCCTCTCGAAGGTTCTTCGGGACAGATTACAATGAATCATGAACATTTTTATCAGATTTGTTTTCGGAATCCCCAAGACATTCCCATTTTTCGCACCTCTGGACTACCTTGGAGTGGTTCTGTCCATCCTCCCGTAGACCATATTTTCTGGAAATTTCCTGTACCATGTCATTAATAACCATTGCCCACCCAACATCTATAAGCTGTTGAAATTCAAGTCTTCCATCCACTTCCAACTCACAACAAGATCACGTTCCTCTGACCTATATACTCCCCTCCACCGAACAGCATTATGCCAACACTCCTTCCAAGCTCGATCCACAACCCTCTGGAACTCGATCCCTTCTGAAATTAGATATGCTTCTTCCTTAAGCTCATTCAAAACTCTCCTATTCCTTAAATCCCAGTTAGATGCCAATATGAGTGATAATTAAAAGTCAAGTTAATCAAACTCAGCATATCCGATGCCTATGAATTTGCCTTAATAAATGTATCATTGTATAAATTTAAATTCGATTTTCCTATTGACATTAGTTTCCCTAACAATAGTTTTTTTTTTCCCTCATATAAGTATATATACATGCCTTTGTATACATTAATTAACACCTATATCTATATAAGTTGGAAGCAGATGTGTGGTTATATGTTTTTATGTATCTGTAAATATTACGTCTTATCAACATTCAAGTAGTTCTTAAATTTTTTTTTATATATTTTTCGTTGCTATTCATTATTTGTTCTTTATTTTATTGATTTACTTGATATATTTCATTATTTTTCATTATTGTAATTATATAAACATATAATTATTATACCATTGTATTATTATTATTTCTTTTCTCTCTATATTACCTTTTATACATATTATCTTCGTTTGAAATTTACATCGCCAGACTATTAAACAACCTTATTATACATGTTTGTTATTCTTAGGGGACAAAATGTTCCAGAATATAGATTATTTTTTCATTTCATTTTATTGTATATATTTTTTTAAAAGTATGATAATAGTGTCATAGACACTTATAATTCATTGAGAGATCATCTTATCATTATCTTAGTATTTTATGTCTATAGATGCCAAGAATTTAACCAAAGAAGTAGAAGAGGAATTGAGTTTTTGCGGTACGAAAGCTAAAATAAACATGGATTTAAAAAAACTTGTAATTACTCACCTTCAAGTTAAGAAGCCATATCAAT
The DNA here is from genome assembly GCA_003667255.2 of Euschistus heros. Taxonomy (NCBI): domain Eukaryota; kingdom Metazoa; phylum Arthropoda; class Insecta; order Hemiptera; family Pentatomidae; genus Euschistus; species Euschistus heros. The sequence continues at coordinate 449,401 of RCWM02000145.1, forward strand.
GCTTTCACTGTGGCTATAAAGCAGCGACTTTACGTACTTTAAAAAATCACATAATGGCCCGTCATACAGGTGAGAAACCTCATCAATGTTCTTATTGTGACTATAAAGCTATAAATGCTTGTACGATAAGATTGCACACAATGGCCCGTCATACAGGTGAGAAGCCTTGTCATTGTCCTCATTGCGATTTTAAAACAGTAAAAAATAGTTCTTTAAAAAGACATATAATTGCCCGTCATACAGGGGAAAAACCTTATCGATGTCCTCATTGTGACTATAGAGCTATAGAACCTGCTCCTTTAAAAAAACACATAATGGCCTATCATACTAGTGAAAGGCCACATCAATGTCCTCAGTGTGATTATAAAACAGTAAAAATTGCTGCTTTAAAAAGGCATACAATTGCCTGGCATACAGGAGATAAACCTCATTCATGTCCTCATTGTGACTATAGATTTATGGAAGTTACTTCTTTAAAAATACACATAATGTCTCGTCATACAGGTGAGAAGCCGCATAAATGCCCTCATTGTGAATATAAAGTAGTGCAACAAATTTCTTTAAAAAAACACATAATGGCCCGCCATACTGGTGAGAAGCCTCATCAATGTCTTTATTGTCACTATAAAGCTACAGAAGCTAAAAGTTTAAAAAGACATATGATGTCCCGCCATACAGGTGAGAAGCCTCATCAATGTCCTCATTGTGACTATAAAACTGTTAATAACTCTTCTTTAAGAAGTCATATAAGGGTCGTCCATATAGGTGAGAAGCTGTATCCATGTCCCCATTGTAGTTATAAATTTGTAAAATTGAATTCTTTAAAAAACCATATGATGTCCCGCCATACAGGTGAGAAGCCTCATCAATGTTATCATTGTGACTATAAAACTGTTCATAAGTTTTCATTAAGAAGACATATAATGATCCACCATTTAGGTAAGAAGCCTCTTCAGTGTCCTTATTGTGACTATAAAACTTTTGATAAGTTTTCTTTAAAAGATCATTTAAGGATACGCCATACAGGTAAGAAGGTGCATCAATGTCCTTATTGTAAGTATAAAGTTGTAGATGTGATTTCTTTAAAAAAACATATAATGTTACGCCACACACCTGAGAAGTCGCATCATTGTCCTTATTGTGACCATAAAGCTGCACAAGTGACTTCTTTAAAAAAACACATAATGGCCCGCCATACAGGTGAGAAGCCTCATCAATGTTCTCAATGTGCCTATAAAACAATTACTAACAGTGATCTACAAAGACATATTATTGCCCGCCATGCTGGCAAGAAGCCTCATCAATGTCTTTATTGTGACTATAAAGCTACAACTACTACTGCTTTAAAAAAACATATGATGTTCCGCCATACAGGTGAGAAGCCCCATCAATGTTCTCATTGTGCCTATAAAACTGTTACTAAGAGTGGTCTAAAAAGACATGTAATTGCTCGCCATACTGATGTGAAGCCTCATCAATGTCTTTATTGTGATCATAAAGCTACAGATACTAATAAGTAAAAAAAGACATACGATTTCTCGCCATACAGGTGAGAAGCCTCATCAGTGTCCTCATTGTGACTATAAAGTTATAGCTATTGGTAATTTAAAAAAACATATAATGGCCCGCCATACAGGTGAAAAGCCTCATCAATGTCCTCATTGTGACTATAAAACTGCTAGTAAGAGTTCTGTAAAAAGACATATAATATCCCGTCATACAGATGAGAAGCCTCACCAATGCCCTTATTGTGATCATAAAACTGTTAAAATGAGTTCTTTAAAAAGACATATGATTGCTCGCCATGCTGGTAAGAAGACTCATCAATGTCATCATTGTGACTATAAAACTTTTCTTAAGTTTTCTTTAAAAAGACATATAAAGGTCTGCCATTTAGGTGAGAAGCTGCATCAATGTCTTCATTGCAGGTATAATTTTGTACATGTGACTTCTTTAAAAAAACATATGATGTCCCACCATGCAGGTGAGAAGCATAATTAAACCACAGAAATTAGTTGAGATATATGTGGCTGTATATTATGTACTGAATTTACAGTTTTATTTTGTTTCTATCGCAAATTTGGAAATATACATCTTATTATTATTGGATTTATACAACCTCGACCAAAAGTATCAGGCACCCACATGTTTCTCTATGACTATAAATTGATAGAAAGAGATAAAGAAGAAATGCCCTGTTAAGAGAATCCTTTATATCAACACACCTAATGAAATGTAAATTTTTAAGTCCGTATTACTTTTCCAAGGGATGTATGTTCTTTTTAATAAAATGTTAACATTCTAAAGAAATTAAAAAATTTTTAGTTTAATAACTTGTAATTTGTATTAAAATAAATAGATAATTAATAAGACCTTCAAAAAAAGTTTTCAAATGTTATGTAATTTCTTAAACATAAGTATATTAATAGCTGAACTGTTTGAAAACAAACATTGTAATAGTAGCTTATAGTAAATATTGGTTTTTATTATTAATTTAATTTAATTAAAATTGTATTATTGGTTTTATCATTCAAAAGGAATGATAAAATTAATAGAATATTCAATTATAGTCTACAGGTCTAGAGAGAATGGTGGTTGAGTTCAGTCAACTCTCACTTACTCGAATTTCACGGGACTAATTTTTCTTTGAGTAACGTGTAGTTCGACTTAGGTATAGTTAGAGTTATAGAGGTAATTTTAGATTAAATTCAACTTAAAGAGGTTACGAGATATAGAGGTAAACATAAAAATATCGTGTTCCAGAGGTAAAGAATAGTCTAATCAACAGTATACATTCATAGTAAAAAACTAGCAGAAACATTAAAATTAACACACTACAGATTAAAATAGTCCCTGATCTTCTTCTGACTGATGGCATCATGTTTTTCTATAAAAACAATCGTTAGAGGTAAAATATAACCTTTAAATTATTTCGAGTTATGTATGGTTATTATTCTCGGCTTAGACAGGGTTTTCCAAGAAGATTGAAAACAATTTGAGATATCGAAAATTTCGAGTTAACGAGAGTCAACTGTATTATTAATATATATGCACATATTTTGAAGCATTTGGAATCAATTTGATTTATATTTATTTTGCCTTAAATACATATTTTTAATAATAAAATTTTAAGTTTGTTACTGGTCTATCTTTTGGTACATCATATATTTTTGTGAAATGTAGATATTATGTAAGAAATAAAAAATAAATAAATAAAAACAGAAATGTCTATGACACTCCTCCCATTCTTTTTTCCCGCCTGAAAAAAGGCCGCACCCTGAGGCCCTTTCCTCGGTTAGTGATGAGTCGTTTTGGGTGGAAAGAAACGTGTAACTGGTTCCAGCTTTGAACCTTTTTGGAACGGAAAGAATCACCTAAGTTATTATATCTAATAATACCTTGATAACCAATGCCGTATGATCTCCGGTCTCGTTCCCTCGGTATAGTAGAGTGTAGATTGCTTCTCTCTTTTTTGTCATTCCGGCTGCTTTGAGACGTTCGGTGGGCTCCTCTCCATCAAGTGCAATTTTTGTCCTTTCCCTTTCCCGCTCTGTCTCTCACTCTCTCACCCTCTTTGTTTTGCTGTTATTTCATCATTTTTTTTTTCCATGCTTTAAGTTTGTTTATGTAATTCTTTTGTATAGTTAATTACAGTATCATTTTTGTATATAAAATTATCTTCACACTATTAGTTCTAAGACGTAAATATATTTTTGTCTGTAAGATAATATAGACAATAAAAAATCTATCAATCAATTTCTCTGTTCCTCTTCCTCCTTTGTTTTTTTTTTTTTAAATTCGAACCAACCATGAAAACGTGGTTTTTGTTTCAGAAATGTAATTAAAACTTATTCTTTTATTATGTTTTCACTTTTATAGAGATGATATTTGAACGAAACAGAATGGTAAGTAGTTAGTAGTAGTGATGGGTCGTTCTGGGTGTAATGGAACCTACTTACGATGCACTTTCGTTCCATCCCTTGTTGTGTCTTCAGGATGTTAACCTCTTTCTTCTATTTTACAATTAAAAATTTTATAGTTACTATAATATTCGGAAGGTTTTAATAGCTAATTATAGTTATTTTAAAAAATGTTTACTTTTAAAATAGTTTTATTCATCAACAATTTTTTTTCCAAATATGAAAATCAAACAGAAAATCTTTACAGATTTATTCTGGAAAATAAACTTAAAAAATAGAAGTTTTAAAAGATTTTTTATTTTTATTTTTTTTTATTTATTGAAATTTACAACTGTACAATATATACATGCATCTAGTAAATGTGTTCATAACAATTGCAATAACATGTAAAAACTTGAAAAGAACTACTCATCAGTAGCGCTTCAATTAAAATTCTACACTATAAGACCTCTAGGCCATCTTCTTTTTAGACACCTCGGTGGATTATCGGAAATGGAGTGAGAAGCAAGTTGAGAGACTATTGGATTAGTGTGGTCATGGAGTTTACTATGAACGGATAGGTATCTGTTTATATGGGGCATTAATATCTTTATGGATAAGTTTATTTGTAACAAAGTAAGTAGCATTAAGGATTTTGGATTAGAAAAGGGGTCCAAATGGGAAAGTGATGCGAATACACAGACTACAAATGAGAGTAGACCACCTAGCCCATCCTTCCCAACTCAAGCTCTCACCTCCACTCACTGCTAGTGATAGACCCTGTACAACCGAGTAATCCCTGCTAAGGTTGTGGTAATTAATCCCTTTGGTGCCATGGATCGGTGAACAGGTGAAAGATGGTGGTCTTGTTGAGGTAATTAGAGACCCGGATCAGCAGGATGCAGTGTGCTGGCAGCGGGACACATGACAGGGTTGGTGGCGGAAGAGCTTTTGTTAAAAGTCAACGTCGGAGTCCACAGATCTAATCAGTTGATATACTGCGAACGGGTGGAAGAATCTCGTAACTCCTGATTAGAGGACTCTTCTAAGGGTAGGAAACTAAGCACAAATCCCTTGTCCTCCAGGTTGGGAGTCGGGCCTGGGGCTAACACCCCCACCCTTGAAAAAAATCACAATCGTTATGAAACCCTAGAAAGAAAAGCTGGATGTAACTAAAAACGGAACTTCGACTGCACATTTGCAATATGGAATGTGAGGACGATGTTAGAACCTGGGAAAATGGTTGAAATAGCAGAAAAAATGACTAAATATAACATTGGCGCCGTAGTCCTGCAAGAAATGAGATAGAGTGGCCAGTGCAGAATAGATTACAAAGAGTACTCGGTGCTATATAGCGGGGCAAAGAAGACTGGCCTCAGGGGAACTGGGTTCCTCATCACAAAAAACATAAACTGCTGCCTTGTTTTGTTCGAACCTATTAGTGATAGATTGTGCAAGGTAAGATTGAAAGGAAAGTTTAGAAATCTGACTCTATTTTCGGTATATACACCCACGGAAGAGAAAGATGATGAGGAGAAGTACGCTTTTTATCAGTTATTAGAGCGCACAGTTCAAACGACTCCTAGGTATGATGCTATAGCGATTATGGGGGATCTAAATGCTCAGGTGGGAATGGAAAGCTTTACACAAATGGTAGCTGGTAAGAACTCTTTGCATGAAACAACCAATGAAAATAGTGGCTATTCGTCAGTTAGCCGAAGCCAACAACATGATTATAAAGAGTACCTGCTCTCCCTATAAGAACATTCACACGTGAACATTGAAAGCACCTAATGGTTCTCATCCCAAAAAACATATGATGTTCCGCCATACAGGTGAGAAGCCCCATCAATGTTCTCATTGTGCCTATAAAACTGTTACTAAGAGTGGTCTAAAAAGACATGTAATTGCTCGCCATACTGATGTGAAGCCTCATCAATGTCTTTATTGTGATCATAAAGCTACAGATACTAATAAGTTAAAAAGACATATGATTTCTCGCCATACAGGTGAGAAGCCTCATCAGTGTCCTCATTGTGACTATAAAGTTATAGCTATTGGTAATTTAAAGAAACATATAATGGCCCGCCATACAGGTGAAAAGCCTCATCAATGTCCTCATTGTGACTATAAAACTGCTAGTAAGAGTTCTGTAAAAAGACATATAATATCCCGTCATACAGATGAGAAGCCTCACCAATGCCCTTATTGTGATCATAAAACTGTTAAAATGAGTTCTTTAAAAAGACATATGATTGCTCGCCATGCTGGTAAGAAGACTCATCAATGTCATCATTGTGACTATAAAACTTTTCTTAAGTTTTCTTTAAAAAGACATATAAAGGTCTGCCATTTAGGTGAGAAGCTGCATCAATGTCTTCATTGCAGGTATAATTTTGTACATGTGACTTCTTTAAAAAAACATATGATGTCCCACCATGCAGGTGAGAAGCATAATTAAACCACAGAAATTAGTTGAGATATATGTGGCTGTATATTATGTACTGGATTTACAGTTTTATTTTGTTTCTATCGCAAATTTGGAAATATACATCTTATTATTATTGGATTTATACAACCTCGACCAAAAGTGAGGCACCCACATGTTTTTCTATGAGTATAAATTGATAGAAAGAGATAAAGAAGAAATGCCCTGTTAAGAGAATCCTTTATATCAACACACCTAATGAAATGTAAATTTTTAAGTCCGTAATACTTTTCCAAGGGATGTATGTTCTTTTTAATAAAATGTTAACATTCTAAAGAAATTAAAAAAAATTTTAGTTTAATAACTTGTAATTTGTATTAAAATAAATATATAATTAATAAGACCTTCAAAATAAGTTTTAAAATGTTATGCAGTTTCTTAAACATAAGTATATTAATTGTTTGTAAATGTGATTTCTTTAAAAAAACATATGATGTTATGCCACACACCTGAGAATCACATCAATGTCCTCATTGTGACTATAAAGCTGCCCAGGTGACTTCTTTAAAAAGACATATAATGGCCCGTCATACTGGTAACTTTTTTTTTTTTTTTTTTTTTTTTTTTTCCACATTGCAGTAACCCTGCAATGGATGCATGTTTTCTATGCGTACCATCTCTCGACATAACGCGTATTATCATTAATATTTGTACAAACATGTTCAGTTATATATATTGCAAAAATATTTTAAAATAATATAGAGATTAATATGAAATATAAACAATAATTACTTAATGGTATTAGAAGTTAATTAATAAATCCAATTAAAAAATAAATAAATAAGTAAAAAGTGAAGCCAAACAAAAAATAAGTAAATAAATAAATAAAATAAAATAAAAATAATGTATATAAACTAATAGAGGTAGAATTTTTATATATATATATATATATATATATATATATATATATATATATATATATATATATATATATATATATAGATAGATATTATAGGTATTAGATATTAGATTATCTATTTATGATAGATATGTATAGCTATACTGGTAACTTATTGATAGTAAAAAATTAAAAAAAAGAAGTAAATATTATGTTGTAAAATATAATTTAATGTAATAGTAAATAAATATTTGTTTGAAAACAAAAATAGTAATAGTAATTTTAACTTATAGTAAATATTGGTTTTTATTATTAATTTTATTTTATTAAAATTGTATTATTGGTTTTATCATTCAAAAGGAATGATGCAAATTAATAGAATATTCAATTATATAATCAATAATCAATTATAAGAATAAGTCAATTATAAGTAGGTCTACTTGTCTTGAAAGAAGGTTTTTTTTTTTTGGCTTTGTGTATACCCACATCTGCCACATAAAATATATTCCTTTTTTTATTATTTATCAATATTTCGATTTGATTTTGAAGGATATACCGAACAGTGATGCCCAGCACCTCCAAATATTTAGTATTTGATACAAGTTGGCTCACCTTTGTGGGGAGCGGTACCTTGTTGCAGACCAGTGCTTCCATTAGCTTTTCTCTTCCTTTTTCGTATACTTTACATGCAAATATTACATGATCTGGGTCAGCTACTGTAGTATTACCACAGCTGTAACTATTGTTTATAATCCCAATTTTATGTAGATGGTAGGGGAGGTGGTTGTGGTTGAATCTTTATTTATCCAGAAGCACTGTCATTACTTCCTTAGCTTCCTTAAAGTCGTTATTTACTCCATATACCATGATGTCATTCGCGGATTGTGAAATCTTTATATTTTTAGTTTATAATTTTTTCAGTGATGCTGTATAAATTGAAAATAATAATGGGCTCAAAACAGCTCCTTGTGGCAGACCTGCAACGATTTCTCTCGGACCTTGTATTTCCTCTCCTACTTGAAAATAAATTATTCTTTTTTCTATTATGCCTAACACTGTACTTGTTAGTTTGCTCGGAATTTTTTCTCTCGCCATAACTTCTTTTAGAATTTTAATATTTAAATTATTGTATGCGTTAGCTAGGTCGACGAATACTGCTATCGTAGTTTTATTTTTGGTCGTTTTGTTGAAAATCGCTAAGAACTGTGGCGATGTTACCGAACGTGCTATGGCCTCTCCTAAATCCGTGTTGAAAGTCCGGAATTATTTTACGTTCTTCTAAAAACCATTCCAGCCTCTTTTGAATCATCCGTTCAAATGTTTTGAAAAGATAGGAAGATAAGACAATAGGTCGATAAGGCGTAGATTTTTCTGGGGGTCAATCCATTTCAAATCACCCAATTTAAATATAATTTGTTGCTCAACATTTTTTATTTTCCTGATTATTTTATCATGGATTCCCTATGGGTAGACATTAACAAAACTCCAATTAAAAAAAATTATAAGCCATATTTTTTATTTGACAGCCATTTTAAAATGACGATTTAGTGAATTTTATGAAAAATTGGGGTTTGCGGAAAATGTAATTGCGAAGTCATTTTTAAAGATATCAGAATAATTTAAAAACTAGTGTGTTCAGGATGAAATGACCTTCAAAAGTACATTATTTTAATTTTTAAAATGACTAATGGACCTGGTTCGCTTTTGAAATCCTATTGGCTATTTCTTGGTCAATCCTGCCAGATCTATCTTCGATCGAATATTCCATTGCATAATTCGCACTGAGTCGTCAATCATATTCGTATTAAATTGTTTATTTATTTTTTTTTTTTTTATATATTTCTTATTTTATCCTAATTCAATTATTTTTCTTATTATTGTCTGTCATTCCATCTCAGGGTTGTTTTGATAATCCATGCTTAAGTTTTCTACAGTATCGAGGTTTTCTTGAACTAAATTGGACAAACTATATCCGATTTTGTCTATAATTTATTTTTTCGTAATTTATTTTTCTTGTATTTCTCGTGAAATTTTACTTAATATTGTCTTACATTTTTCGGCTTCTGTCGTTTTCCATGGATTGCAAATCTCGATTGATTCTGACTTCTTAGGTATAATCTCCCGAGAGACCTGATTCCGCGGGGGGGGGGGGTTAATATAGTGGGGGTCTTAACTAGTGTTTTTCTATATATTTTTTCGTTTTTTCGACGGTTAGGGTTTGGTGCTAAAGGTGTGAAAGCTTCATTTTCTTGATCTTCCTTTATAGCCGAGTCAATGAGTACTGAAATGAGGAGTGTAGAGTGCATGGAATATGCGATAATTTTTGACTTCATAGCTTCGTTAGGTGTAGTTAGAAGGTAAACATACTAAAAGTCCCCGCCCCACAGTGGGGCGATACTACAGTAATGTTGGACATTAGGGAAAAAATAAAACTTTTAATTTGGGATTTTTTTTATATTGTTAGTAACAAATAAACCTTTCTCAATTGAGCAGATTGGTTTTTACCCATATTATTGCAGTGGGTTTTACATAAAGCCTTACTATAATTGCTATGTCAAAAAAACTCTTGGCTTATTAAATTGATCCTGAACTGTTGTTTCATTTTATAAATTATTGTTACTTTCTGTACACAATAAGGGTATTATAATAAATCAAAATCTGGCATAAAATGTTTTCAAAAATTTCCCCCTTTTTTTTTTTTTTACATGGATCAGAAAATAATATTATTTAATTGATTTCGCAAATCGCTTATATTTGCTTTAAAAAAATACCATTTGGAACGCATTCAGGAGTGTATTGTCTTATTTATGGCGTCGTCAGATCTTGCATTAACTTGCCTATTCATTAGATTTTTTATTTTTAGTATTTTAATACCCAAGCGCCTTTATTGACATTTTAATTCCATTAGTCGTTGCTTCTATTTATTATTTGATTATTTTCTTTAAATGTGAACTAAGAATGAGCCTGACGTCTCGCACTGCGACACAATTGAAATTAAAACAAATGAAGATTTATTTCAATTTTTTAGATCCAAAAATAATAATTTTAAGGATTTCGACACGGCTTTGAAAAAATGGACTGACTTGGTTTTGCGATTACAAATAGTGCGAAAAACGGTTTGCGGGAGAAATTAAGGAATGGTGCAATAATTTTCAACTTGAATGGAATGCTACAAATAGATCATAGAACCGAGAAAAATCACGGATGGCTTGGAAGGGATCTAATTTTTCCAGAGGTATGTTTTCAAGAACTTCTATCTTCATCCCCCCTCCAGGTATTTCTACTAGATTAAAATCATTTGAGCATTTCTCAGTAAGAAAAAAACGGAGAAGAACCCAAGATTTCAGAAATTGTTCTAATGAAGTATTTAACTTCGTCCTTTAAAAAAATTCAAATCTGTATATTATCTTTATGTTTTTGATTTTATGCAGAACTATCCAGAATATATTGATCAATCAAATAGGAAAATCTCAACATAGACAAGAAAAATGTTTTGGTCTCTACGCCTGATATTGAAAAGTTTACAAGAGAAACGGCTGAGATATTTGTGGATTTATGTGGGTGGTATTACACACCAGTACCAGATCACAAACTGTTAATACATGGCCGGGAAATTGTAACCATGCTATTGTACCAATTCGTATGCTGTCAGAAGATGCTCAGGAGACTAACATTATTAATTCAGACCCTTTGATACCACATATAAGGCCAACACTTAACAACTAATTGTAGAGTGCTAAACAATGCTTCTTTAAAAATAACCTCTTCAGAAGAAAAAGAACTTAAACCTAATTGAAAAAAAAAAACTTGAAATTTTTGAAATATAAATTCTTTCAGCTAAAAATTCTCATTATTAAATTAAATATATCGAATTTTAAAAATTTTTACTTTTAGATATATTTTTGTTTATAGTTTTAGTTTTTTTTTTGTTTTGTTTTTTGCGTTTGTGAAGTTCGATTTATTAAAAAATAAAAATTTACAAAACATATGTTGATATTATGTGTTTACAAATCATTACAAACCACAATGCTCTATTTAGCAAGAGATACATAATATGTTTGTACAGATTTAAAAGCCATCCTACCGGTTAAAATCATACCGAAATTGGCTAAATTGATTAAATCGATGATCATGTAGATCAATGGAGCATTCGATATGCTTTAAAATGACACCAGAAGCAATACTCTAGGACCAGTAGAAACGGAGATATTAAAGAATGTCCGGCAAACCCTATCACTCGCCCCACTGTGCGCCCTTGGGGAGTGAGCTAACGGTGGGGGAAGGGGAGAAGTTCAATTGTTTTGGTTTTTCGATTATATCTCGAAAACGGTTGATTCTAAAAAAATATGTTTCAAATAAACATGAAAGGTAATTAAATTTCCTATAAAATTGATTCTATATAAATTTGTCGTAATTCTAACTGTTTACGAGATATTCGTCAATCGGTGATTTTCGGGAAAAAACAAATGTAACCTGACTTTTTGTCAAGCTTTTGTTTCTAGTTCCTTCCACAATCGTTTCTCGGAAACAACGTCAGAATCAAAATTGTAGAAAATTAAATTTACTTTAATTTTATATATACGTTTTTGGTATTTGAAGCAAATGTTTAACAAAAAGTGAGGTCAACATTTTCTTTATTTCTAAAATTATCTATTATTAAAAATGGATAATTTTAGATGCGTAAGATTGTTCAGTAATTTTTTTTATATTTTCTTCTTTTAGTTTTTTGAATATTTCACATACTTTACTATTTGCGAGGTTTTTTTTTTTTTTTTTTTTTTTTTTTTTTTTTTTTTTTTTTTTCCTCCCACAATGAACACATACTGGATCTCGGTTGGAATTTGGACAGTCCTGACATCTTTGTTTCCCTCTACATTGAGCAGCCGAGTGATTAAAGCGAAGACAATTAGTGCATTGCCTGATTTGTGGAATATGCGGTTTAACCTGACAGAAACTCCCATAAATTGTAATAGAATCTGGAATTTTTTGTCCTCTGAAAGTTATCACGCTAGTTGAGAGTGGTGTGATTTTTATTGTTTCGTTTAAAGTTCCATACGTTTTCATTCTTTCTACTTTTATTGGGACTATTATAGATTGCATGTTTTCTAATATTTCTTCGTCGGTTAAATTTAAATCTACATCACCGATGACACCCGTTTTTTTAACAAAAAAGTCTGGGATATATACGAATAAATTTTCCTTTTTTAATATTTCGCATTCGAATATTTAGCTATTTCTTTAGTAGAACATGTAATTTTTATTCGATTTCGGCCAGCTATTCGAATTTCTAATATGGTGTTGTTATGGAATTTTTTATATTGGATAAGCCATTTTCCAAATAGCACAGGATGAGCATTTCCTAGATTTTTCTCACTGCTTTCAGTAAATACCATAAAAGAACCGTAGTCTTCGGGGCCTTATCTATTATGAATGAGATTTTTATCTTAAGTCAATTCGTCTTTTTCCCCTTTCACTAATGATTTCGTTTTTTCCTTTAATAATTACTTTTGCGTGAGTTTAGCTGAATTACTAATTATTGATCTTTTGTTACTATTATTAGATTTAATATAAGTTGTTTCCCTCATTACCTTGTCAAAGCTGTCTGTTTTTAAAGGATCCAACTTTATATTAGCCTGGTTGGCGTATAATTTTTCATTAGCATTATTATCAGAGATGGGGGGGGGGGGGAGACCAGGGACACCGTTCACCGACATCATTTCGCTTTGGCTTCCCTCCTGGCAATTAATCAATGTTAACAGATGAAAAATAAAAAAATAAAAATGAAAATGAAATGATACTCGTAAAGTTTCTACTTATTAGTTGTCCGCAAACAGCCGGTAATCCCTAAGAGCACATGTAAAACACGTCTTTATCGTTTGGGTTTGACTGAGCGACTGAGAATGGAGGTTGAGGCAGATACATCTATTACAGTCGACTCTCGCTTAATCGGATTTCACGGGACTAATTTTTCTTCGAGTAACGTGTAGTTCGACTTAGGTACAGTTAGAGTTATAGAGGTAATTTTAGATTAAATTCAACTTAAAGAGGTTACGAGATATAGAGGTAGACGTAAAAATATCGTGTTCCAGAGGTAAAGAATAGTCTAATCAACAGTATACATTCATAGTAAAAAACTTAAAAACTCATAGTAGAAACATTAAAATTAACACATAACACATTACGGATTAAAATATTCCCTATTCTTCTTCTGTCTGATGGCATCCGTTAAAACAATTGTTAGATGTAAAATATAACCTTTAAATTATTTCGAGTTATGTATGGTTATTATTCTCGGCTTAGACAGGTTTTTCCATGGGGATTGAAAACAATTCGAGATATCGAAGATTTCGAGTTAACGAGAGTCAACTGTATTATCAATATGTACGCACATGTTTTGAAGCATTTGGAATCAATTTGGTTTATATTTATTTTGCCTTAAATACATATTTTTAATAATAAAATTTTAAGTTTGTTACTGGTATATTTTTTGGTACATCATATAGTTTTGTGAAATGTAGAAATTATGTAAAAAATCAAAATATAAAAAAATAAATACATAATTAAAAAACAAAAAAATATCTGACACTCCTCCCAATATTTTTTCCCGCCGGATGAATGAGTTTGTGTCTGTCCAGGAAAGCGCACACTGAGGCCCTTTCCCCGGTTGGTGATGAGTCGTTTTAGGTGGAATGGAACGTGGAAATGGTTCCAGCATTGAACCGTTTTGGAATGGAAAGAGTTTTCCAAGTTATTATATCCGATAATACCTAGATAACCAATGCCAAAAGATCTCTGGTCTCATTCCCTCGGAGTAGTAGAGTGTAGATTGCATCTCTCTTTTCTGTTGTTCCGCCTGCTTGAGACGTTCGGTGGGCTCCTCTTCAACAACCACAATTTTTGTCCTTTCCTTTCATGCTCTGTCTCCCTATCTCTCTCCCTCTTTGTTTTACTGTTATTTCATTTTTTTTTCCATGCCCTAAGTTTGTTTATATAATTATTTTGTATAGTTAATTACAGTTTAATTTTTGTCTGTAAGAACATTTCTCACATCCTAATTGCATCGACCTATTTCGCTTTTAATAAAAGCAGAAAAAAAATTTGACCCTCTTCAAGGCGGATGAAATTTTTTAACCGATTATTGGTAACTTTTCTTTTGATGTATATAAATGAAAAAAATCGATGAACAAAAGCTATTTGATAAGTTGGAAAATCCGAAATGCATTTAGATGTTCAACTTGAGTTTGAAACCAGTTAGAAAAATGAAATCGAACACATTTCAAGCGTATTACCACTCTATATTTTGGGTAACAATATGAAATTGATGCGTTTAACAGCCTAACCGTAATTCAAGTTTTATCGATTTAAAAAAGAAAAAAAAAAACTGCTTACCATTTGGTAAGGCAAATTTTTAGGTTGCGATTTTTTATTTTTCTATTTAGATGAAATTTCGTATTTAAGGTTCTTTTATATGCCGTATTAGAATCTAACGCCCTTTTTTGGGTACAAAAATCTATAAAGGTAGTTTGCTTGAAGATCTAATAATTTTTTTTAGACTTTAATTAACTGAAACTAAAATCTATGTGACGGCTGTATTTTCTTTAAATTACTCAAAAATAGAACATTTTGATGCAAGAATTATATCGATAACATCTTTTAAACTTGAGATATGAAATAAATTAGTTTAAATCTATTTCATTTGTTTTTTCTCGGCTTCTAGGGCCAATAAGTCAATTGGTAAAATACCTTCTAATATTTTTTTTGATCAAGAACCTCCAAAGAAATTGCCAATAAGATTTCTGAGAGACTAAGTGTGTCCTCCCTGGAGTTGATATTGACACAATTATTTGTGATAAAATCAACACTAATTTATTCATACAATAATTAACTCAATTATTTATGAAGTAACAAATGTAAAATGTCAATTTTTAGACAAAAAACAAACTCTTTGTGTATTAAGGAAACAAAAAAAAGATTAATGACATTTTAGAAAAAACAAAACTAAAAAAAGATAGACAGTAGACAGGTTCTAGTGGTGGTCAGCCTGGCTACCATTTTATCATAACAAATAGTAGCAATGAGGAATGTTAAGGAGCAGCTCGCAGGCGCCCTCAAGTTTCTTCTCACTAATGGCTATCAACGTAGTGTAAGAGTTAGATCTTGTTTCAACTGTCTCCGCTAATTCAGTATTCAGAAAGAATCCTTCACAAGAACATCAATAAACTCACTTGCTTGTATATTATAATCTTAGCACTCTGCTTTATAAGTTAGTTGTTTGTACTTCTGCAAAAC
This sequence comes from Euschistus heros, assembly GCA_003667255.2. NCBI lineage: Eukaryota > Metazoa > Arthropoda > Insecta > Hemiptera > Pentatomidae > Euschistus > Euschistus heros. The sequence continues at coordinate 464,915 of RCWM02000145.1, forward strand.
CTTGAAAAACCTCAGCTACCATTGCTTTAAGGCCAAGATTTCTTTATACCTAAACTATGAAATTTCTTAGTTAATGAAGTTTATGATGATTATTTGCTTTATTTTTATCTTTATAATTTTAGGCTATTTTCTACTTGATGTATTATTTTTACTGCTGAGTCTTTATTAAATTTAAAGTTATTTTAATTTAGATTTATAGCGAAATTTGAATGTTGGTTCTTATTATTGTATGCTCTTATATGTTCTTTTTACTCTCTGTTTTAATGATCGTCCAGTTTTTCCTGTGTATTTAGCTTCACAGTCATAATTCTAAAATGAAAAATGGAGGGTTGTGGAATGATCAAAGTCGGACTGTTCAATACTGTGAAGTTTTGCCTATATTTTTTTGTTTAGTGTTGAGGCTTTTTTGACACGCTCTAGCTCTGTTGGTGTAGATCGAATTGAAAAGACAGTTTCCTTATCAGAAATTTAACAGATCAGAGCAACACCATCAGAGATAGAGCCTGTCAAAATGTTACATTTTTGGCTGAGAAAAAAATTTTACAGCAAAAAAGTGTAGACCCCCAACCAAAAAGTATGTAAAAAAAGCAAACTATAAATTAACTGCTGTGTCGCAGTATTGAACTTTCTGACTTTGATCATTCCTTTCCACAACCCTTCATTTACTATTACTGTTCTACAAGTATCATTTTATAAATTAAGAATATTAGAGTTTTTGGTTAATATTCAAAAATAAAATATTGTGTGAATATTTGGCTTATAAAGGAACAATCACACCCTTCATGAACTTAAAAGACTGTGCAATGTGGAACTAATGGGTTAGATAAAATGATCGTTTTTGTTTGTTTTTGAACTTCTAATTGTAGTTCTCTGTTGTTTATATTTGGGAGCTACAAATTGAGATTAGAAATTCATGTTTGATCCAATCTGAATCATTAGCCAAACAGCGTGTCTCCTATCTGAGCTCGCTACTTCTTTAACTTTCCTTTGTTGACTATTATAATAAAGTAAAAAGTTTTGCTCTCCATTATTGGAAAGAGAAGTTTTCATTCTGGACTATGTAACATATCAGTCTGGTGACATTCTGGCAATATGACCAATCCAGCTAAGTCATCAGCATCCAAGTCCACTTGTTTTGTGGATTTGGGAATGAGGATTCTTAAAATGAAAGGACAGTGAGGAACTGGTTCCAATAATTTAATGAAGGTGACGTTAGCCTTGAAAGGTAATCAGAATTACGGCATCCCTAGTCATGAGTATACAGGTTGGTAGAATGTTATTCAATAGGAGTATTCAGCTATTTGCATATGCTGGCGACATCGATTTAGTATGCAGTTCTGTGGATTCAGTTGAAGAGATGTTTGTTAATTTAGAAAGATCTGCACGTCAAATGGCTCTGGGAGTCAATGATAAAAGGACAAAATATATGTGCACTGGGCCAAAACAACCAGATGAAATCACTGGTTATGTTTTCACGTTTGAAACCGCAACAATAATATGCAATCTGATTTAAAAAGAATAGTTGTGGCCAATAGGTGGTATTTTGAGTGTTTTTAGGAAATAAATAGATGTCATTCAGCATATTAAGGTCAGCAGGCTTCAGTGGGCAAACATATTGCCATGTTGTTCATACAGAAGACCCTGAAAAAGTTAATGGAAGACTGGATCCACCACACGCTCAGAATCGGCAGATTCAAAATCAGATAGTGAGTGATAGTGTTGCTGATGATGCTAGGTTCCGTCACCGTTTTGTCACCCACCTAGGTGCGACAATTTGGAGACCTGCAGCGTAAGATGAGACAGATAGATGAGCTAGCTATTTACATAGCTAAGTTAGATGAGGCCAAGACTTAGCTATGGGTTTTATTGCTTAGTAGTAGTACTAGTAGTAGAAGAAATTCAAATCTTGATTTTTACAGTCATTTTTGTTTTCTGTTAATCTAATTATAAAGTTCATTCAGTAATTATTAGGCAAATACAGGGTGTCTGCGAAAGAATATCGGAGTTATGAAATTCTATATTCAGAAAAGTAATCAACTTAGAAAATTGAAAAAAATGTAAAAATAAAAGGTTAGGTTTCATCATTTTTTTTTTTTTTTTTTTTTTTTATTATTATTATTATTATTAACACAGACATTTGATAAGTCTACCACTGGAAACATTAACCGAATTCGCCCTGTTCTTCAAATTGAGGGAATAGCCATGTTTGCAGCATTTCGAGATATCTTTCTCCATAAGCTCAAGTATAAGAAAAGAATGGGCTGTAAACTTTGTTTTGGGAAATGGCACAAAACACATTTAATCCTGTTCATGTTCATCAAAGTATTGAGGATTTTCAGTAACCCAGATGCAAACATTGTGATTATTAACTTTGCCTGATATGTGAATCATTGCTTCATCACTGAAAATTAGGCGAGATAAAAAACTCTCATCGTCAGCAATTGACTCCTGGAAAAAATTGCAGATAGTTCATTCGTGCGTTCTTATTATTTTGTTTAAGAGCAGGTAACAACTGAAGTTTGAAAGGTTTCATCAATAAACTATGCCTAAAAACTTTCCAATTCGTTCGTCGGCGTCTATAATTCTTGACTCGCACTATGTACAGACTTATGAGGGCTATGGACGAAACTTTCTCTGATGCACTCGGTATTTTCATCTGAAATGTGAGGCTTGCCAGCGCTTTTTCGTTACACAAACAACCTGTAACACGAAACTGTCTATACCATCTAAAAATATTGTTATTAGATGGAGGATTTACTCTGTAATGACAATTAAAATCCTGTTAAACCCAGATATATTCACTTTTTCCCAAACTCCAAAACAAAACGCCTTTTGTCGGGTTGCCATGATTTCATAAAACTATGACTTCTGGGATCTAGCAGTGTGAAGCAAAACTATAGGTTTCCCTCTTTCATTCAAACTCAATTTTACTGCGCTACATTCAAAACTACCTGAGCTGCGATTTTTCAAAACTCATGTTCTTTTGTAGACTCCCTTGTAGTATATGGATAGGTATATAGTTTATCAGTTGATTTCATTATAATGGCTAAAATGTTCTTGGGGACCCAATAGCCGAGTGAGTTGGGGCGAGAGTCTCAGCGTGCTCATAACCAGAAGGTCATGGGTTCAAATCCCACCTGGGCGAGTTAAAATTTATTTCGTGGCGGACCCACAAAATGAATCCTTGCCTTCCCACCCAGGCCAGTATAGGACTTCAAGTTTTGGGCTCAAAAAAAAAAAGTTCTTGTAAAATCATTGGATTATTATGATTTAATTATAACAGTATACTCCTTTTACAGGACTCTGAGTTCCCTTTTTGTTTTAACTCTGTATACATTTTCGACTTTAGTGGGGCTATATTTTCTGCTAAGGATCCTCCCCCATATATTCAGAAATATATCTTGCTGCTTTGTAAGGGTCCACACCTCACTGCCATACAACAATACTGGACGAAGGACTGTCATTTATTTTCAATTCCATCTTTCAGGTCACGTCTTGATTCTAATGAATTTTCTTGAGAGACCAAACTCCTTTCAAAACATTTGCTGTTTTGAAACATTTATTTATTTTTCTGCGACATTGGTCCCAAGAGATACCTTTCTTGGATGATACTAAGTACTTGGTTTTGTTTTTATTTACCTTGAGCCATATTTAAATTGCTGTGTTCACACTTTTTGAATGCCTGAGAATGTGCATATGATGCTGCCTCATTTATGGCCTCTTCCTCAGGATATATGATGGCTTGTTCTCTCCTGTCATAAATATGCTCATACTCGTCAGTACTTGTTTCCTTAGCTTAGCTCTTATAATTATTTTTAGCACCATATTGAATATGATAGGGTATAACGGCTCTCCTTGCCTCTCTCCTGTTTAAATTTACTTACCACAATTACTCTACTTGTGGATTGTTCAGCTTTGGGTGAATTGACTCAGTCCTGCACTGAGCGTGTTAATCATATATTATGCAATATAATGGCATAATTTAAAATTTTCTTGTTGGCAGATGTGCTGATTCACATCAAACAAGAAGAGATGCATGCTCTTGATAAAGGTAAGAAACGTTGATTTTTTTTTTTTTTTTTTTTTTTTCAATAGATGTGTTGGATTTAAGTGGGAATCAGTCAAGTACTATGGTAAAGAATTGTTCCTTTAACAACACTTTATTTTATGCTGATGTAAATAAAAAAAAAAAAAAAAAAAAAACAGAATACAGAAAATGATGAAATATAAATATAAATCATAACAATTTTTAGTTTGAAAAAATTCAATCAAAATGTTATTGAAAATAAAATACAGCCTAATGAAAATAAAAATTAATATAAATCATAAGCCCATTGAAAGAACAGTTTATAAAGTTCAAGTTTATGCACAATGAAAACATCATTCACTTCATCAAAATATTTTGATATTAAATAATTACTTTTTCTTTATATTATGGATGTTTTATTTGAATTTTCTGATTACAAATCAGTTAAAAGCCATTGTTTGACTAATCATGCGCTTATCATTTTTCATACCCGAGCTATAAAATAAATTATTGACAAGATTATCAATATGTTACGTCTTTTTTTTTCTCAGCTCCTTGGGCCCATAGGGTAGCGGTAAGAAAAAAAACCACAAATAATATGTGTGGGTTTGTTCAAATCCCCTTCTCAGATCCATTACAAATTTTCCTACCCTGAACCTGAATAATCAACCTATCACCTTCTGTTCCTCCGCTAAAAACTTAGCAATCATTATTGACCAAAACCTTTCCTTGAAGCCTCAAATTGCCCAAATAGCCCAAAAATCAATAGGAATCCTCAAATTATTTCATCGTTTCCACCATTCCCTTCCTCAATCCACACGAAAACTCCTAGTTTCCTCGTTCATTTTTCCTCAGTTTGATTATGGGTGTGTGGTGTATGGGGGCCTTCGGGACAGATTACAATGAATCATGAACATTTTTATCAGATTTGTTTTCGGAATCCCCAAGACATTCCCATTTTTCGCACCTCTAGACTACCTTGGAGTGGTTCTGTCCATCCTCCCGTAGACAATATTTTCTGAAAATTTCCTGTACCATGTCATTAATAACCATTGCCCACCCAACATCTATAAGCTGTAGAAATTCAAGTCTTCCATCCACTTCCAACTCACAACAAGATCACGTTCCTCTGACCTATATACTCCCCTCCACCGAACTGCATTATGCCAACACTCCTTCCAAGCTCGATCCACAACCCTCTGGAACTCGATCCCTTCTGAAATTAGATATGCTTCTTCCTTAAACTCATTCAAAACTCTCCTATTCCTTAAATCCCAGTTAGATGCCAATATGAGTGATAATTAAAAGTCAAGTTAATCAAACTCAGCATATCCGATGCCAATGAATTTGCCTCAATAAATGTATCATTGTATAAATTCAGATTCGATTTTCTTATTGACATTTGTTTCCCTAACAATAGTTGTTTTTTTTTCCCTCATATAAGTATATATACATGCCATTGTATACATTAATAGGTGTGCACAGGTATATGTGAACACCTATATCTATATAAGTTGGAAGCAGATGTGTGATTATATGTTTTTATGTATCTGTAAATATTACGTCTTATCAACATTCAAGTAGTTCTTAAATTTTTTTCTATATATTTTTCATTGCTATTCATTATTTGTTCTTTATTTTATTGATTTACTTTATATATTTCATTATTTTTCTCGAACACATAGTAATTATATAAACATATAATTATTATACCATTGTATTATTATTATTTCTTTTCTCTCTATGTTACCTTTTATACATATTATCTTTGTTTGAAATTTACATCGCCAGACTATTAAACAACCTTATTATACATCTTTGTTATTCTTAGGGGACAATATGTCCCAGAATAAAGATTATTTTTTCTTTTCATTTCATTTTATTGTATATATATATATTTTTTAAAGTATGATAATGGTGTCATAGACACTTATAATTCATTGAGAGATCATCTTATCATTATCTTAGTATTTTATGTCTATAGATGCCAAGAATTTAACCAAAGAAGTAGAAGAGGAATTGAGTTTGTGCGGTACGAAAGCTAAAATAAACATGGATTTCAAAAAACCTGTAATTACTCACCTTCAAGTTAAGAAGCCATATCAATGCTTTCACTGTGGCTATAAAGCAGCTACTATAAGTACTTTAAAAACTCATATAATGGCCCGTCATACAGGTGAGAAGCCTCATCAATGTTCTTATTGTGACTATAAAGCTATAAATGCTTGTACGATTAGGTTGCACACAATGGCCCGTCATACAGGTGAGAAGCCTTGTCATTGTCCTCATTGCGATTTTAAAACAGTAAAAAATAGTTCTTTAAAAAGACATATAATTGCCCGTCATACAGGGGAAAAACCTTATCGATGTCCTCATTGTGACTATAGAGCTATAGAACCTGCTCCTTTAAAAAAACACATAATGGGCCTATCATACTAGTGAGAGGCCACATCAATGTCCTCAGTGTGATTATAAAACAGTAAAAATTGCTGCTTTAAAAAGGCATACAATTGCCTGGCATACAGGAGAGAAACCTCATTCATGTCCTCATTGTGACTATAGATTTATGGAAGTTACTTCTTTAAAAATACACATAATGTCTCGTCATACAGGTGAGAAGCCGCATAAATGCCCTCATTGTGAATATAAAGTTGCACAACCAACTTCTTTAAAAAAACACATAATGGCCCGCCATACTGGTGAGAAACCTTATCAATGTCTTTATTGTGACTATAAAGCTGCAGTAACTTGTGCTATAAAAAAACATACGATGTCCCGCCATACAGGTGAGAAGCCTCATCAATGTCCTCATTGTGACTATAAAACTGTTGGTGTGAGTGGTCTAAAAAGACATATAATTGCTCGCCATACTGATGAGAAGCCTCATCGATGTCTTTATTGTCACTATAAAGCTACAGAAGCTAAAAGTTTAAAAAGACATATGATGTCCCGCCATACAGGTGAGAAGCCTCATCAATGTCCTCATTGTGACTATAAAACTGTTAATAACTCTTCTTTAAAAAGTCATATAAGGGTCGTCCATATAGGTGAGAAGCTGTATCAATGTCCCCATTGTAGTTATAAATTTGTAAAATTGATTTCTTTAAAAAACCATATGATGTCCCGCCATACAGGTGAGAAGCCTCATGAATGTTATCATTGTGACTATAAAACTGTTCATAAGTTTTCATTAAGAAGACATATAATGATCCACCATTTAGGTAAGAAGCCTCTTCAGTGTCCTTATTGTGACTATGAAACTTTTGATAAGTTTTCTTTAAAAGATCATTTAAGGATACGTCATACAGGTAAGAAGCTGCATCAATGTCCTTATTGTAGGTATAAAGTTGTAGATGAGATTTCTCTAAAAAAACATATAATGTTACGCCACACACCTGAGAAGTCGCATCATTGTCCTCATTGTGACTATAAAGTTGCAAAAGTGACTTCTCTGAAAAAACACATAATGGCCCGCCATACTGGTGAGAAGCCTCATCAATGTCTTTATTGTGACTATAAAGCTACAACTACTAGTGCTTTAAAAAAACACATGATGTTCCGCCATACAGGTGAGAAGCCTCATCAATGTTCTCATTGTGCCTATAAAACTGTTACTAAGAGTGGCCTAAAAAGACATATAATTGCTCGCCATACTGATGTGAAGCCTCATCAATGTCTTTATTGTGATCATAGAGCTACAGATACTAATAAGTTAAAAAGACATATGATGTCCCGCCATACAGGTGAGAGGCCTCATCAATGTCCTCATTGTGACTATAAAGCTACACAAGCTGATGGTTTAAAAAAACATATGATGTCCCGCCATACAGGTGAGAAGCCTCATCAGTGTCCTCATTGTGACTATAAAGTTACAGCTATTGGTAATTTAAAAAAACACATAATGGCCCGCCATACAGGTGAAAAGCCTCATCAATGTCCTCATTGTGACTATAAAACTGCTAGTAAGAGTTCTGTAAAAAGACATATAATATCCCGTCATACAGATGAGAAGCCTCACCAATGCCCTTATTGTGATCATAAAACTGTTAGAAAAAGTTCTTTAAAAAAACATATTGCCCGCCATGCTGGTAAGAAGACTCATCAATGTCATCATTGTCATCATTGTGACTATAAAGCTGCAGAAGCTGGTAGTTTAAAAAAACATATGATGTCCCACCATGCAGGTGAGAAGCCTCATCAATGTCCTTATTGTGACTATAAAACTGCTTTTAAGAGTGCTGTAAAAAGACATATAATATCCCGTCATACAGATGAGAAGCCTCACCAATGTCCTTATTGTGACTACAAAACTGTTAGAAAGAGTTCTTTAAAAAGACATATGATTGCTCGCCATGCTGGTAAGAAGACTCATCAATGTCATCATTGTGACTATAAAACTTTTCTTAAGTTTTATTTAAAAAGACATATAAGGGTCCACCATTTAGGTGAGAAGCTGCATCAATGTCTTCATTGCAGGTATAAATTTGTACATGTGACTTCTTTAAAAAAACATATGATGTCCCACCATGCAGGTGAGAAGCATAATCGAACCACAGAAATTAGTTGAGATATATGTGGCTGTATGTTATGTGCTGAATTTACAGTTTTATTTTGTTTCTATCGCAAATTTGGAAAGAAATGCCCTGTTAAGAGAATTCTTTATATCAACACACCTAATGAAATGTAAATTTTTAAATCCGTAATACTTTTCCAAGGGATGTATGTTCTTTTTATAAAATGTTAACATTCTAAAGAAATTAAAAAATTTTTAGTTTAATAACTTGTAATTTGTATTAAAATAAATAGATAATTAATAAGACCTTCAAAATAAGTTTTAAAATGTTATGTAATTTCTTATACATAAGTATATTAATAGTTGACTTATTGATAATATAAAAAATAGAAAAAAAAAAAGTTAATATTATGTTGTAAAATATAATTTAATGATAAATATTTGTTTGAAAACAAACATTGTAATAGTAGCTTATAGTAAATATTGGTTTTTATTGTTAATTTAATTTTATTAAAATTGTATTATTGGTTTTATCATGCAGAAGGAATGATAAAATTAATAGAATATTCAATTATAGTCTACAGGTCTAGAGAGAATGGTGGTTGAGTTCAGTCAACTCTCACTTGCTCGAATTTCACGGAACTAATTTTTCTTTGAGTAACGTGTAGTTCGACTTAGGTATAGTTAAGAGTTATAGCAGTAATTTTAGATTGAATTCAACTTAAAGAGATTAGGAGATATAGAGGTAAACGTAAAAATATCGTGTTCCAGAGGTAAAGAATAGTCTAATCAACAGTATACATTCATAGTAAAAAACTTAAAAACTCATAGCAGAAACATTAAAATTAACACACTACAGATTAATATAGTCCCTGATCTTCTTCTGACTGATGGCATCATGTTTTTCCATTAAAACAATCGTTAGAGGTAAAATATAACCTTTAAATTATTTCGAGTTATGTATGGTTATTATTCTCGGCTTAGACAGGTTTTTCCAAGAAGATTGAAAACAATTTGAGATATCGAAGATTTCGAGTTAACGAGAGTCAACTGTATTATTAATATGTATGCACATATTTTGAAGCATTTGGAATCAATTTGATTTATATTTATTTTGCCTTAAATACATATTTTTAATAATAAAATTTTAAGGTTGTTACTGGTCTATTTTTTGGTACATCATATATTTTTGTGAAATGTAGAAATTATTTAAGAAAATAAAAATAAATAAATAAAAACATAGAAATGACACTCCTCCCATTCTTTTTTCCCGCCTGAAAAAAGGCCGCACCCTGAGGCTCTTTCCTCGGTTAGTGATGAGTCGTTTTGGGTGGAAAGAAACGTGGAACTGGTTCCAGCTTTGAACCTTTTTGGAACGGAAAGAATCACCTAAGTTATTATATCTAATAATACCTGGATAACCAATGCCGTATGATCTCCGGTCTCGTTCCCTCGGTATAGTAGAGTGTAGATTGCATCTCTCTTTTCTGTCGTTCCGGCTGCTTTGAGACGTTCGGTGGGCTCCTCTCCATCAAGTGCAATTTTTGTCCTTTCCCTTTCGCGCTCTGTCTCTCACTCTCTCACCCTCTTTGTTTTGCTGTTATTTCATTTTTTTTTTTTTTCATACCTTAAGTTTGTTTATGTAATCATTTTGTATAGTTAATTACAGTTTCATTTTTGTGTATAAAATTATCTTCACATTATTAGTTCTAAGACGTAAATATATTTTTGTCTGTAAGATAATATAGACAAAGAAAAATCTATCAATCAATTTCTCTGTTCCTCTTCCTCCTCCGTTTTTTTTTAAATCAATTAAAAAAAAAAAAGTATTAGTACAGTAGGTAGAAACTTTTTTATTCACTCTACAACAAAAACGTGGTTTTTGTTTAAGAAATATAATTAAAACTTTTTCTTTTATTATGTTTTCACATTTATAGAGATGATACAATACTTGAACAAAACAAAATGGTAAGTAGTTAGTAGTAGTGATGGGTCGTTCTGGGTGTAATGGAACCTACTTACGATGCACTTTCGTTCCATCCCTTGTTGTGTCTTCAGGCTGTTAACCTCCTTCTTCTATTTTACAATTAAAAATTTTATAGTTACTATAATATTAGGAAGGTTTTAATAGCTAATTATAGTTATTTTAAAAAATGTTTACTTTTAAAATAGTTTTATTCATCAATAAGTTTTTTTTTCGAATATGAAAATCAAACAGAAAATATTGACAGATTTATTCTGGAAAAGTAACTTAAAAAATAGAAGTTTAAAAAGTTTTTTTTTTTTTTTATTTTTTGAAATTTACAACTTTACAATATATATATATATATATATATATATATATATATATATATATATATATATTGTTATGTTCGTATTATTTTGTTGTTATTATAGGTTATTTTACTAAATTTTCTAATATTTTAAGTTAATTTTCTTTATAATAAAATTTTAATTATTTGTCCCCATTTGGGCTGCAGTTTGTTATGTTTCAGCTTTTTATTAGTTAATGTAAAATTATTTTCATTTATATAAAGTTAATTTAATTTGTTAAATAAAATTTTGAGGGAATATCAAGGGTTCAGCTTTTCAAAGATAATGATTTTGACTCAAGAATATATATTTTCAAATAAAAGAAATAAAAACATCTTACAATTATATTACATTTTTTAATTAACGTAGTTATAATTAAAATACCTTCTTTCTTCTCAATGTGACAGTATGTTCTCACAACCCAAATGTTCCCCAATTTGTCCTTCTTGCATGAAACTTCCTTCTTTTTCTTCCTTCGCCAGTTTATTCAACACTCCTATCATCCAGACTGCTAGTATAATTTATTGTTTCTTCACACATGTGACTTGTTAAATCTCAGAGAGATGTGATGTTTCAAAATGCGAGAGATGAGAGCAAGATGTGTTGTTGCCTCAAAGTTCCAAATCAGAGAGAGCACGGTGTTGACTTCTCGGCTTCATAAGCATATCAAACGATGTTACCGTCTCGGGATCCATTCGAAGAGAGAACGATGTTAACGTCTCGGGATCCATAAGCTGACTGAGCTAAAAAGACGCCAACCCCAAGCGTCCTTTCAAAAAACCGTTAACGGCCAAATCTGCTTCATCATGGCCTTCATATTTATTACGTCTTAACTTACAATAACTATATAAAATTCAAATTATACACTAAAAAACATTTTAAAAATCCTAATCATTTTTAACATATCCCAATTTAAATTGATAAGCAAAAACCACGTAACAATTAGATCGGCGGCGAACTCTCGCTGGCGCCAAATTCAAACTTGAATTCTTTTAAATTACAATTTATCTCGACTCCGAAATATCATTACAATATATATATATGAATCTAGTAAATGTGTTCATAACAATTGCAATAACATGTAAAAACTTGAAAAGAACTACTCATCAGTAGCGCTTCAATTAAAATTCTACACTATAAGACCTCTAGGCCATCTTCTTTTTAGACACCTCGGTGGATTATCGGAAATGGAGTGAGAAGCAAGTTGAGAGACTATTGGATTAGTGTGGTCATGGAGTTTACTATGAACTGATAGGTATCTGTTTATATGGGGCATTAATATCTTTATGGATAAGTTTATTTGTAACAAAGTAAGTAGCATTAAGGATTTTGGATTAGAAAAGGGGTCCAAATGGGAAAGTGATGCGAATACACGGACTACAAATGAGAGTAGACCACCTAGCCCATCCTTCCCAACTCAAGCTCTCACCTCCACTCACTGCTAGTGATAGACCCTGTACAACCGAGTAATCCCTGCTAAGGTTGTGGTAATTAATCCCTTTGGTGCCATGGATCGGTGAACAGGTGAGAGATGGTGGTCTTGTTGAGGTAATTAGAGACCCGGATCAGCAGGATGCAGTGTGCTGGCAGCGGGACACATGACAGGGTTGGTGGCGGAAGAGCTTTTGTTAAAAGTCAACGTCGGCGTCCACAGATCTAATCAGTTGATATACTGCGAACGGGTGGAAGAATCTCGTAACTCCTGATTAGAGGACTCTTCTAAGGGTAGGAAACTAAGCACAAATCCCTTGTCCTCCAGGTTGGGAGTCGGGCCTGGGGCTAACACCCCCACCCTTGAAAAAAATCACAATCGTTATAAACCCTACAAAGAAAAGCTGGATGTAAGTAATAGTAAAAGAAAACGGAATTTGGACTGCACATTTGCAATATGGAATGTGAGGATGATGTTAGAACCTGGGAAAATGGTTGAAATAGCAGAAAAAATGACTAAATATAACATTGGCGCCGTAGTCCTGCAAGAAATGAGATAGAGTGGCCAGGGCAGAATAGATAACAAAGAGTACTAGGTGCTATATAGCGGGGCAAAGAAAACTGGCCTCAGGGGAACTGGGTTCCTCATCACAAAAAACATACACTGCAGCCTTGTTATGTTCGAACCTATTAGTGATAGATATTGAAAGGGGAGTTTAGAAATCTGACTCTATTTTCAGTATATACACCCACGGAAGAGAAAGATGAAGAGGAGAAGTACGCTTTTTATCAGTTATTAGAGTGCACAGTTCAAACGACTCCTAGGTATGATGCTATAGTGATTATGGGGGATCTAAATGCTCAGGTAGGAATGGAAAGCTTTACACAAATGTTAGCTGGGAAGAACTCTTTGCATGAAACAACCAATGAAAATAGTGGCTATTCGTCAGTTAGCCGAAGCCAACAACATGATTATAAAGAGTACGTCCTCTCCCTATAAGAACATTCACACTGGAACATTGATAGCACCTAATGGTTCTCATCCCAAATATACCATGTTTTAATAAGTAAGCGATATTCCTCCTCAATTAAGATGTCAAATCGGCAAGATGACGTAATTTTGACTCCGATCAATTTTTAGTTAAAGCCAAATTTAGGGAGCGTTTGAAATCCTTTACAAGGGAAGATGCATAAGAAGAAAAATTGGAATCTGGAAAAATTCAAAGAACCTGACATGCTGGCTGAATTTAAAGGAAAAAAAATGATTCTAATATGAGAGAGGAACACCAAAGATTGGAAAATGAGAGTATAGAGATAGAGAAAAGCATAGAAAGAGATTGGAACACTATCAAGGTGGTCATTGAAAAAACAGGAAATGAAATGTTTTGAACCAACTGTACTCTTTAATCTTTGGCATTTGGGAAAGTGAAAAAATGCCTAAACAATGGAGGACCAGTCTAGTATGTCCCATACATAAAAAAGGAGACATGCTCCAATGTACGAACTGTCGTGGCATATCGCTGTTAAATGTGGCTTATAAAATATTTTCCAACATCTTATCAAAGAAGTTGTATAATATTTCATCCAACTGCTTTTCTGGATGCATACTCCGGGATTACCAGTGCGGATTTCGGCAAGGAAAAGGAACTATGGACCAGATATTTGTGATGAGGCAGTTGTTTAAAAAGGTTGGGAGCATAAAATTAACTTGCATGCCCTTTTCATTGACTATCACAGCCGTTTGACAGCATCGACTGTTCCAAATTGATGGAGGCCTTGACAGATTTCAGAATCCCGCGTAAATTAATTCGTCTCATTATGATGACGATGTATGGCAGTAACGGTAAAGTCCTAGTGAATTATAATGAGAGCTTTAAATTCCCATTATCAGCTGGTGGGAGGCAGGGGGACGCCCTATCTGCCACTCTTTTTAATCTTGCACTTCACAAGGTGATAGAAAAGCTAAATTACAAAAGCAATATCCTTTTCTCGAGCATTCAAATCTGCGTATATGAGGACGACATCTGTGTGGTAGATTAAAGTAATAGGATCATTTGTTTCCATGGATTTTAAAAATCAGTTCTTTTATTGTTTATATTCCTAAGAGAATACATAATCATTACTAAAAAAGGAAAAATATAAAACTTAACAATTAATTTTTTTAAGACCTAGATTTGGACCCAGCAAGGGCAATACAAGCAGTTGTTAGACCCCGTTCGCGGTCCTGGAGGTGCTCCTAATAAAAAAATCTTTCCGATTTTAATTGAGTGTCCCTCGGGTAAGGCAACGTGGATTAAGTAATTTTCAATGCTCCGGTATCAATAAGCCAAGGCTGCCCTATTAAAAATCTTTAAATTGAGGTTAATGTCCGGACAATTTAAGGGATACTGCGGGGGTTCTGGCTGCTGACCCTTAAGTCTAATAAATTATCTGGAACCTGAGTAAGAGAGTCTAATCTCTGGCTGTCATTCATATCCTCCTGATTCATGCGTACCATGATTCACTGGTGGGTTGTTTGACCTGACGGTTTCATAGAAACGGTATTCGCGGAGTCGGGTTTTAACGGTCCCGTAGGAAAGGGAAGTATTCTGTCTTGCTGTTCAGTTAAACCTTGGAAAGTATTCCCGCTTGATGGTTCAAAACGTCTATTTGCTTGCTTCTTTTTCATTAATTTGTTGAAGTGTGATAAAAATTTGAATATAATTAGGGTACCATTAATAAGTTGCGTTAGTATTATAATTAGGATTAAAATTAGAATTATGGTATGATTAAAGAAGGATTTTTATTATAATGATTAGGGTTATAAGTAGTATTTTGATGATGGTTTGGATTATCAATATAATTAGGATTAGTATTATGATTGTAAGTAGAATTAGGATTTGATTATGATATAATTCGCTTAAAATTAGGTTATAGTTATTTTGTAATGTTTGATTTGTTTAAAATATGTCTTGGCAAAAATGGTTCTTATTGTCCATATAGCCTATCTAAGATAAATGAACAGTCATGTGGAGGGGATTTTAATGTCGCGTCAGATGTCAGTTGTCTAAGGTGAGTAAGAAATCACATGTTGGGGAGTAGGTTAGCAATAATGCTCTCGCAATATACCTGCACTTAAGGAACTGTTCACAAATCTTGACAGAGTAAGTAGGAAACTTGGACTGCACATCAATGAAAGGAAACTAAATATATGAATATGGGCTCAATTAATTATGATGCGTTCACTGTTGGAGACTATGTCTTCGATCATGTCAAAGAGTTCACATACCTGGGTACTGAACTAAATCATGAAAATAAAATGATTAATGGAGAAGAAGATAATCAGGGATGCAGTCAAAGAGGAAGATCATGTCTAAGAAGAAACATAATATAATATAAAGCAGCAAGGTAAGATTAAGGACAAGACAGGAATGATAAGGGAAAAAAATAAATACATAAATTGAATTAAATAAAATAAAAAATTAATGGTAATGGATAAGAGGATAATAAATGAACAATAGAAAAGGACAGAAGGAAATGTAATGTAAAAAAAAAAATAAAAATAAATAAAATAAAATAAAAATATGGAAATATGGGAAAGAATGGGGGAAATAATGTAGAAGGTGTTAGAAGAAAAGAAACGGATAAAAAAATATAAAGGTGAAGGAAAATAAAAGTGGAAAAATAAAAGGAAAGGAAAAAAATGGACACCGAACAACACTTGTGAGGAGACGAACGATGACTGCTGTGAAATGGTTTTAAATAGCTGGGCAGGTAAAAGGGAGAAAAGGCACGTGACACATGGATGCAGAATAGGAAAATGAAACAATGAAAATGTAACAAAAATATTTTTAAAAAATTAAATGGAGAGACTATAAGATAGAAAAAATAACAAATAAACACAAACAGAATACAAGGAGATAAATACAATATTGCCTATGCCATCATGATCTGGGTGCAACTCATATATAAAATGATACAGAAGTAATAACAAAATGATGCAAATAGAAATAATAATATAATAACAAAAATACAAAATAGAGACGGAAAGGACCGAAGGGAAGGTTATTGTTTTTTAATAAGGTTCAAAACTTGGAAATAAGTATGGGAAATGAACTCTTTGTCACTATTGTTGTTGACGGGTGATGGCTTGTGTGTTTTGACTGGATTTTTTTTTTTATTATTAGGTGAATTGCTCGCTGAACCAGGGGCGGGGTTTCTTTGTCTTTACTGAAGTGTCCTTCGTGATTGAGAATTTGTCTTGCTTATTTCTGAACAAGGGACCTCCTCCTCCAATTCGTCACCAGATGTTTGAAACTACTTCCATCACGATAAAATTTTAAACAAAAATAAAATATAATAATAATGCTAAAGCTGTTATATATATATATATATATATATATATATATATATATATATATATATATATATATATATATATATATATATATAAATTAAATTAATTTTTATTCTTTAATATCTAAACTGAAAATATTTATATTGAAAGTAGACATTATTCATAAAATAATAATATAAAATATAAAGTAGAAAAAATAAATGAATAAAATAATGAAATCTACTCGTACGAGAGGCTTCAGAAACATGATGCCAGTCTGAAAATGGCCTTCTTAGATAATAGCTGTATACAGCTAGTAGGATTATAGACAGCAGGCCAGTCTAATACAGGGCCGCCTCACCTGTATTATTTCACAGTTAATTTAATATAGTTCCCACTCTCCTCACTTAATTAAATGTCAAAATGTTCTATTCTGTTGTGTGTAATATCACTGACTATTTGCTAAATATTAAAGCGATACTTCGGATTTTACGCTTCAGAGATAGTCAGATATGCGGAGCGTTACTAGATGTGTAGTTTAGTTGCGGCCATCTTGACTGGACTCCAGTTTAGAAGTTAAAATACAAGTGGTCTTAATTTTATCAGCTGAAAAGTGAGTATGACAAATAAGTATAAATGTTTGTATGTCCGTGTGTGTGTGTATATATATATATATATATGTATATATATATATATATATATATATATATATATATTTTTTTTTTTTTAATTATGATAATGGTGTCATAGACACTTATAATTCATTAAGGGATAATCTTATCTTATCTTAGTATTTTATGTCTATAGATGCCAAGCATTTTACCAAAGAAGAAGAGGAATTGAGTTTGTGCGGTACGAAAGCTAAAATAAACATGGATTTCAAAAAACCTGTAATTACTCACCTTCAAGTTAAGAAGCCATATCAATGCTTTCACTGTAGCTATAAAGCACCATCTATAAGAACTTTAAGAACTCACACAATGTACCGTCATACAGGTGAGAAGCCTTGTCATTGTCCTCATTGTGATTATAAAACAGTAAACAATAGTTCTTTAAAAAGACATATAATTGCCTGTCATGGAGAAAAACCTCATCAATGTCCTCATTGTGACTATAGAGCTACGGAACCTTATCCTTTAAAAAGACACATAATGGCCTATCATACAAGTGAGAGGCCGCATCAATGATCTCAGTGTGATTATAAAACAGTAAATATTACTGCATTGAAAAGGCATACGATTGTCTGGCATACAGTAAAAAAACCTCATTCATGTCCTCATTGTGACCATAAATTTATCAAAGTTGCTTCTTTAAAAATACACATTATGTCTTGTCATACAGGTGAGAAGCCTTATCAATGTCCTCATTGTGACTATAAATCTGTTCGTAAGTATTCTTTAAAAGGACACATGATATTCCACCATAAAGGTGAAAAGCCTCATCAATGTCCTCATTGTGACTATAAAACTACAGAAGCTAAAAGTTTAAAAAATCATATAATTGCTCGCCATACTGATGAGAAGCCTTATCAATGTCATCATTGTAACTACAAAACCGTTCATAAGACTTCTGTAAGAAGACATATAATGATCCACCATTTAGCTGAGAAGCTGCATCAATGTCCTTATTGTAAATATAAAACTTTTCATATGTTTTTGTTAAAAGATCATTTAAGGGTCCGCCATACAGGTGAGAAGCTGCATCAATGTTCTCATTGTAGGGACAAATTTATAAATGTGATTTCTTTAAAAAAACATATGATGTTATGCCACACACCTGAGAAGTCGCATCAGTGTCCTCATTGTGACTATAAAGCTGCTCATGTGATTTCTTTAAAAAGACATATAATGGCCAACCATACTGGTGAGAAGCCTCATCAATGTTCTCAATGTGCCTATAAAACTGTTACTAACAGTAATCTACAAAGACATATTATTTCCCGCCATGCTGGTTAAGAAGACTCATCAATGACATCATTGTGACTATAAAGCTACATAAGCTGATAGTTTAAAAAAACATATGATGTCCCACCATAGAGGTGAGAAGCCTCATCAATGTCATCATTGTAACTATAAAACTTTTCTTAAGTTTGGAGAAGAAGATAGTCAGGGATGCAGTCAAAGTAACCCCAACTTTCTTAAGTTTTCTTTAAAAAGCCATATAAGGGTCCGCCATTTAGGTGAGAAGCTGCATCAATGTCTTCATTGCAGGTATAAATTTGTACATGTGACTTCTTTAAAAAAACATATGATGTCCCACCATGCAGGTGAGAAGCATAATCAAACCACAGAAATTAGTTGAGATATATGTGGCTGTATATTATGTACTGAATTTACAGTTTTATTTTGTTTCTATCGCAAATTTGGAAATATACATCTTATTATTATTGGATTTATACAACCTCAACCAAAAGTATCAGGCACCCACATGTTTTTCTATGAGTATAACTTGATAGAAAGAGATAAAGAAGAAATGCCCTGTTAAGAGAATCCTTTATATCAACACACCTAATGAAATGTAAATTTTTAAGTCCATAATACTTTTCCAAGGGATGTATGTTCTTTTTAATAAAATGTTAACATTCTAAAGAAATTAAAAAAATTTTAGTTTAATAACTTGTAATTTGTATTAAAATAAATAGATAATTAATAAGACCTTCAAAATAAGTTTTAAAATGTTATGTAATTTCTTAAACATAAGTATATTAATAGTTTATAAATGTGATTTCTTTATAAAAACATATGATGTTATGCCACACACCTGAGAAGTCGCATCAATGTCCTCATTGTGACTATAAAGCTGCTCAAGTGACTTCTTTAAAAATACATATAATGGCCCGTCATACTGGTGACTTATTGATAATAAAAAATTAAAAAAAGAAGTAAATATTATGTTGTAAAATATAATTTAATGATAAATATTTGTTTGAAAACAAAAATAGTAATAGTAATTTTAACTTATAGTAAATATCGGTTTTTATTATTAATTTTATTTTATTAAAATTGTATTATTGGTTTTATCATTCAAAAGGAATGATAAAATTAATTTAATATTCAATTATGGTCTACTTGTCTAGAGAGGTTTTTTTTTTTGGCTTTGTGTATATCTACATCTGCTACGTAAAATACCTTCCTTTTTTATTATTTATCTATATTTCGATTTGGTGTTGAAGGATATACTGAACAATACTGTCCAGCCTCACCTTTGTGGGGAGCAGTACTTTGTTGCACACCAGTGCTTCCATTAGCTTTTCTCTTCCTTTTTTTGTATTCTTTATATGCAAATATTACATGATCTGGGTCAGCTACTGTAGTATTACCGCAGCTGTAACTATTGTTGTTTATAATCCCAATTTTATGTAGATGGTAGGGGAGGTGGTTGTGGTTGAATCTAAGTCTACACAGGATTGTGAAAAAGCTTCTAGGTCTGTTTATTTTATGAAACCATGCTTTGGTTGAACACTAGAATAGAAACACCCCTTAATATGTTTTGAGTCATCATGTTGTCTTTGCCATTATTTATTTTGGATATTCCTGCAATGGGTGATTATGTCTGTACTTGTGATGGCATAGTTTGGGTCTCCGGTAAGTAATGCTTCTTTGGCTAGGCGGTCCACTTTGTTATTGAAGCGGCTTTTGCTATGATCTTTGACCCATATAAAATGAACACTTCTGTTAATCCTTTTTTATTTAAACAGGAGTAATTTAATATCTGTTATAATAGGTTTGTCAGTCATTTCGGAGCAATTTAGTGCTGTTAAAACACTTAAGGAATTTGATAAAATTATCGAATTTTCATGATTGCTGCTTTCTATATATTTTAAGGCTTCAAGAATGGATAAAGCTTTGGCTGTAAAAATTGTGGCTATGGCTGGTAATTTTATTTTCAATTGATAATTGGAATTTACTTCTATTATTGCTTCCCCAACATTATTTTCAGATTTTGAGCAATCTGTATATATTGTGCAAGCAACAGGGGATCGCCCTGTTTCATAAGTCTCTAACAGATTCAGGATGTTCGTCTAATTTGTCGCATGTAGTTTCTATATTTAATTTTTGAATAACTGCATCCCAATAAATGTTTTTTTTACCTGGTATTATAACTTTTCCTAATGATAACTCTCTTAGACTAATTAATATTAAAATTATTAGGGGTGTTTTATTTCGAGTATAGGTGTTGTTGTTATAAAGATACGATTTAGTAACAGGGTGAGCTGTGTTACTGTACCTGAGTACTAAAAATTTAGCTGCTAGCCTTTCTCTTCTTATTGTTAATAGCATTACATCCGTTTCAATTAAAAGATCGTTCCATTTGGCGAATTTATCCAGAAACACTGTCATTACTTCCTTAGCTTCCTTAAAGTCGTTATTTACTCCATGCACCGTGATGTCATCCGCGAATTGTGAAATCTTTATATTTTTAGTTTCTAATTTTTTCAGCGATGCTGTATAAATTGAGAATAATAATGGGCTCAAAACAGCTCCTTGTGGCAGACCTGCAACGATTTCTCTCGGTCCTTGTATTTCCCCTCCTACTTGAAAATAAATTATTCTTTTTTCTATTATCAAATAATGTATGGAATTCCCCGTATTCCGGTCGATCCTTCACATATTCGCATAGCCACTTCCTATCGAGAACACTCGATGCTGCTACACATGTTAAAATAGGATCGTACTCCGAATCAGACGAATCCGATTCTTCATTTAGCAAGCAGTGTACTGCGTTCATCTCGGCTGTCTTACACTGACTGAACTCAAGTCAAGTCAAGTCTCGGTTCAATGTCCACTCAAGTCAACACTGTACTTGTTATTTTTCTCGGATTTTTTTCTCTTACCATAACTTCTTTTAGAATTTCAATATTTACATTATTGTATGCGTTAGCTAGGTATAGTAGGTAATACTGCTATTACAGTTTTATTTTTGGTCAAGTTTTGTTGAAAATCGCTAAGAACTGTGGCGATGTTATCGAACGGGCTATGGCCTCTCCTATACCCGTGTTAAAAGTCCGGAATTATTTAACGTTCTTCTAAAAACCATTCCAGCCTCTTTTTAATTATACGTTCAAATGTTTTTAAGTGGGGCAATGGAGCTCATGAAATCCTCCATACCAGCCTTAACTATTATGCAATGCTTAACGGCCAATCCTTTAAGCCTTCTGAGACCGTTCCATACCTGTCCTATCGAGGTTTCGTGGTTTAAAGAGTTACAAAATGTATACCAACTCTCTCGCTTTTTATCGTGGAACTATCTTCGGTATTCTGCTATGACTTTTTTTGCAGGCAATATAATTTGTAGCGTCCATGTCCTTTTTATATCCTTGTAATATCATTTGTTTTTGTTTCCATTTTGTCATGCAGCTGTCATACCACCAGTATTTGGGTGTGCGCCCTGGTTTGTTTCGATTCCTTTTGCCACTGATCTTCCTCGGAATACCAAGTGTTGCCGCTTCGTTGATAATATTTAATATGGCTTTATAATAGTTACGAGATTTGATAATTACCTGTTCTTCATCTATTTGTGTATATAAGTTCCAGTTTGGTTTGTTAATTAACCATTTTTCCGTTGTGTTCTGAATTTTGTCTTCATTCGCCGAATCTATTTTCATTTAAATCGCATAATAATCTGCTCCTAAGATTTCAGGTAAGACCGACCAATATATCAAAGGTGTTATACTCGCCGAAGCTAGGGTAATATCTGGAGCCGATGACTTTCTACCCGGTCTTGTTACAAGGGTCGGTTTTCCATTGTTCAAGAAGCAAAGTCTTTCTTAGTCAATAACGTCTATGAGTTCGGTACCGCCCCTGCCTCGGTGACTGCATCCCCAGGCCTGATGGTGGGCATTTAGTTCCCCTCCAACTATTAAAGGGTGCGGTAATTGATTAAGAATATGACTCCATTCTCTAGAGGTAAGATTTTGATCTGGTTTTATGTATATGGATGCGATAGATATTATCCCTGTAGTTATATAGGCCCTTATCGCACAAACCTGTATACTACTAGGATTTTTAGAGTTAATTCATGTACAATTTTGGCACAGTTGTAGGGGGAGGTGTCCTTAACATTTCATTTTTTTTCTGGGATCAAAGCTTAAGAAGGTATAGTGGGGGGAATATGGCAAATGTAGAAGTAATTATTATGTTGTAAAATATAATTTAATGATAAATATATGTTTGAAAACAAAAATATTAATAGTAACTTATAGTAAATATTGGTTTTTATTATTAATTTTATTTTATTAAAATTGTATTATTGGTTCTATTATTCATAAGGAATGATAAAATGAATAGAATATTCAATTATAGTTATTTCCTCATTTTAGTAGAGTGTAGGAGTGTAGATTGCATCTCTTTTCTGTTCCGGCTGCTTTGAGACGTTCGGTGTGCTCGTCTCCAACAAGCACAATTATTGTCTCTTTCCTTTCGTGCTCTGTCTCTCTATCTCTCTCCCTCTTTGTTTTACTGTTATTTCATATCTTTTTTTTTCCGTGCCCTAAGTTTGTTTATATAGTTAATTACAGTTTAATTTTTATCTGTAAAAACATTTCTCACATGCTAATTGAATCTACATATTTCGCTCTTAATAAAGCAGAAAAAAAAACCCTCTTCAAGGCGGATGGAAATGTTTAAACGATTATTGATAACTTTTCTTTTGATGTATATAAATGAAAAAAATCGATGAACAAAAACCTATTTGATAAGTTGGAAAATCCGAAATGCATTTAGATGTTCAACTTGAGTTTGAAACCAAATAGGTAAATGAAATCAAAGACATTTCAAGCGTATTACCACTCTATATTTCGGGTAGAAATATGAAATTGATGTGTTTAACAGTCTAACCGTTATTCAAGTTTTATCGATTTAAAAAAGAAAAAAAAAATTGCTTACCATTTGGTCAGGCAAAGCTTTAGGTTGCGATTTTTTATTTTTCTATTTAGATGAAATTTCGTATTTAATGTTCTTTTTTATGCCGTATTAGAATGCAATGCTTATCGATACTCATATGCATCTATACTCAACGATACTCATGCATCTACTCAATCGATACTCAAAAGGAGTAGCCTGCCCCCGTCAGCCGCCACGATACTTTTGGAATCGGCTTCTCGGCTATTAATAATTTTAATTTTAAATAGTTTTAATTTAATAGTTTAATTTTTTTAAATGAATACATTTTTTGATAATAATAGGAGTTCCTCAAATGTTGATGGCATCATCCGAAAAAAATTAGAAAACTTTGTGATGTCACCATTAGCCCTTTAAACAGTAATGCGTAGGCACCTTTTTCTTCACGGCATTTATTGATTCCGTGAGCCGACTGCTTACGTTTATTTTTTTATTTTCTGGCTAAGTACAAGAGTACTACCACTTCAACTTCGTTCACTGCAATGCAACATGTGAAAGGTCTGGAGAGAAAAGTGGGAGAAGCATCATCCGAGCGGCTGATTCACGATTCTTTTTGCGTCGGATACGTGTATCGGCTGCTCGGTATCGCATTGTGAAACCGGCCTAACGTCCTTTTTTGTTTACAAAAATCTATAAAGGTAGTTTGCTTGAAGATCTAATAACTTTGACTAGACTTTAATTAACCGAAACCAAAATCTATGAGGCGGCTGTATTTTCTTTAAATTACTCAAAAGTAAAACATTTTGGTGCTCAAATTATGATCGTCGCTTGAACTTTGTGAAATTCTATCACAAACTATGCCACTATGATGACTTCCTATGCCAACCTTAAATCCCTCATCAATGTGGAAATTATTCATTGACATGAATAAATAATTGGCCATGGGAATGGCGGAAAGTACATCTAGAGTAATGACGAAACTACATTAACAAATTTCTCTTTTAAAAAATATTTAATATACGAAACAACAAATGTCATCACGTTCAAGAGTCAAAGAAGGGGGGAAACATGAAACTATTTAAACGTTTTAAATTCATACGGAAAAGCGTTAGAACTGAGACCATTGGAATGACGCTAATAAACAAAACTTAGCTTTCCGATGAAAGAATAGAGCGTCATCCGCTGACAAACAAAGGAAGGTAGTAAGAAGATCTAAAACTTCACTGGAAGGTGTCGCCATTATAAAAATTAACCCTTTGAACCAACCTTTAAATCCCCACATGATGGATGTATGAATCAATTATTCATTCGTTTCACGGAATGTCGATGTTGTCGAATGACAATTTTCAAAATTATTTTATTAATTTATCATTTTGACCAAACATTTTAAAGAGCATGTCATATTCATGCTCCTTCCTTGATTTTACAATCAAGGAAAGAAATTTCGGGAAATAATTGAATACTATCAACCAAAGTATATAGTTTTAAAGAAAATCGTCATTGGTGCCAGCCATGGGAATGACAAATAACATAAAAAATCAATTAGATTTGATCACAAAAACAAAAAAAAAAATTGTTATGATTTTAATTTTAAAAGTAAGAGGTCAGTTTACAGAAAATGTTTAAATCCAAAAAAAGAGCCAAAAGGCCGTGTTTTTTATTGAATAGGCAGTGACATGAAGTTGCCCATAGTTTATAGTTGCCCCGATCACCCATTTATAATAATTCGCTCAAATGTCTGCAGCCAATAAGTTCAACTTGAAGGCGGTAAGTTAAAAACTTCTTACTCCTTAATTCCTTATATTATTATATCAGGAGCAGATAGACATTGTGGTTAACGGATCTCATTCTAATAAAAAAATTAATACGTTTGTAGTTGTCACTTGCTCGCCTTTGTTTTTTGTTGCCATGGAGATGTATAACACATGTTTCTAATGAATATAATCTATTACAGCTGTCCACAGCATTTGTTTGTTTGTTTGTTTGTTTATTTCGTTTAACGTCACTTCTACAGCATTTGTATTTTTCGTCGTATCAACTCAGTTTACAAAGTGTAAATTAAGTTATAAACGGGATGGCATCATTAATACAAGGTAACTATTTCATATTAAATATTTGTTTGGTAATTTAAAACGTATATAATTATAAATTAATTTTTCTATAAGGTATTGGATTATTAGTTAAGGTACACGGCTGATGGTATAGAAGGAACAAAACAATTAGGATTGATCAATTATTTGCCACTTCTATTGGTATTTATTATTCATAGGCTGGTTTCGAAATTTAAACATTTATAATTAGTCCTGCAAAAATATGAAGATTCAAATCATCAGCAATCATATATTTACTTACTCTATATATATATATATATATATATATATATATATATATATATATATATATATATATATATATATATATATATTAAAAATGTAAGACAAGAAATCGAAGATTTTAAAACTCACCTTAGGAAGAAAAGAAAATAACTATTTAACAATGAAAACATTGTCCAAACAAAATCAGCTGCCTAATGTGCAACGGAACGAGGAGGCCGGATCATTCCTGTCAAGGATGATGTGCTGACCGTCTTGGACGTCTCTATAGTTTCTGGTGCTGCTGACCAGCAACCGGAAAATGAATGCAACCCATTTGTAAGGGATTGAAGAAAATAAAGTAGGTCGTAAGCCTTTACTCTCATATACTGTCGTTCGATTCGGTCTGGCGAAGTTGATAATGCCGTTCAAATACAACGGAAGTTAGTATCAACATCAGCGCTGTCTTGAGACAATCTGGTTTGTGAGGAAGGGCAAAAGTTAAAAAGCCATGGCTAACAAAATGGTAGCATTCGCCAAAAAATATGCCCGCTCTATTGAAAATGATTGGTCATATGGTCGGATGATACCAAAATTAATAGATTTGTATCTGACGGGAAAGAATTGATATGGAAAGGATGAAATGAACAATCTATCTCCAATCAATTTCGTGAGTCACAGTATATAGCCACTGGGAAAGGACTTGACTTGTGTCCGGTCTGCAACCCAATAGGCTGATATCAGTGGGGACGGCGCCACCTCGACTGGATCGGACTGGTGGACACCTGACTCCGGTTGGCTGCGGTTCGGTTTGGGTTGGGACCTGACTCAGGTTCCCTCTCCCCTACCACCAGTCAGTCCATTTAATCTCTCTATCTGTGCACAGTTTTTATTTGCAGCTCTTGGTGCTCCTTTTCCAGAACAAAATGAGTATTGAGAAGAAGCTCATAGAATTGGTGAGGGAGCAATTACAGCAGTGTGATTAAAAAATCAAAAGTTTGGGATACTATCGCACTTCAGTGCAATTTAAATGCAGATAAGAAATTAATTTTTATTTCTTTAAGTTTTCAATATTCATGGTACATTTTACAAACAAAAGAAATGTCAAACATAATTCCATTGCTTAGGAACTTTACCAAGCGTGGAGTTGAAATACTGCTTAAATAAATTTCTTATATTGAAGCCTTCTTTGGTGACCCTTACTGGTGTTCCTTGTATCTTAGAAAGTTTTGACGAATATTGCTCATTCGATGCCGAAGAATTTGTTAGATAATTATGTAGTACGCTGATAGCTTTCAAGACCTTGTCTACAGTTTCGATCTTAATTTCAAAAGGTTTATGAAGTACTCTCCATCTGGAGGATAAAATTCCAAAAGCGTTTTCTGAAATTCTGCGAGCCCTTGATAATCCGTAATTGAAAATTGCTTCTTCTGTTACCAAACATTTTGCGGGATAGGGGCGCATTAAGTACTTTAGTGACGGAAAAGCTTCACCAACAACAACATACGGCATCGCACTTCCACCTTCGTAAAGAGGCCTTAAGCGCCAATGAAGCTTGATTAAAAAATGCCCCCATCACTGAAGCACCCTTTTGATCCAATATCGATCATTAAAAAACGGTAGTCCGCATCAACTACTGCCAAAAGCACAATGGAAAATGTTTTTTTTATAATTAAAATACGAAGACCCGGATTTTGATGGTGCTTTAATTTGAATACGTTTTCCGTCTATAGCACCCATACAGTAGTCGAAATTCCATTTCAGCTTGAAACGCTCAGCAGAGTTTCCAGCATATCTGCTGAAGGATCTGGCATTTCAATAGGTTGCAAATGAATTGAACAAACTTCTTTAACAGCGCGAGATACAGTTCTGTAGCTAGCCCAACTCGGTAGCTAAACCCCAGAGATTTATAGCAGTCTCAAGATGCAAGATATCTGCAAGAAAGCAAAAACAAAGCTCTGATTGCCTTATTTATTTTAAACAAATTAATTTGTTTGATTTTTATATTTTTTTTTTCTAAATGTTATTTTTTTGTTTGCAGGGGAAGAAGCGAAAAAATTATGGATAAAGCTTCGGGATGTGTACAGGAGTAGTTTGAAAAGGTTAGAAACAAGAAGTGGTGATGGAGGAAGCTACATTAAACTGTGGAAATTCCAAGAACATATGGCATTCTTAAAACCTCATATGAAGGACCGAAAGAGGTTTCGCCAAACGAAGATGTATCGCAGATAGACGATATAGATACAGACGATATGGGGGAAACAGGTGAATCAGCTACGGGCCATGATAACTGTGATGAGTCAGGCAATGAACGACCCCTAAAAAAGAAAAAAATGGACGTACCTTCTCTTTTGGTGGAGTTGAGAAAAGATTATGAAGAACGGAGGAGGAATAAGGAAGAATTTCGTCGGCAAATCCTTCAGCCACCTAATGAACTAAAATTATTTTTTGA
The DNA here is from genome assembly GCA_003667255.2 of Euschistus heros. Lineage (NCBI taxonomy): Eukaryota > Metazoa > Arthropoda > Insecta > Hemiptera > Pentatomidae > Euschistus > Euschistus heros. The sequence continues at coordinate 493,117 of RCWM02000145.1, forward strand.
CTTAATGTATGAGTCAGCAAAAAATTTGCCTTCCATGGCTAAAACGAGTAGCAGCTGAGGCAGAGGATAGAGAAGAAAGAACCAACGGACCTCCTCAGGGAAAGCAGCAGCAGTTCAGTTCAGGAGGCCACCTGTTTCCTAATGAATATTGTGGTATATATATATATATATATATATTGTGCGAAGACTTTATATTATCCTAGAATACAACTTAGCATTAGCATAACTTATCAATAGGGCTGTGAAATATATGTATTTGCAAATTTCTCCTAGCTCACTAAAACATCTAATATCATCAAAATAAATATGTTTTGAGGTATTTCAATTCAATTTAAGTTATTTTTATTTTGCCATAAATGTAAATTTTTACATATTTTAGTCAGTAATTGCATATTTTTCTACATATCCAGCATTTTTGTTTTGCATATTTGCGCATAGTGTGCCCTAAATATATATTTTGATCTGCAAATACATATTTATATACACATCCGGCATATCGGCATTTGGGTAACGGTTCGGATCGGCGACACCACCAAACTAGGTTGACCCGCGCTACACCGACCAGTTCGATCCTTACGCTTCACTTCATGTTTACATTTTTCGATAGTTCATTCCTATAACCTTACATGTAAACAATCACTTCTACAGTTTCAACTTGGATTGTGTTGTTTTTGTTATATTGATATTTAGACTTCTTAAATTTAAATAAGTGAAACAAAAGTTCACAAAATGAGTTTCATAAAGGATTAAGTGTTTTATGAATTCATGTTTTCTTATTTCATCTAATCTTATGTGTAAAAGTGTTATAAAACTTAAGAAGATTAATTTGTACATGGATTTGGTGTTTTACATATTTATATTTCTTCTATCAATTTAGGTGATAAAATTTACAACTTGCAAAAGTGTTATGAAACTTAACAAGATTTATTTGTACATGGATTTGGTGTTTTATATATTTGTATTTGTTGTTTCAATTTCAGTGATAAAATTTCAGTATACATATTTTGTGAATGGATTCTTTGTCATCCATATTACTTTTTGTGCTAAAGTGAGACAGATTGTATAATTAATTCAGTAAAACATATCAGTTTATAAATAAATGTGAGAAAGTATATCACAGGTTTTTTGTTTTCTTATTTCCACTTCCCATTAGAAAATATAGCAGAAATTAACATCTTCACTTTCAACTAGGATTCTGTCTTATATTATATAATGGCTCATAACATGGAGAATTGATAATGTGAAAATAATCACAGATTAAGAGGTAAATCACACATCACTATATAATTGTAGAACTATTGGTATAATGTTATAGATTAATGTGTTTTTAAAAAAAAATTAGAAGCCTGATGATGAAGCATTATCTACGAAACATGTAGCTACAAATGTTAAATAAATAGGAGTTATGCCAAATAAATACTTAAGGATTCTGTCTTTTTTTATATTTATAATTTGTTATTTTCACTTCTCTGAGAGAAAGTTCATCAGGAATTAACTTTACTGGTGGTTCAGTAGTATATTAATTGTTGATTAAATTAATATTAATTAAAAATTGATTTAGTGTCTTATATTTCGATATTTCCACTTTAATATTTCCTTATTTCTCATTTTAATATTAGAAGGTAAACAGAAGTTAATATTACTATGAACAGGGATTTAGAGTTTCTCAGTAAATGTAGGAGAATAACCTTCCCCCTTTAAAAGCAGCGACTAGAACATCGAAATAAATCGGAACAAGGTTAGAATCGATAAAAGGTATTCTGAGCGGGTTTAGGGGTTGGTGTCGCCGATCCGAACCGTTACCGGCATTTGTACTTCGGTTTTTTTTTATGTTTCTGAACAAATAAGAAAATCAAATATACATAAAAACCGTAAAATAGCTTCAGGGACTTCTATTCTTTTTTCCCCCCGTCAAATGAATAAGCTCGTGTTTGGCTCGGAGCTGATTCTTCGCCGAACTTTAGATCGGATTCGCTTCTCTTGGAATTGTTTAAATGGATTGATTTATAGTTCTTGCTCCGCTCAAATACTTGGAATATTACTTCACTTTTCTTTTTTTCCTCCTTCATCCGTACGTGAAAAAATGTACGTGAGTCCTTAACTAAGACTTTTAAGTGTGATGGAGCCGTTTTATATTGTGTTTGTTTTGATAAAGTTGTATCAACTACAGCACAATTTTTAGTAAAACAGCACATAAAAATAGCAAAGTACTAATTAAAAAATGTAAGGAATCAACATTTGAAAAAAAACCTTGTTAACAAACTTCCACCGGATTAGAAAATTCTGCCCAGCTGACATACCCTTCTGTACGTGTTTTCCTTTTTAATATTTGACTTGTATTTTTGTTTTTTAATTGTCTTCTTACTATTGTTTCCCTTTTCAACACAATTAGTTACTTAAACTTGAATTTTTATTTATGCATAAGTATATATCACATTTTTTTTATTTTTCTAAATAATATATATAGTTGCATATTTTAGGAATTTAATTGCATATTTCGCCTAATATATTTGCACATATATGTGCATATTTTTCAGTTTTTAATGCATATAATTCACAGCCCTACTTATCAATAAAACTGCAATTTTTTTTTTTTTTTTTTAGTGAAAATTCTTATTACTAATTGTTCTTTGTCAAATAAATTTGACCTACCTCAGACAAATGGCTAGTTTTTCTCTGGTACCAATGGTTTTCCTGTAGTTAGTATCCCTTTTTCTAATATCTTCGTGTATCAGGTCGTGAATGTACTCGAACTTGGGCCGAGTCATCCGGAAGTAATTCTGGAATTGATCACTTGACAGTTTATCAAATAACGTATGGAATTCCCCGTATTCTAGTCGATCCTTCGCATATTCGCATAGCCACTACCTATCGAGAACATTCGATGCTGCTACACATGTTAATGTACTCCGACTCAGACGAATACGATTCTTCACTTAGCAAACAGTGTACCGCGTTCCTCTCGGCTGTCTTACACCGACTGAACTCAAGTCAATTATCGAGTTTGTGCGCACCCCCAATCCGGTCAGGTCCGTTCGCGGTGGCGCCTCGGCTTTTTGCTAACAATGAAGGCCGTATCAACCAAAATTGTAAAGAGAAAAATGGCTTCAAAGTTTTTATACTAGCTTAACGATTTCTGTAGAATCTTATAAAGCAAAATCGATTTTTTTTCACTTTTTAGAATTTACATATGCATTTTCCAATGAAAAATATATTAAATTTAGTTTTTTATTAAAAAGATAGACTTATAGCTTTTTATTGGTTTAGTATATATCTGAAAATTATGACTGGGAAACATTTAAATTGCCATATGTTTAATATGAATCTGTAGGCGAATTTAGGAGGGTATCTGCAATTTTAATATTTTGAATAAATTTCATAGTTTATCGGAATTGATTAAAATAAAAATCTCGACTTTGACCATTATGGTCGAACGGTTTATTTTTTAGCTGGGCAACATAGGCATTGAAGGAGACAGAAAACAGGAAACATGTCCCTTTTTATATTTTACAGTGAGGTCTGTATTGATACAAATAGTAACATTCAGTAAGGTCTGTATTGATACAAATAGTAACATTCAGTAAGGTCTGTATTGATACAAATAGTAACACATTCAGTAAGGTCTGTATTGAGTAACATTCAAAGGTCTGTAGTAACATTCAGTAAGGTCTGTATTGATACAAATAGTAACATTCAGTAATAAACTAGAGCTTCTCATTCAACTAATTATATTTTTTGTCTTAATTTTATCTAGCATATCCCGCTTTCATAAGTAAAGAATTAATAATTTATTGAAAAAGATCTCCATTTAGATTTGGTAATTATTTTAATTTGGCAAGAATAATTTTATTGATTTTATATGGTTGGATTGGGATTTTAATTTCTGACCATAAATGTATATGGCAGTGTTCCAAACCTCGTCTCTGCCACTCATCACAGTACATTTTTTTTTTTTTTTTTTGTATTTATTTATCGAAATTTACTACTGTACAAACATCTAACAAATGTGTTCATAGCAATTACAATAACAGGTAAAAACTTGAAAAGTAGTACTCATTAGTAACACTTCAATCGAAATTCTACACTAAAAGGTCTCTAGGCCATCTTCTTTTTAGACGCCTCGTGGTTTATAGGGAATGGAGTGAGAAGCAAGTTGAGAGACTATTGGATTAGTGTGGTCATGGAGTTTACTATGAACGGATATGTATCTGTTTATATGGGGCATTAATATCTTTATGGATAAGTTTATTTGTAACAAAGTAAGTAGCATTAAGGATTTTGGATTAGAAAAGGGGTCCAAATGGGAAAGTGATGCAAATACACGGACTACAAATGAGAGTAGACCACCTAGCCCATCCTTCCCAACTCAAGCTCTCACCTCCACTCACTGCTAGTGATAGACCCTGTACAACCGAGTAATCCCTGCTAAGATTGTGGTAATTAATCCCTTTGGCGCCATGGATCGGTGAACAGGTGAGAGATGGTGGTCTTGTTGAGGTAATTAGAGACCCGGATCAGCAGGATGCAGTGTGCTGGCAGCGGGACACATGACAGGGTTGGTGGCGGAAGAGCTTTTGTTAAAAGTCAACGTCGGCGTCCACAGATCTAATCAGTTGATATACTGCGAACGGGTGGAAGAATCTCGTAACTCTTGATTAGAGGACTCTTCTAAGGGTAGGAAACTAAGCACAAATCCCTTGTCCTCCAGGTTGGGAGTCGGGCCTGGGGCTAACACCCCCATCTTTGAAAAAAATCACAATCGTTATGAAACCCTAGAAAGAGAACCCTGTCTAGTAAATGTTGAAGTCGAAAACGACGAGCAGTTTCCTGCTGTTTTAGTGTTAAATTTGGATTCCAGGTTAAACGTTTGTCCAGTTGGAGTCCAAGATAGCGGATCTGTTCGACAGGGATCAGTGGGATATTATTATAGGATACTGTAAGACAATAAGTCGTAGGTTTACGGCGAAGGGTAAAGGTTATTTGGTGAGATTTTCTTGGATTTATTTTTTAATTCTCCAATTTCATTTATAGTAAATCGGAAATTTTAAACGATTGATAGTTGAATTAATAGGTGAAATTGGATTAAATGTTCTGGCTGCAGATTTCAGTTTGCGGGTTTCATGGCTTGTGTTTTTGACTGGATTTTTTTATTTGGCTTTTTTTTTTTAAATTATTATTAGGTGAATTGCCCGTTGAACCAGGGGCGCGGTTTCTGTGGCTCTTCTGAAGTGTCCTTCGTGATTGAGAATTTTTCTCGCTTATTTCTGAATAAGGTGTCTCTTCCTCCGATTCATCACCACGTGTTTGAAACTACTTCCATTACAATGAAATTTTAAACAAAAATAAAATATAATAAAAATGCTAAAGCTGTTATATATATATATATAAATTAAATGAATTCTTATTCTTAAATATTTATATTGAGATTAGACCTCTTTCATAAAATATTAATATAAAATATAAAGGAGAAAAAAATAAATTAATAAAATAATGAAATCTACTCGTGGGAGAGGCTTCAGAAACATATGATGCCAGCCTGAAAATGGCCTTCTTAGATATTGGCTGTATACAGCTAGTAGGATTATAGACAGCGGACCAGTCTAATAAAGGGCTGCCTCACCTGTATTATTTCACAGTTAATTTAATATAGTTCCCACTCTCCTCACTTAATTAAATGTCAAAATGTTCTATTGTCTGTAATATCACTGACTATTTGCTGAATATTAAAGTGATACTTCGGTTTTTACGCTTCAGAGATAATCAGAAAGGCGGAGCGTTACTAGATGTGTAGTTTAGTTGCGGCCATCTTGACTGGACTCCAGTTTAGAAGTTAAAATACAAGTGGTTTTAATTTTATCAGCTGAAAAGCGAGTATGACAAATTAGTATAAATGTTTGTGTGTTTGTATATATATATTTTTTTATTTTTTTAATTTTAATTCTGATAATGGTGTCATAGACACTTATAATTCATTAAGGGATAATCTTATCTTATCTTAGTATTTTATGTCTATAGATGCCAAGAATTTTACAAAAGAAGAAGAGGAATTGAGTTTGTGCGGCACGAAAGCTAAAATAAACATGGATTTCAAAAAACCTGTAATTACTCACCTTCAAGTTAAGAAGCCATATCAATGCTTTCACTGTAGCTATAAAGCACCATACATAAGTACTTTAAGAACTCACACAATGTACCGTCATACAGGTGAGAAGCCTTATCATTGTCCTCATTGTGATTATAAAACAGTAAAAAATGGTATTTTAAAAAGACATGTAATTGCCCGTCATGGGGAAAAACCTCATCGATGTCCTCATTGTGACTATAGAGCTACGGAACCTTATCCTTTAAAAAGGCACATAATGGCCCATCATACAAATAAGAGGCCGCATCAATGCCCTCAGTGTGATTATAAAACAGTAAATATTACTGCTTTGAAAAGGCATACGATTGTCTGGCATACAGGAGAAAAACCTCATTCATGTCCTCATTGTGACCATAAATTTATCAAAGTTGCTTCTTTAAAAATACACATGATGTCTCGTCATACAGGTGAGAAGCCGCATAAATGTCCTCATTGTGATTATAAAGCTGCACAAGCGATTTCTTTAAAAATACACATAATGGCCCGCCATACTGGTGAGAAGCCTTATAAATGTCCTCATTGTGACTATAAAACTGTACGTAAGAATTCTTTAAAAGGACACATGATATACCGCCATACAGGTGAGAAGCCTCATCAATGTATTCATTGTGACTATAAAACTACAGAAGCTAAAAGTTTAAAAAATCATATAATTGCTCGCCATACTGATGAGAAGCCTTATCAATGTCATCATTGTGAATACAAAGGTGTCCTTAAGGGTTCTTTAAGAAGACATATAATGGTCCGCCATTTAGGTGAGAAGCTGCATCAATGTCCTTATTGTAAATATGAAACTTTTGATAAGTTTTTTTTAAAACATCATTTAAGGGTCCGCCATACAGGTGAAAAGCTGCGTCAATGTTCTCATTGTAGGTATAAATTTGTAAATGTGATTTCTTTAAAAAAACATATGATGTTATGCCACAAACCTGAGAAGTCGCATCAATGTCCTTATTGTGACCATAAAGCTGCACAAGTGGCTTCTTTAAAAAAACACATAATGGCCCGCCATACAGGTGAGAAGCCTCATCAATGTTCTCAATGTGCCTATAAAACTATTACTAACAGTGGTCTACAAAGACATATTATTGCCCGCCATGCTGGCAAGAAGACTCATCAATGACATCATTGTGACTATAAAACTTTTCTTAAGTTTTCTTTAAAAAGACATATAAGGGTCTGCCATTTAGGTGAGAAGCTGCATCAATTTCTTTATTGCAGGTATAAATTTGTACATATGACTTCTTTAAAAAAACATATAATGTCCCACTTGTGCAGGTGAGAAGCATTATCAAACCACAGAAATTAGTTGAGATATATGTGGCTGTATAGTATTTACTGAATTTATAGTTTTATTTTTGTTTTTATTGAAATTTGGAAATATACATCTTATGATTATTGCATTTATACAACCTCAACCAAAAGTATCAGGCACACGCGTTTTTCTATGAGTATAAAATAGTAGGTGTAGATGAAGAAATGTCCTGTTAAAAGAATCCTTTATCCTACAAAAAAAAAAAAAAAAAAAAAAAAAAAAAAAAAAAAAAAAAACCATTGTTCCCACCCTGCCGAGACTTCCAAATTTACTTCTCCTTTCCTCCATCCGAAATGTTAGCTGCGTTTGCCAAAATTTAGGAAGACCTAGGAAATCTGTGCCTGGGAAAATCTGAACAAATTAACGTTTAACGCAGCTAAAACTCAAGCAATTGCCATTGGATCACATTCCCTTCTCCATTCAAATGCCAACTTTCTCACATTATTCCTTAATGGTCATCCAATAACTTTCCATTCCTCTGTTAAAAATTTAGGCCTAACCATTGATCAAACCCTAGTTAGGTATCCTAAAACTATTTCACCGCTCCCTTCACCTCCTTCCCCTACCCACACGCAAACTTCTAGTATCATCCCTTATCTTCCCCCAATTTGACTATGGCTGCATGATATATGGCGGGCTCTCGACGGTTCTTGAAGACAGATTAAAACGTATCATGAATTGCTTCATTAGGTTTGTCTTCGGAACTTCGAGACGTAACCATGTTTCACATCTCTACACTGAGTTAAATTGGCTTTTCCCCTCCTTCCGCAGAAAATACTTCCTAGGCACCTACCTATTCCAAGTTATCAACACCCGCCACCCTCCCTTTACTTACAGTAACCTGAAATTCAAGTCTGCCATCAAATCACTGCATACAAGATCTCGTCTTTCCGATCTCTGTACTCCATCCCACAGAAGTACCGCATTCCAACGTTCCTTCCTTGTCCGATCCTCTACTCTTTGGAATTCCCTCCCCCCCCCCCCCCCCTATATCCGCAATGCTTCTTCCCTTGGAACATTCAAAACACTACTCTCCAACCCGACGCTCTCCAATTATGAGGATGTATGTACTATTTATGTAATCGTCTAATTTAATTACTAAGACCTTCAGACATGAAACTTTAGCAAAAATTATAGTTTGACTATGATAATGTTTTGATTTCTTGTAATGATAATTTTTGATTTTCTATCTTTTATTTTTCTTTAAGTTTCTGTTTGTTTGTTTTCTCTTCTGCAATTTTGTTTACAATATTAACCTCTATTTTGTATATTTATTTTTTCACTCTCTTTTTGTTAAAAGTTTTTTTCTTTTTCTAGTTTTTCTCTGTATTTTTTTTCATACATATTTGTATTTAAATTTACCTATGTTATTTTATTTTTAACAGCCTCTCGGCCAGTTATGATCTTACTTTGTATTATTTAATGTTATTCTTAAGGGACTTTGTCCCAGAATAAAGTTTTCTTTCTATTCTATATCAACACACCTAATGAAATGAAAATTTTTAAGTCCGTAATACTTTTCCAAGGGATGTATGTTCTTTTTAATAAAATGTTAACATTCTTAACAAATTAGAAAATGTTTAGTTTAATAACTGTTGTAATTTGTATTAAAATAAATAGATAATTAATAAGACCTTCAAAATAAGTTTTAAAATGTTATGTAATTTCTTAAACATAATTATATTAATAGTTGACTTATTGATAATAAAAAATAAAAAAAAGAAGTAAATATTATGTTGTAAAATATAATTTAATGATAAATATTTGTTTGAAAACAAAATTAGTAATAGTAATTTTAACTTATAGTAAATATTGGTTTTTATTATTAATTTTATTTTATTAAAATTGTATCATTGGTACTATTATTCAAAAGGAATGATAAAATTAATAGAATATTCAAAAAAATTTCACCCTCTTCAAGGCGGATGGAATTTTTATTTTTATTTTTTGTTTTGGAATTTTTAACGTTATTCGAGTTTTGTCAATTTAAAAAAGAAAAAGAAACTGCTTTCCGATTTGGTCGGAGTTGGTTGTGATTTTTTATTTTTCTATTTAGATGAAATTTAGTATTTAAGGTTCTTATGTAAGCCGTATTAGAATCTAACACCCTTTTTTGTGTACAAAAATCTATAAAGGTAGTTTGCTTGAAGATCTAATAATTTTTTTTAGACTTTAATTAACTGAAACTAAAATCTATGAGACGGCTGTATTTTCTTTAAATTACTCAAAAATAGAACATTTTGGTGCAAGAATTATATCGATAACATCTTTTAAACTTGAGATATAAAATAAATTAGTTTAATGCTATAATCCAGTAAATGAACACATTGTAGAGTGCATGGAATATTCGATAATTTTTGACTTCACAGCTTCCTTAGGAATAGTTGGAAGGTAAACATACTATAAGTCCCCGCCGCTGGTGGGGTGGGGGAGAAGGTCCATTTATTTGGTTGTTCGATAATATCTCGAAAACGGTTGACTCTAGAAAAATATGTTTCAAATAAACATAAAAGCTAATTAAATTTACTATACAATTTATTATTTATAAATTTGTCGTAATTCTAACTGTTTACGAGATATACGTTATTGAAAATCTTTTTTTTTTTTTTTCGGGAAAAAAACAAATGTCACTCATTCTATACAATATATCAATTACCAAGGAGAAATTAATATTAAGGTGTAATTACAAAAGCAATAATTCTCCCATATTTATTTATTAAAAATCATATGATGTTACATGATTGTCCAATAATAATATTTTATTTCATTATTTGCGACGTTTCATGGTCATTGCCACATTATCAAGCTCTTACAAATGTCCAAAAATACAAGATCCATTTCCACTAAAAACTTTAATCGACTAAAAGTCTTGTCACTGGTATCATGTTAAATCTCAAAATAACGAAAAAATAAAAACTCTATTTGTACTAAAATTTTTTCTCATATTTCCACCTTCATTATTACTGTCCATTACTACAATAGGTCCAAAGGTTACCTTTTGCTTCTATTACGTTCAACAATCGTTTCTCAGAAAAACCGTCGGAATCAAAATTGGAGAGCATTAAATTTATTTTAATTTCATATATACGTTTTTGGTATTTGCTTCAAATATTTAAAAAAAGGGAGGTAAACATTTTTTTATTTCTAAAATTGTCGATTTTTATTAATGTATATCTCGTAAACGCTTAGAATTACGACAAATTTACATTGAATAAATTGTATAGTAAATTTAATTAGCTTTTATGTTTATTCGAAACATATTTTTCTAGAGTCAACCGTTTTCGAGATATTATCGAACAACCAAATAAATGGAGCATCTCCCCCCCCCCCCCCAGCAGTAGGGACTTTTAGTATGTTTACCTTTCAACTATTCCTAACGAAGCTATGAAGTCAAAAATTATCGCATATTCCATGCACTCTACAACCCTCATTTCAGCGCTCATTGACTGGACCACTATTTCATTTGTTTTTTCACGGCTTCTAGGGCCAATTAGTCAATTGGCAAAATACTTGTCTAATATTTTTTTTGATCAAGAACCTCCAAAAAAATTGCCAATAAGATTTCTGAGAGACTAAGTGTGTCCTCCCTTGAGTTGAAATTGACACAATTGTTTGCAATAAAATCAACAATAATTTATTCATACAATAATAAACTCAATTATTTATGAAGTAACAACTGTAAATTGTCAAATTTTTGACAAAAAACAAACTCTTTGTGTATTAAGGAAACAAAAAAACAAATTAATGACATTTTAGAAAAAACAAAACTAAAACAAGATAGTAGACAGCTTCTAGTGGTGGTCAGCCTGGCTACAATTTTTCATAACAAATAGTAGCAATGAGGAATGCTAAGGAGCAGCTCGCAGGCGCCCTTTAAGTTTCTTCTCACTAATGGCTATCAACGTAGTGTAAGAGTTAGATCTTGTTTCAACTGTCTCCGCTAATTCAGTATTCAGAAAGAATCCTTCACAAGAACATCAATAAACTCACTTGCTTGTATATTATAATCTTAGCACTCTGCTTTATAAGTTAGTTGTTTGTACTTACTTCTGCAAAACCTTGAAAAACCTCAGCCACCATTGCTTTAAGGCCAGGATTTCTTTATATCTAAACTATGAAATTTCTTAGTTAATGAAGTTTATGATGATTATTTGTGTTTAGGAAAAATAATGATATTTTCCGATGCGACTCCGCAAAATTCGCACCGGCCTCTAGTCAATGGACTGTAATTAAAAGTATAAAAGCGAGTGCTCGCAGTCTTGGGGAAATCTCAATCAGAAGGTAAAAGGTAACCCAACCAAATATTACAGTAAAAACCACTCACCTGGCTGAAGCGGCGGACGTACTTCCGCGTCCCTTCGGAGGCCTCCAAAAGAATCGCGGGCGAACGAATGACTCTCGCAGGCTGAAATACTTGGGCAGGATATCCTCTTCTTAAATCACCACTCATTAATAGGGGATATTAATTCTTTATTAATAACACAGAAAACAAAACCACTTTGATAAAAAGAAAATAGTTTTTGGAAGGCTATCTTAGCCTTGGTCATAAAAATGAAGGAAGACCAAAGGGCTTTGGACATAAAAAAGCTTGTGTACAGGAAAGCAGGCAGCAGAAGAGTGAGGTATATTCATGTAGGGATAAGGGCAGTTATCTAGTGCGATTTTATAGAGTGCGTGACTATGTACGGTATATTACAGTTTTTCTCCTTTCCCCCCTCACAAAAGCGCTGATTGGCGCGAACAATTTGTTTTATTTTTATCTTTTAATTATTTATTTTTATTATTTTAAGACTTGGCCTGCTATTATTAAGTGCTTGCCTTCCAATTTCGGGTACCAAGCAGAATCCTGGCATCAGTAGCTACGTACAGCTAATAACAATTATTAATTGTTTGTGTATTTGTATATACAGTATTAATGATTATCTCTGTACTTACTCGTATTGCCCTTCACTGAGGCAGATTGTGCAGTTATTTCAATAGAAGTTAGAAAAAAAAGGTTCATGAAATAGTTACTGTTTTCCACTCAACATACATTTTTCTTCCTCTTTTTTTTTTTTTTTTTATCCTTAACCGGACAAAAAATGTTTTATTATTATTCTCAATAGGTATGGTTTAGGACAAGGAAAGTTTACTAAATTTCCAGAATATAACTAAATTTACATAAAAATGTCTATCGTTTCCTTTTTCCACTGAGCCTTTAATTTCGACAGTAAATGTTTCCCCTTGTTTAAAATTTACTATACAAACGTTCAAAGCTCCCTATGGGGCTATTGAAAATGTTTATCTGGTCATTTCAATAAAAATCTGGATCGGTTTTAAACGATTTTATTATTTCTAATGATTCATAAATATTTAATTTTAGGCTATTTTCTTCTTGATTTATTTTCCTAAGTATTTATTGAATTTATGGATATTTTAATTTAGATGGATAGCGAAATTAGAATTTCGGGTCTTATTATTGTATCCTCTTTTATATTCTTTTACTCTTTGATTTACCGATTGTCCAGTTTTTTCTGTGTATTTAGCTTCACAGTCATTACATTTTAGTTCGTATACACCGTTTTTGTGAAAGGGTTTATTTTGTCTTCAGGTGAAGGGAAATAACATGACATTGGTTTATCTATTTTTTTTTTTTCCTTCAGCTAAAGACATAATAGAACTGAAGATGAATGTATAGCATTTGAAACTAGTTTTCCTATAAAATAATTCCAATTGAAGTGGCAATTAATTCTTCAATTCTAATTGTATTGATCCTTCTATACCATCATAGTTTACCTCAAGTGACAATTTTGATTTTCGAACTTTCGGTCTGGAAAAAAATTGCAATAGACTCATATACATGACAGTAATAAAAACTATTTGGAGATATGGAGTTCAGCTTTGGGGCTCCATTAAACCCTAATCTAATCCTTACAAACCGAAATCCTTCCAAAAAATCTCAAACTTCCTCAGTTTGTCAACTTCCTCCTTACAAACAAACTTATCCATAAAGATCTTAATGTACTATGGGTTGTTTATTTAGCCCAAACCAGATTTGGGCTATCCTTTCATAGCAAACTCCATAACCATTAAAATCCATTAGTATTACAACTTGCTCCATATTCTATTTCAAATAAACCTCCGAGGCGTTTGAAAATAACATGGCCTCGGAACCTTCTAATATATTACTTTATTATATAGAACGTTTTTGTAAGTGATCAATTGGTAGTTGCTTTATAAGCAATAGACATGCCATTTTTAACATTATCATCACATTTACTTTATATTGTACACAGTTGTAAATTTCAATGAAAAACTAAAATGAAAAAAAAGGAGAGAGCAAATGTGATTTTGAAAAAGACAAATTGCACTCTAAATTTGAATTGCTTCCTATACTATTCAATTTTAAATACTGAATCAATGGTGTCGAAATTGGAGAATTAAAATAAATCCAAGCAAATCCCACCAAATAGCCCTTCGCCGTAAACCTAACACTTCTTGTCTTACAGTATCCTTTAATAATACCCCACTGATCCCTGTCGAACAGATCCGCTATCTTGGACTCCAACTCGACAAACGTTTAACCTGGAATCCACATTTAACACTAAAACAGCAGGAAACTGCTCGTCGTTTTCGACTTCAGCATTTACTAGACACGTTCAAACCTTCCGATTTACCACAAAAGACTCATTTACATGACAGTTATCAGACCTATTTGGACATATGGAGTTGAGCTTTGGGGCTCAACTAACCCTTCTGATTCTTCCTATATCCAATCCTTACAATCCAAAATCCTTAATGCTCCTTACTTTGTTACAAATAAACTTATCCATAAAGATCTTAATGTTCCATATGTTGCTGATTTAGCCCAAACCAGACACTTATCCCTTCATAGTAAACTCCATAACCACACAAATCCACTAGTCCTTCAACTTGCTTCCCATTCTATTCCTGATAACCCTCCGTCTGAAAAGAAGATGGCCTAGAGACCTTCTAGTGTAAAATTTTTTTTTTAGGGCTACTGATGAGTAGTTCTTTTCAAGTTTCGCATGTTATTGTAATCATAATCAACTCATTTACTAGATGAGTACTTAGTACAGTTGTAAATTTCAATAAATGAATATAAAAAATAAAAAAAAGAATTGAATTACTTAGGTTAATAAACTTTATTTATTATTTTATTTTAATCATTAATAATTTATTAATATAAATAAGGGACCTTCAATGTAAGAAATTCATTATAAACAAATTAATTATTTATTATATTTCCTGGTCTTTGATTTTTTACATTCTATCAAGGAAGTTATGCAATCCAACTAATTATATTTTTGTATAATAACATAATACTTGAATAGAATTTATTAATTCAAAGAGTCTATAACGTACAATTTTTTAAAAGTAATTTCACAAAAAAAAAAACATATTCTGTTACTGGTTGGATTTATTCTTTGAATTGTTTCCGAATTGACTCTACACAATGTCCTACAATGAACAATAACAATACTTTGGTTCATACTAAATATATAAATATAACTGGGGAATTCCTGGAACGTGGAGGTTTTTTATTTAATTCACAACTTTATGTAAGAGATAAATATATTAATAAACTAGCAACATTATGGAATTGAGCTGCATGATGTCAGTGGCTACTCTTCGATAGGGGCACAGTATAGCAACATGGGGTACACTACTGTAGAACATAACTTAAACCAAATAAAATATGAAAAATGACCTCAATTATGTTCCATAACTTTTTTTTTTTTCTTTTTTTTTTTTTTTTTTTTTTTTTTTTTTCAAAATTAGGGCTAAACAAATTTATAATATGAGAATACTATCTTTTCTTCTTTAATGTCATCAGCATTGTGTATACCAATGACCTTCTTGATTTTCATTTTCCTATTCTAATATCCTTTTTTCTAATTTAATTTTCCTTTAACTATTTTCGATGTAACACTACGAGAAAAAATATATAATCAAAGGAGGCACAGTATAACACTTCACATTACACTGTGCCACAAGCCCTGCTGTTTGAAACAAAATTTCTTTGGAATTATATTGGTTTGATATTGCAAGAAACTTTGTTTACGATTCAAACACCAACTAATTGAACATTAAAAAGAACACACCCTTACTCACCAGAAATCATTAGTTAATGACTTCACTTACCATATTTTTCACGAATTAAAAAAAACAAACATAAATTCGATTATTCAAATTAAAATCTAGCAATTCAATGTCAGCCGTTTAATATAACAGCACATGAGATTAACAAATAAATAAAGAGACGCCTTAGTTAATTTAAAAAAAGACTGATCCAGTCATGATGTTTTACTGTGCCCCTCTTGATCCTACATATAGTATCTATACAATTGTAAACATCAGTAAATAAATGGAAAAAAATATTATTTCCATTCCCTAGCGATTATTTTCAATAGCTGTTAATGTTACGCAAGAGGATGCAGATCGGGTGGCATCTAATGCCCTATAGTAAGCTTCGGGGTGGTGCTTGTGTATATATAACAATTCTCTCAAATGTCTGCAGTCGCTAAGTTCAACATGAAGGCGGTAAGTTAAAAACTTCTTACTCCTTAATTCCTTATATCATTGTATCAGGAGTGGATAGACATTGTGGTTAAGGGATCTCATTCTAATAAAAACATTAATACGTTTGTAGTTGTCACTTGCTTGCCATTGTTATTGTTGCCATGGAGATGTATTACACCTGTTTCTAATAAATATAATTTATTACAGCTGTCCACAGCATTTGTATTTTTCATCATATCAACTCAGTCTACAAAGTGTAAATTAAGTTATAAACAGATGGCAACATGAATATAAGGTAACTATTTCATATTAAATATTTGTTATATTTATGTTATATTTATATTACGAATATTATAAATTAATTTCTGTAACATACTGGATTATTAGTTAAGGTACACGGCTGATGGTATAGAAGGAACAATACAATTAGGATTGATCAATTGTTTGCCACTTCTATTGGTATTTTTTATTCGTAGACTGGTTTCGAAATTTAAACATTTATAATCAGTCCTGAAAACATAGGAAAATTCATATCATCAGCAATCATATATGTACATACATTTTATATATATATATATATATATATATATATATATATATATATATATATATATATATATATATACAGGGTGATCAATATTCGATGGCCCCCCCTTAACGAAACTCTCAGTGTCTTAACTGTGTCAAATAAAGTTTCTTTTCAGGTTATAGTCTGCTCTCGAACGTTATCCAGTGACCTTAACTTTGGAATTCCCAATGGAATGTGGTATTTTTTACGACGGATTTCAATATAAAATCAATTTTGAATCGATTTTATATCGGTTATTTTTTTTCTCCCGGGCACTGTATCGCCGCAAATCAAAAGAAAATGAGCAGTCTAAAACTGTGATTGCAAAAATAAAATAAACTTTGAACAAAAAGTCAAGGTAATTTTTTATTTTTTTTTTGGCGTTTCGTAATTTTTTTTTTTTGTATATTCATGATTTTTACGGGTGATTAGCCCAGTGTTAGAAGCACCGTTACCTCGGAGCAAAAGCCCAGTGGGCTAATCACCCGTAAAAATGATGAATATACAAAAAAAAAAAAAAAAAAAAAAAAAATATATATATATATATATATATATATATATATATATATATATATATATATATAAGGCTGAAGAGGGGCTGGCTAAGAGATCTAAGATAGAAATCTAAAATAAATGCAAGACCGATGGGTGCTGGCCTTGCACGTCCAATTGCAATGGTCACCATCCTTATCAATATAAAATCCTGACTAAGGCATTCATGAATGACATTCTAGACAGTTAATAATGCATATAATTGATCCTCAGATTAAGAGGTCATATATGAGGAACTGATATCATTTGTTATACAATGATGTCTATCAATCGATCAATGCATTCCATTCGACAGCGTACGTTGTGCATTATCGCTACGATTAATCTAAGAACTGTCTACAGTTAATGCCCAACATTACTCATATATCAGTCATTAATATAATTATTTTAGGCTGTATTGCGTACATTTATTAAAAATTTAATTTGTTAAATTTAATTTAAATGTAGAGGCATTGGCCCCGAGATGTTCTTTAAACGGAAATGGAGTCTGATATAATATTGTCTGCGTCTAACCACTTCCAGGCGCTATCTCATGTTGATATAGCATTATGCTAACAAGGAAGGCCGTATCAACCAAAATTGTAAAGAGAAAAATGGCCTCAAAGTTTTTATATTTGCTTAGCGATTTCTGTAAAATCTTATAAAGCAGAATCGATTTTTTTTCTTTCACTTTTTAGGATTTACATATGCATTTTACAATGAAAAATATATTCAATTTAGTTTTTATAAAAAAGATAGACTTATGGCTTTTTATTGGTTTAGTATATATCTGAAAATTATGACTGGGAAACATTTAAATTGCCGTATGTTTTTATGAATCTTTAGGCGAATTTAGGAGTGTATCTGCAATTTTACTATTTTGAATAAATTTCATAATGTATCGGAATTGATTAAAACAAAAATCTCGATTTTGACCATTATGGTCGAACGGTTTTTTCTTAGCTGGGCTATATAGGCGTTGAAGGAGACAGGTAACATGCCTCTTTGTATATTTTACAGTGGGATCTGTATTGATACAAATCGTAACATTCAGTAAGGTCTCTATTGATACAAATAGTAACATTCAGTAAGGTCTGTATTGATACTAATAGTAACGTTCAGTAAGGTCTGTATTGATACATATAATAACATTCAGTAAGGTCTGTATTGATACAAATAGTAACATTCAGTGAGGTCTGTATTGATACAAATAGTAACATTCAGTAAGGTCTGTATTGTTACAAATAGTAATATTCAGTGAGGTCTGTATTGATACAAATAGTAACATTCAGTAAGGTCTGTATTGATACAAATAGTAACATTCAGTAAGGTCTGTATTGTTACAAATAGTAACATTCAATAATAAACGAGATCTTCGCATTCACCAAGAATGTTCACAGCCTTTTTCTCTTCCCATATGCAAAACAGGGCCCATTTTAAACTTCAGTTTAAGAATTGTTGGCGTATTCAACTAATTATAAGTTTTTTCTTAATGTTAACTAGCATATCCCGCTCTCATAAGTAAAGAACTAATAATTTTAATTAATAATTGATTGAAAAGGATCTCCATTTTGATTTGGTTATTGTTTTAATTCGGTGAGGACGGTGCTAGGATGGGTCGGGATATCAGCTGTATGCTCCGTGTAGAGGGTGGGATCTGGGATAATACCTTGAGTACCACCGGCAGTTCCGACAAAGAGGAAAGAATAGGAAAAATTATGATTAACTTTGAAGTTTTTATCACTGAGATAGGAACAGATAATAAGAAATTATGTAGAAGGAAGGAATTTACGAAGTTTGTAAAGCAGCCCCTGGTGCCAGACTCGGTCAAAAGCTTGTACTACGCCGAGAAAGGCTCCTGTGCAGTACATTCCGCGTTCTAATGCTGAGGAGAACACGTCCACCACGCTATGGCATTGCTGGATACAGGAGTGTGACATTCGAAAACCAAAGATCTGATTAATCTAGGATGGGATACAAGCGTTATAGAAAGAGTTTTTCCAGGATTTTCTCCATAATCGGCAGGAGCTATATTGGACGATATGAGGATGGGAGTTTAGGTGGCTTTTTGGGCTTAGGAATCAT
This sequence comes from Euschistus heros, assembly GCA_003667255.2. Taxonomy (NCBI): domain Eukaryota; kingdom Metazoa; phylum Arthropoda; class Insecta; order Hemiptera; family Pentatomidae; genus Euschistus; species Euschistus heros. The sequence continues at coordinate 512,281 of RCWM02000145.1, forward strand.
CCTAACTAAGGATAATTTCCAAGGAACTTATTTTTTTCAAAAGCCAAAAAAGAGAGAATATGCTATGGTAAGTTATACTGTTGACTATTGGGATTTTTTCAGTGTGAGGTGTTATCAGTTATACTATTTTGCATTGATGATACAAGTTTGTCAATTGCTACGTTAATATCTTCTTTTGTTTTAATAGGAATTTTCAGGTCCAATTGTTTATCAAAATCTCACAGTGCTTCGTCAATGGACAAAAATCAAAAATCGAAGTATTTTTTATCCATCTATTTACTTTTTGGTATTCTTAAATATACCGTAGACAACTGTTTAGTATGATTATCCCATTGTTTACATATTTGTTTAAGTCAACATAATCGAAAAACTTGAGGAGTATTTTTATCGTATCAGCCTCAATTATATTTAGTTCCATTAACTTCTCATTGGTAAGAAAATAACCATTTTCAACGATGCAATATACAGGTCAAGGTATCTATTTTAAAATATACTACATTAATTGGTAAGCTGAGCACTTATTATATCCATTGCATGCGTGCAAAGTTTCGGTGACAAGTTTGAAAATTATTCAAACTTTGAAGAGGCTTTTAAAAAAATCCTCAAATATCCTCTTGTAGTTTTTGCATATTCTTGTTGCTTGGTATATAGGCTTTGATTTGCCGTAAACTCTAATTGCGCCTGCCTGCGCCCGGACTGTTTTATTATTTTTTGTTTTTTAAAAAACGACAGCATGACCAATGGCCAGTTTGCTGAATTATGCTTTTTCCACAAAAACTCAGATCCGATAGCTGTAGTCACTGATAAACTACATTCGTTTAAGGACGTGGAAGAGTCTAACAAACGGTTGGGAAGAGAAGTATCTGCAATTAGTCCAGTATTTTGTTACAAATTCAATGAAAAATTGAATTAACTCGACAGGAGTCGTAATATATTTTGTCGAGGATATGTCTCTTGAATTTAACAGGAACTTCAATGCTAACTATTCCCGAAATCAGTGCATTCAATCCAGGACCAAGCCGAACACGCGGAAGACCGGAAATCCTTTTCTAAGAATTTGCCAATAAAACTAAAAAACAAAAAAGGTGGGTAAAAGTATCTTGTTCTTAGCACGTCGTCTGTTGAATTACGTTTTGCTGCAGAGATGTCTGGACTATCTATGATTGAAGAACGAAATAGATAAGACCACTTCAGGCAATAGCTTTATGCATAGATTTATGTTTGTCTGATAGGAAATACGGTATATGGTTTGCTTAAGGAATGCTTTTCCAATCTCTATTCCTTAACTTTGACGAAAAATTCCCTGTTTTTTAATAATCTTATAGCTCAGTCTTAACCATTGAAATTGATAGAAGTTAGAAATGGAAAAGACGTATAGGTAAATCTGTGTTCATCGTCGACCTTATATTATAGACCCATAAAATTAATTTCAAAAAAAAAGAAACTGCAGATCTAATGTATGACGAGAAAAAGACAATGAAAGATTAAATTTGCCAACTCCAAACCTTTGAAATTAAATTTTGAAGCGATCAAATTTACTTGTTTAGTTTCATGTTCAAAATAATGGTTGGTAGTGTTACCAACATTTGATCTGGAACAAACACCACGTTTATGTGTTCCATTTGCGGGGCTACCTCAAAGAAGACGAATATTTAAAAAAAAAAAAAATTTCATATCTTCTTCATTAACGCAATTAGGGTGTGATGTTGCTCGAATGCAAAATTTAAACTAATAAGATTTTGAGGGTTTGTGAATTTTGTCCACCCTCACTCAATGTTCAAAGCACTGTGGATCGTATCGAAATCTATCCTAGTCTAAACGTCCTATCATTAGCTTTGGAGGAGAGGATTTAGGAACTGGATTTGAATACAATAGAAGCAGAACAGGGCTATGACCTGATGAAAGGTCGTTCATGGATTTTATGACAGTTCGAGAGGTGGAAATTTGGGAAAAAGTGAAAATATCAAGGACGTCAGGACGTTCTTGTAGAATAGGTAGGCCAGTAAGTAGGGTGAGACGACAGAATAACAGTTGGAGTTTGCAATAGATAAATAAATCCATTGGAAATTAGTAAGTTGTATTATTAAAGTCTGGTTAAAATTTAGTACAGATTGTTTCCATAGGTTTCGTGGTTAATGATCACAAATGGAAACTGGCTTGTTCTTTTATATTATAGTATAGCTTGTTATTATTATTTGCTCGCTTTATTATTATTATAATTCAATTTTCAGGAAATGTGACGACAATGAACCATGGCGTCCTTTAAATGTCAACAACTCAAAAAAATCCCGAGAACAAGAGTCTCCGGATCTCGCTATTGGAAGTGACTCTCACGAAGACTAGGCTTTTCAGACTGAAGAAAACACTGATAGTCGCTATAAAACTCATGTTGAAAAAACTTCGTTTGATAATAGTAACGTTAATGAACGTGTGAAACTGGTCCCAATCAATAAAATATTACCTGTTCCATTGACCCAAAGGGTACTAAGCCCTATCCCTATTCCGCTACCTGTTGAGGTGTCACAGCCGTTCGAGTTTAAAGTACCTGTACCTGTGAAGATCGAGAAAGAAGTGGCTACTCCAGTCGAGAAGATAGTTTACCATCCAGTTATGAAGATAGTCCCGATAAATGTTATCAAAGAGGTACGGACTCCTATCCTACAGCCATACCCTGTTCCTATACCCGTCTATAAGCTGAAGTTAATAATACACCCTCCGGGGGAGCCATCTTAAAAAAAATTATTTACAGCAAACTTACACACTGGTAATAAAATAACTGCAATTATGTACAGATGTTATGAGCGTGACTTTTATATATTTTTTTGGAACTACCCAAATTGGACTATTGTAAGGTGAAAAAGAAGGGCGAATGATTGTTGCTCTAGCATTTCGTCAATTTGTCTTTTCACTTCGTTTTGAAATATTTGAGGATTCGTAATTTTTAGTATAGACTGGGATCTCGTCTTTAGTTAGGATTTTATGTTTGATTGCGTATTTGCAGTTAGTGGAGTACCTTTTAAATAAAATAGATCAGAATATTGTTTATTAAATTTTGAATTCTTTTTTTTCTTCTTCGTTTAAATGGTCCGTGCGAATAAGATTTTTGACTTCATTGAAATCTGATTCTTGTTGTTTTAATTAAATTTATATTATGAGATTCGTTATTTTAAAAATTCTGATTGGTTTCACAAGGATTGGGGTTTTAATAGTTAATCTAAATGACCGATCCGGAATTATTTTTTACCGTACATATAGCTTCGTTATTTTTATTGAATTAAACCTTCATGAATTTTAAGACAATTATTGAAATCGGTATGAGGAATGATTCCTTCTCCATTTGAGATATTTTTGATTGGAATTTTGATTACGGTTTCAGAATCGTTTTTTAAGATGTAAGTATATTCAGATTTGAGGGGGTCTGTTGTCATAATGAATTGTTAAATTGCCAAAAAAGGGTGTTGATGAGTATATCATTACTAAATCAATTTTCGCACCTAATAATTTAAGACTGTCTGTTCCAAACAATAAATCGAATTTAGGATGGAAGTCAAAAATGCCAAATTTCAGGGGAGTTTTGGTGTTGGGAAAAATAATTTAGATGAATCTACATTAGCGTTAAAATTTTGTATAGAAGAACCGTGCGCGCTAGTAAGTTTAAATGGTTCGTGAGTAATGTTATTAAAAAAATATTTATTTGCTACAAGGACGGATACAAGCGATTTTGTGCACGCAGTGTCTATTAGAATTTTTAAGTTTGACTTTGGTGGAATTATATATGGAAGAGCACTAAAACGGGTTAAATTAAATAGGTCTATTACGTCCATGGTTCCTGTGCTAGGCTGGGATCTAAAAAAATTACTTTGATCACTATCCAGATTATTTTGATCAGTGTATTGTTGATTTTCTTGATGATCGTCTGGAACATGATACAGTGGGATAGTCGGGTGGTTGAGCATTTGGTAATTCAGTAATTTGGGATTCACTTACGGACTGTTCCCGAGTTTAGATTATGAAGTTCTTCAATTTCTAGGTTTGGGTTTTTCCGAACTGGGGTATTGAGAAAAGATTTAAATTTTACACTTTGATCAGGTTGTGTCTCTGATATTGGGAATTACTTCTATAATTACTATTGACACTCATAGGGGTTGACTGATTAGGTGTTGGGGTCTATATTGATGATATTGGTGTGGTATATATTGATTAGGTTGTTGGGGTCTATATTGATTAGGTTGTTGGGGTCTATACTGATTAGGTTGTTGGGGTCTATACTGATTTGAGATTTACATTTTTAGCAGGTTGAATTGCTTTGTACGGGTTTACTGGGAAATAGTTTATAAATTGTTGGCGATTTTTGTGTATTGGTTGTTATGGTTTTGGTGGGGGCGATAAGTGTCGATGACAAATTGAAAATCGTTCGTTAGCATGTTTATTGCCTGATTTAGGTCTATCGGATTTTGGTTCTCATGAAAGAGCCAAGCGGTTCTTTCAGTCCTTTATATATATATATATACTAGATCTCTCAAAATGCTAAGAGTTTGCTGAGGACTAGGTGGTTTCATAAGTAATTATGACCATTAAATACAGATACCTTGTCGATATACATATTGTCATATTATGTAGATGTTGCCATTATATGCTAATACGCCTTTATGGTTTGTAATAAAGAAAAAATAATTAAAAAAATATATTGTTCCATAGCATTCCATCCCTCCTCATATGGTTCAGTCAATAAACACATTGTAAAGTGCATGAAATATGCGATAATTTTTTTACTTCATAGCTTCGTAGTTAGAAGGTAAACATACTAATCGTCCGTGCTACGGGGGGTGAGCTTACGGTAGGGAGGAGGGAGAAGGTCCCATTTTTGGGTTTTTCATTATATCTCGAAAACAGTGGATTCTAAAAAATATGTTACAAATCAAAATTAAAGCTAATTAAATTTCCTATTGTTAAAACACATATTTAACGTTCAGGTTGAGTGTGGTCTTGGGACTTAATCAAAATTTCATATATAAGCCCTGATAGTAAATTTAACCAGATTTTAGTTGAAATAAAGAAATTTTAGATCGGATAAATAGTTTAGAAGTTGTATTGAAAAATATGTCAAAACACTTGGATTTCAAAACAGTAAGCGGTTTTTAGCGTGCTGGTCTGGGTATTTAACGGGTCTTGATCAAAACCTAATATATAGGTTCTTACAGTAAATTTATCGAGCTTTCAAATGAAAAATAAATTTTGTATCGACAATTAGTTTTGGAGCTATTAAATTAAGAGCTCTACAATTAGTTTTGGAGCTATTGCCAAAAGAGTACTATGCTAAATCAAAATTAAAGCTAATTAAATTTCCTATAAAATTAATTCTATACATATTTGTCGAAATTCTAACGGTTTTCGAGATATTAGTTATTAAAAATCAATAATTTTAAAAATAATAAAAATGTTTACTTCATTATTTTTTTTTAACTTTGCCTTCAAATGCCAGAAACGTACATATGAAATTAAAGTAAATTTAAGGCTCTAAAATTTTGATTCTGATAAACAATCGTGGAAGGTACGATCGTAGAAGCAAGTGTTTGACAAAAAGTGAGGTAAATTTTGGTTTTTCCCGAAAATCACCCATTTTCAATTACGTATATCTAGAAAACCGTGAAAATTTATATAGAATAAATTTTATGGGAAATTTAATTAGCTTTAATTTTGATCTCTACCATGTTTTTCTAGGATCCACTGTTTTTGAGATATAATCGAAAAACCCAAAAATGGGACCTTCTCCCCTCCTCCCCCCCACCGTTAGCTCCCCCCCCTCCCAGGGACGGGGAATTTTAGTATGTTTACCTTCCAACTACTCCTAACAAAGCTATGAAGTCAAAAATTATGCACTCTACACCCCTCATTTCAGCATTCATTGACTGGACTAATATCAAAAGCATTCAAAGCCCTCTACTTGAGTTCCTCATTCTTATCCAAAACGACGCTTTCTTACTATCTACCTACTTAGTTCAATCATATCATGTTCCTATATTTCTAGGGTCCTATCAATAACTATTTGCATAATTTAGATTCTACTTAATAAAATTTTTGTTGGAATGTATATAACATTTAGATACTTTTATTGTATGTTTTGGACTGAATTAAGTAATGTACTATTTTCCTCTCTGTCTTTAGTTAGAATATATGTATTTATTATTATTTTTCTCTTTTTAATGTGTCTCTGACCAGATGTAAATGTATTTATTTCCCTCCCTCTCTCGTAATTTTTGAATCACATAAGAAATGTTTTACCGTTTTAAAATAATCCGAGCTATTGTATATTTATTGATAACAATTGAACTTTATTAACAAATACATTATAGTAGAGTGAGTTGTTTTTTATTCTTCACGCTCTCTATATATATATGTATTAGGAAAGCTTGATCATCATAGAGAAATCTAACCATCGAAACGTCTAAATATCAAAACGTTCACTTAAAAGTTGGGCTTGCATTACATACAATGGCGTAAATGACATCCCCGATTCCCAACTCAACTAAAGCGAAAAAATATTGAAAAAGAATGTCTCTGTCGAATTAATTATAGTTTGCGGAGAAGCTGGTGTTTCTAAAATACAAACAGTCAGAGTCAAAAGTATTCGTACACTAGTATAAGTTTTATTTTCTTTCGGTTAATTTTGTATTTAAAACATATTTATCTAATTTAAACAGATATAATATTACATTCATGATTATAGAAAAGAGTTATTATTTTTTCATGAGGAAATTGACTGAATTTAGCTTAATATCTTATACATTATAGTAAGATGCCTCATTGTTACGAGTCAAAAGTATTTGCACACTTTACTTCAAATGATGTTTCTAGCCCCTGTCTTAATATTTTGAGGATAACCTGCAATGAGTCTTTACCTTGACGTCATTTGTAAGGGTGTAGCGATTTTTAATGCTTATTATTACTGTTCGTAAATTGAAAATGGGGCGCGAAACCAGAGAGACGACTGAAGAGGAAACAAATTGTTGTGCGCCAACAGTCCATGATGCTATTAAAAAGTATGGAACGAGAAAAACATTTGAATATATAGTGAGAACAGGATGAATAAAGAAACTTTACTCCAAATATGAAAGACATATCACGAGAAAAGTTAAATGAAAACCAAGAATTAGTGCCTCTGAAGTTTTAACAATGCGCCAATGCCTCAGACGAAACGAGCATCACCCAGGACAGCTAAGAGAAAACCATCAATAAGTAATATTAAGATATGAATCGGCCAGAGACCATAAACAATATGGGGTCTTGTGCCGAATCCGGCCACACGCAATAATCGATATCTATTATAATTTTGTTTTGTTTAAAAACTTATGGTTTTTTTAATTTCTTAACACTAATAATCTATTTTGAATTGTAAAAAGAAGTAATTAAAACATAATAATATTAATTTTTATTAAAACAATTCAATTTTTTAATTTATTAAGGAGGATAGAAAGCTACAATGACTTTTATTATGTGTTCAAACGTTAGTATCATTTCGTGTCCGTTACAGCACAAACGAATTTTGTGCAAAATCCCCTTCTTCTGTAAAAAAATCATAAGCATGTTTTTTATCGGGAATATCTTTTACAAGTTGTAATAACCTCATATTTTATTTTAAAAGCACTTGTAATAACCATAGACTAATAACAAAGCAGAAAGGTTTTTTAACCTATAATAATAAAACAAAAATGCCATATGATTAGAGTTGTTATGGTATTGAGTTTAGTTACTATCGATTATTGCGTGTGACCGGATTCGGCACAAGACCCAAAATATGATTGTGAGCTTTGGAGTAGGATAATATTTATAACGACGAGGGTAAAATTGAAATGTTTTATCTTCAGAGGGGCCAAAAAGTATGGAGAAAAAAATATATTAATGGAAATAAGAAATATAGTTACAACTGTTAAGAATGGAGGAAAGTGACTCATGGTCTGAAGTTGTTTGAATGATGCTAGTGTGGTTTCTTGAATTTATCGATAGCATAATAAATCATATAAAATACATCGACGTAATAAAAAGAAATTTCCTAATCAGTGTTGAAAAATTTGGGATTTGAGAAAATTACATTTTTCAGCAGGATAATGGATTCTAAGCATACAGCTTGGAAATCCAAAATAGTGCTCCTGTACAACACATCAAAGTGGATTGCCACTTTACCTCAATCACGGGATATTAACCCTATAGCGCATTTGTGGAAATATCTAAGGATCTTGTACGGAAACGGTGTTTTTCTAATAATAAAAATTTAAGCAACGTTATTATTACAAAATTATAGTTACTTCGTCAAAAAAAATAGTGAATTCAATGCCACAAAGCATATTAAAAGCCAAAGTTGTTATCGAATGTCAATAGTAAACAGAAATTTTATCAAGTGAACGAATACTCATGATGTTATTGTTGTTTTTCAGTTATTATTTATGTATTATTTTGTAAAATGTTCTATAAATACAAAAATATATTTTTATTTTAATGTATTTAACTTATATTTTTATTTAATGTATTTTAACCATTTAAGAACTTGATGTATATATTAAATAGATTTATCGTTATAAATCACTATCAAAATCAAAATTAGCACCTCAAGGCAATCGGAAAAGTAAAAAAAACAAACTCTGTCACTTTAAAAAAACATTGCCAGGCCTAAATTTACGCATAAGCAGACTGGGCATTTACATAGCGGGTTGAAGAAGGTGGAAAAAAAAGTTAATTTTTCTGTTCTGTCCAGAATTAAAAACGCAAAGCGAATAGCCCTGCAAGATGAAATGTTGAATTCATTGATCATGATGTGCACAGAGAGAGACTTAGCGCAAAAACAGAACTTTGAAAAAGTGGTACATGATTTTACACTAAAGATATCGAGGAGGAATACGTAATGTTAGCGAAACGTTTTGATGTTGGTTTGCATAAATAATGATTTTTACGTTACAGAACGTCTTTGTTTCCTAAAATCTGAATTTTTTTTTTCAGTCAACTGTACCTACTTATTTTGTGTTTGACAATACCAAAACAAGCAAGAAACTTTCTGTATTTATTTTGGGAAATGGGCCTGTATGGCTTTGTTCCTGTCGGAAAGAATCCTCCCAACTCACCAATTCTGTATTTGTTGGAGTTGATGGGGAAGGAGTGTGAACAGCATAAAATTATCTGTCCATGGCAACGGGGACAGTAAATTTGGAACTAAACATCCCTACCCATGCATTAACTGACCGCCAATGTCTCAGTTAGGGCCTCACAAACATTATTTGAGCTTGGTTATGAGTAAAGCCCGGATTTTCGTGCAACAAAAATTCTAAAAAGTGCAATAAAAACTTAAAATCGTGCAATAAAAACTTAAAATCGTGCAAAATAAAATGAAAATAATAATAATAAAATGAAAAGGTTGAACAAACAATTCGCTAGTTACATTTCTTTCCCAAAAGTGGTTTTTATCTTTAAATTTTTTGATCCAGTCCTTGGTAAGGGAGTAGTTAAGTAATGATTGTTAAATAAGATTCTTGGGTCTTCTTCTAAGGAAACATCAATTCCATTGAGAGCAGCGTTATAGTTTTTTTTTTTTAAATATTGTAACCGGGATTTTTGTCAAGGACATTCTTGAATTTATCGTAAATGATTACACCCTTTTCAGTAATAAATATTTGAAGTTGGCTTCCCGTTTTTTCAATGATATCTATTTGTCTATTCATAAAAAGATTTTATTTTTAAGTTTCTTTATTGAATCGGAAAGTATGTTATAGTGAGCACGAATAAACGCTAAATCAGATGTAATAGACGTTTTATATAGAGTTCACTTTACTTTTGTGACAGATTTAGCATCTTCATCGCGTTCGGCAATTACTTTCTTATATTTAGTGAAATTATCCGCATAAAACAAGGCGGCTTCCAACCACAATCCCCTACTAGTAATAAGAGGTTATGGCGGGAGAGGACAGCCTATTTGGTCTCGATACACTGATACACGATGGAGTGCTTTAAGGAAAATATTTTTCCCGTTATTTATAAATTTATTTACATCTGGAAATACTTCACGGATCTTATCAGCAACTCGATTCAGAGCCATGCACGTTAAATGGATCATTTTGGAATAAAAAACTTTTAAATTGACTCCTGTTTTAATCATCTAAGGAGCTGCATCACTAAAAAAAATCAACATTTTGTCTTGGAAAGTATTATCTAAAAAAAAAATGGTTAAACTATCATTGATGAAACGGGAAACAGTTTGGTTATTTATTTTTTCAAGTTCTTTTACAGAAACTAAAAATGGAGTTGATAAAATTTCTGGATGAAGAATACCAATTACTAAAGTACAAATGTATTTACCCCGAGGATCAGTAGTTTCATCTACCATTTTGTAACAAAAATGACTTTGGATCTGTTTCTTAATTTTTTACATTGTTGAATTGAAACATTTGTCTAAATAGTTCTTTCTGACCGTGCTCTCATCAGGAATTTTTTTATTGGTGTTCTTTTCTAAAAACGATTTAAAAGGTGTCGAATGCAATTGTGAAAAGGTATGTTTGCTGCAACCATAGTGTAACACAAATCCATTAAAACTTCTTCATGGACATGTTGATGTGAGGAACACTCAGGCAGTAAAGTTTGCACAGAGCCAGTTTTGAGTTTTCTCGAATCTTTTAACTGTAGATGTCCTATTGTGGTTAAAAATTGCAATTGCAAATAAAAATAACCGTACATTTATGCTCTAAATCATTAAATAGGGATAAAAATTCAAGTTAAAAACTTACTCGAATTACAAGTGTTCGAAGTGTTCATCAACTTGCGTCTTTCTTTCGCTGCCGATAGCTTTGTCACAGGGTTCACAATATATTATTTTGTCATCAGATTTTATTTATTTATTTATATAAATAAATAAAATATTTAAGATATTATTTATTTATAGACGATATTTGTCTATCCATCCTCGTATCTTTGAACTAACACTAGCTGAAATTTTGGGCATTTAAATGGAGACAATGTTACTTCGTTGAGGGAAGTCGGAAACTAAAAAATTAAAGCTTCCAATGAAAAAAGTAAGGAGAGAGACTCAAAATTTCTTGGAAGTTGGGGATCCGAGTTTCCTAGCTCAAGTCAATCTAAACATTTCTAAGAACACTATAGAAGCGTATTCATTTTAACACGCTTGGATTTTTTATATTTTTATAATAAGAATAATTTATATATCTTAGAAAAGAAAAATTATTACCTATATAAAAATAAAATTATTCATTCTTCGTAAAGTTGCTACTTTTTCGAAAACAAGAAAGTGTTATGCATTTACGATTTAAATGCAGGAATTTTGTGCATTCAAATTGCAAAATATGCAATTTTATTCATTAAAACTGCAGAATGTGCAATTTTATGCATTAAAACTCTAGTATGTGCAATTTTATGCAGTAACCCCTAAAATGTGCAATTTTGTGCAATATTAAACTAGGTATATTTGACCTAAACATCCTAATTCGTATAGATAATTTGTCCCTGGCTGATTACGAGCTTGCAATAAAAAGATGCAATTGCACGAGAATCCGGGCTCTAGTTATGAGACTCTGGTTCACCTAGCCTACTCTGCAGACCTCTCACCAACTGACTACCAATATTTTTTTTTTTTTTTTTTTTTTTGAGGCCATGACTACTGTTTAAGAGATAATAAAATCATTAACATAATTCGACAGAATATATATTTTTAGAATTTGTTAATGATAAAGAATCAAACTTATATTCCAAGGGCTGAAAAAAGTTTTTGATTCGTTGGCAGATATGCATTGGGAGTATTTTGATTAATAAAAACCGTACAAGATAATTTATTTTATATTTAATAACCATAAACTGGCATTAATATCCAGCCTACCCAACAATGTCTAGGAATAAAAATGAACCTATCAACCTATTCAATAGATAGAGAGGTTCAATGTGATACCTCTCATATCACGTTCACAGGAGCCTACCCTTTTGGACTACCTTAGCATACTATAAATAACTTATAACCAGTCAGTGTTAAGCTAAACCTTAACGACCTTCAAAAACATTAAGTTGAGATAATAGGGATGAAATCGTTTGCCTGACATTAAATTCAGCTTAACAGCCCAGTATATAACCATATGAGAAGGGTCCACCTTGCATTAGCTCTGAAAAAAGTATTCATTTTTTTAAATATTTAGTGGTCCCATCCTCTACACGGTGTATACAGCTGACATCCCAACTCATCCTACCTCTGTCCTCACCACTTACGCTAATGGCACATGTATGTTATCAGTAAACAATGATCCTTTCATTGCCCCCTAAACACTCCAATCCCATATCCTAACCCTTCAAGAATGGTGTCAAATATGGAGAATCAAAATAAATCTACCAAATAACCTTTATCCTTCGTCGTAAACCCACGACTTCCTGTCTTACAGTATCCTTTAATGATATTCCACTAATCCCTGTTGAACAGATCCGCTACCTAGGACTCCACTTGGACTAACGTCTCTCCACTTGGACAATTTAAATCATTTCAATTGAGTCGGCGCTGTTCCATGGCAATACGAACGCATATAGCATCAAAATAAATAATTACTGCTAATGTTAATAGTAATTATTATGTTAATTATAATGTATTACTTTATTTATTCGTTTTTTTTTTGTGGTACAAGCCATCAGAAAAGAAACATAAATATTCATTTAGCATATGTAAAAACAAATTGTCATAAAAAATTAACATATATTCTTTTATGTTACAATATAAAATACATTCAACATATATAATAGCTGTTTCATGGAAATATTGAGGAATATAGCACTAATGTTAATAACTAGCTTCGCATAATTTAACTAATATATAATATATATGATTTTAACTAATTGATGATTTTAACTTATAATTAAATTTAATTTAACTTTTATGGATAGATAATGTATATATATTAAAAACTAACCAGATGAAATCATTAAAATTAATAATTGGATTTCGAGTAACGATTTTACGCAATCTTTAAACACCTAATGAATACAATTTGAACCAGGTTAAAATTACTACTATGCGTGAAAATATCATTGAAAAAATAATGCCCAATTGCATACTTCAATACAAGATTTTTTTCGATAAACAAAAAACCTTTAATTACTTAAATTTATAAGTATAAATAAGTTAAAATCATCAATTAATGATTTCATGTGGTTAGTTTTTAATATATATACATTATCTATCCATAAAAGTTAAATTAAATTATTTTTTATTATTTTAAATTTAATAGGAGATGTAGATAATTAGGGTAGGTAGTTGGATTATATATAAGCAGTGACAGAGGTAAACAAACACCAATGTTTGAAAGATGATTAACAAATGAAGATAATCATACAAAGAAATTATACGTCAAACGTACACAGTCCATTAACCAGAGAGTTGATTTAATGAAAACAGGAAATCCTGCATTGATTTCCAGACAAATTAATACTTAATATAGATTCATAAAATTTAATTTTATATTTTGTAGTATATGAATTGAAAAATAAAATTATAAGCATCTAGTAATTTGCCTTAGATCTAGTCCAATCTTATATTAACATTCAAGGACTGACGATGGTTTGAAAACATACTAATCGGAGCTTTTATTACATCACCTTTGCAAATGTTCACTTGCAATTTTTTACCACAACATAACTTTAGTACGTGTTTTTGCTTGTCTAACTATTGAAATTTATACTAGTAAGGAAACATATAGTGAAATATTCAATATAGTTTTTTAAATGAAGATAATTTAATTAAAAAAGAAGACAATAAGTTTATTAATAAAATTTAAACAAGAAAGTGCTTAAGATAGATGGCAGCACCGTTTGACAGTAGTGTCAATATGTGGAGTAACCTCCCTCCACAATCACGGACTAGGACTCACATATAAAAAGGATCAGTTCCTCACGGATTCCCCGAAGTTTAACATTCACAGTCAGTGCTTCAAATATGCCGTGATTTTATCATTTATTTTAACCTTAAAGTTTTATCTATTTAAATCGTTTTCGTAGTTACAAATTTCCAGTATTAATACCCTAAAAAGTTTCGCTTCGTTTAATTTTGTTTAGATTGTTTGTCATTCATCTATTATATGTTTTTCAAAATCAGTTTATCGACTAGTCAACCGTTTTAAAGATTTACTGTGTACTGAATTGTTCAGATATGACAAAGAAAATTGATGAAGACACTAGCCCATTGATAACACCTAGTGATAATTATGAAGCTCTTAAAAATACAGCCAGTGATAACTTGGTTTTTTTCAAAAATGACAGCAGTGAATCAGGACAGAAAATGTCTCAATATTTGGGTACAATATTAGATAGTGTGGAAACTCTAGTGCCTTTAATGAAGAATGTTGAAGAGAAGGCTCACTTGTATGATTTTAGCGAAGAAGTTAAAGGTAATGGATATACTTCTTGGTTAAAAAATGCTGATATAGTGGTTACTCGTACATTGAGAATACTTGAAGAAGTAACTTCCAGGAGAAACACATATTTTTATCGAAGATGTCATTATTTAAAGTCAGTATTGCAATTTTTTAATCACCTAAATTTTACATTATGTTACATTTAAATATATTGTTTGGCTTTTACTTTAAAGGGAAGTAAAAGCTTATTCCGAAGCGATGGAATCGATGTGTGTGATAATGAATTACCTGTTGTTGATGATGTCTTGGTCTGAATCAAATCATGAACTTGTCATAACTGGACATGAACCTAATTTTTTTGATGCAATCTCAAAATATGATAAGTTGGTTAATCTTCTTTGTTTTTACGGTCGTCTAAGTTGCTTTCAGGTAGGTAATAGCTGATTTTCAGTGTAGACTTTTATTGACTATTCAATGTAATCAACTATTTTCTTTTAGTTCTGCGATTCGATGGCTACCGTTCTGAAAGCTTTAAATATTCTAATGGCAACATTTAGTGAAGTATATTACGGTGATGGATTTATTATTGATCCTTTATTAAGAGGTATAAAAATATCATTACGTTATTATTTGATTATTAATCATGTAATATTCATTATGACTATATTTATTATTTCATGTATATGGTAAATTAGGAAGTAAATATTGGCTTGATCCAGAAGTAAGAGCAAAACGTATTGTTAATATTGCAAAATATGCATCTGTGGATTTTTGCAAAAACTATTGGTTCCTAGGAGAAGTAGGTAAGAACCTTATTGGCCTTTATATATTTATTTAAAATAAATATTCGGACTTATTACTTGATATTATTTTTAGAAATAATGCAGAGGATTCCGAGTATAATGCTTCCAAGTTTACAAGTCAACAAGTTGATAATGTTAGAACCAGTACCTCTAATAATAGAAAATGCATACGGTAAGAATATTGATATTCCAATACCCTCGGCCCACATTGGTCAAGCGGCAATACCTCTTCGACTTTTGTCTTCATCACTTCGACTGGGAATGGTGAGTTCAACTTTTAATTACCATATTAATTTTTTTAATGCATATGATTTGATTTAAAACAATCCAGTGCTTGTTATTAAACCAATATTCTAATTTACATGTGAATGTCCAACTTCTCAACCAATATTTTTGGAAGTTTCTAATTGTGCCTTTGTTTTTATATTGATTAATTTAACCTTTGGGTCTAAGAAATAAATTTGTTAGTAATAAAGTGCTTGTGTAAATATTCAGAAAATTTAGTTAGTGCTGTTGCTCTGATCAATTTTTAGTATTCATTAATAATTATAATAAATGTTTGTAGGAAACTTCAGGAATAATGACTTAATTATATTAAAATGGTAATGATGCTTTGCCTGAATATTTCTCTTGTTCCATTGTTCTCATCTGTCACTTTGCTAATGTAGTTAATTATGTTTCTTAGCTTGAAATGCTAAAAAGATCCAATTATTAATATATTAAGAAAAAAACCTTCAAGGCCTCCTAAATCTAAAATGGTTTTGAGCAATGTTCTCTTGATCAATATTTATAATGACTCATGCTAAATTTCTATGTTGTTTTTGGTGTAAACCTACAGTTCAGAAGAAATAAAATATTTGAATGAAAATATTCTGTGATGCAAATTTGGACTATAAATACAATCTAAATTCAGACCATTCCCAGGAAGTAAAGATTTTTAATGCTATTTCTTTTGTTTTGATTTTTTCTGAAAATGAATCGTGTAATTGTTTGTTATTTTTAGTAGACTTATTTAGAAAAAAAAAAAAAAAAAAAAAAAAAAAAAAAAAAAAAAAAAAAAAAAAGAACGAGGTTTTACCTTTTAACTTCCTTGTTAAAACTTGTTTTAGTGATTCTATAGTTTTCAAGGTTAAATTTAACATATGAAAACCTTTAACTTGATAAACCATTTCTGCTTCTAACTTAAAGAAATTAATGTAAACATGTTTTTATCTATAATCTTTAATATTTCTTAAAAAAAAAAAAATTGTTAAATATAATTTTAAAATATCATGCGATAGGTAGGTTCAAATATTAGCAATATCTAAAAAAAAATATATATCAGAGTAAGAAATTTATTGTTTTTTATCTTGTTGAACTCTTTATCAATATTATTGATTATTATATGAATCAATTTAATCAATGCTTTCATCAGAATGAAAATTTAATGTTCAGCATAAGGCATTTAGGTATACTTTCTCTTGAATCTGAAAAACTGTATTCTATCTCATGGAATTTAAATCCACAATTGCTTGTTCTCTGCCGAGGATTTCCTAAATTCAATCAAATTTACCCTTATAGGGAACCAAAAAATTGTTAAATTGATAAATATTTTTTTAAAATTTATATTTACACCCGTATAGATTTTCATAAATTTCTGGAAAAATAATGTCTTTAAAGTGGATTCAAGTTGATATAGAGCTTATTATGGAAGGTATCTTGGTTTGAGCCAAATCAGCTCATGTAACTTTAAGAGATAAAATGTATAATGCAATTTAAATGTGATTAATATTCCAGATGTTTAAGAAAAAAAATAATAATAATGAACCCAGGTACTAACAAAATGGTAAAATTTTCATTTAAAATTTAAATACTTGGAATCCACACACAAGAAACTGCTCCTGGTTTTAGACTACAACACGATTTTCTAGACAGTCTCATTAAAGTCTCTATAAATTATAAACTCCAGTTAAACTAATTTTCTCTGAGGAAGTTGAACTTTTTCATTAAACCAAGTTTATCCAACACTTATAATCCATTGGGTCATTCAAAATGCTCTGTAATTTTTACAATGTGTTGTTTATTTTGATGATGATTCTATGGTTGACTGTAGGATGTAATGTAAGTGAAGAAATGGTCAGGGGTGTAGTCAAGTAAATATACACGCCCAAGTTTTTATATAAAAAACTTTATATTTGGCGTGCCAACGTTTCGACCTGCCTTGCAGGTCTTCTTCAGGGTGATTGTGGTGTTGAAGACTTGACTAACAATGTTAACAACCAATTGTTAGTCAAGTCTTCAACTAGACCACAATCACCCTGAAGAAGGTCGAAATGTTGGCATGCCAAATATAAAGTTTTTTATTTAAAAACTTGGACATGTTTATTTACTTGACTGCACCCCTGGCCGTTGTTTATTTTGATTTTAGCGCTTTATTATTTAATAAGACTGCATTAAAAACTGTTATATTACCCCTTCAGATATGATTGTTTAAATCAAACTATTGACAATATGTATTGACTATTGGAAAATTAAAAAATAAAATTACAGTTTCCTCTTGAAAAAAGCTAAAGCAGTAATGAAATGAAGAAAGCCAGGCAATAGCACCATATTGTTATGCATTTTTGTCACCATAAAATAGAGGTTATTTTTATTTTATTACATGTCCATATTGGTTTTCAAACCCTTATACACTATTAAAACAAAATACAGATAAATATCAGTACGTCATCCTATCTGCAGTTTTTGGGGAAATATTTTTAGTAGTATTTTAAATTCATTTATTAATGATAAGTGAAACCTAGAACCTTTGGAATATTTATCTTCTTAAATAAGAATTAAAAAAAAAAAAAATGTTTTCCTTTACATTGTTTGAATTGCTATTATCTTATATATTGTGGGCTGTAGATAATGAATGCCATCATATGTTAAATAAATTATTTAATAAATTCTAAGGCTGGGTGCACACTGGAGAAACTGGTTTCTAATAATATGAAATTGAAGTTACTTGCAACTGATAGATATGATTAACCTAGGTTAATAACACAGTGTTTCATGAAACATTAACTTTAATCTGTTGCAAGCAACTTCAGTTTCATGTTTCTAGTAACCAGTTTCACCAGTGTGCACCACGCCTAAGTGATTTAACTTGTTTGTTTTGTATTTTTTATATATCATATAGATATCAGATTTTGTGATAGCAATTTGTTTTTAAACCGGTATAGGTATCAATAATCGATAATTTGGCATCGATATCCAAAATCACAAAAAGTTAATATGGGCACATCACTGTATTATAGTTATACAAATTTTGGAAAATGAAGTAGCAAGATCGAAATGTAGCCACTATATTTTTCAGTTAGCAGAATGCTTCCGTCTATTAATTCCGGTAGAGGATTACGTAAAACACTTTAAACTCCTTCCTTTTAATTAGTTAATCAATAAAGGCTTATTATCCATTGTCGTGGAAATGAGGAAGCGCTAAAAATTAATATTTATATATTTATTATACACAATATATGAGAATGTATTCAAATATATTCACAATTTAGCGAGTCACTTTTCCGATTCCGTCTAGAAAAAACATTCAAGGTTTTGATAAAATATTGTTATTTTTTCCATTACACCAAATAATGACGAAATTTTCGTAATTATGTAATTTTTACATACATATATATTTATATTTAACTAATCACCGTTAAAAAGATCTGCTTCCTAGAATTCAACCCTGACAAAAGTCTTGGGAATCCATAAGACTAAAACGAAAAAAAAATTGCTCGCCGTTATAAACTTTTTCAACATTTACTTGATAAACGTTGAAAGCTTCCAATTAATTACAAAAAAAAAAAAAAAAAACTCTTGTTCATCCAATTCATCTCGAATCCAGTCCTTGTAATATAAAATCCTCATTGCTCCTTATTATGCCACAAATTTTACTGGAGTCCTTAATAGTCCAGTAAAATTATACATTTTGCTATGCAAAAGTTCGGATAGTTTTGATGTTTTGATATGCTAATGTTGTTCTTGTGAACTAAACTAAAATCCAAATTTTGTATCTTGAAGCGCAACCGCTCTCAAATTGGTAGCTTGAGTCAAAACATCAAATATTTCGAACTTTTTATGTTTTTCCTTAATAGCTGCTGCACGATTGGCTCTGAAGATAAGCTTGTTATATTCACAATTATCCTAGACTAAATTTAACATAATTTTAGCTGAAAATAAGCTCTCTAACATAAATTTTAAACACGTAAAGATACAGGCTTTAAAATTTTCGAAATTCTCTCTAAAATTGGCAGATTTTTTTTTTTTTTTTTTTTTTTTTTTTTCATTTATAGTTTTCGATCTATCCGTTCTTAACAACGACTTTAAGAGAATACTTTATTATGAACGATTTAAAAAAAATAGTTATTTTACCTTAAACCAAACACAATAGATACGTGTTATTATGAAAAATGCTTCTATAGCCCAGTAAAAAGGTATTTTGAACTAGAAAGTTTATGAGTAATTGTTTTTTATGGCTTACTTTATATTTTTGGGGGTGCTGAACACGAATCTGAACTTTTCCAACAAAATTTCCATCGGCAAATATGAGAAAAAATAGAAAAAAGTAAAAACGCTTTAATATTTTCATTATTTTGCTTGTAACTTGCAAAGTAATTATTTTAAGAAAATACCCTTCTATATTAAAATAAAGAGGAGAAAATGATCTACAATTTATGTCTTTATGTTTTTTTTGTCAGACGTAAGCTATCCACAACCAATTTGGCCAACTGGTGCCAGTCCCACTTCTCCGCAAAAATATGTTTGTCGTACTTTTTTGTCAATAACTCCGAATCTATTTGTCCAATTAAAAATTAGTTTTTTTTTCATCTTAAAGATGCTTAAATTTACTAATAGGCTAATAAATATGAATTTCTAATTATGTCCTTTAAAAGCACGCTAAAAAGCCCGTATTGTTGTAATGTCCACGTTTTTTTTCACATTTGTCACTATAATTCCAAACTATTCGTCCGACTCAAAATTTCTTTTTTTTTTATCTAAAAAGGGGTCAATTGGGGTTTACAATTGGACTGTATATATGAAGTTTTAATCGGGTTTCTTGAAATACACATGCCAGAACGCTTAAGATCCCGTACATTTATGAAATCCACGTTTTTTGGCACATTTTTCGCAGTAACTCCGAAATTACTTGTTCCAATCAAAATTTCTTTTTTATATCTAAAAGGTGGTCAAATTTACGTTTATATCATATACATATAATTTATATTAAATCCCGTGAAACCCCCACGCTAGCATGCTAAATATGTATATTTTGGCGAAATATGACAATTATGACATGTTCAGTGGACTGGCATGGGTGTTTTACAGGATTTAAAATAAATTACATATATACAATCTAGTATTAAATTTAACCAGCTTTGAGATAAAAAAATGAAATTTTGAATCGTACAAATAGTTTCGGAGTTATAGCGAAGAATGTGACAAAAAAACGTGGATTTCATAAAAGTACGGAATCTTTCGCGTTCTGGCGTGTGTATTTCAAGGGACCCGATTAAAACTTTATATATAGAGTGCAATAGTAAATTTGACCAGCTTTTAGGTATAAAAAAGAAATTTTGAATCGAACAAGTAATATATTTTTAGTAACAAGTAATTATTTTACTAAAAATAGTATAGTTCTTCAGTATATTTTACTATAAATATCTAGTTCTATATAACACTGAACCTTTGTAACATCTGTTGAATGGCGCTCCCCAGGTATCGGTTGATTTTCAAACTTCACTGCGCACCACATATTTATTGCTTTTGATTAAATTGAAAATCTGTAAATTTTATTATTGCTAAACCTTTCTTGAACTATGAGGCTGATGTAAATAAAATTTGGTACAGATTGGTTCAGTATTTTTCGCGGTCAGTGATCACAAACGATAAATGGCTTGTCCTGTTACATAATATTTTATATACATTCAGTAAACTTTAACTTGAAGATATTTCTTTTAAATGGTTTCTTTTATTTTATTTTGAGAACCTGACCTAAGCCCACAACACAGCCGCGCTTGTTGCTTATAAGATTGACGCCAGTTGTGAGATAATGTTGATGATCTGCAAAGTTTAATAAGATCCTATAGATAATAGCACGTTATAGAAATAGATATTTATTTTTTATAATCAAATAAGTTTCCTTGATGTCATTTTGTTTTTTCTCACATGTAAATTATCCAAGAGCAGGCCATGCCTTTATTGAACACGTGGAACGCAGTTTGCTTACGTCTTACAAGGAAGGTCAACCTTCCTGGTCACTCCCTCTCTGTAACTTTGTGTAGTTAAGAGAACTCCTTGCTAAGCTCTTCTTGTAACTGATAAAAAAGTACCGTTTTCTTTTTGTATCAACTTTGAATAGCACAGTAGAACCTTACTGATCCGACCCCTAAGGGACCAAGGGGTATTTACAAAAAAGGGAATTATAATCAAGTACTTGTTTTAGTACTTACAAGGGGACATTTGAAGTTGTAACTCACAGATTTGAATGCCGATTTTTGTGTGGGTAGTAGAGAGTAGGGGGTAGTGCAAAGCTAAAGTTATAGCCGCCAATAAACATTAGAAGCCGAGAAAAAAATTTAAATATGAAAATCACGTTTTATTTTTTTTCTCTGACTGTTTTATTTATTTTATTTATTTTTTATTTTTTTTGCGACCACCGATTAAATCCGAATTTTAAGGTCATCTAGAAGCCGTAAAACTGCATAGTTTAGCCCAAATCCGGAGGTTTCAGGATTACCCTTTATTGAGATATCTCAAGTTATAGCTGACCTCGGATATTTTCATTCACATCAGTTTTTATCCACTAAAATCTGAATCTACTAAAAAGCAGAATGTATGCTGATTTTAGTGATGCTATTACTATTGCAATCGGTTGAACGCAGCAGTTGTTATGGCCGTTAGAAATTGTTGATGAGATCACAACTTCAAAATTATAACCTCCTCGAAAGGGGTCAAAAATCAATATCTTATTATTTTCATAAAATTTCACATATAAGGGTTTTATGGTGCGTTAAATCGAGATTTGAGGTCAGTTGTTCATGAAAAAAAATTCCACTGATTTACAGCGGATTTCCTTGGAATTTTGTCATTTTTCTAGAGTTTTTGAGCACCCTAAAGCCGGGTGGTGTCTTGAGCACAACGGAAGTATTTTTATATCAAATAACATACATAACTGCAATTAAACGTGGAAGAATCATTTCTCTATCTTGACTGAAAGCTGAGAAAAAAAATAAAACGTGATTTTCATATTTTTATTTTATTCTCGGCTCCTAATGCCCATTGGCGGCTATAACTCTAGTTTTGCACTATTATAGCTCCCTACTACCCACCCATAATCTCCTACCCATCGGCATTCAAATCTGTGTGTTACAACTCCAAACGTCGCCTTGTCAGTTAATTGTGTATTATAATTATGATAAAAGCTATATATTAACATTTAAAAGAAATAAATTAGATAGAAACGTACTTTATGCACACTAACAGACTAATATGTTTGCTTTGACATGTTTTAGCCAGCTATTTATATACAAGGTGTTCCATTTTCAATGGCTCCCCCCTTTTTTTTCCCACAGTTTTTGAAATTTTGAAACGAAACTCTCAGGTTCTTAACTGTGTCAAATAAAGTTTCTTTCCAGGTTATAGTCTGCGCTCCAACCTTCTCCAGTTCTTCTCCAGCGACCCTAACTTTGGAATTCTCAATGGGATGTGATATTTTTTACAACGGATTTTTATAGAAAATCAAATTTTGAATCTATTTTTTACCGGTGGTTTTTTTTAAAGAAAATAAGCAGTCTAAACCTGGGATTGCAAAAATAAAATAAACTGAACAAAAACATGAAATTCCCGCGACTGGTACGACGAGAGGCGAGAACAGGTCGACATGGAAGGTTTCCCCCCGAGAGGCTCAAATAGTCGACAAGACCGTGAAAAAACTAATATCAAACTGCGTTTTCTCTAATCCAAGGTTATTCTTTGGAAACATTCAAGATATACGCTTGGAAAATGTGAAGGACGTTTAGTGTGTTTTACCAAGAAACGTTAAAATTTGACAAGTTGAAGATAAACTGACATATTTAGAAATTTAATTTTCTACAATATTATATGTATATGAAGACTTTTGTCGTAGGATGAACGTTTTAGAAGATATGAGGGAAGTTTAACAGAAAACGTGAGTTGAAAAAAAAAATTTTCTCGAAAATGTTCACATTTTCCAAGCGTATATCTCGGAAACGGTACAGAATATGAAAAATGTGTATATAACAATAGTTGCAGAGAATTAAATAATTAACATTAATTTAGTAAATAGTCATGTTTTTCCATACGACGCACCGTTTTCAAAATATAAGCGCAAAAAAAAAAAAAAGGACTTTGCTTTTAGTATGTTTACTTTCTAACTACCCTGAACATGTTTCCGAAGAAAAACCTTGGATTACAGAAAATGCTCTCTATTATCCTTTATTGACTGGACTACAAAGAGCTATCGATAAATATGAAACTCGATGTGAAGCGTTGGAATAGATCTCGCAGGTCGGGTCGATTTATTGGAGTGCCTCGTCGATAGTAGAAATAGGATTAATAAATTAATACACCCATACAAAGAAATAATCCGTCTAAGCTAAATAATTTATTACCTACAGAGATGAAAATGAATTTCGATTCCTAGAATAAATAAACAGTAAAGATGAATCTTAAATAAAAATTATAATCGATAAAAGCCATGTTTTCATTTCAATGAACCTATTTCTAAGCTCAAATATATATATATATATATATATATATATATATATATATATATATATATATATATATATATATATATATATATGAATAAAATGTCCGACTGGTCTTTAATATTTATTAATGTTTAAAGGTTATGCTTTACTACATTGTGCTTTGTCAATAAATAAATGTTAACATCACTAAATTTCGATTATCTACGTTTTTTAATCAATATTGTGTATTCTAAGTTATCATATTTCGGAAATAAATAGCATATTCTAATCATCTCTTTTTTTTACATTCCTTAATGTTTTATCTTATAATTTAAAGTATTTCTTTTTTATCTCTTTGTTCTCAATCGATGAGAGGTTTACCTTTAGCAGTAAATTATCGCTACAATCAATTACTTTAGACATCAAGATGACTCGGCGCTATTAGGACGATATTTGCCATCGAATGTTGGATATAATCGATATATCTATGGGCCGCCTGCCAATGGTGGCAGGTCATTAGAGAACCTTCCGTTATGGTTTGTCAAAAAGAAGATTGACCTTTCTAAATATAACAATGCGGGTGTTATCATGCGTCATGTTTTATTCAGATTGTAATACCCTCTGTTTGGAAATGCAGTGGCCGGTCAATATGATACATCTGGATATTTATAGGTTATCACTAAACATCGTAGCAGCATTTACTTTGTATATAAATACATCTATAAAAATGAACAAGGATTTAATAATAAATTATTAATACCCTTTTATTAACTTGACCTGTATGTAACGGAATCTTTCATCGTAATTTTCACTATCTTCCAGCAATCTGATTAACTTGAAAACTACGTTAAAAGCACGTTTCAAGGAACAATAACAATACAATAATTGTACAACTTTATTCTAATTATCTTATCTAAATAGTCAAATTACCCCCAAAATGGGGGTCTGCATTGCAAAAGGTGGAGTAAGTAGTAGGTTTTATGTTTTTGTATGAACCAGTTGGGTCCTGAGAATAAAATATCAATGTATTTGGGGGCAAAAAAACTCGAAATTTTTTTAATATTTTTCAGATTTAAAAAAAAAAAACATAGAAAAATGTTTTCATTCGAAAAATGCTGTATTTACAAAACTAAAGTTTATTAAATTGTGCGTCTAAAGACATCCCTTAAGCTGAATTTGATTTAGGCGTTTGGCCGCAATCGATTGTCAAACATTGACGAATTTTGGACACTTTCAAAAAAAGTTAGTTTTGCTCGTGTTTAAGAGTCTATAACGTAGAAACGGCTAATCCAATAAAAAAATGTTATGTACTGAAAGTTATAAATCATTACATTTTGTGCAAAATAAGATTTTTAATGTAAAAAATTGCCCATTCCTACTCTGACATATGTCAAAAAAACAAAAATTGTTGGTTGATTTTGGATCAACTGTGTTAAAATGGCAAACAAATCACAAATAGTACAGGGGAATAAGTTTCGAATTTTGAACTCTAAAACATAAAAGGTCTGAGTGCTGCAAATTGTTCTTTGCATGCAGCTTTTTAATTAGGCTTTCTATAAAAACGTGTTTTTTAGGTTTTATAAACTATAATTCTTTTTTATTTTTTTTCCCTTAAACTATTTTACTTTAGTTTAACTTTTGTGTCGAAAGTGTATGGCATTTTTCTAAGCAAGTTGAACAAAATCGGCCGTGTTTTAGAACTTTTTCAATAATGAGGGCGCACACAACGTTAAAAAAAAAAAAAGTGAGTAAGTCATTCAGCATTTTACTGAAAGGATCTTTAAATCAAATAGCCGAAATTATTTTAAAAAGCCGTTGAACTTTCCAACACACAGTGGAGGGAACCGAGAAGGAAAAGCTCATTGCCCATAAACAAAAAAAAAAAAATTGATAAAAAAAAGTTAAAAGCACTAAAAAAATTTAACTGATAGGGATGAGGCTTACATCGTCAGGGAAATTTGAATGCACCCAAAATACCCACAGAACTATCTAACTGCTTAGGCAAGCCTGTAAGTGCAGAAACAGTATGGTATACCCTAAGAAAAAATAGATTTCATGGACCTGTACCGTTCATCAGGATAAGAAATCAATAAGAATAACTAATAATAAGTGACTGGTGTAACTATGAACTGGAAAGATAAACAATGACGGGAAACAGGAAAACAAATTACACATGATATTATTTAAATTTGAGTCCGAGTTATAGAGGCGATGACTTCTAATACGCAGTTCATTTCATAGAGGTGGTCCTAGAAGTTCTCTCTTTTGAACCCTATTTTCAGTTCGACTTATTTACGCAATTTTTAACATTTTCTGTATGAAATCGTCTCTTTGAGGTGAAATTTAAGTGTAATGTACTTCCGACCGTAGATTTTGTTCGAATTACTTAAGAATTCAGCTTATCGAAGTATGACACATCGAAAGTTGCCTGTATCTGTAAAAAATTATTTTTTTTTAATAATTTGGATTTAGTTACCATGGAGATTTTAGATTATTATATGATTTTTTTTAAATGTTTTTTTTTTTTCTTAAAAAGTGCTGAGTTTATTTCAAAATATTTTTTATGGGACCACCTCTGAGGTATGCCCGACCGATCCAAAAAAGAATCATCAAAATTGATTTAGAATTCACTGAGTATTCGCGTAACATTAACACCAAAAA
Organism: Euschistus heros; assembly: GCA_003667255.2. Classification (NCBI taxonomy): domain Eukaryota; kingdom Metazoa; phylum Arthropoda; class Insecta; order Hemiptera; family Pentatomidae; genus Euschistus; species Euschistus heros. The sequence goes on from RCWM02000145.1 coordinate 538,855, forward strand.
AAAAAAAAAAAAAAAAAAAAAAGAGATGAGAACCTCCTCTTTTTTGAAGTCGGTTGAAAACTAGAGTACATTCTTAATATAGACAGTAAAAGAAAAAGAAAAATTATATTTAATTATTTTTATTATGAGTAGCTAAAATATACACTGTTTCCGAAATGATACCATCCCATGCCAATTGACTGGTTACTTGCCTCTGTTTCAAGCAAAAGCACAAACTTAAAGCCTATTACAAAACTTCTGTTATTATTATTGGAATATTAATTTGCTTTATGATGTGAATTATCATTATTCGTTTTTATTTGTTGTTGTGTTGTTTATGTATATATATATATATAGCTACCTTGTCCCCTTCTTAATATAAAAGGTTCACGGGGACAAACTAAAATAAGAGTCTGAGCAAATAATTTTTCAAAAAAAGAGATTTTATTGAAGTATCCTAATTTTTATAATAGTGACTTCAAAATATTAATTACAAAATAAACATACATTATGCTTTGAATGATCTTTTACAAGAATATAATATTTTACAACAAAATACAAAAGTCCGCACTACAAACTTAAACAAGCATTATATTTATTATATTTAAAATAAAAGATTTTTATTACAAAACTTCGTGGAACAAATTCTATAACTATATATATATATATACACATCTTTTGCCCCAAAAGTTGTTTTTCTTTCGAAATCTGGACCTCCTGTCATTCGAATCCGTACAATCCTGACCTCGATTCCATCCCATGAAATATAATATATTCCTGTACCTCGATTGAGCCGATGATCTCTACCCTCACCGCAAACATTCATTCAATTTTAAATACCCACGCTCCTCTAAAAAACCCTAAAGATGCACCGTCCTCCTGCTCCATGGCTGACAGCTGAGATTAGAGAGCTGATGAAAAAAAGGGAAGCAGCCAGACGCAAATTTCGTCGAACTCGATTGCCATCAAACTACACCACCTCCAAAATATTACGTAACCAAACCCAATCCGCCATCCGATACTCTACATGGATAATGCCCTTTCTACCGCTCCCGATTCAAAATATAAGTGGAAAATCCTAAGAAAACTAACCTTTCCTGAACCCAACTGCAACTCCTTTCCTGTTTCACCCGATGAACTAAACCAACATTTCATTTCATTTGCTCCAAACCCTCCGTTCGAAGCGGAAATAACTTATCCTAGCTTTGATCCAACCAATTTCTTCTTTTCCCACGTGTCCTATGATGGCATACTCTCGGTCATTAAAAAATCCCGCACAAATGATTATGTACCCGATAATATTCCATTTAAACTCATCAAATCATGCCTTCCCGCACTTATTCCTATCCTTCACCATATTTACAACCTTTCTCTTCAAAACTCGATATTTCCTTCCTCTTGGAAAGCAGCACTAGTCCGCCCCTTGAATAAAATTCCCAATCCCGCCTCCCCTAGTGACTTCCGTCCGATTTCCCTCCTCTCCAACCTATCCAAACCACTGGAACGGATCGTTCAGTCCCAACTTTCAGATTTCCTAGAAGAACGCTCCCTCCTTAGTCCATATCAATCCGGTTTCCGTCCTGGATACTCCACCTAATCCGCCCTCCTGAAAATATCTCAAGTTTTACACTCCGCAATTGATCGCCAAGAGATTACCATCCTTATCCTTTTAGATTTTTCAAAAGCTTTCGATAATGTTGACCACAACATCCTTCTATCCAAACTCCAAAACCTTTCCTTGTCCAAATCTGCCTTACTTCCGACCGATCACAGTATGTAGTCATTCCAAATAAACCTCCGTCCAAGACCCTACCTCTTTCCTGTGGCGTTCCTCAGGGATCTTCACTTTCACCCACACTCTTTTCTGTTTACATTAATGACCTTCCACTTTCCATTCATCACTGCCGGTATCATCTTTACGCAGATGATCTCCAAATCTATTTATCCTTTCCTTCTGACCTACTGCAAGCTACTAGAAAAATCCAGGAAGACTTGGATTGAATCTATAACTGGGCAGTGACGAACAAGTTGAATTTAAATACTGAAAAGACCAAAGCGCTTGTAATAGATTCGAGTTACCTCCTGAAAATCTTGCCTCCTATTCCCACCATTTTCCTATACCCCTCAGTCAAAAATCTTGGAGTCATTTTCGACCAAACCCTATCCTGGAAAAACCACGTATCCGAAATTTCCCATCGCACCATCCCAATCCTAAAACGTCTCAATTACGTTCGCCATCTTCTTCCTTTCGAAACCCGTAAATTACTAGTTACTTCCATTATCTTCCACCACTTGGACTATAGCTGTGCTGTGTATGGAGGCGTTTCTGGTGATCTCGAGGCCAGACTCAAAATATTGTTGTTTAACTGCTGAATTCGTTTTATTTTCGGGATCTCCAGGAACGCCCATGCTTCACAATTTTACGCGGAGTTGAAGTGGCTCTTTCCGTCCTACCATCTCCAGTATTTAATGGCATCCTTTCTGTACTAAACAGTGAAATCCCAACGCCCACTTTACATTCCTCAACTCCTTCAGCTCAAATCCTCTGTTCTTACCCGCTAAACCCGTTCCCGCCCATCAGATTTGTACACTCCTGCTTATTGCTCCGCTGCCTTCAACAGATCATTCCTAATCCGATCCGTGTCCCTATGGAACTCAATCCCTTCACCATTCGCCACTAAAACACCCTTTCCACTTTCAAATATCACTTATTTAACTACCTACTGTCCATCCAGATCCATGAAACCTGTCATTAGCCACTTAGTAGTTTTATAAAATATAAAAGTTTATGTACACGAAATTTTATTGTTTTTACACAATTGATTCACAAAATAAATCAAAATATTTCTGTTTCTTTTTGTCAACATTTCTAAGTTTAATCTTTAAATGTTATCATTATTAATTACTATTTTATTATATTTAATAATATTTCATAACCATCTTGAGGTTTGTAGGCCCCTGATTGTACGTAATTTTTTATTCTTAAGGGACTTAAGGTCCCAGAATAAATAAAGAACTTTTTTATTATACTCGTGTATATATATATATATATATATATATATATATATATATATATATATATATATATATATATATATATATTTATATATAAATTAATAAGTCTCGTTTCTGGCACTCAAGATTATAATTTTAATTATTATTATTGTAGTAAAATTTATGATTATAAATCTTTCTGGAACTATGAAGATGTTATCGTTAAAATTTGGTACTGCTGGGTTTAATAGTTTTACCTTTGCAAACTCTGTGCCAGAATGGCCACATATCGGTCGATTTTTAAACTGAACTGGGATCCCCATGTCGCTCCATATATTTATAACTTTTTTTTAATAACAATTGAATTGAAAATAAGTAAGTTTTACCGTACCTTTGTAACCTCTCTCGAATGGTGCTCGCCAGCTATCGGTCAATTTTCCAACTTCACTGCGCTCCACATATTTATCGCTTTTTTAACAACAATTTTATGGAAAATATGTAAATTTTATTATTGTTAAACCTTCCTTGAACTATAAAGATTGTGTAGTTAAAATTTGGTACAAATTTGATCAATGATTTTCGCGGTTATTGATCACAAACGAAAAAATGGCTTTTCCTTTTATATAATAGTATAGATAAAAGGCTTGAGTGAACCCAAAAGCTGGATACCGATAGGACTAATCTCTGACCATACATACAGCTCTACCCACACTACACCATCGAGACCCAAATCCACGAGATGAGCCCTGACGGAGTATTCCCATCTACTCCTCGGCCTACCACTTCGGCGTATACCAGAAGGTTCATCACTGTATACCTTATGTAGAATTCAGTTATTATGAAACCCAACAATTTCACACGCTCAGTTTAACAGCTCATCGCTCATTTCTAGTTTTAACCTTCAATTCTAAATATTTTATTGGAAAATCGATACACTTATACAATAGACAATGCATAAAGTTAAACGAGATACGATGTTGCATTCTAAGATCGTTCAAAGTATTTTAACACTTCGTGGCTATATATTTGGACGAGTAATACTTGAGATTAAATTAAACGTTGCAACAAATTATTCTTTTTTAATTAACATTGAAAATAAATAATTTTATGAAAGTGTTAATTAAATAACAAAACTTATTACTTTATTTTTTAAGTAATTTATTAATCGACTTTTTTTTTTTTTTTTTTTTTTTTTTTTTTTTTTTTTTTAATAAAAATATCCTGGTAATTGCTATGTTTTGAAATTTAATTTATATATTAGACTAGCACCCTCTTGTCGTGACCTTCGCCCGCTCTCATAATTAAAGAACTTAGATAGGTTTAACTAATTATTAAAGTTTTATTTGTTTATGGAAACAAAAATTGTATTAAAGTATGCAATTGAACATTATTTCTTCAGTTATATTTTCAAGTATAGCAGTAATTTCGAAGCTCGTTAAAATTTCTCTGGTTAAGTGGTTGAAGATTAGTTTAAAGCATAATTAGACTTGAAATTTATTATCAACGGATCTATATGTTTTTTAGGGTGCTGAATCCGAATCTGAAGTTTGCTACTACGGCGAACGTCGCACATAGGGGTATTTAGCTAATCTAGGCGGCCAAAAGTCGATTTAATGAAATCCACAGAAGGAAAAAAAACCAAGCTATTTGTAAAGTTGGATAAACATAGGACCTTATGTGACCCTTGTCCCTTCCTTCCCTGCAATACCTAAGTCGTACGACTAGTCGAAACTGCACCATCTAGTCAGGACAACGGATCTCTCTCTGCTTTCAAAGTGTAATCACTTCAGTTAAAAGGGGTTTTCTTATATACAGTGATATTCTTCATAAATAGATTTAATTATCTGAAAACTGCAGATGAGGATACACACTTTTGAAGTGGTTATTATTTCATCAATTAATATATCAGTACCATTTCGGCTGTTTGAAAAATATCCTACTTTTCGTTTATTTTCAAACACATTTTAGCATATTTTAGTGTTTTTGTTGTACTTCAGGGTGCGTCCCGGCTGTTATTTTTATTTTCTCTGAAAGAATAGACTTTTTGTAAAATCTTAATGACTAAATCAGCCGCACCTTTTTGAGTTTAGAGGAACCAAACATGACAAAGAGAAAATTACAAAATATAAAATTAAATATTATAATTCTTTTAACGATATCTTTAATTTTGTTGATATTTGTCAATTTGTTCAGGAGTAAGAGAAGTGGCCTTAAAATCACTAAACGATAAAATGCAGGAGCAAATCCTTCTGATTTTGACGTAAAATTAAAATATTTGAAGACAACTTTTGACTAGTGAGCTGTTCTAGTGACCAATAAAACGACATGAAGTACCAATTTTCCTGTTTAAAATCTAAATTTAAACAGAGATGAAAAGATGTTAGTAAACTGGAAAACAAAATCCTTTAAAAAAAAGACGATTGGCTGCTGAAAACATTTGAAATACTTATTTTAATTAATTAAATCAATTTAAAAGCACTATATCCAAACAGGAAGACAATTGTTATGAAACATATCCTGTCACTTACTCTGATTGATGAAAATGTATGTATAGCTGTCACATTAACATTAACTATGAAGTCCTACATTTTTGACGTAACTTTTAAAAAATTCAATCAATTGATAAAAAAGCAAAAATTATATTGATGCCGATGCTCTTTCTTTTGGTTTTTCTATATTGCACGCTAGGATTTGTCTGTTCGAAAGCATATTGCATCTTTCATATTAGCTTCATGTAAAAAAAAGTAGTAGCTAAGAACAGATACTGACAAATCAATCGTTATGTAAAGGAAAAATGAAATTCATACAAAAAACATTATGAATTTGGCAACATTAACAATGGTAATGCCTGCATATTTTTTTATGCAGATATTACTGGTGTTGATTTCAATTTGTTATACCAGTTTAAAATCAAAATTGAAGTGAAATCAAGTGGCTACAAAGGTTTGAAGACTGACATTAAATATCAAAATTATATATAAGTCCTTATCCACCTAAGATACAAAAAATTCTTATTCACAATGCAACTTTAATAGAAAAACACTGTTGCCAAAAAAGTTGTTCTCCGAAGACGCCATTGAGGTACACAACAAACATTTAAAGTTTTTTTTTTTTTTTTTTTTTTTTTTTTTTCCCCTTTTTTCTTAATAGGAAGTCTGAAAATAACTTTTTTAAGCTTAAGATGACTTGTAAATATATTTTCGACAGTCAACTGTGATTAAATAATTTTGGCCGCCTAGAATTGTAAAATACCCCTATGTGCGTCGGTTTCATACCCAAAATCGCAAAATAAAACGCCCAAAATACCCGTTATTTTTGTTTTTTTTACCTATAACACGAAAATGAAGCTTTCTTTGGAGGAAGTCTTTAAATATTAATTGTAGCTGGAATTATTACCTACGAAATTGAACACCCTGTATAATAGTATAGATTATTTTTTAATTTAATCTAGGAAGGTTGTTTTCTTTAAATATTTTCTTTGATTGTTTATTCTTTTGTTTTTCGTCTTCTCTAATTAATTTTAAAGACATATTGAGACCAGGCTAGTGTTTTAGTAATCTAAGACCATCTTCTTGACAGATTCTTGTCTTGCTTTATTAGTCCCAGCTTCCAAATATATTACGTTACGTTTTTCGTTTATACTGGTAGTTACATTGTGTCGCTATGACGTCATGAAATAAAAGTCATTAAGTAATTAAGAATGACCTTAAAGTCTTTAAAAAACAAAAGAGATGTGTCTCAGCTGAGCACTACGTGTGTTAAAGAAAAGAGAGAGATACCGTTAATGGTATTATTGCCGTTCCGGGTTAAGAGCAATGGCTGTAGCAGTAACAGCTACCTCGCTTGTTTTGTTTTTTTCTACTTACTGTATTCTGTGGGTACGACCATGATGGCCGAGAGCGTTGAAGCGAAGATCTTAGTGCGCCTATTGTTAAAGTTCCTGGGTTCGATTCCTATCTGTAACCTTTAGAATAACCCGTTGTTTCTGCCCTTGTTCGAGTAAATTCGGGCGTTGAGCCTCCACATGAAAAGCTTACTGTTTTGTAAAAAGTAGTTCCTATACTGAAGGTGGTTCGGTATTTTTTCACGTGCTTAGCGCAATAGGATACACAAACTGTATCTATGTTAGCAGCATAAAATACGTTAAGTTCTAATGTATTGATTATGGGAAAATTACCATTAATAATGTTTCCAAAATCCTATATATAATAACATTAGGATTTGAAGTATTTGCTCGATTCCGTACCCATTTATTAGCGTCCTTATTCTTTGTTTTCTATTTTATTATTTAATGAAATTTCAATTATCCCTTTATTCCTACTTTGCTATCCATGTAAATGAAAATCACTTTAAATCCAACAAAGATTAGGCGAGTGGTTCGGATAATCGAAACTCATTTAAAAAAAACTTGTTATGTGTCAACAGCATCTTGGAACAGTTCATTATTCGCTTTTTTCTAAGTTCCCGCCTCACTGTAAAGATTATGGAGTCCCTGATGATGATTTAGAATTATTTTTGATTCCCGTTATTGTTGATTTATCAAACTTGAAATCGATAGCTAATTGCTGGCCCAATTCAATTTTTTTTAGCTACGTAATGATTTCCATTTTGTCTTTAAATGAAGAGAGCTCTCGTTTCCTTTTTGTTAGCATGGATGATGACATGTAACTTTAAAACAAAAAGTGATCACAAAGGCAATGTATACCTCACAAAGAACGATTTAAGACTTAAGGAGAGATCTTTTAGCAACTAAATGATTAGGAAGATATTGAGAGAAACAAATGAAATGGTCTTATTAACTATACAGTTCTCAGTAAACAAAATTGTAGGTATCTATAGAATTCATTTCATCCCTCCACCATCAGGTCCTTATTATTACATTGTTCTTTCCCTTGGTGAGTGCCAACATGTATTTGATTTCCCGCTTTATATATTTACATTAATATAATAAATATCATATGTATGTCAAATTACTGATCTTTTCTATGTTTAAATTTCTTTGCAAATACAGTGGACCCTCGTTATAACGTGGGTTAGGGGGAAATGAAACCTCCCGCGTTATAGACGTACCCGCGGTATAACGAAGGCAGAAGTATGAATTATTGGGGGGTCAAAAAATAATGAAAATGCACTCTGATATAAACTCGGGTAACAACTAAAGGAATAATAGACAGTTTTTAAAAAGGAAGTGAAGGGGATTCTTTTAACCAAGAAGGCAGGAATAGAGACAACGTACGTCATTTAGGTAGGTTACCGGAAAGATATTCAATCGACATTGTCTAAGCAACACATTTCGGCTTATTTCCAGGACGACACAAGCGATGTACCCACTCTTTCCTAAAAATTTTTTTTAAATTCTAATAAAAATCAAACTTTTAAAAAGTTCTAATATTGAAACAAAAACAATGAAACTTGGTTAGACAATCGTAATTCATTCTAAACGTCCTATTTAGATTTACTTCCTACCTTAGCGACCAGTTATCATTTTTTTCTTTACAAATGTTCAGTAAAATTAGGAATGTGTTAAAAAAAAAAAATTAACAAATGTAACTTAATTTTCCAAGTTCCCTTTTCCCCAGAACTTATTAAACTTTGGAACCTTTTCGCTTTTTTCTCTAGTTTTTATGACTCAATTTTCTAATGAATTGTTTTTAAGTTTTTAATTGTAGGCTTTAAAACCATAATACGATGTAATCTTATTTTTATTAATTTTAATTGAATCAAGATCGGGACCGGAGCTTGAGCCGCGTTATATCCGAATCCGCGGTATAACGAGCCGCGTTATATCGAGGGTCTACTGTATTTCAGCAATTACTAAAATATTACGTGTTCATATCTGGTCGAGTAGTTGAATCGTTCCATTCCTATGAAAAAAAAATTGTTGCTTGCCGGTGAAACCTATCCAACGATATACAGTGTAAATAAGATTTTGCAGTTTGTTATGAAAAACGTATAAGAAATAAATTTTTATTTTCAACTAGCATCCCCACCCCCAGTCGTGACCTTCGCCCGCTCTTATAATTAAAGAACTTAGATAGGATTAAGTGTTTTATCAATTCAAGTTTTCTTATTGTGAATTGATTCTTTGCTGTCCATATTACTTATTGCCCTAAAGTGAAACATATTGTATAATTAATTCAATAAAACACATCGATCTAAAAATAAATGTGAGAAAGTATATCACAGGTTTCATACTTTCTTATTTCCACTTCCCTTGAGAAAATATAGCAGAAATTAACATCATAACTTTCATCAATGATTATGTGTTTTACATATTTATAATTTGTTATTTGCTCTTCCCTGACATCAGAAAGTTTTTCAGGAGTTCAAATTACTGGTGGTTTAGCATTTTATTAATTCTTATTTAATATAATATTAATTCAACATTGATTTAGTGTCTTGTATTTTTGATATTTTCTTATTTCCACTTCATTATTTTCTTATTTCTCATTTTAATATCAGAAGGTAGTTATAAGTTAATATTACTTTAAACAGGGATTTCGATTTACTCCGTTAACGAATGAAAATAATCTTTCCCCTCGAAAAGTAGCGACTAAAACACCGAAATAAATCGGAACAAGGTTAGAATCGATGAAAGGTATTCTCGGCGCGCGTAGGAGGTGGAGAACGGCTTGCGGAGCGTTAACAATATTTCTATTAATATAAAAAAAAAATAATGTAAAATTTAAAATAAATAAAAAAAGGTTATGGTTTGAGTATCTCGTGCTGAAAAGCGAGAAGTTATGTAATGTGTTGCGCGCTTCTTTCTATAAAGAGAGAGTCAAATAGAGATACAAAATATGTATAAGGAAAGAAGAGATACGTTATTTTGACAGGATTTGTGGTGTCTACGTATCCTTTGTTTATCTCGATCCAATTGTAATAGATCATTTTGGAAGAGAAATATAATGGAATATTTTATTGTATAATGTGTAATCTTTCATTCATTGTGATTGGAGTAAGTTTTTTTTTTTCTTAATGTAGGCAGTGGTAGAAAAAAAATAACATGCAAAGAATTATATGTTAATTATAGTGAGAAATGTAGAATGTTACGTACGAAGGAACTTTATTTGGCACCTGTGAATGTAGCCCAGTCAATAAAGGCTTCGTGTCGCAACTAATTAGAGGAAAGCTGAATTTTTGCAGGGTGTTAGTACATAAAGTATACACTTAAAAACACAAAGTCCCGACCCTCCCACCCCTCTTGCTTCCCCCCCTTCAGCAACATTACAAGTACAGAACTCTGGTTATATGCCGACAGCTCTAAACCTAATTATGCTATCGGAATGTTCTTTTTTTTATTTGACTTCTAATAATATTACAAACAAATTATGTTATATACACTTTTTATGTAGATAGCTTAATTTCGCCGTAATACTTAATCATATACAGAAAACTGCCACTACAAAAAACAAAATTATAGATTTTTATCATTACGTTTTGGGAAAAGAAAAGTGTTAAACAAAACTTATAGATAATATAATTAGCTTTAAAATGGTGTGTTTCGTAACGCATAACATTGAAACGATGGCTGCATAGTGAGCGTTGAAAGAGTAGTAGACACCGGTGCGCCGGTCTTAGCAGGGCCGTGCTGAGGTGCACAAACGCATATACTGCTGTTCATGATCATGAATAGTCATTTAGTTGATATGCAGCAACAATTAAATAACGTTTATTTTTAGGTTTTTACTTCCAAAGTGCATTTATTGCTGTAATAGTTTATAGATTACTTTGTATCACTTATATAGTACAAAATTTAGCATCGAAGATTCAACTCCAAAAATCGAAAGATCTGAATGCTGGATATTGTTCACCACCCTTAGCTGTAAGTGTGATAACAAGTTTTACTTATAATATCTTCGGGTTTAGGGGGGAGAGAGGGAGTGAAAGTCGTATGTTGCTGGCTGTCTGATCTCGGAACACGGAAAACGTTACTTTTAGCACATAAATACATAAAAAAGCAAAGAAAATATGCCAAAAAATGTCATTTTATTCCTCTCTTTCACATATCATAATTTTAGAGCTATAAAGAAGGAAAAATAGAAGATTTTTTACTTGAGATACGTCGCAGTTCTCCGGAATAACACGTTGTCGGTACTCATTTGGCTATGACTCTGAAACTATTTGTCCAATTCAAATTTCTCTTTTATCATATGAAAGCTGGTTAAATTTACTATAATAACTCAAATATTAAACTTTGATCTAGTCCCGTAAAACACCCCTGGCAGAATATTGAGAAACCCGTACTGTTGGGAAAAACTTGTATTTTTCGGCACATTTTCTATAGCTCTAAAATTATGATATGGGAAAGAAAGGAATAAAATGACATTTTTTGCATATTTTCTTTGCTTTTTTATGTATTTATGTGCTAAAAGTAACGTTTTCCGTGTTCCGAGATCAGACAGCCAGCAACATACGACTTTCACTCCCTCTCTCCCCTAAACCCGAAGATATTATAAGTAAAACTTGTTATCACACTTACAGCTAAGGGTGGTGAACAATATCCAGCATTCAGATCTTTCGATTTTTGGAGTTGAATCTTCGATGCTAAATTTTGTACTATATAAGTGATACAAAGTAATCTATAAACTATTATTGCAAAAAAATGCACTTTGGAAGTAATAATCTAAATATAAACGTTATTTCATTGTTGCTGCATTTCAACTAAATGACTATTCATGATCATGAACAGCAGTATAAGCATTTGTGCACCTCAGCACGGCCCTGCTAGGACCGGCGGAGCGGTGTCCACTACTCTTTCAACGCTCTCAATGAAGCCATCGTTTTAATGTTATGCGTTACGAGACACATCATTTTAAAGCTAATTATACTGTCTATAAGTTTTGTTTAACACTTTTCTTCCCAAAACGTAATAGATTTTTTGCAAAATCTATAATTTGTTGAAGTTACTTTTTGTTTTTTGTAGTGGCAGTTTTCTGTATATGATTAAGTATTGCGGCGAAACTAAGCTGTCTACATAAAAAGTGTATATAACATAATTTGTTTGTAATATTATTAGGAGTAAAATTAAAAAAAAGAACATAACGATAGCATAATTAGGTTTCGAGCTGTCGGCATATAACCAGAGTTCTGTACTTGTGATGTTGCTGAAGGGGGGGAAGCAAGAGGGGTGGGAGGGTCGGGACTTTGTGTTTTTTAAGTGTATACTTTATGAACTAACACCCTGCAAAAATTCAGCTTTCCCCTAATTAGTTGCGACAAAGGTTAATTTTTTGCTTTCATTGACTGGGAATGCTGGGATCAATGTCTTTGTAGGCTGTTGGTTTTCTCGTCGCTATAATTAGATATTATGGTTATAAAACTTGCTTTTTTTTTTTCTTTTTTTTTTATTATAATAATTTATATATAATATAATAAATATATAAAATAAGGTAATACAAAAGTTTTTTTTAATATGTATATAATATCGTAGACATTACTTTTCATAGGTCCGGGGCAAATAGATTGCTCACTAGATATATTTCGTCTTTAAAAAAATTTTTTTTTTCTCCAAATAAAACTTCTATTACTTTTTTATTTATTGATATATGCAACTGTATACATTATATATTATATACAACAAGTATAAGAATCTCAAGCGGATAATGGACTGCATTATCAGTGCTTTAAAAGTAAAAAGCAAAGGATCGATATTTTGATTTGGCAATAACTTTTATTCGTTAGAAATGGTTTCATTGATTTCAGCTGGTTGGATTTTAATTTTTAACCATTAAAGTATTGCGGAATGGTGCTGACATCCATTTTCAAACTTCACTGGGATTCACATCCCGCATCACATATTTAATTTTTTTTTTTTAATAATTTAATTGAATAAAAGTAAATTTTATTGTTAATTTCAAGCTCTATATAGCATTTTACCGTTGTTACCTCTCATGGTACTCGCCACCTATCGGTCAATTTTCAAACTTCACTTTTATCCACTTATTACTGCTGTTTTCATAACAAATTAATTGAAAATCAGTAGATTTCATTATTTTTAACTATAAAAATGATGTGGCTAAAATTTGTTACAAATTGGTTCAGTGGTGTTTATTGATCACAAACAAAAAATGGCTTGTGATACAGGGTGTCCCGAATTTAAATGGCAAAACTTCAGGAACTTATAGGGGACCGAAAAACTAAGACAAAAAGTCCTTTAGAGATTTGCTCGTTTTTGCTTAGTTTTAGAGAAAAAAAAACGCAAAAAAAGAAACAAAACAAAAATGTTACAGGTAGCGATTATCACCTTTCAAAGTTCGTCAGGCTAGGCAGTGAGATATGTAAACACTTAATGTTATCCTTTACATTCTTTTATTTGTTTACATTTTGGATTCCTTCTAGGATTATAATTCCTAAATCAGTCTTCAGTCAGTTACTCAGATATTTTTGTGTGGATAGCATCAGCCACAATTCCGCATACATATTCTAATGTTCAATACGTTGATATGATTCTTGTGTATGGTTTCTGTAACGGTAATGCTTTAGAAGCGGTGCGGAAGTATGCGCGCCGATTTCCAAATAGAAGAGTGCCTAATCGACGAGTCTTTTCGTTGACTTTTAATACACTACGAGAGACTGGGTCATTCTTAATACGTAATGAAGGCGACCAATTCCAGGCAGCAATAAGAGCAGATTATCGGAGAAGAAATTGTGTCCAACGCAACTTCGATAACAATCCTGAGACTAGCATCTGCTGCATTAGCAATATCGCGGCAAGCAATATGGCGAACTTTGAAAGGTGTGAATCGCTACCCATACCATCTTCAAAAGTTCAGAATTATGTCAAGAGATTGAATTTTAGTAACTGGTTTCTTGACAAAATTCGCGATGATAATTTATTTCCATTAAAAATTATATGGACCGATGAAGCTACCTTTACAAGAGGAGGAATTGTTAATCAAAGAAATTATCATGTATGGGCTCTTGAAAATCCCAGAGCTATTAGAGGGAATAGGTTTCAGCATGAATTTGCTATTAACGTTTGGCTTGGAATTTGGAAGGGATTACTGGTGGGACCATTTTTTTTTACCTGGAAGATTGAATGGTATCACATTTACACATTTTTTGGAGAACGACTTTTCTAATTATTTAGATGACATTCCCTTACAGCAGCGGATTGAAATGTGGTTCCAACTCAATGGATGTCCAGCTCATTATAACAGAGTTGCTCGAGCTTAGCTGGATACAAATTATCCAAACGATGGATTGGACGTGGAGGAGCAGTACCTTGGCCACCCAGATCACCTGATATGACACCCATGGATTTCTTCGTATGGGGAACCTTGAAGCAGAAAGTTTATTCGGTGTCAATCAACTCAAGAGAGCAATTAAGATACCGAATCATAGATGCAGTGCACCAAATATCAGAACAATGTATAGCTGCAATTTATCAAGTGAGTGCTAGATGTAATGCTTGCATTGGTGCTAGAGGACAACATTTTGAGCAATATTTACATTAAAAAGAACATAATATAAATATAAATGTAAATAAATAAGTATAATAATGAAAACTTGTTTTTTTTTCCGATTTTCTCTAAAACTAAGCAAAAACGAGCAAATCTCTAAAGGACTTTTTGTCTTAGTTTTTCGGTCCCCTATAAGTTCCTGAAGTTTTGCCATTTAAATTCGGGAAACCCTGTATAATAGTACAGATTAGCAGACTATCTCTTCTTTTTTCCAGTAGCAATTCTTATTGTTTGACAAATGACCTGTTATATAAGTTGCCATCTTGATATTAGCTTCCTAATATCAAGGAAGCTTCTCGTAGCTTCCTAATTTAGTATTCACCCTCATACTGCTATTTAAATTACCTACGTGATGAATAAAAATCAACAACGTTCTTTCGAGATCAAAAATCACTTAACATACAATAATCGATTCCCACTAATTCAAAAGATGAAAATTCTATATTAGTTTTGGGCTAAATATACAATACTTATTGAATATTTTTAGCTCAAATTATGGATTGTTTGTATTTATAATAATAGTTAATTTGGTGGGTGAAGGGGTTTTGTGACAAAACAATTTTGACTCTTTTATGTTTTTTTATTTCTTTCTTTTGCAGAAAGAATGAATGTTGCATAACCTCTTCATCATCATATATCTTTTTCTAGTTGTTTTGAAATATTCATATTTTGCCATCTAACACTTCTGCACATAAATTCTTCATCCAAAGAACTATATTTTATTTTTATTTAAATGACATTACCCCTTCACCCACACAGACAAAGCCTTCAGTTGCTTACCGCTACATTGTTCCGCCCATTTTAACCTCCTTGCTTTCTTATCGTGACTTATCGACTGGCCAGTCTCAGTAATAGTGGTGGTTCAGAAATACTGGACGTGTTATTTTTTAACAGGTAGTGCTGACTGAACGGCGCACAGTGGGGCAAAACTCTAAAAATGACTTTATTATTTTTGTGGTGTTTGATGGTCTATTCTATTCATTATTAGTTGGTACAAACTTTTCCAGTTTTTTTTTTTTTAATTTAATTTTTATTTACGACTACGAGGCCTTCTAAAGTTGGACAATATTACTCCTTCCCAAAGTGGCCTATTTCTATTGAGCTACAATTTGGGTCACTGTGGATTTGTTTTTTACATAAACCTATGAAACTTAACAGACTTGTAGTTCAAACAATGAAGAATAGTGCAAAATATTAGATTGGTCCAATTTATGAAATATATCATCAAAAAATACACTAGAGTGAGAGGGAAAAAGTAACTTAGTTTTTTAACACGTGTAGTTCTACAAAAAAAAAAAAAAACTCCGCTGAGCTCCGGTAAAAAATAACCATTTTCATAAAGCTTATACTACTACTTAATATTCTTATAAATTTCATTGACAACTGTACCTGTAAACAAGGATTGTTTAAAAAGTTGGGATTAGTACATTCGTCGTCTCTATGTTTATTTATCAGTTATTAAATAGTTATCAGTCTGCTTTCTTCTCAAAGAGTATGAACATGGATATTCTCATTATAGAGACTAATAAAAAAAATATTCCGATGCATGGGAGGCAGTTTTTAGTGACGGATCGTTATAAACTTTAGTTTGTATTTTCGCGAAGTATACTTTGGTATCGGATGCTTTGCTAACTTCAATGAGTGGTACAATGATTAAGTTATTTTTTCTCTTTCTAACAAAAATTAAAATAAGTTTTAGTTTAATAGGGATAGGCTAGCTTAAGTGTCGCAAAGAAGAAGCAGTTAAGTTGTGAATTTTTCTACTTCATGCAAGAATTAAATTTATGACATATAATCTTCACCTATGCTATATCCTGGAATTCCAGCGTTGGGAAACTATCAAAACTATTATCAATAAAAGAAGCCGCAAAGGAGCCAATAAAAAAACGGTCTACCACTGAATTACGGATAAAATTTGGTTTTGAAATTTAAAAGAAGGGAAACGGTTCCAGTAACACCGGAAATAAATCAAGAATATTCTTCCGAAATCCATCTTTAACTGCATAAATAACTCAAGTTAGCTATGAATTAGTTATGAACAAATACCATAAGTACTATGGTCTACATACCCTTTACTAGGAAATGTTCCCGCACAGCCACGAACGGTGCTGTATTTAATAAGCTACTAAAATCTTCAGATCCCTACATAACATACATGTGGCTTGAATCTAAAAAATAAACACCGTACCATCAGTAATGAAGCACTCTAATTGATAATGTGAACCGTTCCATCATTCTTTCCATATACAGGTATATAATGAATTCTTCTGAGCCATTCTGAACCAGCTTATTCAAAAGGAATTGACATAAAAATTTTAAAAAATCGAAAAATAGAACAAACATTTTATTAAAATTAAGTTAAATTAGAATAAAATTATGTTAAATTAAATTTTACAAAATAATTTAAAATATCTGCACATGCGTTGTCAACATTATTAAAGAATAAAATGATATCATTTTTCAAATTATTTACAATTCTAGTGTATTTTTTTCATTTTGAATCAAATGAGACTATTTGGATCTCGATCGGACTAACCATTCTCGAGAAAAGAGTTTTTTCCGCTTTTAGCCGTTTTGCCCCACTGTGCAGTTTGATGGGCTATTGTATTCATTATTAGTTGCTACAAACTTTTCCAGTTTGTTTTTGTCAATTTCATTTTTATTTGCGACTCTGAGACCTTCTAAAGTTGGACAATATTACTCCACCCCAAAGTGGCATATTTCTATTGAGCTACAATTTGGGTCACTGTGGATTTATTTTTGTCGATAAACCTATGAAACTTGACAGATTTGTAGTTCGAACACTAAAGAATAGTGGAAAACTATTAGATTGGTTTAATGTATGAAATATATTATCAAAAAATATACTAGATCGAGAGGGAAAAAGTAACCAGAGTTTTTTAATATGTAATGGTCCTACAAAAAAAGCTCCGCTGAGCTCCGGTAAAAATTTACCATTTTCTTAAAGCTTATACTACTACTTAATATTCCTGTAAAGTTCATTGACAGCTGATGTCAACTGCACATAAAGACAAGTATTGTTTACCAAGTTGGGAATAGTACGTTCGTGGTCTCCATGTTTGTTTATCAGTTATTAAATAGTTAACAGTCTGCTTTCCTCTCAAAGAGTATGAACGTGAATATTCTCATTATAGAGACTAATAAAACAAAATATTCCGATGTATGTGAGGTAGTTTCTAGTGACGGATCATTTTATACTTTAGTTATTATTTTCGGGAAGTATACTTTGGTATCTGATGCTTGTCTAACTTCAATGAGTGGTACAATTAATAAGTGTTTTTTCCTGTTTACAAACAAAAATTAAATTTTTTTATAATTTAATAGGGATAAGGTAACTTAAGTGTCGCAAAGAAAAACAGTTAAGTTGGGAATTTTTCTACTTCATGTTAGACTTAAATTTATGGGATATATTCTTCACCTAGGCTGTATACTGGAATTCCAGCGTTGGAGAACATCAAAACTGCTATCCCAGTAAAAGAAGCCGCAAAGGAACGAATACAAAAACAGTCTATAACTGAATTACGATAGAAGTAGATTTTGTGAAGCAGGAATACGGTTCCAGTAACACCGGAAATACTTCAAGAATATTTTTATGAAATCCTTCTTTAATTGCCTAAATGACTCAAGTTAGCTATGAATTAGTTATGAACTTAAGTACTATAATACACTTTACTAGGAAATGTTCACGTACTGCCAGCAATAAGGGTGTGTTTTGTAAGCTGCCTAAATCTTCAGATCCCTGCATAGCATACATGAGGCCTGAAGCTAAAAAATAAACACATTACCATCAATAACAAAGCACTCTAATTGATAATGTGAGCCGTTCTATCATTCTTTCCATTATATAGGTGTAATGAATTTTGAACCATGGTTCAAATAAAGAATTTTGAACCATGGTTCAAATAAATAATTTTGAACCATGGTTCAAATAAATAATTTTGAACCATGGTTCAAATAAAGAATTTTGAACCATTCTGAAACAGCATATTATATAGCAATTGACATAAAAATATGAAAATCGAAAAATGGAACCAACATTTTAATGAAATGAAGTTAATAAGAATAAAATTATGTTAAATTAAATTTTACAAAATAATTAAAAATATCTGTTACTTGCGTTGTCAATCCTATTAATGAATAAAATGATATAATTTTTCAAATTAGTGACAATTCCAATGTATTTTTTTTTATTCTGGATCGAATGAGACTATTTTCATCTCGATAGGACTAACCATTCTCGAGAAAAAAAGTTCCTGTTACTGATATTAAGATTTAACAGGGACGAGATACTTGCATACTCACTTCAGTACTAGTAACAACATTCATACCTATTACTTTCGTACTGAGTACTGCCCTAGGCTAGTATTTCTTACTTGTCATCTCTACCTGTTAGCAGATGCTCGTTTATCTAAACCAGTATTTTTACTTCCACTCTCGTATGAGTATTTTCTGGTAAAATGTCAGCCGCTCTTCTTTGTATTAGACATTCTACTTCTTATTTTATTATTGTTAATTTTAATAATCATTAAAATACACTCAAATATGAAATCTATATATAAGCAATTATATAGCCTTGATCCCAGATCGAATATTTTTATCGCACATATAATAACACTGGGTTTGGGATTAAAATACATGAAGGTATCGATAGAGGTGCGGCAGCTGAGTAGGTATGGCAGCGTCCTTAATCTACCAGGTGATAAATAAATTAAAATAGCTTATCAGTATATATCTTACATCATATAATAGTATAAAAAAACCAAAAGAATGTATAATAACTAGGGATCGGATTTTTATGTATTTCAAAATGCTAAACATTTAATTAAAATATGCATTTATTTTCGTCAAATATGTGATTTTCTTAAAATATTTACCGAAATATTTAAGTAAAATTGACATTAATTTTTTTTTTATAAAAATGGAATTTTTTTTTTCCAAGTTATAACGATTTGTACAAGAAAAGAACATTTTCACAACTTATAATAATTATTAGGAACAAAAGAATTTTTTTTTCACAGGTTATAATGATTTATACGACAAAAGAACATTTTTAAAATTTATTATAATAAAAGATGTGTTAATTTTTTTATTTTGAAAACTTCACTTTTCGAAATTGTTTGCAACCACATGGAATTTTAAGTGTTGAAACGTAAAGCGACGACGATCTGGGCGTTGGATGAAATCGTAACAGCTAAAATGTCGTTCAACATCTACAGATGCTATAGGTGCCTTGCTGAAAGATGTTATTTCGTTGGGGGTAAAGAGTACACGATGTTCAGAGGAGATTTCTGTTCCGCTGATAATATCAGAAATCTGGCAGATGGTTTCCCACCCCATCTACGTCACTACGTACACTACGTCAAAACTCCACTGGGCCATAGAGTATGCATCCAGGCATCAAAGATTCGTGAAATCGAAGAATGGTTGCTTTTTTCGAGAACTTCAGAGTTCAAAGGAAGTGGCTTTGAATCTACACCACTGTCAAGTTTTACAATAACTGCATTGGCAATATACCTGCTCTCAACGTCAGTTGTTTCATTAATTTACACCCAAATCGGTCCATCTTTAATATAATATTGAATCTTTGCTAGTGTATATTTATAGATATCTTCCAGGTAGTTTTTCCGCAGTGTTCAGTCTGTGGTTCACAGTTCCTGTCAACCACCTCCAAATAATGAAAATATACCCAAAAGGAAAAATATGTGGAAGTATGTACTTATTTTGATTAAATAGGTGGAAATATGTATTTATTTTTATCAAATATGTATAAATATGCAACAACATCCAAATATGTGAAATAAAAGTAGGTTCAAAGGGCTTAAAAAGTGTCAGTATGAACACTTATAGTTAAACACTGTAAATTGCCAAGAAAAAAATATGTAAATAGATACAAATCCGATCCCTAATAATAACAAATACACAGCTAACAACAGATATGTAAATTCGATTAAGTGAGGAGTATATGCTTCGTTATTTTGTGCCTAAATCTTTTAAGTGATGTTTTATTTTAATTACCGGTTTCTCGGATAAGTGAATTTTCCGAAATTGTTGTTTTACCAAAGTAATTTTTTGTTTGATCGTGGACGTGAAGTTGGATAGGGATAAGATTGAGATCCTGCAGCATTGTTGATATTTTTGTATACCGGGGGTAATCATTGATTATCCTCATACACAAGTTTTGTTTCCTTTCCAGTTTACGGTAGTTGGTTGTACAAGTTGAGCTCCTCACAGGTGAAACATGGGTAATCTGGGATCGAATAACTGTTTTATTTGTTTATGGATAAGATTCTTGTATTTTAGCATGTGGTTCAGCATTATTTTTCAATGATTTTTTCACGCATAGCAGTAATAATTAATCTAGTTATAATTGCACTGATTAGGTGGTTGAAGATTACCTAAAAGCGCCATTAGACATATTATTTTTAATTTTAATGTATGAATTGGTAATCAATATGGATAAAGACTATTAAGAAACTCTTGCGGAAAATAAACTGCATTATCAGTGCTTACGACAGAAGGCCCGTGGATCATATTTGTACACACAATATAAAAAAGCAAAGGATCGACATTTTCATTTAGTAATAATTTGTATTCGGCAGAAATAACTTTATTGATTTGATCTGGTTGGATGTTGATTTCGAACTATAAAAGTATATGACAGTGTGGCAAACCTCGGTCCTGCCACTCAACATTATACATTTAAATTTTAGTTATTGTAAATTTTACCATTGCAAAATCTTCCTAGAATTATTTATTCAGATGTCGGTTCAGATAGGTTCAGTTTACTATTATTAACTCTATTGTGGAATGGCGCTATACACTATCGATCGATTTTCAAGCTTCACTGCGATCCACCTATCGCACACCATATTTAAATCTTTTTTAATAATTTTCTTTATAGTTTAATAAGTAAATTTTATCATCGATTTCAAGCTCTTTTCTAACCTCTCGCGTGGAATGGCACTCGCCACCTATCGGTCAATTTTCAAACTTCACTGTTGTCCACATATTTTCTTTTTTTATTAAAAAATAAATTAAAAATCAGTAGATTTTAATATTGCTAAACCTTCTTGGAACTATGAAGACGATGTAGTTAATATTTGGTACAGAATAGTTCTATAGTTTTCGCTGTTATTGATCACGAACGAAAATGGCTTGTCCTTTTATATATAACTTCATCATCCCTCGTCGAGGCTTCCCCCTCTCTCATAAGTGAAACTGCATTATCAGTGCTTACAACTAAAGGTTCAAAATTCATATTTTTACACACAATATTAAATAGCTGAGGACCGGTATTTTGATTTGTAATAATTTTCATTCGACAGAAATAATGTTATTGATTTGATCTGGTTGGATTTTAATTTCTAACCATAAAAGTATGTGATAGTGTGGCAAAACCCGTTTCTAACACTCAACATTGTACATTTAAATTTTTATTGTTGCTAAACCTAGAACTAAGAAAATGATGTTAAAATTTGGTATATTTCACTCTATATAGCTGTTTTTATAACAATTTAATTGAAAATAAGTAAATTTTATTATCAATGTTCACCTCTATGTAACACTATACCTTTTATCCTTTCATGTAGATGGCAATTACCGCCATTTTTGAACATCACTGTTATCCACTTATTATTCATTTTTCAATAAAGAATTAGTTGAAAATCATTAGATTTTATTGTTGCTAAACAATCCTATAAAGATGATGTAGTAAAAATTTGGTAGAGATTGGTTCAGTAGTTTTTGGCGTTTAGTGAACACAAACGAAAAATTGCTTGTCCTTTTATATAATAGTATAACCTTATACCGCCATATGTTAGAATCGTATAGAGCTAACAGATAATTGTGACTTACAGATAATATACAAATAATATTGCGACTATAAATTAAGATATAAGGTATCCTATCTTTTTTGTTGGATCAAACTCCATACGGTGTGCAAATTTTGTTAAAATCGGTTCAGTAGTTTAGGTGTCAGCCTGCCCCAAGACAGCTACACGTAATTTATATATATTAAGATTTTTAGGACTTAATTTGGATTTTTTTGTAAAAGTAGGGGAATATCTTGTATATGATTTTTTTTTTACTTTGTCTACTCTATCGTTTGTGTGGTCTGTGTAAGTTAAGGATCTGTCGAACAATAATCCAAGGTAAATTAAGCAACTTTGATCTAATGTCTTAACTTAGTCTAGTTAAATTACCCCCAAAAAAAGGGGGTCTGCCTTGAATAGATGGTGTAGTAGGTTTTATATTTTTATATGGTCCTGATGGGTTCTGAGAATAAAATATCAAAAATGTAACTAAATTTGATTAGAGGAAATTTTTTTTTGGGGAGGGGCAAAATGTTTGCACTTTTTTTCAGATTTTTGCAAAAAACCATATATAAAAAAGCTTTCAATCGAAAAATGTGTTGCTACAAAATTAAAGTTTCATTGTGCTTCAATTTGGAATGTCAAAAACCATTCCTTAAGCTGAATTTTATTAAGACGTTTAGACACAATCGATTGTCAAAGATCGATGAGTTTTGCCAACTTTCTTAAAAAGTTAGTTTTGGTCATGTTTAAGAGTCTATACCACAAAAATGGTTAATCCAATCAAAAAATTGGGGAGGGGGAGAAAGAGTTGAAAATCGTATGTTCTTAGCTGTTTGATCAAATAATTCAGAAACCGTCCCTTTTAGGATATTTTGTGTTCTATACATTACTAAAGCAAATCAATGCAGGAACGAATTTGGTTGTATTCATTTTTGTGCTCAGATCAATATTGTTTGAGTTGTGGGGAAGAGAGGAACAGAATATTTAGACAAAAATTGTAAAACGTCGTGTTAAAGTTAATTTACTAGGGCAAATTTTAATTTTTAAACACAATTTTGAATTCAGCTAATATTCTGCTGAATATTATTATACATAATAAGTTTATATGATATAAGTTTATATCGAACTTGATTATAAATGCTTTTGATATTGTTTGGAGACTAAAAATTAAGAAAACTTATAATTGAAAAAAAAAACGCGAACCGAACACAAAAGTAGAAAATAATTTTTATATCATAAAAAGTTTGTCTTAAGGCAATAGAAAGCTAAACAATCAAGTATGATTAATTAATTTGGAGTAAAATTAAAGTAATACTTAAGTTATTAACATAACAATTCAATTTATATTAAAAAGCGTGTAGTGTGCTTGATATTAAATGTTACAAATATTTTATTGGTAACTATTTATAAAAGTAGAGTTATTATAAAAATAATAAAAAATTTCAATGATGGTCCATCTGTCACTCCGGAACAAATGTTTGTTGCACCCCACGCTTTTTTACTATAAATTGAATTATTTTGTTAATAACCTTAGTATTACTTTAATTTTATTCCAAATTAATTAATCAAAATTAATTTTTAAGCTTTCTATTGCCTTAAGACAAACTATTCATGATATAAAATTAATTTTTACTTTTGAGTTTGGTTCGCTACAAAAGCGTGTTTTTTTAACCATAATTTATTTATTTTTTTAAATATTTTTACTCAACCTAAAGTTATTATATTTTAATTGTTATTATATTGAAATGTGTGTGTGTGTGTGTTTACGCGTGGGGGCGTGCGTGCGTGTATAAGAGAATAATAAATTAAATCCAGATTAATAATTGTCGAGATTACTTTAAAAAGTACAAGAAACAGGAAAACCTGATAAACTTTTCTCTTTCGAAAAGTATATATGGGAAGATAACAGACCATTAATGTTTTTCTTCCCATGATGGATTATTAAAACCAGTGGAGTTGTTTCAATTCCTACTAGGTTTGTTCTTATAACATAAATCCAAACTTGACTTGTAAAGATAGTTTTATAGTTCTCTACTTTATTTATAGTGTTTGTTAAACATTCACTGTGGTCTATTTTTATCTTCTGAAATATGTTGCGGTCACTGAAGTTACGAGTGCTTTTTAACAACCGACCTTCAAATAGTACCATTATCTACTAATTATTTAGCCCAGAGCGGTAATTGTTTCATTTGAATCTCAGGAAAACATTCGCCAATCTAATAACATATGAATTCCACTATTTTATTATCTTTCATATCATGATGGAAAACGCGCCGTATAACTAAAATCATCTATTATAATCACAGAAATTTAACGGAAATAAAAAAATAGTTTTTAGGTTTGAAGGTTTTTCGTAAAAAAAATATGACGCGTACGATATATACCTAGTAAGACGAAATTGCACATCCCCATCATAGGTTTGTTTTCCTTTCTAAAAAACATTTCTATTTATTGTTATAAACAAATTATAGCTATAGTATAGATTATTGATTGGATGTAACAAACACAACAGTGGTTTTTAACTCACGGTTTATTAACAAACAACTAACATATTTAATACAGGCACACTTAGAGAACAGTATTACAGTACATTAGCACAATAATATTGGGCATTTAACTACTATTTATTACACAATAAACACAACATTAAAAAACATAACTACGCTAATTACATTCCATCTTGTTATTATCCTGTCTCCTAGCAACGAGTTAACACTCCTTGGCGAGTCTAGGTCACTTAGCAACGGGGGTAGTTCTGCTTATTTCGCGCTCTTCTTATTACAGCTGATTTTACTACCGCCGAATTCCTAAGAGAGGCTTGAATTTCTTGTGCTGCATGTATTATCCTGTTTCTGAGGTCTTCTATTGTGGGTACAGAACTTTGATCATATATTAAAGTTTTCATGCGACCCCACACAAAAAAGTCTGTAGGTGTCATGTCGGGACTGCGTGCTGGCCATGGGATTGGTCCACCTCTACCGATCCTTCGATTCGGAAACTGCACATTTAACCAATTTCTAACACTTAATCTGAAATGTGCTGGGCACCTGTTATGCTGAAAAATCATTCTTTGTCTTGTGGGTAGCGGCATGTCTTCAAGTAATTCAAATAGAACATTTCTTAAGAATTTTCGTAGGCTGCTCCATTTAAGTTGTCAGGTAGAAAATGTGGTCCTACCAAACAGTTATTTATGATACCCATCCAGACATTCAGATTAAATCTCCTTTGAGATCTTTTTGGTCTCTTCAAATGAGGGTTTCCCAATGCACGTTCACGCCAATAGTGAGCGTTATGGTAGTTTGTTATACCGTCTTTATCAAATTTTGATTCGTCGGTCCATAGAATTGTTTTTAAAAAAATTTTATCTTCAATATCTGCGTTTAAAACAAAATTGTATGCGTCTCATGGGATCTCCTCCCTCTATGACATGCAGAGGTGTGTAGTGGTAAGGGTGGAACATGTTTTCATATAAAACATACCACACTTGCCATTAGAATAATCTAAACCGTCGAGCCGCAGCGGGAGAAGAGAGAGTAGAGCCCCTTTGGAAAATATTTAATATTTCTTCTTCTTCCACATCATGTTGTCGAGGTCTACCTGCATCACCTGAAATAAAATGAAAAAAACAATAGGTCTTACTGTATGACTAATTATGATAACTCGACGGTACCACGGTCTCGAACCCAACGGAACGATTGGCTAAATATGCGTGCGTCAGGTAATTGACGATTAGGAAACATTTCCCCATAATCACGACGAGCTTCTTCAGAATCGCCTCTGACAGAAAAGGTTATTGGCATATTCTTCGAAACTGAACGACCGCCTCCTTTGTCCATCAGCAAGTCACACAGCAGCCAAGTCGTTAGAAATATTGAAACAGAGAGCAAACAAACACGCAACGATAAAAACAATCACGTTTCACACATCATCCTTTGTTCGCGGCTTTACCTGTTTTTTTTTACTCATAAAAAATTACTCATATCTTTGCCAATTCTTAAACGATTTATGATTTTTATACCTCATTTGAAAGGTAATGAAACGTAGATGTTTTCTAATTATTTTGAAGTTTTTGAGATGAACGAAACTTTTTTTAAACAAAAATTGAACTATTTTGAAGCTTAATGCTTGTTATAAAGCCAATAATGTACATTTGAGTATAAAGTTTGGTATTTTAGAATATTTTTATTGTAAAACCAAAAATAAATATTAGATAAACACCCAATTTTCAAATTTTATGACTTGTTTAACGTATGAAGGATGTTAATTCTATAAAATCTTAAAAATTTGTATAACTCGAAAACGGCTAATTTTCGGACAGTAGTTGTTATAGTAAAATCGACTCAGATTATCCTGTATTATCTCCCCCTACCGGCTCCGCATCTATTTATCTAGATAAACTAATGATTAAACATTATTTCAATGTAGTATATTTCATTTTATTTGTTACGGATACATAAGATAGTATTATTTTTTTTTATTTTAAATACGTGCTGGTAAAATTTTTCGCGTGCACCGGATAAGAGAGGGCTTGCTGTATTTCCATTATATCGATATGTTGTTATCAAATCAGTTTGTTTGTTATTCTTCGATAGTGGCCTTCGATATTGAGAAATCATGGGCCACTTCAACAACTTCAGACCGCTTCCATCTGTTTAAATAAAACCTTGTGCTAATCCTTTCAAAGCAAAGATTAGGAAATGTAAATAACCATGATAAACGACAAGTTTTTTTTAGCAGATAGCAGCACAGTCTTAGAGATAAGTAATTGTACTTTTTGTAATTCAACAGTTCTATTGTAGTTTTCTTTTAATTATCTACACATGAATACAACGTTTTATCTTCTAAAAGTATTAGTTTACATTTAAGAGGTGCAACTTGGTGGAGACGGTTCAAGTATCCCATACCCCAGCTCTCCCCAACATAAAACAAAAACAATAAATAAATAAAAAACAGTAATTTTTCCTGACTGATTTTATTATTTTTATATTTAGAAAACTCATGGAAAATGTATTTGGACTTCATATTGCTAAGTCGGATCCGTCTCTGTCGAGTCAGCATTAATCTAACAAAGTATGCCAGTCAGGACAAATTATAAATATTATAAAATAATTAATTTATTAACATCTTTCATCACACAAATGTTCAATACGTGGGTTCAGGGTAATTAAGTTAAATATAAGAGAAAGTAATCTAAAAGAAGTAATTTAACGAGTGACTTGTACCTGGTTAATAGACTTTACTGGTGTTAAATACAAAATAATATACAGGGTGAGTACCTATTAGTGTAAAAAAAAAAAAAATTGGGTGAAACTATATCAAAAATGTAGAAAAATGCCACAGACCTCACCTTTCTATTCCAATCCGTTGCAGATATACGATAATGCAAAGACTTTTTTGAGGAAACCACGGTTTTTACCATAAAAGTAGTAATTTCTCAATTTTGTTTAAATATTTTTCAAATTTTGACCACATTTTCGGATTTAGCATTAAATTTCTTATCAGAGCATAGTACATGTAGTCTTGAATTTTACAAACTTGGCACAGCTTGATTTTCACCCTATTTAGGGAAGTTACAATGTCTTATATTACTTCAATACTCACCGTTTTTCGAAAAACAATTTTCCACAAAATTGCAAATCTCATAAAAACCTGCAAATTTTTAAACATAATAAACTCTTCATTGGAATAACAAGCAAAGAAAAAAAAAAATTGTTTTATAGAAAATAAAGGAAGGGCAGTATAGGACTTCAATGGGAGTATTGGGCCAAAAAATAATAATAAAAAAAAAATAGAGAGATATATGCTTTATTGAAACAATTAACAATAAACATAGTGCTGCCCAACTTTATTGGGTTGCTATAAACACAGCATACTCATCTATCCAATTAAAGACAACACTGTAACTTATATTTAGTTATAATTATATAATATACTACTTAATATTACCTAATACTAGACAAAATAAAATAAAAAAAAATAAAATAAAATAAAGGAAACAGTCAATAGAGCGACACCATATCTAAGGATTTGATGTTTAGGGGGAGGAATTTTTACCTTTCCGTGAGGGGTATCGTTGGTTTATTCATCCTTGTATTGCTGTCGAATAGTGTTAAAAATCATAGTTTGCCCAACAGATTGAATTATGAGAATTACTACGATTTGTTACAAAATGTCCTACACAATTTCATTCAAGATATTCCAATTAAGGGATTATCATAATGTTTTATTTACACAAGTAACTAATTTGTATGCCAAATGAGAACATCTTGTTTTTTCGGTTTTAAATGTAAATTTCGCCTTGAAATCGAAACAGAATCATTACTTTTAACATATCATTCGAAAGCTGATTTAATTTGCAAGTTTTTGTGAAATTTTCAGTTTTGTGGATAGTTTTTTTGAAAAAGCGGTGAGCGTTGAAATAATATAAGAGATTGTAACTCCCCTAAATAAGGTGAAGATCAAACTGTTCTTTAGGTCTTAAGTTTTTAAAATTCAAGGTTACATGTAATCTGCTCTTATAGAAAATTAAATGCTTCATCCAAAATAGGACAACATTTTCGAAGTAGAGATATTACAGTTTTTATGGCAAAAAACGTGGTTTCCTCAAAAAAACTTTGAATTATCGCATATCTGCAACGGATTGGGATAGAAAGGTAAGGTTTACGGCATTTGTCTTCATTTTTGATCTAGTTTAACCCAATGTTTTTTTTACTCTAAGAGGTACTCACCCTGTATATTTAGACCATGGCTAACTAATAAAATTGCAATCAGAAATAGAGATCACTACTGAGTGTAATGTCTTAGGAGCTAATAAAAATAGAACTTATCATAATAAGACATGGTATAGTATGATATGGCCAAGGGGAGTCCTCAATGGATGACAATGTCATTACAATAGTTCACACTACACATGGTGCTATCAGCTGAGACAGGCTAGGCAGCGCCCCGAATATAATTGTTCAGCTCTCTATGTAGCCACCCTAAATCCCCATCCTAAACGGTCGAACCATCTTGTCTACTCATTTCTCAGAAGTTTGACATTGGAAGTTAACCTAGGATGGTCAAGGGGATTACCGATTTCTGTGTGGTCTAAATGGTTCCCAGAATATTATGATGTTAGTTGGGGCTTACTACAAAAAAAAAAAAAAAAAAAAAAAAAAAAAAAAACAGAAAAAACTAGCTAAAACGGTCCAACTGCTGATTAGATTTCCAAATTTTCTAATAAGTGCTGGTAGGATTTGGTCCTTTTATTTATTCAAAATGCATGGGTTTTACACTTATAAAAGGGTGGTCTGAAAAGTTTCCGACCTCAACGTGAAGATGGCAGCACTCGTAAATAAAAGTCTAGTGAATTCGTATTCTCTATATTCAGCCATTTTGGACACGCAGTTGTTATGTAACAGTCGTTTGAGTGAGTTGATGTGAGTTCTTTTGTGAAAATGGACAAAATCTGTCATTAAATATTTGTTTTTGAAAGGCAATACGGTACGATATCAAAGATGAGTTGGATTTTGAGTATGGGGACTCTGCACCATCATTTACCACAGTGAAATTTTGGGCAGCTGAATTTAAACGTTGCCGTAAGAGCTTGGGAGACGATGAACGTTCGGGACGTCCAAAAACTGCAACTACCGCCGAATTAAAGTGAGCCAGATAGCAGAGGTTATGAACATGTCAAAAGAACGTGTGTGTCACATATTAAATCAACATTTAGGCATGAGAAAGCTGTCCGCGCGTTGGGTGCCGCGTTTGCTCGAATGGACATTTCCAACGCTCTGTTGGCGCAGTTTAGGCGCAATATCAATTAGTGTAGATGAAACTTGGATATACCATTATACGTCCGAAACAAAAAGTCTACAGTCTAAACAGTGGACTGCAAAGGAGGAACCAGCTCCAAAAAAGCAAAAACTGTTTTTTCGGCTGGGAAAGTGATGGCGACTCTTTTTTGGGATAGTCATGGAGATATTTTAATCGATTATCTTCTAAAAGGAGAAACGATTACAGGAACATACTTGGCATCATTACTTGACAAGCTGAAGGCAGAATTTGTGGAAAAACGGCGACACTTGCAGAAAAAGAAAATCCTGTTTCACCTAGACAACGCACGGTCTCACACCTCAGCGATTGCCATGGCGAGTATCCATAATTACGGTTTGAGCTGCTTGACCATCCGCCTTACTCACCAGATCTAGCCCCAAGCGACTTCTTTTTGTTCCCTCATCTAAATATTGCGATTGGAGGACAGAGATTTTCGTCAAATGAAGAGGCAATCTCCTTCCTAAACAATTATTTTGCAGAGAAAAACTTCGAGTACTATTTGGATGAGTTACAGAGGATAGGAGCATCGCTGGGATGAGTTGGAGAGTTACAAGGAGACTTTGTTGAAAAAAAAAAATAAATAAATTCAGAATAAATGTCTTGTTAGGTCGAAAACTCTTCAAACCACCCTCCTATAATTTTTTTTTTTTTTGTTTTACAGATCTGTTAATATTTGTTTTGATTCCTTTTCAGGAAACTGAATCCAGTTCGAAAAGTGGATTCAAGTTCCCGTCAGACTCGCTGCTGTTCCACTGCCATGGTGGAGGGTTCGTATCCCAGAGCAGCCGCTCCCACGAGAACTACCTAAGGCAGTGGGCTATTGACTTGGACATCCCGATACTGTCGGTCGACTACTCCCTCGCTCCAGAGGCACCCTACCCCAGGGCCCTCGAAGAGATCTTCTACGCCTATTGCTGGGCTCTCTCGAACCCATCTCTTCTGGGTACAACAGCTGAGAAGATAGTTTTTGCAGGTAAGCAGCATTTTGCTATCAGTTGAGCTACGCATATAATGGTATAAAAACATCAATACAATGAGGAATTGATGAATTATTTGCCATTTCAATGTAAAGCTACGTTCTCACGGGGCGTGGCACGCTAGCGTGATCCACGCATTCGTGGAATTTCCTCCTTCTGAACGAGGTGGCGTGAGTTTGCCTCTGACGTCATCTAGAGATAGGGGAGTCCACGACCGCTCACGCTCGGTATCAAACTGTTTGATTTTCAGGCGTGGAGAGTTAACAAGTGGTTTATTTAGAACAGAAATGGATAATATGTTGAAATATTCCAGGATCCGAACGATATTCCGCCATTGTCATCCTTATAAGGATAGTGTTTTATTAATATTTAAATATTTAACGGTTTTTAAGTTATCCGAAGGAAATTCAGCCATTGTTGTCCTTAAGTAACCAGTTTCTGACCCAGCAACGCTTTTTCTTACGTTTTTTTATATGTCCACGTGACTCTCTCAATCTTTTTGCCAACATATCAATAAAAACTAAACCCAAAACTGCACAACTTTCCTCCATGGTAGGTTTCAAGGGGCAATCTGAATCGTGGTCGTGTGAACTGTTCACGACTCTCGGCTAGTTCACTTTTCTTCCCCACTCCAGGCAAGCACCACGAACGGGAAAACGAAGGCGTGCCACGCTTTCGTCTTTTTGCCCCGTGAGAACGTAGCTTAAATAGTAACAGGTTACCGAAAAGTAACTGATAAAAGGAGCAAGCCACCTCCTCGCAAGAAATAACGTATTTTGTTTATTAGAATACTAATTTATTATATTAAACATTCATCAGCATTTTTATATGAAGATTGTAACTATTAATTAAAAAATAACTATGACAAGAAATCAAATTTATGTTCGTCCTTACATAAGGAAGAGGAGATATGGAGCACTTGTTGCAGCTGATGATCAACGTTAGAAACTTGGTATAAACTTGGGAAACTTACCCACATCAATGTTTGAAAAATTAGTTGCTTTTTACATTTTAGTTTTCAAAAATCAACTTTATCACGTCAAAATTTTGTGGCTGCTCAATACAAAAGTCAAATTTCTGTAGCTTTTCATGCTTCTTTGTGACCTATATTTTGCAAGTCCTCCACTTTTACTGCCTATACTGATTTTTCCACGTACATAAAACATTTCTTTTTGAGTCCTTTATTTATTTTGTTATTATTTTTTTATTTTTTTTGGCCTAACCCTAACACGCGATAGCTCAGTGAGTAAGACACTTAACTGCCAAGCTCCTTGGCCCGAGTTTGAGTCCTGCTCCCTGCTCCGGGATATAAAAATTTATATCCCATTTTTTCAGCCCTGGATCGACTTCGAGGTCGGTAGACCCTCATGGGGCAGACTGAGGCTCTATAAAGTTGATATCATTAATTGGAGGGAAAAACCTTTCAAAAAAAAAAATCTACAGCTACATCTGAGGACTCATTGATTGAAGGCCTCTTTAGAGTGGTTCTGCTGTAATAATCAATAGTAAATAAGAACTATGTGATATAATTTTTGTTTTCATTATCTGTTATATATTAGATCTACTACTTTGTATGTAGCAAATAATATGTAATTGATATTTATTGGAATGTTAAAATTTAGGAGATTCTGCTGGTGCCAACCTTAACATTGCCTTGACGATGATGTGCCTCGAATATGGAGTGAGGAAGCCACAGGGCCTGTTCTTGGCCTACGTACCGATCATCATGTCTATAGACCCCTCTCCATCGCGTCTCTTCTCTCTCATAGATCCTCTATTGCCGATGGGCTTTCTCAACGTTCTAGTCAAAGGTGAAGTACAAGATTCATTCATTAATTTACAATTTGTTTGATTTAGATTTTATTGTGTGTAATATAATCATAATTTGGAAAACCATAACATTTACACTTATGTCCTCTTATATACATTGACAACATATCAATTCTGTAGACTAACATAGTAAAGTACTTAGGATGAACGTTCGATAAGAGGATAAGGTGAGTCTCACTTGTTAAATAGGCACAACACTTTAAATAAGCATCTATGACTTTTGTTTTGCCTGTTATAAATAAGACAGTACCTGAATATATACACTTATTGAAACCCATTTGGGCTTATGCATCACTGATTTATAGATCACTCAAAAAAAAAACTCACATTCACAAACTACAAACATTTTAATTATGCAACACTGCAACAAAGTAGTTGGTTGAGGGTTCTCTTTAAGTAGCAATTAATCCAAATTAAAGTCAGGAGGGGAACCAGTGGGTGCTTGCCTCCCTCGTGTTTTGTATGATATCATTATTTATTATATAATCAGTACATTCGCTGATTGTTTTCAGCTTGAAGATGTTAACTGAAAAATAAAGTTAAAAAAAAAAATAGCGATATCTGATTTATTGTTCCACCAATTATATTTTAATTATTAATCTAGTTAATATATTTTATTTTACAAAATATGAGAAATACATTTCAGCTCATCCAACCGTTTATACATTCTTAAAAAAATAATAATCAATATTATTCACACTAAAACGTTGTTGTGGATAATATATACTATTTTTTTAAATATCTTAATCTATATATACAGGGTGTTCGGAAGAACGTTGGCCAAAGAATCATCTCGGGTAGGGAGGTTCATTTTGAACCTATTTAAGGTCACTTACCTATATACAAAGTCTTTTTTTTTTTTTTTTTTTTATGATTTTTTTGAAAAAATGGCCAAAACCAAACATTTATGCCTTATAACTTTGTTGTTTAGTGATATATCAACGCCATTATTATTTTTATTTTTTTTTTTCTGTAATTACTAATACATTATCCATGTAAAATAAAAAAGATTTAATACAAAAAAAAACAAAACTGGAGATCGTTAAATCTTGTTAAAGGCAAAAAAAGAAGAACTTCAAGTTTAGGTCTAGTTTTAAAATAATTTGGATTTGGCTGTTGCGCTTACTTTTTTTTTTTTTTTTTTTTTTTTTTTTTTTTTTTTTTTTTTTTTTTTTTTTTTTTTTTTTTTTTTTTTTTTTTTTTTTTTTTTTTATTTAACATAAACTTGAAGTTTTTATTTTTTTTGTTTTTGCCTTTAACAAGATATAACGATCTCCCTTTTTTTTTTCTATTTGTTTTTTGCATCAAATCTTTTTTATTTTACATGGATAATGTATTAGCAATTACAGCAAAAAAAATGGCGTTGATATATCTGTAAACAACGAAGTTATAAGGCATAAATGTTTGGTTTTGGCCATTTTTTCAAAAAAATTCATTAAAAAAACCGTAAGACTTTATATATAGGTAAATGACCTTAAATAGGTTTAAAATGAACATCCCTGCCCGATATACCTCTTTGGTCAACAATCTTCCGAACACCCTATATATACAAACCAACCATTTTATAACTTGTAAGATTTGATGTTATAGTTATGTCTTTGCCCTTACAGCTTACACATCACCTCCAGAAGAATGTGCTCAATCGACAGCCTATGAAAGAAAGTTACGTCGAAATATGGCCAGGTCTAAAGCGTCTAAGGGTGAATCTTCTGCTGAGAACAGCCCGACAAATGGTGATTCCGACAATAAGAGTCGTATGTTATTCATCATGATTGCAATTTATTTTATTATTGTATTTCAATTAATGTCATGCATTATTATCATCATCATATCATACCTCTCTCCCTCCACCGCCCCTGCTCCCCTTGTTATGGTTTCTGAATTCGTTCTAAGAAGGTGAACAATCTTAATTATTTTTCTTCTTAGGTAGTTTCTACCGGATGTATCTTAAGGTTTGACTTGATAGTGGTTTTGTGGATCCTCTTAAATTTTGAATGGCTGTTTGTGTTATTGTGTTGAAGATTCCTCTTCTTTGGTTGGGCCCCACATTCTATCAGACTTTCTTCCTGTCGTTAGGTTGTCCTCCAGGCCTAATTTCATAACTATTCAGTTAGAATTGATGAATTATTCAGAACTTCCATCGGGATTGTTTATCTGAAGACTAGTTTCAAATGTTAAACATTTATCATGAGTTCTAAAAACATTTTTAAAAAAATCAGAACATCTTTGCTACTTAGATTATTTATATTAAATTTTAAAAATGTAAGACAAGAAATCAAGCTTGTTGATACTCCCATAAGGAGGCAAAATGGAAGGGCTTCTAAAAGATACCAGGACTAGTCCAGGCAACAAAGACTTATAAAGGCCGAATAGGGGATATAATTCATGTAGAAGCCAATTTTGGCAGGGGGAGTTGTCCTTAACAACATACTAAAAGTACTGGGGGGTGGGGGTGGAGCTCTAAAGGTCGTTTTTTTTTGTGTTTTTTTTTCAGTTTTTCGGTAATAACTCCAAAAACCTTACCTTTAGCGAAAACGTGTTTATTTACTAAATTAATTAACATAAAATTTTTTACAAAAACAATTCTATACATTTTTTTTCTGGGATCAATGCTAAAGGAGATATAATGGGGGAATAAGGAAAATTAAAAAAAAAGTTTTTATTGTTAAAAATTATATGTTTATTGTTAAAATTGAAATGTTTATTGTTACAAATGAATAGTTTATTATTATTATTGCTTGCTGGTTATTGCTAAAAATTAAGTATTTGTTGTTAAAGCTAATATGTTTATTATAATACTGGATAATTACCATTCGAACCTTGAAATCAAACCAAAAATAAAAATGTCTGACTATTGTAAATTATTCACCAACCTTAGCTCTAAATGTGGTAAAAAGATTTCCTAAAACTAGCATCCGGTTTGGGCAGTGGAGGGGGGAAAGTGTTGAAAATTGTATGTTTTTAGCAGTTAGATACAAAAACTCAGGAACCGTTATTTTCAGCACATTTTGTGTTCTATACATTATTAAAGCTTAGGAAATTTGCAATAAATTTGGTTCTATTCTTTTTTATGCTCTTATCAATATTTTTAGGACTGTGAAGGACAAATTTGCAGTGTTGCACTTTTCCTCGAAAACGCGTTTTTGGTTAAACTTTTGGTTAAAACTCCGAAACTATTTGTCTGAACTAAATTTTTTTTTTTTTTTTTTAGATTCTTCCCCTACAACTGTGCCAAAATTGGCTTCCACATGAATTAATTCCTCAAAATTTCCTTTGTTGCCTGGACTAGAACTAGAGCAGACTGTGTGTAAAGAGTTGAAAAGGGGGAGTTTGGTAGTTAAGTAAATATATATTCATCCCTACATTTATTAGTCAGGTTAATGGTCAGTCCCTTAGGTTGTCCCTATGACAGGTCGGTTTTTCTTGAAACTTGTCTGTCCGACTGGAAACAAATTTAAAAAGGGACTATTGAAAATATTTATCTGGTCATTTAAACATAAAACTGGATCAGTTTTGAACGATTATATTATTTCTAATGATTCATAAATATTTAATTTCAGGCTATTTTCTACTTGAAGTATTAGTTTCACTCCTGAGTCTTTGTTGAACTTATTGTTATTTTAACTAAACAGATAGCAAAGTTGGAATACTGTGTCTTATTATAGTATGATCTTATGTGTGATTTTAATCTTTGATTTACTGATTGTCTAATTTTTCCAGTGTATTTAGTTTCACAGTCATTACATTTTAGTTGATTTACGCCGTTTCTTTAGAAAGGGTCTATTTTGTCTTCAGATGAAGGGCAATAGGATTACAATGGTTTATCTATTTCAAATGTACTAAACTAGTCTTTGAATAAAAAAAATAGAATAGAAGTGACGAATAATTCATTAATCTTAATTATAGTGATCCTTCTATGCTATCCTACCTCAAGTGATTCATTACCATTGGTTGTAGGATCGTTGAGTTCTGAATATACAGTGAATATAAGTGAATAATAGAATAGACATGTAAGAGTTGCCCATTTTGGGTCATGTTATAACGAGTGAAAGAGGTTGGGGTAAATGGTATTGCAATCTACATTCAGCTGTTCTTTTCTTATTAAAATAAAATAAATAAATATCAAAAATCATTATATAGATTTAATAAATGAGTTAATAGGTATTTAATCTGTTTTTTTATTTGTTGTTACTTTTTTTTGATTGGGGATGAAAACGTATGACTAAAAGTGTGTTTTCCTAAAGATCTACAGTGGAATCCTGTTATATCGACCACCGATAAACCGACTCCTCGCATAAACCAACCCTTTTTTGCACTAAAACCCCTCTCAATAATCCGACCTTTTGAAACATCTCTCCTTGCATATACCGACTATTTCTGAGAAGATAAAGATCCATTGTTTCCACAACGGAACCTCGTGTTTCCGATAAGTAATTTGTATATATTTTCCTAGAAAGATTATTCACTGTTCTCTCTTGGTTGTTTAAAAAAAACAGTTTGATTTTAACTTCCACAATGTTAACATCAGGCAAAGTGTTACGAGTGTTACAATATCTAAAAAAAGGAAATCTTGTACTGACGTGGAAAAACTTAAAAAAATAGGAAAGGGTGAGCGACTAGTCAAAGTAGCTAGAGATTTACGAGTAGACGTTACTACTATAAAGGACTAGAAAAAAATAGGGATTCTTTTAGTGCGTTTTCAGATGACCCAAAAAAATAAACAAAGACTAAGAAAACCTGCACGGAGGTAATGGATGATGCGGTTTGGTTATGGTTTTGCCAAGAAATCAAATCAATTATGTATTAGTTATCATAAATGTTTGTGTTTTTTTTTTCATTATATATATTTTGTATACATACGTCTGTATGTATTTAAAAATTTTGTTTTTCTGTTCTATTTGTTCTAAATAAATTGACGTTTTGTATTCTAATTTTTATTTTTCATTCACCTCTGGACATATGTAAGTCTAATTCACCAGTATGACAGACTCCGTTTAATCCGACCTTTTTGGGACCAACCTCACCGCAAGTCCCACCCAAACAGGTCGATATAACGGGGTTCCACTGTAAAATAAAAGTCTAGCTTGGCTTCACTTGAGGTATGCATAATGGTATAGAAGGATCAATACAATTACAATTGATGAATTAATTGCCACTTCTATTGGGATTATTTTATTAGAAAACTAGTTTCGAATGCTAAACATTCATCTTCAGTTTTAAAACATACAAAATTTTCAACACATCAGTACTTTGTTACATTGATTATTTACACTAAAGTTTTCAAAAATGTAAGACAAGAATCAAACATTAGTACTCACCTCAAGAGGTCTAAGAGATAACTGAAAGATACCCATTGTAAGGAGGGGAATGGGGCAGGTAGGTTAAATTTTTTGGGATTTCCCTTAAGACTCATTGAATTTTTCCGTTCCTATTGGAAACAAATTTAAAATGGGGCTAATGGAAATGTTTTTCTGATCATTTAAACAAAAATTTGGATTGGTTTTAAACGATTTTATTATTTCTAATGATTCATAAATATTTAATTTGTATGTTTTAGAACTGAAGATGAATGTTTAGCATTCAAAACTAGTTTTCTAATAAAATAATCCCAATAGAAGTGGCAATTAATTCATCAATCCTAATTGTCTAGTTTAGCATTTAATATTGTAATAATTATTATACATATTACTGTTTATTCAGAAATATGGTATATTATTTCATGTTTTAAGTTATGTTGCCTGGAAAACAAACCTTTGCATTCAGAAAACAAAATTAAATAGAATACTTGACACTGGAAGTCGACTAGTCTGTAAAAGTTGAGACACAAAATAGAAACTGTTCCTCTGCTAATTATGAAGAGGGGAGGCTTTTGGATAAGTGTCTGGACCAGTGTATTTTAGTGATATCAACCAAAGCAAAGCAAATGGGAACTAAATATAGAATAAAAGGGTCCATCCTTGTAACCGATATTTGTTTTTCAAGAATCATTATTTTTTAGTTGTTATAGTCAGTTTGGTCGTTAAAAGCAATGCTGTTATTACCACTTATTCTACCATGAAATATTATGGTAAACCAAACTTCTATGAAATATTTTGTCATTACAGGTGGTTTATTGTTTCAAACATTTTAAAAAGTTTTTACTGTATTTTAAATTTGAAAGATATCCATCATAGACTAATACACTGGATATTGTTTATACTCGCGCCCAAAGGACCAGGCACGTTCGGTCACTATAGTGGATCATCATCATATCCATTCATATTACCTACATTAATTATCTAAACCTGAAATAGGATGTTCAAGGGATCTGAAAATTTAGTTACTATTAATTTATTGTTATAACCGAAGTTGTTATAAGTGGTGTCGAGTATACTTTAATTTATTCTCTGAAATAATGTGAGATTATTTAGTAAATAATAATAGATTTGAGTTTGTTTTAATTATTTTAACATATTTTAAAATCATTTATTTCAGATAATCACAGTAGCATTTAATAGAGTTTCAATATTACTAATTTATATTTAATTATTGGAGTGGATAGTTATTAATTCCAATGAGCTGTGTATTAAAGTGAATTCCATTATTGAAAACAGCTGGAGAAGATGAAGGGTCGAAGCCAATATTGATGGATCGAACATGCAGTTCCGGTGTTATCTCTCGATGGATCACCTCGCTCTCTACCAAGCTGGCTTCGCTTTCACCATCTCCGTCATTTGCTGATGATGATGAGTAAGTTAATTATTTAATATTGTACTTATTTTGATTTTATTCATAGAATCAGCTTATTTTACAAAACAGCATAATCAAACTATTTGTATAAGCTCATATCATTTGTATTAACTGAGCAATAAAAGGAAAAGGAAATTTTTTTTTTTTGGCCCCTTGGACCATGTGGTTCCTAACTCTGGCGGCCTTTCCTCTTAACCTAGTAACTCTTCATTCTTGTGCTATTGGCCCTCTCCTCGGTCCACTTCTCTCCCACTCTGGGTCATACCGCTTTAGCCATTACCAACTTGAGAGCATCTGATGTCCTGATGAGGGTTCGGTAATTATCTCTAGAAACATCTTTAGGATTGATTCTCAGAAGTTCCAGATCTTTTCAAATCAGTTTCACACATTTGGCATTGGTCCCTTTTCCTCTAGAGATGGTGTTAAAGATTCTCGAGGTTAGTCTCTGGCAGTCCATTCTGACTATGTGGCCATAAAATTTTAGTCTCCTGTTTCTCATAGCTGATGTGATGCTTTCCAATTGTAGGTATAACTCATTGTTATATCTTATTCTATATTCGCCTCCCTCCTTTATGGAGCCCATTATCTTTCTTAGGATTTTACGATCTTTCAATTCTAGTTTCTTAAGTTGGCTCTTTTTGGTTATATTCAATCATTCGGAGGCATATAGTACTGACGGTCTTACTAACAGTAGCATAATGCCTGAGTTTAAGCCTAAGAGAAAGAGATTTGGATTTATAGATGTCCATACAGAGATGGAAAGCTCTCTCCAACTTTGCACACCTATCATCCAGGTCCTCGTTCATGTTTGGGGTTATCCATTCTCCTAGGTATTTGAAGGAGTTGTTCTTTTGAATTTCTCCATCCCTGAGGGCTATCGAGTTGGGTGCATCTCTGATGTTAGTGATGAATTTTGTTTTTTTTTATTGCTATCATCAATCCTACTCTAGCTAAGAGATCACTGAGGGAGAAGAGTTGGTGCGTAGCTTCCTCTACCCTGGGAGCTAGAAGTGTGATGTCATCTGCGAAGGCCTGGCACTTGGCGGGTAATTTGTCCTTCTTATAGCCAATTCTCAAACCTGACTTTTCTGGCCGAGTCTTTATCCATTCACGAACGACCTTTTCTAGCAGACAGTTAAAGAGAATTGGGTATAAACCATCCCTTTGCCTGACACCAGTTTTAATTTCAAAAGCTTTCGATAATTCCCTTCTGAATTTATTTAAAATTATATATATATTTTTTTGGCATTATAACAAATTTTGCTCATTTTGAGGTTTAAGTTAAAATGAATAATGTTTTGGTTCAGTATTTTCTAGGCTACCATATGAAAGGTTAGTAGATTCCAAAAATCCTTAAATCGAGAATTAATTTTATTTTCCCGAAATGGTACACAGCCTGCTAAAATCTTTTCCCAGAGTTTCGTTTCATTCCCTTACCAGATCGCATTTTGAACTCTAGCGGAGGCATAAAACTTATTAATGATAACTTTTTTGCTAATAACATTATCTAATGTTATTTGCAAAAAAAACTGCAGTTATTTCTTTCACCTCTTAAACATGATTAATTGAGTTGAACTGTGAGGAAATGAAAGGTAACTGATGCAATTTAGTTCAACTGATTGGATTTTAAGTTTTCAGCCATTTTGATGTTTACATTCTCTTATTTTATGTTTCTCAATTTACCTCCAGTGTTGTATTTTTTAATCAAATGTTATTTATTTATTTTATTTTTTTATCAAATTTCATTTGGTATGGCGTATGTAGATTAAAAAATGAAATATAATTTATTCTTTAAACTGTCAATTTCTAAGTAATTATTTCTTAATTAATTTATTGAATATATTATACGTAAATTGGTAATGTTACAATTTTTAACTGTACATAAAATTTGTGTTCAACATTTCAACACCTTTCCTATGCACATAAACAACCCTTATAAATGCTTCGGATAAAGTCTACAGAAAACTTAAAGCTGAGCTGCGAGTATAAATATTTACTATTTTCCATGTAAAAAAAGTAATCTGAATGATTTTTTAAGTATTTTAAGGTAATGTACCTACAGTTGGCCCATATAATATTTTAAAATAAATTTTGTATATTTTTAGTTGCATTAGATGATATGATTCCAAGTGCTTTGCTCTTTTTTTTTTCTGTAGTCAGTTCAGTCACCTTTGAATACAAAATCATTTCTACAATTATATTACAAATAAAAAATATTTGAATGCCTAGACATAAACTTAAATATAAGATTTCGGAGGCTATGTAGCTAGAAATATTTGTTAACCTTATTAAAAATAATTTGCATTATGTTTCAGGCTGGAGTCGGAGATTCAACCAGAAAAGGAATTTTATGTTCCCCTCGATTCTTTACTGTTCGAGAACCAAAGGGATCCATATCACTCTCCGTATTATGCTTCCGATTCCGTTTTAATGAACTTCCCGCCTGTCAAATTGTTGGTAAGGCTTTATTTAATAATATTTTAAACATACTGTTATTTGCTGTAACTAGGTCATTAATAAATTCTGGCACGTTAAAGTATGAAAAGTTAGTATAATAAAGTCAATTAGTTAAAAGAGTTAGCAAAGTCCTGGTTAACATTAATAATTTGATAATATTGTTACTGTTAAGTAACTTTATTTTTAAAAAACGGTTTCATTAACACTTGCACTGGGATGGTAAAGATTTAACATGGATGGTGGCAGCGGGTCTTTTTAGACCCAATATTATTATTAGCTGAAAACCATAACTAACTTTAATTTTTCATTTGTAATGTTTATTGATTTAGTAATGCTTATAGGTGAAGTTTAAGAAATTATATTTTCATTTCAATGCTTAAATTTTATTTGCATTTTATAAGTTCATAATTTTGCAAATATTCTGGAAATTCTATTTTCATTGTCTTATTTTAAATTTTTATTAGGTCACAAAGTGATTTAGATAGATCTTTTCTGTTTTTATGGAGGGTTCTTACTAATGTAATATGTTTTGTTAGTAAATATTTTGCAACGTAATAGACCCAAGCATGTTTTTGTCTACAAACTGCATAATTACAATTACTCATTTATTTAAATTTTTAGAAGAAAATAATTTTACTTTAAAGAAAGACCAATTTGTGGAATACTTAGAAGGATACACTCCTAAATAGTTTTTTGAAAACACGAGAATCAAAAAGTCATTCTTTGGGTCTAAAAAGACCTGCGACCATCGTGCGAGTGTTAATGGCATTGGTAAACTTTAACATGAGACAATATC
Source organism: Euschistus heros (assembly GCA_003667255.2). Lineage (NCBI taxonomy): Eukaryota > Metazoa > Arthropoda > Insecta > Hemiptera > Pentatomidae > Euschistus > Euschistus heros. The sequence continues at coordinate 581,735 of RCWM02000145.1, forward strand.
ATCTAACATAGCACCTAATTTCAAGTACTGCTCGGTAGATGGGGAATGCTCGTTTTCGAATTATAATAAAATTTTGACTAATAGAAGGCACAACCTTACAACTGAAAATTTTGAAAAATATCTGATTGTGAACTGTTATAAAAAAAACATAAAATCCCATTGACATGCATTGTCTTATGACAATTATAAGAGGCCCCAGGCCCCCGGGTTATCTCAGTTTAGATCAAGGATCAAAGCAAGGATAAATGGTACATGTATTTCGAATAGCTATATATTTACATTAGTATCTACAATCATTTAATAATAATAATATTATATAATTATTAATATTAATACACAATAGCCTCTTAGTGTGACCTCGAAGGTGGGAATGTATTACATATTAGAAATATTATTTTAATAATGACTAACAATAAAATAATTGTTACAAGAGTTAAAGGACGGATGTTTATACTTTTGAAACCGAGTTAGTCTCCGTAAAATCCAGTCAGATTCAACCAATGTTGATAGAACTCTTAAAGTAAAACAAGAAAATTAAAACATAGAAGTATCATTGCAATTTATATATACACAGATATGAAGGGGGGCCTGGGTGGTAATAGATAGATAATCAATATTAAGCACAGTCAAGTGTAATAAGTACTGGGATTGGTGACCATTTTCCAAGGAAGATTACTTTGCCTAGGTGAGGACTGAGAGCACTCACCCTGCTCCCTATATCTTGTGATGTCTTTTTTTTTTTTTTTTTTTTTTTTTTTACCCATACATGAAATACTTATAGTATTTTGTGTAATAATAGGCAGTTTTATGGTAGATAATTGAAACATATTTTAGCAATATCTATTCTTAGCTATTTCTGAAATCCTTAATTTTTCTTCTCTTTTATTACAGACCACTGATATGGATTTATTCCTGGATGAATGCATATTGTTCGGAAAAAGGCTAAAGTCACTCGGAGTTCCAGTTACGTTAGATATTCTACCTGGTCTGAACCATGGTTTCCTCAACTTCTCCATGGTAATACATTTTTTTTATTTTGTTTAATTATTGGAATGATTGTGGAGATTTGATCAAATGTTTAAACACTGAGTAAATTTTATACTATTTTGTTTCACCGTGGTCATGTTTCAGCTAACTTTTTAGGTTTTTCTCTCAACCACAAAAAAACAAGATACAACTATTATAAGAAATTAATAATATATAAATGGAAACTATGGGAATACATAAAAGATGAAATGAAATGAAAATAAATTTTATTTTATGGCCATTGCCCCTTAAGAATAATTATAATGAACAATTATTGACGGCCTAGCTGCCATATGTATAATTTATAAATATAATAAAAGCAATAAACATACAATTAAAATTAAATTAAGGAATTGAAAAAAGAAATTTAAATTACAATATAAAGTAATAATACACGTTTTAAAATATCACACGAAAAACAAATTACATTTTAAGGTTAGAAATTTAAAATAAGCTACAAAAACAAAAATAGAAAAAATAAAAAAAAAGCAATGAAAAAATACAGTAAACAAAGCTAAGAAATATAAATTATACAGATAAATAATGTATCTTGTCTGATAAAATAATATAATTATGCCGAAAACAATTATACAAATTTAGTGCAATAGTACTAAAATAATGCTGTACAAATTTCATTATACATTTAACCCGAATGAACACCAACAGACTCACAAACAGGATCTTCACTACGACAGGTAGAGGGAAAGCCTCCAAGAATAAATGGATCAACACAGTGAAATCTGTGACCTGGACCAACTTAAAATTCCACTGGAGACCATTCAGGATCGGTCCAAATTTCGGCAGATGATTTTACAAGGAGTATTCCCAGTGCACCTTACCAGTAAAAAGAGCTCCGGAACCAACAGACCAAAGTGGACAGAGGAGAGAAGGCTTGCTCATAGCCAGAAAATGAAAGCTTTCTGGGCTAAGAAGAAACAGCAGACCCATATAAGGAGTCGAAACCAGCCCCGTGGTCCTAAGTAGGCCCAAATGAAAAAAAAAAAAAAAAAAAAAAAATGCTGTACAAATTCAATATTATATTCTGAATCGATAAGACTATTAGATTGAATATCTAACAAGTAAATGAAAAGACGGGATTTGAAACTATTATGAGTGGATGAATAGCAAATGATGGAAGGGATGGAGTTCCAGAAGTTAGAAGCTCTGGAAATAACGGAACTTTTGAAGGATGTAGTTTTAAAGGGAGTTCGGAACGGAGAAGAGGTCTGAGAAACGGGATCTGGTTTTGCGGGAACTCACTGATGACTTTAATGTTAATGCTTTGAGGATATTGGGAGGTGACTGAGAGGAAAGTGATTTGTAAAGGAACGAACAAAGGAAGTATTGTCTTCGGAAGGAGGGAAATAACCATTTTAATCTTGTGTAGTGGTGAGATACATGGTCATAACGTGATATCCCTAGAACGAATCTCAGGCAATAGTTCATGAGCTTCTTCAATCTTGCATCCTGAGATGCAGAGATACCTGCATATGATGATGATAATATGAAGGAAAAAATCAATAGTTGACGAGTTGATTGAGGGAGGAATTTACGGGAGCGGTTTTGGAGTCGAAGAGTGGAAATTGTTCGGTGGATAATTAGGGAAACATGATCTTTCCAGGAATGGGTTTGGTCAAAGACAATGCCGAGGTTTGTAACGGAAGTGTGGAAGTTTATGGGATTGGAATCTATGGAGAAATTAGGGATTCCAGGTAGGAAGTTGAGAAGGACCCTAGAGCCCAACACAATAGCCTTGGATTTGCTAGCATTCAGTTTCAATTTATTAGCAATGGCCCAGGAGGATATTGTGTCAAGACCAGCTTGCATTTCTGCGGTAGCTTCCTGTAGTTCACTAGGAAAAAAGGAAAGGTAAATTTGTGAGTTGTCAGCGTAAAAATGAGAGGAACAATGTTTTATGAGGGGATAAACGTCATTAATGCAGGAACTAAATAGAAAAGGTGATATTGAGGAGCCCTGAACCACACTAGAGGCGATTGGGAGGGGAGAGGAAGGGGGAAGGTTAGTAATTCGGACTATCTGGATGCGGTCAGAAATAAAGGATTGGATCCATCTGGTCACACTATGAGAAAAGTAAAAGCTATTAGCTAGTTTGGAAAATTGTAGGTTGTGGTTAATGGTATCAAAGGCTTTGCTGAAGTCAAGGAGGATGAGGATGGTGATTTTATGATGGTCCATAGCTAGGTGGATGTCTGAAGTGATTTTTGCTAGAACTGATTGTGTGGAAAAGCCAGGTCTAAAGCCTGACTGAAAAGGATTAAGATGCTGTTCAAGGAAAGAGAGAGGATATGTGGGCTTGAGCTATTCGTTCTAGAGGTTTGGAAAGATCGGATAATTGTGAGATAGGTCGGTAGTCTTTTTCAGATGCTGGATTAGGAAATTTATTTAGGGGAAGGACAGTAGCTTTTTTCCAGGCGAATGGAAAGATTGAGTTCTGGAGAGAAAAGTTATAAATATGGAGTAGAGGTGCTAGGATTATTGGAATGCAAAGTTTAATAAACAGTGCTGGGATCCTCCCATCTGGTCCAAATGATTTGGAACGTGATTTCATCACTTTGCACTCAAAAGGTGGAGCGCGAGGATAAAACTAATGTGATGGAAATGAGGAGGTTCATAGACAGACAGATTTAAAATATATTTATTAATCATTAACAGTACAAAATCCAACCAAAAATATATTACGTAAGTAAGCATTGGATTAAAGTCCGCCTGCCTACACGTCCTATTCAATATGCTATAGTGGAAACTCAATATATCGAACCTCAATGGGAACGAGAAAAAGTTGATTTATCGAGGATTTTAATATATCAAGGTTCGATTCATTGAGGTGATTTCTGACTGACTTAGATATATAGAGGTTAGTTGTCACCGCACTGCTTTCACCATTTCACAACACACTCTTTGATATCTTGGAACTCGAGCCCTTTTAATGTCTTTGATAATGAAAAAGCTTGATTTTCATACTCTAGCCTATTTTTCAAAATTGTGGTGGTTGTGGATAAGGTGTTCGCTGGTATTCCAATTTTTTTTTGCAATATCACTCTTTCTGTCAATGCTGGCATTTACTGCTTAAACAATTTTCAATTTTCCTTCTTACAAAAGGGAGGTGTAAACAGTTTTATGTAGTTTTATGCATTTTTTTGTGAGGTGAAGGGACGTAAAACAGTGTTCAGGTACTTTTAGGAATCCCACCATCCTCCTAATTATAGTAGCAAAATTTAGGACTCCCACCGTAGCATCGTCCGATTAATAGCAATAAACGTTAAACGAAACAAACTAGTAGAAATAAATAAATAAATCTGTTATTATAAGTTCAGAGATTAAATTTCTTTGAACTGAATTTATCATTGGCTGAAAATATTTCATCCTTCTTTGGAAAGAATTTTCTTGAACTGCTGGCCAACAAGCTTAAAATGCAAATGAATTTCCACCAAATACAACACTTTTTTTGGGAATGGATATGTCTTTTGGCTGGGGTTCTATAGCTCTGTAGTTTCTTGTGTAGCATTTTGCTGTCGCTAGGATTGAAAATTTATGAGCGATTCTCAAACTACAGGCAAATTTATAGCTACCAAAATTCTAAATTTAAATGTTGATAAAGCTTGCTGCAAACATTTGATACTTCCTGGTGGCTACCCGTGAGGATTATAGGTGGTGGAGCAACACATGAATCACTTTACTTTTTTTAAAATTTCAATTAAAAATTTTAACCCATGACAATGTGAATGCCCCCACACCATTGTGGCTTTATACATGACAATATGAAAAAGGGATATTAGAAGTTTAAGGTTCCATAGTAAAAAAGAAATAAAACATGAAAAATTCCTGCTTCATAACGAATATCAGTATCAGTATCTTTATTTAACGTTAAAGTATTTTTTCATCACATAATTTAAATGGTATCTCTACAAATATCACATCAATTCACTTTCAATATCAATATCACACTGAATTTTGGCCACAGTTTTCTTAAAATTATTTGAAAAAAAATAAATTTTTAAACATTGTCGTGATGTCTTAACATTAGCATGAAATATAAATAGACCATGACAAATGATAATGGCCACGCCAATGTGAAAATAATGTTAAAAATATTACTGCCGAAATCCTATTAATTTATTTCACATTTTCTCGGGAGTATATTATGAGGGCCGTAGCCTACTATCAAAACACATGAAGTCCGTATCAAATAAATATTTGGTTTAACTGATTTATAGTGGACATGATAATGTGAACAATGAATGTACTTACAGTCACAGGGTGGATAGTATGTGGTTAAAGAGAAGTGTTATTTGAAATTATTAGAGATAAACATATCCTTGTAGCTCAATTAATATTGGTTGGATTGAAAATTTGCTGACAGTTTCCTTATCAGAAGCATAGATAGACATCTATAGATTATAGACATATTCATCATCGATTGTTTTTCTCTGTCAGGGAGGAATTGAGGTTTTTTTATCATAAGCATAATTTTTTTCTTAACCTATCCAAACAAACAAAAGTGCTGCAGTATTTCGATGGTACCTGACTCTCCTTCTACGGCTCCAATTTTTTGACGGCTGCATTTGAGCTTTGACCTTTTTTCTTCTGAAATCGCACAAGCATATAAAATTTTTAAATGAACCCTTAAAGCCAATGGGTATAGATAGGAACAAAAACATCCTTGTAGGATTAATTAATTATGTGGATGGAATTTCAGGTTTTGTTTATTCACAAGGATTTTTTAAACAACCTAGTTGGTGGTCTGAAAAGTTTCCAACCTCAATGTAAAGATGGCAGCGCTCGTAAATAAAAGTCTAGTGAATTCGTTGTTCATCTGTTGACAGTTACTCACCAAAGTTTCAGCCCTTTTGGACATGCAGTTGTTATGTAATAGTCATTTGAGTGAGTTAATAGGAGTTTTTTTGTGAAAATGGACTAAATCTGTCATTAAATATTTGTTTTTGAAAGGCAGTACGCCTACACAAATCTAAGATGAGTTGGATTCTGTGTATGGGGACCCTGCACCATCATTTACCACAAGTGACATTTTTGGCAGCTGAATTTAAACGTGACCATTAAGAGCTTGGGAGATGATGAACGTTCGGGACGTCCAAACATCATGGAGTTATTTTAATCAATTATCTTCAAAAAGAAAAAACCATTACAGGAGTATACTACGCATCATTACTTGACAAGCTGAAGGCAGAATTTGCAGAAAAAGAAAGCACCGTCTCACACCTCAGCGGTTGCCATGGCGAAAATTTACAAATTATGGTTTGAACTGCGTGACCATCTGCCTTACTCAACAGATCTAGCCCCAAGCAACTTCTTTTTGTTCCCTCATCTAAAAATTGCGCTCGAAGGACAAAGATTTTCATCAAATGAATAAGCAGTCACCTTCTTAAACAATTATTTTGCAGAGAAAAACTCTGAGTACTATTTGGATGGGTTACAGAGATGGGAACATCACTGGGAGAAGTGTGCAGAGCTACAAGGAGACTATGTTGAAAATTTTTTTAAAAAATTTCAGAAAAAATATCTGGTATCTTTGTTAGGTCGGAAACTTTTCAAACCCTCGTATATGTCATTTAAAGCTAATCATTGTTTGATGAAAGTAATATGTTTTTATTTACTTATGTTCAATTTGATCTAGGTGAGCAACGAGGCAAACGAAGGGGCCAAAGCATGCTGCGAAAAGATCACCGAGCTTTTCAACAGCATAAACTCAGATGCTGACTCATCATCGGCAGTGCCAGCTGAAGAGTGCCTCTAATCCTGATGAGGCAGCGTTGATTTATTAACACGATAATATATTCATCTGTGATTATAGATCTGTTTCCTTAATGTTTGTTGTTCTTCCGTAATATTATATATTTCACTGTGCATTTTCTTAAATTTTTTTCGCTTAAGCACGATCTGTCGCATTAATATAACCGTGTGGTAGTTTTTCACATCTTATGTATTAATTATTTGTATAATGTTGATATATTTAATAAAATAATGTATTTATTCATTATTTGATACATATATATCATGAGATTTGAATGGATACGCCGAAAAACGTTCTAAGCGACAAACATAAAAGTTTGTGTAATCAGTGAAAGAAAATCATAATCTAAAGTTTTTGTAGGTTAGATTTTATATTTACATATTAATTTGTTATATATACATGTATAGTGACATAATGGAGTTCTATATCATACTATAACATGCTATTATACACTTTAAAACCTTTAAAATGCCACTTCGGAAATTATGTCGCTTAGAACATTTTTCAGCAGATCCATTCATTTGATCTAGATCAAAGTGCAGTGGTCTTTGAATTATTCTCAATTTTTTTTTTTTTTATAATTTATGGCAAATGGTACATATTTCCTCATGAATGGCTCTAGTATAAAAAATTTAGGTCTAATGAAATGCCTTTTAGAAAATAAATTAAGAAAAAGAAAAGGATAATTTTAAAATATATAAGTGATCTCCATTCTCTTAATACAAAAAAGTATAACATTTTATTTTATTGTGAAAATACTTAATAAAGTACCAGTATTATATTAGAATTAGGAAATTAAGTCTTGTACAGCGAGAAACTAAAAAAAGCATTCACAACTAATAACATATTCACAGTATTTTACAATAAATGACAGCAATCATATCAAACTAATAAATCAAAAAGCAATCAAACTAATAAAGCAAAAACATAATTAAAACTAAATATGAAATAAATAAAAAAAGTTTAAAATTTATAAGGAGTTATCTCTTCTACTTGTATTTATAATGGCCTACATTAAATTCAATATTGACCTAATAATATTTTGAGTAGACTTTTACTAGATATTTTCACATTCTTCCACTTAAAAAAAAAAATATTAAATTCTCAGAATTATACTGATCGCATTGGGCGCCAACATCACTCTTGGAAACAGGCATAGCTCAGGAGTACTTTCCTCTACCAACTTAATAAACCAAAGATCGTGGGTTCTGATCAGGTCAGTGGCAGGGTGGAATTAATTTGTAGTAATGCCCCCCCCTCCCCCCCCCATCCTCTTAGCATCATATTCAAAATATCAGTAGTGATTTACCTTATAATTATGGGAATGTGTCTTAAGACGGTTGTGAGTAGTTAAGTTGAATATTACAAACATGATTTTTGAATCGAAATAATAAAATTTTTATAAATTCAAAAGGGAAATGGAAAAAAACTTACAATAATAAAGGAATATCTGCTTGTATCACATGAAATGTTGAATATTTGAAATAACATATCTTAAACAACGATAAGTTATGAGTTATTAAGTATATCAAATATTAATTAACCAAACATATATTTTCCACTGCTCTTCTTAAAGGTTTTTTACTGTAAAAAAAAAATTGAATTCCTTCCAATTGCAATGAACCATGAGTTGCAATTAAATTTTTTTTTCTAACATATGATATCCTTGGTCTTGAGTGACAATCTATCTTGATTGGTATTTTGACTTGGAGTTTCTCAATTTGTTCAATTTTTAAAAGATTTGTTAATCATGTAGAATTGGCCTTACATTTCAATATTAAAGTCCTACTTGATTTAGTAATATATATTGTTTTGCTAACATATTACTTGTGATTTAGTAATAATATATTACACTTACTCTCCTATATCCAGATAGTCATAATAATTTTAATTAATTTTAATTTTAATTAATTAAATTAAATTAATTAATTTTAATTTTAATTAATAATTAACAAAAGATAGTCATAATAATTAACAAAATTAAAGTTCTTCGACCTGGCCTGATAGTAAAGAGATAATATCTAGTTTGACTGTTTATTATTATTTTTTAAGTTATACTAAAATTTGTCAGGTGAGGTAGTATGCTTGATATTATAGAAGAATCTATATAATTATGAATTAATAAATTATTGGCCACTTTATTTTAATTTATTATAAAGATTTCTCAATTGTTAAACAATTATCTTCAGTTCTAAAAATTAAAAAAAAAACATTCAAAATGTAAGAAAGGGGTAGGTACATGAGTAAACAGATTATTTTAGTGAAAACCTAAAGGTTACTCTGTATACCTAAGTACCTTGCTTTCTATCACGTCATCTTCCTTCACTCCTGTACCATCAGCTGCTACAAATTGTATTGTCACTCCCTTCCTCAGTGTGAGCTAACCTAATATTGTAGTACACATAAATATTCTTTAGGGTACAAAACATTTTTAATACATATATATGTTTACTGTGAAGTCAAAAATGGCAGAAACGATTTCCTATGATGTATCCATAGTTGCACACAACAAAGTTTAACTATGCTCCAAACTTTATTCAAATTATATGGATATAAATAAAATTTGTTGTTTTCAATAACTAGATTTTCAGGAACTACAAAGAAATAAGGTTCTTACAAAACGGTTACAACTTTATTATTAACTACTTATTGCTTGTGACAGTATATCCTAGTCATTAACCCATATTTGGATTTGTTTTTCTCAGTCTGGTTCATCCTTATCCATGATATTAACATCCGCAGTTATGAATTTATATTAATAAGTTATTTACTCATTGTAAATTAATGTCACCCCTTGAACTGACATTACATGTGATATAACCAGATATAGTAAGTTAATACAAATTCATCAGTTGTATTATTCTTTAATATAGATTTTAAACAGATTTAAAAAAAAAAAAAAAATTGACCAATGAAATTCTTAATTGCTAATTAAGGAGGCTAATAAAAGGTTATCTTAAAAACTTTTTCTGTATTTAATGAAACTGTATTACACTAAATTGTATTTATTATTCTGTGTGATTGTCAATATGGCTATCTAGTCTTTAATTTAAAGCTGTTACTAATTCCTCTAATTAAGAATACAAAATATTTTTGTACTATCTGACTAGTATGTTAACGTTTTTGTTATCTGTTGGCATGTAATGTCTTTTTAAAACTAACATACGTAGTATTTACAATTATTTATTAAATTAAAATAAATTGTTTTATGTGATAGATGGTTTCTTATTTGTCCTTTATATAACCTTTATCATGCATAATTCTTCATTAACATGGGCAAAACTGCTCTTTTCAGATAACAACTATTCACGCCAATCACCTGGCTAATTTCCATGTCAAATTAGAACTCATAATTTCATAACACATTTGAAAGGTATTTCAGTGAATATTTTTAAGAAATAATAACAAATACAATATTTAAAAAAAAAAAATCCTGTACTAAAATTTTTTTATTCAGATCTTTAAAAGAAAATAAATTTATTAATAACCTTTACTAATGACCCTTTAATCGAAAAAAAAAAAAATAATTCACTACCTACACAAATATATTAATTTGACTATTGACCACTCCAATATAACAGTCATACATAATTTCTAACTCAGATAAGATAAAACAATGATTCATAAAAATAATTATGAAATAAATTCTGAAATCACAACATAATTAAAAAAAAAAAAAAAATAAGAGTTTGTCATCAGTTTATTAACAATTTAAGCTTTTTCATAAATTCAAATTTAGTATAACAGTATCCTATTAGATAGTAAAACTAAACTTCAATAAAATTAATAATATACACTAAAATATACATAATAATACACATACAAGTTATTTACAAGGCTTTTGCTTTTTAACGATGTAGCAAAAATAATTCTTTTTTAAAAAAAGATTGTTTTTTAAATATAAATACTGAAAATAAATGTTGTATAACAATATTAACAGTATTGAAAAATATTAAATTTATATGTATTGTGTGTATATATAAGTAGAGGGCAATCAATGATTGGTCGATAGGAAATGGTCTATTCTTCTAAAGGAAAGCTTGCGCTACATCTTCCAGCTCTCGTTTACGTGCCTCTTCATGGGCCCATCTTGTTTCGGCCATCTTATCTGAAATCCTCCACTTGTCATGATAAATACGCTCTCTACAATCAGGGCACTTCTTTCCTCCTATAAAATTTAAATAAACAATGAGAACTGATTATAAGAAACTTGAATAAATTAATTAATAAAGTAAGGAAAGACAATTAGTGAACTAAAGTATAGTCCTGCTAATCCTAACTATGACTGGACACAATCTGGAAATTATGTGAAAACCAACATTTTTTGGCTCTCGATACTGACACCTTGGTTTAAAAATAAATTGATATTACAAAAAAAAGCAAACCAAATCTGTTAAAAAAAACAATCGGTCAAAAAATAAATTAGTAAACAGCAAACAACATTCATTATCTACAACAAATATTACAAATAAAAGGTAATTACAATTAAGACAATGTATATAATCTAAAAAGAATTCATTTTACAAATTATTATTCAAGATGTATTTTATAAGATAGTGAAAATAACTAATGTAAAATCAATTATTGACCCCTAAGGATATCTTTTAAAATACAGACAGAATTGAAAGTATTTTAACACAGTCGAGTTATATGATTTAAAAGGAATTTTATTAAATTTCTTTTTTGAAAGTTATTTTACCAGGTATGCAAGTTTAAAATGTCGTTTTAATTCCAATAGAATGCGCTCTTAGCCTATTGAAGGATTTGCTTATCTCTAAACGCTATTTTGTTTGTTAGTCATTTGTTTACAAAAGTCAGTTGTTTTTAAGTCGTTTACGTGGACGTATCATACCTTTCTTTGGTGTTAAAAATGTCTAATTTTAAGCCAAATAAAGAGCATTTGCGGCATGTCATGATTTTCTTATTTAATCAAAAGAAAAAGGCATCTGAATGTCATCGAATTCTTGTTGAGACTTATGGCGATGTTGCTCCAACCGTCAGGACATGTGAACGTTGGTTTCAAAGTTTCAAACGTGGTGATTTTGATGTTACTGATCAAAAACGAGAAAATCGACCAAACAAGTTTGAGGACTTCGAATTGCAATGTTTATTAGACGAAGACAATACCCAAACCCAACAAATGATGGCAGAACAGTTGAATGTCACTAGGCAAGCCATTTCCGATCGCCTGAGAGCTATGGGAAAGATTCAAAAGGTTGGAAAATGGGTTCCACATGAATTGGCCGAACGACAGATGGAAAAAAAAAAAAAAAAACTGTGTGCGAAATGCTGCTTTTACGCCACGAAAGAAAGGGTTTTTTGCATCGAGTTGTAACTGGCGATGAAAAATGGATTTATTTTCAGAATCCCAAACGAAAAAAATCATAGGTAACGCCAGGACAACCATCCACATCGAGTGCAAGACCGGATCGTTTTGGGAAGAAGACAATGCTGTGTGTGTGGTGGGATCAGAAGGGAGTAGTCTACTACGAGCTTCTCAAACCCGGCGAAACAGTCAATACCGAGCGCTACCGACAACAAATGATCAATTTGAGTCACGCATTGATCGAAAAACGCCCAGAATGGGCTCACACAGGCACGCCAAAGTCATTCTTCAGCATGATAACGCTCCTGCACATTCAGCCAGATTGACTAAGGAAACGATTTCTTCGCTTGGTTGGGAACTCCTACCCCACCCGCCGTATTCACCTGACCTGGCGCCTTCTGATTATCACTTCTTCTCATCGATGGGACACTCATTGGCGGAGCAACACTTCAACAATTTCGAAAACGTACGAAAATGGCTCGATGAATGGATTTCAAATAAAGATGAAGCATTCTTTTGGAAAGGTATCCATATATTGCCCGAGAGATGGACAAAATGTGTAGAAAGCGAGGGTCAGTACTTTGAATAAAATATATATACTTTTTTTTAAATTACTGTGTATATATTTTAAGAAATAAACGACATTTTAAACTTGCATACCTGGTATTTTATTTTTTTAATTTCTAAGTCAGGGGTGTCAAGAACTATTTGAAGTGTCAATAACTGTATGGTTTACCCAATATATATGTGTGTATGTGTAAAATAAATGTGATGGAGTTTGGGAAGTGTAATTGATCACTAGGAATTGAAGGGTTAGGTGGATGAAGGGGTTGTGCAACAAAACACAATTTTAAATAATTTATGTTTTAAAGTATTTTTTTTTTTTTACATTTTCCTTTAGCCGGAAAATGTTGCATAGCCCCTTCACCTTATTCTTATCTCTTTTCTTAGTGGTTTTGAAATAGTCAGAATATGCTACCGAACACTTCTGCCCATAAAATTCTTCATCCAATGAACTAGATTGTACTTATGTGACATAACTCCTTCATCCACCAAACCCTTCAATTATTCAGTTGCCGAAACTCCTCACCTTCGAAAGGGGGTGTTTTCATGAAAGTGATAAGGCAGTCAAGATGAAACAGATGATTGCAATATAACCTTTCCACATGGTCACCAGCTGACTCACTTGTCTGAGCATCCTGCAAAGATAATTAATTACAATATTATTATAATCTGTTCTCACCATAATAGTTCAACAGTTCAGCATTGGTTGGGGAACCGTGGACACCAATACCGTTTTGAACAAGAATTAAATCTTCAAAATATAATTAACCATGGGTAAAAGTCCCCACTATGGTAGAATAGAATAGTTTATATATCGCTTAATTCAGTGCATGTAAATAAACAATCAATTCATTTATGTTTAAACCAATCACAGAAATGGGAGGCTTCAAATTATACAGTGAGTGAAAAAGTACTGACTCCAAATTATAAAATGATGGTGAGCACAATGTCGTAACCATAACTTCAAATCATTGAGAGGATCAAAACACTTAGATTTTTTTTCAATTTATCAAGCGTTTTTCAAAGGAATAAGAAAAATTTCATATTATCAAGAGTCCACTATAGTAATAATAATAATAATAATAATAATAAAACAGTCGTAAAAGTACTTGAACTATATGGTGTACTTGATAATTCAATAATGTACTTTGTAGGACTAGATACCTCAGGTTTGGGAGGAAGTCCTTTCTTCTTACAGAGCTGGCAGTGTTGCTGTGGCAGTACTCTCACTGAATTTATAAAGAAGTGTGCGCAGGGCAGGAGTGAAGGAAGTGGGCAGAAGGTTTTGCCAGGAGGTAGGCGCAGTGGTGGCTCGACACACTTTCTTGCCGACTCTTTCGCCTGTCCAACAAGGAACCTCTCCATATTTGGAGGAAAGTTGGAACTCGCCTCGATTCTAACAAGTAAAATAAAATAATTAGGGTTAATTTATTTCAAAATGACAAAGTAACATGGATATTAAGTAATTATGTGAATAATGTAAACTTAAATAATAATTGGATTAGTACTAATTAATTAATAATATTCAAAATCATAAATGAAGTGTGTAATAAACAGAGCATAATTAATAGTTGGAATCAAAGTAATTTAATGTTTGTCGAACATGAAAATGCCTCAATAAGCAAAATATTGACTGGTGAGTTCGTAAGATTTATCTCAGAAACTAATTATTAAGATATCTGTAAAACAAGGGGGGGGGGGTTACTGGTTTTCTTTACAATAACCTTCTAATATAAAAAAAACTGTTAATATTTGATGGACTGTTTTCTATTGTATTCCTGTTTATTATTGTATTCTATTGTATGGAAGTCAAAAGTTATTAATCATCTCCTAAACAAAAATGTTTAACACTTTAGGATTTCAATATTTGGAAACATTCAGTCTTTACTAAGATGGTAACAAATGATTTCATTTATACTTTTTCAGAACATAATCCAGAAACATATTCAGGGAGATTTCAGCCTTGTAGATAAAGAGGGTCATGGGAGGATTTCTTTCTTTGATGATATTGTTCTGCGAGCTTTGGTCAATTAAAACCCTGGAGCTGTTTGAGAACGAGTAGAGAAACTCTGAGTCGATATTTAGCTAGAAAGATGAGCAAAGCTGGACTTTTGAAATTTTTAGAAACACTAGCCAATCTTTGATATGCTCTATTACGAAATTAATTTGATTTAAAGAGCTGTAATAGGGCTTTTATTTTAAGAAATTTTATCTATTTTAAAAACAGGCATATTAAGGTTTCCTATATTGATATTTTTGACAAAAATCTTTAAAAAAAATCAAGTTTTTTGACTAACTCACTAAGAGCACTGGTTATTTTAACATGCCAAAAAAATTTCACATTATAATAGTTCTAATTTATTGTAACCACAATTATTAAAAAAAAAAAATTAATAATTTGGGAGAAAATCAGAACTTACCCGACAGACTGTGCTGGATATTCATCTGGAATTAAGAGTTTGACTTTGATAAAATAATTCCCTTCGACTATTTTCAAGTGAATTGTAGATGTCTTCTGCTTTAATTTTATTTCATCTCTTTCACAGATCTGTTTCTTTATCTCAGCTATTTCATCATAGCAGGCACAAAGTGGATTTTCAGAAATAAAATTGTTTATATACTGGACGGTCTTCAGTATCTAAAAAAAAATTGAAAATAAAAAAATTGTTTTCAAATAAGTTCTGGGTTGTGGTAGTGTACAGAAATTTGAATATAAAGAGATTTAGTACTAATTTTACACAAATAGCATAGTGAATCCGAAGTTTACAATAAATATGGTTTTAACTACCAAAAGTAGGGGTAGTATGGTAATTAATAAAAAAAAAAAAAAAAAAAAAACTTTTGTTAGATTACCAATTCATACTGGTAAACGGTTCTCTGAATCCAAAAAGTTTGTTTGTTTACATACATTTGTTTTGTTACATAGATATTTTCAGGCAAATGTAAAACTACAATATTTTATAGTTTTCAAAAGACTCTCCCTCCACCAGAAATATTTAAATGAATAAAATAATAATTTATTTTCAAAACACTTTAATTTATCAATCGTCCAAAATAAGATTAAGTATGGAAAATAAGGAAAAAAGTTACTCATAATAATAATCATATTGATGAGGTATAGTTGACTGTTAAGTATTACGAGAAGTAGATAGTTGGAGTACGCAGTCATACTCCAAATGCAGTTATGACTGCATACCCCAACTATCTACTTCTCATAATAATATCAAAATAATAGTCTATGACTTCCTAATTGATAGAAAGAAGTTCCTAGTTATTAGGCTCTTGATAGCCCTCACAACTCCAAAAGGCCAAGCACATGCACTAATCAAAAAAAGTTTCAATGTCTTGATAATTTAAATACATTATAAACAGATTGAACTATCAAATAATTAATATGAAAATATGATTCAATACATAAATCTGTAGGTAACTTAACTAGAAAGAAAAATTAATTTAGTCAATTCACTTTATTCACTCCTTGATTGAAGAATTAATTTAGTCTACAACTGGGACTAAATTTTAAAGAAAACTTAAAAATTGCTTCCTGATATCAGTAGAATTTGTGATCAATTGCAAACCTCAATAGTAAATACTTTCAGTGCTTGTCTAGGATACATTTTAGAATTTAGATATGTTAATATCTGAGCTGTTTTCACTCCCCAATTTTACTTGATTTTCAGGATTACCTGTGGTTTCCCTAATTGCTTCTTTAAATCTTGTTCACAAGCCTCAGTCAACTTATTAAGAAGCCTATCAGAAAGTGTTTTGCTTTTCAATTCAATTAAAATTGTAGAAGAAGGATATTCCTCAGGAAACTGAAGGCACACTACAATGCATTTAGTAGCTGTTTTCCTGTAATTTCAAAGTAAAAGACTTTATAGGCAGCAAATAATAAACTACAGATTAAAATAATTAATTTTACTCAAGGTTATTACTTTATTTCAACTCTAACCATGGACCTGACACAAGTAACAAGTCTACATCCCTGCACAAGATGTTCACACAATTTCTTAACTTCTTCAAGTTCATCTTCAATCAATCCCATGGACCAGTTATGAAACTTTAAGAATATTTTTGAGCCGGTCAATCAATGATGATAAACCTAATCATTAATATGGTATAAAATTTTAATTTGTATTAATGAGAGAATAACCTCATATGAAAACAGTACAAAAACCTCTAGCCTCTACAAAACAAAACATCCTTCAGTTTTATACGAACCCTCAATGATTTTTAAAGATAGGGCATCATTTCAGGATATAAAGGTATATAAATTATACAGGAATATACAAAAATATATTTCAGATCAATGGTATTTAAGTCGGTTAATTTTATGTTAGCATAAAACCAACGAGGTCGTACAGAAATTTCTTTTGCAATTCTTGTAAAATTAAAAAAAAAATACAGTAAAAAATAGAATGCAGTTTTATAACATAAAGGTTAACCATTCCTTAGTATTCTACGTAGTAATAGAATATGATAAGTGAAATATATATAACTGTGGACTCTGGATGAAAATCTAACATAAACATGATTCTCGACACAAATGTTTCAAGGGCCTATATTTTTATATTTTACTCGTACAAAACATCATCATTTCTAGAATATCGTATTGTCAGAAAGGATAACTGTTGGACAGAAGCTGAGTCAATTTTCTCTGTCCTATGGCTACTTCTTCACCTATTTGCAAATCGATATTTTGAGTCAAAAAGGACTCTATCTCACCTAATTATCGACCAGTCATTGTGTAGAGATGAGTAGTTCGTGAACGAACTAGTTCATTGAACTAGTTCATGTAAATGAACTATAAAGACCGATCTCTGTTTTGGTGAACTATAGTTCATTTACCCCACCACTCGGACAGGGATCCGTCGGAACTACTGAACTAAACGAACTAGGTAGCTAAATGAACTAAGTGAACTAGGTAGTTCGAACTATAGTTCATTTATCCCACCACTCGGACAGGGATCCGTCGGACCTAAGGAACTACTGAACTAAACGAACTAGGTAGCTAAATGAACTAAGTGAACTAGGTAGTTCGTCGTCACTTAGTTCATCAATTCGGGTAGAATCGTGTATTGTCGTGTCCTCAGCCGAAGGACGTAAAAAAGCTTGAACAAGCAACCTCCATATTGCTCTTACTACGTCTAGCGTCTATATTATATTTCTATTGTTGTGTTTTGTTGTTTTTTTTAAAAACTCAACGAAACTCTTATTCCATTAGTTCTGAAAAGAACAAATGGAATAAGAGAAACTTAACTTAACCTAAGTTCCTAACACTTTTTATTACAATTCGTAGTATTCTTAAAGTTCATTATTCATGATTTGTTTGCAATAAGTTTATCCAAATCCAACCAATAATTGTTGGTTTTTTGACATATCTCAGAATAGAAATGGACAATTTTTTGCTTTAAAAATTCTGTTTTGCTCACAATGTAATGATCTACAACTTTTAGTATACAACATTCATTGATTAGATTAGCTATTTCTGTGTGATGGACTATTAAACATGACCTAAACTAACATTTTTTGTAAGTTTGCAAATTTCGTTGATGTTTGACAATGGATTGTAGCTTAACCCCCAAATCTAATTCAGCTTAAGGGGTGTCTTTAGACACACAATTTAATAAACTTAAGTTTTTTAAATATAACATTTACGATGAAACCATTTTTCTATGTTTTTTCTAGAATCTGAAAAAAGTTTGAGTTCCCCCCCCCCAAAAACATTTTCCCCTAATCAAATTAAGTTTCATTTTTGATATTGTAATCTCAGAACCCATCTGGTCCATATAAAAACATAAAACCTACTGATCCAGCTTTTGCAAGACTGGCCCCCATTTTGGGGATAATTTAAACTAGACTAAGTGAGAATATTAAAAGAAAGTTGTGCAATTACTGTATTGTCATAGGTCCTTGAAACATGTGCAAATTTTCAAGTTAATCAGATTGCTGGAAATCAGGGAATATTACGATGAAAGATTTAGTTTCATACAGATGATGTTAATAAAAGATATAGAAAATATATCTCATTAACATCTAAATATGATATAAAATAAATATCATATAGATGTTAATAAAAGATATAGAAAATAAGTGTAATCTATGTAAATATATCATAAATATAAAAAAAATGTAAATAAAAAAGTTAAGAGGTTTTTTTATTTTTTCTATTACCTTTCTAGTTCATTTGACATCTCAGTTCCCTCCTTTTTTTCCATAGTTCAATTCCTCTCTTAGTTCAGTATTTATATAGTTCTTTTGAAAAATGAACTAAGTAGTTCATTGAACTAGTTCATTCTAATGAACTAGTTCAAAAGGAACTATTCCCTAAAAGGAACTACTATGCCCACCTCTATCATTGTGGAAACCAATGTCTTCCATCCTTTTTAATGTGCTTTGGAGTGTAAAGTGATAATGACCCAGTTAAAACACCAACGAAATAAACAGAGTAGTTGACAACGCAAACTGTTTCAGTTCAATTTAAATTATGGGAAAGGAAATAAGAATTAATTCAATTTTTTAATCCACACTGACGATACTTCAGATTTGGTTAACTCACGATGTCCCAATTGCAAGATAATACTGACCACTCAATCAAAATTTGCTCTAAAAAAGAATCTATTCCTCATATGTACGTCCTTTTAGATACACATCTTTCTAGAGCGGTGATTTGAATTCAACGGTAATTAATCGTAACTGATTCTTGGTTTTTGAGGGCGAATGGACCAATAAACATGGTGATATAGTCAGTAATTTTTATTCTCCTCTGAGTAATCTTTTTCTATCACTGATACGTTTGTTTTGAAATATTGTTTACAAGAGGGGTGTCAATCTTTTTCTCGTCCGGAATATAGGACTCAATTAAGTCCAATTGAATCCTCGAGACCAGGTACTGTTTGTAAGCTGGTTTAAAATCTGTTTGCACTTAATGGTTATAATGAAATTTGTTTCTTAATCATAGGAGTGATGTAATTATTTATTACGTTTGTCATTTGGAACAAACGTTTTGAAAGGCTCACAAAACAATGAAATGAGTATACTTAGTATGAACCTGTTCAAATCGCCATGAGATACTTTTTTTTTTAAATTATCATGTCAGAGGTTAGCACTCTTATAGAGTACAATTTATACAGTTAGGAAGAACGCTGGGTATGGTACATTATTTATGTACTTTAAACTCTTCACCATAAGGCGAATCTCGTGAGAACTTTCTCACATTCAAAACAGTCTAAACCAGCCACCCACTCAATGAATCAGAGCAACCTGATCATTAGTGAATGACAATGTGTCATACATAAAGGCGTATTATCTGTTTAAACTGTTATGAGCTGGTGATAGCTTCTACATTGATTATTAAGTTGCATTTAAAGGTGAGGAAGTCATCATTTTAGTTTTTCTGAAAAACGTAATTGATGAGGCACCCAAGAATTAACCAAACTATTGCATGTAAGTGACACCCATATTAATATATATTCCTTTTATTTGCAGACTGGTTAAGAATGCCTGCTTATCACTCTTCATTTCTTGAATATGGACAACTTGTTGGGAATATGGCTATTCTACCATTAAGGACTCAGTTTCGTGGTCCTGCACCATCTTCGGATTTGGAACAAGATATAGTAGATGAAGCTATCTACTATTTCAAAGCTAATGTTTTCTTCAGAACATATGAGATTAAAAGTGAAGCTGATAGGGTATTGATTTATATCATCCTGTACATTACGGAGTGCCTTAAGAAACTTCAAAAATGTATGTCCAAAAATGATGGTTTAAAAGAAATGTATTCATTAGCCATTTCAAAATTTGATATTCCTGGGGATAATGGATTTCCTTTGAATTCAGTTTATGCAAAACCTTCAGTTCAAAGTGAAGCTGATTTAATGCGCCAATATCTACTACAAATAAGGCAAGAGACAGGTCTTAGGATTTGTGACAAGGTTTATGGTGAAGATGGCAAACCTTCCAAGTGGTGGTTATGTTTTGCTAAAAAGAAGTTCATGGATAAATCGTTATCTGCTCCAGGACAGTAATATTAATTCTTTTGATTTTTAAAAATTATTATTATTTTATAAATGAAATTTGATTGTATTATTATTTTTAATTTTTGTTACTATTAAATCTTATTAAGTAATGGTTAAATGTTTATTTTATTCAAATAATATCCTAAACCAGACTTCTGGAAATAAATGTGATCAAAGTTATACAAATTAGTTGTTAAGTAATATAAGAATGAAAAAGTTATATGTTATTAAGCAATTTATTAAACAAGGTCTACCGCTATGGACTTGGTAGTAATCCGTCTATAGAGTACCCACTTTATTTTCGATATTTTCTTGGTTCTGAGTGTTTAATAATATATTGATTAAAATTATGTATTGGAAAAGACCAACTATCATAAATGTAACATTTTTAATTAATGAATACATTTTGATAAAACTATACTATTATATAAAAAGACAAGCCATTTTTCGTTTATGGCTAACCGCGAAAGCTACCAAATCGATCTGTACATAATTTTACCCACATCCTCTTAACAGTCCCAGGAAGGTTTAGAAATTATAAAACCTCTTGATTTTCATTTAACTTGTTAATCAAAAAGTGATAATATTTATTTTAGAGTGAAGTTTGACAATTTACTGACAGATGGCAAGTGCCATCCTACATGAAAGGTTACAAAGGTAAAATGTTATGTAATATAGCTTGAAATTGATAATAAAATATACTTTTACATAGGGATCTTAGTGAAATTTGAAAATTGACTGATATGTGGTTAGCACCATCTCACAACATAGTTTAATTTGGTAAAACTACTGAACCCATCTGTCCCAAATGTTTACATCATTTTCATAGTTATAGGAAGGTTTATCAATAATAAAATTTACATTTACAATGTTGAGTGGCAGTAACAAGATTTGCCACACTGTTATATAATTTTATGGTTAGAAATTAAAATCCAACCATTTTAAATCTGTCTTATTTCTGCCGAATAAAAATTATTACCAAATCAAAATGTCGATCCTTTGCTTTTTGATGATTCATGGGGCTTTAGTTGTAAGCACTGAGAATGCAATCCATTATCCACTAGAGTTTCTTAGTTGTCTATCTGGATTACATTAAAAATAAAAATTCCAATTATGCTTTCATGAATCTTCAACCGTCTAATCAGCACAATTTTAACCAGGTTAAAAAATTTCTGCGATGCATAAAAATATCATTGAAGAAATAACTTCAATACGTGTTTATCATAAATATCATCAATTGCACACTTCAATAGATGGTTTTTATCGGTGAAAAAACAAAACTTGAATTATTAGTTAAAATTATCTAAGTTCTCTACTTATGAGAGCAGGGGTGTATTTGTTTTAAATTAATTTCAGCCTTCATGTAATATTAGTTGCTAATAAAGTTGCATGGGTGTGGTATATAAACATTTCAGTGTCGAAACTTGATCTCTTATGTCTAATTTTATTGAATATAAAGGTTTTTATATTTTAAAATAATTGATGGTACTAGTTATTCTCATAAAATAATAGAAATTAAACCAAAATAGCCTGTGATTTTTCTTCTTATTTAGGATTTCATAAAAAATTACTATGGAACAACAATACTAGGGCAGATGGGACCCCATATTTTTGGGAACTACCTTTTGTTTTTTAAGAGAGAAATAAAAGAAAACTGCAAGCTTAAATCAGTCTACTCCAGGATATTATAAAAATCACTTTTCTGGACACTAGGTATAAAAATAAAAAGAGAACAAATGTGGAACAAATTTTGCCATACTTTCTTCACTTCAAGTGAATATGGAAGTAGAATCACCGGATATTTGAAGTTAAAACTCCTTAATTTCCAAAACAAAAACTGATTGGGGATCTGTACAAAATGAGTTCTGATCATAAATAGAATAATCATTACTGATATATATGTAACACAGAATCATAGGCAGGAGGGTGTATGTTAAAGGAAACAAAAACAGTTCTTTCATATTTTTATGTTTCACACATGAACACACATACACATAAACATATATATGAATAGTAGATTTATATTTATTAAATATTTAAAAATAAGTTCTTAATAATTCATCTATTATTATTTATTTATTTTTTTTAAACTTTCCTTAATTATTTTTCAACAGATATTGACGCTCCAAACAAAATAATAATAACTAACATCTTAAATAACACCATAGAGAATTATTAAATTCGTCACACTTATACAATATATGTGCTATGTCATTCATTATATTGGGTCAGTGCAAAACACATTACTCGGGGACCATAAAACACGTTAATTACAGATTTTATGTGACTACCACATAGGCTTTAACAGACAATACATTTTTACTGCTAACAGAATATATATATATTTATTTTTCTAGTATAGATAACTAACATGACATAACATCAATGACAACAGTAATTATTAACAGTAATATGGTTGTTTAGTAAATGACTAGATTTATAAGTAATAATAAAAACATGCACACCTGACTATAAATTAGTACATAGGAAAATTGTGTCATGTTTTGATTTTCAAAGTCAATAGAGAACTAACTGACTTTGTTAAAAAACCAAAGAAAAACAAAACAAAAAAAGAATAACTAACAAGCCTACATCAACGTTACATTAAACTACACTCAATTTGGCAACAATTATAAAATACTATATTTCCTTTATTTTCAATTTTAAAACAATGAATAAAAGAAAAATTTATTTCATCGAATAAAAACTAAAAAATGGTCGTATTAATAATGGTAATAATATTTTGGAATGACAGAGAAATAATAGGCAACTAATTTTATCTAATCAGTCTCAAGTATTGGTTTTATCTCAAAAGGCAATTATAAGAGTTAATGAAACAGTATGCGCAAAACTTAACCAATAAACCTTTATGTATACGTAAAAAATAAAAAAATAACTATCACCATAAACTTGAATGTAGTATATTTAAACGACCAGTTTCTAATGCCTCTGCAATAAACAATACCAGCGTATACTTTCTAAATCCTAATCACAACAAGACAGACTATTTTATACATAGATTTTTTTTTTCCTTAATTTCATTTAGGACTTTGCTAAGTCCTATATTGCAAGATCAGAATTTTTATTCCCTATAATTTTTTTTTTTTTTTATTTGAACTAGCATTTTTAAAATATTTATACAGGAGGCTTTTCTTATCGAACCGCAAGCCCATAAATCACAAAATTATAACAAGTTCCATTTCACAACCCTAGATAATCATTTAAATAAAAATATTAGTGATGGGAGCCCCAAGTGCAACTTTAAACCCAAAGTTATAAATTTATCGAGGTTAATGCCATAGTATAATAAATTTTTCAATTAGATAAAATTTTATGATAAATCTACTTTAACTATAAAATTACTATAAAGACTTTATATATTATTCTAACAGTATATCCAAAGTTACTTTCAGTATAATAGGCTTGATCTCGTAACATTTCTACTGGTTCTTAAGTATTATTAATAAATAAACTGATAAAGTAGGCATCTATTGATAAAATTAAAAAAATGTTTGTGCATAAGAATAAAAAAAATTAATGTTCAAATTAGAATCATTTTTCCTTAAATGAAATGCCATCGGTAAATAAAATAAAATTAAACAAGACAATCATTCAAATTTATGATTAACGATTCCTGTCAAATCAAATGAACTTGTCAATAATTTTTGACAGGGTAACTTGAAAAGATAATAATTTTTGACTATAAAGAATATTTATCAAAACCATTGGTCGACGGAGCAGGCAAAAATCTGCTCTAACTTCAATACATTAATGTAAAAAATATTTATATGTAAATTCATAAAAATGAGTGGCTGAGCAGAGTGATTCTCTAGAGATCAGTCTCATATGTTAAGAATAATCGAGTATGGTTATTACTTTTAAAGGTATGACCATCCTCTACTTTGGTGCATGATTCACCATTCTCTATAAGCTAACTCCTTCATTAAGTAAATGATTTATTTCCCTGACCTATCTTCTTTTTTTTTTTCACCAAATATAAACCATTCATTCCATTTCTAGTATTAGAATCATGAACGACTTGTCTACATCTATTTATCACACATAAACTATTCTAGAATTGTAATGTAGTTTTACAAGCTACTAGGACATATGTTTTATCTACTACTTTTGACTTAAGAAAGGAACCCTAACAGCTATAATCCATGGATCTTGGGTGATCCATCAGTCTTTGGACCCAAGTTTGGATATAAATTTGGAAAGGGTACCGCCAAATTGAGTTAAAGTAATGAATCATCCTATGGATAGCCTGCTGCTCCAACATCGTTCACAGCAATGTGAGGCTGGGTGAACCCCTACAGGCTTTCTTGAGTGAGCATTTCAAATACAATTGAATTTTTATTTTATTTATTTATTTTTTTGGAGATCGATTGTATCAAGAGATCAACACAGCTTTAATAAACACTAACAATAATAATATTTAAAAATTTATTTTTCATAATGGAAATGGCATTTCATTTAAGAATTGAAATTCACAGACTACGTACAAACTGATTTCATTAAAATCCTTTAAAACAAGTTCAGTAACGGATTAGATAATATCATCAAAAGATAATAAATCATTTTTTTCTCATAAAATATAAGATTTAGGTAAAAATATGGAATGTAACATATATTTTATGTAATATTTACCTAAAGGCAACAAAAATAAAATACTAATAAAAATTACAATAATGTTAAAATGTTTTTTAAGTGGAAAAAGAATTATCATTATTTACCAATTTAAAATAAATTTGGCAATATTTTTTTTCCCCACAAAGAGACTAATATACTAAATAGCGTCTTAAATTAATTTTTTTTCCCCCATAAAATATTCAAATATTTCATTGAAAAAATTTGTATTACTAAAATGCCTAACTGCTTCAAACACGGACCAGTAATGAAGCAGAATAATATTGAGAACCAAAACCCACTGACAAAAATACAGCAATGCAAAAATTACAATTTAATCATACTTATAAGATTTGTAGATAATTAGATATAACATCTATTCTAAGAGGCCACATACTTAGTACAAGTTAAGGTTCCTAAAGGAGTATAAATTCAAGCAATTACTTACACTGAGGAGAAAAAAAAAACGGCCACTGTTTCTAAATATCTGGAAAACACTTCAATCAGACTTTTAGAGAGTTTGATGTGTGGTAGTTGAGAATGACGCCTAACTTTAAAATAACCGCTTCAAAAATTAAGGATTAAACAAACATAATAGTGAAAACTAACCTCCTTTCAAACTTTTAAATAATATTCCTTCCTGTATTTAAGTATGATGGTGAGACATGGCCTCTAACGATTGAAAAATTTTAATGTAACGACCTCAGGATGATAGTGATCCCCAAATGAAATAATGAATTAGGGATTTTAAGAAGAAAAAAACCCTGTGCCGCTTCAACCCATGAGGGGTCTTGGGTTCAGTACTTGGTAAGGAAGTATTTTTTCATGACCAACGATTTTACAAGGTCAGCAATCACACTCAACCAAAAGGTTTTTCCCCAATTAAGGGTATCCACTTTATAGAGGCTGTGTGTGCCCCGAAATTGATTCAGGGCTGATGAAACAGAAATTAAACTTTCTGCTTTCAGTCGTGCTCAAGCTTGGGCCCCGAAGGAAAGCAGTTCAGTGCCTTATCCAAGATTAAGAAAACGGATTAAATAATCTCTGAAACACAGCAATTGATCGCACTTCATATGAAAGCAAAGAGGTTACAATAAGCTGGACATTTGGAAGAAAGAAACCCAACAAGCCCTCACTTCCTAACAGCAAACACTACAATATTAGGAACTAGACCGAGAGGGAGGCCGAAACTCGGAAGGATAGGATAAAGAACGTGGCTAATCATGAAACAAACCGAAAAACCATCCATTGCTGAAGTGGAAGAAGTTGATAGAGCCAGCCAAAGAAAAATAATCAAATCTCTTCTTGTTTCAAATGACATATACTACAGTAAGACTGAAGATATTAATAGTAATAATGGCCTAATTTATTTTTTATTTTTTTTTTTTTTACCGCTCAGTGTAAATCATACAGTGGAGTGTCAACTAACTAAAAAAATCTCATAGTATTTTTATTTAATCGATTAATTGATACTTACAACTGTATAAAATATATAAATTAAGTAAATGATTACAGTAACTTTTAAATCAACTATCCATTGGTAGCACTTCAATAAAAGTTTTATAATAGAAGGTCCTTAGGCCATCTTCTTTTCAAATACCTAGGAGTGCTACCAGAAAGCAAGCTGGGAGACTAGTGGATTCAAGAGGGTATCAACTTATATTTAAGTTAATTAATATACATCAAAAATACCTTTTTTATGAACCAAGATTCTTTTATCCGAACCTGGAGTAACTGATAGAAGTCATTCATTAACAGTAGGGATCTAAATGAGAAAATCCTACAGACAACGATATATTTTTTGTTTCAAAACAAT
The DNA here is from genome assembly GCA_003667255.2 of Euschistus heros. NCBI lineage: Eukaryota > Metazoa > Arthropoda > Insecta > Hemiptera > Pentatomidae > Euschistus > Euschistus heros. The sequence goes on from RCWM02000145.1 coordinate 608,887, forward strand.
TGTTTAGATAATCAACACTCCTCAGTATTTTTGCTTTAGTAAGCAGATATTGAAATTGTAAAGATTTTTATTTCGAAAAATAGTAATTTATTTTCCTTATTCTTGCTTAAGTTGATGATGCTATCCATAAATAAAACTGACCAAACTGAGATCTGTAGGCTATAACATATTTCAAGGCAAGAAATATCTGGCTTAGTTCCACAATAAAAAAAAAAAAAAAAAAAAAAAATTACAACATAAATTATAATATATATAATTCTCGTAACTCAAATCACATTTATTTACAAATGAAAAAGAAAATTAAAATGTCTTAGAATAATTACTTCTACATTTGATGACATAGAATAAATAAAATACTGGTTTTTTACGTGATCTTCCAGCAAGTTTCTTAGAAAAAAATAAAACCTTCAATAACAACTATACATAAATTCACAAATAAAAGATAATACACCTTCTTCGAATGCTAATGGTCACTACAATAATGACTAAAAAAAGAAAAATAGACAAAAACAACAACAAATAAACAACATAAAAACTAGAAGAGAATGTTATCAAGGTATGCTGTGGTTCCTGGCGACTAATACACAGAGATTCCCTAGAGATACACCTATAACCTGTCATGACTAAATAGGTTTAATGTAGGTAATTCACAAGGCATTCCACTAATCATCATGTTCGCCAATCTCAAATTGAACAAAGACTAGGAGAAAATTTCGGATCACTCTTCGTAAATGAGAGAAGGTTACATGATGAATCAAAATGCACATTTCTGATGGACAGGTATTGATAAAGAGAAAAGAAAACAGATTTACGACCGATAGCCTTAGGGTTGTATCATTGGAGACCGGCTTAATATCCCCCTCTCCTCCAGCTCGAACTTGAGCATGTTAAATAGCGACAGCTGTTGCTCTGGCTTTAATGTTAGCACCTAAAAAAAAAAAAAACACATTAAAAATACCAATATATCCATTCATATATTTGTTCGAATTATTTACAATTACCTTAATAATTATAGAATAGAACAGAAAGAAAACATAGCTGGCCTCTAGATTTTTACAATCTAACATGATAAATAAAAGTAAATACAGATTTAGATTATAAGATAACAAAAAAAAAACAAAGCCAAATAAAAAAAAAATGGAAACAAAAAAAAAAAAAGATAGGAAAAATGGTGAATATAAGAATAAATCGTAGGGTTGCAAGTGAAAAAGACTTTCTGCTTTGTCAAGTTTCATACTCGCATTACTTTATCAAATTAGTTTTAATGAAATTGCCAACGAATTAACTTATTAGATGAAACAATGTGAGTACCAAAGAATTTTGTATATTAGACAATATAAAATAGATAATACAGAAACTAATATAATATAGAAAATAGATAATCAAAAATTCTCTATACGAAAATGAAAACATTATGAAAAAAATAGTAAATTCAGGCTGTTTTCTATCTGAATAACATTTATTATGGGACATTCATATAATTATTAATTATTCATAATACAAAAAGAAAACCATATTCATTAAAATTAGATAATGATCAATGAATTAATTGCCACTTCTATTTCCATGATATTTAGTTTCTTAGAAAACTCAACTAGTATCAAATATTAGACATTCATATCAGTTCTAAAAACACTAGTATTCAAAACATCGGAAAATGCAAAACAGATTACATTTAAAATTAAGTTAGCAATGTGAGGACAAGAAATTCAACAAAGAATGTTGCAGCTATGATGTTTTTTGGGCTTAGTGCCCTTGCTTGCTCCGACTAGGTTAGGAAGGATAGGTTATCTCACAGGTAAAAAACCTATTCTAGAAACAGTTGAAAGAATGAGATTCATCATGGTTTCTACCAATCTACCAATTTCAGTAAACGCAATTTCCAACTTTCTCAAGAATGTTTCTGCATATTCCCGACTATCGATATTTTAATCCAATTGCAATAATAAAAAAAAAATAATGAGAAAAAATGTAAAATATTGAATTACAATTGAAAAGAATATTTCAGGAGTCATAGTGAATGAATAAGTATAACAATATAATAGGAAAATGTAAAAAAAAACAATAGTAGGTATAGAGATTATGAGATATAGTGGTTAAGCTAATGAGTTGTTACATATATAAAATAAAATTAATAGTAGCAGGGAGTTAACTAAATAGTTAATAATAAATAGAATTAAGCAAAGTACAGCTATAAAGTAGTGATAAATATATTGATACATATGATAAATATTAGGAAATATATAGTGGGGTAATTACAAGTGTGTACAGTGGAAAGAGAAAGGAAATGGATAAAGGAGTGAGGAAAAGGAAATTTAGCAAAACAAATTGTGCACTAACATTTAAAATGGAGAAAGGAAAAGGATATATTAATGATTAAAGGATGAATATATAAAGTAAAACTAAAAAAAAAATATCTTTTTTAAAAAACTTACGTTCTGGTAATGGTAAACAAACCAAACTGAAGAAAGGCGGGAAAATATAAGGCAATTGTTAAGGGAGGACATAACATTGACTGCCTACCCTAACCAACTACATCTCCTATATATAATTCACAGTCAACTATACCTTATGAAGAAGAATAAAAAAAAAAATAAATAAATAAAAAATAAAACAAATCAATGCATATTTTTCTACTTTACATCTAGTTAAACAATTTATAAAATATTTAATTAAAAGTACATACATCCATTTGAAAATAAACTGTTAAAAGATAATCAATCACACCCTTTAATTAGAAAAAAAAAATTAATTCTTTCAACAAAAATATTTAAAACAATAGAAACAATAAATCCTTTAAACAATCAAGTGGAATCAAAACATAAATTACAGTGTTCATTTTTATTTTTAAAATAAATAAAAGTGATATAGAAAATATAACACTATAACTCAATCTATCCTACATATTAGAGAGATCTTTTTAATCCGTTTCAATGTTCTGATGAAGAATACAACAGGCTTTGAGGACTCATTAAACATTTCAATGCCCACTATAACTTTGCAATTTTGTACAAGGTTGAATTAGAAATATGTCATAAAAACTTTGTTTTCATATTGAAAATTTATGCACATAGTAAATTTTAGAATTAACGATGACTTTTTCCTGACTTTCGAAAATTTACTGTAAATTACCGACCTCACGAAATCCCTGACATATTCCCGAATTTCCTAAAATACCCGAGGGGTAGACACTCTGTTAATTTCATGGGTCTGCCACAAAATAAATTTTCTAAAATCAACTCTTACTATAGTTGCAGAGATTACGGATGGCTACTGAGTTTTGGAGAGGAGGAGAGCGACATTGCCGGATCTACGTTACCATAGCCGACCCATGACACTCCCAGCCCCTTTAGGCGTCAGACTATTTTCACAAATTCTAATATATGCACTAAGTTAAAACTTAATTACTTACAAAACTTATAAACCTAACCGAAATTCAAATTAATAATAACTTATCTAAACTCGGGGTCACCTGTGGTGTAGTGGTTAGCATAGCAACTTACTAAACCCAAGATCGAGGGTTCGCAGCCCGGCAGATGACCTTAGGATTTTTTAAAGGGAGTAAAAAATCCTTAGCTATGCCATCCTTCGGAAGGGACGTAAAATGGGGGTCCCGAGTCTGTGCGATGTCAGGTACTCTTTAAAGATCCCTATCCTAATTATACCTGGATAGGCAAAATTTAGGACTCCCACCGTGGCATCGTCCGATTAGCCATAGCAGCATAAAGTGACGTTAAACGAAATAAACAAACAAACTTATCTAAACTAATAATAGAAACCAAAATGGGAAAATGAGATCGCAGAGAACTAGTCTATAGCAAAGCTCAACACTGAATGAAGTACTCAATTGGAGAGCTGGCAATGCCCCAGCCCAGTCATTGGCTTAGGCCGGCCACGCCTTACCCCCACTAATCAGAGCCAGTGGTCTTCCGAAATCTTGGCAAGTAAAGATATCATTGAGTCCAATTCCTCTAAAAGGTTACAAGGATGCCTAAGTACCTGACACGTCAATACACTCGATCACAAATGGCCTTTTTGCATCTACGAATAAGGGGTGAAAAAGGATGAGACAAAAAGACCAATGGTAGGTTCTAAGGTATATGGAAAAAACTATGAGTGATCAGTTTTTCTTTTACTAATATTTATTTGAAATTATTTAATTTTAGACTCTTTCATTCCATAAATATTAATGGATGATTAGAAATAATAGATTTGTTTAAAACCAGAGCTGCAACAAGTTATACTACTCGTCTCTTCCTTCCAGGAACCTCGTTGAGTACCGACAAGCATTTGATAGAATGTCTTAAATTTTTACATTAACATAATATAATCTGCATAACAGATTTTTAATGTTTTCAATGTTTGCATGTTTATAGAACTGAAGATGGGTGTCACATATTTGAAACAAGTCTTCTAATAAATACAATAGAAGTGGAAAATAATTTATGAATTCCTAATTGTTTTGATCATTCTATCCTATCGGGCATACCTCAACTGAATATTCAATAGAATAAAAACAAGTGGTTTTTCAAATATCTGTATAAAATTATACTAATATAACAGCATATTATAAAAAATAAATTTAGAAAATTTTTTTGACCATTACAAAATAACAGAAAACATCTAAGATATTTAATATTTTTATTATCTTAACAATGTGTTTTGTCAATTTTTGAAAAAGTTCTGTAAGGAGAAGAGGGTTGAGAGTGCAGTTAATAAAAAGATGATAATAAGTTAATACATTTCCATTTTGGCTTGGAACAATAAATTAGTAATATACTAAATTAGTAATATACTTAGTATTTCTAGTGGCTGCATTATCAACAATCTTCTCCACTATTCTCATACGATCCAACTTTCTATGTCATTAGGAGTATATTTTAGTCATACCTGTTGTAAAATTTTCTGAGGAGAAGATGTCTGAATAAAACTCGATATATAAACATTGACAAACGTGGCCATCAGATACTGACAATCGAATCTGTCCATTATTCCACCATGCCCTGGGATGACATCACCAAAATCCTAAAAACACATAAAATATTAACGAATTTCACTAAAAGTTGCAGTTTATATTGGTTATTTACCATTACATCTGTTATTGGGTTTTGGCCACATGAATTCATGAAAATTTTGGGCAAATGTGAAGAAAAGATTATAAAGAATAGACTGCACTGTCAAAAAAATTAAAGATATATTTAAAACAAAGTTATTTATTCTATGCCTAAAATAATTGAAATGGTAATTGAAGAGCAAAGATTACATATTAAATACAAAAAAAAATTATTAATAAGCTCTATATATTGGTTATATGCAACAAATTTAATTGATTTCAAAAATATATTACTGTTCACATTAATTTGCACAAGACTATAGCCGTAAAATAGAAGTTCTTTCTCAATAACAATTCATTAATAAATTAGTAATAATTTATGCAATACTAAATTTTAATATCTTAAGAATAAATACTTGTTTCTTTATCAGGTAAATTAAAAAATTAAAAATTAAAACAGAGGAGTATTGATTATTTAAAGTCCAGAACTATTTATTTTATTTTATTTTTTTTATTAATGTAATTTTAATTAAATTGATAATCAAATAACTTATTAAAAATTATTTTTATTTAAGAATAAAATTAAAATGAAAAACAAAATGATTTTTTTTTTACAACATGCATAATAAGGGGGGCCCTAATTATTTCTCCGAAACTACAAAAAATGAACTTAGCTTCTATACCTACATATTTGCTTTCTGATAATTGTAAATCTAATTATATTTACAATTTACTTTTCTCTTTTTTCAAAGTTTAACAACTTGAACTGCCTACCTCACAATAAATATTATGTGTGTTCCTGATGGTTGATTCGGAATTAATTTCGATTCCTATTATTTAACACCTCATTTGGTTCTCTGATTTCCCTTCCCATTCATTTGGTTGGTAAGATAGCTCACCTTCAGTTTTAAATAGTTCTACTATGTGAGATATGGGCCAAAAAAAAAAAAAAAAAAAAAAAAAAAAAAAGATATGGGCCATTCTCATGGCAGTGATTTTTCACTGCCCTGCTGGACTGAAGATGGAACTAAAACTTCCAAATCAATATTTTTGGTGAATTTGAACGTACACCGATCCCTTAAAGTTGGTGCATACAGCCTAGTTTCGAAAAATATTTTTGTTATTTTTTTATAGCTACAAAAAGGCTTATAAGCTCATAACTTTCACTTGTCCCTTCCTATAAAGTGAGATTTCAAGGAAGTTATTTAAGTATTTTTTTTTTTTTAGAAAACTTATGTTTTTATTTTCTAGAGTATGAGACCATATATTGGAGAATAAATTAACATGCTTTTAAACATTTTTAAACTATAAAGAGAAACTGAAAATTTCATTTTCTTTTTGTACCTCGGTTTGGCCTCACGACTGTCACACTAAATAATTATTTCAATATTCTCTACAAGAATAAACTAGTGCTAATTATTGCTATATACAGAGTAATTCGTGAGGTTATCTTCATAAGTGATGTGTTTGGTAGACATTTTTTGGTGTATTTTCTAAGATTTTCACCAATCCAGGGTAAGTTTTCTTCCTTGCACTTTTTCTTACTCCCAACCGTCACGCGTTTTTGAAATGATTTGTATTTTTTTAAAGCTCCTGGACTCCATATTTGATTATTTTTAGATGTACACAACTGATAAGAAAAACCAGCTGTTTAGGTATGGCTCTGGTGATGCAACAAACATTAAATTACGGGATGTTCCTCACAACCGTCACACCTTTTTTTTTTTTTCAAATTGTTAGAGTTACATATTAATGTACCTACACTTTTATACGGGTGAAACATCACTGAATTGAGGTCCTTTTTGGAGGGGGGTTGGGGGGAGGAGAATCGGACTTAAAAACAATTCAACCGATTTTCGTCAAATTTTATATCGGAGTTACATACCTATATACCAATAAGGCTGAAACATCACTGATTTTTCTATTAAGGCAGCTCTATAAACAGTGGTAAATAGAAAAAAAAATTGGCCCCACCTAGGAATTCAATAAATAGAAGGTATATTATAATAGAAAACTCAAAAATAATAAAAATTTAAGCAACTTTAAAAATTCAATTTTTACAAAATTACAGCAGGTCAAAAAGAGAACGAGTGGCTTTTTCACTGAAAGACAAAATGGAAATTATCACATGAATAAAAAAAGGTGAATCGGGACAGATATTAGCTATCAAGTTCAGGGTTGGTAAATCAACAATAACGGGAATTGAAAATAATTCCAAATCAACCATCAGGTACGCACATATTTTTTTTGAGCGAAATTTTATCATCTGAATTTTTGATTATCCGAACCTATAATAATAAATAAACTGTATTTTAAACCTTAACAACTTAAACTGTAATATTTAAAAAAATTGTTACCTTTATTTTAAATGCTCTTTTAAAACCACTAGCAAAGAAACCTCCAAACGGACCAATCACAGAACTAAAGAGAGACATTGATAGCGAGTGTAGTAGAAATGGGTAAAATGTTATTGTACCACTGAAACCAAGCTAAAACAAAATACGTATAACTATGTATGTCATACATGAAAATACACTTTTAATGATCTATTGTTATTGTATGAATGCATGTAGAATGATATGTGAAAACAAATAAAAAATGTCTACAATAACTTACTGTAGTAACGACACTAGCTAAACTCTGAGGTAAGGTATATTGCTGTGGCCTAAATAACGGAGATGGATCACATTCCATTGTCATTCTTCCAGCGTCTTCTGTGTATTCAATCGGGCAAACAAAATACTGGTACTGACACAGGATATACGAAGCCTAAGGAATGGTTTATCATTAGTAAAATTAAATTATTAATTAGAAATTAAAAACAAAAAAAATTATGTTTCATTCTCTTATTACATTCAACAAAATTAGTTAATACTTACAATAAGGCCGAAAATCACAGTTGCAAAACCCCCACCAATGAAACCTTCCCAGGTTTTCTTAGGAGACAACTTGATGAGTGGTGTTCGACCAAAGAAAAATCCAAATAGATAGGCCCATACATCATTACATACAATCATAGAAACAGGGATGATAAACCTAAAATGTTAGTTATAAAATAGAAAAATGTACTACTTATAGATTAAAAAAACAAAACAATAAAACAGTTTTCATACCATATCAACCCTGTGAAAATGTTCTGAATAATTAGATAGCTTTGAGTAACAACGATCAAGAGAGCAACATGGGTCCATGCAAATAGAGAAAATTGTTTCATATAATACTTCTTGACTAGCGATAAGACAAACCACACGAACCCGGATACGTAAAGACAAAACGATATAAACCTATGGTAGGTAACTAAAAATTTAAGATACTCCTGAAAAATAAATAATGAATGTTCAGAACAAAATTTTAAAAAATCCAGAAAATGTATAAATTACATAATAGCTTTATTATACTCACAGTTCTATTAATGACGACACCGAAATAATCGACCAAACTCTCCCCATAAAAGAAATAATTGGACGTCAAAAGGAAATACCATGAGAGAGACCTGAACCATGGAAGACCGTGAATACGGTAGACAGCATAACCGATATTAATGATTTCTTCAAAACATTTTACTTGCACCAACAAAGTCTAAAAACAATTATTAATTAATAGAATCATACAACAGTATATATTAGAGTTGTTTAATTTAAACCAGTTTGTAATATTGACCATTTTTTAGGATGATTTAAAACAGGTTGATTTAAATCATTCAAAAAAATGATAATTTAAATAAACTTGTTGGAAAGATAGGTAATAAAGTTGTTTGCAGTTATTTGTAAACAGTTAACAGATTTAGTCACTCATTTTCTAAAAATTATTTCCTAACTTCTCAGTATTCCTGACTTCTATCTTGTCATATCCCTTTATCACATCACAGCTGAAAACTACGCAAAAGAAAGATACTCTGTAAAGTTAGTACTCGAAAAGGCCTCAAAATTAGTGTCTATATTTAAAAGTTTTAATTAATATTAATTTATTTTATCTTCTAATACAATTCAGAATAGTAACTATTTGCCTATCATCATTAAAATAAAAAACAATATATACAATAAATGTTATTATTGATCTAATTTTAAATTTTCATCAGATACAATATAATTTATTCACATTTAAGATTTAATACTAAGGTTAACTCCTTAACATAAAAATTAGCAATAAGAAAGATAAATAAGTAAAGTGTAAAGCAGTGTTATATAAAATTAATAATTAATTACAGCAAGATTAAAATTGTAGAACATTAAATTTTTAGTGTTATTAAATCATCAAATTTTCAATTTTTTGTTTGTTTACTAAACTTTTATCAAAATTAAAATTCCATTTGCAAATTAAATTTTAATATTTTTAATTTTGGTTTGAAAACAATTTTTCAGTTAATATCTAAGATTAAAAAAAAAAAAAAAAAAAAAAAAAAAAAAAAAAAAAAAAAAAAAAAAAAAAAAAAAATAGATGAGGCTAAATTAATTTGTTAATTTTAGCCAATTCAAAGACATTTACATATTCTGAAATTAAAACATAATATCTAAAATAAATAAAATTACAAATGAAGGGTCAAGGGAAAGAATGATCATATTACAGGTTTGCCAACTTGAGATCATTGGGCGAACAAATAGCTTATAACTGAAATAATGGGTATATGTATGATAATTGGGCCAGAAAGAATGTAGTTCTGAAGCTATTGAGGGTTAATTATACAGGATGTCAGCTGAGAAAGATCACAGACTTATCATCATATCTGAAGTTATGAGTTTTTGAGCAATGATATTCCTTTCTATGACCCTTCATTTGCCATTCTCTTGATATAAAATTAAATACAGTTTTGATAGTGGGACATGTTGTCCCCTAAGAATGACAGAATTGCATAGACTAGCTGTAAATAATTATATTTTAGAAAATTCATAAAATAGACTTACAGTGATCATAAGAGCAAGAGGTCCCAAATAGATAATAAATCCGAACAAACCGATCATAAAAAGGGTGAAAATAGTCCTTATAACCCAATTCCTCCATCTAAATGAAAAAAAAAAAAAGTTCATAGTATAAAAAAATAAATTAATAAATGTTTAAAATCAGCAACTGTAGCTGAACTTTGTTTCTAATTCAATAAAATAATTAATAAACAATTTAAAAATGTTTTGTGATTTCTTAAATATAAGTATAAATTAGATAATTGAGGGAGCATAGTTGATGGATGTTGGTGATTAAGAAGGCAGGGAGGAGAAACAAAGGATTTATAGAGGAAGAAGCTTGACAAGATGAATAGAACATGGCTGGGATGGTCATAGATCCAGAACTTAGCCATAGCCCAAGTAAAAGTTAATAATTATAATTACAATAAGTATTGGAACCAAAAGGCTTCAATAGTCATATTACTTAATGAGAATGAATAGAAGAAACAGATGACCAAAAAAACTGTTCCTCTGCGAAAGGCATGGCTGCAAGAGGGTAGATATGGAGAAATTTTTTTAAATAATTGAAAGTTGAATAAATAAATAAATAAAATTAAAATAATAATAAATATGAAGAAAACATTATTATACCTCGACGGTAGGCCGCTCAATACGTCTGTTAGTACTTCTGGTGTTTTGTCGGTTCCTTGAGGAATAGTCTGAGCAACATCTACTTTATCATCTTCAGAATCAAGTTCATCCCGCTGAAATAATAAAAATTATGGTTCAGATAATTAAAAGACTAATAAAGAAAAAACAATAAGCTGTAATCAACACACAAATTTAATTTTACTAGAATTATACAAAAAATTTTTGCAAAGGGAAAATAGTGAAAAATAGTACCAGGAGAGGTCACCACTGAAAGAGCTCACTGCTATTTTGTATATTTCTGAAGTTTAATAAATGATATATGGTCAAAAATTCTTTTGATATCTTTAGTAAAAGATTTTTTTTTTTACAAGGATAAGGCAGCATTGCCACAAAAATTAGAATAACTGAAATGATATGAAGTAGAACAATAAGATATAAAGATGAATAGATATTGTTAATAATCACCCATCATTTGTTAAAATCTTATTTTTATCTAATTTTCTACCTCCTACTAAGTATATTTAATTTTCATACCTTATTGTATTTATTTTTTATCTCTTAAAATTCACTTAAACAGTTTTAATTTTTTTAAATATATGGATTTAAGAATGATTTAAAGCTTATTGTAAATCAAAACTTCGGCACAATAAATTAATATAATTTAATTGAGATATATATGGCTGCACACTTCAAACATCAACTTCCTTATAAAATAAAGTAATGTTATTGATTTATTGAATTCACGATATAACTATATATATTGAGAATTTTTATTTTGGTACTTTGGCTTTTCTTAAATTGGGTGATTATTTATGTTCTTCATCTCATTATCAAAGAATATTATAGAATTTAAAAGGGCAAAGAAAAAAAAACCATTAATCAATATTGTAAGTTTTTTATATATTTGAAAGAGGTAGCCTGATATGACAAATATGATTGATCAGTATCTTGTGTGACAATGCAATACTTGATAAATAAGGTGAAAAAAAAAATAAGAAGAAAAAAAGAGAAATTATTTTTTAAGTAAAAATATTGTAAAAGGAGAATGAAATAAATTTAAGATTTAAGAATCACAAAACAAAATAGGCTCGAAAGATACATAGTAAATAGGTCTTGAAATCGTTTATATTTCACTTAGGATTGGCTATACTGTCATACAACCATTGGCTACACTGCTAGATAGCTTTTTGATGTTTTAATTTATTATCAAGTTAATACACAGAAAAAAGGCACTGCTGGAGTCGATTAGTATGGCATGTGTTTTAAAAATAATATCTTCTATGATAAACTAATATATCACAGTAGGAAGAATTGAAATTAGGAATTAAAAGAGATGCAGTGAACTACATTAGATTCTTGAAGAAATGTAATAGGATCCATGTGTTAACTAAAAGGGTTTTTAGTTAGATACTATTTCAAATTGCTTTCAAAAATTTATTTTATTTTTAAGAACTATGGTTTAATATTACAGTATCAGCAAAAGATGCTTGAGGGTGGAGTTGATAGAAAAACAGTAATACATAATTAATTTACTGTACTAATGCTTCATCTCAGGTTGTAAGTCTTCATGTAGGCATCCAATTTAGACTTATCATTGGAGAGCCCTGATTAAGGCTAATAAAATTAATCAAAACATCTGATCAATTTATTAATAACATAATTTTATTTTATTGACTGAACCACTGATCACCCTCAACACAATTTCATTGAGTCGACCAACCTACACGATTATTTCATCATCTACTTATGTCAACATCAGTATTATTTAACTATGTGATAAATTAATTAAATTATCAATTACTATTATTTTTTAATATCAATCTAAATTATTTATAACATGTTTGTAAGATGATAGCTAATTACATAATTAAGGCTTCAATTATAATCAAATTATAATAACTAAGAAAATGTTCAAAAACTTTTTTTAATTTAAGTTAAAATATTTTAGTGATGCATTAACTTAATAGTATTACTCTTCAGATATGTAAATAAATACAAGTTACAGGATAAACAGGCAGAACTAATTATATGGCCATCTACAATGTATGATTAAGCTATTCAAGGTTCAATAACAACCTTCAACTGATTGAAATTTAACACTTACAGAAGAATAAATAGAATGTGACTTAGCAAATGCAAGAACAAACCATTGTTTAATTTATTTTTTTATCAGATTATGGGCATGAAAGGTTCTTGTTGTTCTGTAATTTATAACTGAATAACTCTTTGTTAGCATGATTATAATGATTTGATATAAGCAACTCGATCAAAATCATTAGTAACAAAGAATGCCTTAGTAACTGAGTTGTAACATGAATTCAGATTGTTACAGACATTAATCGAGCAACTAAAAACAAAATTAACTTTTAGCTACACCAACATATAGACGAACAATTGTGAACTTATAGACAAAACTTCAAAATTTAACAAAATAATTAGATATACCTTCAAACACTCAATTCATAAAATAAAAAATATTGAAATGTTTTACAAGGAATAATATAAATCAAGCAATTTGTGTTGCTTCTTGATGAGATTTATACCAATAAGGAGTAAAACTCAATTTTATTTTTAAATAATTTTTTTTCTTTTAACAGTGGATAAATAGGGATAAAGATAACAGTTATAGATATGGCTAATCAAATCAGGCACAAGGAAATTAAAGAATTAGTGTAATGTATTTCAAGTCGATTTGAAGATATAAATGCCAGGTAATGTTATCAACTATGTTATCACTGATATCAGATGTTAAAAATCAGTATAAAACCGGTAACCATAAGATTTATTATTCATAAGACATTATTTCCGTTGGTACCACTATGTTTAACAATGTCCACAAAGATAATTATCCAAAACATGATTGCTTACATGGTCACTTTCTGAATCAGGCCTTGATTCTGGTTCTTTCTTATCAGGAATCCTCCTTCTCAAGTCTTCCATGGTAGTTTAGATTAGATTAAAAATCCAAGATCCTTTAAATAAATTAAAGGCTTAGCACTCTTTCACTAAACGGATTACATGTTACAGCCAAATCTACAAATTCAATTCTAAATACGAACACAACAGAAAATGCTCGTCACGATCAATGTTGTTTAGTACCAACCCCTAATATGATGTTTATCAGTTTTTAAAAAAATCATTACAGTTAAGAAGTTTAAAATTAAATTAAAAAATATCTGTGATAGCAGTAATTAGAGATTAAATCTTCAATAACCGTTTAATTTAAAGAAGATATCAGAGATAAGTAGTAAGTAATCGATTGATAAGGTTGGTGTATTAGATCACCTGATCAGTGGGGAATGTTTTGAAAGCATAAGTAAACAAGTCACGCATTTATTTACTGATATAGAGAACAAAAAAAGTCAAGACATCCTTTTTCATTTGTTTTAATATTAATCAATGGATAACGGCTGTTTTTATATTTAACATTCATCATTACCCCTTTTCATGTGAATTCTTCAAGTTTTCCAAATTTAAGTAAAATAAGCTCAGTACCTTTACAATTACCACTGTATATTTAAAAAAAAAAAATGTTCTCAGGAATCTTAAGATATCAATGTTTTTTTTATAAAGAAAAATCATTCAAGGGTTCTATTGTCAAGAATATGTTGTATAGTTATCTTTAACAAAGGCTCATTCTTGATTTTAAAGTGAATTCACAAAGCTAATTATGTAATTTGAAACCAGTGATTTAAAAGGTTTCATTGTTGTATAGTTAAAATTATATAATAGAACGAAACGATTGTGGATTTATTTTCCAATCATTTTGTAGCTGATCAAGGAATGAAGTGCCTATTATTAACAACAGCTATATAAACTGTTATCATTAAGAATATACAAGTTTCCTGATTCAAAACAAGAAAGTAACCTCCAAATGTTTACAATTTATCTAAGTTGATCTTCTCTAACAGCTGAGAAATGTACACATGATCGCATCAGCTGTGTTTAGTTTTCGTAGGGGGTCATTTTCTATTTTCAATGGTGCAGTACAATGCATCAACTTATTTATTGTTTAAGAATGCTTTAATTTTATTAAGTAACAGAAACGATCTTTTATTGTTTCACGACACTTAACTCATACCTTTTTATCAACTGTTAAATATGCCAATTTCTTACATTTTTCACACTAAATATAGAACTGTGAACGATTCCCCTAATTTCACAGAAATAGTAAAACCGGAAAGCTTTCATAAGTTTTATTGAGAAATGGAAAGACAATTGTAATGATTAGTTATTTAGTTAACTATGCCATTGCAACAAATAAATGTGACACCTATTGAAAATACATTAAAAGATACTGAGGGTTCATACAAAGAAGCACAGGTAAGAAAGGTTCTACAGCTATGAATTTGTTTACTTAAAACAAAGTAAAGTAACCTCAGCTGTTATTATTGTAGATGTATATTCGATCAAGTAAAAGTCAAGAAGTATATGGCAGAAGTGAATCACAGTCGTCGAGCCAAACTTCAACCAGTGTGGAAATATGCAGAATATGCCATTGTGAAGGTGATACAGAAGGTGGTCTTATTGCACCTTGTTATTGTTCCGGATCACTTCGCTATGTTCATCAAAACTGTCTTCAGCAGTGGATCAAATCATCTAACATTCGGTGTTGTGAATTGTGTAAATTCCAGTTTATCATGCACACCAAAACCAAACCCTTCATGGAAGTAAGCCTAACTTTTTAATTAATTATACAAATTTTCTTTTAAAATTTTGTGTTCAGAATTACTTTGTAATTCTTGAATTTAAGGGAAAATAGACTTTGTTTCCTTTATAATAAATGCTCTTTAAGCAACTATATAAACTATAGATAATAAGTAGAAATTTAAAATAAGGAACCATGTCGCCTTTAAGGTACATAACAAACAATTGGTACTATCGTATTATACATAGATGATGTTTTTAACATCCAATATTGTCTGTTTTATGATTAAAAAATTATTTTTTAATAATTCATATTAAGAACTTTTATCATATTAAATTTTACTATGGTATAATCTTGTAGTTAAGATGATTAAATAAGTCCCATATCAATACTTGTTTATTGTTTCAAAATCACTAATTGTTCTTTTAATTATATTGTGTTAAGCAGAGATTTTTCACTGAATGTCATTTATATTTGATAACTTTCTTCCCTTCACTGCATGTTTTATAATGTTGCATTATTTATTTTGATCAAATCTATACTTTAGATTTATGCTAATTTTTTCTTTCCTTTTTTTGTATGCTTTATTATAAAAATTTTGTCGTAAATTTGGTTCGAATCTGTCCTCAATATTCACTATATTTTTTCGACCAGGGGTAGTTCTAATTAGTAATGTCAATGAGTTTTTATCGATAATATTGTAGTTTTTACAGCTACATTATCTTTTTTCTTTCAATGTTTAATTTTATAAAGAAATGCCTCACTTATTTTTAGTTCTGATAGTAAGCTCCAATTCCCATTATCGGCAAGCTTATCTACCTGCTTTAGTAGGTTTATAGGTCTTGATAATTTTTTTTATTTTTTATTGAGCCGTTAGAAAAATTTCTTATCATTTTCTTTAACTGTGAAATGAATAAATAAATTACCAGGATATTATTGTTTTCAGTTATCATTTTATTAATTGATTTTTGGTTTTATGTTTTTTATTTATAATGATAGTTTTATACTAATAAATATTTGTTCTTATTAGAAATTTTTAGCTCTTTTTTTTTTGTCGAAATGGTATATTATAAATTATTAATATTACTAATTACATTAATTCATTATTAAATACATTTATAAATTATTATTTATTATATTAATAATTAAGATTTTTTTTTTTTTTTTTTTTTTTTTTTTTTTTTTTTTTTTTGCGGTCCAGCCTTCTAAGGACTACGCAAATATTAATTAGGAAGGTTTGTTGACAATCTTCATTCTCCTTTGCTGCCAGTACGCTCTCATTTGGGAAGAAAATCGTTCTTTTCTTTCTTGGGTCCATTTGGTCCCCGTTCTTCCTTTAGGTTTTGGCATTCAAAGACCTCTATTTTCTGTATGTGTTTTTTAAACTTTTCTCTGTCTTCGCACAGTTCTTCTGTAATTTTGTACCTATCCAGGAACTGTTTCATTGTTTTACCAAACACATGGTTGCTATTTTTCATGCTCAGGGCTTTAGTATAAATCTGTTTCACCCATCTTTGGTTATTCATCCTGATTATAATTAAGAATATTATTTATTCTTAAAAGAAAAATAATGAGTAATAATTTTTAAAGGCTGTGATGAAGTAACCATATTGAAATAATGAAAATGTTTTTACTAGCTGTATCAAAAGTATTTAATTAATAACAAATTTATACTTTAAAGTGGTCTATGATTGACTGAAGTGTTAGTAATTAAAATTTTTTTTTTTTTTTTTTTTTTTTTTTTAATCTGAAGAACATTAAGAAAATCTTTTTCTTTTTTTTTCAACAAGAATAAAAAATAAAAAAAAATTAACAATATTACCTTATGCAAGTTTTATTATTACTATCCACTGCAAAACTAATTGAATTTAATAGTTCTTGCATCAATGGTCACACTTAACTGACTTGATTTACTGATAAATGAAACTGAGCTCGACTCCTTTGGCTGTATTGACTATTTTGACTAGAGTAAACTGAAGTGTGGCACTTAGCAAATCAGAATTGGTCAAAATATTTACCTTCTAATTATAATTAATGCATATTTGTTTGATAGCAGCTGATTCTTGTTTGTATAACAACTGTTCTACTTCTTGTGAAGATTTAATTTTTTTTTTTAATAGCAGAATGAGGTTACTTTTCACTTATTTGTACTTACAATTATCTGAAATAAAACCTAAATTATTTAATTATTATTTTGTTTGAATGAAACAGAATAAACTTGCCATTATTTACCGTTTAATTATTATATCAAATCTTAATATTTATTTATACTGCTATTCTTAGTTCCATGTTTAATTTTCTTATTCAACAACAAAGATTATTTTTGTAAATTATTGTTTTTTAACTTTATAAAAAAAAAAAAATTATATTATTCTTTTTTTTTTTTATTTATTCACAGAATTTAACTCACTTTTATCCATTATTAGTAGTTTGTAATTGTTAAAATAGCAATTAGGAACAAATTTCCATATTTTAACATGTACTAGAGGTTCGCTTTTCTGGTGAGAATTAAAAAATAAAAAAATTTAACTTTTAATATTCTTAGTATTCATAAATAAGTCTAAATTTCAAAATTGTACAGCAAAATGACAGTCTTTAAAAAAAAAAAAAAAAAAAACTCAATTTCTCCCTTTGAGGGAAAAACACTAGATCATGGATATGTCTATCTATAATTAACTGCTAATTTAGATTTTAGAATTAAAAGAATCAAATTACTTAATAATTAAATAAAATTAACAATCAATGATTTTTCAAAATAAACAAAGTTGAGAGAAAGTAACGGTTTCAAACATGGCTTTTTTATTCAAACCAATACTAAAAAAATCTCCTAAGGCAATGTATGATTGAATGGTGCTGTTATCTGCTTCATTAAATTTATTAGTGCTCCAGCTTCCGCACTTCCTAATCCAATTAACGTTTGACATTCTGAAGCGATCCTTCAGTATTGATAAGGATTGTTTTAAATGCTGTACCATGCATGATGCTTGATCTAGGACATGTATAACTTCTCTAATGTAAGATTAAAAAAATATTGTATAAAATTTCATCATTAAGCATCACAAAACTATCGCTAGCGTTAGCAGTTCCCAGGAATCAACTTTGAGACATTGATTCTCAGTACCGATTCCTTTCCCAAGAATCGGTGGAATCGAGAATCGACACATCCCTAATAGATACTAATAATGTGTATTTATGATTTAAAAAATCTCTAAAATATTAATCATTTGCTTTTAACAAATTTTTTTTCTAAAAAAAAAAAAAAAACCCAGACACCTTGAAGGAATTTTCAATCATAATAGAAATGCAATTTTTTTTTTTTTTTTTATTCAAAGAAGTGTTTATGAATGATATTCATTAAAAAAAAATTTATGCTTGATAATGATTAGCTTTTTTATTTTATCATTTTCGTACCGCTATATAAGAATCACCTGGATGCATGTTTGTTTCTGCATTTTATTTTAAATTAAATTCTGTCTTATTATACTTAAATTTGTTTTATTTTCAGTGGGAGCCATTGGAGATGACTGGATTCGAAAGAAGGAAGCTGTTGTGTGCCGTTATCTTTCATGCCATTGCTATAACCTGTGTAGTATGGTCATTATATGTACTTATTAACAGGACTGCCGAAGAGATTCATGAAGGTGTTTTAGAATGGCCATTTTGGACAAAACTGATTGTTGTTGCTATCGGATTTACTGGAGGAGTTGTTTTTATGTATATCCAGTGCAAAGCATACATGCAGATTTGCCAAAGATGGAAAGCTTTTAATAGGTAAATTCCATTACGTCATACGTAATGATTTTGTATTTTTAATATAGTCGACTCTTGGTAATTTGAAGTTCCTCCATTTCTGTGGTTGGTTTGAACATTTATGCATAATCTTCTATTTATATCATCTAATTTAAATGAAATTTAAGAAATTCTATTCTTCTGGACTCATGATGGAGATATCTATGCAACTATGGTTGGTGAACATAAGAAGGTTTCATTTATGTTAAATAAAGATATCATTGTCCAATGTTCCGCAACCAATGCCAAACTGTTAGTTTGTCGTGATGAGAATGAAGAAGAACAACCCCTAGCTTCAGTCACTTTTTCAACACATTTATCTCTATTTAGCCTAGCTCCTACTCTCTCAGATTGGAAACATATGGTAATTTTCAGTTTATCTTATTACCTTGATGAACTCATTTGATAGTGCAATAAAGATCTTTTTACTGAATTATATTCGATCTCTCATTAGTTTGAACTCTCAGTGATAATAAATTTTCCTGATATCCCTCAAGTTTCAGATTATTAAGAGTCATTGTATTGCATTAGTGTTTGAAAATGTTTTTATTTATTCTGCTTAAAATAATTTATATAGTAACTGATCAAATTGTTAAATTGGGATTGTTAAAAAGTAATAATAATAAAACCACCAATAATAACAAATTCTTCTTTAAACATTTGAGAGAGTCTGGACATAAAGTTCAAAAAGAATTTTGCACAATTAAAAAGGGTGTACCAATGAAAAATCCTCAAGGTTACTGGTGTTGCAATGTTTTCATATTACATCTCTCACTAACTAGTTAAAAAAAAAAAGTTAATCTTTAAAAATCCTTTTAGGCATTTATAACAACTTATCACTACATGTATGTGGATTGATTCATGCAATTATTTTTTTTTTCTTTTTACTTATTACAGGGTAATCTATGTTCAGAACGCTCCTGAGAAACAACCATTGACTTTGCAAGTACCCGCAGCGACTGAGGGCAGTTCTAGTGGTTGCCAGCTGCCCAAGTCACGTCAGTCTACAGAAAACAATGGAAATTTCAAAGACGAGACTAGTATCGATTTGAAAGGAGTTCGTAATTTGCACATATTTTTTAATGACGAGAGTAGAGTGTGTGTTCAAAACGAGGATCGGGAGAGTGAAGAGAGTGAAGGAGGTCAGGATACCTCTTGGAGGATTAAGATAGGGAAAGCTGAGTCTGTACCTTCACAGAGGTACCAATACTACTATTTACAGATCATCCTTTTGATTTTTTTTTTTTTTTTTTTATTTTTTTTTTTTAATTATTTTGTTTTTTTGTTACAAAGAGCTACAACTTATTTATGCATGGTGTGGCTGTAAACAGAATGGCTAAGTGTATGAGACAACAGCCCTCAAGCAAACTTGAATGTATGAAGAGAGATGTTAAACCTTTCTGCTCTTCGATCTGCAGTTAGCTCAGAGAATTCTTTTCACTCAAGTCCGTCTTGACATTGAAAAATGATCCATTTCCTTCTAATTATCAGAGACGTACCTCTAGGCTGTGAACATCACAACACCTCACTGTAAATCACATTTTTGAACAATGCTCCTTTTACCGGAGATGGATGAAGAAATATGGATACCACTTAATCTTCAAATGTTCTTGGGTAAAGATCTATATATATAGATCTAGATATATAGATACACCATAGCAACATAGCCTCCTTTGTGCTGCTAAGTGTGGAGGTGCGGTATTATTTCCTGTATTTGTCTTCCCATCTCCGCCACACTACTTCCTCTTGCTGAAGCCAGCCTTGTGGTATAATTGAGATACGTGAGTCTTGGTCTGCCTCTAGGTCTTCTTCCTTCCAGTCTCGTATCTAAAATCCGCTTGGCCTAATGTATGGTTACCTCCATACCATGTCAATTGCCCTTCCTCTATCACCTCTTGAACAGCTCTGACACCCAGCTCTTCCCTTATCTCATCATTCTTTATTTGATTTCACCTGGTTAACCTCAGTATTTGGCAAAGGAACCTTATTTCAGAAGCAGTTATTCTGCAAGTGTCGCAGTCAAGGAGTGTCCAGCTTTCAGATCTGTAAAGGAGCACTGGGAGGAAAACTCTTAAAAAAGCCTTATTTTTCCAAGGCTTATGCAATAAGTTCCATAAGTTTCTGGCCTGTCCTGCTTCCCCTCCTTCAAACGTGCCAGGACCTGCACGCCTATGCAGGTCCATTCCTGCTCACTCCATTCCCATCGCCCTCACTTCCTCAGTCCTGTCAGTCAGTGTCCAGCCTTGAAGGAAGCTCCCCATTTTTACAATGTTCAAACTCGAGTACCGTGTGGTTATTAAATTATTTTGTAAAGAGGGTCTTACTCCTGCGCAAATTAAAGAGCGTTTGGATTGTGTATATGAGCAGTCCTCCCCCTCGTATTTCACTGTAAAAGAATGGGCAAAATTATTGAATTTAGGGAGAGAACGTCTAGAAGATGACCCATGTCCCGGTTGCCCATTGGAAACTGTCACTTCTGAAACAATCCAACTTCTGGAATCTGAATTGCTGTCTGACTGCTGCAACTGAAAACCAAGGAAATAGCAGCGAGGTTGGGGCTTTCAAAGACATGTGTATTGAGGATCAAGTTCACTGCTGCAATGAATTTGTACGCGTTTTTTTCAAGCAGCAGTGGAAGAACATTTTTTTAACAAAGAAGAAAATTATTTTTTTCATGGTATATTTTTTGCCAAAGCGTTGTATTTAGTGTGTTAAATTTAGAGGAGAATATATTGAAAAATAGTAAGACCAGTTTTTTTTTTCACCTTTCCTTCTATCCCAGGCCAGAAACTTTTGGACCTTACTACGTAATTCCCTCTTCCCTATCAATCGGGTTGAATATTATGTTGGCTTTCTTAACTCTATTCATTGCCTCCCTGTCTATTCTACCATCCTTAAATATGATAGTGCCCAGATAGCAGTAGGAGTCAGCGTGCTCTAGGATTTCACCATTACATGCACCAGTGCCCTTTTGTTGAATTGCTGTGATTCGTGCAAACGGGAGATTCGCAAGGACTTATGACATTATAGTTACTCAATACTGAAGTAGTAAGAGACAGATACAGTTAAAGTTGTTTCTGGTTGTCTACTGCAAGAGTTAGAATGAATAGCTGCTGATATTTGACAGCGAGCATGTGAGTAAAGATAGGTCTAAAATAATGAAAGGAATAAATAGTCTTTTGAACTTCCCTCCCTGCCACGTTAAAGACCTTAGGTCACTACATAGTTGGTATTTTGGACACATGCCAGGCCTCTGTTGAAACGAGAGCACAAAACTGCATATTATGTTCTTTGTGGTCATGATTTGTTGGTGAGATAGTTCTACATTTTATTATCTAACAAGTTCTTACATTTTGGTAAGAACTTAAAGAAAATCCTAGTTGCTGTGAGAACCCAACAGAAATTTTGCAGCTAAATGAGTTCCTGGAAGTAGGATAATTAGGCAGGCTTGCAAGACTTGATAGATGATAGAAGTGGCCGAGGAAGACCAAGTTGGTTGGATAATGTCTGGGAGGTTTTTCAGAGACGAGATATAGAGTGGAATAAGGGGAGTGAATAAACTGAAATGAACCACTTGGAAGCAGTTCTTTTGGAGGGAACTCCACTGAACTGTGGTAGATGATGAAACAGTTACAAGTGGGAAGGAAATTAACCACCTAATTTTTCATATTCCCAAAGACAAATCAGAAATGTAAGGAACCAGATTTAGGTGTGGATTTAAAAAGTAAATAAAATAATAAAACTGAAAAATAAGCTTTTTAAAAAAAAAAAAAATGTACTTCTGTTTTAAAAATTTCTGATCAGTCACAGATTAGCAGCACTTGAGGTAATAACAGAAACGGTTATGATTCATTTGGAACAGAATATTGTAGATTCATGGAGGGGAGTATTTCCAAGTTGGTTATGTTATAATTGTAAATACTTTTTTTTTTTTTGGCAGCCACACCATGTAACTAAATTCATAAATTTTTTATTATTCCCCAACCTCATATTATTTTCTTGGAATGAGTAGTGTGAATGAGTGTTTTATTATAATAAATAGGATCAGGTATTATATATATTTTTATTTTATTATACATCAGTGTTGAAGCTTAATAATGTTTATTACTTTCATTATATGATAAAAGTTTACTGTTGTTATATTTAAAAGAATTCTCTTTTCTTTTTTTTTTCTTACATATAGTTTTATTTAAAGGCTGTTTTTTGTTTAAAATATTATTTTGTCATAGAAATTTTAGCTTAAAAATTAGAATTTATTACAATCGAACTTAAAATATCTTTTTAGTTGATAATGAAATTGTTTTATCCAAGTATATACTATACTTCCATTCAGATGATTGTTTGAAAAAAAAAAGAAGAAGGCACACTAAGTATGTAGTTGTTTGAAAATCAGGTCTTAACTTACAGACTCTTGAAATTTCGCATTTGTACCCAGGACTCTTGAGGATTTTTCTGAAAGATTTTATGGTGTGAAGTGCGATATGCATAGGCTCGTCAAGGTAATAGAGAAGTGGATAGGTTAAATATGCGACTGATTAGTCCAGAAAAATACAACACTCACTTACATTATTAAATCTTGTGAATGTTTTTTGTTCGATTTGAACTGTTCATCATATGCCATCTTACAGAAGTTGGGACAATAACAGATCGCTAAGACCTCATATTAAAATATATCATCGGTGAGATTCTGCTACATGCATTTCATTACATTCTATTACATTAAATGAAATTTACCTTTGATGCACATGTAATTTTTTTTATGGGCTAAAATCACAAAAGTGTTCAGTCAAAACCTGATCCAAAGCTGAATTTGGATATTCAGGTTTTACATTGGACTTCGAATTTAATTTTAAAACAAAACCTGCAAATAAACTTAAATAAAAAAAATGCACATAATGGAATTGGCAATCTCACCAACAATATTTCCCTAACTTTAAGAAGGTTCTTGTCTCAAAACATATGCAAGCCATTATTAATTCTATTATCTGTGAAAACAAGAAATATTCAGTCACTGAACTTAGTCGTTGATATGCATGATGGTATAGAAGATCAATACAATTAGGATTGATGAATTATATACCGTTTAGACTAGTTTTGAATGCTAAACATTCATCGTAAGTTCTAAAAACGTACAAAAAATTCAAGTTTATTTTATTTTATTATTATTTTTTTAAATTAGAAAAACTTACTCTTTTATGAAGAAATAATATTTTTAATTTCCATTTGTGTGTTTCAGGTGTAATGAAATCGAAAGTAAAGCCCAGGGTGATACTGGTGAATCTGAAGATTGCTGTGTCCCTTCCAGCTCTAAGTGTGCTGATGCCAGTGGTGGTAATACCTTGAAACCCAATAACGACTCTGTACTAAAACTACAGATTAAAAAGGCAGAGATTGTGATAAAGTTTGGCGAGGCTGGTAACGGCAACAGTGAAGACAATAGAACCTGCTCTGGAGATAGGCAAGACAGGCATCAAGACACGTCAGTCAACATCAAGATTGATGACAAAGAAAGGGAGCCTATAGTCATAGACGTCGTTAAAAAAAAACAGCCCGCCATCGCTGACGCTACGAAGGACCCCGTTCAGATCCGTTTCGACTTTGGTAACGAGGAGGAGAAGTGTAGTACAGATGCAGACCAATCGGACTGTAAGCTGCTTCAGGTCTACACAGCTGAATCCGAGTCCGATTCAGGCTCGCATTCCCCCCTTTTGTCTAATAAACACAACAGCTCATATACAGATAATATTTAAAATATTTAAGACTGATTAATAAGTTTCACTAATTATTTATGTTTATAATGCTGAGGGTTAATATTAGAGGACATTTGGTAAAAAAATAAATTGTTAATTTTTTAATAATCGATTCTAGGCTCGTATATATTTAACTGCACTTAATAATTTTCTTGCTCTACTGGTTGTGTAATACTTACCAAATGTCATTGAATATTGCTTTTTTATTGTATCGGCAGTACTTGACTTATGTATTTTTTTCTTAGTTGCTAGGAAATGTCAGTTGCTTATATTTCTGTACTTAACCAATGGTTTATATGTGATTATTTTTGGATCTGTTTTTAAAAAATATGAATTATAATTTCGAAAAAAAAAAAAATTATTAACCTATTTATAAGGATTGCTTTTTTTGTTAAAACATATTTTTTTCTTTGGAATGTTTTTCTTTCCTTTTTTTTTTTTTCTAAATTATTAATGATTGAATATTAGCAGCGTCACTGCCTTTATGAAATATTCGGTTGAGGTATATGAATTTCTTTAAAAGTTTGATAATTAGTCATTAGTTTGGTGCTATTTCAAAACAATGTTTTTGATGGAAATGGAACGTATACTTCCAAAAATATATTTCAGTCAAGTTTTTACGTAGTATGTTTTATATCTTACATCTATCATAAATGATTTTTATAGGTGATAGGTTTGGTCTATTATACTTCTAATTAATCATTTTATGAACATTAGCCCCATCCGCATTCTATAAGAATGACCTTTTTTAAAATTTAAATTTTTCTTAGGTTATGTTTCTGCAGTTTTTTTTTAAATTTTTTTACTTCTTTTTTTTAAACAGGGTTTTTGTAAAAAAAAAAAAATAAATAAATAAAAAAATACAACGAAAACTCATGAATTGTATGAATTTGATAAAAAAATAAAAAGAAATGATCTCGAAATTCAGCAAATAATATAAACATCAGACTGAGGCTTTTGAAATTGTGAAATAAAATAGAAAAATTGTACTTTGGTTATTAACGTACGCTATTACAAACAATTAGTTAGTTCTCAAAGTAAAAAGAAGTGCGTATCAGAAAACTATTCTTCTTTTTAAAGGGGAAAAGGTTGTGTTATCAGAATGGGCTCAGCGCTGCTTGTTAGACTGATAATGGTTAAAAATAATTTTAAACTTAAAAAAAAAAAAAAAAAAAAAAAAATGTGGCTGACTATGAGTATATGCCGCATACCGGTTTGTGATAAATTATACAAGTGTTTTTTTATACCTGGATAAAAACTAGTTAGTTAGTCTTTCATATAAAACTATTTTTTTATGCCTTGAAATTTTTAAAATTCATACTTCAGGTGTTGAATTTCATAGTTCTCTAAGAGAACTTGCTTTTCTTCTTTCTTTCCTTTCTTCTTTTTTATAGGTGATCCTTATGAGATATTTTATAGATTTTCTATGATGTAATTAATGTTGTTAGTCCATTGTTTAAAAAAAAAAAATATTTAATGTGAATAAATTTTAATGATGAATTTTTGTGATGTGTGTTTTCCCATAAAATTAATTCTATGTCGATGAATAAAGCAGTAGTCACACTTTATGTGTCATATAAGTGGACGCCTAAATATCAAAATATTCTTTAATAATTTACAGGTTATTAGGAGTTAATGGTTTCCACTTCACTTCTTGGGGCTCCTAGTGCCTCTCATATTTTCTTTCTTGGAGAGAAGTCAAATCTTGTTTTAAAGAAATGGACATAAAACTAAAATCGGGATGTAGTCAGCAGAAAGACAATAATATATTATTCAAATATAATAATATTGAGAATGCTGGCATATGGAGTGGAAATATGAACAATAAAAACCATATCTGTAAAAAGCTAGTGAAATGGACTGTTGGCACCAAGTAGTGAAAATATCTAGGAGGCTAAATGTAAAAATATTAGAAAAAATGGATGCGCAAAGAAATATACTGGAAGACATTAAGAAAAAATCACTAAGCTGGTATGGACACTTATGAAGAATGTTTGATGAAAGACTACAAAGGAAAGTTATTGGATGGAGAATAGAAGAAAGGCAGAAATGAGGAATGGACCTTAAATAGGATAACATGGAGGGAGGCTGTTGAAATTTAAGTTGTTATGTCACTGCATTTTGGTAAATCCTTTAAAAAATAAATAAATGTATACTATTATATAAAAGGACAAGCCATTTTTCTTTCCTGATCACTGACAAAACTACTGAACCAATCTCTACCAAATTTTAACATTATGTTTATAGTTCAAGAAATGTTAAGTAATATTTATAAATTTGTTTATTAAATTCTGTTAAAAAAAGCGATAAATATGTGGTGTACAATAAAGTTTGAAAAATTGACCAATAGGTGGAGAGGGAGCGGTTACAAAGATATGGTCTTATAGAGCTAGAAATTGATAAGAAAATTTACCCAACTCCATTAAATTGTTATCAGAAAAGCTAGAAATATGGAGTATGATATTTGGATTCTTAAAATTCGAATGATATATGGTAAGGTCATTCAGCAACAGAGTTTTAGTAAAACTAATGAACCTATTTGTACCAAATTTCAACTACATTTTCTTCTTAGTTCAAGGAAGTAGTATATATGATAAATGTTGTAGTAAATTTAATTAGCGTTTATGTTTATTTGAAATATAGTTTTCTAGAGTCAACAGTTTTCGAGATATTATCGAAAAACCAAAAATATGGAACTTCTCCCCTCCCCCCCCCACCGTTAGCTCACCCCTCAGCGGCGGGGACGTTTAGTATGTTTACCACAGAACACATAAAGGACTAGAAGCGGCATCCAAGGCTAATAGGCGAGGGAACTGTGTCACCCTAGCGCTCGGGTCATCCACACCACAGCCAACCCCTCGTACCAAGCTGTTCAGTTTACGTCTTTGATTTATTACTTACAAGGGGACGTTTGCAGTTGTAACTCACAGATTTGTATGCCGATTTGTGTGTGGGTAGTAGGGACCTATAATAGTGCAAAACTAGAGTAATAGCCGCCAATGGGCATTAGGAACCGAGAAAAAAAAAAAAATATGAAAATCACGTTTTATTTTTTTTCTCAGCTCTCAGTCAAGATAGAGAAATGATTCTTTCACGTTTAATTGCAGTTATGTAAGGTATTTGATATAAAAATACTTTCGTTATGCTCAAGACACCCCGGCTTTAGGGTGCTCAAAAACTCTAAAAAAATGACAAAATTCCAAGGAAATCCGCTGTAAATCAGTGGAAATTTTTTTTTATGAAAAACTGACCTCAAATCTCGATTTAACACACCATAAAACCTTTAAACGTGAAATTTTATCAAAATCAAAAAATATTGATTTTTTACCCCTTTCGAGGAGGTTAAAATTTTGAAGTTGAGATTTCATCAACATTTTCTACCGGCCATAACAACTGCTGTGTTCAACCGATTGCAACAGTAATAGCATCACTAGAATCAGCATACATTCTGCTTTTTATCCATGCCTATAACATTGGATTTACTCCCGATTTTAGTGGACAAAAACTGATGTGAATGAAAAAATCCAAGGTCAGCTATAACTTGAGATATTTCAATAAGGGGAAATCCTACAACCTCCGGATTTGGGCTAAACTATGCAGTTTTAAGGCTTCTAGATGACCTTATTGTCTTAATCAGTCGCGAAATATGTGAGATAGCGCAAATTATTTACATTTTTTCAGAAATTGACAGCCCCTTGCCTTCTAAAATCCTACAAAATTTTAAAGGTAAAAAAAAATTATTTTTGATTTTGAAAAAATTAAGTTTCTACATGTTTTTTGAGATGAGGAATCTGAAAATAATATCAGTTTTTAGTTAAAAAATTTTCCTCGCCTATATTATATAGGTAGAAAATGTTGAAGAAATCTCAACTTCAAAATTTTAACCTCCTCGAAAGGGGTAAAAAATCAATATTTTTTGATTTTGATAAAATTACACGTATAAAGGTTTTATGGTGTGTTAAATCGAGATTTGAGGTCAGTTTTTCATTAAAAAAAATTTCCACTGATTTACAGCGGATTTCCTTGGAATTTTGTCATTTTTTTAGAGTTTTTGAGCACCCTAAAGCCGGGTGGTGTCTTGAGCATAACGAAAGTATTTTTATATCAAATACCTTACATAACTGCAATTAAACGTGAAAGAATCATTTCTCTATCTTGACTGAGAGCTGAGAAAAAAAATAAAACGTGATTTTCATATTTTTTTTTTTTTCTCGGTTCCTAATGCCCATTGGCGGCTATTACTCTAGTTTTGCACTATTATAGGTCCCTACTACCCACACACAAATCGGCATACAAATCTGTGAGTTACAACTGCAAACGTCCCCTTGTTAGTTTTAGTTCTACACTTTCGCATAACTACTGTCGTTTCTTGATAGTTGGAAATAACCATAAACATAAACCATAGCCATGAAAATCAAATTATACAATATATTTAAAATTATTTTATTTATGGCCAAACTGGCACTACAACAACAACATGACTGACATAATAACAAAAAAATGACTGGCAAGTTAAAATAACACGAACAGTTATTATTGGCCACTGAAAAGAATATGATTTATAATTTTTTTCATGTGAAGATCTTCATTCATTTTTTTTACATGATGGAAAATTCTAGTTCGAAAGTACAAAACTCCTATCGATCTAATTAGTAGTGAGTAGTGAGATTCGTCGAACAAAAAATGATCGCATCAAGAAAAAAAAATTGTTTTCCGATACATTTTTTTAGCAAATGAGAGATCCAGGATTCTATTGAAGCTAACACATTTTTCTCTTTTTCTTTAGCGCGAAAAATTTGTTCACAAAATAGGCAAGTTTCGACCACGTCGTTTCCTGGCAAAACTAATCCACCGCGATTCTTCGCAGCAATCAATCCATTTATTTAAGTACGTAATTGAAAACGCTTTCAATCTCTTATCGTAAATTTTCGAAAGTTTGGTGTTATTTGATTTCGAGACTTGTCGTTTTATGAGAGTTGAGGTAGTTTGTGATATGTTTCCGAGTATTTCCGCATGAATTCTTGATTTCTCTCCCTCATCCGTACAACCTCACATAGAGTACTTATTCATTGAAATTTCTGCTGGTACCCAGCATCTACTTTATGGAGTTGTATACCGTCCTCCTCTTGTACCTTTCGATCTGTCCTTTGAATCCTCCTTATTTAACCTAGTTCCTCTCTATCCCAAAATCATTATTGCGGGTGATTTCAACACAAATCTTCTTTCCGACTCCAACAACAAACGTTACCTGGATAACTTGATTTATTCCCTTCACCTTTTTATCGTTCCTTTTTCTCCTACTCATCATTCCCGCTGGTCTGACTCATGGTTAGACCTTTATATTATCGATTCACAACAAAATCTCCTGTCCTCCTCCCAATGTCCTGTGTCTTTTCTATCCTGCCATGACCTAATCCAAATATCCTATGACTTCCGAACCCCTCCGGTCCTTTCTAGAACCATTACCTTCCGCAACCTTGATGCCCTCAACCGTGATAATATCTTACCATTCCTTGAAGCCTTAGACTGGAGTGAGATCTACACCACCTCTTCCATAGACTCCATGGTTGAAATCCTCACAACTAATCTCCTCAAAATCCTTGATACATTTGCTCCACTTAAAACCTCCACCTTTCGTCGCCGGCCTGCACCTTGGTTGTCTCAAGAAATCAAAGATCTCCAGCGAAAGCGTGAGGCAGCAAGAAGAAGATTCAGAAGGACGAGACTTGCGGAAGATTATCTAACGTTCAAAGTGCTCCGCAACCTGGTACAAACAAAAATCCGGCGTGCAAAATCTTCCTACTTCCATGAAGCCTTTCGGTCTGCTCCCGATCCTAAAACAAAATGGCAGCTCCTTCGCAAACTTTCCCTCCATAATCCCTCCGGATCTTCAACCTCGACCAATTTCCCAGTTTCACCGAACGACCTAAACACCTATTTTGTATCGCCATCTCTAACCACTCCCCCCTTCCACTCAGCCAGTATCTTACCCAATACACCATTCAATGCAAATAATTTTTATTTTTCCTACATTACCCCTTCTGATATAATTTCCTCTGTCATGAAATCCCACACCAACTCCCTTGGTCCAGATGGTATCCCAAATAAACTTATAAAATTATGCCTCCCAGAACTTACGCCGATCCTTCTATTCATCTATAATTTCTCCCTTCAAAACTCCGTATTTCCTACCTCCTGGAAAAAAGCCATTGTTCATCCTATCAATAAAATTTCCAACCCTACCTGTCCTGCAGACTTTCGTCCGATCTCTATCCTTTCAAACCTCTCAAAACCATTAGAACGTTTGGTGCAATCCCAATTATCCAGCTTCCTGGAAGATTTTCTTCTACTCGATCCCCTTCAATCTGGTTTTCGTCCTGGTTATTCTACCCAATCCGCACTAATCAAAATCACCAGTGATATCCATGCCGCAATAGACGAAAAAAAAACTAACCGTCCTTATACTCCTCGATTTTTCCAAGGCTTTTGATTCCATTGATCATTCTATCCTATTTTCAAAACTTAAATCTTTAAACTTTTCTAACAGCTCTATCCAGTGGTTCCATTCTTTCCTCTCCAACCGTACCCAAGCAGTATCAATCCCTAACCAACCCTTGTCAGACTTCCTACCTCTTTCCTCTGGTGTAGCCCAGGGCTCCAGCATATCACCTCTCCTCTTTAATTCCTACATTAACGATCTGCATCAGTCAATTCTACACTGCTCCCACCACCTTTATGCAGATGACTGTCAAATATATTTATCCTTTTCCCCTGCCGAAATCCTTGATGCTTTCTCCAAGATTCAGGATGACCTTGACAGTATCTGTACCTGGGCAAATTTGAATAACTTAAAGTTAAGCGCAAATAAAACCCAGGCAATAGTTATCGGCTCAAGTCACCTTCTCAGATCAAACTCCTATTATCCCTCTCTAAACCTAAGTAATCAGCCTATTACCTTTTGCTCCTCCGTCAAAAATTTAGGAATCATCTTCGACCAAAACCTTTCCTGGAAGCCTCAAATTGCCCAAATATCCAGAAATTCAATTGGAACCCTGAAGCTATTCAATCGTGCCCGTCATTTCCTCCCCCAAGCCACTCGCAAACTCCTAGTTTCCTCGCTCATCTTTCCTCTCTTTGACTATGGCTGCGTGGTGTTTGGGGGCCTCTCTGTGGGTCTCCGAGAGAGGTTAAAACGAATCATGAATTGCTTCGTTCGATTTGTTCTTGGAACCCCGAGGCGTTCCCATGTCTCACATCTGTACTTGGACTTGAAGTGGCTCTACCCATCCACCCGCAAATCATACTTCCTAGGTTCATTTCTTTATCAAGCCATTTATTACCATCGCCCATCCTACATTTATGATCTGTTAAAATTTAAGTCTTCCTTCTATTCCCGATTCACAACAAGATCTCGTTCCTCTGACCTATACTTGCCTTTCCATAGAACAACATTATACCAGCATTCCTTCCTAGCCCGATCCACTACCCTCTGGAACACTCTCCCACCTGAAATAAGACATGCCCCTTCCTTAATCTCATTTAAAACACTCCTTTTCCAATATCTCCTCTTATCCCAGTCAGATGCCAGTCAATATGAACATTAATTACTATCAAATAGGGTTAAATCGAATAAATTTGATATCGGTGAATTGACTCATAAATTGTCTTTCATATAATAACAATCTTTTATTAGTTCCATATTGGTAAATAATCATTCTATCTATTTTTTTATAAAAATTCTTTTTTATTTTTTAACTTTAAATGTTTTTCCTAAACATAGAAATTTTATCTATCGACAATTCATATGTGTATGGTTATGTGTATAGGTATATAGGTGAATGAGTGCAGTGTATTTAAGTATATATCGTAATCTCTGTAAATATTTTCTTCATCTAATGGACATATAGACATAGTTCATTCTCTGTATATATCTTTTCTCATTTTCTCAGGGTTATTTATTATTTTTTTTTTTTTTTTATTATTTCATTTATCCTTCTTATGTTATCTTATTTACTATCATTCATTAATCGGCAACTAGATCTTTTTTCTTCAGCTCAGCAATAATATTTTTCAGCTGACAATTTCTCTTTTTCAACCTATTTGCCTGTCGTCTCAAATTTATCAATTTCTTTTTCTTTTCGTTTACAATACTTTGAGTGGAGTAGAGGATATTTTGAGCAGAGTTCAATTCAGCTGAAGTACTTTCAAGCTGTGTTTGTAATTTTGTTACGTCGTTTCTAGCATTTGCCAACATTGTCTTCAATTTTTTCTTTTCAGGAGATTTGGGGATTGTTGTAGGACAACTATGTCTTTTTATCGCTCTTCTCTCCTATTTAAAAAAAAAAGGTATAAAAGAAACCTCTAATATGCATCTGATAAATATTAGAGCACAGATGTAAAGATATATATACAATGTGTATAGGTTTTATTTTTTAAAGAAATTATATTTGTTATTATTTTATTTTTTATTTTTTTACCACAATACATCCCCTTTTCCTACAGCTAATATATTTTATGATTGGTTGAATCAGATAGCATTATCTGACTGGTAGATTCATTTTTTGATTGTAAATACTTGTTGAATACTATAAGGATTAAAAAAACTGAAGCCATAGGTTTCTTCAAATAATGTCAGTTTTTTCTTACTGGCTATCGGACTATAAGTATTTTGACTGTGTGGATTTCGAACAAGCTATTCACGGTAATGAAGTCCCTAAAGCAAGGGAAAGAAGCTTGTTCCTAATATGCTCCACGATTACGAACGTCCAAATTTCAGGTGTTCTATCAACAATAGAAACTAAAAATAAAATCGGCACCTCAAATTCTGAATGATTCCTTTGGCGACGTTAGAGTATTACTTGACGAGAAAATTGGTTCCTAATTTTTTTTATGCATATCCTCTACTAAAATTAATTAGTTATGGGAATAGTGGCTCTATTGTGGTAAAAAAGTAAATAAATAAAAATACCTTTAAAAAAATAAAACCTATATATTATATAACAAAAATTCACAAACATGTTTATCTTTTGGTCTCAAATGGTCGGGAAATCCGTCAAATACTGATGGGACTACGCCTTTTTTCAATTTTGTGAGGAAAGGAGAGGATCGGTCGAAGTCGGTTTCCTTAAAATGCTTTGAATATAAGCGACTGGTTTTTGTTGGGTTCCAATTCTCTCGTCTGACGGCGTTAACCCATTTAACTCGTTCATCTTTATCCGAGGGGAAAACTAGGGACAAAAATAAAATATGATATTATTATACAATATAAAGCATATTTAAAGTTATGGTTTAACTACAGTAATCTTCAATCTTCCGAGCAATGCGCTATGCAAACACAGACTAATCAAATGAAGACAGAGGTTTGATATTTTTTTGTTTGTAATTATCTTTCCGTCTAATGTTTCCGGATGAATTATTTTTTCAAGTGTATTACTAACAAATAAAGAAAAATACTTTTGATTGCCACAAAACGTTTTCAAATCATTCGGCTCATCATCAGTGCATTTAATGTATCCTCTTAGTAACTCCTATCTCGTTTACTAACGTTTACGTTACGTCTTAATTACTAAAACTTTTACGTTAGTTTTTTACTTTGTATTACTAACGTTGTGAAGTTTATTTAGTCATACACTTGAAAATAGGGAATCGTTCCAATCTGAAGAAAATAAAATTTTAAGGATGAATCTACTGTATTTCGTTAGATAGCTCAGAAAAAATAAAGAACTTAATTAGAGTTTAAGAAAATTTTACTTATAAATGGAAAGTAATTGGAGCAATAGCATCCTTATTTTGGGCTCTGGTACTGCAACCAAAAGCTACACAACACGGCATTTCACTAGTAACTGTAAAACCTATTCAAAACAATCAAAACATTAACAGAGCGTGGACAACAGCCAGGCCGCCATGTATCAAGGGGCGGCTGGAGTAGGGGGTAGCTTGTGCCACTCTTTCCCTTGCATTGCCGCTTCTACTCCTTTACGTATTCTGTGATGTTTACCTTCTAACTATTCCTAACGAAGCTATGAAGTAAAAAATTATCGCATATTCCATGCACTCTACAATGTGTTTATTGACTGGACTAAAAGTAATTATTTAAATGTATAGTGTTAGGTGACAATAACTAGGTTTGTCACGGTGTCATTATCTTTTAAGGTTAGAAATTAAAATCCAACCAGATGAAAGCGATAAAATTGTTTCTACCGAATAAACATTATTACCATACCAAAGCCTTCGCTTTTTGATACTGTGTGTAAAAATATGATCCATGGGCCTTTAGCTGTAAGCACTGATAATGCAGCCCATTATCCCCAAGAGTTTCTTAATAGTCTCTGTCCGTTTGGATTACCAACTCATACATTAAAATTAAAAATTAGATGTCCAATTATGCTTTTATGTAATCTTCAAACACCTAATCAGTGCAATTTTAATTAGGTTAAAAATTACTGCTTTGGGTGAAAATATCATTGAAGAAATGATGCTCAATTGCATTGTTCAATAAAAGATTTCAATTATTAGTTATGGATGCTGGGTGATATGCTGCTGGAAAAAGATGATTTACGGCAGCCTGTGCGGAAATAGATTCAGAGGGAGACCAAGGCTAAAGTGGCTGGACACATTAGTTTATTAAAGTATGGTGGTGGCGTTGGTTTGTTCGTTCATGACAGTCTGAGGGTTAAAATCCTTTTCAAATCTCCGTCTACTGATACACCTCACCTAGAATATCTTTTCACAGAAATTTCTTCTCACTTGTTTACCCTCCTCTATGTCATAGTGTACCGTCCTCCTCAAGTCAAATTTGACTCAACTTTCGAATCCTCACTTTTTACCTATGTTCCCGCTTACAATAACATAATAATAGCCGGCGATTTTAACACAAATCTCCTTTCCGTTTCTCCTGATAAATCTTATTTGATAGATCTAGCTTATTCTCTTAATCTTTTATCGTACCTTTTGAACCTACTCACCATGCTCAGTTTTCAGACACTTTACTTGATTTATTCATAGTTGATTCTTCTCAAAATTTACTTTCCTTTTCTCAAAATCCAATATCCTTTCTCTCTTGTCACGATCTTATCCAAATCTCCTACAATATTTCCACACCTATGATCCTCAATAAAAAAGTTTCCTGGCGTAATCTTAGTTCCTTAACTCCAGAGAATATAAACCCTCTACTAGACTCATTATCCCTTTCTATTAAACCAATCTATTCCTCCCACTCTATAGATGAAATGGTGGAATGCCTTTCATCTAATCTACTAACATGTCTTAATCATCTAGCACCGCTCAAAACCTCTACTTTCCGACGTTTACCTGCTCCTTGGATTAATCAAGAAATTAGAGATCTGATGAAAAGAAGAGATGCAGCTAGAAGGCGCTTCAGGCGATCTAGATTTCTTGATGATTACTCCACTTTCAAATCCCTTCGAAACCTCACCCAGTCTACCATGCGACGTGCCAAGGCGCAGTATTTTC
The DNA here is from genome assembly GCA_003667255.2 of Euschistus heros. Lineage (NCBI taxonomy): Eukaryota > Metazoa > Arthropoda > Insecta > Hemiptera > Pentatomidae > Euschistus > Euschistus heros. The sequence goes on from RCWM02000145.1 coordinate 645,127, forward strand.
GTAACATCCTATCCGAAGCTCCAGATTCAAAATCTAAGTGGAGAATTCTAAGGAAGTTTTCGATTACGAGTTATTCTTCCAGTACATATTATCCTGTGACTCCTGACGAACTTAATTCCTTTTTTGTAGATTCCTCTCCCAATGAGCCTCCAATCAATACTTTATCCTATTCCATTACTCAATTTCCATTTAATCCAGATAACTTTTACTTTCTTTATATTCCCCCCGACGATATAATAGCTTCTGTTTTTAAATCCCGGACAAACGATTTCGGTGCCGATCAAATACCGGTAAAAATTATCAAACTCACTCTTCCTGTCATCCTTCCTGCTCTCATACATATTTACAACTTCTCCTTACAAACCTCTTCCTTTCCCACAGCATGGAAAAAGGTCCTAGTTCGTCCATTGAATAAAGTTCCTTCACCTACCACAGCATCCCATTTTAGGCCTATTTCCATCCTATCAAACCTATCTAAGCCACTTGAAAGAATAGTCCATTCTCAACTGGCTAAATACCTTGAAAATAAAGATCTCCTAACTCCTCTTCAATCAGGCTTCCGTTCAGGTTATTCTACTCAATCCGCTCTTTTAAAAATTACTCAAGACATTTATTCTTCAATTGACCAACAGAAAATTACTATCCTAATCCTCTTCGATTTCTCCAAGGCGTTTGATTCCGTGGATCATAAAATTCTTCTGACTAAATTACAAAAACTCTCCCTTCCAATAGTGCTCTTGGCTGGTTCCAGTCCTTCTTATCTCTCCGTTCCCAAACAGTTATTGTTCCTAACCAACCTCCTTCAAAATCTGTGCCTCTGACGCGAGGTGTTCCTCAGGGATCCTCTCTTTCACCAACTCTCTTCCGTTTACATTAATGATTTGACAGACGCTATTAATAATTCCCGATATCATTTATATGCTGATGACTTTCAAATCTACTTATCGTTTCATCCTTGTGAGATTTTTGAGGCAACTCGTAAAATTCAAGATGACATTTATAGCATTCACCAATGGGCAGTAGAGAATAAGTTACGACTGAATCCAGAAAAAACTAAAGCAATGCTAATTGGATCGAAACCCTCCCTTAATTCCCTTTCCTGTTATCCACTTCTTTATCTCGATAACGTTCCTATTCAGTTCACAAACTCTGTCAAAAACCTCGGAGTAGTATTCGATCAACATTTGTATTGGAATAACCATATTTCCCAATTTACCCGAAAAACCATCTCAATCCTCAAACAGCACCTAAGACTCCATGGATCTTTCCCCCGCAATACCCGTCAATTGTTAGTGTTACGACTCCGACTATTATGAGACGGAAGATAATGATGTTAAGACTCCGACTATTATTAGGCGGAATAACTTTAACTCAATTAACAAAAAGATTGTTTTTATTTAACTGACAAGGTTACATACAAAGAGGTCAGAACTATAGTTTACATAGAACTATTAAAACTATGGTAAAGTCACAACATCTCCTTCCCCCTTAAAAGAAAATTCTGCTCCAAGGAAAAAATAAATATCTAATCTATGAAAAAACAAAAAAAAAAAAAAAACAAACAGCAAATATATATATGCTAACCCAACTGTGTATCATTCTGGTGAGTACCTCACTGGTTTCCGAACAGCCCTTTTGGGACGCGAAGGTGTTCCTTGTTCTTTAACAGGATTTGGGTTTTCTTCTGGTTGGAGATCCACTTGTTCCGAGTCCAATACTTCCTTCGGGGTAAGGTCCTCTCCTTCGTTGAGAACATCCTTTGGGAAGTTCCTTTCCTGGTTTACTTCCTTCGATATATCCATTTCACAATGTCTCGGAGAGCCAATCCCATCCTCGTCGCCAAGATAATAATGTTACGACTCCGACTATTATGAGACGGAAGATAATAATGTTAAGACTCCGACTATTATTAGGCGGAATAACTTTAACTCAATTAACAAAAAGATTGTTTTTATTTAACTGACAAGGTTACATACAAAGAGGTCAGAACTATAGTTTACATAGAACTATTAAAACTATGGTAAAGTCACAACAGTTAGTATCTTCCCTCATCCTTCCCCACCTCGATTATGGATGCTTAGTATACGGAGGACTGTCTGGCAAGCTTGAAATGAAGGTGAAAAGATTAATGAACTCCTTTATAAGATTCATTTATGGGATCCCTAGGCGTTCTCACATCACTTGCTGGTATTCCGAGTTGAGGTGGCTTTATCCAAGTTTTCGGCGACAATACTTCCTTGGTTCCTTTCTATTCCAATCCTTAAAGTCCAAAAAACCTTCGTACATTTACGACATCCTTGCCCTTCGTTCTTCCATTCATCTTTTGAACACCAGATCTCAGCCTATAGATCTGTATATCCTTCTCATCGAACTGCTTCCTTTGAAAAATCCTTTATTAATCGTGCAGCTTTATTCTGGAATTCCATACCCATTTCTATCCGCAATGTTCCTTCTCTCACTTCCTTTAAACATAATTTATTCATCTACCTCCTCAATTATCAATCTTCCGAATTTATGTAATAATATTTTATTGCTAGAATATTTCTTTTTCTTTTATTTTATTTTAATTTTGTTATTTACTTATTTATTTTTTTTTTTATGTAAACCCAAAGACTTGTAGTATATAATTTACACTCTATATAAGTTACTGCCTGATATGTACGCAGTCAGACAATAATACCTTTTTATTGTTCTTATATGTTATTCTTAGGGGACAAGGTGTCCCAGAATAAAGATTATTTTTCATTTTCATTTCATTTCATTTCAAAGTAAACCTGCATATGGGAATTATTCTTGCCAAAACATGTGATAATCGGTATCAACAACTTTACAGAGAAATTGCCAAAATATAAATATTAAATAAAAAAAAACTATCACTATAACTGTTTGATCAATGATCGTAATATTTTCTGTTGCGACTCAAAGGGAAGGGTAACTTCCTCAGAAATCGCAGCAGCCTCTGGGTAATGGAATGTATGTAATTTTATTAAAACGAATGCTCGCAATTTTGGGGAAACCTTTAATAGAAGATATCTAAACCAAGCATTAAAGTGAAAATCACTCACCCTTGTGCAGTTGCCGCTGTACCTCCGCGACTTCTCAGAGGCCTCTAAGAGAATCGCCGGCGGCTGAATTGTTCCTGTATGCTGATATAATCAGTTGAGAAACCTTCTGCTCAGATCACCACTCATTTGCATGGGAAAATAATGTCTTTGGTAAATATCATAAGAAAACACTTTTAAGGAAGACTTGGGAAGGCTAATCTTAGCCTTGGGCTAGAGAGACAAGGAAGTCCATAGGGCCTTGGGCAAAAGGTAAGTCGCTCGATCAGCTTCAGAAGATAGATAGAGAGTGAGGTCTGGTCAAGCTGGGATTAGTGGACGCGATAAGAAGGTGTCTTTAAGTTTCCGAGAGTCACAGTCAGTTATCAACTGCCCTCTTGGTAGCTATTGTAAAACTAAAGGGGCAATTGAATTAAGGAATTCAGTAGAGTGCGTGACTATGTGAAATATATATTTTCCTTTTCACAAGAGCGGCGATTGGCGCGAACAATAACCCATGGAGGGTCCTGGATTCAGTACTTGGTAAGAAAGCTGGTGTGGTCAGCAGTCACTCAACTGCCAGATCCCCCAATTTAAGAGTACCCCTTTTATAGAGGCTGGGTATCCATCCACAACTGAAACATCAGAAATGTACTTTTTTCCTATAGCCGGACTTGCACTGTGGCTCCAGAGATATTTATAATTATATATTTAATTTTGTTTTGTTTATTATTAATTTAATTATATTTGTTGTTGGTTTTGTTTAAATTTCCTCTATTTTTAAACATATATATATTTCTTATTTTTTTGTTCCTCTTATGAAGGTTTACAAAGTTAGCTGAAATCTCAGCACAAATAACATACTGAGTTTCTACTGACTGCACCCTCAACCTCCATCTTCACTGTTTATATATATCGGCAACCAATCTACCACCATTATGTTCAAAACAAATAAAACTTTTGTTAGGAATTGTATCAATTGCCACTAACATTAGTATTTTGTTTATTGGAAGACTAATTTCGAATCATATTTATCATCCGTTCTAAAAACAGACCAAAATTAAAAACATCAATATTTTTTTATGTAGATTTTATCTGTAAAAAGCGAATTTATACTATAAACCGCTCTGTATAAGGCTGGGTGCAAAACAATCGGGACACCGAGATTGTTTTACATCCCATCTCTGTGATACCTATCTGAATTTCGTGCACATGAAGATAGTACGCGGCGTCTTATCTCTTTGATACATGGGAAAATTTCCAACTGGATGGGGATCCTTTCTACTTCAGTGTTGTGTGTTGTTTCTCCCGAGATGGATCAAGCGAAATTTGAAATTTATAAAAAGAAGGTTTTATTTTCGTACTTTGTGTACAAATACGTTTATAACAGTGATCATAAAATAAGATATTGGGTTCATCCATTTAACGATGCGAGATATTTAAAAGGCGCTTACAACACTACTTTCATAGAGTTAAGGGAAGATGAACAAAAATTCTTCAATTATTTTCGAATGTCTATTAGTTCATTTGATGAATTGGCTGTAAGAATCAGCGATGCAATAAAAGGGCAAGGAAATGCAGTGAGAGTTCCCTACCAACTTTGGAAATGATTGCAGTAACATTTAATAAACTCAAGAATATTATAATTATTAATATAATACATAGATTCATAAATAAATGCATTAGTAATAGACACCTGATGCACCAAGTTTGAAAGGGCTTATCACTCCTGCCGAGATATTTACTCATCTAAATGCCTCTCCAAAAATCTCACAATAAGACATTATTACAACACTGTAGTAAAACTAGCTGTTCTGTATGCCTCCGAGTGCTTTGTAATGGCCAGGAAGGGCCCCACTCAGGAAGCTGGAGATCAAGGAGAGGAAAATTCTGAGGAGGATATTAGGACCAGTCAGGGAAGAGAATGGCACCTACAGGATACGGCACAATGATGAGCTATACAAACGAACACCAGAGGGATATCCTGACATGCATAAGGAAAAGGCGATTGGCCTTCTATAGACACCTGACCCGCATGAATTCCAAAAGATTAACAAACAGGATATTTACTGTAGCAGGTAGATGCAAAGCTTCCAAGAACGAGTGGATAACATCAGTGAAGTCAGATCTACAGCAACTGGGGATCCCACTGGATAAAACACAAGACCGACTGCAGTTCCGACAAGCTATCGGACTGGGAGTTTTCCCAATGCACCTTGCCATTAAGAAGACCACAGAGACCAAATGGACAGAGGAGGGAAAGCTGGCTCGTAGTCAGAAAATGGAAGAATTCTGGAAGAGAAAGAAGATCCTCGCCGAAAAGTAGCTACGAGCCCCTTGGTCCTTAGTAGGCCCAATGGAAAAAAAAAATACAGAGATTATCCAATTATATATAATCTATATAAATAAAAATGAATCGCCAAATGTGTTGCTAAGCGTAAAACTCGAGAACGGCTCGACCAATTCGGCTAATTTTTTTTTTAACGTTTTTGTAAAGGCACTAGGAAGGTTCTTATGGAGAGATAAATAAAAATGAATCGCCAAATGTGTTGCTAAGCATAAAACTCGAGAACGGCTCTAACAATTCGGCTAATTTTTTTTTTAAACGTTTTTACATCCAAGCAATGAGTGTTTTTATTTGACATTACTCTTAGTCAATGTTCGAGGCCCAACATCATTCCAACATTTACGAACTGTTAATGGTGAATTATGTGGCTCTTACAGAGAAGCCTGTCAGCGTTTGCAACTGTTAGAAAATGATGTTCATTGGGATTAAACTTTAAATGATGCTGTAATTTCTTCAAAAGCTCAACAAATACGAACATTTTCAATCATTATATCTACATGCTTTCTGTCAAACCCAATTGATTTATGGATCAAATACAAAGATGATATGTGTGACGATATCTTACATCACATGCGCAATAGAACAGGAAATCAACATTCACAATTCACAGAAGAAATTTACAACGAGGCATTGATATCAATTGAAGACATGTGTTTGATGATGTGGAACAAAGTATTATTTCAATTAGGCATGGCTGCGCCTAATCGCCCTATGCACGTTGCTTTTAATCAAGAGTTGCAACGTGGAAAATCTCGATGCTTTAAGGGAATCGGATCGAATATATGTTCCGCTGTTAAACCATCAACAAAAGTATGTCTTTGATACACTTATGAAAGTTTTAAATGATGGAAATGGAGGGTTTTACTTTTTGGATGCTCCTGATAGTACAGGAAAGACATTCTTAATTTCATTGATTTTAGCAACAATTTGCTTACAGAATGGAATTCCACTCACACTTGCTTCCTCTGGTATTGCAGCTGCATTGTTGAAAGGCAGTCGAAAATTACCAGCGCTAAAATTACCATTGAATATTCAAAGCAACGAAACTCCGACTTGCAACATTTCGAAGAACTCTGCAATGTCAAAGGTTTTGCAGCAATGCAAGTTGATAGTATGGGATGAATGCACGATGGCATATAAGAAGTCTTTGGAGGCATTAGACAGAACTCTGAAAGATCTGCGAAACAATCAAAACCAATTCCGTGGAGTGATGATTTTGTTAGCAGGAGATTTTTGTCAAGCATTACCAGTTATTCCACGGTTTACAGCAGTAAATGAACTGATTGCATGTTTGAAGTCCTCCATTTTGTGGAAAAAAATTAAGATACTCCATTTGAGCAAGAATATTCATATCGAATTGCAAAATGATCGATCTGGAGAAATATTTTCAAAAAACTCATCGACATTGGTAATGGCAAAATCCCTGCAGATGTTATGACAGGCTGCATTACATTTCCTGTCAATTTTTGTCAGTTTACAGAATCAAATACTGAGTTTATAGAAAAGGTGTTCCCAAACGTCGCTCAAAATTACAGAGATCATTGTTGGTTGAGTGAAAGAGCTATATTAGCTGCCAAAAACACGGATTTAAATGAACTTCAATGTAATGGAAATAAATTTCAAAATCCAAAATGAAACTGCCGGTAAATTAAAGACATACAAATCAGTTGATTGCGCAACTAACCAAGATGATATCGTCAATCATCCACCAGAATTTTTGAACTCACTAGATTTGCCAGGATTACCTCACAGTAATCTTCAATTAAAAGTAGGATCGGTGGTCATAATGTTACGAAATATCAACCAACCGCAACTTTGTAACGGCACATGGCTAGCAGTGAAAAAATGACTGAACAATGTGATCTAAGCAACCATTCTAAAGGGAAAATATAAAGGACGTGTTGATACCCCGCATCCAAATGGAACCAACTGACCTACTGTTTGATTTTAAATGACTGCAATTTTCAGTGCGGCTTGCTTTCGCTATGACCATAAATAATTCACAGGGTCAATCGTTGAGTGTTTGCGGCGTCAATCTGGAAAACCCATGCTTCTCTCATGGACAGTTTATGTTGCCTGCTCCTGCGTCGGAAAACCAACAGCTTTATTTATTTACGCGCCAGGTAATCAAACAAAAAATCGTGTACCATAAGGCATTACAATGAAAATACCACATTAATACTACAACTACTAAAGTCTTGCAATGTACAAAGTAGAAAACTTATATTTGTAAGTAATTGTTGTTTATTATGGAGACAAAAATGTATAAAGTGATCACTCTTAAATATGTTTTATTACTGCGAAGGGCCAATAACTTTTAACAGAACCAAGTCTGTCGGGGAGGAACTATTAACATAAAAAATCAATGTTGTGTTGTTTTAGAGAAAATAGGGCAGAAAAACGTCTGTCGGGGCAGCTAGTGTTAAATAAATAAATAAATAAATATATATATATATATATATATATATATATATATATATATATATATATATATATATATATATATATATATATATATATTTAATAGCAGTTTATTGAAATTTACAACTGTACACAATTTATACATCAAGTAAATGTGCTGTTAACTATTACAATAACGTGACAAAACTTGAGAACAACTACGTGCGTAGCTACTGTAGCTACACAAAACATCTTATAAAATAAGTGAAACTTATTGAAGAGCACTAGCGGAACAAAAAATTGCCGAAACTTTTAGCTGAAAAATATCGAATCGGGGAAACACAAGTTTATGAAGCCATTAAAAAAGAGAATCAAATTAAGGATCAGTGGTTAAGTGAAACAATACAAACGGGCTTGAAATGTGGCTTAAATTAAAAAATCAATTAAGCTGTTTGGGATTGGTTCGTTAGTGTCCGTGCAAAAGGAATTTCGATCTCGATTCCCATAATTCCAGCAGAAGCTTTGCAGGTTGCCCAAAAATAGGTAAATTGAATATTAAGCATCCTGTGGATGGCTTGATAGCTTGATGAAAACGGCACAATATAGTGTTAAATCAAATTTATGGAGAATTAAAAGACGTAGATACTCTAATGGTCCAAGAATGATTCACAAAATCATAGAATTTTTTTTTACAACAGACTCATACCTACTAAATCTCTAGTAATGAAAAAAACGAAACCTGTATAAATCGGAAAAATATGGCTGGACCAAAAGCATTCAGTTTTAGACAGATTTTACTGTATGTGTATACAGTATATATATAAATTTCAAATTTTATATTTTATTAATAATAATGATAGTTTAACATTCAAAAATAGTCTTTAAATAGACAAAACACCAATAGAAGTGTAAGTTAATTCATCAATCTTCTTAATTTTTATAACCTGTTATATTGATCCTTCTATACCATCATGTATACCTAAACTAAAGTTTATTTTCATTTTAAATTGGTCATGATGTAATAACTTAAAGCAAAATAGATTATATACAAGGTTATTATTTTCAGATCTGTTATAACTTTCATAATGATTTAGTTAGTTTACAGGTTACTTAGCCATTGCAATGTAAGATCACAGCTGTAGACATATTACGCTCCAGCATTCCTAAATTTTCATTAAAACAACCCAGGAGAAGGAGAGGCTCATAGAAACAAGGGTACAAAAAGTGTGAAATTGCTTCAACTTTTTAAAAACATAATAAAATAATTAAACTACTAATTAAGATTTCCAGCCTGTCCTAATTTAATTCCCTGCCTTCAAGCAGGACCTATTATCTGAGCTATCTGAAAGAGTAAAACATTGATGGGCATCATCATAGCTACAGATATATCAAATACAAAATTATAAAATATAGTAAAAAATTGCAGAAATGAAGATAATTAGACAGTAAATTACAAGTTTTGTATAATTTCTTGTTTTGTTTCTTGAACTTCATTTTTCCAAGATATTGTAGGCACTAAATACTTAAATAGTGAAACATATTAATATAAAATCCTCTTAACCTGCTCGTTGTCTACTGCCTTGTACAGTGTGTAGTTTCTGTAGAGCTTGATTTATTCCGCTCGTTCCTTTGCCAGCTTCTTTCTCTTTTAATCCAGATGGCTGACTACTAACGCCTCCCTAACACTTTCCAGGTTTTCCTTGAGTGCCCTCGGTTCCTTCTCCCATCTTCATGTCATAGACCAGCTTAGCTATTCTCTCACATACAAACCATCGCAGAAGATTATATTCCAGAGAATCTGGCCGTCATCAGATCAGCAACACAAGGAACAATAAGGTCTTTGTGGATAGGCTTATTTGTGAATAAGTAAGCAGCATTACGGGTTTTAGATTGCAAGGATTGGATACAAGATAAATTAGATGGTTTAGTGGAGCCCCAGATCTCAACTCCGCATGTCCAGAGGTCTAATTACTACCATGTAAATGAGTCTTTAGTCATTAATCAGTAGATATAGACCTTAGAGTATTTGACTCGTAAATGTTGAAGGCGAAAACGATGAACAGTTTCTTGTTTTAGTCTTTAATATGGATTCCAAATCAAATGTTTATCCAGCTGGAGTCATAAGTAGAGGATCTGTTCAACAAGGATCAATGGAAAATGGAAAAACTAAAATGAACTACACTGGAAATAACATGTTAACAAAATCCTCTCATGAAGAGAACAGACATTCAGTTCTCTTCATGACAAAGTTTTAATTGAACCTTCTGCCTTGATGAAGACCATCAGAGCAATGGCCAAATCATTGGAATATTATAATGTTTTGTTAATTTCAACAATTCTTACTTTTTAATCCCTTTGACCGATCCCTCTTATACTTGAATAAAATACAAGCTTATTGAAATTTCTTTTTTGGAAGCATAGCTTTCTTATCGCGGGTTACACACCAAGCGCAGGATCCTATCTAACTCTGACTCAATAAAAAAAACGACAGTGAACAAACGGTAGCTAAATATACAGTGCTGGATAGCTGAGAGGTATGAACTAAAAAAAAATAAATAAATAAAAAAAAAAAAAAAAAAAAAAACGAACGGACCATATATAACTTATGTGACACCCTCTAGCTCAGTTGGTGTTGGCTGATAGTCCAGTAAAATAAGGGTTTGCCGAAGAAAAAACTGCGGAACTTTTATCCTCAACGGATCTTTATGTTTTTTGGGGTACTGAATCCGAATCTGAAGTTTGCTACCACGGCAACCATCGGCTTCATATTTAAAATCGCAAAAAAAAACGCCAAAAAAGAAAGTCTTCAAATATTAATTGTAGATGGAACTAGTACCTACATAATTATAAAAAAGAAATCCGAAATCGGACCATTTTTCACGAAGTTACGTTATAGGGAAAAAATGGAGAAATTGTCCAACTTGCCGTCAGTCCCACAGCTCCGCGAAAACACGTTTGTGTACTCTTTTGGCTACAGCTCTATAACTATTTGTCCGATACAATATTACTTTTTTTCATCTTAAAGCTGATTAAATTTACTATAAGAATCTGTAAATGAAGTTTTAATCAAACCCCGTAAAATGTACATGCTAGCCCGCTAATAAAAACGTACTGTTGTAAAATTCAAATGTTTTTTGGCACATTTGTCGCTCTAACTCCTCAAATATTTGTTCGATCCCAAATTTCTTTTTCCTATCTCAAAGCTGATTAAATTCGCTATCAGATGCTATATAAGTAAATTATATTAAATCCTGTAAACCACCCAAGCTAGCACGCTAAATGTGTACGTTTTGGCAAAATATATAAAATATGACATGTTCAGTAGACTGGTGTGGGTATTTCATGGTGTTAATTAAAAGTTAAATATATAGGATCTAATAGTAAATTTAACCAGCTTTTAGATAAAAATATGAAATTTTGAATCGGACAAATGGTTTTGGAGTTATAGCGAATAATTTGCCGAAAAAACATAAATTTTACAAAAGTAAGTGATTTTCAGCTTCATAGCTTGAGTATTTCAAGAATTTTGATAAAAATTTCATATATAGGATCTAATTGTAAATTTAACCACCTTTCAGATTGAATAAAAACATTTTGAATCGGACAAATACTTTCGGAGTTATAATATCCCAGACGCCTAAAAACCCGTACTGTTGTTAAATCCATGGTTTTCGGCACATTTATCATTATATTTGTTCGATCCCAAATTTCTTTTTTCTATCTCAAAGCTGATTAAATTCGCTATCAGATGCTATATATGTAAATTATATTAAATCCTGTAAACCACCCAAGCTAGCACACTAAATGTGTACTATGACTATGAATCGAAAATTTGACATCTTATTCGTCAGAATTTTAATGGAAAATATTTTTTTGTTCTATAACACTTGTCACTAGGACCTATCATTTGGGAGCCATATTGGTTTGAATGAATAAAGTCATGTTTGAAATCTCTATTTTTCAGTGCTGAGGCTTTTTTGACATGCACTAGCACTATTGGTGTTGCTCAGGTCAAAAATTTGCTAAAAGTTGACTTATAAGAATTTAAATGGAAAATATTTTTTGTCAAATAACATTTTCACAAGGACCAACTGTTTAGGAGCTATATTGGTTGTATGAAAAAAGTAAAGTTTTGTTAAACCGCTGTTTTTTTTCAACTTTGTTTATTTTAAATAATCATTAATTGTTAATTTAATTTAATAGTAATTTAAAATTATACAGGTAAGCAGAAAAAAATAAAGAACCTGAGAAGATAGATGGTCAGCAGGATTAAATGGACACTATCTTACTTATTAATTACTTTTCCTTAATATTAATAAATTACATTATGTAATGCTCTTTAGAAACAAAATCAGTTTTATCAATATTATTCAAATTAACAAAAACAAACATGTTGTTATTTTTTTTAAAATAAATTAAATGTTACCTGTCGTCATTTGTTTTAACAATTTTCAGAATTAATAACATTTTATTATATAATGTTGTTCGGGCAAAAAGTGGTTTATAGCTTTAAGAAAACTATATTTCCCCCCGCAGTCATTCCTGGAGTGCCACATAGCTGTTGCTTATTTATATTTTTTTCTGATTTTGTAACTGACATATCTTTCTTGTAGTCATTCAATACATTGGCATAAAAAGTAAAGATTTGTTAATCTTAAATTGCAATTTGACTGATCCTTCAATTATATACAAGACTAATCAGTATTAATGTGGTAAAGTTTTAAGATAGTGTTGAAATCCCAGTCTTTGGTTATGATTTGGTAGATTGGGTGATGAAGCGGAAACAAAAAAATAAAAGGTTCAAAACAAAAAAAAAAAATTTACAAAAGTAATATCAATGTATTTTTATATACATTAGGTTATTTGCAATATATACAAGCTAGTAAATTACACACACACACACATATATATATATATATATATATATATATATATATATATATATATATATATATATATATATATATATATATATATATATATATATATATCTACTTTTTAGGTTTTTTTGATTTGTTAGTTTTCAATTTCTCCTTATTAGCTTCCATTTTCCCAAGTGCCCTATAGACACTTTTCTTCAGTTCTTTATGCTTTTTCACTTTCTTTAGCTTTTCCGCTCTCTTTTCTTTCCTGAACTCGATCATTCTATGACGAAGCTCTTTCTTTTCTTTTGATTCCTTCTCTTCGAAATTGACTTTGAGTTTCTTCATAAGAGAGGCCACCTATTGATAAAAATATAAGAAATTATTAAACTATTCAATCGCAAGAATTTTCAAATAGAACAACATGAAAACACAAATTGAATACTTAATGTTGCTAGCAATAAACTTAACACACTACATAATCAAGCAGGGATTTTATAAGTCCCTTTTTTTAGAACTTTAAAGGCTAGCACTCATTACTGATGGGGTTTTCCGACTGTGTTATGTTGCATTTATAATTAATGGATCGTTTGCCACTTCTGTAGGAATTTTTAACTGAATGAAAAATTCCAATATAACATTGGATTGCTCAGACAGGGACAGTAAACACTGTTGGTTCATAGCGGAGGGCATTATCCTATCTAACCAATGCTGTACAAAAATATGCAACAATGTGCTCTTCTCTCCTTAAAGAGTTAAATTAAATATTGTATTTAACACAACAAATTAATTTTTTGAAATCAGCATTAGAAATTGAACAATAAAATCTGGCAATGAGATAAAGGGTGGACAACAACCCTCTCCCCAGCAAATGTAATATGTCAATACTTGGAAAGGAAGTACCCTTTGTATCACTTTTAAAATAAAAATTATATATTAGAAGGTCTTGAGGTTATCTTATTTTCAGAAGCCTCTGAAGTAAATTATGAAGACAGGATAAATATGGAAGGGAACAATTAAGTTGATTAAAATTAATCAAGCCTATTTAAGTAACTTCAAAAAATAAACAATTTTTAATAGAAAAAAAAAAATCAATACCTTTGACTCATATGGATCGCGAATAACAACATCCTTGACTTGTTTCATATACGGGCCAGGATTTTTGAAGCGAGGTAGTTTGTGTTTCGTCTTCAATTTATAAGGAAGATCCCTTTCAACAGCTCTTGGTATCACGAGTGGTCGAGGAGGCCTCCATTCCCTTTTGATTTCCTATGAATAAATTCGAAAATTAGATTATATATTAAAAAAAATCTCCAGAAAATAAATAATTTAGAGAGGATCATTTACTAACAGTATACATGCTATCTTCTTGTGCAGCGTTCCTAATAGCCTTTTCTCGCTTCAGCTGCCCTAGAGTTTTCATACCTTGCCAAGTATTCTTCTCGTTTAATGGTAAGAGGAGTGTGGTGATGGTTGTGTAAAACTGTGGTACGTCGATCTTATACCATGTTCGACAAAACACAATGTCTGAAAATAGCAACAAATTATATTAAAAATAACAAACTGAGAAAGTCGTACATAAACAAGAAATATCTAAGAATTAGAATGAAAGAAAGAATTAGGATGAATAAAAATTGAAAATGTAAATTAATAATATTTAATGGAAAAACCTGCCTCACCTGACATAAGGATTTTATCTTCAAAAGTTGCCCTGAAAGCTCCTTCTGGTTTTTGAATTGGCTTTTTAATCTGGCCTCTAATACCAGAAACAGTTTTTATTTTCGCTCCTTCAAACTTGGCGACTTCTAAAGCCGAAGTGAACATTCCGCCTATAAATGCAGTCTTTTTAAATATTTTGATCGGTTCACCGATGAGTTTAAGCTTCTTTGTAACGACAGTGGACTGATTTGTATCCACAACAGCTCCTGTCGCTGTTATCCTGAACCCTGGTTCAACCTAGGACATACCGTCAGCTATTTATAGTCAACTCACTATTAGTCAGAATTAAGTCATCTATCTTGAAGAACAACCATTTTTTTTCTTTAAATCAAAATAGGCATTCTAGATTAATAAGATTTATTTATTTAGATTATTTACTAGCAAACCAAATAAGGGTGAAGTTCTCTATTTATATATCTGTCATCTCAGTGAGTAAGTGGTTAAGTCGAATTATTAACAAAATGAATTAAGTGACTAAAAAAAATCTTGGAGGTTTTTTTGAGGTGAATAAGTGTGTAAGATGTTCCTTTTAAAGCATAGTTATTTAAAATGAACTCATTCTGCTAAATTAAATCGACTTAACCACTTTTTCACTGGGATGACAGATATGGTCAACCAACATTATAATTGTTATAACTGTACAAAATGCTATCATGGATTAATTACAAAAAAAAAATTACTATTCACCTGTTCTGGAGTAGCGGAATTCATCAGAGCTAAGAAGCCAGTACCAGCTTTGGTTAATGGGCCCCAGAAGTGACACATACAAGCGACATGTTGTGGCGTATATTTCAGCATCCTATAACGAAAATATTTTATTAATTTTTTATGAAAATGGTTGGAGGTGCAAAAAAAAAAATTATACTCAGAAATGAATACTGTGTAATGGAACAATCCTCAACATGCTTTGTTCTTTTGCCCCAAAAAAGTAAGTTTAGTTGTTTGCAAATATTAAACAATATTCAGATAATTATTTGTTATTATTTATCAAAGAAATGATTAAAATTTGATCCACAGCCATCGATTTCTGAATTATTAATTTTAATCATCATCTAAATCCTAATAGTACCACTAAGGTTACATAGGTGTAAGGTTACATCTTCCAGAGTCTACTCTGATTTTCTACTTCTACTCCAGTTAATATTTTATTTCATAAAGATCGCCTGGACACTGACCTACTTTGTAATGTGTGGTCTGTTACTTTGAATAACGATAATGTTTTCTTTTCAAATATTAACCCAACATCACATTGTCAAAAGATACAGTAAGACTTTGATAATCTGGATGAATTGTTGACAGGAGGTCATCCTAACTCACAAATCGTCCAGATTACTAAGCACTTAGTGATTTAAGTAAATATAAAATAAAATGAAGAGTGAAAAGAGAGGAATGTATTTATTTATGTACAAAAATATAATAACATAATTTAAAATAAGTATTAATGGATGATTGAACAGAGCAAAACTTATTTGTTTTGGAAAAAGTCCATTATTTAAGATTGTGTTGTATTCTGCAAATGGGATTCAAAGGCACAATCCATCAAACAATAGAGCAGTATAATGTCACTACTCAAATCCATTTTTTTCTCAGCCCATTATAATATAACAATCACTGGTAAACATTGCACTACTATATGTAATTCTAAGAAATAAAACAATGAAATGTTTCGGGAAAGTAAGGAGAAAAGGAAAAATATGGTGGGGGTAAGCCAACTAGATGGGATGTCCAGATCGTAAGGTATCCAGATTATTGAGGTTTTACTGTATGGATCCTTACCCTCTGGCATAATGCTTGTTAATTTCAAAACTATGTACACTAATTATAAAATGAAATAGATGTAAGAAGAAATAATACCTGTGCCTCATGTTGTCTTCCTGTTTCGAGAACACGCCAATAGTTTGGAAACGCCTCCAGCCCATCGATATGATCAATGGATCCCTTGTTTTCAATATCTTACTGTACCACCTGTGTTTCTTTATACGAACCTTTAAATAATGAAAATATAAGATATAAATGCAATGAAATAATAAATAAATAGGATTTTATTTCATACTACACAATTTAAAGTAAATTTCATAACACCAAGTAACGGTAAGAACCAGCTTCTGTAATATGTAATCTTGAATTTAACTTGACCTTCAGTAAAACTTCACTAATCTGAAATTCCACTACACAACTACTCTGGTGTGTGACTAGTTTTTTTTTTTTTAAATATTAGATGTGTTTGCCATCGAAAACTATTTAATAAGGACAACTGTTGGTTTTTATATTTTTTTTCTAAATAATAATAATAAGGATTGAGCAGCAACAGTTCAATGCCAACATCAACAATCACTTGTCGCACATTTTTCTCCACTGCATCTCATTGAAACCCGAATCCACAAGGCAAGCCATAACACAACAATCTTATCAAGTCATTATTGGTTAATAATGATTATCTAATTTATCAATAATATTCATGAGATCCATGCCTGACAAATCTGCATTACATGTCTTTCTAAATTATCAAATACACTGATCCTTGTTCGAGGAAAATATTGTTTGCAACAATTAATTTTCACCAACTTTAAGGAGCTCCTCTACCTTTTGTTTAATAGAAATGTAAAGAAGTGTATAGAGGACAAAAAGAGTTTGGTTGATTCTAATTTGGTGGTTTCAGAGTGATTTTTATACAACAGCCAAATCTGGACAAACTGATTCCTCTAATCCACAAGATATAAAAATCACTGTTTTCTCTGAATTTCTCCTACAGGTCATATTTCAGACCCCCCCCCCCCCCATAACACATTTAAAGCTAAAAAATAAATTTATTGCTATTGTAACCAAGTAATTGGTTAGAAAAAAGAAAAATTTCAAAGGGATTTAAAAATGGACTTGATATTGAAGAAGCCATACTATTGAGGGTAGTATCAAGTGGGATTTACTCTGATTCACTTTTGATGTACATCCAAAGTGAATCACTCAGAGTGAATTCATCCTTGTATATATACTTTCATCCATTTTACTGTTCCTCAATTTTGTGTCAATAGGTGCAAGGACAACTGTGATACCAGCTGGCAGGATGTCTCGTTCGAGGAGAAATTCAAGAATTATAGGTGGAGGCAATGATATAACTTTACTTGGACTTATACAGTTTACAGAGATCTTATTGGAAGTCTCCGCCCAACCTCTTAAGAGTCAAAAGTTGTTACAGCTAATAAACAATACGATATGCTTGTCTTGCCACTTCAATGACATTTTATAAAATTTGAAATTAAAAGAATAGGTACTAAAAACACACACTATGGGAGAGAGTCAACCGGTCAAGTGTGAACTAATGAACGGAGGCGGAGGAAGAGGAAGAAATGAACAAATAGTTTGTTTATATATTTTACTGAGCCTTCACTCTGGATGAATTATAGGTTCAGTGAATGATTCTTTCCTCAAACGAAAGTAAGGTGCCAACTTGTTTTTAGAGTACACTTTGAATGAAAAAAAAAAAAAAAAAAAAAAAAAAAAAAAAAAAAAAAAAAAAAAAAAAAAAAAAAGGATAGCAATATACAATTGTCACTTTCGATGATTCCTTCAACATGAACATCCAAACTGATAAGTATAAATGAGCCCAAAGCAAATTTCTACTTTAATTATAAACTTAACATTAACAATGTTCTTATGGTACCTTTATAAAGCCTATGTTCTGTTCGCCGGGCTGAACACTTCCTAGTATCAGTGGATAAGTTGCATCAAAGTTTTCTACGAACTCACACGGCATATTATTGATTTCCATTCGAACATACATGCCGGCTCGAAAACCTTCAATCTCGACCCTAACTGTATCATCAAGTTCTTCAAACATTTTCCTGTTCAACTGCAAAAATATATATAATTAGTATTTACAAATTAGCTTGTAAAGGAATATTTTAAATCTATACAGAGGAGCTTATAAACTGCTCAAAATATTATAAATATAATGAAAGTTAAAAAAAAAAAAAAATTACTTCAGCCTGTTTATTGGCTTCACTCTTTAATTCATCAAAGTAAGTATCTTCATCATCGTCACCTCCTTTTTTGTCATATTCGGCATCAAATTTTTCCTTCAATTTTCTTTTTTTCTCAAGCAGCTCCTCTTTATTGGGCACATCTGGCTTTTCTTTTGAATAAAAAAAAAAATAATAAAATAAAAATAGTTAAGGAAATTAAAAACAGTTATTTTCTTATGAAATTACAATAAATTTATAAATTCTCACTTTTTTCATCTTTGGGCTGAGCGACAAACTTTTCTCCTGTTTCATAATCCTCATAATCGCCGTAGATTTCCTCTTCCGATTCAGAGAGGTCATCCAGCTTCAAAAGTTCTTCAGCATCCTCTCCTTGTTCCCATTTTCCAGTCACAAAACAATCTTTTATGCTTTCAATATTCTGGAAAACATTTTAAAAAATAAAGTTTAAATAATTAAATGGTATAAAA
This sequence comes from Euschistus heros, assembly GCA_003667255.2. Lineage (NCBI taxonomy): Eukaryota > Metazoa > Arthropoda > Insecta > Hemiptera > Pentatomidae > Euschistus > Euschistus heros. Next base: position 663,943 of record RCWM02000145.1, read on the forward strand.
TTGGTTATAATTTTATTATAAATAAAATGCCACAAAAAGAAAAATTATACCTTTATTTGTTGAACTTAAATATAACTAAGTTTAATGTTTTTCAAACAGCAAATATTAGTTAACATTTAGTTTTCATACTTCAGCACAACTAATTTTTATTTTTGGACACAGAAACTAATAGAAGCAATGCCATTACCTATATACCAGGAAAAAAAAATAGAAATAAAACCGCTGAATATTATTCTTTCTTTTTTAAGTAATGGATAATAATAATAATAATAATAATAAATAAAGGCTTAGCGAACCCAAAGGTTCGATGCTGACACCACCAACCGTTGACCATGCACCTCCCTCCAACCTACTCCTCCAAAACCCAAATCTTCCAGGTCGGCCTGGAATGACACAATCCTCCCATCATCGTCATGGTCATTACTAAACCCAACGACTTTACATGCCCATTTTAACTGTCGTGCTGCTATTACCTGAACTATATTTACAGGAAATAACACGTGCAGTTCTGCATTGTGAAGCCTTCTAAATTACCCGATTTCTCCATCCTTTTTGGGCCAAATATAATATGCAGTACTTTATTTTCGAAAACTTAAAGGCGTTATTCTCCCCTTAACGTAAGCGGCCATGTTTCGCATCCATAGAGAACTGTTGGTAGTGTTATATATTCTAGTTTTTAAATTTCTCGAACTCAGTAGTTTTATGAATGAGAAAGTAATGGATACTCGAATAAATATTAAGTTGGCGACATCTCCTTAATATTTCATATAAGATGAGCCTACAGTCAGAATGGCTTGAATTATTATAGATAATGGTTTAAAATTGTATAGTTTATATTTTTTGTTAATAAATTAAAAAAAAAATCTTATCTTTGATTTAGATGGTTAAATAGTAGTAGTATTAAATGTAAGTATTATAACAAAACAATTCAGTTAACTATTACAAAATTCCTTACTGTGGTTGAATGATTAGCACAATCACGAAGAAAGGTAAATAAATTGTTTCTAGGAGCTATTTCCTATTATATCTTCATTTATATGTGAAACAAAAGAAGTTGTGGGATACTATTAATGGGAACACAAAAATATAATTCTACTCACACTTTCAAGGCTCCAATCCCTTATTTGAGAATTATCATATTTGGAACAGTCCATTGAATTGAGAGTGTCTTTAGAGGATACCGTTGTTTGTTGGTCTCTTTTCACTGCCCTGAATAATTCACCTATAGTTCCTTCCTCCTCGTCGCTTACATCCTCATTCGTCTCTTGTTGTGTAACTCCTCCTTCAATTATAAAAAATATAATAATATAACACTCATTTTTCAATATTTTAATATATGAATAAATATACAAATATAATAAAGAACAGAAAATTAACCAAAACAAAAAAAATTAAAAATCAAACTAATAGATAACAAATAAAAACCTGTAGCACTAACAACCCATGAAGGGTCTTGGGTTCAGTACTTAAAGACGTACTGTTACTAGGCCAACGGTTGTGAAAGATAAAAAATACTGTATCAAAATAAATATTAATATGTACAGTGAAAACTCATTATTTCTTCACTCGATAATTCATCTTATTCAGTAATTCACCAGTTTTTTTTTTTTTTTAATTGGCAACTATAAATAAAAAAATTACATAAGCACGTAATGTATTTTTTCCCCTTACTACTTATTTAATCTTTAAACCGCCTCATTTAGTTCTTTTTAAAAAATATGCCTATATTTTTACATTTTGTAAATTATTTAATAGAAAAAAACAACAAAAAACAGTTATCTGATTTTTTAAGAACTGATTTATGTGTTATGAAAGAGTTCCTGTGTTTACATTTACGATAGGTATATATTAAATAAATATGGTATTTATGTGTTTTTTTTTCTATTTTATACATGTATGTACGTTTTTGTATATAACTTAATTTTTTGAAAATGGTTGTGTTCCAAGGTTTTTGTGTTTTCTGCCATTGTCACTCAAGTCCAATGTTTATAATGTTCATATGGTCATTTCAATAAATGGCAAACAAATTAACATTATATACTTTCAAATGATTTTTTGTTACTTTACCAGCAAAATTCTCTAACTTGTCACCCTCCCTCGCCCATTCATGATGAATCATCGAGTTTCTACTGTATATCTTAATCATCAAGAAAAAATTAAACTGAAATCTCACAATACAAAAATGATATTAGATCAAAATACAACTAATACATTCCACCAGTGTGCAAAAAGCCCTTACTACTAAGCTAAATATAGAATATTATGGAGAAAAAAAAAACCTGTAGCACTACAACCCATCTTGGGCTCAGTACTAGGTTAGGAAGTATATTTTCATAACCAATGGTTGTATAAGGAGGGGATTAGGTCAGCAATGACAGAAGTCCATTCATGGCCTAAGAAACAGAAATTAAATTTTATTTTTTCAGCCGGACTCAAACTTGGGCCACAGAGCTAAGAGCTAGGTAGCTAGTTGAGCACCTTACCCATTAAGCTATCATAATCCCAGAATATTATGGAGATAAATAAAAAAAATAATTTGAACTGTAAAACAAGATCATTTGTTGTTTATTTCGTTTAACGTCACTTTATGCTGCTATGGCTAATCGGACGATGCAACTGTGGGAGTCCTAAATTTTGCCTATCCAGGTATAATTAGGATAGGGATCTTTAACGAGTACCTGACATTGCACAGGCTCAGGACCCCCATTTTACGTCCCTTCCGAAGGACGGCATAGCTAAGGATTTTTTACTCCCTTTAAAAAATCCTAAGGTCATCTGCCGGGCTGCGAACCCGTGATCTTGGGTTTAGTAGGTTGCTATGCTAACCACTACACCACAGGTGACCCCAAACATGATCATAATAGGACATCTAATATTAATAGTCATTAACTATAGGACTAAATCCATTCCCTAATTGACTAGATTATAGTTCAGGTTGTAATGGCTGTGTGAGTGGAGTGTGTTGTGACAAGGGTTTCAGAGTTCCCAGTTTGGAAGGTTATAGATTTCATTCCCATCTGGTTCAGTTGATATTTACTTCAGGTGGTCCCTAGAAAGAAATCTCAACCTTTCCCTCTATAGGTTAGCAACCTGTAGCATACCTCCTTTCTGCTCTTGTTGGAGTACATGACAATGTTAAGCCCCAACAAACAACAACTAGATTGTTGTGTCTGTCTGAAGTGTGAGAGGGTATCGGAAAGAGTGGGTTTGAATGAGAATAAGGAAGAAGTATGCCTATGAAGAGGAAGCAAATTCAACATCATATCATACTATAATAGGGACTCAATTAAACAATGTAGGTGGGACCGAGATAGGATCAGATAACAAAATCCTCGGTTAATCAAGACCCTAAAATATACCTATTTAATAACAAAATGAAGCAATAATAATATACATAAGTAACATTATGATATACTTAAATTTAATTAAAGTTTATGGATTGAAAAAATCACTAATTTTCTTATGATGAAGTATCGACATTCTATCTGCCACCGCACGATCTTTCCATTGTCTAAAACCCAACAAATTGAATGATGTTGCAGCAGTCTGCCCTTGAGATACTGGAATGCCTTTCCCAAGCCAGCAAACCTGATGCTCCTTCATGAGAAATTGTTAATGACAATTCATTTTCTAGTAGACCGCCCTCCCCATCCTCCAGCCTTCCTTTAGTAATACTCATAGAAAGATTGCCAAATATCTTCTTCAGTTATTGAATGTTTTATGAAAATAATAATAATAATAATAATAGAAGGCTCGGTCGATCGAGTCCTGAGTCTATATAGGGACCAAGCTGTTATAATGGATCACACCATCCCAAATAACAGACCATATATGTTACTCATTCACAAGGATGTAAAAATCAGTATTTCCATACGATTATAATCTGCATTTTATGGCTGCTGAGAAACTGTGTAAATATCTGGATCTATGTGAAGAGCCAAAGTAGCTTTATGAAATTTAGACTTCCAACTCATAATAAGGAGTGTTAGATTTATCCAAGAAGTTACAATCAATTAAATGATGAAGGACAGTGCTTCTGGGTACAACTGGTATTGTTAACAAATTTTCAAGTATTAAAGAATAATTATCATGCCTAAACCTTGTCTTTGGTCCGGATAGATACTACTTCCGGTGTAAACCAAGAAAGAGAGGAAAATAATAATAATAAGATCCAATACTCACCGTAAACTAATTTATACAAGTTTGACTTGTCTGATTGCCTCTCAATAAAAGCTTTGGCTGCTTTCTCAGCAAGATTCGTTTTCCAATTGAGATCTGTATCCATCAATTCATCATCATCTTCATCGTCCGCATCGCTCTCTCCTGAAACATCTTCAGACTGAGAAAACTGGTCGCCAACCTTCTCCCAAGGAACAGCTGACTCTTCAGTTTCATCTTCATTTTCTTCATCACCACTGCCATCAGAGCCACTTGAACAGTCCGACCATCCTTTACTGTCGTCCAAAGTTTTACTTTCAAGTATCGACAATGCTCCACTGATCTTGTCTCTCAGCTCTTTCTCTTTATCAGATAAAATGCTTTTATATCTGAAAAAAGAGTTCATTAAATTAATATATATATATATATATATATATAAAAGTAAATTAAGAGATAAAAATAATAAAGAAAGTGAAAATTTAATAAACTAACATTCCAGGAGTTTCTTCTATGTTACTGCGTTCTTCAGTCTTTCTTCGTAAAAGTTCATCTTCATCGACATCGTTAAAGTCGTATTCATCATCACTTTCAATACCACTCGTATCAGAAGTCTTTTTTAGCTTCTTCGATATTGTTTCTAACTCATCGTCATTGTCATTTTCAAAAATTACTTTCCTACGCTTTCTTCCATCATTCTTATCTACATGGATTTCAAACTGCCTCCCGTCAGGCTTTTCTTCAAGGTTATCTGCCTCTAATGGCATTCTGGAAAAATATTACAACATTATTGTGATTAATAATGATTTAGATTGTAAAAACAAAATTTTAAGTTTAAACAATTTAAAATAAAGTTTTAATGCTAAATTGACAAGGCTTACTCAATAAAAAAAAAAAAAAAAAATAATCATTTCATATTAAGATCTACTACTGCTACTACTCCGTGTACAGCTAAGTAAATCAAGATTAGAAGATACATTAAAATACTTACTCTTCTTCCAAATCTTCAGCAGTCACGGGTTCGGCGCCAGAAAAAATCTGAACCTTACTATGCGCTAACTTAAAATCTACTGTTTCCTTAGATTCCAATAGATTACTCACCATTTCACTTTCTGGTTCATTTTTCTATAAATAAGAATTTTATTAGCAAAAAAATAGTAAAAAAATAATTTTTATAATATTATTAAAATAAATTAACTAACACTGGATTTATGTGTGGAGGGCATATCAACATAGATAGCATCCTTATCGTAGACTATCCCCCCGACACCTGAGAAGGGTGCATATAATGATCTCTCTTTATCTGTTAGAGAGCGCTTCTTGATCTGATCGGGAAGCGGGCAAGGATCAGGTAAGAAACTGATATCACTTAAAGAAAAGTCTCCGCAACCTGAAAATATGTAAAATATGTACATATGTACTGACTTCAACCACAAAGATTGAAATAAAGGGAACAACACAGAACTGGTTAATACTCCAATAACATGCATTCTCTAAATGCACATTAAACACGCTGTGTATCCGAGAGATACAAAATAAATTCTACACTATTATTCATTTCATTTTAAGATTCTTAAGGTAAAAAAATGTGTAAACAGCTGAAATTAACAATTCTGTTTATTGAAAAAAGTAGAAAAATAATAGATTACATATAAAAAATAAATAAATCCATAAAACTCTCCTTAGAACTGTGGAATTTAAAATAATTTATGAGGAACTCAACTTGAGAAAGGAACATTTCCTTTGGAATGAGAGTTAAACATACATGTTGAATAAACTATTTTTTTTATAAAATTAGCACTCAGTAATTCCAGTAACATAGACAATAGTTTCAGTTGTTGCGGTTGTAAAGGAACAATGTTTTAATCAAAAATTAACACTAAGACTAGTGAATAAGAAACAAGAACAAGACTAATAAAAATAAGAAAGACTAGTAAAGCAAATAAAACTAAACAAAACATGGTAAATCTAGTAACATAAACAATAAATCAGTTTTTGCATAAAGGTACTTAGTCAAAAGTTAAACTTTAGACTAGAAAAATTAAGTAAGATACAAGAAAAATAGGAAAATTAAATGACACAAACTAAAAAAATGAGTTTGAATACAGAAACATTTTGTTCAGTATTTAAACATTAAAAGAGGGCAGTTTTGTTTTCTATCATCCATGTTGCAGACAAATATTAGGTGGAGTAGGTAGAGGGGTCTGTGCTGAAGGAATAGAAGTGGTCGGAATGAAGTCCCCCAAACGTAACAATTCTGTCTTATAAAACCCAGTCCATGTATCTCTTAGATATGGCGTGGGTATTGGATTATTCCTTCCTCAATGGCGCTACAACTCATGAAGAATCAGGGCCGCCTGCAACATTGTCCGTCAGTCTTCTCTGTTCTCTGTTGCTGCTCTCCAATTACGGAGGTTTAAGAGCTTCTGCGCGTCGGCTGCCACACCGTCAGCCCACCTTAGTTTGGGTCTGCCAACTCTTCTAGTTCTATAGAGACGTTCCTCTAGAAGCTTTCTAGGTATTTCATCAGGCCTCATCCTGACAATAGGTCCAGCCCATCTCAGCCGCCCAATCCTGATAAATTTAACTATGTCAGCTTCACCATAAATTTCTTTTAGCTCTGCATTACAGCGCTCACTCCATTCATTGTTGACCCGTACTGCTCCGAAGATCTTCCTCAGAATGCGCCTTTCAAAACAGATGAGTGCTTGTTCCTAAACCTTTGGGATTGTCCAGCTTTCAGAGCCATATACAAGTACTGGCTTGATTAGGGTCTTCTACAGGCAGAGTTTAGTGGTTCTTGTGATGATTCGGCTGCAGAAGTATCTAAGTAATCCAATTAGCAGCTAGAATTCTCTTATGGATTTCTGGCTTAATGTCATTGTCAGAGTTCACTTGGATTCCGAGATAGACAAACTCTTCGACCCACTCAAGAACACTATTTCCTTTTTTGATAATCCATGGGTGCTCTCGTCTACCTTGAGGTTCTGTTTTAATGTATTTTGTCTTATTCTCATTATTGGTCAGCCCGACTTTAGCCGCTTCGTTCTGGAGGTTAAGAAATGCTTCCTCTACTGCAGTAAGGCTCCTCCCAACAATGTCCAGACCATCAGCTAACCTCAGGACCTGTGCTCCTCTATTGAAGATAGTGCCTCCCACCTGGATCTTCGACCTTCTGATGGCACCTTACAGAGCCAAATTAAACAGCAGACATGCAAGGCAATCCCCTTGCCGCAGTCCTCTATGAGTCTGGAATGTATCGGACATATCTCCTTGTATCCGAACTTGGCAATTCACTTCCCTCATTGAAGGAAAGAGAATTAAGTTTCTGATTGTTTATTTGATTTCAATTAATAATTATTGACAATAACTGAATGGATGGTGGAGATAACATTGTGTAAGGTTTCATCATTTATTTTTATTTTTTTTGGGGGGTGGGAGGGGAGGGAATGTTTTATGTAGCCACGGAATATAAAATGTACGTTTATTTAGTTCAATTCCGTCTCCAGAAAATGTGCTAGTTTTACAATTTACATCATGAATCTGATCTCTTAAGTGCCGGAATAAAACTGTATGTTAGAGAGGTTCGTACCAAGCTCTGTTTAATTTAATGAGAGCTCACAGGGAGGTGGTGGAAAAACGCTGCACTCCAAGGTCTATTTAGGAATCGAATTAATATTACATTAGTTTTTCTGCTCTCCAGTAAAGTTGCCAACTGTAACATACAACGTCATTCCCACCACCCATCCCATTACTTACAGTATTGAGAAATTACCATTTACAGATAATTTTATGTTTTAAAATTCCATGAATTTATTAAAATGTAAGAGTTTATATTCAACTAAAAAAAAGTAAAATTATTTTTAATTTTATAAAACTATAATTAGTTACCTGGTATGTGAACGAAACAATTTTTATTCATTGGAATACCCCTCATATAGCCATAGAGGCAGACGTTTCTATCCACTTTAGGATTAAGCTGAACTTGATCAGGAGGGGTCATGTCTTCCATACGATCAGCTAAAATTCGATCATATAAAACAATTAATACTATAATACTTATAGTATGAGATTTATAAAATCTCCAAGTTTTATTTATTTATTTTTACCAAAGATAAAAATTGTTGCTTACCTAAAACATATGAGTGAGTGGATTGCCACGTTAGTGGTCTAAATTTCATTACAGAAATAAACCTAGCTAAATTCTTAATTTCATTCCTGAGATAAGAACCATTTTGTAGGTTGGAGAGGTAAAACAGCTTTGCACCGGGATAAACTTCTTTCCAGAATCGATGTTTTAACAGCTTTTTTGTTTTTTGCACTTTCTTGGTCTTCTTGATAACATCGAGATGTGTAAGCACTCCCATTATTTTAGGCATACCATGAACCTTTGAAACACAACAAAACAGAATTAAATTATAATTAACAGATCTACAAGAAAAAAGAATATATACACTAAATGATTTAGTAATGTAGAATAAAATTTAGATCAAAACAAAAAATATCTAGTTAATACAGAAAGATTAAAAAAAAAAAAAAAAAAGAAGTTTATAACAAAATTAAATACATATTAGGTTATAAAATTATAACCTATTAAATACCATTTAAATTTGATTTGAACTGGTTGAGGGGTGATGGAACTTTAGGTCATTGTTTGTATTCTGGAAAGAATTCCTTGGTGATTTTTTTTTTTTTTTTTTTTTTTGTAAAAAATTGAAATTTTATATTCTCCAGAAAAATTCTATTTCAGGGCTTTCTGATGTCATAATAACAAATATAACAAAAGTATTATTATTTAAAAAAAAAAAAAAGTTTACTTACTTTTCTCAATGAACTATACTGTTTTCCATATATACTAAATTCACTGGACTATTAAAGAACAAGATCAGTCAAAAAAATTCCTATTTCTTGACATTAGTATAAAATTAATTAGAATTTAATGATTCCAGCAAACCTCTAATTAAAAAAAATTATTTTTACCAAACTCTAGGAGGCAATTTAAATTTTAATTAATTAAAACCAACAATAAATTGACTATAGCATTATATTAGTTAACTTTGGGTACAAGTAAATTTTAAATTTAGAGATAAGTATATCAGAAGTTTGCTTTTACATACAAGCAAAACAGTATACTTCACAGAGCAAAGTATGTCAAAAATACGTAATAGGTCCTAATGTGTGCAACTACAGCAAATACGTAATGAAATAAATTTTAACCCAACTAGGTAGGATTCGAACCCACAACCTTAAGCACCAAACACTCTGAGACTCTCTCCCCAACTTGCTTAGCTATCGAGTGTCCTATGTAGCATTGAAAATAAAATTAGCAAAAGGAAAAAGCGGAGAAGAAAAAAAATTCTTAAAATATTGATTGAGTGCATTTTACAGTAAATTCTATTTAATTTGGACTTTCAGTTATCCAATCCTATTAAGTCCTATTTAGCGAGACTCTGCAATATTCGTCTTCAATGAAATAAAAAAGGGAAATTTTATTTTGTCCTCACTCAACTTTTAAAACAAATATTTATTTTCAGAAGAAGATAATTGTGGTAAATTGTCATTTTAAAACACAATAAAATAATATAAATTAATTGTGCTAATATTAAGAATAACAACAATGCAAGCCCTTATCAGAGTGAAGAGTGAGACCCTAGAATCTAGGCAGTCTAGTGTAAACTGAAACGTCAGCACAATCAATTTGCTATTCTTTTATTGTGTTCCTAGTTGACAGCACACCCCATCTTCTTCATTTAATTATGGCCAAGCAATTATATCATTATGATACTTATTATCAATTTATATTGCTCTATTGTAAAACTAATTTCATTTTGTCAGTTTATAGTACTTACCAACATCAAAACTATTTGAGCTCACTTCGTCACCTTTGGATTCAGGTAGCCAGTAAAATTATTAATGGTTCATCTAATTAAAATTAATCTAACATATGCCTCCATATGTTAACATGTCTTACTAAACCTTTCAGTTTCCACAGAAAATAGATTATAACTTCCTATTGATTACTATATTTTTGTAAATTTTAGGAATAATGCTTATTTAAACCTTATAATTAATATGAAACTGCATAAAATAGTTAATTATAATTTAAGGGTTGTAATGTTTTAACTCTACATAGGAAACAACTTACTTGGCAAATATTCAAGAATTCGAAAATTTCCATTTCAAATCCGAAAGAAGCATCGATCAGGAGTAAGACCAAATCAGCAACTTTAGCAATATCAACCATCGAATTTATATCATTATTGCATTCAATAAAAGTGATTCTCCGTTTTTTCCCTAAAATACATAAAATCAGAGATTATTTCACTGATCATCTACAACTTTTATTTTTATTTAATTGTCATCATTGTTATTTGAAGTTTTTAATATATCAAAATAAAAAAAATTAAAAATTAAATCAACTTTACCTGAAACAACAGTTACAGGGCCTTTGATTGACACCAACGGCTGCCTTGTATAAGATTTGATAAGACATTTTAAGACAAGAGATTTTCCTACTTTTGGCGGGCCGACTATTGCAACAATAATAGGAGGTGGTTCAAGAGGAGTTCTGTCAACAACCGGTATGTGTTCTTTTTTTCGTTTTAGATCTTGTGTTCTGTAAAATTATTTTGTTATCATAGTATCACATAAATTGTAATTAGAATTTTTTTTTTTTAAATATAAATTATGATAGAAAAAAGGCAATACAAATAATATACAGTAGACTCTTCATATTTATAGATTTTTTCCTTTTCCTGGAGACTGTTTTGGGTGAAAATGAAAAAAAATGACCAACTGTAGTCACTTTGAGTGAGGCACAGTCATCATGTGCAAACTTATCCCTAAGGTTAGGAAAGAAATAATTTCTTCTCAGCACTCATTCATTGAATTGTGGTGCAAAGAAATTGCTTATTCAAAATAAAATATGTCCAAATTTCAAAATGAATACTAACCTATAATACTTTAATTTTTAGGTTTTACTAAATACATATGCACATTACTTTGTACTGTTTAAAGTAAAGATTACAGATTACAAGATAATATTTCATCTCAGGTTAATTTCAACTTTTTCTCATGTCCATTCAGTTTCAAATTATCAAGAGTACAATGAATATGCATCCTTTTTTATTTGTACAAATCAGGCCTTGATTTTCAATTTCTAATTTGTTACGAAATAAATTTGAAATTATAATAATGTTCAAATACTTAATGATGCCAAAGACAGCTTTATTTCGATACAATTTATTAGGTTATAATGACTTCAAGTAAATCAAATCTACAGGAAAACATTGTAGAACTGGAACCCCATTAAGATATCCATTTTGATGTTCCAAACAGTCATTTTTGGTTCTGGACGACATTGTTATGCATAAATAAATCAAATAAAATGTATCAATAACATTTAAATGACTTAAAATTTTATACAAAAAAAAAGTTACTGAAGCTTGAAATACAATTCATACACTCCATACTAAAGTATATCCTTATAGTAAGACAGTACTACACTTTTAAAGGATTATTATTAAATTCAAAAAAATAAATAAATAAAATTATCTCCACAAATATACATTCGTACTTAAGACTTAAGTAGAAATAATATAATATTATTAATCTTACCTTCTGAAATTCCTCTCAGCTCTGATAGCAGAAGTTATAGCAAATGCTTTAGGATTTCTTTGTTTATCAGTAAGTTCTTGCACATGAGGATTTTTAGCCTTTTTCTTTTCTGCCTTTCTTCCTGAAAATTTAATACATCACTACAGTAAAAGTGGATAGTAAATTTAAAATAGTATAATAAGATAGTAGGGAATCATCAGTAAGGCTTGGTTGCAACAGATAATATACTTATGTATTAAGAAAAATTATGTACCTTTGATTAAAGTCAAAATATTTTTCAAACATATTCCTTACGACAGTAACAGCTACTAATGCTAAGACTTGTTGTATTGGCACAAGAGCAATAGATATTAAAAATGACAAGAGATAATAAAATACTAATGATACCAAGACTCATGGGGATTTCAGTCACATCCCCAGAAAAAAGAGGTAGTATGCAAACAATTCAGCTGTATTTCTACCTAATATATTGAAATTAACCCCGCTAAATTAATAAGTTTCTGTTGAACAGTCCATCAAAAAAATAAAAATAAAATAAAATCATATCGGTTATATGCTCCTCAGATTAAAATTAGAAGAGATATCACGTGTGCTTTTAATCTTTTGAATGTTTTTTTGTATTTTTTATGTGTTTGGTTATCAGTAAATATTATTAAATATACACTTCTTCTATACTAATAAACTACATTATAATTGCTAGGTATTATAAAAGCCATAATTTATCAATATGAAAATACAATTTATAAAGTTCAGCTGCATATTTAATACCATAGTTGTCCCTCCTATCATAAAAAAAAAAGTCTACCCAAAAACTTGTACACTGAAAATAAGAACTAAATAACCGTCACCTTTCTAGTAAGCTTAAAGTGAAAATTGTAGTAAGGATGTTAACAAATAGAAACAAAATAAGATGATTTTTTATCAAATAAAACTTCTAATAATGCACCAAAAAAAAACATAGCTATGAGTTTAGTTTTAGATAAGAAAATGATGTTGTTAAGCTAATAATGTGTTTTTCACATTTGTACTCAACAGTTAGGTTTTCCTTTCCCCTAAAAAAGGGTAACATCTTTATTTCATGAGGGTGACTGGTTCTGAACAACTCTCCAACAATAGATGGAAAAATAATTAGTCTACATTAACTTAACTTAATCAGAATAAATAATTGACTGCTCTTCTAAATTATCAAAATGAAAATAAGTTCAAAATAAACAATATGAATTAAAAAAAAAAAACACGTATAAATTTCAATAAAAATAAAATCACAAAATATACCTGAGAGCCTTGCCCTGTGTGGTTTTTTGCTGTCATTATCAATCTCTTCCATTTCAGACAAACGAGAAAGTAAGTTGAAAACTAAAGAGACAGCCGCTAGGAGTTATTTAAGGTGTATTCTTCAATAGATTTATGAATATAACATCACAACCACCTTGTCAAAACATTAAGGGACCCACATGGTTCTAGAATCTTAAATCATGAACGCATCTTCAAATCAACAAGTAACCAAAGAGATACTCGTATAACTTAAATGAAGAAAATAGGATTTAAAAAAAAAAAAATTAAAATTCTGATCCTTGTGATACTCAATAATGGTTAGTTTTTATTGTACTTGTTTGAACTATGTTTAAAATGTATTTACTACAAAAAAAATAGATCAATCAAGTCCGCATTTCACCAATCCAGCTGTCAAGACTGAAAAATGTAAGGGTAACATGGCTGAGGGCGTTGAGGTGAGGGTCTCAGAACGACATTATGTTGTGTGGTAGTTCATAGGTTCGATTCCAACATGGGTCGGTATATATTTATTTCGTAGTGATCCAAATAAAGGAATATCAGCCTTCGCATCCTGGATAGAATAGGCTGGTAACAGTAGGATTAGCCGTCCTATCTGTCATATTAGAACAGAATAACCACATAATGCTGATACATCACTAGCATAAAAATTAACACTTACTGAAAGAAAAATAAGATACATAAAATTAAAACTTAAGATATTAATATTACGTTTTTCATATTTTCCATTTCCATTCTTTATCAATTAATCTACGTATAAATTAACAGTGATTATTCCCTAAACTTCACTAGTTCGAGATATACTTGAGGAGAATTGGCTTCTAGTAATTGAATGATGATTTATACCCAATCATGGGATTAAATTTGATGATGATCTTGGCCGTTTTCTTCAAGAATATAGGCAGGCTTTAATCGGAGGAAATTGTTAGTAGGTAACTATGGCCATATTCTATCTTAATTATAGCTAGAATATTTTAATTACACACTTTTGGAGGTGGAATTAGAAAGTCTTCAGAAAATGAAGAGTGGTCCAAAGGCCTTTTCGGCTAATGTGTACCATAGTCTATTGTGGAATAGCTTTTTTTTTTTGTAAGCACATCTAATGCAAAGAAGAAGGAAATAAAGCTGACCATACCTTTGCGAAATTGGCTCTGATAATGAACTAATAAGATTAATGGATACTTTCAAATTCCCTCATTACATTGGGGATTTATTTATTTATTTTTTCTTCTAAACTACGACTTTATTATAAATTCATACAAAGGAGAAGGAAATTAGAGTAAAGGATCTTTTATTGCCTTTCGGCATTTTAAGATTTATTTGTAGCTCTGCCATCTCTGGAGGGTCTCAGTCTGCTAGAGGCAATCCGTCTACATGTCGAGTGCAGTACATTGGGGATAAACAGACTGTTCTATAAAATAATATTAAACCAACAAATTTTGCGAGAGAACGAAATAAATCATAAAGATATGGTTTTCGCTTATCCTTAAACGTTTGGGTTCAATTGAATAAAATTATGTCTTATATAATTTTATAAGTAATTAAATGGCAATTTTGATTTCATGAACTATAGTAGGGCAATGACGACTTAAAGATGTGGAAATCAAAATATTGAAATAAAAGAAACTTAATCGATAATTAAAAAAAATATGTTTAGTCTAATGGGAAATGAAATTAGGATTTAACTTTGGTCAGGGAAGTGTGATGTTTTCGTTGTTCATTTATCTATTTATAATTTTAATACAGAATTTAATAGACAAACTTATAATCTGGTTCAAGAAATAAGAATACGGAAATAAGATTTCAAAAAGAGAATCTACTTCAAATTGGAAGCTCAAAATTGATTGCAGACGGGAGGGGGGTTGATTATCAATAGATTTAAGTATATTTTTACGTAAAGAATAAAGCGCAAAATGTTTGTATTTAACTTATTTTTCACAATTTTTAAACAATTTCATACAGGAAAGTAATATAATTTCTCGCTAGACTAGAATAATTAAATTTATTAAATAATGAACGATGATGTATTTTATGGAGGGAGGTGCTTAACTATACTCTGTACAGTCACGGTCGGACTGAGGAGACATTTTATGCCGTGTTTGTTAATTATCAAAATTTTTATTGAAAGCTCAATAAATGTTTTTCAAACACGGATGATATTTCTTTATTTATTGAATAGTTATTAACTTTATTAGTAATGGTGATAAAACTACGTTAGAATTACAAGCAATCTATATACGAAGGTTTGTTTACTGGTCTTAACTCAATAGCAGGTTAGTGTAGAATTTTGTGAATATTATGAATCTAAGTTAAAACAGTTTTATTCTTGTCTTAATTGTTTTATTATGTTTATAATCTCTATATTATAACCAATATTAAGTGTTGATTCAACGAGAAATCGAATGTTTACATTCATCAGAACATTGTTTATACTCTAAAAGCTATTCGTTTATAATGCTATTATCGCCTAAGCTAAATTTATACTTGCTCAAAAAAGAGAAATTAACGTTCCTGTTTATTTGGTATTATTTTTTTATTAGCTTTTCAATGTAGTGATGAAAATAATGCTTCATTTAGTGGTTGTTTACATAACATTGATAGTACTTCTTTTTCAGAAACATCCTATCACACAGTTTGCTCACAATGGCAGCTGACCACTTCTGTTTGAGATGGAATAATTACCAAAGCAATATGGTGTCTGAATTAGACATCCTTCGGACTGAAGAGTATTTGGTTGACGTTACATTATGTGTAGAAGGCCATAAATTTAGGGCTCACAAAGTGATTCTATCCGCTTGTAGTCCTTACTTTCGAAATGTTTTCAAGGTATGTCATGTGATTTTTTCTTATTCTGTATAGTTATTATTAGAACTATTTACTTCAATTGTAATCTTATTAGTACCTGCTTATGTTATACTTAAGCAATGGATTCAAACTCTTGGGTCTCACAAGTCTCTCAAAAGACGCAATGTATTTATTTATGTTAGTAAGAGGTCTGTATTGTTATGGTTATTGCCGTAAATGAATTTGTGTAATCAAGTTAGTGGTCGGGTGTTATGTTTATGTTTGTAATGGGTGAATGTTTAATTAGTAAGAATTCTTCCATCCTTTTAATTTAATTAATGTTCGAACAACTCTAAAGTTTCTACTATGTTGGGAAATTTCCTTTATTGTTGTTTGGAGCAGTTAAAATTTATTATTATTTGATACACCAATTCAGTATTTAATACTTTTAGGTTTAAAAAATGGATTCTATTTTTTATCAAAATATAAAGTGGCCTAATGGTTTTAGAGGAATTGATAAAATTATATTGTTCATAGTAATGAATTTGTCACTGGAGAATTTGAGTTAATCATTCTTCATTGTATTTTTATTAGCCTGCACTAGTGGATATAAGATGCTATCAAAGGCACTGAGAATTCACTAGTTTATTGGCTAGCAACTTGTGATAATAGTTCAAATTTTAATTTAGTAATCTTTTAATCGTAGACAAAATATATGGTGTTGAGTACTCTTACCTACATTTAATTTTATAAAATAGTTCTTTGATATAATATATGTTTATGATAACATTTCATGCCGATTGCATATTTTTTTTTTTTTTTTTTTTTTTTCGTTCAGGTGTTTATTTATTTTTATTTTGTTTATCCTCCTAATTTTGCCTTTGGATTATTTATTTTTATTTTGTTCATCCTCCTAATTTTGCCTTTGAATGTTAAATTTTCAGATGAAGTTCAAAGGAAACGTAAATTGTTTTCTTTCAAATACAGATCTGTTCGTTGTCCTTTGTATTTTTAAAAGCAATTGTATTAATTAGAACTATGTTTTATTTGTTTTTTATATATTTTTTTAATTCATTTGTTTTGTAATTGTGGCAGCATGTTATCCCATTCATTAGCTTTTCCTGAATCAATATTACTTTATCTTTATCAAAGGACCGCTTAATCAGTCGTTACTTTATATATATATATATATATATATATATATATATATATATATATATATATATATATATATATATATATATATATATATTTTTTTTTTTTTTTTTTTAAATATAAGATTATATATATATATATATATATATATATATATATATATATATATATATATATAAGATTTTTTTAAAAATCAACTATACTGTTTATCTTTTATGGTAATTGCTCTGTGTGTAGTATACAAGATATGCTTGATTCTTAGCAGGCCCAGTAGACGATTTTTTTAGCCAATGGCGAGTGGTATATTTTTTTTCTGATTCACCAGCCCTGGGTTAGAAACGAGGAGTGACGTGAGCGTTCACTTCATCTGGAGTCGAGTTAAGAGTTCGTTTGGCCTTATGATAATAATGAAGAACTAGTATTAGAATTTACTTGGTCTGGGAAAAATAAACGTTGTGAGAAATTCTATATTTATAAACTACTAACATCTTAATACTAACTGCCAAATTTTTCAACATTGCCCTAGGATAAGACCAAAAAATTAATAATTACTGTGTTAAATTTATTAAATTTAATATGATCTAAAAAATAACAAGGAGGTTAATCTGATCAGAACAGGCATAGGCAGTACCTCAGGAAGTTCTTCTGTAATAATTTCTGAGAATTGGTTGTTCTTAACTTCTAAAATGATTTTTAATGAAGCTTTAAGATATTTGATCATTAGTTGACAGAGAGGACACAGTGTTTTAAACGCTGACCTACATTTTTATATGTGTTAATAATATTGATGTAATAATAAATTATCTAATCTTGAAACATTAGACATTGTTTTTATCAGTAGTTGAAAATAGTTTGTACATATGGTATTATCCTTATGAACTTTATTTTTATTTTTTTTTATTTTTGTTAGGAAAATCCTTGTGAACATCCTGTGGTAATATTAAAAGATGTCTCTCCAGACGATGTCGAGGCACTCTTAAGCTTTGTCTACCAAGGAGTTGTATACGTTTCTGAAAAAAATCTTAATTCTTTTTTACAAACTGCCGAGCTTTTGCAAATCAAAGGTTTAGCCGGAGCTGCTTCCACGTTCAACGATGAACATGCTAAACACGCCCTAGCAGCCAGTCAGCAGAGCCCAGTCAAAAGGAGGAAAAGTGCACCTGTTAGAATAGTAAAACACGAGGATGGAGAAGACAATAACAGTAACCAAATGGAAGCTGATGATGATTCTAGTAGAAACGATTTCGGAGAGGATACATTAGAAGACATGAAACAGGTGAAGCCCTTATATAGATTAAATTTCATCCGTTTAAATGTTTTATTTATTTATTTGGTACTCTTCTATTAGTGATTTATCCACCACTGTGTGGATTATCTTCTACTTATCTTATTATTTTAACTATTATCATAACTGCTTGGAGGGTTTTATTGGCCCTTGCTATTAAATCATTTGATTTTTTAATCACTATTAATTTGGATTACAAATAAAAATTATTTAACTAAGAATTTATTAATTTTTTGTGCTTCTATTGGTAGTTTGTTTAATTGAAGAGTAGTTTTGAATTTTAAAAATTCACCATCATTTCTAAAATTATTTAAATATACTGGCATCAATGATTATCCTCGTTATACTAAAATATCTACCATGCTCCACGACTTAAACTTACTCCCTATAAAACAGCATGTCTTCGAACAAACCAAAGTATACTTTGCAAAAAAAACAAATTCAGAAGATTCCCTATTAAAAGAAATTGGTAACTATGACAAAAATTCCCTCAAAAGATAAACGCACAAAAGAACTAAACATCTACTCTTAACATAAACCTCTCTACAGATTACTCAACTGCTATTTATACATATAGTCATTCATTTATGTATGCTGGTTATTATATATAAATTATTTATATTTATTATTATTGTTTTGTATTCAATTATTAATTGTATTTAATTCTTATGCCACATTTTATTTTATACTGTCTAATTATTTTTCTTTCTTTATACTTCTTTTTTTTTTTCTTTTTTTATGTGGGTTTTTTCCACTGTTCACAGATAATCTTTAAAGTGTAAAACTATTAGCTAAACTATAAAGCTATGTTAATCTTGTAGAGGACTTAAGACCGGCACATGTATACTAAATGATCTGTAATTTTAAATATGTCAATAAAGCATTATTATTATTATTATTATTATAAATATACAGATTATATTTATTAATTTAAATATGTAAGACAAAAAATCAAATAAACGTTGATACTAACTTTAGCAGAAGGATCAATGAAATTAAGAATCGATGAATGATTTGAATATATTTTAAGATGTAATCAATTTAAATTTAAAATTTAGATAGTGTATTCCTCTGTCCAGTCACTGAGTCTTTCTTTTTGAGTAAAATATTGTCGAATCTTTCCATTTAAATATTTTTATTATAAATGTTATTCTTTTACCCAATTCAGAGTTGTACATATTTTTATTTATGTATGAAAATACTATAATATATACAGATATGTTTATAGATTGTTTTCTAAGAATATTTATTTGTATTCATATTAACTAATTCTAATGTATTCATATTTATTGGTGTGAATATAAATACTATTGTATGCGTATGTCTGTATGAATATTCAAATTTACAGTTTCATGAATAAACAAAATGTTTTTTCTGTACTGTAACCCACAATTTATGTTGATTCTTAACAATTTAATGGGAATATCAACCTAAAATAAAAATAAATAAAATAAAAAACTTCAATCAATTCAAAATAATATATATATATATATATATATATATATATATATATATATATATATATATATTCTAATTGTTTTGACAAATATTACTAATTGTATTCGTGCATTCAAATAGGAGGCCGTATTTAAACATTTTTGTTGGCATTTTGTTATATTATGCTTTTTAATATTATTTATATTAATAATAATAAATTTTATTAACATCATATAACCTATTAAACTTAGTTTTCTCAATAATGATATATCAGGGTGTCTACTAGCCGGGAATTTCGGGCATTCCGGGAATATGTCGGGAATTTCATATGGTCGAGAAAAATTCGGAATAAGTCGGGAATTTACAGAAAATTTGCAAAAGTCGGGAAAAAGTCTTGGTTAATGCTAAAATTTTTCAGAATTTTTTCAGTTTTTGCTCAATTTGTCAGTTAAGGAAGCGTCTGATAGGTATAGTCACTCTACATACTTTTAAAGTAAACTAAATTAGCTATTTGAGATCAGGGTGAGCTTTATATATCCATTGGTTCCCAAGATACAGAGATATACTCAAATAGAGGCCATTTTGTTTCCAAAAAGTTTTTCGATATAGTCACTTATTTTGTGACATATCTCCTAAAATACATCGTTTGAGACCAGAATGATACCTGTGGGCCCAGCGCACAGTGGGACGAAACAGTGAATTTTCTAGACATTGCAATTTGATCCTCTAAAAATTTTTACATCAACTTCAAATTTCATATGGGTATGTTTTCAAGGGTGTAGAATTTGAATCTGAAGTTTGTTTTTGCCTATCATTTCAAGATTTTGCTCTGTTAACCAATAGTGTGTCCAAAAAATCCAATTTTTGTTTGTTCATGTTTTGATTCGAGGGATATTATTTTCTATGATTTTTGATGTGCTATATCGAATTTAAAAAAATCTGCAAATCAATCAGTTTACCGTTATGTGGGTTATACGTAGTGTATGCCTTTTTCGTCGATCGGACTTTTTAAATATTTAAGAAATCAGGGTTTGTTGACATTTAAATGAAAACAAAACAAAACAACTAACCTGTTATAATTAATTAACCCCGACTTCCCGCGGTAATTAAGTAAGTGATGATTTAAAAAAAAAAAAAAAAAGTTGACTATAGCTTCAAGCTATCAAAACATGTATCTGGATATAGACTGATGGGTCAGTTGCTGCCTATATGTTTTTATGGCTATTATTGTCATTTTTTAACAACAAACGACTATACAATAACCAAGACTATTTTTGGATCACGTTGAGATCATGGAGCGGAACGAATAAACTGTCTATATCATTTTACCTACTCCTAATAATAGATACTTTTTTCTTCTTCTATTTTTTCTCTCTTTTATTCATTTATATATTTTTTTTATTCAATTATTTTTTTTCTCCAATCTTCATTCTATTTATCAATTAGCGCATAAATTCATTTGATAATTATTGCTTAAAATTCATCTAAACTCAATTATTTAAAATTAAAGTTAAATTATTTTAGTATTATTCTAAAAATATTTTATTTATTATTATAAAAATAGTTTGTATAAATATTTATTTAAGTATACGTTATGTCGAGAAATATATGCATGATAACGCGTAGAAATATATGCACCTATAGCTGGGCGCCTATTACCATTACTGCAATGTGGAAAAACGTAAGAAAAGAAAATAAATAACTATGACTAAACAATTTGAAATTAATAAAATACAATTCTACTCTACAAATTACAAATATCATTTTGTTTTTCATAACTGGGAAAGGTACAAATAAAAATAAAGAAAGGTTGATGGTTTAATTAGGTCGAATTACAACATTAGAAATATATAAACTATGCTTAACCACAGGTTAATTCGGCCATATTCAGAAAATCATGGAAAGGATTTATCTCATTAAATACCTAAGGTAAAAGTCTATGAAGTCCAATTTTCGGACAAATTTGGACGTTTTCTTCAACAAGCACTCGAAACACCCTGAAAGTTACTCCACATGTCATTGTTTTATAAAATCCTGATGATTTCTAATGATAAAACCATCACTAATAATTTTTTTTTAGTTTGAATAGACTGGTACGAAATAGAAAGTAATTTTTTATTTGAGTATAATTATCAGTAAAATTTAAAAAGTTACAGGAACAATTATAATCACGAAGTACGATTTCGTGTAATTTTATGTCAATTTTCATAACCTATTTAAGGTCACTTACCTATGTACAAAGTCTTACGGTTTTTTTTGTATGAATTTTTTTGTGTAAATGGCCAAATCCAAACATCTATGCCTTATAACTCCGTTGTTTACTGATATATCAATGCCATTTTTTTCCCCCTGTAATTACTAATACATTGTCCATGTAAAATGAAAAAGATATGGTGCAAAAAACAAATAAAAAAAAAGTGGGAGATCGTTAAATCTTGTCAAAGGCAAAAATAAAAATTATGAACTTCAAGTTTAGGTTCAATAAAAAAAAAAGTAAGCGCAACAGCCAAATCCAAATTGTTTTAAAAACTTCTCTATTTAATACTCTTTAAAAAAATACCATTTGCAGGCACGCAGCACATCTAGTTTTTTTTATTTTTCATAAAGTAACAAAAGGGTGCCACCAGCGCACATTGACAATAATAATGAAACGAATCATATTTTTTATGCAAAATGTAACAAATAGTTGTGTTTCTTTATAGCATAGGTTAAACTGCATATTTTCTCTTTCTTTCTCAGAATTTCGATTTTATCAGAGTAAACTTTATCTACATTTTTGTAAACAATAATCAGGGAACAAAATTAAACTAATTTTAAATTATTCATAAATTTAATTTGTTGAGTATCACAGATATTGCTCAAAATGATCTCCACTATTTCTAATACAAGCACGATATCGTTTTCTTATTTCTGTGGTGGTTGTTCTAAAAATGAATTCTTCCTTCATTATGGTAAACGCGGCATTGATTTTTTAAATAAGTTCTTGTTTTGAAAAAAACCCACTACAACTTACCTGTAAGAGAATGTTTAAACAATCGTTTCCCACAATCCTGGATAGGAAGAGGGGGTCCAATTGAGTGGCCAGCACGGTCTCCAGACCTCACGCCGCTCGATTATTACGTCTGGGACCGTGTCAAAGATTTGGTTTATAATGAAGAATTGTTTTCAAGACAACAACTTATTCAAAAAATCAATGCCGCATTTACCATAATGAAGGAGACTAGATGTGCTGCGCGCCTGCAAATGGTATTTTTTTAAAGAGTATTAAATAGAGAAGTTTTTAAAACAATTTGGATTTGGCTGTTGCGCTTACTTTTTTTTTATTGAACCTAAACTTGAAGTTCATAATTTTTATTTTTGCTTTTGACAAGATTTAACGATCTCTCACTTTTTTTTTATTTGTTTTTTGCACCATATCTTTTTCATTTTACATGGACAATGTATTAGTAATTACAGGGGGAAAAAATGGCATTGATATATCAGTAAACAACGGAGTTATAAGGCATAGATGTTTGGATTACACAAAAAAATTCATACAAAAAAAAAACCGTAAGACTTTGTATATAGGTAAGTGACCTTAAATAGGTTAAAAATGAACCTCCCTACCCGAGATAATTTTTTGGCTAACGATCTTCCGAACACCCTGTATATATATTTATATGTATAAGGCATATATGTTAAGGATATATATATAAACATATATATATATATATATATATATATATATATATATATATATATATATATATATATATATATATATATTTATCTTAGGTTATCACATAGGGGAGAGGGGAAAGGGTTGAAAATCGTAAGTTCACAGCTGTTTGATGAAACTCGGAATCCATTATTTGTAGTACATTTTTTACAAATCAAACAAAAATAACGAAAATACATGTTCTAGGTAATTATAGTAAAAAAAAGTTAATTATTTAATAAAGGAAAATAATCATTCAAAGTTTCTCATCGACACATTAAAGCAAATCAAATTTGCAACAAATTTGGTTCTATCCATATTCTTTTTTTTTTTTTTTGCGCAGTCAGCTAGTTTATAGCAATATTTTGTCGAAAACTATAAAACGTCACATTAAACTTACTTTTTAATAATATTACATTCAAATCGGTTCAGCGGTTAGGCCACCATCAATGCCTAAAGATTGGCTAAGTTGTGGTAAGTAACACATCGCGAAAACACGTTTGTTGGTACTCTTTTGACTATGACTCCAAAATTGTTTGTCCGATTTGAAATGTCTTTATTTCATCTGAAAACTGGTCAAATTTGCAATGAGACCTCTTATATGAAATGTGTTTTGAATCCCATGTAATACCCACTCCAGCACGTTTAGAATCCCATACCGTTGTGAAAATGGTTCTTTTTTTTTTGAAGTGTGCTGCCAATGAGTTCCCATCGATAACTGTGATATACGGCGGGTGGGGTTAATTAGCAACGTATGCATAGATTGATTTGTTTAGATTATTATTGAAACAGCATTAAAATATCTGTTGGCTAGAATTTCTAGAAATATTTTTGAAAAAGTCGGGAATTTCTCGAAAAATTCTTGAAAAAGTCGAGATTATGTCAGAAATTTTGATAGCTGAAATTGATAGACACCATGGTGTCTTTTAACAATGGTGCCATTAAGTCAATAAATTTATTTAAATGTGTTATATTAATTATAGTTAAAGTTATTTGTTCCTAGTACAGGATTGTACCAATTTATTGTTTCTGATCTGCTAAATCTTAAAAGTAATTTTTTATTTTATTATCAGGAAGATGAAGAAGGTTCAATTGGGGAGGAGTCTGAGGTAGAAGGGAACGGAACGGCCGGAGAAGGCGGAGGTGGAGGGTACTGCAGCTCATCAGTTGACATGAGGGACAGCGATGAAAAAGAGCAACTTATAAACAACCTTCAGAGGCCTGATGCGCTGTTACATCAAGCGATGGCGGCTAGGCAGCAGCAACAACCACCGACGACTGTTATACCGGGTAAGCTATCATCTTAGTGGATTAAATGTTGAATATTATCATGTTAACAGTTTAATTTGACTATCTGCCTCATTATTAAAATCTTTCTTTTTATCTTAATTGTTCATTTATTATTATTATATGTTTTGATGAATTTAAATCATGCAATGACAATGTCTTCCTCTGATTAGTTTTCTCCCTAGAGCGATTCCCTAGAGTGAATCGTGGAGCATGTAACGGAAATTGATTTTTCATGTCAAACAGCTGTTTCAATTATTGAGTGCTCAGTTTAATTTTCTTAAAACTGTTTGTTTTTTTATGTTTTGTTAATAACTTTTATTCAGGATTCTTCTTCTTCTTTTACTACCTCCTTTGTGCCTCTCAGCATGGAGGTGCCTTGAACCAAATCGACCAAACATCACGGTCCCTCGCCAACACCTTCATGGCTTTCAGCCGTCTTCCCCTCTTCTCTCCCACCTGGTCCATTCAGTCCATCCATGTCTTCCGTGGTCTGCCTCTAGGTCTTTTGCCTGTAGGCCTTGCTTCAAGAAACTTGCGCGGTTCTCGGTTTTCACTTATTCGGCAAACATGGCCAAACCACTTTAACTGCCTCTTCTCTAGGATCTCACATATTGGCCTAATTCCTAGATCATTTCTTGTTTTTTCATTCCTGATGAGATCCGTCCGAGTTCTGCCCACCACTCTTCCAAGGTACTTCATTTCAGCAGCAGTGATTCTGCTTAGATGTTTGTTGAGAAGGACCCAACTTTCACTTCCATATAATAGGGTGGGAAGGTAAATTGTATTGAAAATATATAGTTTTACCTTTTTATCCAATTCTCGTTTCCCGACAACAGTGTTACAGATTTGGTAATATACATTGTTTGCTTGTTTTTTTTTATTCTATTAGATATTTCATCATTAATATTACCATTTCTACTTATAACTGTCCCTAGGTACATAAAATCTTCTACTGTTTCTAAGGTTTTTCCAAAACATGTGATTTGCACATCCTCAGGTTGGTGTCCTACTTGCATGACTCTGCTTTTGCTGGCATTTATAATCATGTCCTTTCTCTTAAGTTCGGCTTCCCATTCCACTACCGCTTGTTGGAGGTTCTGTACAGAGTCTGCAATGAGTACAATATCATCTGCAGAGAGCAGTGTCTGCGCAAGAATTGTCCTCATGTTCCATTTTCCTACTACTGCTTGTGCCGTCCTTCTTTTACATATTTTCAAAATTTCGTCCATTAGTGCTATAAAGAGAAGCGGGCTTAGGCTGTTGCCCTGTTTCACTCCTTTCCTCATATCGAAGCTTCCTGATTCCTTTCCGTTAATTCTCACAATTCTCTTTGAGTCTTTATAAGAGGATCTGATGGCATCTATCTATTCAGGATTCACTTTATGTAATAATTATTTTTTATTGAGCATAATAATATCTTGTTTATGATTATTATGTTTGATATTTACTAAATAATCTATTCACATTATAGACACATGTTTTTAACTAGAGTATGTAATTAAATGTGTAGAAAGGTTTAATGTTTTCGACTATTGTTGTCGTTTGGGCCTACTGAGGGCCACGGGGCTTGTATTTTCTCTTGGCTAGGATCTTTGCTTTTTTTTTTGTTCCAAAACTCCTTCATTTTTTGGCTGTGAGACAGCTTTCTTGCATCTGTCCACATGGGTCTAATGATGGTCCTTGTTCTCTTTTTTTCGACAATTGTTTTTATATTTCCTAATGATTTCCTGTCATAACAGTCCATAAATAATAAATTTAAAAACAAATCCGTACTGCTTTTATGGCAATAGTAAATTTTGAAATAGGGTTCTGTTAGAGCCACCTCAAAAAATTGACTTTGGGAGCCTCAGAATAATTTGTAAGCTCATATATAACAGTTTCTCAATTCCATGTCAGTTCTTTCCCTAGGAAGCTTCTCTTTTACTGTCGGTACCACTGACCGCTGACCCTGTTTTTTTTTGTTGTTTTTCATTTCATACAGTAATTTTTATATCCCAAGTCATTTTAGGGAAAAATACAGGGCTAAGTTTTTAAGAAATTGAGTGGTGTTAATGGCTATAAGTGCATGAGTGAACGTCATTTTCAGAATTGGTTTGCTTGTTTTCGTTCTGGAAATTTTAATGTTGACAATGAATGAAATTTGGGGAATCGATGGTCGAGTGAGTTAGGGTGAGGGTCTGAGCGCACTTGGCACTGAAGGTCATGGGTTCGAATCCCATCTGGGCGGGTTAAAATTTATTTCATGGCGGACCAATGAAATGAATCTTGACCTTCCCCACTATGGCTAGGATAGGTTGGTAACCTGTTGGATAACCCTTCCTTCCTGACCTAGTTGGAGTACATAAGGACGTTAAGCCCAAATACGCAATAAACAAATGTCTAAATTCTGAAAATTGAGGTAGACGTGCATATTTTATCTTAAGGCATCATTATTGAGCTAAACATAGACCATAAAATAGTTTTAAATCATTTACATGCTGAGTGTTCGGTGGTCAAACCATTAATTCTGCTCTCTACAATCAAATACAATTGATGTGATTGAAGTAGGGTTTTCAAGAAATTTGTCCAGAATAAATCAATAGGAAAGGAATTGTCATCTATCAGAACTATGCTAGACCACACACTTCTTTAGTGTTAGTGATTCAGAAAAATTAAGATTTTGGCTGGAAAGTTTTGATGCATCCACCGTATTGTCCTCACCTTGCCCCATCTGACTAGCATTTTTTTTTTTTTTTTTTTATTCTCTGCAGAACTATTAACTTATTTCATTTTTAGCACCAAAAGAGGCTTGTTTCAACCAAAATTCTCAGGTCTTCTAAAGTAACAGTATTATGGTCTTACCATAAAAAGTGTCAAAAGATAATTAATCAAAGTGGTCGGATATATCATTTATCTTTGTAATTTCTTTAAATAAATTTGCTTTGAAAAACTTACTTTTTCCCTAATTATTAATTTTATTTTTTTTTAGGTCAATACCAGGTGCCAGTTACGACAGGAAACCAAGGATCAATTCCGGAATTCCTCTCACCTCAAGGTATTTAGTCATTTTATTTTCTATTTAACATTTTAAGCTTATTAGTTTTTTTTAATGCAAGTAACAAACAATTATTTTAAAATTTATTTATCATTTTATTTTATTTTTAAATAACATCGTTTATTTGATTTTTTTTTTTATTATTGATTAAAGAAGCAAAATGGCATGTTAATATGTTATAGTTAACGTTGTGATTTTTAGTTATTTTTACTTTCGGTATGCTTTTTTACATATTAATGTTTTTTTCTCAACTATGCTTTATTTATTTTTTCCTTTTCTGTAAATATCTTTTTTTTTCCCCTTAATCTTCTCGCTTATTATTCTCATCTATTTATATAAGATAGGATTGTAGTTTATTGTGTAATTATTAAAGAAACATTGTATCAGATGGTGAATTATTTATGAAGAATATATTTAAATTTCTTCACTAATGTCTTAAGAAAAAAGAAGAACGATATTTAGACAAAAGTTTTCGATATCTCAAATTACTCTCATTACCTGATTAAAAACTAACAATTTAAAAAAATATATATAACTGTTATTACCCCTATTCTTATTCAACCCCTTGTTCTCTTGAACCACCGTATGGTGTAAAATAAATGATTGAGGCAATTTAGTCGTTAGTTTCGAGTCATGGAGAAAGGAGAGTTATACAAGTCAAAATACAATTCATTTTATGACAATTATTAGATTTAATTTAAACTCAGTATAAGGTGACCTTCGCTGGTTTGTGCGATAAGTTAACTGTATTATTTTTGTTGAATTGGTTTTTTAAAAAAATAGCATTTTTTCATGTTATTTTGAAGTTCCAACTGCTATGTCCCTTACCTGACCATGACACATTTTATGTTTGTCAAGTCAAGTTCGAACTCGTGTTTTTTTCATTTTCCATTTCAACTTGAACACAAAGCTTGTGAAAGGCAATGTGAAGTATGCTCGCTCCCCAAAAAAATTTAGCAGAACTTTGTAAGATGCCATATATTATACATTTTTTATGGTGCTATGAACCGGTTACAGGGTTTTTCCTCCTCCAATCGCCACACTCCAATGTTCCGACGCCATCCAGTTTCTGGCTCTCCTCTTTTTAGCTTCCTCCTCTACATCATCCAACCAACTCAATCTTGGTCTTCCTCTTGTTCTATCAGTTTGATGCGTCAACAACATCTTAGGCTTCTCTACATCTGCCAACCTTGTAATATGCCCTGCATACTGTATACACCTTAACTTAATTTCTCTGACCACATCAGTCTCACCAAAGGGGTGATAGTTCTTGGTTAGTACATCTTCATTCTTCTCCAACCTTAACAATTTCGAAAATTCGGCGAAGAACTTTTCTTTCAAAAAATCAATAGCTCTTTTTCAGAAGATATATCATAGTTGCATTGAAAAAATATTGAACATTGTGTTCGCTATACTTAGTTATCAAATCTGTCCCTAAACGGTAAGAATTGAACGTATCATTTAAACATTAAGTTTATAATTTTTCTTTTAAAAGCCTATTGAATAGTTTTTTTTACAGTGATTATTTGAATAGTTGTTTTCACATTATACTGCTTAATAGTTATATTTTGTTGTTCACAAGTGATATTTTCGTATTTCTTATTACGAACATTGTAAAATTTATATCAGTAATAACTACAAATATGGTGCTATGGTCCACGTAGAACCTTGGACTCTTCCACGATTCATAACTATTTATTTTGGTTCCCAGCCGTTCTTTGGTAATTCCTCACAAGAGTCTTTAGATCCACTTCAGTGCCATCTGTCCAGCACAATCTATCATATTCTCTCTCTTTCCTCTTCTATGATGACCACTCATCATACTTTTCTATATTCTGTGCAATTCCATCCTTTGAACAAGGCATTGCCAGCTTATTCTTTGTTACTTGACTGTTGCCTCTAAATCTGGAGCTTTGTACAGGTCTCGTAGCTCTTGGGTGCTTCTAATTCTTCGTATATCTCCATCTTTATAATAGGTCATAAATCTTCTTCATAATTTTTCTTTCCCATTTAGAATGCCTTCATTCATCACATTGAGTGTCCAGGTTTCGTTCCCATACAATACCACTGATCTTAGAACTGTTTGGTATACCCTTATTTAGATCATTAGAACAGAAAACTCCCTAAGTAAGAGTATTTGAACAAAGTGATAGAAGAGCCAAAGAAATTAGTCTCCATTTAAAAAAAAAACAGTTAAAGGAATAAAACAGAATAGAAAACCTGGAGGGATATGGATACCGCTTTGAAAACGTCGAAAAATTCAATGCTTCAGAAATGGAGTGGATTAAGAAATCATGGAAAGAATAACAGCAGGTAATAGGTGCTACTGGGACCTCAGAAAAAATATTTATCAAAAAGAGCCTTCCTAAAAATTTCAATCATATAAATAGTGTTTAAATTAGGATAGTTAAGGTCATGAATATGTACTTAATGTATCATCATAATTTCAAAATGTTAAAATTGGGACTATTGTCTAACAAAATATTTTGGTTTATAACAAAAACAGAACACTATCAACGGACATGAAAGCTAACCTTGTATGATTTGTTTGTTAGAGCAACTCTTTACAAGTACTCCTAATAATCGAATAACATTAATTGAATAGGGGTATTTATATTCAAAAATTTTAAAGTTAATTTTACCACAATTTAAAAAAACAAAACAAAAAAACTACAAATTAGCGTTTTATTTTTTTCAAAGTTTGAATTCCTAAATATTTATTTTAAATTAAACATTTGTCTTGTTGAACAATTGAAATGAAATATTTACTCTTTTTTGAATAAAATTAAAGTTTATCATTCTTCTTCTAAATTTTGGTTTCATTGAACTTGTTGAAGTTTATCTTTGTTTTTCTAAATGTTGGATTCATAGAACTTACAACATAGAAGATTGGTTTTAATTATTGGAATTCTAAGTTTCAATTGTTTAATCTTTAAAACATGTTTATTAAATTTTACTTGAGCCATTAATTTAACAGATGGTACTAATTTTTATTGTTGTCAACCTGCGATGACACTTTCTGTCAGTTGTACAGTTAATATACAGCTGGTGTAAAAAGTATTTGAACACCAACAAAAAGTTTGGTTTTACCCATTTTTTAACCAGGATAAATTTCCTGAGAGTACATAGTTGGTATCATTACAATAGGAATAGACTAGATTGAATATACACAGAAGAAATCATGGGGTCACCTGTGGTGTAGTGGTTAGCATAGCAATCTACTAAACCCAAGATCGCAGGTTCGCAACCCGGCAGATGACCTTAGAATTTTTTAATGGGAGTAAAAAATCCTTAGCTATGCCATCCTTCGGAAGGGACGTAAAATGGGGGTCCCGAGCCTGTGCGATGTCAGGTACTCATTAAAGATCCCTATCCTAATTATACCTGGATAGGCAAAATTTAGGACTCCCACCGTAGCATCGTCCGATTAGCCATAGCAGCATAAAGTGACGTTAAACGGAATAAACAAACAGAAGAAATCACAACATTTTAGCTATATATAGTTAATAAATGATATTAATATCATTTATTAACTATATAAAAAAATATCATTTATTAAATACTAAAAAAAAACTTGCGCAAAAAAATGTTGGAACATTTTGATATTAATTTATAAAATATGGGGGCAGCTGTGGATTATTGCTGTGCTGTGAGTGGAGTTATGGCCAGTGGTCTTAGGGACACTTATCAGGTCTTAATTATATAATTATATTTACTGTCATTCATGTCTAACAATGGGGCTGAGAGGAAAAGAAATTTGTGCTGAATTACAAACTATAATACATATACTTGCCGAGATTTCGAAAGGCCACTGGCTCTGAGTAGCGTGGGTAAGGCGTGGCCGGCCTAAGCCAATGACTGGGCTGCGGCGTTGCCAGCTCTCCAATTGAGTACTTCATTCAATATCGAGCCTTGCTATAGACAAATTCTCTGCGATCTCATTTTACCATTTTGGTTTTATTATTAGTTTGAATTTCGGTTAGGTTTATAAGTTGTGTAGGTAGTTAAGTTTTAATTTAGTGCATATATTAGAATTTGTGAAAATAACCTGGCAGTGTGATGGGTCAGCTACGGTAACGTAGATCCGGCAATGTCGCTCCCCTCCTCTCCAATACTCATCAGCCATTCATAATCTCGGCAAGTATAATTAGAATTCATAATGAGTGCAAACGTTTGCGTGAAATATAAATTCTTTTAAATTTATGTTATGCAACCATTTCAAATATTATAAATCGATAATGTTTAAGAAAGTGTTTTGACACTAATCCTCGATCCGGCCACCCACAAGTTCTCTCGTCATTGGATTAGCACTTTATTCAAAAAATATAGGAAAATCCGGAGCTTAGTGCTTTAAAAATAGCTGCTAAAGCATATGTTATGAACGGATGGTTCGTTAGTTCTAGTACTGTTAGAAATGAACTTGGAAGAAACAATTTACATTGCTAATCAGCAATTTAGAAAACTGAATCAAAAGAAAAAACTTTTCATGCTAACAAAATTTTGAATTTTGGGAGTAGGGGTTATTTACTGATGAATGCAAAATAGATCTCTTGCCTAATAGTTGCTAGAATATTTGGAAAGAGCTGAAATCCAGAGGCTCTGTGATGTCGAAATTGAAGTTGTGATATCAAGTATATAGGCATCCTGAAACAAATTACATTGAAAAATTAGAGCTGTCAAGCTACTACATATTAAAAAAGAATTTTTTTTTTTGTGAATTGACAGGAATTATTTAGACTATTCCAATACTTTTTGTGCGTTTGATTTAGCACTTTTTTTTGTTATTCATGTTTACAACTTGAATTTTTTTGAATAATAAATACAGTGGTTGCCACTTAATCCATCGTGGGATATTCCGTTTAAATTATAAAAGTTAAAAGTTATAGGACGAAACCAGCTGGTTTTTTACAGTATGTCTTTATCGGATAATCCGTTGTTGCATTCTGGTTAGTCTGTTGTTTCTGAGGTATTTTTTTTTTTTCTGTGTAATGTGATGACAATTGTGTAGATACCAACAGAACTGTTTTTTCTTACTTCCTGGAATCTAGCTTTTGTTCAGTCTAGGAATAATACTGAAGAAATAATCCCGTTTATACATTTCATTTGATTCTATGAATCAATTAGGTAGCAATCCCATTCCTTTTTAAATTTTTGAGTGTAACATTCTTGGAATTTAATTGGATTGCTAGGAGAGGGGACTGGTTTATTTTTCACTTCATTTCATTTAGTGTCTTATCATTTATCATTGCGAACAGTGAATATTTTGTTTTTGTGTGTGGGCTAAGTTCGTAATGTCCTGCCCGTAAAAGAGAGAATAGGTCAGTAACGCAGAAGAGAGAACTTTTAGCTCAGTGGGCGATTTCCCTGCTACATTTGGCTGCTTGTCAAGATGAAAAGATGGACACAGCATCGTGTATAAAAAATTACATGGTGGTGAGAAGCACGATGCTGATTCAAGTAGGGCTAGTCATTGGATAAAAAGTGAAAGACTCAAAATTAGAGATGAATTCTCTCCTGACAATATTTACAACTTTGACGAGACTGGGCTTTATCACAGAGCTACCCCTAATTACTGCATGCTGTTTAGAAATGATCAAGCTTTGTTAGGTATCAAAATCAAAGCCGTAATAACGGTGGGATTAGCTTTAAAAAAAAAAACAACTGATTTTAACATAAATTGTATAAATATAATAAATTTGTTTGAGTATATGTATAAATAGGTCTACTTATGATTAATTAAATATGTTCGAAATAATAAGGGAATGTTCATTTAAAAATTTACTCTCAATTTCTCATCTTTCGTTTAATCCGTTGAATTTTATCCTGACCCGATTGCAATGGATTATGCGGCAACAACTGTATGTTGACACATTTATGAAATATAGTGTATGTCATTTTGATGCATTTCATTTACTTTTCAATACCTCATTTAACTCAGAATAGTCAAAAATAGTAAACATTTGTTAGTATTCCAATACTTTTTACTCTAGTTGTAAGCTTTTTTTTTTTTTTTTTTTTTTTTTTTTTTTTTTGCTGTGTATTTATAAAAATGGAAATGTAAAAAGTGCATTGTTTATATTAAAATTATTAATGGCAGACGTACCTACCTATCTGTCTGGTTTTTCTATTATTAATTGCATTATTTAATCCCATTTGCTTTTGGTTCCTTGGTTTTTATTTAATATTGTTGCATTTTATTTTTTGTTTCGTTTGTTTTTTGTTAATTCCTCTCTTGTTGATGTTTAAATAATAATTCAAATTTGATTTAAAAAAAAAAAAAAAAATTAAGTTGACTTCATGCTTTTTTTCAATGTAATATAGTTGTTGCTTTTAGTTAATAATTTCTGGAAAATTAAGAAGGCATATAAAAAGCATTTGTTCAATTTAATTTATAAGGATCTGCTCTAAAATATATATAGGGAGGGTAAAACACCCAATAGTGGACAGGTTAAGAAATTATTTCGATATTTTGAACTGTCCTGGGTTTATTTTACCCCTCAAATGTTACTGAGAAGTAGTTGCATATGCACAAACCCTTTAAGAAAGCAAAACTTTTCCCAAAAATGCAAACTATGAATTGGATATATTTTTAAAATTTATTATCCTGAAGGACCAATTTGCATGATTAGTGGACACGTAAAATTGAAATAATTTGAATAGTGGACACACCCATGCGCCAATAGTGGACACTATAAATTCTTTATTGTAAGATAACTTAAGCCTCTTATTTGTACTTTATGTACATTTATCAGAATAATGGTTCATGTGGAACAACATTCTTGTCCTAAATTTGTGTAGAAGGACAGAAAATAAATAAGTACTTATGCACATATAATTTATCAATTAAATATCAAAGATTTCAACTGTAAAGAAATATTCATATTTATAAGTAAATATAAAATAAATTAGTAGGTATAATAAGAACTAAGAATTCTGTATCAATTAGAACGAGTTTATTCAATAAAATTACCGTGGGACATCAATTGAGTTAGGAAATAGATATTTTTCATTCCCAGATGCCCCGATAACTAGAGGCCTTGGAAGTTTGTACTGGGATTAAAAACGTTGACAGAGAACTGTTTCTTCGTGTTATGTGTTATGACATAACACGAAACAGATTCGACGAACATAGGGCGAAACAGTTTGCGTGTTAAGGCGAGAGGTATTCGTAGAAGAGAGCGCATGTCATCCACCCCCTTTCCGATCTTCCCAGACCCCAGCCAGCAGCAACATTATTTAACTTTGAAACCAAATACGCACAGGCCGATCATCAACTAAATCGTTTTTCCTCTTTAATTCTTTTAATAGTTTTTGGACACTGTCCAAAAGATCATTTTTGTGAACTGGAAATCCTGCGTTTGAAACTGCTGTAATCCAAAATACCAGTTTTTCTTCGCCATCTTGAGGAAGGACTGGAAAACGCCCTATTTTATTAATTTTTGTGCCATTGATCAATCTTTTTAAACTTGTTCGAGGAAAACACCTGTTTTTTGCTACAGTTGCTAGAGGAATACCTTGCTACAGTTGCCAGAGGAATACCTAGTGACACATCTTAGGCAGCGTTCTCCATTTCCTACTCATCGTATCGCCACCATCCAGACCTCGATGTCATCTTTGAACCTGACAATAGATAATAAAATTAAGAATTTATAATATAATACAAATATAATAAAATATAATCGAAAGCACCATTAGTGTACAGGGGTTGTCCACTATTTAAACACGAATCTTATATCGAATCATTAGTGGACACCTAATCTTACCACAACAAGAAATTGTTAAACGCGAAACAAAATACGGAAAACGCAAAGAAAACATTCTATTCTATAAGTAGATGGCTTGAATATTTAAAATTTATCAACATTTAAGTGTGAAAAAAATAAATGTGTTCGCTTACCTCCTTAGCAAATCCAACAGGTGTAGAGCCAAGTTCAGCTATAAACAGAAGACGCCAAGTGCAAAGGCAAAGGTTGGTTTTCCCATGGTTCCTTACGCCATTCCTGGTATACCACATCAACTGTAGAGGACACTACTAACCTTGCTTAGCAAATTCAACTTGATTGGACCTCCATAAACCTTATTATTAGCATTTTAAACTCCACTATTGGGGCTAGTGGGTGGCCACTATTGGGTCAGTGTCCACTATTGGGTCTTATACCCTACTGAGTTTTTTTTTTTTCACTTTGATCACTTTATTCTACATTTGAGTTATCTTTTCATTATCCCCTTCCTTTATCTATATGTATCCCTTCCTCTCTGATAACATTCAAAAATCCATCCATGCCATCTTCCGTAATTATGTGTATGCCTCACTAATGGACTTAATAACATCTACATCCTTTTCCTCTCCAGCTCAAATTCAATGTAGTTTACCATATACCATGCTCTACTCCTAATTTTCATTCCTCGTATATTGGCGAACCCAAAAACCACCTTGAAACCCACATCTCCCCACATAAACTTTCCATCCCTTCCAAAAAACCCTTCAAACTTAATAAACATTACTTATCATTAACCCTTACCTTTGATTTAGAAAAAAACATCTATCCTAGCCACTGTCCCCAACCATGGTAGTTAATGTTTATTTTCAGAATCTATATATATCTATTCTAGAACCTAATCCTGTCAACCATAAAATTGAAAAACTATGTTTTTCCCTTATTTATTCCCAGGTGTTAAATCTTATTTAAAAAAACTATATTCTTTCCCTCTGTTATCTTTCATTTTTTATTTTTTAATTAATTAATTTACTTATTTAATTTAAAAAAATCTAATTATATATATTTTATTATTTATTTTTCTTTCTGATAGTGTTTGTGATATCATTTTTAACCCTTCGCCAGTTGCTGAGACTTTTGTAACACCACTGGTCGCTAGCTTTGGATGGCATAAAACTTTTGTTCTCTTTCACTTCCCTAATGATGCTAAATGATTATTTTATTTACTATAATTATAAGTTTGATCATTTGTAAGTGAATAAAGTGTATAAATAAAATAAAAAAATTATTTAGGATAAGATAAAAAAAAAATTACTTCATAAACAATTACTAATACATTTTTCAAATTAATTATGCTATATTACTAAATATTAAAAAAAAAAATTATACATATATATATATATATATATATATATATATATATATATATATATATATATATATATATATATATATATATATATATACAAATATAACATATTATTATTTACATAATTATATGAACTGCCTTCACTAACAGCTTCTATGGCATGTAAGCAATCCTCACATACTATTTCCGAATGTTTCCTGCACTCAAACTGTGATAAAAAAATTTCCATAGGCCCTATTCCTGATACCCATTATACTGGGTAACTAGAGCATAATTTGTCAATAGTATCAACACCTCCCTTGATCATATAATCCATAATCAAGCTTATTGTTTTCTTTGTCGATACAATTATAAATACTTGTGAGCATTTGTATTTTATCAACAGATACTAAGATAAATAACCATAAATTATTGCTTGTGAAAAATAATTCGAATTCCTACTTACATTTTGTTGACTATTTTGTTATTTCACCAGGCGCTTGATGTACTACGGACAGCAGGTCACAATTTTTTACTTTATTCCTCTCTCTCTTCACTGTACACTGTACAACTGAGATTTATTTTTACACTCTTATTGTAAGGGACGAATAAAAACTTGTACCAAAATTGCCAATGGAAATTTCCATTTCCTTTCAATAATAAAAATGTCTGAGTGCCGTCCGATGGACGGCATAGTGACTGGTGAATGGTTAAATTCATATTTCATATCCTCCGTCTTTTTTCTGCTTAGTTCAGTTTTTACCCACCATGCGCTCCATCCATTTCTTATACTAGTCACTGCCATCCCCTTCCTTTTTCTTATTTTCTGCAAGTCATTATCTCTCCCTTTTCCTTGATTTTATTTTTTATCGGTCATTGTTGGCCTTGTATCCAATGAGATAACAATCTCCCTGTATGGTAGGCCACAGTGTCGGCACTCCATATATTAAGTTGTTTTTTTAAAAACTTAAATGTGTAATTTATAAACCTGGCTGCATCACTTACCATTTCAACCAACTATCTATCCATTAGTTTGAGATATCAAGCTCAAAGTGTTGAGGAAAGATGAGGAAGTTCTAGGACTATGATATCTCTTCTAGCTATTAATGTCAGAGTGTATAGTGGATTTTTTTTTTTTTTTTTTTTTTTTTTTTTTTTTTTTTTTTTTATCGAGGTCTTGAATTTTATTTATCCACTGTTACCTCTAAATTGCTAGTATTGGATACATTGTTCTGTAACAATGATGGTGTTCAGATCATTGAGAAATCTTGCTTATTAAATACAACCTACTATACTGTTAGTCAACTTAATATTTTTTTTTTTTTTTGTAACATATAAATTATAGAGCTTTCAACGTAAAGGATTTTTGAAATCAAAAAGTATCTCTACGTTCAAATTAAGTGTTGATCTAGAACAGTTCATTTGTCGTTTGGTAATTTCTTTTTTAAATAAAATAATATTGCATTAGACATCTACGTTGTTCAGTAAGGGCCTTAAAAATAACAGTCACAGTCTAATTTGTAGAAAAGACTTCCTAGGGGAAAAGTTTTTTTATGTAATATTATAATGGTTTTAAATAATAGATAAACTAAGTTTATGTGTTTATAGCCGTAATAACTTCACTAATCTGTCACGTCTGACATAATAACCTTTTTGTTATTAAGTTAAACGTGTTTTTTTTATTTTTTATACTGGGCTGATTTTGTGAAAGTGAGGTAAAATTATTGACAATAATTTGTGATATCATATGATTCAAAAACGATTTGAATAATTATTGCTACAGGTGAATATACACATTCCCTCACTATATCCAAATCAGTCGAGCGCTTTGTAGAGAATCACAATTAGATACTGTATAGCAGCTAATAGGAGGTAGCTTAGCTAGCTTTAGTTAGTCTAGCATTAAGCTAGCGTGCGGTTGATGCAACGAATGCGGATGTGGATGTACAGATGGCGGGCGGAGGGGTGAGTGGCGCTGCATGCAGCCGCAGAGATGCCACCTGTGCGGCAAGGTCTTCTCCAACTCGGGCAACCTGCGACAGCACATTTCCAACGTCCACATGCCTGGTGAAAAGGTGCCGTGCACTGTCTGTTCCCGGCTCTTCAAGAACAAGGAGTACCTTCGGAAGCACCACGTTCAGACTCACAATGCTCCCCTGAAGCGGCAGCGCCATCGATGATCTCACCCCTTTTTCTGCCGCCGTTCAAGGCTGTATTAGTTTCCACAATATTGTCAATTAATTATGATTGGACTGACAATTTCGACTGACTTTGTTTTCCGATGATTATTGAAATGGATAAATGAACTGAATCATCAGCTCATAGCAGCATCATATAATATTTTATGTTACAGATCAAAAAGTTACTTTTTTCAAAGCATCTTAGTTCTTCAGAGGCCAGATTTTCATGCAGATCGCTTATTTAATAAGCATTCTATTTTAAACAGCTGTTTGAATATTTATTTTAATTATTATTTTAAGATGCAATTAATTGCATAATTTAAAACATATTTATTTATTAATGTTTGAAGATGAATGAATTTTTTTGTATTCATCTATTTATTAAAATTTATTACTGTGTATATATAAAAGTTCTTTAGGAGAAAGTCCTGAGGCCACTTTCTTTTCAAACACCTTAGAGGGCTGTCAGGAATAGAATGGGAAGCAAGTTGAGAGACTAA
This sequence comes from Euschistus heros, assembly GCA_003667255.2. NCBI lineage: Eukaryota > Metazoa > Arthropoda > Insecta > Hemiptera > Pentatomidae > Euschistus > Euschistus heros. The sequence goes on from RCWM02000145.1 coordinate 703,436, forward strand.
TGGATTTGAATGGTTATGTATTTTACTATGAAAGGATAGGTATCTAGGTTTGGGCTAAATGAGGAACATATGGAATATTAAGGTTTTTATGGATAAGTTTATTAGTGAGAAAATAAGGAGCATTGTGGAATTTTTGAAGGATTTCGGATATACTCATGTATAATCCTTGGATTGCAAGGATTATACATGAGATGAATTAGGTGGTTTAGTGGGTGGAGCCCCAGGTCTCAACTCCATTTTTCCAAATAGGTTATAATTACTGTCGTGTAAATGAGTCTATTGTTTTTAATTGGCATCTCAGAGTGTTTGGCAAATTTTGAAGAACATTTAATACCTTTAAAATATTTTTTCTATTGTCTACTTCCTGATACAGCCCTTAAGGGGCTTTAACAATTTCTCGTCCAACATTCTGGTGCTATATTATTCCTTCCTTGTGTCTTGTTATTAGTTTTTCGTATTTGTCTTTTCTATCTCTTGTTTGTTTGTTTATTGGGGGTTATCGTCGTTATGTATTCTAACCAGGGCAGGAAGCATGGGTTATCCTACAGGTTACCGACTTATTTTAGCTAGGGTATGATAGTCGAGATTCATTTTGTGGGTCTGACACAAAATAAATTTCTACCCGCCCGGGTGGGATTCTAGCCTAGACTTGACTTTCTGTACCAACTGTGCTGAGACTACTCTATCTCTTCCTCTTTTAACTTGACTTGAGGCTTTTTAAGATATAAGGCCCTGGATATAAGTTCCTGGAAGTGATCTGTTTCTGGATTTTCAGAAAATTGTTCCTTGAAATATTGCTTCCATCTGTAAATATTAAGTAGCTAATTTGTTTGGTTTTTCCTATGGCTGGTCGGTTTTTCTGTTTTTACTGTAAAAAAAATTTAAACAAGGACTGTTGTAATTATTTATCTTATAAAAAAAAAAAAAAATTGTATTAAATTTTACATTATTGCCTACATAATTTATTGGTTTTACTCCCTCATAGTTAATTTGTATTTTTAATGTCCCTCTCTAAATGTTTTAACTACTCGTTTTTCGTTCTGATTTCAGAATAAGCCTTTATTATATTCATGTTTTATTTTATACTTTAAATTTTAATTTAAATTTTTTTCTTTTTAATTTTTGCTAGATTTTTTTGTTAAACGGTTTTTTCTGCATATCAAATAAAGGAAGTTTTCTTCTGCATAAAAATCTGGCCTCTGCTTGTTATTATTGTAGTTGAAAGATTATTATTACTAAAATCATTTTTTGACCATTATCTAAAATCGGGTATCTTCCTTTTTTTTTGTTATAATAAATATAAACAACATGGATTAGTATGTTGAAAATTTATCATGTAATATATGACTGTAGTGATACAGAAAAAGAAAAAATGATGTAAATAATTTATAAAAAATATCTAATATTTGTTTGTTAATTGTTATATGCATTTTAATTTATGTTGTTGAGAATTTTTTACTGATTTTTACACTGAGCAATAATTTAAATTCAAGGCATTGCCTATAAGGATCTTTTGTCTATGAATAAAGTTGGTTGCTTATCAGAGTCTTCATAATTTATTACCATGTATTCATGAATACTATATGTTTATTTTTTTATGTTTATTTCACTTCATTTATTTATTTATATAATTTTCCATTTTTTTTTTCTTTTTCTTGTTTTTATTTATACAATTTTTACCTTTATCAAGTTAACATGCCATTTTGTTTTTAGTTCATTATTTTTGTCAGTATTTTTTGTTTGTAATTTTTTTTTTTTTTAATTATTTTAATTTTTAATTCATTTTTATTTTTGTTGTGTGTGTGAATTTTTAAATTTGACTTTTCATCTTTTACCTTGTAAAATCAAAGCGTAAATATCTATTCAAACATTAGTAGTATTCGAGAGAATAATAATTCTGATCCTCTGTTCTTAAAATCAAAATGGAGGTAATAGTTTTATCACTCATATTATGATTATTAATGACATTTTTAAATTTAAAAAAAAAAATTGCTATGCATGATTTTTAATTACTTTGTTATATATATTTTGATATATTTATTTCTTTATTAATGTTCGTCGAAATTGCAAGTTGTTTGCTTTTGTGATTAGCCATTAAGGTATTTACGAGGCTGTGGCTGATTGTTATACACTTATTAGCCAAAAGCATGGAGTTATAAGACATATGGAGTGGCCCTTCCAGTATTTTCTTCAGTCAGGGTTGAGGGCAAAACACCAACCGGCCACACAAACTTTGCCACAACTGGCGAGTTGCATTTCATTTGTGCTAGGCTATTTCCCTATTATTAAATGGAAAAATAACGCATTAAATATAATAAAATCCCAGAATAAAGCCTAAGAAACCAAAATTTGAACTGAAAAACAGCTAATATGCTGACTATATAGTGCGATTCAAAATTGCTGCATCTAGTCAGTTACGGCCTCAGCGATTGGGAGCTTAGCCCCCTCCACTTGTTTATAACTCCATGGCCACAAGTAAATAGAAACTAATAAAAAACATTCTTCTGTGCTGCTGAATCAGCTCTCAAAATTCATTCTTTTTTAAATTAAAAGTCATATATAATATTTAAAAATTCATTTTATGAAGTCTCAGATTTTTTGACAAAAACTGTTAATATATAAACTCGACTGATCCAAACCAAATATGTTCTAGTCATTTGATCATAGTTAAATAGAGAAGATGGTTAGGGTTTGCAGTCATTACATATACACAATAAGAAGAAATCAAAATATATCATAAATATTGTCTTATGTTGTTAGCCTTTGTCACGGTTTAAAAATAATTAATTACCAATAAATTAAAGTTGCAACTATAACAAAAAAATATGCACTGTTTAATTTACTAATTTTTTTTCTAATTATATTGTAGTATTTTTCTATAATTATCCTTCCATTTTATTTGGTTTCTCTATGTCATACTTTACTTGTTTTATTATAACTACTTGTCTTTATTTTTTAAATTGAATTTTTAATAACTGTGCACCACTATCACAAAAGTAATTTCCTGTATGCAAAACCGTGGATGAATATTATTGTTAAAAAAAAAAAAAAATTGTAACAATGATTGGTAGCTCACAATTTTGAGAAATTTTAAGCCTGTCTTTAAATAAGAAATAGGTTAATTTAATCGGTAAAAGAGTGAATTTTAGAGTATGCTATTATTAAATCACAGCGAAATAATATTTATCATAACATATGTTTTAATTTATTGTAAGCAGACTTATTTTTGAGATTTTATTTCCTGGAATCTTCTTATTGGTAAGTAATTTTTTTTTTTATTGTAAAGTTAACTTATTATAATATCATTTAGTATAAATATTAAAATATTAAAATTAGAAAGCAACTCATGAAATGGTAACTGACTTAAAGAAAAGGGATTGTATTTATAAGATTTTCAATGATCGTTCATGTTCACACAAGTGGTATAGATTTTTTTTTTTTTAATCAATTTTTAGTTGTATAATTGATAAAGGTGAAGTATCTAAATTAAGGAGGCATATGTATAGAATGGATGGGTAATTGTTTTATCCAAAAATGATTTAGTTAGAAATTAGAAATCAGCTGTTTGAAATATCATCTTGTGGCATTGGCTATTATTCTAATGTTTGAATTTTTTTAATTGTTTGTTTTATTTTTTTATTGAATATTACAGTTTTCTTAAAGTTATTTTATATTAATACCTTGTGTGAACAGGCTTTTTTAATAATTAATTGATCAAAGTAAGCATTAAGCATTTTGTTCTTAAAAGTTATTTAATTTATTTCTAATAGTTTTTATTATTATTAGTTGGATGTGAACTTTAAAAGGATGACTTCAACAGAAATATCCTCTTGATAATTATATTAGTTGTTGATTGAGGGAGGCATTAAAAAAAACAAAAAAAACTGGGCGATTGGAACTGACATTAAGCGTGAACTGATGTGTTACAGGCTACTTCGAAGCGAGGCGGTGCCCCCACTGCAGTGCCAAATATACCAGCCTGTCCTCTCTCAAGTACCACGTTAGGCTAATGCACTCAGATGTTTCTAACCGTCGCTTCTGTTACCTCTGTCCGAATTCCTTTGTCAGTAGGGATGCTTACAAAGCTCATATGCTTTCTGTTCATAACATAAGGTCATAGCCACTCACATGTTGTTTTAATTAGGTTCTTAATACCTATGATTGAGTTTTGAAGTTTATTAAGGGTGTTTATTTTGATGCAATATACTGAATTGTGAAGTTGAACTCATTACAAGTTTTTAAATCATTGAGAAACTGTCTTGTTGTGTAGGCAAAGATTGTCATTTACAAATATTTTCCTGGCATTGGTAAAGAGATCATATTAAAGGGTCTTTTAATATGAGTGATAGTTTTTCAATTAGAGATTTCTCAGTTTCTAATATGTAATTTTTTTTGTTTCTAGGTGTTAATATATTTAGTATAGTGTGCAGTTTCATGATGCAACACTTGACTCCTCTCAATCAGTTGGAAGTTAAAAAAATATAACCAATGTAGTAGCTGAGTTGTGAGTACTCAATATTTACTCACTCGATAATTGGTTCACTGCCATCACTACTCTGCACTGGTTATACGTTGCTCTGTCGAAGTTTATTTCGAACGTGAATTAACCTTACTAGACAATAAGCAACCAAAAAGAAAATGAAACGTGTAAAGTTATAAGAACATTGCAGCTGCAGCTGCCAGTGTAGGTGATAGCCACATGAGCCAAATTTGTCGATTTAATGACGATTGCAACATCGGGGGCTAAATCAGACAATTATAGTATATTGAGTAAAGATTTAGGGTAGTAGCATCTTTAAAATGTATTGTCTCAAGAACTAGAACAAAATGCTCTTGCTTTGAGGTTTGAGCTGCACTGAGTTGTTTGGCGATTAGATCATCACATGACGAGGATTTGTGAGATAACCACTAAGGTCATGTGATTTGCTGATACCTCTAGGAGAATATTCGTCAAACTATTGGCAAAATACAGCCGGAATTTTTTCACAGAGGGATCAGAAATTGTAGCGATCAGGTGCATCTGTGTCAACGAGCCCATGTTGTACATTGAAACATTATGTTATTCTAGACACAGTTGCATTGTTTAAGCTGCAAAATAAAGGAATAATTAAACTATTAAAATTAAATTAATTAAAATTTAATTTATATTGTAAACATTTATTGTTTTATTCAAAATTTTAATCTTATCATTCTTAATCAAAGACCCTATATAAGAGAATTCAAGGTTTGAAATCTTGACAGATACTTAAAAAAAAAATGTACAAAGTTAATATGAAACTTAAATTCTGGTTTCTTGTTGTACCTGCTGTTCTCTCTTCTTCCTGTTTTTTATTTTAAATTGTTGGATCCAGTATATTTTATTACTTCCTTGGTCACGAATAAGGCATAAATTTGTTAAATTTATTACCTCAAACTGTTTATTGAGTTATGATTGACGAGTTGATTATTCTGATTAAGATTAACTTAAATATTGTTAAAAATATTTGTTGAGAGAGAGGCATTGGTTAGAATCAGCTGGCAATTCCTGGACTGTTACCTTCTTTCGTCAGGCGAAACATAGAGATCAGTAAGTTGCCAATATTGTCCTTGAGAGCTTCGGGTTAGAGGCGTGGCGTATCAAACTAACAATACCAACTAACCAGACTTGGCTGCGTAGTCTAGACTTTCCTGTATCGCTAGGATTGAGACTTATAACCAATTACCTTAGCAAAGTTATGGTTTTAGTTTTAAACTATACCAGTATTTAGTAGAGGCATGTTTAATACAGTTTTTTTTTGTAATATACTGAAAAAGTAGCCTGTTTTCCACTAAAATAATTATTAATATATCAGGAATCTTTTATATTAAATTGTGGGTATATTAAATAAATTTAGAATACAATTAAGAAAGAATTGATTTTTTTTTTTTCTTAATGGCAATGTAACGTAGGCCTAACAGAGTTGCAAATTTTCAATTTGGGTAGTTTTTACCTCTAGCACTTCATGAAGGAGCTCACTAAATCTTTATCTTCGCGATTAATGAATGTTGATTGCTCAATTAAAAATTACAATTCTGTGCTGAAAAACATAAATAAACCCTTTAAACATTTTACAATAGATTAAATAAAGAATGAATATATTAATATTAGAAATAAAATAAAATTAAAAATCGAACCAATAAATAAAGTTATTGGTAGAAGAAGTTGTTAATCAGAAGATTTTTTTCAAAAATCATTTTTTATTATATTTTCTCAACTTATCATTATCGTTTTAGTACCTAAAAATATCTATCTATTGATAATGAATAAGCTTAAATTGTGCATAAAAAGATAGTTAAACTCAGGAGAAAGGATTTCTGAAATTGCAATAAAGTGTTAACAAAATTAAGTGCAGAATGAAAAATAGAATAGAATTAAAATAATAGAAGAATATAAGACAGATAAAATAGAAACATTTTTATATAGAAAATACTAATGTCTGGTAAAAATTCAAATGTAACACTGCTTCTCTAGTTAAATGCTTCTGAACATTGAGTAAAAAAAAAAAAAAAAAAAAAAAAAAAAAAAAAAAAAGATTAAATTTTATTGCTGAAATTTACCTATAAAAGTTGAGTCCATTCACAAAAAATTTAAATAAGTAACCCAATAATAAAGATATTCATATGCAATTGAACACGTGTTAAAACAGCTGTTAAATTCATAAACAGTAGGTTATTTTATTAAAACTGTTTTCTAGTGTTATTATGTTAATTATTGTTGAAAGAGGTATAATTCCATTCTTTTATTCATATTTTGTCCTCCTCAGAATATAATGAAATTGGAAACATGCTTATATTAATACATGTATATGTAGGTAAAAAAAATAATTATAAATTGATGAAATATATATAGTCCAGTCAATAAACAAATTGTAGAGTGCATGGAATATACGATAATTTTTGACTTCATAATTTTATTAGGAATAGTTAAAAGGTAAGCATACTAAAAGTCCCCGCTCCTGGGGGATGAGCTAATGGTTGGATAGGGATGATACAGGGGAGAAGTTCATGCTTTTCGATATTTTTTTGGTATTTTCGAGTGGTTATGGGGGAAAATATCTCGAAAACGGTTGACTCTAGCAAAATATGTTTTATTAAATCAAAATTAAATTTTTCAAGAGTCCAACATTTTCGATATATAATCGAAAAACACAAAATTGGGACCTTCTCCCCTCCCTCACCCTTAGCTCACACCCTATGGGCGGGGACTTTTAGTATGCTTACCTTCTAACTATTCCTAACGAAGCTATGAAGTCAAATTTATCGCATATTTCATGCACTCTACACCTCTTATTTCAGCACTCTTTAACTGGGGTCGCACTTCTCTGCGAAAACACGTTTGTTGGTACTCATTTCGCTACAGTTCCGAAACTAATTGTTCGATCTGAAGTTTCTATTTTTTATTTGAATGCTCCTTAAATTTCCTATAAGAACCTATTTATTAAATTTTGATAAAGTCCCATTAAATACCCATACCAGGATGTTAAAAGCAGCTTATTATTTTGAAATTAAGTTTTTTGGTATAGTTTCACTACAACTCCATTATATAACTACATAATCAAAACTTCATATATAGGACTTAATAGTAAATTTAACCAAATTTTAGTTGAAAAAATAAATTTTAGATCTGACAAATAGTTTTGGAGTTATAGTGAAAACTATGTCAAAAAAAGTTGAATTTCAAAATATTAAGCGGTTTTTAATGTGCTAGTATGGGTATTTAATGGGACTTCATCAAAATTATTATTTTTTTGCTTTTATGTTTATTTGAAACATATTTTTCTAGAGTCAACCATTTTCGAGATATAATCGAAATACCAAAAAAATTTAATTTCTCCCCTCCTACCCCACCGTTAGCTCGTCCCCCAGAGGCAGGGACTTTTAGTATGTTTACCTTTTAAATATTACTAATGAAGCTATGAAGTCAAAAATTATCGCATATTCCATGCACTCTACACCCCTCATTTCAGCACTCATTGACTGAACTAATAGTAGAGAGACAGAACTTAAATAAAATAAAGTAAATATAAAATATTAAGATAAAGTTATACTAAAAAATGTGATATAAACAAACTGGTTAAAGATTGTCTCCCATTTATGGAATTCCAGTGATCCAGGTTATTTGATTAAAACAAATTTTTATTGATTGTACAAAATATTTTTAGAATTTATCAGGAAATAGAAGACCAGTATTTTTGCATGTCATTTTTGGTTCCCTTTCTGTACAATATTGGCAAAATTGGTCTATATACATTTCTAAAAAAAATCATATGTATGTACATATAATTAACCAAGTATATTTCCCTTTAGCTGGTTATGGTTCTGTAATTTTGAATAATATTAATTTATAATTGCATGGATGAGATATGAAATTATACAATTGTTAATATTTGATATATTGGATGGGAATATATTTGTAATTCAATGATTATTAACTTGAGAGTGATTTCTTTAATTCATTATCATTTGTCATATGATTGACGGAAGGAACCAATGTCATGTTGGTCATTTTGACTTTTTACAACTGATGAAGTCATCCTTATGATAATAAGATGAAAACAGAGTAAATTATTGATTTGAAAGCCTTATCGCTTCCTTCTAAATATTACAGCCATGGCACTGATGAACAGGCAGAGTATTATATGTGCTAAAATGAGAGAATTTTATATTTTGGGCTTTTCTCTTTTTTCTAACATAGAAATTTATATTTAGTAAATAGAAAGCCTGTATCACTTTAAAATCGATTTAATCATCTAACAACAGGAGCAGGAGTAAAGTCTCTTCTGTAGTAGAAAGTAGTGAGTAAATTGATTAAATGAGGTAATTGCTTATACAGTATACAATAGGGCGTTGATGAGGTGCGGACGAATTGTTGATATCGTCAAATCATCCTGATTACTGAGCACTTAGTGATTAAAGTGCAAGTAAAATAAATTAAACAGTTCAAAGAGAGTTATTTATTCTCTTATCTACAAAAAAACATAATAAAATTATATGAAGATGAGTGTTTATGAACACTTAAACATGGTAAAACTTATTCGTATTGAAATAAGTCCGTTATTTAGGATTAAATTGTATTCTGCAAAGGGGATTCAAAGGCACTATCTCCTACATGACTGAGCAGCATGATGTATAAATGATTTTTGTGCATCAAACGCTTCTTGAAATGGTTCAATTCAATTTCTTGGAAGTTTTTCCCCAGGTATTTTAAGACATCTGATGCCATGACGTTTTTTGAAATTTTGTAACCAACCGTGGTTGGCATTGAAACCCATACCACTCTTTATTTGTTTGTGAAACCACTGAGCTTTTTCAAAAATCATTTCACCGCATACAGGAACATGCTTCTCAGCTGAATGAACCAAATAAAATCAGCATTGTGTACCTGCGGTTGGTCAGGCTATTTAAGAGTTATAAGATCACCTGGTCCTTGTTCTGTGCAGCTTATGAAGGTTTTAATCTTAAGCTGATTCATTTTCTATGTCACCGACAGTGGACTTAAACAATCCCATATCGCATAGCAATCACCGGATAGCTTATACCTTTCGCTATTAAGTCAAGGATTTCAACCTTATCCTTCAATGTGACACTTTTATGTTTATGGGGAGCCATTATAATACAACCCTCACTTGTAAACCTTTAACTACTATTTATAGTTTTAAAAAAACGAAACAGTGACACATGTTGGTAAAGGTAGAAGGAGAAAAGGAAAAATATGGTGGTATTGAACCAAGTAGAGGGGATCTGTCCAGACATCTGTGTTTGGATTATTGAGGTCTTACTGTACTTGTATATTTTCAAGTAATTACTCTATTTTAGGTGAATTATAACAGGAATTTGCTAAGTAATCACTCAGTTTTCCCTAACAGAAGCAGAAGCAATCGCCGAAATAAAAAATTAGTGAATAAACCATTGTTTGTTGGGGCCTAATGTCTTTATTATGTACTCCTAACGCAGGTTATCCTGCTGATTTGCAACATATTTAGTTGCATACTTGAACTGAGGAGGTCAAGATTTAGTCCCACCATGAAATAAAATTCAATCCACTCAGGCTTGTTTCGAACCAGCCCTGCAGAGGTTACAAGAATGCTAAAGTGCTTGACAACAACATGCTCAGCCACTCTTAAACAGTAATCGAGCACTCCAATCGAGAAAATTCTTATAGTCAGCTAGTGCTTTACTGGAATTATTTTAATTTCTTCAACTATCGTTATTGTAATAATGCCTTAAATCTATTCTCTTATAAATTACTTATATAATTTGTACATTATCAGGCAGGTGTACATTGTATTCGATCAGGTATATACAATGAAAATTATTTTAGCTATAAATTTTCTATAAATTGAGATAAAAAAAATTTAAGTTAGTTTTTTAGGCTGCTTATTAATAATCATTACTATTGTTATTATTATCTCTTGCTATTTATAAATGTAAGCATAGTCGCTTCTTTAAAAACAGTCATCTATCTTGCAGTAACCGAATATAAATGTCAAATTTCAATTATTTTTGATTATTTTTTAATAATTATTGTTGATGCTTGCTTTCTACAAGAATCCAAAATACCCGATTTTATAAATAAAAAGTTGTCAAAAAAAATTTTTGAATGAATGTGTTTCCTTTATTGATAATATAAATTTTAGTCATTATAATATTCTGCCTGTTATGTTAATGTGTGCACATGTTTGAAAAATATATAATTTTTTAAAACAAGATTAAACTGTATTAGACATGTTTAAAAATAATTGATTTTTCAGGTGGAGGTGATAGAAACGGTCGAAGGCCTTGCCCACTGTGTACCAAAGTCATCTCTAACAAATCCAATCTGCTCAAGCACATGAGGATCAGGCACAGCGATGCTTACAACCCCGCTTGCTGTATGCTTTGTAACAAGGTATTCAAGAACAAGTACAGCCTACGCGCTCACCTCAACATCTACCATAAAGAATTCATCGCACCACCGCCAGGAGCTCAAGGAGCTCCCCAGCAACCGGTAGTCCCACCCCCACAGCCAATCCCCATGGCACCTGACCTTCAGCTCGCTCCGCCCCCTCAACCACAGTACTTGTCTGGTGTCTAACTGGTCTCTCCATCGCATATACCCTGACTGATATTGTTAAATCTCAATTTTAAAGACTAATATGTATTTATTCTTATGCTGAATCAGTGAGAATATTTTCCCAAAGAGGGTTTTAAGATGATTGTGTTTTTTTTTGTTTTGTTTTTTGTCTGAATGGTGTCAGTTTATTTAATGCCTGTTTTAGCTATCAGTTAATTCTTTAATCAATTTCATGATTGAGATTTTTTTTTATATTATAACAAGACAATAGTTATAATTGAAACAGTAGGAATCCAGTTATGAAGACATAGTGTTTATTAACCATATAAATGTCAAGATAACAGTCTGCTAGCAAATTGAATCTATTGATTCTATACCTTTCGATATAAATTATTAAATTCAAATTAATTTACGGATTTACTCTTAAACAATACTCATGCCGTGTGTATTCTCTTTTTTTTTGTTTTTTCCCCCCCATCATAGGGGGATCTTGTACTCAATGCTGAAGGCTGCTGCTTCAAGCACCAATTACTCGGGTGATTTTTAAAATGTGTCTTTTTTGAGGTTGAAACATAATTTTTTATAAAAATTGTGTTGTATTTATTGAAAGACTTGATAATTTATTTCTATATATTTAAAAAAAAAAAAAAAAATGAATAAAAATAAATTCAGAAGTTGCATTTAAAAATTATCTATTTGATGAATGAACTGTTAGAAGTAAGGTTTGTTGTAAATATGTTTTTAAAAAGTGAAAAAAAAAAATCATGATATGCATAAGTTTTTAGTTTGTAGATATTTATATATTAAACCGAACTATTTCGGTCTGATATTCATTCATGCTCTTATAATATATATATTTTTTATATATGTTACATTTTAATTTAGTAAGAAAACAATAAGAACGTACATAGGTTATTAGTAATAAGAGTATGGATGTTTTTGCCAAAGCCTTACATATCACACGTTTCTTTTATTATTTAATTGCAACAGAAAAGATCTCAATATAACGTAACTTATAGTTGCAATATTTTTTTTTTTTTTTTTTTTTTAATTTTTATTCAGTTGGTATTTTAATGTGGGGAAATTTACCAAGGACATTGTTGTTATTTTAGAATGCTTTTTGGAAGATAAAGATTCCAATGAAAAATCTTGTATCATGTTATAATTTAACTTTTCAGAACGGTACCAGGCTATCAGCAAGTGCACAGAGTTTTGGTAGAATATTGTATATTATTTGAACTCATTTTCACAATTTTGCTCTCTAATTATTTTTTTAAAATATAGTTTTTGTTTTGGTTTTGTTCACTTTCAATATTTTATTTAAGATATTATATTTTTATGCCTTAAAATATTTTTCACTTTTTTTTTATATATCAAAATAATTATTAATTAGTGCTATATTATTAATTTAAAAAAAAACTCAGATTTGTTGATTGTTCCCTTAAATTTTTTAATTTTTCTTGTCGAATATTTCTTAAATTAAGAAAGGATTAAAAAAAAATAAAATGAACAAGAAGCAATATGTAATTTAAAAAGTCTTTGAAATTAAAATATAGAGAATTGTGACTTTGTCTATAAACTTTACATTCCTCTGTGATGAAAAACATGATAATACCTTAATCCCCTCCAATGCTGTTTCTAAATTAGGTCATTCACAGTCAGATCTGTAGGGCTTCTGTTATACACTTCTACTCACTCATGCTCCATCTTGTTCTAACTCTTCATCTATGGTGCTTACTGATTTAAAAGTTTTATTTTAAGTTTTCATTCAATGAGTACTGAATACACTCTATTGATCTCCATGTTTGTGGCCCTAAATAATAGGATGTACTGAAGACAATGGTCTGTTAGTCCAATCCTGCTGTTCCTGTATGTAGTCCTACAGATTGATCTGTGAATGGCTTAACTTAATTATTTGACACAATAATGTTGACAGTTCCCTTGGAAAATGTTTTATATTAAAAAATCTTCCTTAAAACAAATAATTATGAAACCATTTATTACTGTGTAATATAAACTATTAAACCATTAAAGCGCAAACTCTTCATACAATGTTTGTCTCTTGCTGTAGTCGTGGTTTGCACACTTGTCTTTAGTTGTGAAAAAGTCAATTTTTAAAAAAAAAATATTTCTTTATGAATTAGTAGTAACTGATTGATAATATTGAAGCCATTTTAATAATTCTTAAAATTTTAATTTTATCAAATATTAGTATCAAATATTTTTATGTAGTTACTTAAGCCTCAATTGACAAACGTAACCAGCGCTGCTCAAATTTAAGGTGACATGATAATGTTCATCTTTAAAATGAGTACAGGCTTTTCTTGTATGTAAAGAATCAATGATTGTATATTTATTATAAGTTTGTCAATTTTGTTATGTTCTAAATTTAATATTATGCAGAAGAGAATAAGTACCTTTTTAGCACTTTTTTTATTATTTTTATTAATGCAATAATTTTTAATATTTAATTGTATCTTATTGCAGCTTTACAAATCTTATTTTTCTTATAATATTGATTCAATAATCAAAATAGAAAATATGCACTCGTATATTTTGTAAATTATCTTTATTTCTTATGAAATGTCGCCATACTGTTTGCATCTCAAGTACTTCATTAATTTATAAATAATTCTTTTATCAAAGTACAATGGTTAAAAAAAAACAAGTTATTGATATGAAATTTTCAGTACAATCGTGTGCCAGTATATTTAAAAAAAGTTTTTTATTGCCTTTTACCGGCAGTCCTTGACTTTCTTATCATGGTTCCTTAATTTCATCTTTATATAGAATAATTTTAATATTAATAGGATAAAATGAACCCCACTTTTATTTGCAAAATTATATCATTCAAGTTAACAAATATGTAATAAAACAGTTTAATTATATATGGATTATTGGCGCCCATTTTATGAATATGTAACTGTTTCTATTTTAAAATAATATTTTTAGTTATAGATTGATGTAGATGTCATGACTATAGACTGGATTTTTTTTTTTTTTTTTTTTTTTTATTTTTTTATTTTTTGAGGTTAGAAAAAAATAAGAATAAAAACATTCTGTTTTTTGTTTATGAAAAAAATTACTTCCTGGTGCTACAGCCATACAAGAGCCTTGGTCTCCTCTCTCCTTTGTCTCCCTTTCTTTTTATCAAACTCCTTCCATCTTAAGTTTGGTTGCCTTCTTGTCCTTCTTCTTTGAGGCTTACCTTCTACAAATTTCTTAGATATCCTTCCTCCTATCATCCGCTCCACATGTCTTAGCCGCCGTAATTGATTTGTTCCCATTCTGAGAGACAGAGCTATAAATTATTCTTAAGACTTTCCTTTTTCATACTGTTTAATATTCTTTCGTACTTTTTTGTAATTTACTAAGTTTCATTGCCATATGCCCCACCCCAATCAATCTGATGCAATACTCCATGTTTGCCTGAGCCTATCCATTGGATATTTATGTACCTGTTCAATGTTATATACCTTTCTTTGGATTCAATTATTAAAAATTATATAAAGTCTTTGACTTCATTTGGTCATTTTAACTTTCTCTTAGATTTTTTTGGTGTTATTTATTTATTTTTAAATTAGTAAAATTGAAAAAGAATATGAAAAAAAAAAAAAAAAAAAAAATGTGTTGAAACAGAATTCATCAATATATGTGAAGATGCTATAAGTATGAATGGGTGATTAATATAAACGTTTTCTATCATAAACATTCTTTTTTTTTTTACTTTTACATTATCTTGTATGTATATTTTATTCTAAAAAGTAATCAAAGATATATATATGTACTATTTTGTTTTTTTTAATACACGGCGATTCCTGGCCCTTGTCCTCCAATTTACTGCATGATGGGCAACCTGTCTATCCATTTTATCTTCGGTTTTTCTTCCATTTATACAAAATTCTAAAACTTTGTTAGGTATTATTTCTTCAGTCATCAGACTATCACAGTCCTATGATATTGATGAATTTCAAAGTTATGGTGCCTTTGACTGTTGTGAATATAACCACTTTTTCAGCTTATTCTATCTTTATGAATTTGTCCATCAATTTAGTGTGGTATTTTCCTTTGGCGTACAGTAAGTTTCTGCTCATCATAGGAACCATTTTTCCAAATTATAGGTTAATATTGGTCTCATTAAGGTTTTGTATAATGTATCTTTGTCTCTATTAGTAAAGAGGCTATTTAACAATAGTGATAGTAACTCCTTTTAGCTAATATAATTATTTTTCCAATTTCTTCATGAATGTTATTTTCAGAGTCTGTACATTTCCAGGTACACAAATAAAGTAACTTTTTTTTTCAAATATATAATTATTTATTTAATGATATTTATTATTAAGATGGATATTATTATTATTATTACAATTCAATTTTAAACAGAAGTCTAATTATTAAATATAGCTTAAGAATAAAATTATTTATGGGAATTAATACAAAATTAGTGTATGCTTTGTTAAAAATAAAGAAACAAAAAATCCAGTTTATGGTCATTTAAATCCATTAATGGAGTTGTTTCAAGAAGCTTGAAACTCAAAAATTCATCTTTAAACAACAAATGGCGAATCATATGAAAGTCAAGCACTGCCTGTATAATATAAAAAAAAGTTATAATTTATGACAGCTTAATAAAAGATTATATTAGGTATTTATGTTCGCCAATTGGATATACGTATGTTTATGATGATTAAGCAGTCTTCAAAGACAAAGAAATATTTAACATTGGGATTATTTGTGACATTAGTTTTAGTTAGTATTTTGTTTAGTTTAGTTATCAGTAGTTGCCGAACATTTTGTAAGTTCTTAGCTAGTTATAGAACGAATGATGTTGTTTTGTTGTACATAAAAATATTCCAAAGATTATCCAAGTATTGTGGACATTTTTTTTTTTTCTTTTAATGTTATAAATGATCGAGCTCTTTAAGGTGTGTATTATATGTATATTTTTTAATTTTTATCACTGCACATAAATAGGATGTCGATCGAAACGGTGCATCATCTCAATATTTATTTAAATTTATAAGAGCTGTGCCTTTTTCCTTTTTTTATTTTATAAAAACAAATAATCAGCTGATAACGTTCTTTCTCTTCCATACAATGTGCCCTTATGTTTGTGTGCGTTTACCTTTTTGTAGTTATAACTTGAGTGTTTTTTTATACTCAGATTAGAGATCTAAATGGCATTTATGCAAAAAAATATTGTATTTTTAAAATTTATTTATCTGAGAAATTGCGTACTTAGCATTTATATTTTTATAAGGAGTTAAAAAAAGGGAAAAAATGAATTTCTAAATTTTTTATAATATAATAATCTGTAATTATTTTTCCATTGAAACCAGATTATAACAATATTTATGGATCAGAGATTTTTATATTTGTATGTCATTTTTACATAAGTAAAATATTTTAAAATTTAAATGTATTATTTATTTACTTTCTTTCTTTTTTTTTTTTTTACCCAGTTTCCTTTATCATGGATGGCCTAATGACTTCAAGTAAAACGTATTAAATAAGTATTTTAGGTAATGAAGTACACCCATATGACCGTTTTTAAGAAAAAAAATCTGGTAAATTTGTTATTGGGTTGTCTAGATATCAATGCAGGTTTATGTTTTTAAAATAAAACTACAAAATAAATGATAAGAAAACATTTATTATTTAGTTAACTTTTTAGGATAAAAAAAAAGACTTCAAGATTAAACCTACCTGTACAAACATAAACTTAAAAGTAAAAAATAATATTTTAATTACTTCAAAACAGAAAGCATTAAAGGACAAACAATAAAATTATTGATACTTATATATCTATTCACAATTTATGATAAATTATTTCTGGAGATGGTGCCAGCCAAGAAGGACACTTTAATCCTGCCTTTGCAACAAACTTTGGAATGGCAGGAGATAGCGTTGTGGTGGTGATGAAGTAGTGGGGAGATCTTTACCTGCTTTTTTTCGAATTCTGTTTGTTTTGGTTGGCACTAACTGCATAAATAACTGACCATAAACTGTAAATAGGTTTATAAGTATCGATAATTTGGTTGACTGTCCTTTAATGCTATCTGTTTCAATGTACTTGAAATATAATAATAATAGGAGAAGAAGATGATCAGGGATGCAATCAAAGAGGAACACCACATATAAGAAAAAAAACTTTAATACGTAACAAGCACTGGTTGATTTCAATAAAATTTTTATGGGACCACCCTGAAGTATGACCTATCGATCAAAAAAGACTTATCAAAATCGATTCATAATTGACGGAATAATCACATAACATAAAATTTTTAAAAATCAGTCGAATTGAGAACCTTCTCTTTTTTTAAGTCTGTTAAAAATATGCTTCATTCTTCTCAATACATTTCTACCAGCGCACACTGGGCAAAATCACCAATTTAGGTGGACAAAAGTCAAGTCAAAACTTTGGAATTTCTGAGTGCTTGACCTTTTTATCATTAGTTGGTAAGACGCTTAATACTAATATTTCCCGCCATACCGTGTTTACAAATTAATAGTAAATGAGTGAATCATTCCTGTTTACACAAGTGCCTAATAACCAGTGCTGCCGATTCGGGTATTTTTTCCCGAAATCGGGATATGTTTGGCATCGGCGGGAATTTAACGGGTATCTCCGAAAAACGGGTAATTTCGGGTATTTTTGCATTCCATAACTGATTATTTTAATACCTATTACAACGTTATCTTTTTCTAAATTGATAAAAACAATTATCGTCTAAAAGTTCAATAGCGATTGTAATATTTTTCGGTCAAGGAAGAATCGAAAAGATCAGTCAGTGTTCGACGACAATCAGGGGGATGAAAGCCGTTCAGTTCCTCAGATGTCCAGGTGAATGTTAGGCCCAATTCACACAGAACGGACGTGGCGCTTTTGCCTCTTCCAGGTTTGTCCTATGAAAAAAAGTCCGCGCCACGTCCGTTCTGTGTGAATTGGGACGTTGGTTTAATAGGAGTGGCATGGAAGAGACAAAAGTCCGCGCCACGTCTCTTTGCCGTCTCTCGTGGCGCACAGTGGAACGAACGTTAGGGCGGAATGGACATTCGTTAATATCTCCGCTTCTGCTTCTCCTGGAATAATGCTATTGGTACCGTTTTAAAGCTTTTTGAATGGACTATTAAATGATATGCTAATCATGATCAGATCGCAAGAGGAAACATGTAAGAATTCCTGATTTGATATTTCGATGTTGGATAATTTATCATCATTTACTTACCATTCATTGTACCTATATACTACGAGAATATATGCAATAAAATATTCTATGGAATGATAAATACATATGTATTAAATAAAATTACAAAATAAAACGTAACAAACTAAAATATTTAATTATTAAAAAAAAATAATATAACAATTGATAATTACTTTTGTCAGTTAATATCCTAGGACTAATTGATACATCAAAATTATAATATATGTAGGTGCCTATATACAATTGTTTATTTAAATAACGATCAGAATTAAACTCATAAAAACATAATTGTAATTAAGATTCTTTTTTCTATATTCTAAGTAACAATAAGTGATTGTGCTTCTGGTAATAAATCACGTTTAATGTTTGTTATTCTCGGTCTAAGAGTCGAAATTAAGGGATCCGAATTTATTAATAAATTATTTAAAACATCTCGATTGTTTGATTGCCTCGATGATTTTCTGGCATGAAACAGTCTGAAATTTCGGAATAACTTGTGATTCGCTTCTTGAGCATCTTCTGACAATTGTCCTTTAGGTAATATAGCATTTTTGGCTATCAGTGATCCGTGCAGTTTGTGCACGGTGACTGGCATATAATACCAGCCATACAGAGATACATATAACCGTGCTGTCTCTTTCGTGTAGGCTTCAAAGTTATCAAGTTTTATAATTGACCCAGAAGAAATAGCTTGTAATATTATTGCAAAGCGTCTAATTAGATTTTCGTCAACCCCTGTTATAGCTGATGAAGTTTCTGGGGAGGCAAAAAATTTCCTTGCAGTATTTCCATCATTGCTTGTACCAAAACCTTGTCTTACGTGGTCTACACAAAGTCCTAACTGAATTTTAAAATCATGTTGAACTTGATTTTTTTTCCTTGCAAGTAACTCCTTTTGCTCTGTTGTTTTTGCACTCCAGGACTTGAAATCTAATCGGTAAGAGATGTGAATTAAGCACTCAAAACACCTGATCAAACAATGCAAAGGGGACAAGCCAAATGAGTAATACTCATCATTAACTATTTCCTTGTTTGTAATAATTTTTAAATTGTTCATTTCTTTAGGTGTTGCATTGCACAAAAAACACCTCATAGCTGAAGAAGTTTCAGTTAAAATATTACATATTTTGCCATCAACCATAGTTAATAACATTCTATAATTGATAGAGATTTTGTCTTTTATATAGGGAAGTAAATTATCAATTTGTTTCTGAATGTCTCGAACTAAAGACGTTACAGTTTCATCTGTTTCTTTCGTATAATTAAATGAGATAGGCCTACAAAATCTGGTCGATGACGGACATTCATTTTGCCAGACTATTTGACAATTCTCTGAATTTATCAAATTAATCGGTACTAAACAGGCAATCAAAATGACCGAATCTTCGCTGAAAGTTTCAGATGAAGAATAACGTTGTTTATATTGTGATTGGTTACCCGCCCCATCACATCCACACTTAATGTTTAACGTTAAACTACGAAAGTTATCATTCCCTATTTCACCACCCACGACTTGTAAAATCCGAGAAGAAGTATGGTCAAGTAAATTTTGCAATACGATATTTGCTCCAGTGTCACTAACCGATATGGATTCTTCTGGGGGATAACAATCTTTTTTTAATTTTTGGATCTGACAGTAGCTGTGGTGAAGTGATGTATATCCTAATGCTTTTGCATTATTTCTGACGGCATTGTACTGAAACTTAGTAAAATCAGCGGCTGTATATAATGCTAATGCCTTTTCGTTCTCTTGGTCCTTTGGATTTAAAAGGTTTTCACAAAATTTTTTGACACTTAGTACATGTTCTGGATGGTCCCTAATAAAATTAACAATGTAATCTACGTCATCAGATTTGAACCTTTTTTTCATGACAAAAGCGAACATATCCTCTGAACATTTTCTAAAACTTTCCGTTTTTCTCCGTCCTTGTCTATCAGATAATTGCTCGAATGATTGAGAACAAGATGGTATACTTGCGCTTGTTGATGATGATGATGAAGGTAGGTTCTGGTACAATGAAATCCAAGGAACAATGAAATCCAAATTCAACCAGTTTTCATGCTTTTCCAAAAAACTATTGATCTTCCTATGGGACGAAATCCAGCGAGAGTTCAAACTACTACTGAATTTTCTTAATTTTTGCCGTAAGCAAAACTTTGCGGTATTTGAAATTTGTTCCAGTCCAAACGAATTAATCCATGTTTCCAATGCCAGGTCATAATCTTTAAAACTTATATGATTAAATTGGAAAAATTGAAAAACTTGAAAATTTGTTTTAGGAACCATTGCACCTATGTCGTTAAAATAACACACACAAACTGAGCATTTTATATGAGGACAAATGAATGTAAACAGACAAACAAAAGACAAAAGTAGGTAAACAAAAGAAAACTTGCGAAAAGTAGCGCCAATATCAACAGAAATCATTTAAAATTAATTCTCAAGACCTAGAAAAGAAAAGAAAAAAATCATTTTCTCGGAAAAGAGCACCTAAGAGCAAAATCCAACTAATGGAAAAAAAACTTCAAGCATTCTAGTTATTTACTGTGAAGGTAGTTTTTTGGGCGATTTTCGCAATTTACATTTGAGTTTTTTTTCTCTCCTAATTTTCATCGAAAAATCCCAGACGTTTGAAATAATCCCGAGTTTTATTTGCCTAAAATATCTTATTATGGATGAGTTGTTTTCCAGTAGTTGCACGGTTAATTTAAAGCATTACCTCAAACAATGGATTTTTTTTTTAAATATGAGTTTAAAAAAAAATATATATTTCAATGCAGAATTTTTCCTATAAGATTTGATTTTAACATTAATTTATCTATGGATCTTGTTGAAAAGAAGTATAAAGTATAATTTAAGATCCAAATAAAAGACAAATTTAGTTATTAGAGAATTGGTCCAATGTCCAACAAATTCGTTGATTCGTTCCACTGTGTGGCGTACAAGAAGAAGCACGCCACTTCTTCGCCTCGAGTTTTTTTTTTCTTTTTTCTTTTTTAGTTAGCTTTCTTTTTTTGGGTAAGGGGTGAATCGGACATAAAAACAACATTAATAAAATTTGATATTGGAGTTACATATATATATACCAACAATTAATAGGGGTGAAACATTTTTCACGGGTTTTTCGTGAAAATCAGTCGAGTTTTTTTATGTCCGAATCACCCCCCCCCCTTCTCCCCCCCAAAAAAGTAAATCAGTGATGTTTCACCCCTATGAAATTGTTGGTCCATAGTTATGTAACGCCAATATCAAAATTTATGAAAATCGGTTGTGTGTTTTTATGTCTGATTCAGTTCAGTTCTCCTCCTCCTCCAAAAAAAAAAAAAAAAAAAAAAAAAATTAAATGTGATGATTCAGCCCTATTAAATTGTTGATATATATGTATGTAATTCCAATATTAAATTTTATCAAAGTTGTTTTTATATCCGATTCACCCTCTCCCTCCAAAAAAAAAAAAAAAAATTAAATGTGATGATTCACCCCTATTAAATTGTTGATATATATGTATGTAAGCCCAATATCAAATTTTATTAATGTTGATTTTATGTCCGAAGAGACAAAAGCGTGTACGTTTATGTCTCCGCCACGTCCGTTCTGTGTGAATTGCGCCTTAGGTACCGCCACCAGCGCTCTCGTCCTTTCTTCGATGCTCACTTGAATGTTTGAGTGCGGCTTTTGTCACTGCCCTTTTCGAATGCTGCCGTGGAAAGGGTTTTCAGTGACTTAAAAAATATAAAAAATATTCAACGCAATAGCTTAGGTTGTGAGACACTGACAGCAATTTTGCAAGTAAAGGACAACATAGGCAGTTGGTTAAAAAACTTTAATCTTAACAATACCATGTTGACTTATGTTTGGGCAACCCTTGAAAGTAAAGGCGATAGTGATTTAGAAGAGTAAATACATTTTAATGTTTTATAAATAATAAGCTAAATAATTTAAAATTTTGGTTATTACCTGTATGTTATATTATATATTATGTTATTACCTGTATGTTATATTATATATTATGTTATCACCTGTATGTTATATTATATATTATGTTATTACCTAACTTGTTGGCGCCACATTTATATCTTGTTATATATTATTATGATAATCGTTTTGTTTTGAATAGGCATCATTATTTATTTTTTAAAAAGTTATGTACAAAGTTGTACCTACTAGTCTTTTTGTTTTCTACGTTTTGAGTTTATTAAATTATCATATTTTAAGTTTGTGATAAATGGCATTAAGTCTGAATTAAACGATTAAGACGTTATTTTAAGAACTCTATTAGATAATATGATAATTGCGATCACTGAAAATAAAGGCAATAGTGATTATGTATTATATTTGGTAATATGATAATAATTTTATTTAGAGTTTTTTTAATAAAATTAAAAAAAATTATATATATATATATATATATATATATATATATATATATATATATATATATATATTTACTAGTCTGCCTCTTATTAGTATTGATGTGTGCCAGTTTGTGATGAATCATAAATAAAAGTCTGAATTAAACAAATTAGATATTAAATTAGATATTATTTTTAAATATAAAAACCTTTTACCCCCTACTAATAGATTTTTTATTAATAAAAATTTTCCTATAGTTTTATTATATTCCTAATATTATTTTGTACCTGTTCACTTACCTTTTCTTTTAGTCACCCAGTAAAACGTCAGTAAGAAAATAATAATGTAGGTAAATACTGAAAGGTTGATTAATTTAAAAAGGTTAAGAAATTGAGAAGGTTAATACAGAAATACAAATTAACATTTATTATATTACACTGGCACTAAATTTAAAATATATTTTCCAGAAATCAATTATAATAAATATAAAAATTATCCAGTAATGTTTTATTTTGCGGACCATTTGGCCTCCCTTTATGAGTATTTGATGCCGCCCCTCCCCCTTGCTGGGTAAAGAGATAATTTTTTTACCCTTAATAAAGATAATTCCCGAAAACGGGTATTACTTCAAGCATTGGCGGGTATTTCTCGGTAAAAACGGAAATTTTTATGCTTGGTGGCGGGTATTTTGGGTTGGGGGCATCGGCAGCACTGCAGAAGTTACACAACAGTTATTGAGAACCGATTTAAGAACGGTAACTGGTCTGATAACCTTCACCGATCGGTGCTTCTATCTGTTATAGAACCTAAAGTCTTGGGCACACAGAGATCGGTCTGCAGCGGCGATCTGCGATCTGCGACCGAAGCGGTCAGGTGGTCTGGTTGTAATACACAACATTGAATGATCCCCGTCAAACAGCACGCGGTCTACCCTCGCGGTCCAGTCTTCGTCGTGGCGATAAGCGATCCAGTAGTACAAAATTACAAATTCAACCCTGACCGCCTCACCACCTGCGATTAAAAAATGACCGAACACATCGAATTATTGATTGAAAATGTTCGAAAATATAAGTACGTGTATGATAGTGCCGACGAGCATTAAAAAAATGTTTTGTTGAAGGAGGAAACATGGAATGCGATTGCAAAAGAATTAAATTCAACAAGTAAGTCCCATTTTTAAATTAATAAATCATTCATTTTTTAAAAGGAATAACTCCCCATTATTCATTTTCTATTCATTCATTTCGACATGTTTCAGAGCTCAATTGCTCCATCTTCAGGTTCTACAATAATTTATGTTATATTTACAATGCTATACTATTTTACTATTACATTTAACAATATTTGAAATTTTACCTTACACTGTGATATTCTCACATAGTCACATTAATTCACACTGACACCTCTAGGCAATGTTCAATCATTGTGTTGTTTATTTTTTACTAACATTCTGAACTATTTAATTAGGTTCTTATTACCCATTCCATTTTCATTCTATTAGCTGTATTGTTACTATTATTCACATTTTTGTTATTTTTAGTTACTAATGATTTTTATTCCTATATAAACTATTTATATTTTCCATGCATCTATTAATTTTGCATAGCTTGGACCTATTTTATGCGTATCTGTTTTGTAGTTTACAGCCTGGTATATTGTTTTATTTATATAAAATGCTTCCTGTATTTTTATATTTTTTGTTTTATTTTCATGATTTAATATCGTTGTATTTTTGGTATTGGTTGGTTGGTGTTGTTTAAGGGCGTAAAACCATGGTCATCATACGCCCATTTTGAATTTGTTTGTATGTTCGCACAGTGCAGTCTTTGTTCTTGTTGTGCAGTATTTGTTCTGTTACAGTCATATCTATGCTGGTTCACGCTTTTAATTAAATTCTGACGTTCATGAGCTACGCGGCTACATTAAAAACCTTTCGGCCAAGGACTCAAGCCATGTTAAAATTAAAATTGGCAACGCTCTTCGCAGAAACAGAGGTAAATGAGCTCCAGGAACAGGAGAGAGCATATTTAACTTTACCTCATGATTCTGATACAAGTTCGAGAGAATTCGAAGTTTTGAATTACCGAGACGACAATGCAGAAACGCCTTCCACTGGTGACAATGCATTCTTTAATGTACGGGATGTGTTTAAAAATTACAATTCTAATAATTTTTGACTTCTTTTAATAATGCATTATATTATAGTAATAAACTTGTGGAATATTATTTGTTAATAATATATTTCATAACTTACCTTAAACAAACGGCTAGCCTTTCCCTTGTTTCAATTGGTTTTCTCCAGTTCGTTGTACACTTTCCAATCCTACATTTTATCGACATTCGGAAATATTTGAAAAACCAGAGATAGATTTTCTTCGTCTGAGCTCATACTCAATATAAAAAACGCCAAAACGGACCACGCCACGAGAGGAAAGAGTCCAGACCGGACCGCTCACCAGAATGTGTGAGCTCCCTATGTGACGTCCCTATATCGCAGGCCGCTGCGACAGTAACTGGATCGCTGACCGACGCGACAGACCGCTTTCTGTGGGCCCAAGCCCTAACTCCTTTCTCCAACCCTAATTTATTGTTATTTCCCCATCGTTCTGGATGGAAGATTTAATAAATTTCATACTTGGAATCTTAATAGTGATGAACATGGTTATTAGAAGGAAGATCATTCCAACAATAAGTAATTTTATCTTTGAAAATATACAATTGCTAAAGTTCTTAATCTTAATAGTGATGAACATGGTTATTAGAAGGAAGATCATTGTTTGTTTAAATGGAGTTAATTAACATAACTTACTACAAATATAATAAATCCAACAATAAGTAATTTTATCTTTGAAAATATATAATTGCTAAAGTCACAATAATCGTAGCATGAAAATATATTGATAAATTCACCCGTCTTTAACTACAGATATTCAGAAAATGTATCAAATATGTTAAAATATGAATTTTGATTAAAAATATAGATATTTTAAAATATTTAACACATTCTCTGAAATGTGTTATTCACATTCACTGAAGACGAGTGAATCAATCAATGAAATTATTTATCAATAATACTGTAAAATATAGTTATTTTAAAATACAAATTTAGGTTTATTTATAGATTTTTTAAAATATGATCATTGGTATTACTAGTCTGGTAATAGGGTTTTTTCGGTAATAGGTGATTGGTGATAACAGTTCCTAGTCAATAATACGTTATTTTAAAGATTACGTTATTTTTGTCCCACCTCTATTACTCAGTCTCTAACACAGGAGAGTTTCTTTATGGTCGTTGATTATTGTTTTTGATGTATATTGTTCTGTTTTAAAGTATAAGTATTTTGATTGTGATTGTTGTTTAAGTTTTCTGGAAGTTAAAGTCATGATTTTTTTCGTTTTTAATGTGTTTTATTTATCTGTAATAAAGGTTTTTAACATTGGTTTTTGTTTTCAAATATTAGCTTTTTAATGTTTTTCTTCCTAATGTTCCCCTTTTCAACACAATTAGTTATTTAAACTTGAGTTTGTACTTATGTATTGCGATTTTTTTGTTTTTCTAATAATGTATATTTTCGGTATTTAATTGCATATTTGACCAATCCTGAATATCTCTGCATATATTTCAGTTTTTATTGCATATAATCCACAGCCCTACTCATAACTTAACTCCAACGATTTCATAACGACAAAACCTTTTTTTTTTTTTTTTTTTGTGGCCGTTCTATGCTTCAGGTCTTTCAATTACCTTGAAGTGGTTGGTCAGCATAGTTCAATTCGCTAACTTTTATTTTCAATGCAAGTTTTAAAAATGTTCTAGGATGTTCATCCACCAAAGGAAAAAAAAAAAATTTGTTTTTTTTTTATTCACTTTATTTTTATGCTTTTTCAGATGCTGAATCCTAATATAATACGTTACCACACAAAAAAAAAAAAAAAAAAAGAAAAGAATAAAATTTAAAAAAAATAAGCTATTTTTCCAATATTTTTCTTATGGATAAAAAAACGTGCATTATAATGATAAACAACCTGATACAAAAATGAAAGTTAATTCATACAAACTTGGACAAAAGTATTAGGCACCTACCTACATAAAAATAGTAGAGAATAAAAATAACATCAACCATTTAAAACATATATTTTTTTGATATGATATTGGCACTGTCATCAGGTTCGAATATTTTTTCAAATGAAGTCTTCAAAATTTGGTTAAATATTGATACTATGTATCAATATTTAACCAAATTTTGATTTGGTATTGATCAATTGATCAATATTTAACCAAATTGGTATCGCTATTCATCCTCCCTTCGCACAAAAACATTTCTCCTACTCCCGAAGACCCATACACCCCCAAACATTATGTTTCCCCCACCATGTTTTACAGTAGGGACAACACAATCTGGGTAATAGGTTTCGCCTTCCCTCTTTCGTACAAAAACTGCTCCAGGAGTTCCAGAAATCTGCACAGAATTAGATATTTTAATAAATTCATAAAAATAATTATATTCTTGCATTTGAAACATATTTTAGGGATTTTTCGCAACTTTTAATTTCAATTTACAATAATTTAATTACCTCAAAGTTGCTAACGTCTGACCAAATTACATTTGCCCAATCTTCAGCAGTCTAGTTTGGGTGAAGTTTTGCCCAGGCAATCCTCTTCTTGCGATTGGTTTCACTAAGCCACGGTTTCGTCCTGGCTTTACATCCTTTCAGACCTTTCTCTGTTAGCCTTCTTACGGTCCGAGCAGAAATATCGACAGAACACAAGGTTTTCATCTATTCAGCCAGTTGTTTTTATGTTTTCTTGCGATTTTGAAGAGATGTTCTCATAAAAAATCTCTCCTCACGTGCACCTGTTATTTATTTTCATCCTGCTCTAGGTAGCGAGGAAAATGTGTTAAAGATCAGCTGTCTCATAAGTGTATATTCAACAGCACATCGGGAGCACTTCATAGTTTTAGCAATCTCAGATTGATTATACCCTTCTGACGACATAACATCTTTGCACGTTCAATCTCACTCAGTTTTTTGAATTCAAAAAAGCCCAAAATGCAATTTTTTTTGTAATATTCACAATTAAATACAACAAAAAATATCTCAAGTTGAAATAAAGAGAGCAGCGTCTGTACTGAGTCCTTTAGTTTATATTACATTATTATTTCCTTAGCGTATTAAGTAGGAAGACGAGGGCAATATTTGAAAATAATATATTTAAAGGAAGTATTGTTAACAAAACGAGTTTTGGGTGTAACAATGATTGAACAATTACTTATTAATATTAAAAAGAGAATTTTTCATGGTGCCTAATACTTTTGGCCTAGGCTGTATATATCAGGCAATCAGAGGTAGATGATTATGAATATCAGTCCATTTCCCCTTCCATTTTCGTACTTCAATACACGCTATTGCCTAAATAGTTGTTTTGATATTTAAAAAAAAAAAAAAAATCTATTTGAAATAACTTTTATGAAATTTAATACACTTCATTTTTTGTGTCTGTTAAAAACAAACAAAGCCATTTTGTTTTGAAATGCTTTCCTTTTTCAAGATTTCAATGTTTATGTTTTGATTCAGCATGCCAAAAAAAACAAGCCATTTGAAAAAAAAAAATTACCAACTTAGTGAACTACAACTTTGAAGTGCTATCTCTCTATAGTTATTGGAGATAGAAAATAAGTTTAGACAATCAGATTGCAGAAAATTTAGTGGTTATACTTCATCTCTCCATAATTTTTCACTAGGTCTTCAAGATCAAAAACTTCAGATTTTTATTACTGGACAGGTATATACAACATATAGTGATGTAAAATTCCCGGGAATTTAAAATAGAGGAATATTGACCTAGGGAATATTGCAGGCAATTCTCCCAAAATTCATAAATTCCCGGGAATCGAATCGAAATCCACTTAGTTTAGTTCTATAAATTCCCAGGATATTGTTAATACCAGAAATTAATGCATGGAATAATAGTTCTTGCATTTAAATGTATGAATTTACTTACAATTAGTAAAACTAGTTTTAAAGTTCTTCAACTGTTGGTGTTAAAACATTCAAAATCTTAAAAGTTTCATATATTCCCGATTTTTGGGAATCTTCCCAGGCCAAAGAAATATTCCCATTTTATAAGTTCCCTCTCACTGGGAATATTCCCGGCCCACAACACTAACAACATAGTAAAATTTATTAAGATTCAACCTTTGCGTGATTTAAGTACTTACCTGACCTGTTATCTGATCATAAAGTATATAATGGAGCACTTGTTGAACGCCATCGATACCTATCTTCAATATGAATAAATTGTTCAAAAATGAACTCACTGTTAGGGAGGATTACCCACTCTGGCAGAATAGAATTTGTTAAATTTCATTTGAATCAGAGGATGTAAACAAATGAATTCTTTGTTTATGCTCAAATGAATCACTGAAGCAGGGGCAGTAGAGAGTCCTTATCAAATTATAAAGGTAGGAGAGTAAGAGGCCGTTCCAATGGCAGTATCCTGCGACTGATAAAGATTGTTAGATCCTGGAAGATCTCAAAATAGCATCCTTAAGTGTCCTGTGAAAAGGATTAAATGGGAAGAGTACGTGTCCTTTTATATATTAAAACAGTTTAATCAATTTATAAAAGGAAAACAACTTATTTCGTAAGGAAGAAGTGGCCAAGGATGTCCTTCGGCTGTCAAAAATCATAAGTCCTGGAAGATCTGAAACCAGTATCCTTCTGTTCCTACAACTTCAAAATGTCAAGTTTTGACTGATAATATATATATATATATATATATATATATATATATATATATATATATATATATATATATATATATATATATTTTTTTTTTTTTTTTTTGTCTATTTTCTTTTTATCTACAATATTTTTCCTGATCAAGCAATTGATAAAAAACAAGGAGAGGAATAAATTAGTAACATTGATTTAAAAAACATTTATAAAAATATATTTTGAAAATAAATAAACAACATAATAAATAAAAAAAAAAGAAGCTATGTCCAGGCATAGTTTTTTAAAACTAGTTTTGATCTATTCAAATCAATTCAAATTAAAAGACATTTTGAAAATTTGACTTTTCACACATTCACCAAAAGCAGTTTTTTTTTATAACCCAAGGCACAATGATTACAATAGGAATAAATTAAAAGATTACATTTATTACAAATACTAAATAAAAAATATAATGATAATAACAGCATATATTAAACTTATAAATTATTATTATTTTTTTAAATGCATTCTATTCACAAATTCTATTCTAAATAGCAATTATCAAATAAACAACATAAACATAAAAAAAAGAAGATATATATTGTGGCAAGAATAAAAAACATATAACATATACATTACATAAGGACAAAATACATAATAAATATAATATAATACACTAAAACTCACTGCTATTTGCTACAATCATTTAAATTTTATGGTAATTATAGCTTATAGAGGTTTCTTCGAAAATTATTCTTAAATGAAATAAGGTACTATACCAAACATGGTTTCTCTAGCTCATAGGGTATATATGATGTTATGGAATACATAAAAAAAAATTTGACGATGAAACGCCAAGATATACTGTGTTTATAGAAATATATACAGCCGACTGTTAATATAACATGGGTCGAAGAGAAATAAAATTACTCCCCTTAAAGGGTTATAAACTATATTGGAAAACAAAAAAATATATATAAAAGAGAAAATATATCCATCCAGATAAATAAAAAAACCTTTAATGGAGTTCTAACATTTCGGACTGCATTGCAACCTTCTTCACGGCTATAAGAAAGAAAAATAAAATGTGAAGATAACAAAATAAATAAGCAATAAAAAAAAAATATATTGGCGCCTTATTTTTAGATTAATCAGATATTAAGGACTAGACCCATATTAAATCTGAACCCACCGTATAAAGAGCCGCATTATGAGAAACCATAACAGGAATAAACCATTTAACATTAAAAATAAAAGACTTGTAATAATTATCCACTTATATAATATTAAATATTTAATTATTGGATTGAAAAATTAAATTTTCAACATCGTAACTCAGTTACATAAACATAAAAAAATGTGTAGACACATAAAATTTGAACTCAAAATAAGTGTAGCTTTAATAATAGCAGTGCAATGTATAATTTTAAATATATCACAATGTTTCAGTATCACAAAACATTAATTTTCAAGTGTACTTTGGCATGTTAACGTTATGTTATTTACTTTGTACAAATATTGCAAAACAATTATTATTTCTCTTTTTAAGAACTCTTATTCTATCGAGATAAAGAAGTAGAATGACATACAAGACTAGATGCAGTTTCAATAGTAAAAATAAAAAATGAATGTAATTTCTTGGTTAATTTTAATTAGAATTTCCCTAAAATATTTTTGCAATAATACATTCTTGGCATATTAACAATAGAGTAGGCTTAAAAGAAAAACCCTCCTGTTATTCTTATTAATGAAGGTCTATTAGAATAGAATAGAAATTTATCAGATTTTGCCTAAAAGAACAATTTATTCTAGACCTTAGCCAGTATAAGGGATCAGAAATCTTCAGTTTTTTGTTTCTTAAACACCACCTTCCAAAATCATTTTAACAGTACTGAGTTTTGTGGAATCAATTACAAATGGTATTTTGAAAAAGAATGTCAAAGAATTAAAAAGAAAAGTGACAATTTTTTTAAAATTCTATCTTTGAGAATAGTATTTATTAAATTATTACAATAATAGACAAAAGAAACATGCTGAGGAAAAAAGATTAAATCATCAAGGAAGAATCTAACCACAAAGCTTTAATTGACGACAACGAAACAGCCCAATACACTTAATTTAAGCAACGATTATCTACTATCACACAGAGTCAACATTCCACGATACTATTAATACAAAACTACAATCGGCTGACAAAACTTAATAACTACCAATTATTTAAATATCAAAGCAGAAACGTTAACAAAATATACAAACACGATTGTTCTTACAAATCAAATCACAAACACCAAATAGAAAAATTTTATTATTTAATTTTTTTCCGATTATTTTTATAAAAAATATATATACATAAAAATATCAGAACAAAAATAGTAATAGGCAAGACTGCAGCTACAATTTATCTTAAAAGCACTTTTAAATAAGTTCGAATTAGTTTTTTTTCGAGTTGGAAGTGAAATATTGCTAAATTATTGTTATGCTACAATTAGACACTATCACGATTACTCACGCATTGGTTCTACAAAAATTTATTTATATCTTTCTCATAGTATTAATTTAAAATAAAATTAAAAATAGATTAATAAATACAATTCATTTTATTTTTCTGTGTAATATATAATATTTAAAAATTAAATGTGTACCCCCCCTCTAACTCACACAACACACTGCCACCAATAACACAATAAAATTTTATCAAAATAATGTTAAAAATCTAATATTAACTGACAAGGTCTACTGGTACTGGTATTTGTGGGAAGAACTACCCTGACAAGTAGGCTTATTGGTCCTTTGTACCACGTCGTGTTTACCAAAAGGATAGTGCACAATCCTACCCACGGTGGGAGTATCAAGATTCATTTCATGGAAACACCACAAAAAAATGTTTACCGACCCAGGTAAGAATCGAACCCACTACCTTCAGTAACGGGATTCTTGACCTAATGTGCTAGACCATCATGGTTCTCCATAAAGTTTTACCCTAAATGCTCTATTCTTTGATTTTTAATGCATTAATTTTTTATGCTGATTCCCAAGCTTTAGTGAAGAGTCAATTCATTCTGGATGGGTTTGAGACCTGGTCTCTTACGGTCACCCATGAAAAAAGATGGAAAAATTTGAACGGAACATTCTCAGGGTAATAGTGGGCCAAAAGTGAGACAAGGAATTAAGGATATGGAGAAGAAAATGAAATAATCTCTGAAACCCAAGAAGTCAGTCGCGCAGATAACAATGGACCATATATGTTGCCACCCTAGAAGCCCTTTCTCTTCCAAACAATGAAAGTTACTGTGGTAGGAAATAGGCCAAGGGGGAGGACGAAACTAAGATGGGGGGACACTATATTAAAGGACACAGCAGAAAAAACTATCTATTATTAACCAATATTAAACCATTCTAACCATTATTAAACTTGTAAGCAGAATGGGAGTGTCAAGATTCATTTTGCAGGGCTGCTACAAAATAAATATTCACTGACCCTGGTGGGAATAGAGCCCCCCCCCCCCCCCATAGTCATCGTATAAGTAGTAAAATTAAGGAAATAATATAGAACTCATTATATAGTGAAATAGTCAAGATGGTTGATATTATATATCACATTGTGTGCACCTGGACGGTTAAATGTGTTTTTATAATGAACTCTTACAAGTTGCCAATACTGTCTGATAAGGTATAAGGACCTTTATTATCTTTAATAACAATTTTTTTTTTTTTTTTAAATGCTAATATGCTTTTTAAAATTATTAACTATATTTAACTAATATTGCTGGACTTGTATAAAAAGATAGAAAGAAGAACATTAAAGTCTCAAATTTTCAAATAAATTTAAATGGAAGTAGAATTTCAGCTTTCAGTCGAATTACAATGATCCACATTTCTAAGGCACGCAAGTTGCGGGATTTGCTTTTTTTCTTTTTCCTTTTTTTTTAATACCTAATAAAATAAAAAGCATTGATATCCGTATTTTAAAAATATACAATCCAAGTCCAAATGAAAGAATATTTTTGAGTCACACTGATAAGTATAATTCAAAAATATTCTTTCACAGCTATAAACTAAAAATAATGTATTTATTAGATTTTAAATTGTTAAAAATCTGTAAATAATACATTAGTTTCTTTGCATATTGATCCATCAAAAATATAAATGAGCCTATAACGCCAATTTTTCAAACTGGTATAACACTACAATAAAATGCAATAATAATTTAGTTTCTTTGAATTTATAAAATATCATAAAAATAGTTTGTATATCAATAAAATATGATATGTGTTTAAAAACTTACATTCTAAAGGAAAACATTCATATATAAAATAATTTTGAGCGATAAGGTATCAACGAAACTAAAGATGTTATTACCAAGCAATGAGATTTCCTTAATCAGAGTTAGTAAAATAATTACTTGCCAATGGCAAAAAAAAAAGAAGAAAAATAATAATAAATAACTAAAAGCTAACAATAGTTTCAGGAATCATTATTCTACAATAAATTGTACAAATAGGCATTTGAATAACTATGGCATCGATAAAAAATTCTTACCTTAGGTTCTTTCAACCTATATAGATTAAAAATAAATAAAAACAATAATATAATGAACCTATACATAAGTATATATATATATATGAGTATTTTAAGTTTGTACAACGTACCAGCCATCATTCAAGCAAACCAGTATCCTTCAAGAATATTGAACATTTTGCTAAAACTAAACTTGGCCAAAAAAAAAAAAATAAATTAAATAAAATAATAAACATTTCAAAGTAGCAAGGACAGCTGCTGAGATGTCAAGGTTTTAGTCAGTTGTGGTGGGAGTCTATGTTACGGCGCTGGTGATGGTGCCTCGCTGAGACGAGTAAAGATGAAGTATCTAAAGTGTAAGTGCCAGGTTCAAAGACTGGAGGATACTCGAGACCAGGGTAGTCCATGGATTGTTGATGGTTTCCAGGATCTTCATGTGTCTATGAAATATGCAAAAGTTATACTATATTATCAAAACTAAAAAAAAAAATAAGATAGGCTTATTATCGACCCGCTAATTATAGAGGTGAAATGGAATAAATAAATAAGTAAAAAGGCTTAGCAAACCCAAAGACAAGATCCTGACACCACCAACCTCCTTCCATCCCACCCCATCAAATCTCAAATCACCAAGATGAGGTTGAACCTCCCATCTATAACTCCGCCTACCTCTCGGACATTTACCTGATCGCTCAACACAGATCCCGGTGGAACCATTTTCAACCGTCTGACTCAGCATCTGACCTTTGCAGATGACATCACAGGAAGAATGCTTCAAGCCTTATCAGGTGCACTGGAGGATTTCTTAGGTGCAGCTAAGAAACTCAGGCTTGAGATCAATCTCCAAAAGACGGTTTGAGAACCTCTCAAAGAAGGCAAAGCTTATAATATACAAAACCGTGGTAAGGCCAATTGTCACCTATGGCAGTGAATCATGGACTTTGATAGCAGAAAATGATAAGAGTTCTAAAAGTCTGGGAGAGAAAAGTTCTTATGTCGAATATTCGGTGCAGTAAGAGTAGGAGATGCCAGGCAAATTAGGAACTCAAGGAGCTATTTGGAGAGGAAGATATTCTCTCCTATATCCAGATGGGGCAATTAAGATGGTTTGGACACGCGAAGAGGATGAATCCCAGTAGAATCCTCAACAAACTTCATTTTGGGAAGCCAGGTGGTGTATGAAGGCACAGGAGGCCTCAACTATGATTGTTAGATGTTGAGGCACACCTGAAGGCTATAAGTGTACATCGCTGGGGCAGGATGCAATGGACAGAACCGAATGGAGCAAGCTGTTGAAGGAGGTGAAGGTCCTATACAGACTGTAGTGCCAATCTAACAACAACAACTTGACACTGATTACTTTTTTGGAATTTGGTTATTATTAATTCCAACAACTTTTTACATGCCCACTTTAACTATTGCTCTGCTATTACCTGAATTATTTTAACAGGAAAAATGTTTTGCTTTCCTACCTTGTTAAGTACCTTCTAAACTGCTATACATATTCTAATTAAATTCCTCATGTTTCTTTATAAAAGAAATTATTACCCTCCCAACAACAAACCTATAATATCTTTAATCAGTATTAATTACTATAGAACAATTAAAAACAATTTGTTTACTGGCTGTTATATAAAGTACAGCAAAAATAAAAAAAATAAAAATATTACTCACCCTCTGTGATCTGTACTGTTGCGGATGCTCTGGTTGGCGACATTGGTTATTAAAGTAAGAATTAGGAGGATCTAGAGAAAAAATAAAAAATATATAATATATATAATAATAATGATAAATAAGAATATATGTGTACAAATTTGAAATCTTACAATGAAATACCCTCCATTCTGCTACTACCCATTCAAAAGGAAACCTTTTTCCAAACTAAAACACAATGCTGAAGGCTTGCTTCTTTTGTTTTGCTTGTTTCAGGCATTTTAAAGAAGGTGAAGAGATTTTTAGGTCAACATATTTTTGGATAGAAATGAATGGATTACACCCTTGTATTGGAATATTATTAGTCTTAAACTGTGAAACTCAGTAAATATTTTTTGTTCAGGCTAATAAGCAAAACGTGGCAATATATGAGATATCAAGTTAAAATTAAAAATTTACTATTGGAGGAATTCAAAGTACATAGAGGCTTAAGACAGGGGGACCCCAAATCTTGTGTGATCTTTAATCTTTGTTTAGAGCGAGCTGTGCAGGCTATCAGGACGAACACCGGTGGCACCATCTATAACAGATTAGCGCAACACTTGCCATACGCTGATGACGTCACAGCGAGGACTAAAGCACCCCTGGAGGAGTTTTTCAAGAACTGGAAAGAGCTTGTAAAAACATGGTTGGCGAATCAACCAAGCGGAAACTAAATATTTGTTAACGTCTAGGACCCAGTCGCAAAAAGAACAAATCCAATTCAGGGAGTACAGCTTCCCAGCATGTAAAGAATTTAAATACTAAGGGTTGCTTATAACAAATAATAATGATATTATCACGAAAATCAAGGGATGAAAAGCGGCAGACAACAATGCCTGTTCGCAGTTCAAAAATTTCTTAGTTTCCAAGATTTATCATGTATGGCTAAAATAACAGCCTATAAAACCATTATTAGACCCGTTATTACATATGCGAGTGAAACGATGAGTGATGGGTTTGGGAGAGGAAAATATTTAGGAAGTTATTTGATTCAAAGTGACTAAATGGCGAATGGAGAATAAGTGACAAAAAATAAATGAAATAAAGAATAAAAAAATGAGGAACTAATGGCATTGTATGAAGAGCCAGATATAGTCACCCAAATAAAGAAAAAAAGATTAAGATGGCTGGGACACGTGGAGAGTATACCTGCTGATAGATTACCTCAAAATTACAAAAAGAAAAGCCAGAAGATTTTAGAATTCAAAGGCGGCTACGATTGAGAAGGCTAGAGGACGTGAAGCATGACCTCCACCAGGCAGGAGTGAGAGGATGGCATCGCAAGACTGTGGATTGAGATGGATCGAGAAAACCTATTGAGGTGATCCTGGTCTTGCTTTAAGGACTGTTGCACCGAAAAATAAATACTTTTTTATTGATATCATCTGGTTGGATTTTAATTTCTAACCATAAAAGTATATTACAGTGTAGCAAACCTTGTTTCTGCCACTCAAAACTGTACATTTAAATTTTTATTATTGTAAACTTTCTATGAAAATTAGGTGGTTAAAATAGGGTATAGATGTATTCACAAGTTTTACTGTTGTAAACTCTATTGTGGAATAGTGCTAACCACATATTAGCTGATATTTAAACTTCACTGGGATCCACATATTTAATTCTTTTTTAATTATTCAATTGAATATAAGTAAATTTTATTATCGATTCCAAGCCCTATATAACAGCATAACCTTTCACTTAAATGAATCTTGCCACCTATCGGTCGATTTTCAAACTTCACTGTTATCAACATATTATCAAGTTTTAATAACAAATTAATTGAAAACCAGTAGATTTCGTTATTGCTTCAGTAGTTTTTGTAGTTAGTGATCACAAACGAAAAATGGCTTGTCCCTTAATATATTAGTATAGACAAACCTCTTATTTTATAATCTACTGATGTCTTTGTCAGAAATTTAAGAAGCCAGAAATAGTACAATTTAATTATATATTTTTGAAATTTTAAAAGAGAAAGTGACCCAGAATAAAGATTATAAACATAAAAGGTTAGGTACGAGAGCAAGTGCTGGTTAATGACTCAAGAGAGTAAGATGGTTCACCTGAAGGTTAGGGAAAGAAAAGTACTCATCCCAGAATTGTAAAAATATAAAAGAATAGCAAGTTCAAATAGCTCTTTGATGTGTCAAATATTGAGGTAATCATCAAACAAGGAGAAAAGGGAGAGATGGTTGATAAAGAGACGAAATATAGGAATGGAAATCAACTCAATAAACATTCATAAAAAATAAAAATGCATACATATTCTAATATATAATTTAAAACAACAATGACAGGCCAAACAAACCATCACCAATCACTATTTACGCTAGCTAATAAAATTTCTAAACTCTATTTCTAAAATATAGCTCAAGCTGTTTCGCCGTGCCAGTTTCTAACCGTCATTTATTTCTGGAGGCAGGTAAAATGGCATATCTGCTTCACCAACAGCAAATTCAAATTCAATAATTAAAAGTTTACTATATAAAGTGAAAACATAATGTAATTTGCAGATCAATAAAAACAAACAAGTTTTCTATAACTGATACCATAAAATAGCTAATTTTATAAACTCATGAATATTAAACAAGAAAATAATAACACAAATGATCTTCAAGGTTGTTAAGTATCTCAATAAGTCAAGTTAATACCGGTGAAAGTCTACTTAATTTTCCCTTTCAATTGATAGAAGCGAAATGGGGGTAACCAATCCAATATAAAAGAAAAGAAAAAAAAATGCAATTAGATAATTACTGATATGAGGTTTCTTCATTTTAATTTTCTTTCTAAACGCTTGAGCTTTTCTTAATGAATCGACCCAATCGCTTCCGTCCCTAAACATGAACAAACAAAACAAAAGCAACACAATATAATAATACATCACACCAAAGCACACAAAGAAACAAATATATAAGTAGTTGGTAATTACGGGTGGTACTGTCGAGAGGGTGAAGGTGCAATATCGCCTGGACTTGGTGGTAGATCGTCCACTCTTCTTGTGTGATCTTCCAAATCTGAAAAAAAAAAAAAAATATATATATATTATAAGAAAAATAAGATAATGGAATAAATATAATAATACAGTACAACTTATTTTACAACAATATCTCCGCTATAACACTGTTTCTCTTTTGTCATGCTAACAACAGCTGATTTTCTGAATTAATTTTATTCATTATAACAATCTTGTTTTCTGCTGATAACTCTCAAAGATAATTTTTATGATGTATTAATATATAATTTCAGATTTTTTCAAATTGTTTTATTAAAACAAGATCTGGAAAAAAAATAAAAGAAAGAAGATTTAAATGACTTTTTTCCGGGCCATTTTAATATTTCTTAAAGGTTTCTCTCAATTTACATAAAAAAATTTTCATTTTCTTTTAATACTTACTTTTTGACAACACATGGTGAAAATTATTTTTTGTTCACTGGAAGAAATTGATATTATAAAAAGGTATGATAGCTCCAATTAAAATAAAGAAACAAAACTAAATGGAATATACGTTTTGTTTAATATATTTTTAACACCAGTTTTATATAAAATAAATATTGTTTCAATTTCACTTTATTTAAAAGAAGTAAAATACTTAAGGAGTTTATTTTTATACATCCTGATTTTTTTTTCTTTTTTAAAGGTTACCCTATTTGGTTTTTTAGATAAAACAAATTATTGTAACGAAATCACTGAGAACAGCCAACCATAGACTTATCTAGATCTTTTAGCTTCTCATTGCTACGCAACAAGTATTTAATAAAGTCAGTATAGTGTGAAACTTGATACGGTAAAGTTGTCTTGTGTGCGTAGTTAAATAGAAGTTCAGATCAGTTCTGGTGTTAGTCGTTATGAGTGAGTACGTTATAGGTGTCCTTTGATATTTCTATGTTAATAAATATATGTTTAAAAAACCCCTGTTATTAAAATATAATAGAAAAATACATAAAAGAGCAGTTCAAATAATTTGAATGTCAATATATAATATTACAAATAATCTTAGTATTGTATTTGTACATACTAGATTGCTGATGATGTATACCACTGCTGGTTGGTGTTGGTGGCGCCCTTAGTTCTGGAAGTCGAACAACAGTTCTTCTCCTGAAACAAAAAATAAATTACTTTTTTAAATAACAATTGCTTTTCCTTATTTATATTTCTCGTATAGAAAGAAAATGCTAAAATAAAATAATACTTTACTAAGTCTAGAGCAGTGTTAATAGTTTTCCAAAATCCTATAATTACTCTAAAAATAACATTTAGGGCAAAATAGATACATTAAGGCTTTATAAAGAGGAACAACTTAACCAATTTTTCACAATGCAGATATTAAAAATTCTGCTTTGAAGGTTAATAGTTTACTCATTTACAAGGTAATTTGTCTTATCCACATCAAATGCTTGAAATATAATCTAAAAAAGATCATTGGGTCAGCACTTTGGAAAGAATGTACTGTTACAAGGGCAAAATTCTAAAAAAGGAGGAAATTTGGCCAAAACCCTGCTCATTCACCAAATTTTCCCCAATTAAGGGTACCCCCTTTATAGAGACTGGGTAAGCCCCAGTTCAATTCACTACTGAAATTACAGAATATAAATTTTCTGCCTTCAGTTTGCCCGGGAGCTAGTCAGTCTAGTGCCTTAATCACTGAGCTACTGCGCCTCCCTGATAATAAAAGTAATTAACCTAAAAAGGCAAGGTTCAAACTGCATTTTTCCAAGATAAAATAAGATAGTGTATTATGGCAGACAATCAGTGCTACTTTGCTCTACAGCAACCTGTCTCGAAATGCTAGGCTAAGAATATACAAAACCCTAGTCAGACCTGTCTTCACCTATGGAAATGAATGCTTGACGATCAGACGATCATTAAAAACAATGATTTGTTGCTCCTAGCCTAAGGTTTTGCAGCAGGAACAAGGTGTTGTAATGCGATGGAGAAAGCTCTCCAGCTTAAAAGCCTCTCAAGAAGGGCAAAAGTAACCATGTACAAAACAGTAATAATACCAGTAGTGACGAACGGTAGTAAAACATAGACTCTAAAAAAGGAATATCAGAAGTCTCTTCTAGTACGGGAAAGAAGAGTTCTTCGAAAGATATATGGCCCAATCAAAGAGCAACAAAGGTGGCGGGCGCATCAGAAGGAATGCAGAACTCAGAGAGCTTTATGATGAAATGGATATTGTCACTGTTGTGAAAAAAGCGAGGTAGCAAACGCTGGGTCATCTAGAGAATATGGAACCTGAAAGGCTGCCAAGAAAAATGTGGACGGGAGCGCTGGGAGGAACAAGAAGAAGAGGCAGGGCCAGGCAAAGATGGATGGATGATGTGGAAGGGGACATACGGCGGCTAAATATTCAGAATTGGAGAAACATGGCCACTGACAGAGAGGAGTGGAGAAAGCT
Source organism: Euschistus heros (assembly GCA_003667255.2). NCBI lineage: Eukaryota > Metazoa > Arthropoda > Insecta > Hemiptera > Pentatomidae > Euschistus > Euschistus heros. The sequence goes on from RCWM02000145.1 coordinate 744,398, forward strand.
GTGAGCAGATACCCAGGTCCTTCACGGACTGTAGCATCCGATATAGTATAGAATAGAATCAAAGGTTTTAAGGATCTATCACTTTATTAATAATAATACTATATATTATTCACATTATAAGACGGCATTAAAATCTACACCCCCTTTTTTTAAAACTTAATATCTTCAATTATATCAAGTATATAACTGAATATTAGAGGACCATCGATAAAATAAATTTTAGTTATATAAAAACACTAAACTGTTCAAAAATTCTCATACCTTTTAAATTTTACCAGTTAACATTTTACTATATAAATGAAAACTATAATCTCTCTTTATAATAACTATAATATCACAACATAAATTAAAAAAATATACATAACTGCTGACTAACCTTGGAACGGGAGGAGTTGACCTTGCAGTGAGCCTATAGTCAGCCATGTCACCAGGGGTATCTGATTCACTCATGTCGTGGCAGCTACTGCTGTTGAAATAAGATAAATTGCTGTTTATATATATGATAAATTGAATTGAATATAAGATCAAGGAGATATATCAGATAAGAGATTACCTTGTCGGTAAAGAGGGATGGTGCTGCTGATGTGTGGGGGAAGGTGGGATAGGAGCAGTGTTGTGGACCCTACGGTAGCTGCGGTATTGAGCTGTTGGGACAGGCAGTGGACCAGTACCGAGGAGTCGTAGGCACTTTCGATCCAGACTACTGCCGCCGCCACCTCCGGTGCCACCCCCTGAGGGGCTGGTGCTGTTATTGTTAGAGTTTGAACCAGAACCGAGCTTCTTCAGTGACCCAAACATCCGGCTGCCAGTGGAATCGCTACAGCAATATTCAGGTATTAATTAAATATCATGATAATGGAGAATAAATATAATAAGAGTTTAAAATATTATGAGACATCACAAGACATTGCAACAATTAATTAATATTATTAAAATATAATATTGTTAAATAAGTTAAAGTTATTTTGCTTAATTTATTTAGTTTACTAATGATAACTGTTCATGGTAAGGGAAGTAAATAGATAGCTCGGTGGTTTTGGCAGGACCTGCAATCTCGATTCTCGTTTATTTGGTTCATAATCACTTGACAGGAAGTGTATAAAGGTTTAATCATAGTTTTAAAAAAAATAATAATGGTGTAAAATAGAAAAAAATTAAAGGCAACTGCAATTGAATCAAATATAGGTAGTCACTATAGATAATGATCAAAATTTATTCAACAGCTTTTAAGTACTTTAAAGGATTGAAAATAAAAAATAAAACCACAAACTTTGTTAATCCCCTATTATATTAGAAAAAAAATTTCTGTTGAGAAAGAAATTTTAAAAATAATACTCTAATCAAATACTTTAAAAGGAAAAGAAATTAAAAATTAAAATAAAATATAAACTAACCTTGGAGGTCGAGGAGCAGGCGTTGGGACTTTCTTAGTTATCTCTTCACCTTCACTTTCACTATAGACTATTGCTGAAATGAATACAAATTTATTAAAATTAAAATTTACTATCATGCATGCATACAATAATAAGAATAATTTTTGTTCTTTAATGAAGGGTGTTCTTTAATTAGATATGTTGCAAAATTTGGAAACATTTACGCATTCTTGCAGTGCTAAACTAAATTGTTTTGTTAACGATCTACAACAAACGATTCCCATTCTGAGCCGAGGCCTACTCTCTAAAAGCTTCCTGCCCCAAACAAATTAAATCTAGTTCCTTATTCTCAGAATAATCTCGCATCCTCTGCCATACCACCTTCTTATCCTTCCATTGGCACAGATAGGAACCTCCCTGGCATTTCCTCAACTCATCCTTGATTAATGTTAGTTTAATCAATTTCATCACTGTCATACGTGTCAGTAGTTTTTCTATTACCTCTGAAAATTTTTTTGAATCTTTATTATAAACCATTTATGAAAAGAATTCTCTATAGGTTTTTGATCAAGAACTTTTTTATCTTTTAAAAAGTGGCTTAGGTTTACTAAGTAAGTCAATAAGTCTGCGCAGTAAGCTAAGGCAGTCTCATAACCAAGCTCTTAAACTTTCAAAACGACCAAACCTTCATGAGATGACTTTTTTCAGTAGTTACTTAAGTCATGAAGAATACAAGTTTCTAAAGTTCAGCGACAGTCAATTTGTCAACTCTAAGCTCAAAGAACATAGACATCCTATTCTAATGACTATCTTTGTCTTTGTTCTCCCTCTAGAAATTTTTTAAACCATCATTGAACAGTGCTTAGACATCACTTTTGACTTTATTCATGTTTCTGGCTATTTGGGCCTCATTTTAACCCTTTAACAGGCGATGTATCCTGGAGGATAAACATACTTAATGCCTTTTGCTTAATAAATGACGTAAAGTCCTATGCATTATCCTTAACCTTGAATTTCATGATACATCTGTGGGGGTTAGCGCGGCTATAGCCATTCAAAGGCAAAAAAAAGAAGAAATGGATTCCAATTAAATTAATGGGTTAAACTCGTAAAACAAAAATATGAGAAAAATCAAAACTTGAATCGACATATTTTAGCCTGACTTAATTATTTACAAATAGTGAAGAAACATTTTTGTTTGGGAGTGGATTAATAAGTGTTGAAATCCATAAAAAAAAATTATCCATCAAATGTATAATAATAATAATAATAATAATAGCCTTTTATTATGTCCATAACTCAACAAATAAACCATAATTCAAATAAATACAATAAAAATAAAAAATTAACATATCTACAAATAAGTCCACAATTATTATCATATTTACAAACAAAATTCTTCTGCGAGTCTGAACATGGGCCTTCCCTCAGGGAGTATAGGTCTAGACTTTCCCAGGTGACCAGCCTACTGGGAAGCCGGGTTCGCGATTTGGATCCACTTCTCTTTCCATTTATCTCTGTCCCTTGCCATTCTCCACCATAGTGGTCCGGCTTTCTTCTTAAAGAAGTCACTCCATCTTTTCAACTGTCTTCCTCTTCGCCTTTTGTAGTAATAGGGTGTCCAAACAGTCACTTCCATTTACCACCTTTTATCAGTTCTCCTTAAGATGTGCCCCCCCCCATTCCCATTTTTACTTCTCGATATGGTGAATTATGTCTTTCAGGCCAGTCTTCTCTCTGATGATACAACTCCTAACCTTCTCCTTCCTACTTATCTTTTTCATATTTCTTTCTATTCCTCTTTGCCAGCTTATCAGTTTCCTTGTTTGGGCTTTCGTTAGGGACCAAGTCTGACTACCAAAGGAGACGGCTGGAAGTATACATGTATCAAACACTTTCTTTTTTACCTCTTTTGGGAAATCGTTTTTCATTATTGTTTTCAACGACCAGTACTTAGCCCAACCTATGGATGTTCTTCTGTCCACTTCCTTCCACGATTTATTTGTAAAAGAGACCAACAGTCCAAAGTATTTATAATCTTCTACGTATTGTAAGCTATGATTTCCAACTTTTATATCTACCTTTTCTGCGTTCGTCATTAGCTTTGTTTTATCAAAATTAGTTGAGAGGCCTACTTCTGTACATATCTCCAGTAAAGTTTCCATCATCATTTTGAGGTCTGCTGCATTGCTCGCCAACAAAACAATATCGTCTGCAAATCGGAGACAGTTTAGCCATCTTCCGTTTATCTTTATGCCGACATTCTTCCAATCTATACGCCAAAATACTGTTTCCAACACTAAGATAAACAGTATTGGTGATAGAGGATCTCCTTGGCGCACTCCTCTCCTGACTGCAAAGTTTGGACCGTTTCTTTCTGTAGCAATGAATGCTTCCATATCTTTGTACAGCTGCATTACTATGCGAATATATTTGTAGTTTATACCTATCGCTTGTAGGGCCTCATAGACACTTCTATGAAAAATGCTGTCGAACGCTTTTTGGAAATCAACAAAACACAAATAAGTAGCAAATCTGTATTCCTTCGCTTTTTCAATGACTTGATTAATGGTCTGAATGTGGTCGGTCACAGAATACCCTTTTCTGAATCCAGCTTGATCCTCATTATGAACTCCATTATTTTCCCAGTGAGACGCTGCTTAAGGATAGAGGCAAACACTTTCGACACCGTCGAACAGAGAGATATAGGTCTATAATTATCTATCTTATTTCTACTGCCCTTCATCAAATGTAAACAGTTCTTAATACAGGGGGGTAATTTAAATCAAATAAGACAGCCCAGCAATATTTTCTGGACTACTCAATATTTTTGCAAGGGATCCAACCATGCTCATGCACCAGCTTGAATACTCAGTTTAGTCACATAAGGAAAAACTCAAGCAGAGTTGGGCAAAATGTAATCATGATTAAATCGTTCAGTCATTTTTTAGTGAACTAATGATTATTTGAAGGAAAGATTTAATCATTATTAAATTAGGTGATTGATTCCTGGAAATTAGTTCTCATACAGCTATGATTAAATATAGTCTCTGACCTCAACTTAGTTATAATAAACTTAAACCAGTACTAATACCAAATTCCGAATCATAAACATTAAATAGATATATGAAACCTGTACATCAAATGATATTGATAATCATATAAAAAAATATATTAAGAACAAATAAAATGGAATACCTTGAGCATTTGGATTTGGGGCTAGAGTTGATGTGGTAATAGCGTCTAGCCAAACCGAAAGCTCGAAATTGGTCTCTGCAGCAAAGTAAAACATGGTCCCCGTATGGTAGACTTTGAACGCAAAAGGTCTGCTCTTCACCTCTTCAGCGGGTGCAGCAGTGAAGCCAGGCAAACAAACCAGTGTTTCTGCTTTTGTACTCTGAAATAAATAAAATATGCCTATGCCTTTATGTTGGTTATGATAGTAACAACATTATAATTACACTAGCATCTCCCGTTGCAGATTCGCCTGCTCTCGTAAGTAAAGAACATAGATAATTTTAGTTGATACTTGAAGTTTTATTTGTTTGTCGATAAAAAATCTTATATTGAAACATGCAATTGAGCACTATTTCTTCAATGATATTATTACTCATATCAGTAATTTATAACTTGGTTAAAATGCAGATTAAGTGGTTGTAGAGTACATAAAAGCATAATCAGATATCCAATTTTTAATTTTGATGTATGAGTTAGTAATTTAGAACTACCTATGAGACTATTAAGAAACTTGCGGATTATTAAGCCCATCGCATGATCAGTGCTACCAACTAAAGGCCTATGATTCATATTTTTACACACCATATCAAACAGCAAAGAATCGACATTTTGATTTGGTAATAATTATTATTTGAGGGAAAATTTTTATTGATATCATTTGGTTGGATTTTAATTTCTAATCGTAAAGTAAAAGAACTCCACAGTGTTAAAAACTCGTTCCTGCTGCTCAAAATTGAACATTTAAATTTTTATTAAATCTTAGAACTATAAAGATGATATAATTAAAATTTAGTACATATGGATTCAATAGTTATTCCATTGCAAACTGTTGCAAAATAGCACGACTATTATCGTTCAATTTTTAAACTTCACTGGGATCCATACGTCACACCACATATTTATAACTTTTTTAAAACACTTTAATCAAACTAAGCAAATTTTTTTTATCAATTTATAACTGTATATAACACCTAATCTTTGTAGTCTCTCTTGAATGGTGCTCGCCACCTATCGGTAAATTTTAATTTAACACAGCCGCCAATTTTAAAATTTTAAGGAAATATTTATTAATAATTTTATATGTATAAACATAAATGAATTAATTATTTTGATTACCTGCTTGGAATGGAAGGTGTACAGTGTATTAGCGTGTATAAGGCACCAGCGTTTGTTCCACGTAGCCGATCCCTTTCTACATCTCTGTAATAGCCACCCTTCACACTCGACAGCACTAAATTCCTTAATAGTCACATTTCTACCCTCTGAAAAAAGATTAAAAGATTTAAACGTTTTTTTTTTTTTTTTTTTTCAATTAAATATATACTTATATTTTACTGTTTTATTTTATTGGAATGTTAGTTATACCTAATTAGTAAAAAACTGTTCAACATTTAGTTCTAGTTCATATCTCCAGTAAAGATATTATAATCAGATCATATTACTGTAGTTTATTGCAGTATAGAAGGATGAGAAATCTGTAGGAATAGGGAATATTGGCGAAAGGACATAAAAAAACAAACAAATAGTTTATAGAAATTAAGGAACCATAAAATATTTAGATGTAGGTGGTTAGGGTGTGCAGTCATTGGAACACAATTAAAATTTTTATTTTAAATGTTACTGGATGAGATACCTACTTACATAAAAGTAAACTAAAGACAAGGGGTGACACTTGCAAAGGTGTGGATTTTAAAATATAAGTGGAAAAAAAAAAAAAAAAAATTAAATGTGTTTCAATGACTGCACACCCTAACTATCCACATCTTCATTAATTATTGCTACAGTCAATAAATACCTCATCAACATATTAAAAAAAAAAAAAAAAACAGATAAAAAATAGAAATTGTGGATTGAACCATTAGTTTCTGAATGAGTATCAACAAATGTGTTTTCTCAGAAGTGCGACCCCAGTTAAAGAGTGCATGAAATATGCGATAATTTTTGACTTCAAAGCTTTGTTAGGAGTAGTTAGAAGGTAAACATAGTAAAAGTCCCCGCTTGTGGTGGTGAGCTAAGGGTGGGGGGAGGGGAGAAGGTCCCAATTATGTGTTTTTCGATATCTCGAAATTGGTGGACTCTAGAAAAATATTCTACAAATCAAAATTAAAGCTAATTGAATTTCCTTTAAAATTGATTATATACATATTCATCGAAGTTCTAACGGTTTTCGAGATATACGTTATTAAAAATGATAATTTTAGAAATAAAAATTTTTTTTATCTCACTCTTTGTTAAACATTTGCTTCAAATACCAGAAATGTGTATATGAAATTAAAGTAAAAATGCTATACAATTTTGATTCTGATGTTTTTTCTGAGAAAGAACATAAAATAAAAGCAAAAGTTTGACAAAAAGTGAGGTGACATTTGTTTTTTCCCGAAATCACCGATTTTCAATAAAGAATATCTCGTAAACGGTTAGAATTATGACAAATTTATATATAATTAATTTTATAGGAAATTTAATAAGCTTTTATGTTAATTTGAAATATATTTTTCTAGAGTCAAATGTTTTTGAAATATTATCGAAAAGCCAAAAAAAATTGAAATTCTCTCCTCCCCCCCACAGTTAGCTCACCCCCATGGGTGCGGACTTTTAGTATGTTTACCTTCAAACTATTCCTAACGAAGCTATGAAGTCAAAAATTATCGCATATTTCATGCACTCTACAATGTGTTTATTGACTGGACTACAAGGAAGTTGAGGAAGTAAAATTAAATAACAAATTATTTGAGTGAATATTTGTACTTACTAGCAAGTGATGGATGCTTCTTCCTCTGTGCCTTTGGGGAAGCCTTGCCTAGCGCCCTGGCTGCTATGATGGCTGCTCTGTAGCAAGCATTTGACGGTTTGTTGAGGCTGGGTCGAGGAGGAGGTACCGGAGGACTGCCCCCTCTGTCTAACGAGTCCCTGTTGTAGCTCCTGTCCTGCTGAAGTGAGCCATACTTAAATGCTGTTATCTCTGGGTCTCCACGGTCACCATAGGCCTTATCTAAACTCTCACTGCTGTAGCTTTTATTATAAAAAATAGACTGCTGTTTCATTTTCATGAACTGTTTCTGTTCTGCAGCAGTAGGTGTCGTTACTTTACTCCTGCTAAGAACAGTCCTTTCGCTACTAACATTGATAACTTTTGAGATCGTTTGAGAAAGATCCGAATCACTCTCAACTTTCCCTCTAGTAGGTAAAGAGTGTGTCGTTTTTCTTTCATAGTTGTCCATCTTTGATTTCCCATGGTGAGGCAGCGAGTTGCTGGAACTGTTGGTCTGTTTTGGCTTGTAGCACGGATAGTCGTGAATATCAGAATCATCACTAAGTTTATTCATTAGAAGATGCCTATTAATTGTCTGTACAACTTTACCGTGTTCTTCACTTTCAGCTGCAACAACATCTGGTGTTTCATATCTCAGTTTCTCATTATGTGTTTCATTAGTAAAGTTGTCTACTTTGATGTTCTTTTCTATATCGTTTCTTTTTTCAGACGATAGTACAATATCTTTTGATTCCCTTTTATCTAGGTTATTAGGCATTCTTAAAGGGTTGTTCCTTTTATTCTCCAAGCAAAAGTTGGGTATAGCTACACGGTTTGGAGTAGGCTTTTCACTGAGTTTAATGACTTCAGATACAACTTTCATGTCAAATAATGGTTCACTGTTGATTCTTATTTGTGGTTTGATGGGATGTGTCGATGGAGGTGTAATTTTCTTCCTTTCTGCCCTTTCATTTTCTCTAGAAAACATTTCGATTTTTTGTTTGATTGTCATTGTTTCGAGATTGGATTCTGGCTGCTGTTGCTCCTCCAATGGAGCAGGTACCTCTGCCTGCCTCGCTGAAGAAGACAGTCTTTCCTCAAAGTCGACCACACTTGTTGTACTTTGCTTCGTAGAACTCTCTTTTTCTAACTTCATCTCGTGCCATAGCTAACAGAAAACATAAGGGAACAATTAAAACTAAAAAGTAAGGGAGTCATATTATTTAAATCTATAATAAAAATATTAATTAAAGAATTTTATTTAAAGTATGATGAGGTCAAGAACTAGTTGTCATTAATACTACTAAAGTTTATATATTAATTTTTGATTTTTTTTTTTTTGAAGATCTAAGAGTTTTCATTTAGAAACATGTTTCTACACTAAACGAAAATGTGTGTAATTTTAAAATTAAACATATAAGCCAGTGATTAAAGACCTGGGTTGAGGTTCAAGTCTACCTAAGGCCGATCAATATCTATTCTCTTAAATCAGCCAAGAATCGACCCAGTGGTTAGAAGACCTTCCTGGGCACATCAGCCTCTATAAAGTTGGTTCCCTTAATTGGAAAAAGTCATAGTGGCTGAGCATGATTCTTGCTATATCACCTCCGTGCACAACCGTACGCCCAGAAACAGTATATTCTTATCAAGTACTGAACCCTAAGACCCTTCATTGGTTGCAGTAGTACGAGTTTAAAGTATTTGCAATCGTGGAAATGGCAAGTAAAAATAGTTGAATGGAATGAACATTAGGTACTTTCCTCCAAAATTACTAATGTTTAAAACGTCTAGTTTGTTTGTCCACACTACAAAGCAAAGATTTGCAATTTTCTTACTGTTTAAATCTTTATGAAAATCGTTAAAAGTTAGATCAATATTCAACAATACCCAATTTTTTTCAACAATACCCAATATGATAAGAGCTACATAGAAATCACAAAAAAGTACCTCATGTATATCAAACGGTGGGCGCTTGCTGAGAGGACTCGCACCTGTGATGGTAGCTCTACGGTGAACAGGCTTGCTAGGAACGACTAGATTGTGCTGGACGGTGACAACCTCGTCATCTGAGCTAGTTTCTCCCCTTCCTCCCTCTTCTTCATCTCTTTTTTTTGTTTCTTTCTTCTTTTCATTCGAAATGGGTATTTTCAAACTAAGAAGAAGTAATTGATGTTTAAAAAACCAATTAATTTTGTTATAAAGATGAAAAATATTACATATAAAAAAAGTTCTTATAAAAACAGAGAATTATGGCTTGTTTCCTTAGGTATTAACATAGATAAGTGCCATCCACACGGGTTAGGTATATTTCAGTGTTAATAAATGAAAGAAGAAACTACTTCGATATATAAATAATTTTTGGACAACTAATCGTTATAATATTAATTTTTCCATTATATTTTATTTTTAAAGCTATACTTGTTTGGTATTTATCTTTCTGGTTACAATGTTTATATGCCAAATGCACATCTCTAAAAATTAAAAGAAAAAAAAAAAACCAAAAAAAAAAACCGGCTGAACAGATTTATATGTATAGCATATTAAGTTTTACTGAATTTTTATTTTTTATTTCATTTTCTAAATACAGTAGAAACTCGTTATTACGTCACTTGATAATTCGTCTTATTCTGTAATTCGTCAGGTATTTTTTTTTTTTTTTTTTTTTTTTAAATTGGCAACTACAAATAACAAAATTAAATACGTATGTAATGTATTTTTTCCCCCTTGCTATTTATTTAATGTTTAAACCGCCTCATTTGGTTTGTTACTAAAAAATACGCCTACTATATTTATTCATTTTGTAAATTATTTATAAGAAAAACAAAATAAAAAAACAGATGTCTAATGTTTTTAAGAACTGATTTATGAGTAATGAAAGAATTCCTGTTTTTACATTCACAATAGGTATATATTGAATAAATATGGTATGTATGTCTGTTTTTTTTCTATTTTATACATGTATATACGTTTTTGTATATAACTTCATTTTTTTAAAATCGTTGTGTTCCAAGGTTTTTGTGTTTTTTGCCAATGTCACTTAAGTCCAATGTTTATATATATATATGGATATAAAATATGGCCTTAACAAAAAAATCAGAAATGATGCTCAACACCTTGGAAAGGAAAGTGTTGAGGAGAATATGGTGCGGAGTTTTCGAGAATGGATTCTGGAGGAGAAGAAAGAATGAAGAGATCATAATCCTGTTTGGGGAACCCAACATCGTGGCAATGATAAAAAGAGCACATATTAAGTAGTTAGGTCATGTGGAAAGAATGACCAACTGAAGGGTGCCAAAGAAGATGCTATACAGGAAACCGGATGGCAGGAGAAGGAGGGGATGTCTCCGAATCAGATGGATGGATGATGTGGAGGAAGATCTGAGGCGGTTGGGGGTTCAGGAATGGAGGGAGAGAGCGCAAGATTGAAGAGATTGATGGGCTGTTGTGGAGGAGGCCTGGATCCTTGTAGGACCATATAATATTAATAAATAAAAAAAATTAAGAGATTAGAACATGGAGTGAAAAAAAAAAAAAATGTATCGATAAATTAATATTAGCAATTTCTATGTACTTAAAATATATGAGAAATTCTATGAAAAAAGAAAATTAAAATTAATAAAAAAATAACTAACCTGTGAATTGGAATTCTGTAATGAATCCTCGATAAAATATCAGCAGTGTGAGCCTGGTGAATGGCCCTCTTCTTTGACGGCAGTCGATATGGTTTGACGTAGATCTGTCCATAAATTTTGGTGTGGCGAGGTCGCTTCTTTAACGTGAGTAAAACTTCAGTAGGTGATTCGGCAAATAGGCTCATTACTTCTTTAACTGACCAGCCAACCTACAGAATAAACATGAAGATATGAATATCAATGGATATAATAAACAAAGAAATTGTAACTAAATAAATGATTTTATGATAATGAAATAAACAATAATACTCACCACAGTTTGGTAGTTGATCTGAATAATTTCATCACCAGGTTCAATTTTACCACTTTGATGAGCTGCACTGTTCAATTTGATGTCGCTAATTTTATGAATACCCCGGAAAGGAGGAACTATATAAAAACCCTAAAACCAAGAAGATAAAGGAAATTAGTAAATAACTTTGAAAGGACTAAAGTTAATAAATAACTTAAGATGAGAGATTTGATATAGGTTTACTTAAAAATTGATTGATATTATATTATAACTGTAAGATAAGCGACGGAAATAAAATCATATTAATTCAGATTGGAGACCCCACTTTGAGGCCATGGCAGCCTTGCGAATTAGAATGATAGGTTATTGAATTGAAGGAGAGTTAATACTATCATTTCTTTTATCCTAAGAATTGAGAGTTCAGATTAACACTAATAGTAGACACTTTAAAAATCTATGAAATTCAATTCATTGTAAAATACTTCAATATATCTTTTAAAACTCTGCCTTATTCTGAAAAAAAAAACTTAATTAATTTTTAAACTTGTAACATATCTTCTTAATGAAATTTTACATTAGAAAAGAACAAATACCATGTCCATTTGTATTTACAAACTGGTGGTTCCTATAGTAATTTTCAACAGCTGATTCGAAGCCTAGCTGCCATATTGTAACAATTTTATTATCCAAGTAGCCACTACTGGTATATTTACATTTTCTTTATTTTTAAATAGACAAATCAGGCAATCATATTGGAGAGGGGGATCTTAAGACTGCATAGTCACAATTAATAGCTAACCAGTTGAAGTTCAGGTAATTTAGGAGGGTATTAGGAAAAAAATAACCTGCTGATGACTACATTCAAATTTATATCATTACTCATTTAATAAACCTTACCATGTAACAATAAAACTAATAACTAATTAGATCAATATGAACAAATAATACATTATTAAATAAACAATTAAAAGTTTTCAACTATTACCAAATCATCTGAAGACCTCTTCTTTATAGTTGCCAAGTCGAGGGAAGCGGGCTGAAGAATAAGTGGATCTGACATATCCTGGACAATGTTGTCAGCTAACTTAGCCAACTGGGCAGAAGCTGTCTTCATATCCGAAACAGGAGTCTCAACAAATCGGTCTCTTTGACCACATGTGGCCATCCGTAAGGCCAACCGCAATACTTCCTTACGAGCATTTTCATATTCTGTTTCCCCGCAGAAACCTGGCCTGAAATCACCATATTAACAATGAACAGTAAATATTTTGAAATTATAAGATGAACAGAATAAAGAGAAAATTCTAGTATTGTATAACTAACATTAACTAATTATTAAAAAAAATAGTCTTGATTAAAGGATCAGTTGATATTGTAAATGATATAGTAAAAATACTAAAGAATGAGAAATACTAAGCAATAGGGAATGGAGAAGAAATTGTTTTAGAAAATACTTATTTACACTAGAGACCTTAACCCTTTAACAGGCGATATATTCTGGAGGATACACATATTTAATGCCTTTTACTCAATAAATGACGTACTGTCCGACGCATTATCCTACTCATTACCGTCTTATATCCTTTATTCAACCTTGAATTTCATGATACATGTGTGGGGGTTAGCGTGGCTATAGCTATTCAAAGGCAAAAAAAGAAGAAATAGATTTAAAAATTCCCGCCCTGCCCGTTAAAGGGTTAAGGTAATTAAATTTATGAGATATGGAAAAAATAAAATAACAGTTTTGAGATCCTATAATTTTATTTTATTATTGTAGTTCGAAGTAAGGTTGTATTTGGGAATATCTAAAACACTATATCGCTCATGGGCTGCAATGAGTGGTAGAACTAAAAAAAATCATTTTTTTGAGATAAGGGGGTTTAAAGTTTTTATTGCTAAGGAAAATGCATAGGAAATATCTTAGTTAGGTAAGAGGAGAGAAAGTATAACTTGAAAGTAATTTTGTTTAAGCAAACTAAAGCATTTCCTATGTATTTTCCCAAGCAATAAAAACTTTAAACCCACTTATCTCAAAAAATGATTTTTTGAGTTCTGCCACCATTGCAGCCCATGAGCAATATAATCCAGATATAGACATATGTCATATTAATACTAATCTCCATGTTATTCTCTAATATATCATAGATAACACAACATGTATCAATCTTATACACGAGGTGTGATCAAAAAGTTCCAGGACTGAATTTTTAAACATTTATTCATACAACATACAGGTTATTCAAATTTGTCTCCTTCGAAGTACTCCCCTTGGGAAGCTACAAACTTTTCCCACCGGTGTTTCCACTGATCAAAGGCCCCAGAAAACTCTTCTTTTGTAAAGGTGTTTTGCAGCTCCGTTGTTTTTTCTTTAATTTCGTCAAATGTTTGAATTCTTCGTCCTTTCAGGTGTCTCTGAAGCTTCGGGAAAAGAAAAAAGTCAGCTGGAGCCAGGTCAGGTGAGTAGGGGGGCTGAGGAATGACAGTCATTGCGTTTTTTACACAAAAGTTACGGATAACTAATGCAGAGTGAACAGGAGCATTGTCATGGTGAAGGACCCAATCACCACTTTGCCACAGTTCAGGTCTCTTTCTTCTCACAGCATTACGCAATTTTCTGAGGGTTTCAAGATAAACAAAACGATTAATTGTTTGACCTTGTGGAAAGAATTCATAGTAGACAACACCTTTACAGTCAAAGAAAACCGTAAGCATGACCTTCACATTTGATTTGACTTGGCGTGCTTTCTTGGGTCTTGGAGAACCTTTTGATGTCCATTGTGATGATTGGGCTTTTGTTTCCACATCGTAACCAAAAACCCATGTCTCGTCTCCCGTAATGACATGTTTCAAGAAGCTTTCGTCGTCATTTGCCTTTTGAAGAAGTTCCTTAGAAACATGAGTTCGGTGTTGTTTTTGGTCTTCAGTCAACAGTTTTGGCACAAACTTTGCTGCAACACGACGCATTTAAAGTTTTTCAGTTAAAATTTCCTGACATGACCCAAATGAAATGTTACCCTTCTGCCATTTCACGGATTGTTAGTCGACGGTCTGATCGTACGAGAGCGTTCACTTTAGCAACATTGTCTTCATTGATTGACGTTAAAGGGCGTCCGGAACGAGCATCGTCGTCTTTGGATGTTCGGCCATCTTTAAACCTCTTGAACCACTGATGGCAGCATTATCGGCTTAGACATTCTTCACCAAAAGCCTCTTGTAACATCAAAAAGGTTTCAGAAAACGTTTTGTTCAATTTCACACAAACATGTTACTCTTCTTTCACATTCATTTTCATAAAATAGCCAAACTCTATAAAACTAACCTCAAACAAACTGTGCTAATGTTACTTTCAGTGATGTTATGATTGATCTGCAAACACAGCTGTGTTTTCCTGTTGAGTCAGGCAATACAATGCTGCCAACCGCATCGCTGTGAGACATTGCATTCCCATAGTATATTAAAAGTCCTGGAACTTTTTTATCACACCTCGTATATCATGTATCTTCTTACATTCAATGTTTTTAATATGAATAAATTTTAAATATAGATTACTAGCTGAAAGTACCCATGCTTTGCTATGGTTTAATATCATAAGGATTAAGAACAACTAAAATGATTAAAAGTTAAGCTTAACGGTGATAATTATTGTTACTACTTAAATAAACCTAAAGAATTCCATTCATAGAATAATTTAAATTGACAATTTACAAAAGTTAATTTTTTTCTACTACTCTGCAGCCACCATGAGTTAACAGAAAGTAACATATAATAAGGTTTCCACATGCCAGTATCCTATTTTTGTTTGTTTACTACAATAAAGAACTTAGTTTGTGGTTAAAGTGTGAGGTTTAGGCATCTAACCTATTTTTTAATTTAGCTTATCAACATATACCATATGACAATAAATCTATTATTATTTGCCCAATAAAATTATATGAGTACTTTTATTTTACCCCTTTGTAGTACCGATACAGGGCAAACTACTTAAAAAATAATTGTTATCGTTCATCTAACCTCTAATAAGATGCAATGTACTGAGTTTCATTAAGATCCGTAATGTTAATTCATAGAATTTCCTATGCATGAGAAATCGCGTTTTTGGCGAATTACACGTGATCCAGACTGATTTTTTAAAAATCCTTTCTTAGCGAGCATCTACGGCCCTAGAGGAAGCCACATATGAAATTTCATTCCAATCCGTTCGGTGGTTTTAGAGATTTCGTGTTAAATGAGTGAGTGGTATTTGACAAATATATAGTAGATTTCCTAGAGTAAGCTGTCCATGAGGTTAAAATTTTTGGAAAAGTATGATTAATATTATTTGGAGAAGCTAATATTTATACTGCCTTCTACATTATTTTATATAAGTAATGAGGTATAAATCTATGAATATTTTATACATATATATATATATATATATATATATATATATATATATATATATATATATATATATATATATATATATATTTCAATGTTTACCTGTCTAACCAGGCTATTAAAGGCTTAACGACAGTGACGATTGTAGAAATGTCAGCGAGAATCTGGGTGGACAACCGCTGGGTATCAGTATGACTATGACAAAGCTCATTGTGCAGGCTGTGTGCAAGACAGGACAACCTCATCGCATGCAGCTGCAGATTTTCTCGATCCAACTCATAGTGCTGTAAAATAATAAGTAAATGATGATTACTTTATTTGCATAAAAATAAGAATAACAAAACTAATACATAGGAAAATGGTACACTTGTCTGAATGCATTATTTGTAAATTAAAAAAAAAAAAACCCAATATATTATAAAATATAGATAAATATACTTATAGATTTTTGATATATTTCTTTACATTGGATCACCCTTGATAGCCATATTAGAAAACTCAAATAGATTTAGAAGACAAGAAATGATAATCCTTAAGAGAGTGGTAGGAAAGACAAGAAGGGATTGTGTCCGAAATGAGATCATTAGAGAGGATCTGAAGGTGCCATCTATAAAGACTAGGATGAGGGAACAACAGCTAAAGTGGTTTCGTGCATATATGTAGAATGGCTGAGGAAAGAAGGATAAAATGGTATATGGAGGCTAGACCAGAAGGAATATGACCTGTTGTGAACAGATGAAATGAAACAGATGACTATGGATCAAGAGGAATGGAAAAAGTGGGCCGAGGCTTGTCAAGCTCTATGATAAAAGGCACAAAAGAGCTAGAGAAAGAAGAACAAGAAGATATATTTTTGAAAGATTGATAACATTAAACATAATTGTAAAGTGATGATGATTGTATTGTTGACTGTGAGTTTTTACTAAGGAGATGAATTTGTCAGGGGTGCAGTCAAGGTTGAATAAACACAGTTTTTAAATGAAAAAAAGTGATATAAATATAAGTTTTTCATTTAAAAACTGGCTGTGATAATTGTATTGTTCTCAGGAGTCTTGGACACTTACCTCGAAACATAAGAGTCAGAACAAGGTAATGAAGATGAGATAGTCGAGGGGAAGACCATGAGAGACAAGATTCACCATACTACTACAAGGCCAAATTTTGAAATGCAGCCAGTAGAAACTATGTTAGAAGAAAGTAAACTAAGATGGTTTGGGTACCTCATCAAAATGAATCAAGAAAGGATAGCAAGGATCACATACGTAATCAGAGTAGAGGGAAGAAGACCTCGGATTACCTGTAAGGAAGGAGTGCAGAAAGCGTTCGATGTGAGGACTGGACTGGGGCCGGAAAGGGAAACTTGGTCCAAGCTCTACAAATCGAAACTCCACACTGCATAGTGGTAGAGAGAAAAGGAATATGATGAAGATAACTGTGTTGTTGGCATATAAATGGGTGGTTTATCAATATTTTTTCATGGTGAGTTCAAATCCGTAATAACTTTGTCACAACCACATCAAGAAGTAACAAATAACTTATTAATTCCTAATTGTATTAATCCTCCTTTACTATTATGAAAATATTAACTGATTAATTGCAAAAGTCTCATGGCCAGGGACTAAATATGTTTTTCTCTTTGCAGAATTATTATTTTAAAAGGGACATAGTCCTAGAATATATATCAATATTTTTTATTTTATTTTATAATTTGAACAATTTTTGAGAGTAAAATTAAAAATATTTGTCTGATTATTTAATTATTTTTTAACAATAAAAAAACTCCTTCAACTCTAAACATTTAATTTTAATCATATTATTACCTGGTAGTATTACATGAAATATCACTTTTGAAGTTGACAATAATAAAAGAGGAGTGAATAAAGATATACTGTATTGAACCCAGGTTTGAGACCAACTGAGGCTGATATTTATTTATTCTGTTACATCAGCTGAGGATTGACTCCGGGGTTTAGAGATTCTCCTGGGGATCACCCAAACTCTATATTCAGGTACCCTTATTAGGGGGAAATCTTGGAGTTTGAATGTGATTCTTGTCAAATCCTTGCAAAACCATTGGTCAAGAAAAGATGCTACCTGGGCTGTACTGGAAAAGGCTTTTATTTTTATTTTTCAACTGATTTAATAAGTTTTGAACTGTAGTAGAACATAATTTTTTTGTTTGAGAGTAGGCCCATTCTCCTAAATGATTAAAAGTTAGGTCATTCAATAATTATAACAATAATTCCAATTTTTTAAAGATCTTGGACTATTTTCTAAAAAGTCAAATTTATTTAATTGCTGATGACAAATACTTAACAAGAATTTATTTTCTTTCAGATACATAGGTTTCAAGAAATAGGAATTTAAAACCTCGTTCAATATAAAAATGGTGTTTTGATTAATTAACAAAATTTAATAGCATTTATTCATAAATTATTTATGTAATTTTTAATTTTTGATAAAAAATTAATCCAATAACTCATTACAAAAGGTAATAACAAATTACAATTATAATTATAAATTAAAGAAATTAATTAACTTATGGGAAAACCCTGTATTATGTTGATTAAACTTGTAAATAATTCATAAACCAATGACACATATCCAGAAAAAAAACATGCATATCAATTTTTAAGGAAGAAAGAAAAATATAAACAGTAAAATATTTACAGAGTAGGACAAATAGATAAAGGTGATGTCACCTTATCAATGCTAAGGTGTGACTAATAATTTAACGACTCTAACCAAGGTAATAATAGATTAAATAACACTAAAGATAAGGAAATGAATAGCATTTTAGAACTTATAAAAAACCCATAACAGTGCAATCAAAAGCAAGAATATAAGTTTAATAATATAAAATTAATTTATTTTCTTATTTGTTTATTTACATTTTTTTTTTTTGAATGATTGACAAAAACCAGATGGCACTAGTACAACAAAAAAAACAGGGAGCATATACAAAAAACATCCCTTCAGCAGACAGGTTTGAACAAGTCCAGACCTTTATCAGTAGCAAAAAAAATCTGAAGTTCTAATCAGTATTTTAGTTCACATGACAAATTTCTTGATTTTTAAGACGTGTTAATTTTTTAAATAAGATAATTTTAAAAACATTAATGAAATATGAATGTATATTACAAAAAAACATTTAAGAAATATAGAGGAGAGAAAATATAAAGATAAATAAGCCCAACATAAACAGGTTTGAACATGTCCACACCATAACAAACAAAATCAATCTGTTGTGGACAACGAGCAATAAAGATTACCAAATCAACAAATTTGTATGAAAATTATACAAATTTTAAATTATGTATCTTATTCTTTAATCTTGGCGGAATATGACAGAAATTTAGAGCAGTAAACATTCTAATGTTTACTCTAATGAACACAGAGTGATTATTAATAATCAGGGAACTAAACTCCTGTTTTATTTCTAGATTTGCCTTATTTATTTTATATTGGGCAAGAGAATTGATACACTCATTATTTTTATCAAACTTCTCAAATACACTTAAAGATTACATTAACATTTATTTATTAATATCAAACTTCTTAAATATATTTGACTAACAGAAATAATTTTAGATAAATAAAAGATGGTGATGGAAAACAATTGTCGGATAATTCATTTATACTAAAGTCATGTACATCCATGGAATATCTGAAGATTGGTCAGAAACTTCAATGACCTAAAGAAAGGGCAGATGCCCCAGGATGTTTGCAAGGTCATCAAGACAATATATAATGACCTCAATCTCAGTATTTATATTTTTAAAAAAGAAATATACACAAATTTTTACTTTGACAACATGAACTGGTGAATATCAACATGGAGTTCAATAACCTCCATAATGAGTGCCAATTAATTTTTTATTTAGAAGTTATTTCAGAGAAATTTTTTTAAAAGGAGTAACAAGTAATATAAATTTAAATTTAAATGTATAATTTTTACAAGATCAAGATGGTACTTAACATGGTATATCTAGAGAGTGTTTTAAAATATTTTTCTAATGAAACTAAATAATGTTCATACCAAGGTACGTACTCGAGACATCAGAGTATTAGAATAAAACTTGAAAATCATCAAAAGTTTCTAAAACGCTGAGATAAAACTACACTACATAATAATCATGAAGTAGTGTTTAGGTATTAAAACTCTAAAGAGACAATTACTTATAAAAATTAAATCTATATTAATCAAGGCTTACTTACTATATTTCTTAAATGTTCTATTCCCTCAAGTATAATTTCTTGATGTCCAATTTTATGTACACCTAAGTGTTCCAAATCATTTGGGCCAAAGCTCAAAAGTTGCTGTCCATCGACCAAATTGTTGAGAAAGGCATGCATGTATGTGAGTAAACAGGAATCCAGTCCTTTAATCAAAACAATAACAAATGATATTAAATGACAACTTTGGCACTGATGTAAATAATAACATAACTATGAAGCACTGAGTGTCAAGACTTGGGTATAGATAGAACTCCATTCAGACAGTTATATATAGTGTATATAATTCATGTTGATATAGTATGTATATAATTATCTACCCTTTAGCCATTCCGTAACTTGGTCAGGTTTCCACTCGGCCACGTTCACGTAGGCCATTTTGGCTACGACTGGAGCCTATCTTTCTGCTTCTTTAGTTCGAATCACGACCTTCGCGCTAGTGTTGGATTCCATTATCACAATAAACCATTTATAGACAATTTATTTATTTATTACATAAATATACATAATAATATGTTGCCAGTTGTAAAACTGATTAGTTGCAAGTAGAAATTATCTAAAATTAGAGCTGCTAAATTATGAAAACAATATTCAAAAAGTTGAACTTGGAGTAGTACAATTCTCGCTCAACAGAAAGCGCTACAGTCGACAGTTCATTCATAACAAGAAGAGCATTGAAAAGTCTCAGTTGTAAAATTTAAAAGCAGTTCATTCATATTTTGACTTCAAAGAGGAAATAAGCCATGTTTGAGGTTAACAATTTGTTATATAGTTGTATTGTTTGTATAAATGGAACCCACAATAAGAATGTTGGGTGTGCCGTTTTAAAGACGGGAATGTGATTAAATAAAGGAATGTCTTGGGAAGATAGTGTCATCCAAAGAAGATAAACGTCTTACCCTTGATAAAGCTCACGTATATAATTATAATTATTTGCTTATCTTAATAGAAAATTTCACAGAATCTTTAGTTTATTAATTCTTTTATCTTGACTTATATAATAATATATTGTTAATTTTATTAAAATACAATTCACATAATTTTTTTTTTTGGAATAACTATTTAATCTATTTACAATTTTATAAAGTAGAGACATTTAATAAATGTATGTAAAACTTATTTGAATGGCTTGTAAAGCAGCTATCCATTAATAGCAGTTCAATTAAAGTTTTTTATTAGAAGGTCCCTAGGCCATCTTCTTTTCAGAGGCTTCTATGTGTTTTAGGAAATCCAGTAGAAAGCAAGTTGGGAGCCTAATGGATTCGAGTAGGGATGGAGATAGGTATTTGGTTTAGGCCAAATTAGCGACATATGTGACATTTAGATCACTATAAGTTTATTTATGGCATATTTAGGCGGTTTGAGGATTTTTTCCCGATGATTTCGGATAGGAAGGATTGGATACGTGATGGTTGGATGGTGTAGTGGAGCCCTAAAGCTCACTTCCTTATGTTCAAAAAGGTATAATTACCTTCATGTGAATGAGTCTTTTTTAATTAATTGAAAGCTTTGAATGTTTGTCAAGTAATTGTTGGAGTAGTCAAAACGACGAGCAGTTTCTTTACGTTTCCATGTTACGTACTTCTTTAATTTTTTTCTCTCAAAACTTTTCTATTTAAATGTGATGTAATTCCAAGAATATTTATTACCATTAGAAATTGTTTAATAAATAATTTTTCAACAAATGATTCGATAAATTCAATTTATGGTTGATGTACCCATATTTATTTTTTACCTTGATCTCCGAGGAAAAAAAATATTATGAGTTCTTGGTTATTTATTGGTATACCTACGTATGCAATCAAATTCTCCATCATGGATTAACATTTTATTAATCTTAATGCATGCATGATTACAGTTAAAATTTAATATCTTTCTTGGCGTTAAAATATCTTTATGTAATTGGATCAACAGCTAGCGGAATTCTGTACGTTCTAGTCGTTAACTCGTTTGCTACTAGTCTCCAGCAACCAGTTAGAAAAGAAACGTTTTTGTCAATTCATTTTGTTTGCAAAATGGCAAAAGTGACCGAAAAATGAATATGATAATACAAAATTTTTTGCTTAAATTCTTTTGCCAACAAAAAGTAAAATAATTGTATGTATAATTTGAAAAAACAAAAAAAACAAACAACAAAAACAGATCAAAGAACCTAATGAAAATAAAAACAAAATCCAATTTCCAACAAGTTGTGTTCTATAAGTGTTTTTTGTCAAACCAATTATTTAGACGCTATAGCGGGTTGAAGAATTGAAACTTGTTTGTCCAATGGCGAAAATCCTAGAAAAAAATGTATTTATTTTTGCATTATTTTAGTTTTTGGTGTTCTGAACCCGAATTTTATCTTTGCCTCCTCAAAAAACTTGTAAGTCCAAAAAAAAAGAAAAAAAAAAGATGTAGTTCCGCAGAGACCCCCATTTTCAAATGCCTATTTCTTCCATGTCACTCTACCAAAATATAAATCAAATTAGTGCTATTTAATCTACATTTAACCAATTTTCTTCTCATATCTAATTATTTAAAGTGTATACAATTATTATGTTGAAAATATTAATTTAAAAAAGTTGGAGGCGTCTGCGGAACTATTTACCAAGGGAAAATTTCCGTAGACGCCCCCAGCCCTTTGCTACGTAAAATGATGTTAAAATATTATCGTGAGTTACAACTAAAATTCAAGGACGTTTTTGTTTATTGCTTATTGCGTCACCGATTTAATCTCTACTCTCAAACCCGCTATATCAACAAAATACTTTGAGTAAAAATAAATCATTGTGACTCTTAATATCACTGTGGCAAGAAAATATAATCGACGAAGGATTGTGGACGGTAGTTAGATTCTGGTGATGATAGAACGGGATGTGCAAAAGAAGTTCCGGATGTAAATTTGCCCCACAATAAGCGTGACGCTTCAACTTTGCTACCGCTGATCATAAAAAATGTCAAACCGGGAAGCACTATCATCACAGACGAATGGAGAAGCTACACACAGGTTGCAAAATTGGGACACACCCCCCACCCAGACAGTGAACCATAGCTTGCATTTTATAGATCCTAATCCATTGTCCCACACTCAAAACATAGAATCACCATGGAGATCAGTTAAGCGAGGAATACATGCGGGCGGAAATCATTCCCAAAATCTATATTCACACTTGTGTGAATATCTTTGGAGACGAGCTGTCAGAGACCCTAATAAAGATGTGTTAAATGAGTTATTATATTTAATTATAATCCAAACTTGTAAATAATATTTTTTCCCCGGGGGCGTCCACGGAACTTTTTCCCTAGGTAAATAGTTCCGCAGACGCCCCCAACTTTTTTAACATAATATTTTCTACAGAATAACTTAAAACACTTCGATGAGTTTAATGACAAAAATTTGTCAAATGTAGATTAAATAGCACTAATTGGATTTATGTTTTGGTGGAGTGACATGGAAGAAATAGGCATTTGAAAATGGGGGCGTCTGCGGAACTACACCCAAATAATTAATAAGTTATTCCAAAATAAAAAAGTTTTCAAACAATTTATTTCATATAAATTTTTTTTTTTCAATTCAACTGTTGCTTGTTCGCATCAGATGTGTGGAATTGGATGCAGTACTCGAGAACAACTGCCCATTTCATCTTACTATAATTTAAAAGATATAAAAAACAATTTCATAACAAAATTAATAGCAATGAATTTCCTAAAAAGTTAAAGTACCGTGAAACGGCCTGACTTTGCACCAGTGAGTTAACTTTGCACCAAGTTCAGTCGTTTGCACTGTGGGTTCTCTAAATTATTATAATTCTCATCCTTACGTAATAATTTTTGTGTATGGTTTCTGTAACCAATTAGAAGCGGTGCATGCGCGCAGCTAAATAGAAGAGTGCCTAATCTACGAGTCTTTTCGTTAACTTTTAATAGACTACGAGGGACTGGGTCATTCTTAATACGTAAAGGCGACCAATTCCGCAGCAATAAGACAGATTATCGAAATTGTGTCCAACGCCACTTCGATAACAATACTGAGACTAGCATTCGAAGAGCATCTGCTGCATTAGCAATATCGTGGCAAGCAATATGGCAAACTTTGAAAGGTGATAATCGCATTAAAAATGATTAAATTAAACGCTGACACTATCCAGGGGCGGATTTAGGCTGCACCGACCCCCCCCCCCTGAGATGAGGTATTCCGAGTGTCCGAGGTTAACGTTGGCTGAAGGCAAGGCTACACACCGGGGATAAAGGGGCAGGGGAATCACCGGGGGCTCTGGGGGGATGAAATTACAAAATTGAAGTGTCAAATGACGTATTCTTAGGCCACACTGTCAAAACAAAAAAAATGCTGGGTTAATTTTAAAACACGTTATAATTTTTTTGATTTTCAGAGTATGATGGGTATTGGGTATTTTTTGTTTTGCATGTGGTCCGGGTCCCTTGGAGCGACCCAATATAGCCTATGTAGTATGGTTAGGTGATAGTCGATAGTTACTATAGATATATCGATAGGTCATACCTATCGATGGCCACTATCGATAGTGTTGACTATCGATAGATCTTTTTTACCCTCAAGTTTTGAAACTCTCGGAATTATGCTGATCTGTCTCAATCCAGTGTCGAGTTCTTTTGAAATTGAATTCGGAATTCCTACAATTCAATGGTTCTCTCAAAGATTAAGCCAAAGGAAAGCAGAAATGCTAATTTTTCTTTCGAGAAATATGTGGCTCAAGGAGCACACTTGACTTTGGAAATTAACTATTTTGTTATTTTTCTTTTTTGAAGATTTGATTTGTTCATTATTATTGTAACTGTGTAAATTGATGTAACTAATAAATTTCAACTTCAAATTTTTAAACTACCGTTAATTTGATTTAGAGGTTGACTTTCCCCTTCGGAATCCAGCTTGGTATTTTCCAATTTCCTTTTCAGCAAGAGGTAGCAGTCTGCCGTATAAGATAGTTGAAAGGATCTTGTAGGTGCATGGAAGTAGCGATATGCCTCGGTAATTGCAACAGTCCAGTAAAAGAGCTTGAAAAAACAAATAACGAAACTGTTTCCCGTTTCATCAATGATAGTTTAACAAATTTTTTTTTAGATAATACGTTCCAAGAGAAAATTTTGCTTTTTGTTAGTGATGCAGCTCCTTACATGATTAAAACAGGAGTCAATTTAAAAATTTATTATTCCAAAATGATCCATTAACGTGCATGGCTCACGCTCTGAATCGAGTTGCTGAAAAGATCCGTGAAGTATTTCCAGATGTAAATAAATTAATAAATAACAGGAAAACAATTTTCCTTAAAGCACCCCATCGTGTATCAGTGTATCGTGACTACATGGGCTGTCCTCTCCCGCCAGAACCTGTTATTACTAGATGGGGAACGTGGTTGGAAGCCGCCTTGTTTTATGCGGATAATTTTACTAAATATAAGGGAGTAATTGCCGAACTCGATGAAGATGCTAAATCTGTCACAAAAGTAAAGGTAATTTTTATATAAAACGTCTATTACATCTGATTTAGCTTTTATTCGTGCTCACTATAACATACTTTCCGATTCAATGAAGAAACTTGAAGAAAGAAATCTAGAAATAATTAATACTGAAAAAGGTGTAATCATTTACGATAAATTCAAGAATGCCCTTGACAAAAATCCCGGTTACAATATTTTAAAAAACTACAACGCTGCTCTCAATGGAATCGATGTTTCCTTAAAAGAAGACCTAAGAATCTTGAGCTGTTTTAAACATTGCCCAATGACGAAGGTTGAGGTAGAGCGTGTATTTTCGCAGCTTAAATATATTTTAAACGACCGAAGATATTGTTTTAAAGAAAATAACTTTCAAAAATACCTTATTATAAATTTTAACAAAATGTAACATGTTTATATTCCTAAGTAATATGTACAGATAGGTTATGTATAGCATGTACAATAAATAAATCCGATTTGTTCTTATTGCGTTTTAGACAATCATTAATTAACTACTCCCTTACTAAAGACTGAATCAATAAAGTTTAAGATTTTTTTTTTTTTTTTTTTTTTTTTTAATTGTTTTTCCTTCTATAGTAATCATATGGAAGAGGTGTGTATTTGATAAGTAATGCATTAGGCTCCATGCATTTGCATACTATCTGATAATTATAAATATTAAGATAAAAACCACTTTTTGGAAAGAAATGTAACTAGCGAATTGTTTGTTCAACCTTTTTTTATCATTTACTTTTTATTTTGCATGATTTTAAGTTTTTATTGCATGATTTTGCACGATTTCAAGTTTTTATTGCACATTTCAGAATTTTTGTTGCACTAAAATCCGGGCTTTAGTTATAAATAATGAGTGGCGAGTTTTCTCCTCTTAAAAAAAAAGGTTATACGAATAGTAGGTATCCAAATTTAGGCATTTTATAACACGCGGAATGCCTAAAAACTTTTCCGCAACATTTATAATTGAAATAATGAATTAACAAACAAAGAGAAAAATCTGTGGACACTTTAACCATCTGTCCACAGGTTCAGCTAGTAATGGTGTCCCCAGGTACAACTGCACGCCATGTTGTACGGAAAGCTCTGTTTCACAAAACCCGTAAGTGATAACTGATATGATAACATATGAAGTTATAATATATTTATCGGACAACCCAATGAAATATACTGCCTAGAAAATTTCTAAGTGTAGGTCTAAAAAAATTTAAAAATATTAAAAGTCTTAAAAATAATATTTTCTAGGAGCCTGTTGATCTGACAATCTTGAAAACACAAGTGCAACTGCAGACAGATGCTTGCAGCACTACCAATCTAACGATTTTAATTTCCCTCCTCCCACTCTCTCTTTATTAAAAAAGTCCACTGGTACAATTGGGCTTTAGGTACAGCAACTTACCCTACAACCTGTTGGAAGAGCAAAATTCGTTATATCATGACCATTCTTACTATGGGTATGAAGCATGTGAATCATGGTGGATGCCGAATATTATTTAATACAATTTATCAGAAAACTTTCCACACCCATGTTCTACCAAAAGTTGTGGGTTTCAAAAGAAGTGTCCATGGGCATTAAACTCTATCTCAGTTTCTAAATTTTGCAAATGTGATTTATCGACCAGTTGTTAAAATCCTGTTCTATCATTTGTTGTCCTTTATTAATATTTGCTGGAATGAGATGTTTCAGAGATAATATTATGATATTCTCATGTTCAACATTTTTAAATATGATAAATTGAAATATTTATAATTTTTAAATATGTACTACCTGGCCAGGTTGGGGTACACAAGAATTTAAAATTAAAAAAAAAAAAAAAAAAAAAAAAAAAAAAATTCTAAAATAACTTTATTCAATGTAAGAAAGTGTTTTGAGTAACTTTTATCCTTTAGAATTATTTGCTAGAGCAACTAATTAAGGAGATATACGGATTTTCCTGATGCCATTTTGCGGATATTGGCGGCCATTTTGCAAAAAAATCTCCCCATAGCAGAAACGCGTAGTCTTGATAAAAATGATTTATATGGGTAAGGGAAGCAGCCAGAACGAAAATTTGCTGTACACATCTCCATGCAACATTCACCTTCTCTGTAGCTCCTAGAATAATATACGTCACTTGGATCAAATGTTTGACAAAACGTGAGGTAAAAATATTTTTAATATAGTATATCTCGAACATCGTTGAGAGTTGGACAAATATGTATAGAAACAATTTTATAGGAAATTTAATTAGCTTTAATTTTGATCGGTAGTTTATTTTTCTAGAGTCCACCGTTTTCGAAATATAATCGAAAAACTTAGACATTGGACCTTCTCCCCTTCCCCTACCATAGCAGAAACGCGTACCCTTGATAAAAATGATCTGTATGGGTAAGGGAAGCAGCCAGAACGAAAATTTGCTGTACACATCTCCATGCAACATTCACCTTCTCTGTAGCTCCTAGAATAAAATACGTCTCTGGCACTTGGATCAAATGTTTGACAAAACGTGAGGTAAAAATATTTTTTCTCTATAATTATCGATTTTTAATATAGTATATCTCGAACATCGTTGAGAGTTGGACAAATATGTATAGAAACAATTTTATAGGAAATTTAATTAGCTTTAATTTTGATCGGTAGTTTATTTTTCTAGAGTCCACCGCATGAAAAACGAGATATTTGAAAAAAAACAACTGATTTTCATGACCTTGAATATCTAATGAAACTAACGTGCTGAGATCGGTGACTTTTTGCCACTTATTTGGAAGATCAAAATAAAGGTATATGCAAAAATGCAGCTTCATTGGTTCATTTCCGAGGTGAAATCCTCATTTTACTGGGCTACTAATGGGTAGTTCTCTACAAGGTATTGACATAGCATTGTAATAATTTTACCCCACATTACCTTATTCTGTAAATTGTACAAGGTTCTAATTATCATGTATAAAAAAAAACATTAAATAAAAAAAAAATGTATCTTAAAACATAAGCATTAATCATTTATTCTTTATTGATGAGGTATAGTTGACTGTCATATAAATAAGATTATATAAAATAAGATTCCTTTCAATTTAAATTAATTCATTAATTTGTATGCATTATTCATTATTTTTGTGTCTACTCAGTTTTTATGTTTACCAATTATATTGTATAATTTACTCATTAATTTTTTAATTATCTATCACTCATTTTAATTTTAATCTTGTTTCAGTAGTCTTTATGTATTCTTTTCTTTCCTTTAGATATGGCCTTTATGTTATTGTCTTTTCTCTTATAAATTTACCCTTTATACCTTTGTTTTTTATACTCTCTACTATTTAGTCATACCTTTTTGTTTGTTTTCTAGCCCTGATGAAGGCTTACAATGCAAGTTGAAACGTAGGCATTAAAAATTAAAAAACTTATTTTTTATTGCTTTTATCTTCATGACTGCATACCCCAACTATCTCTTCTCCATTTCTTCTTTATAAAATTGTTTAAACAATTTATGAGTTGCTTCTACACATATTTTAGGTGAAATACCTACTTGCAAGACAGTTTATACCGATTTTATTTTTCGGCTTTTATTAAATTGTTAATTTTTAGCATTATTATCCTGAACTGTTTTCTGCTCATAATCTTTATTGGAATTTCCTAATTGATTGTAGAATGCACTGCATGGACAGCCGCCATTATCTTCAGGATATTCACTTCCTGAGCGATATTCTCGCTAAGCTATCGATAAGGCAATGCCTTTTAAATAACTGAATAATTGCGAACACGAATGAATATATTTTTTAATTATAATCAATTACACTGGCCCTGTTATGCTAAAATACGAGTTAAAAATGGATTATAAATAACTGTGTTGTTATAATCTATTAGAACCTCCTTAGTGTTTACTTAGGAAGGTTATTATAGTGATTTAAATTAACAATTAATGCTTTCAACCTGTTTAGTGTAGATTCCACTAGAGTCGTCAAACCTCACATGGACACACCAATCGCGCTGCTTCACTTCGAGTTCCACATTCATCGATAGGTCCTCTAGCTTACCGGTTGAAATCGAATTATTGTGAGTGTAGTTAAAGTATTAGATCTAGTGTCAGTGGGACACGGTGCAACATCATGATTAGCTCAGTCCTTTTTTAATTTGACTAAGGTGTCTCTTAATTTGTTTGTCAATCTCATGTACCGCCATCTTAAACATCTGTCAATGGACGTCAAATCGCAAGATAAACACTAGAATAATCGAATTTATGTTTTTTGTAAAAAGAAAATGTGAGCAGTGTGGCAAGTGAAGTTTTGATCTTGCTGGAAAACATGATTTCTGGTGACAAGTATTCTCCCCTTTAACTTTCAATTATTTGGTGTTTGAATAGTAAACAAAATTTTTTTGTAATTTCAAACTAGTATAATTTTAATGAATATTTGTTTCAAACCGCAGGGCGTGTGGCACAGTGTGACGTTACGAGTTATAGTGTGTCTCCTTTGATTATACAGGGTGAGTACCTCTTATAGAAAAAAAAAAGTTTGTGAAACTAGATCAAACATGAAAATAAATGCCGCAGACCTTACCTTTCTATCCCAATCCGTTGCAGATATAAGATAATTCAAAGACTTTTTTGAGGAAACCACGTTTTTTACCATAAAAGCTGTAATATCTCCATTTAGTAATATTCACTCAATATTTTTCAAATTTTGGCCACATTTTCGAATTTAGCATTAAATTTCCTATAAGAGCAGAGTACATGTAACCTCGAGTTTTACAAACTTGGGACCTAAAGAACAGCTTGATCTTCACCTTATTTAGGGAAGTTAAAATGTCTTATAATCCTGCAACTCACCGTTTTTCGAAAAAAAAAACTATTCACAAAACTGCACATCTCACAAAAACTTGCAAATTTAACTAGCTTTCATATGGTATGATCAAATTAATGATCCGTATCGATTTCATGGATAAATTTAATTTTAAAACCGAAAAAACATGGTGTTCTCATTTGGCATACAAATCAAATACTTTTGATACGAGAATATATAGTTTTTTCGAAAAGAAGTGAGCGTTGAAGTACGTATTATAAGACATTGTAACTTCCCTAAATAAGGTGAAGAACAAGCTTTTCTTTAGGTCCCACGTTTGTTAAATTCAAGGTTGTACATATTCTGCTCTTATAGGGAATTTAATGCTAAATCCGAAAATGTGGTCAAAATTTGAAAACAAAGTGGAGATATTACAGCTTTTATGGTAAAAAATGCGGTTTCCTCAAAAAAATTATTTGAATTATAAAAGAGGTACTCACCCTGTATTATATATATATATATACATATTTTTTTTTTTTTTTTTTTTTTTTATAAACATTTATTGAAATTTACAACTGTACAAAATATATACATCAAGTAAATTTAGAAGAAGAAGAAGAAGAAGAAGAAAAATGAACTTTATTCTGGGACAACTTGTCCCCTAAGAATAACAAAACAAGTACAATACATAGAACAATCGTCTGGCTATGATAATTGATTATAATAAATGATAATAATAAATAATAATAAAAAATTGATTAATAATTAAATTATGAGTTACAAAAATGAATTAAGGAAATTTGTAATAGGATACATCTTATGTGTACTATTATAATGTATATAACTTAAATATTCATGTTTTACATTTGCTCGGAAGATTGAAGATCCAGGAGGTAAAGAAATAGATGTTGTTTAAAGGAAGTAAGAGTGGAGCTTTTTCGAATTGTGATGGGCAATGAGTTCCATAAAGAGGAAGCACGGATAATAAAGGATTTCTCGAAGGATGCAGTTCGATGAGCCGGAGTGTATAGGTTGATGGGTTGGGTTCTAGTATTTAAAAGGTGAACGGAGGAGCGCAGAGTAAGGAGGTCATGGATATAGGCGGGGTTTTTTGGTTTTTAAGGTTTGGAATATGAGAGCACCCAGGAAGTATTGACGTCGAAAACAGGGGTAAAGCCAACCAATTTCAGAATACTTATGAGATATGCGAGAACGTCTGGAGATCCCGAAAATAAATCTAATAAAACAGTTCATTACTCTTTTACATCTCATCTCGAGCTCTTCAGACAGTCCTCCATATACTGTGCATCCGTAGTCAAAGTTAGGGAAAATGAGTGATGATACTAAAAGTTTTCGAGTACTTAATGGTAATAAATCACGGTAATGTGAGAGTTGCTTAAGAATAAAAATGGATTTCCTCGTGATTTGAGAGATATGGTTATTCCAAGTAAGATGTTGGTCGAAAGTTATTCCCAGATTTTTAATGGAATTTTGGAAATGAATTGGACGGTTTTTGAGGAAAAGCAGTGGATAGTAGGGAAGAGCTTTTAGGTGAGGTTTTGACCCAATGAGGATAGCCTTTGTTTTTTCTGGATTCAGACTTAATTTATTCTCCACTGCCCAAAGGTTAATGCTATCTATGTCTTTCTGTAGCTTACAAATCGCCTCTAGCATATTTGAAGGATGAAATGATAAATATATTTGCAAGTCGTCAGCATAAAGATGATATTGGGAGTAGTGGATGCGATTCGGTAAGTCATTAACATAAATAGAAAATAGGGTAGGTGAAAGAGAAGATCCCTGGGGGACTCCTCGCGAGAGTGGTAGTGAAGATGAGTGAGGTTTTCCAGGTATAATTACTGTTTGGAAACGGTTGGATAAAAAGGAAAGAAGCCAGCTTAACGCACTATTAGATATTGAGAGGTTATGGAGTTTGGAGAGAAGGATTGTATGGTCAACAGAATCAAAGCTTTTGAAAAATCAAATAGAATCAGGATCGTAATATTCTGTTGGTCAAAGGAGGAATAAAGGTCTTGGGTAATTTTTACCAAAGCAGATTGCGTGGAATATCCGGAACGGAAGCCTGACTGGAAAGGATTAAGGAGGGCTTTACATTCAAGAAAGGAGGCGAGTTGGGAATGTGCTAATCTTTCTAATGGTTTGGATAAATTTGATAGGATTGATATAGGTCTGAAGTGGGAAACTGAAGAAGGAGAAGGTACTTTGTTCAATGGACGGACAAGGACTTTTTTCCAAGCTGTAGGAAAAATGGAGCTTTGTAAGGAGAAATTATATATGTGGAGCAGGGCAGGAAAGATAACAGGAAGGCAGAGTTTTATTATTTTTAAAGGTATTTGATCCAAGCCGCAGTCGTTGGTATGAGATTTAAAGACTGAATCGATTAGGTCATTAGGTGAGATATTAAGAAAATAAAAGTTATTAGAATTGAATGGGGTTTGAGGAATAGAATAGGATAAGGTGTTTACAGGGATTTCATTAGGGTGGGGGTCAGCAAAATAGGAATTAAGTTCATCTGGAGTGACTGGATAGTTGTCATCAGGTTTGGAACTGGATACTGAAAATTTTCTCAAAATTTTCCATTGAGATTTAGGATCAGGAGCTTGGGATAGAATACTATGAAAATACTGCGCTTTAGCACGGCGTAAAGAGGACTGGGTAAGGTTTCGAAGAAGTTTAAAAGATGAATAATCTTCTGAATGTCTAGTTCGCCTGAAGCGTCTCCTGGCAGCATCTCTTCGCTTCATCAGATTTCTAATGTCGGGGTTTATCCATGGAGCTGGCAGTCGTCGGATAATTGAGGTTTTGAGAGGGGCAAGATGATTAAGGACAGTATAAAGGTTCGATGTGAGGCATTCCACCATTTCGTCAATTGAGGATAGGGAATAGATGGGTTCAATGGAATGGGATAGGGAGTCAAGTAGAGGTTCTATTCTATCTGGGGTTATGAGTTCAAGATTTCGCCAAGATATTTTCTTGGGAATAAGAGTAGGAACAGATATCTCATAAGAGATTTGGATTAGATCGTGGCATGAAAGGAAAGGTACTGGATTTTGAGAGAAGGATAATAGGTTTTTAGGAGAGTCAACAAACATGAGGTCAATTAATGTATCTGTGAACTGGGTATGATGAGTTGGTTGGAAAGGTACTGTAAAAAGATGAAGGGAATACACCAAGTCCATTAGATAAATCTTATCAGGCGAATCTGAGAGAAGGTTAGTATTGAAGTCACCAGCTATGATGATATTATTATATAAAGGAACATAAGTGAAAAGGGATGATTCGAATGAAGGGTCGAATTTGACCTGAGGAGGGCGGTAAACTATGATGTAAAGTAGAGAAAATGATTCAGAGGAGATTTCAGTAAACATGTATTCTGGGTGTGGAATATCAGGAGAGCTGGATTTTAGAAGAATTTTTGCCCTCAGATTGTCTCGGACATATAAGGCAATACCTCCACCAGTTCGATCCATCCGATCATGGCGAATGAGGGTGTAATCAGGAATAGATACGGAAGAGGAGGGAATATATGGCTTAAGCCAGCTTTCAGAAACGGCAATGATGTGGTAGGTGTTATGGAGAAAGTAGTCATAGAATTCATCGAAATGTGCTGGGAGGGATTGGGAGTTAACGTGACATGTCAGTAGTATATTAGACATTGGGATAAAGGAAGGAAAATTTTACTTCGAAAGATAATGGAAATTTTGAATTGGAATTTATAGGAACAATAATCATTGTATAGTCAATTAAGACGTAAAAAGAGTGGAATAACATAAATGTGCTTAACTTTAGGAAATTTAAAACATCGAGAAAAAAATAACAATATTACTTCGTACAAAGATCTTAATAAGTAATAATTAGCAGACACATTCTGGTTTGTCAAAACATTACTAAAACATGGACAAAACTTTACATAAGCTGGCAGAAAAATTAATTTTTTCTGAAAAAATGATAAATAATAGTTATATGAAAAAAAAAAAAACATGTAAAAGTAGATACATATAATAAGGTAAAGTATGGTAAAGGTAGTAACAGTTAAATGTATAAGAATAGTCGAGAACGAGCAAATGATGAGAAGATAAACAAGTAATGAAAAAAAAAAAAAAAAAAAAAATAATAATGAGTAAAAAAAAAAAAATAATAATAATAATAATAATAATGAGTAAAAAAAAAATAATAATAATATAAACAAATGGAAATAATTGAAAAAACGAATGTTAACCAATTAAAAGTAATATAGTGATGACAATGAATGAAAAACCGAAAACCAACCTGGTAATGATAATTGATAGAACAAGAACAAATATAAAATACGTTAATTTCAATAACAGGAGATGTAGATAGATAGAGGACGCGAAAACAGGAAATAATTACCAAAAGGTCAGACAAAAATATCCAAGTCCTGAGGCTGGTCAATGTATATCACTGGTTGGCCATCTTCCTTACGGCAGCGCCCCCCCCCCCCCCCCCCCGCAAACCACACATATTTTAATTTGCCGGCAGATCTCTTCTGACGGGCGAGCCAATACAGATGCCTATTGGTCGGGGTCATCTCCTCGCCTAGGTATATCCGGTGGGAGTCATTCTCCTGCCAGCCGATATCCCGCGTTGAGAAGTCCCTCTTGACTTTCCTCCTCTGCATTAAATCGTCCCTCAGAGATTGCCTGACAAATCGCGCGATTATAGGCGGTGGTCGCGTGTCATCTTTCCTAGGCCTCCGGCGCTCCACTAGGTCAAAATCTTCTAGATTTAGCTTGATGCCGAGACCAGCACCAATGCTTGTTACTAATGCTGTAGCGGTCTCACCTGGGCGTACCGGGATGCCACGAATTTCCATTGATTTATTCAAAAGCCCCTGCTCTGCTTTGTTTAATCTAATTTCGAGCAGCCCTACTTTTGATTTTAAATTTTTGTTTTCATTGACCAAGTCTTCAATGAATTTCGACTGTCCCTCCAAATGATTCTCGATCTTTAACATTCTTTCGTTCAGTTCAAAACTTAAGTCTCCGTATTTGTCTAGAGACGTTTTTACGGACTTCATTTCTTCAGCGAGACTATTTACTGCTGCGAGTATTTCGGATCCCGATGGCTCAGAAGGTTTCTCAGTGCTTGAATTATAATTTTTAGTTTTGTCACAATTGTGGCAAAACCATGTTTTTTTCGTGTTTTTAAGTGCTTCCAAGTCCTTATCTTGTATATTATAGCACCTGCCGTGGTAAATTCCCTTACATTTAGAGCACATTATACTGTTTTTATCGTCTCTAGAAATTGTATTTTCACATTTAGCGCACTGAACCATTTTGAAATATTTTGATCTATCAGCTGATGAAGTAAATAGTTGTATGAAATGTTTATTTACTTACGGTAGAAGCAAGCAGTCACTTAATACCGTGCGGATTAGCCTCTTGTTATTCTATATCTGGTGCGATTTCTCCGTTCTTTCGACTATTATAGAGTAATCTTAGCGAATTACGATGGGTCACTTCACTGACTATGTTATTAAAATATGCAAATTAAACACTATAAAAAAAAACCAAGAAAAAAAACCACGCAAATTAACAAGATATAAAGAAAATAGAAGTAGAAGAGTATAGAGGAGTTATTAACGGTTTGCTGTCTCTAGCCAGACTAAAAAATCAGCAACATATGGAACATTAAGGATTTTGGATTGTAAGAATTGGATACGAGATGAATTGGATGGTTTAGTGGAGCCCCAAATCTCAACTCCGTACGTCCAAATAGGTCTAATCACAGTCATGTATTTGAGTCTTTTGTAATTAATTGGGAGCTTTGAACATTTGTCTAGTAAATGTTGAAGTAGTCTGAATATATATATGTGTGTGTGTGTGTGTGTGTGTGTGTGTGTGTGTGTGTGTGTGTGCGTGTGCGTGTGCGTGTGCGTGTGCGTGTGCGTGTGCGTGTGCGTGTGCGTGTGCGTGTGCGTGTGCGTGTGCGTGTGCGTGTGCGTGTGCGTGTGCGTGTGCGTGTGCGTGTGTGTGTGTGTGTATTGCATCGAAAATAGTTTCGAATAGGAAAAGGAAGGCGGATATTGGTCTACTCATTCCGAATGACAGTAAAGAAGGAAAGATAATTATTAGATTATGTTATAAATTTGTTTATAGTTAATATAATTGATTGATTAGCAAAAATTTGTTATAGGTAGACCATCATTGAGGTTAAAAGTTTTCAATTTTGTCATATTTTATTTCATTTAATGTAAATTTAGTCTGTTGTTATAGTATACCCAACCTTGTTATATTGTACCCCATTCCTGGGCCACAATTTAAGTAATTTGTGATTTCAGATAACTAAAAGAAATAAGGAGCATTCAAGTATAATTTTGATATTATTTCAAGCCTAATATGAAAGCTAAAGACTTATGGTAAATGATTAGGAGATGATATAATAAACGGTTTTTATTTTTTCTAAAAATAAAAATGGATTTTTTGTTACTCTGTTCCCAACTTGTTGGTGGTTTATGTTGATGTATGGTGGTTTATTGTTTACTTCAAGGTTTGATATAACGAAAATATAAGGCATAAAAATTAATATGATCGCTTTGTTTTTATTAGAAACCTCTAGTACAGTTCATAAATAAGGCTAAGTGATGATAAATTTAAAATAAAATAGTTTCTCCTCTAGGGTGGAGAATAAAGGAGTGTAACCTTACCCCTCGATAAGAAGCGACTAAAACATCGGAATAAATCGAGGGAAAGGTATTTTGGGTGGGTAAAGGGGCGAGAAATTATTTTACGGATAAAGAAATATATACATGGCTTTGAATTTACCGTTGAAGGAGGAAAAAGATGATTTAGGTCACAAGTTGTTCTTGGTTGGCCTAGGACCGCCAGTCATTCAGCTTTTGAAGGAACTGTTCCACTTATCGACATATTTTGACGAGATGTTCCTCTTTCACCACCCAACAACCTGGAAGTAACACAGCAATTAGTCCACCTTTCCGACTACTGGCCTATTTACCTTTCTAGTTGTTTATGGTTCGGTAATAGGAGTATCCATCTTGAAATGAAAATTATAAGGAATAGTAAGAATATCAGTAGGGATGTGTCAATTCTTAGGAAACGATATTGATGAGTGACATAATTATGTAATTAATAATTGACAAGTCACATAACTGATTTATTTATTTATTTATTTTTTTTAAACAAAACTAACTTAAATTAATATTTATTTAAGTACCTTCGCAACACAAGTAAAATTTTAACCATATCATCTTTATAGTTCCAGGAAGGATTAGCAATAATAAAGTTTAATGATATTCCATTAATTAGTTATTAAAAAAGCGATAATATGTGGATAAGAGTGAAGTTTATTGTTGTTACGTATCGATCTGCAGCAGGTCCCTCTGTGCCTCCTTTAACCATTCTTTGCCACATTTGTTTGTTGTTATAATATTGAGTAATCTCTTTGCCAATCTGAAGCTTTCCATCCTATAGATGTCCGTGTAAAATTTTGCTCGGCGTTTGCTGATTAAATCTGTTACTATGCTGATCTTTTGATAAAGTTCGTTCTGAGACCTCTTCATCCAAAGTCCATTTTTATTAATTGTTACGTTTATTTTCCTGAGAATGATTCGTTCTTGTTTTTTTATTTCCATAATTTGGAGTGCCCATAAATGACCATTGTTTCTGCTGCATAGTTGGCTTCCGGAAGGATCACTGTTTGATAGTGTCTTAGTTTGGCGTTTGTCGAGACGCACTTCTTGTTGTAATGGTTCCGTGTTCCGTGTTGGCCTTCTGGAGCTTTATAACTCCCTGTTCGTTGGTGACTCTGTTCAAACCAGAGGATTGTTTATTTATTTATTATTATTAGTAGTATTAGGTAGAAGAATTGAAGCGAAATCATTAAATGATTAGATATCACTAAACCATCGTCAACTTCAGCAGTATCGATCGGTTCTTAGGAATCGTCTTTGGATCAAACTATTTTCGATACCGATTCTTTTCTCAATAATTGGTTTAATCGAGAATCGACACATACCTAATAACAGTCTATACAGGGTGAGTATCTCTATGTTCATTATCATTGGATTTTAAAAATTACATTGAAAATCTAATAAAATAAATCCTAAATAATAATAATAAATAAATAAATGTAATAACATAAGATCCTCTGATCTGGTGTCGCTTTATTGACAGTTTTCCTTTATTTTCTATTAAACAATATTTTTTTCTTTGCTTTTTATTCCAATGAAGAGTTTATTATGTTTAGAATGCACATTTCCATTAAGGGATTGCCATAATGTTTTATTTACAGAAGTAACTGATTTGTATGCCAAATGAGAACACCACGTTTTTTTGGTTTCAAAAGTAAATTTCTCCATGAAATTGAAACAAAATCATTACGTTTGACATATTCGAAAGCTGATTAAATTTGCAAGTTTTTGATATTTGACGTTTTGAGGCTAAAATTTTCGAAAAACGGTGAGCGTTGAAGTAAATACGACATTGTGACTTCCCCAAATAAGGTGAAGATCAAGCTGTTCTTTAGATACCAAGTTTATAAAATTCAAGGTTACAGATACTCAGCTGTTATAGAAAATTTAATGCTAAATTCGAAAATTATTTAAATAAAATGGAGATATTACAGCTTTTATGAAAAAAAACGTGGTTTCCTCAAAAAAGTCTTTGATTCATCGTATATCTGCAACGGGTTGGAATAGAAAAGTGAGGTCTGCGGCATTTTGTTCCATTTTTGATCTAGTTTCACCCAATTTTTTTTTATACACTAAGAGATATTCACCCTGTATAACAACAACTACAACAACAATGGCCCTACACTAGCATGCAGAACCTTGGCCTTTTCCACGATTCCCTTCCATTTATTCCGGTCACTTTCAGTACATCACACCAATGGTCTTTATGTCCGCTTCAATATCTTCCTTCCAGCGCAACTTTGGTCATCCCTCTTCTCCTCCCCCCCCAACCTCAGAACGAACTTTATCAAAAGACCAGCATAGTAACAGATTTACAGATAACGCCGAGCAAAATTTTATACGCACATCTACACGGTGCAAAGCTCCAGATTGGCAAAGAAATTACTCAAGATTATAACGGCAAGCAAATGTGGCACAGAATGGTTAAAGGAGGCACAGAACGACCTGCAGCTGATCAATATAGAAAGTTTTGAAGATCGTAACGAATGCCGGACTAAAATAGACAATATGACATTTGAGCCAAAATCATCATAACCTGGAAAAAAGTGGACGGAGGAGCGGAAGGAGGAACATTTCGGGAAAATGAAGAGACTAAGGTAAGAGAGAAGGAGGAATGACCGAATATGGAGTGACTTTAAGTCCAATCGCTCTCCTCAAGGGGAATATTTGTCATAATAATAATAAATAAAAAATAAGCGATATCATTTCATTTTTAATATCAGAGAACTACTATCAAGTACTAGATCAATTTCACTTGGTACCGAAATTAAATAAAATGTCTTCTAAAATCTAGGTTAGTTACTGCAAGGAGCATCTCAAATTGGAACAGGGCTCTATAGTTTTCATGTGTCACACTTTTTCACACTCAAAAATTTGACAACAGTTTCCTTATCAGAAGCAGTAGATTATAGATAGACATATTCATGATCTATTGTTTTTCCTGGTCAGAGGGAAATTGTTTTAATTTTATTTATATAAATCATAGTTCGTTTTTTTTTTTTTAAAGGTTCCTAGATTACGTATTATTCTACTATAAAACTAGCACTTTTTACTTCTGAGATAATTATATTCTTTGTAACTATTAGTGACAGTTGAAATTATGCAATAAAAATGCAAAAACTTCAAATAATTGCTAATTTTACATTTTTTCACATCCAAGTAAAAAAAAGAAATAAAGAATTATAGTAATATAACGATGCAAAAATAAACTATTATAGATTTCCTTCTGGTTATTTATTTAGGGTTTCTGTGTCAAACCAACATTTTAGGCGCTAGTGCGTGTTGAATGCGAAAATAGAGCGAGAAATTAACAGCTGTTCACCATCTGGTACATTCGATTGTATATATTTACTTTTAACATGCACTGGTGCCTAAATAGTACCTGCATGGTGTTTAAAATGTTTATGTTATATGTTTAAACTAGCATCCCCCGTAACGGCTTCGCCCGCTGTCATAATTAAAATACTTAGATATTTTAACTTATAATTAAATGTTTATTTGTTTTTAGATAAAAAATCTTGTATTGTATTATGCAATTGAGCATTATTTCTTCAACGATTTTTCATGCATATCAGTAATTTTTAAAATGGTACCATTGCACTGATTAGGCGGTTGAATGTCAAATAAAAGCATAATTTAACATCCCATTTTTAATTTTAATGTATCAATTGGTAATTCAGATGGATTGGGACTATTAAGAAACTCTAGTATCTAATGGACTGCATTATCAATGCATACAACAAAAGGTACAGGAATCATATTTTTAAACATAATATACAAAAACATAGGATCGATATTTTGATTTCGTAATCATTTTTTTCGGCGGAAATAATTTCATCTATTTCATTTGGTTGGATTTTAAATTAAAACCACAAACCTTCGTCGTAAACCTACGAACTCTTGTCCTGCAGTATCCTTTAATGATATTCCATTAACCCGAGTTGAACAGATCCACTACCTAGGACTCCACTTGGATAAACGTCTTACTTAGAATCCACATACAAGACTAAAACGACAAGAAACAGCTCGTCGTTACAGACTACTTCAACATTTAGTGGGCAAACGTTCAAAGCTCCCAATCAATTACTA
This sequence comes from Euschistus heros, assembly GCA_003667255.2. Classification (NCBI taxonomy): domain Eukaryota; kingdom Metazoa; phylum Arthropoda; class Insecta; order Hemiptera; family Pentatomidae; genus Euschistus; species Euschistus heros. Next base: position 785,300 of record RCWM02000145.1, read on the forward strand.
AAGACTCATTTACATGACACTGATTAGACCAATATGGACTTACGGAGCTGAGCTTTGGGACTCTACTAGACCATCCAATGCATCCCGTATCCAATCCTTACAATCCAAAATCCTTCGAAAAATCCTCAATGCTCCTTACTTTGTCACCAATAAACTTATCCATAAAGATCTTAATGTTCCATATGTTGCTGATTTAGCCCAAACCAGATACCAATCCTTTCATAATAAGCTCCCTAACCACTCAAATCCACTAGTTTCTCAACTTTCTTTCCTCTCAATTCCCGATAATCCTCCGAGGTGTCTGAAAAGAAGGTGGCCTAGAGATCTTCTTGTGTAGATTTTTATTGGAGTGCTACTGATGAATAGTTCTTTTTAAGTTGTAACATGTTATTGTAAGCGTTTTTAACACATTTACTTAATGTATATTGTACAGTTGTAAATTTCAAAAAATTGTATTAAAAAAATAAAAATAAATAGAAAATAAAAAAGTATATGACAGTGTGGCAAACCTCGTTTCTGCACTCAACATTTTACATTTAAATTTTTATTATTGTAAATTTTATTATTTCCAAACCTTCCTAGCAATATTAAAATGATGTAAATAGGTAAAATTTGGTTCAGATGGGTTCAGTAGTTTTATCAGAGGTGCTAACCACATATCGGCTGATTTTCAAACTACACTGGTATCCACATGTCTCACCACATATTTAAATCTTTTTTGATAATTTAATTTAAAATAGGTAAATATTATTAATTTCAAGCTCTATACAACACCTTACTTTTGTAACCTCTCATGTAGAATGGCGCTTGTCACCTACTGGTCAATTTTTAAACTTCATTTTTATCCACATATTATCGCTTTTTTAGTAACTAACTAATGGAATATCATTAGATTTTATTATTCCTAATCCTTCCTGGAACTATAAAGATTATTTGGTTAAAATTAACTCGTATATATTAGGTTCGAATAATATTAATTGTTAAAAGGGGGAAAAATAAAAGTAGAAAATATGTGATAAATAGAGACTGTGAGAGAAATGTTATGAGTTATTGTTATTTTTAAGTTAATTAGAATGTTATTGTCTTCAATGGGGTAGATCAGTATGCTGGCTGAGAGTAGCAACCCGATGTTCAATGCGTGAGAGACTGGGTAATTGAATGATGGGAGGAAACAAAGGAAATTTTTCTCCTTATAATAATAATAAACAAGGGAAAATTAAATAATATTCTGAGTATTTGAACAAAGACAAAACAATAAATTAATCCGATTAAATAATACCAAGAGAAGCAAATGCGATCAAGGTTCACGCAAAAGGAAGAATCAGCACCTGGACAAATACGAGCTAATTCATTAGGCGGTCAAAAAAAAAAAAGAAAAAAAGAATAACAGTTCCCGAAACTATTTTTAGGTTTTTGTTGATATTTAATTTTTTTTAAGAATTCAAATGTTAAATGCTGATTTGCCGGATATGTAGATAATTATGCAATTACAGTTCAAAAAATGTATTTATGGAAAACTATGCAAAATAAAATTAAACTCAAATAAAAATAAATTAACTCAAATTGATTCCAAATGCCTCAAAACATATACATTACTATGATATTAGATGTTTTAGTTGGCAAGGAGAAATATGCAAATGCATATATTTCACAGCCCCGCTTTTTTTCTCCTTTTTCTTTATAATTTGTAAATTCACACCTGTCACTTATCCCGTGACAAAAAGTAGATGTGATGATTGTAGTTTTAAGATAATTGGCATGTCAAACCATGAGGGAGGACAGCATCCAGCGGTACTTACTGTTAACATGAAACATGATATTTAATCACTTTTAACGGAGTTGGAGAAGGGGGAAGTGTTACGGTCAGGTGAGGTTGGGGGTGCCGTGGGTGGCGCGGGCGGCGCACAGTGGGGCAAAATGGCCCAAAATGGGTAAAAACCTCATATTTTCTAAACGGTTCGTGCTATAAGCTTGAAATTTTGGAATTATATATTTCATGAGGTGCCGAATTGAATGAAACCATAATCAGCTTCATCAGATGATCAGAAAGGGTCAAAATTTAAGAACAAACAGCAAAAAAAAAATTAATAAAGCAATTTTGGGGTATATTTATATGCTATAGAAGCTGCTGAATAGAATAAAACCATAAACAGAGAAATCTGATCATTAGCATTGAGCCATGTTTTCAATTTATAAATTAAAAAAAAAAAAATTAAAAATCAATTTTGTTATTATTACATGTATGTTTTATAGGTGATAAATTGAATGAAATTTACTTTATATACCTCTATTATATACCCAAGATTCCTTCAATTAGGTTAAAATTCATTATTAAGTTATATTTGGAAGTAAATTAATTTTTTTTTTAATTTTTTAAAATAATTTGAAAAATGTAAAAAGTTTTACAAAGTGATTTCAGTTGAACTCTATTGGATGGATTGGACAGTTATTTAAAATTGCCAATCTTATATCAACAAAGAAGTTTGATCTTCATATTTTTCAATTTGATACATAATGAACTAATGATAAAAAAAAAATCATATTTAAAATAATAAAAAAGATTATATTCACTCATACTACATATGTACACAAATAAAATATATTAACTATAAAAGTAAAGAAAAAAACAATTTTTAATTGTTCCTTTTTTTTGTAACAGTAAATGAGAAGTTTCATCATTTAATGGGAACTTTTTTTTTTTTATAATCTGGTCTTAAATTACTTATCACGGGATCAGAAGTCACCATGATAAGATGAAAAACATCTTCATTTGTTGCTGTTCGAGAGAACTTTCTGGAATGATGTTCTCTGTATTGTTTATAGTTCTTATTTCTACTTTCCTGAGCTTCTTCAGAGAGCGAACCAATAGGAAGGACCGCGTGCTCTATTATTTCTGCTCCGTGAAATAGAATTTTATGAACAGTGGACGGCAGATAGTACCAGTGGTACTTTGTGACAGCTATTTCAGCTGTTTCTGCTGTATATTTCTTAAATTTTACAGGATCTATCGGTGACTGACCACAAATAACTTCCAATATTATTTTAAGTCTGTGAATCAATTGTTCATCGATATCCGTAATTTCAGCGGTCAATGGTGGATTTTCAAAAAATTTCCGAGAAATATTACCCGTATTGGTAGTTCCAGTTCCTTGTTTCACTATGTCAACGATTATACCTAGTTTTGCTCGTAGTTTTTTTTTTCACTTCGTCAGCTTTCTTATCTCGTTGAATGCGAGTAGCTGCTGAAGTCCTCCAGGCTTCGATTGGTTTATTATAACTAAGGTGTAATATGTACTCCATAAATTTAATTCGGGCATGCAACGTTGACATACCCATTCGGAGAACTTCATCCTTCTGAAACTTTCCGAGTCTTGATAGATCGTTGAGCTGCGTTGGCTTACCTCCGCAAATTACACAATTGCTTGCCGATGGTGTTTTGTTGTGCCACTTTTCCATCTATCATAGTAAAATACAGGGCATGGGCTACTCGTAGAGTGCGTTCTCCACAATGTATTATCGAATCTTTGAGGTTGGCTATTTCAAATTCTACGCGATTTTTTTTTCCTCTTTAATAAGCGCAGGGGTTTCTTTTTTAAATTGAAACTTAAGAGCCCTGCAATATCGTGTTGAGTTTGGTCGATTATTCAACCAGAATTTTATATCGCTGTTATTTACAGGTGTTATTTGTACAGGCACTAGGAAGGTCATAAACAAATGTGAATCAGAAATATCTTCTGGTTGGCTAACATCATCTTCGTCTTTATCCTGAATAGTTACATATGGATATTCGTGCACATTATTAATCTGAAATGTTTGCATATATTGGCTTTGGCCTGATGCACCATCCAGCCCCCATTTTGTGTGAAGGACTAAGTTATCGTCCCATTGTTCCTTTTCGGCTAGTGATTTACTTTCTACAATCCTATTAACTGTATGATCAAGTAAATCTTGCAAGGGGACTTGTGCTGAGGTATCAGATATGTGGATATTTTCAGGATAACATTTAATTTTGGATTCCATTATCTTTTTATAACTGGGTAGTATATTAAAGCCAAAATCTTTTATAACCTTCTTTATGATATTGTATTGATATTTCGATAGTTCAGCTTGAGTCAAAAGAGCTAAAGCCTTATCTGTATCTAACATAGGAACTTTTTCCTTTTTTTTTGACCTGTCGATCCTGCCGCGTTTATTAACTCTTGGGAGTATTTTATTTTCAAATCATTTATTTTATATTGTTTAGCCTTTCTTCCACATTTATTAAAATCTTTTGAAGGCCTACCACCCACCTTTTTATCAGTAGGAGTACATTTTACTACTTTTTCAAAATTAATCACAAAATGATTCTGTAGCCACTCCATATTATTTTTGATAAAATGTTCTCTACTATGATTTACCTGTCTTAACTTTTTTAGAAACTGGGGCCGAAATCTTCTTCTAACATGATCGATTACTTGAGATAATCGTTCTTCTTGTAGACCGACAAACCGTTCCTTTAAACTGACTTCCCACGGACGAGCTTTGGTAAATAATATTTCGCACAACACTTCATATGTAACCGTAAAATCTTCCATTCTTTCTTTCCTTATAAATTGCCACTATACTAATATTAAACCAATTTCATAAACTAATATCACTACACTAATACAAATACAAAAACAAAAAAAATGAAAATAAGAGAACGTAATGAAACTCACAATAACTAGAAAAAGACACTCTCGTTTACAGGCATTGATAACCCTAGGGTTTTATGCCTTTAAACCCCAACAAACAAACAAACAAGACACTCTCGTATTAATTCCATATAAACAGAAGAGCACCGATTATCCGAACGTCAATTATTCAAAAGTCCAGACACTAAATATAGAGCGTAGTAAATTAAGAAGAAGCGTAGTTAATTGATTAAGAAAAGAAATATATATATATATATATATATATATATATATATATATATATATATATATATATATATATTAAATAAGACAGACTAATAAAAACAAATATACATATATAGTAAGCCAATTTTCACATCCTAGTTATAAAAAAAAAAAAAAAAATAATTTCTAAAAATCATTTTCTGTATAATGAAAAATAACACATAAATTCATCCCCTGAACAAATATGTCCGAAGCCGGGATTTATATTTATAACACGCTTTCTCAAATACCTGTACTTCAATTTGAACCCCTAAAGAGAGCCTAGTTCGGTGTAGCTTTTTTTTGAAAGACCAAGTGAAATGAACATAAGTTAAATTTACGTGACAGCTAACTTCGAAAATTCCTGGCAGTCAAGGTTGTGGCTACATTAACAAAATAAAAATCGTCCATACACCAGTAAACATCAATAGTGAAGTTCAAAGGGTTATACAAAATTTTTGCTAAAAATTCAGTCTCAAAAAAAATTATTTTAACAGAACTTCAAAACCGTGTTATTTTCTCAACTCCAGAAAAGGGCAACTTCAAGGACGTGTACAGACTTTGGTAATGAAATAATCGAAAAAGCAGTTCCACAACCTTATGCTACATTTATTTAGGTATACAAAAATAATGAAAAAAAAAGAAAAAAATCATAAGATTTGGAGGTTTTTTCCACGTTTGCCCCACTGTGCGGCGCGGGGCCAGGTAGCTGGAAAAGCCGCCAGGGTGGCCTAGAAGGTTCTCGGCGGGCCAGAAGGGCCGAGACCTGTAATCTGGCTAGAACGATCTAGAATGTTCGGCGTAGCTTTAAATAGGCCGACTCCTAGCCCAGTGGGCCAGTATTGAGGTGACAATGGTCAGTGAGTGATCGGTCGGGCAAGTGTCAGTCAGGAGTCTGTGATATCCTGAGGCAGTATCCATGTGTCAGTGATCAAGTAACGACCAATCAGTCAAGTGTCAGTGACAGTTCAGTCAGTGAGTTAGTGACAGTGATTAACAGTGTCAGTGAGTGTAGTAACAGTCTCTGTGTGTCAGTGTAATAGATTCTTATGTATAATTGTGACATCTAGTATTAAGATATTAAAGATAAGTATTGTGTAATATACATATTAGTGTAATTAGACCTAAGTATAATTGTTATTAGATTAAGTAGCTTAAGGGACCTATTTGTATTTATTAAGTTGTAAATAAATTAGTGTTTAGTATTTAAGTTGTGATTTGATTAGGCATACCCCCAGTGGCCCGTAACAATACAGTGAAATTCAATGTGGGACAGAGACAAATTTTCGACAGCAGTCAACAAGATCAAGTTTCCGGAAATGGTTAGGACAGAAATTGGTAGACGGTGATCAGATGAAAGGAGAAAGATCAGGCAGAGGTAATGAAGAAATTTTGGGAAGAACGGAAGAGCAAGGAATAAATTGTTGAACGTGGTCCACAGATGACCGAAATCGAAAAAAAACAAAATTAAAAACAATTTAACACGGATGTAGTAAATCTATCAAATAAAGGGATTTGTTGCCACCTTCCTCGTCGGAGGCCAATTTCTGAAGCACCGCGCTCTCGTGGCCGAAGTAGATGAAGACGTCATAATGGGCACGGACCTGATGGTCAAATACGGGCTTAAGCTTGATATGTCGAGAGGTGTGGTGACAGTGGTCAGTGAGTGATCGGTCGGGCAAGTGTCAGTCAGGAGTCTGTGATATCCTGAGTTAGTATCCATGTGTCAGTGATCAAGTAACGATCAATCAGTCAAGTGTCAGTGACAGTTCAGTCAGTGAGTTAGTGACAGTGATTAACAGTGTCAGTGAGTGTAGTAACACAAGCCATTATATTCACAAAAAGAAGACATAGGGTCTGTTTTGTCTTTAGTTGAAGAGAAATAAGATGACAATCGTTTATCTATTTTAAATCCAGGAGTAAACATAATTTTCTTTATTCCTTTCCGGAATTAATGTATTGCTTTGTCCTTTGGGGGTGTTAAGTATATATTATTGACAGTTTTTTATGGATTGGTTTTTTTTTTTAATAGTGTGATTTTATTGTATTAGTTATTGCTGGCTATATGTTTGAATTAGTGAAACTGGTAAGTAGAAAATAGCCTAAAATGTAATTTTAAAGCTGAAAAAGAAAACATAAAAAGACTATTAAAAAAAAAAAGACAAGGCAGATACTAAAAATTATAACATGTAAGGAAGAGTATGTCAGATGGTCATATATCAGTATCGAAACATGGATCTTCTGATTTAATGGCAGTTTGCGTGACAAAAGTTTTTCAAATATTGAAGAAATCAAGTAAGGATTGTTAAATTTAAAATTGAGTAAGAATGCTTAAATTTAAAAGAATAATGCTGATATCCCGCATATGTAGATCAATATGTATGTGACAAAATATGTACAAAAACAATATGTGTTTATGGCAAAATATTCACAAATATGCGAAATAAAAATGCTGGATATGTAGATGAATATACACTGTAAAGCCCGGTTTACAAACTTCGATAAATTGTAACGATTTCTTGTATACCGTCATCACCAGCAATCGATAGCATAAAAGCTATAGCCATGGAGGAAGTAGTACTGTCGATATTAATAGGATGTATAGTAAGAAAAAAAAAATGAAAAATCGCGAAAATCCAGATCGAAGTTGAGCCACGAGTGGTTAAAAGGGAAAAGGAAATTAAATAATTCGTGAAGTTATAGCGAGAATTGAGGAATGAGCCGAATGACTGGAGAAATTATTTGAGGATGGACGAGGAGGCTTATCTTTCTTATAAACAGTTCACCGGGCTTCTGTCTGCCGCTGGGTCAAACTCCTGGTATTTTTTTATAAACTCAACATATGCCAGGTCTTTGTTATTCCTATTGGAATATTCTTTGCTCTTAACGAGCCATAAACATGGTAAACTTCGATAAAGTTCAATAAATTCAATTAAAAACTTTTGAGGAGTTTGTCTACGTCCGCTATCTGACATATCAACGAAGAATACTAAACACAACTGAAGAAATTGTAGCGATAAATCGATAAACACGTTCAGACATGTTGCTTCGATTCTTCGAAATTGATCCGGGCCCGGTTCAACCACCCAATCCAACTCCAACTCCTATAAATCGCTACTATGTCCCGTTTACACACAACGATTGAGTGCAACAACTCGATCCTTTTTATCGCAGCTTGTAAACCGTGCTCAACGTAATAAGGAGAACTACCCCCGTTGCTAAGGAGTATTTACTGGTTGCCGTGGACAGAGTAATAACAAAATGGGAATGATATTAGTTGGTTATGTCTTAGTGTGAAAGTTTGTACGAAAAATAGTGTTGCGTGTGTAGTAATAAAATAGTGTAGATATGTGTTCTAGTTAGTTCCAGTGTTAGTTATTCTATTCTGTGTGTACGTAATTGTTTTCTGTCATATTACTTTGTTAATAAATCTTGTGTCCAAAAACCCCATGTTTATTACAATACAATAATAGTTCAAAATATACACAAATATGTATAATAAAATTAACTTAAATTGATTCTAAATGACTCAAAACATAATGCATTTTGGTGATATTAGATGTTTTACTTGGCTAGGAGAAATATGCAAATGCAGTGATAACACACATTTGCTTAGTTTATTTCATGAATTCGGAATTACAAATTCTTAACGCAGTAGGCCAATCTCTGACTACTAGGAATCAAGACAGTATAATTTGTACGAATGGATGGATAACATTACGGGAACAACAGTTCTATCATTATACCACTGTGTGTCGGGGTTCAATTAAATCAATGGAGTATGAATCATAAATTAAACACAATGAATCATGGATTCGTGCTGAACTCTGCTTTCACGAAGGAGAGGATATTTAGAACAACTGATGTAAATCTTCTAATGAGATACCTTTAAACAAATATTTAATTTTTCGTTAGAAATATGTTGTTTTTTTGACTAAATCACTGTACAATTAATTTAACAATAATTTTACTATTTGCGATCATAAATGCCATTCAAAAACATAAAAATAATATATAGCTTTTTTTTCAGTGAATTTCATAATTTTTCAATCAATTTCATAATTTTTTCAAGCAATTTCATAATTTTACCAATAAAATTCGTAATTTTTCAAATAATTCATACACATAATCCCATGAGGTATTGTTATCAAGAACTCACGTAGAATTCAATGGGTGTTAGATTTATGGAATTATTTAGAAATATATAGTGTTTTGTTTTGTTTGCTTTCATCTATATATTATGTATCAATTATGAGCGATAGTTCATGTTCGTAGGAATCGGTGAACAGAGTGATAGTTTTTAACAGTATCCTTAAGGACGAGAATTAATAAAATCATATCTTGAAAAAAAAAAAATAGTATCCTTAAGGACGAAAACTAATTCTAAGTGGGGAAGGATACTGGCTAAGGATGTCCTTAGGTTTCAAAAAATCGTATCCTTCAACTGTTTTTCACATATACCTGGATCTGATTTGTTGAGGCCAAAGGACATCCTTTGCCACTCTCCTTTCCTACTTAAAATTATTTTTCGTCCTTAAGGATACTTTTTTTTTTTTCAAGATATGATTTTATTAATTTTCGTCCTTAAGGATACTGTTACAAATTATCACTCTGTTCACCGATTGCTCCGAAGATCAACTATCGCACATTTTTGATTAAAAAAAATAAGCAAACAAAACATAACACTATGTATCTCTAAATAATTCCATCAAACTAATCCTCATTGAATTCTCCTGAGTTCTTGATAACAATACTTCATGGGATTATGTGTATGAAATTGTTTGAAAAAATGATGAAATTGATTGAAAAAATTATTAAATTGGTTGAAAAAATTATGAAATTGGTTGAAAAAATTATGAAATTGGTTGAAAAAATTATGAAATTCATTGAAAAAAAGATATAAATATTTCAACTATATATCACACATTTATCAATCAAAATTTAATCGATCTGTTTAATTTATTATTTTTCTCAACTATTATTTATTTATAAAAGGAATTTATTTATGTAAAAAATTACATTAATTTCTTATTATTTATTTTTGTTTTGTTTGCTAATTATGTTTGGCTTGCCTATGCAAAATATACTTAGGTAACTTTTTATTTATTATTAACGTTGAAAATCTACATCAAGAAAGTAAAATATGAGAAAAAAGCATTTTAAATAAAAACTTACTGATCATGTTCTTCAAAATTTGTAATTTCTCATTTTTTACTAACCAATAAAAAAAATGTCATAAGCTGTAAATCACTGGTTTTGCTCATGTTCTTTAGATATTAAATTACATTTTCATATTTATACCAAAGTCTGAATCTCAAATTTCATAGGTCAACTAATTTTAAATAAAAATTCTTTAGTTATCAATAATAACTATAATATTGATGGCTTTGAAAGAAAAAAAAAAGTTTTGTTATTTATCCTTTTTATTTATTAGAAATATTCCATTTGGCAATAATTATGGTATATAGTATTTAAGACATGTTTCCTTATCATGTATCAGTACTTGGCGGTTAATTGATTTATTTCAGGAGTCCAAACATATTAAAGCAAATTATTAACATTATAAACACGAACCATATGAACTATATGAATATAATTTATTTCAAAGTTGGCTTCCTGTTTTGAATGATAAAAATTGTAAAATTAGAAAAATCTTACTAGGACTTTAAACATGAACTATATTTTAAAGAGTAATTTTATTGAATAGCTCATAACCATCATCGGAACAAGCAAGTACAAAATCTAACTACATTGGTTGCATAGAATTTGTTTCTTGCTTGATTTGATGTGTTACTCTATTTGCAATTATTGGAATGCATTAAATTTAATTGCCAATGAGTAGTACACACATTTGTATATTGAAGGTACATAAATAAATAAATATTAAGTTAGTTTTGTTTAAAAAAAATAAGACTAGTTTAGAGCTGTAGAAAAAAAAAAGTTATAAGTTCAGGAAAGTTGTGGGGGTGTTCAATGTGAATAAACAAAAACAGAGTTTATATGAATCCACATTGTGTTGTTTTAATTCAGTGACTAGTTCTTTTAATTTCTGGTAATCATTTCCTGGACAAATGCCAATTGATCAAAACGGCTCTCTTTGTCTAGCAGTCAATCAAAACTCACTTGAAATCTGTTGACCACACGAAGCTGCTAGTCGTCTCCATCAACCATTATTTTGCCTAAAAAAGATAACTCCTCTTTATTGAAAATGCTAACCAGTAAAATAATGTAGCTTATTGTGGAGAGACAACTGAATTTTTGTCCCATAAAAAAAAAATAAATAATAATAAAAAATCAGTTTTGGAATTAAAAACAAATATTTCAAGATTTTTTTTTTTTTTTCAAAACACTAAATAAATAAAATTTCAAGATTTTATTTTTTAAAAAATTATTGCCTGAAACAATAAAATTGTTAAATACATTAACATAAGACCTAATACCCAATTATATATGAGAGAATAGTTTAAATATTTTGCAAGGTCGACTAAGTAGAATTTGGGTATAATATTTATCAAAATATTAGTGATAAATGCAAACTTTAAACATTTGTTAATATTTCTTCATTATAATTTTTGTAAAATTAGCAGTCTTACTTTTTCCGGTGATAACTGACATCTCCTAATTGAGAGTAACATCCCTGCTTTAGAAAACAATTGTTCATAGGGAACTGATGAGGCTACTGCACACAGTAGCTCTTCAGTAATGTCATACATGTTAGGAAATGCAGTGGGTCTTCATCAATATTAATAATTTCTGCTCCATATAATAATCCAGCTCGATAGTTACCTTAGCCTCTGCACCACCTGAATAAAAATAAATAATTTTTCTTTAAGTAATAATAAATAAGTTGGGTTAAATAGTAATAAAATAGAAAAAAAACAACTTACGAGCTGGTTGCACTTTGCAGTAAGGAAGCCAAATTGATGTTTTGGCTACTTCCTTTACTAGTTCACTTCTTGTTTCTTCTGGCTCAGCTGCCTTCATCTTTGAAACAAGCAGTTCATCTCCTGCTTGATTTTTTCAGCGTTTGTTTCATTTTTGAATGCAAATGTTTTGAACCGAGGGTCCAGAAATGAACTCTTGCCCGATGTTATACTATTCTCCTATTTTTCAAACCTTCCTGGTATTTTTCTTAACTGATTCATTTCTTTTAATAGAAATGCTATTAGATATTTGTTTTCCAGGCTAATGTAAGAAAATCAATTTTCCTTTAGCATCCTTTCAAGAACATCTCCTAAGCTTTTAATAATTGTTATTAGGCATGAAGCCGAAGGAAATTTTTGACTGCTCAATACCTCAGTCATATCCAGAAATTGTTTGATTATTGTACACATTTCCTTGATTAACAGCCACTCATGAGCTGGCAGAGAGGGTAAATCCACATTTAATCTGGCTGTCACAGTTCGGATGTGCAATTCGAGATCATTAAATCTTTTAAACATAATTTGAATTCCATCTCATTCTTGATGGAATTTATTAGTTTTTTTGTACCTACTTACCTTCTTTTCTTTGGCAGACTCTAAGGATACTCCGAGACTTTGTTGAACATTGAAAGCGATTCACAATTTTTTTTACTTTTTCAGTTACTTCTGAAACAGCCACTTCTGTTTATAAAGCTTTTTAACAATTAAATGCAATTTGTGTGCAGCACATTCCAAATGTTTATATTTCAATAAATTTTTTAGAGCATTGACAATATTGGCAGCATTGTCAGATACACTAAATATGATTTTATTGGACAGACCCTAAAATTCAACTTTTTTTTTATGTGGAATGCCAACAGGTCACTTGTGTGGATCCTTCGATTGCACGTCAGTGTAATGTGGGACTCAGTGATTTGTCCACATAAACAAAGTAAACCATGACAGCTAAATAACTTTCATTAGCTGTAGATGTCCAGTAATCTTTAGTTAAACAAACAGAAAGGACTCTACATTATTTAGTGTAGAAGCTAGTTTTAATTTAGCTTCTTCATATATAGCTGGTATCATAGATTTTGATATTTTTTTACGTGATGACAAATTATATGAGGGATTTAATGATCTAATGAATGAGATAAACCCTTTATTTTCAACAATTGAAAATAGCTGATAATCATGAATAAATATTTTCTTTAGATCATTGTCAATTTTTTTTCTGTCTCTCTCTGAGATTTTTTTAATTGTGAAAACATGCAACCTTGATTATGCCTTACTTTTTGATTTAGATGATGCTGGCTGCTCCAGACTAGCTGAAGAATGCATTTCCAGATCTTCCTCTTGCAACAGTTTTTGAAATGTTTCAATCTGTTTGTTTGTTTGTTTCGTTTAACGTCACTTTATGCTGCTATGGCTAATCTGACGATGCTACGGTGGGAGTCCTAAATTTTGCCTATCCAGGTATAATTAGGATAGGGATCTTTAACGAGTACCTGACATCGCACAGGCTCGGGAACCCCATTTTACGTCCCTTCCGAAGGACAGCATAGCTGAGGATTTTTTACTCCCTTTAAAAAATGCTAAGGTCATCTGCCGGGCTGCGAACCCGCGATCTTGGGTTTAGTAGGTTGCTATGCTAACAACTACACCACAGGTGACCCTGTTTCAATCTGTGGTTCAACAGTTATTGCCGATGAATATCCAGCCAGTAATTGATGTAAATGATTTGGTCATGGTGATGGTTTCTTTGGTTTAGGTAATGTTGACAAAAGGATGCCTTCTCAACAAATGCTTCTTTAAATTTGATGTTGAAGACTTGTAACTTACTTTAAGTTTACAAATATTACACTTAGTGATCTTTTAAATATCACTGATTAGGTTTAATCATAGATAGTACTGTGACACTTAATAGGCATGTTGAATACATTCTAAAAAAATATAAATTTTGGCTTTTTACCGTGTAAAACTATAATTTTCCTTTACATATTAGTTTAATTTATTCAGTTTAGGTTTATTCTTTTTAGTTCAGTTAATTTTAGATTTTAACCGTACATTTCAATTTAGTTATGGGCGCTAGGGGGTGCCTGTGTTTAATTTCTTTGTAGCTCTGGCACCCCCCTTGCGCAGGCCTATGGTTAAATTTTCCGATATTCCTAATTGGAAATTTTATGGAATTTTTTTTATTTAGTATTTGTTACTAGGACCTACCGTTTAGGGGCTATATTGGTTTAAATGAAAAAAAATCATGTTCAAAATCCCTATTTTCTCTCAACTATGTTTATTTCGAATAATCATTAATTACTAATTTAATTTAATTATTATTTAATTTAATTATTTAAGTCAATTTAATTATCAATTTAATTTAATTATTAATTCAATTTAATTATTAATTCAATTTAATTATTAATTTAATTTAATTATTAATTTAAGTATGAGTTTTTTATATATTAATATGAGTTTTTTTTTTTTTAAATATTGATTTATATTTCAAGTATTTAAAAATTGGTAGCTCAATTCATTCTAACAAATGCCTGCCTGCTTTGTTCATTTATTGATCTTACCAATTTCTTGATTAACCTAAGGTAGTTTTTATTCACTTTTTAATTTTCATTTTTATTCAATTTTTATTAACCTTAGTAGTTTTTATAATTTATTCTCAGAAATGTTATAGTTGTAGAAGGTTATAACAAATAGCTTTATGATCAAATATAAATATTTGAAAGTAAAAAAAAGTAAAAAAAATAACAAAGAGAATTAGTCGTACAACAATCAGATTTATATACATAAAACAAGTGCCTATTAATTTTAATTTATTAAATTCAATTTTCATATAATGATTATTAAAACATTATTTTAATTCCATTACAATCTATTCCTTATTTCTATATATCTCCCTCCATCTTATTAATTTTCCTTTTCCTTTTATCTTAACCCTTTAACAGGCGATGTATCCTGGAGGATACACATATTTAATGCCTTTTGCTCAATAAATGACCTAGTGTCCGATGCATTATCGTACTCATTATCATCTAATATCCTTTATTCAACCTTGAATTTCATGTAATATGTGTGGGGAATAGCGTGGCTATAGCCATTCAAAGGCAAAAAAAAGAATAATTGAATTCTAAAATTCCCGGCCTGCCCGTTAAAGGGTTAAGGACCATTTATCCCAAAACACTGCAATTCCTTAATTATTTTTTAAGATATTGTTTAAGTATTTCAATAACATTGTTTAGAAAAAACAACAATGCTTTGTCGGTATTGAAGAATTATCTATTTATAAATATAGCAGAGCCAATAAACTGAAATGTAACAATATTATTTTATTTGATTGATAGTGTTTTGTTTAATCCAAAATGGAAAATTAAAGAATTCCCTAATTGGCAAAACATATTGATAAAGAATTAAAATTTTGAATTGCTTTTTAAATGAAAGGTCAATTACTCTTTAATGGAATAAGTAGATTTGAATAAAATTATTCTTAATATTTTTTTTTGTTTTCTCCCATACAGTAACGCAATAAGAGGGACGCTTATTTAAATATTTTTACATACTCCATGCATCTAACATATTATAAGAATGTAACATGTTATTCTTAATATTTCATTATATATATATATATATATATATATATATATATATATATATATATATATATATATATATATATATATATATATATACATATATAAATAAAAAAATATATATAAAAAATATAATATATATATATTTTTTTTTCCTTTTATGGTAACCCCATAAAAGGACTGTTTATTAATGTTTTACATGTCCCATACCATTACAGGCATACTACATGTACAATATGTGCTACATTACGTGACCTCGAACAAGGCTATAAAGGTCACGTGACGTAGATTTAAAATATTAGGGTCAGATGATCTGAAGTCAGGCTAACAAGGTCACGTGATGTCTAGTAAAAATTAAAGCGTCACTGACTTCAAGTTAGAGTAACAAGATCACGTGATCTCAAGTAGACATAACAGGGTCACGTCATCTTATGTAGATATATCAGGGTCACGTGATCTCAAGTAGATACATCAGGGTCACATGACCTGAAATTAGACTTGCAAAGTCACGTGACACCAGACCAAAATATCAATGTCACGTGAACTGAAGTAAGGCTAACAAGGTCACGTGACCTCCAGTCAAAGTACATGGGTCACGTGACCTGAAGTAAGTCAGGCTAACAAGGTCACGTGATCTTAAGTAAGGCTAACAAGGTTACCTGACCTCCAATTAAAATATATGGGCCATGTGACCTGAAATCAGGCTAAAAAGGTCACGTGATCTTAAGTCAGGCTAACAAGGTCATGTGACCTCCAATCAAAATATATGGGTCACGAGACCTGAAGTCAGGCTAACAAAGTCTCGTGATCTCAAACCAAATTTAATGGTCACGTGACCCTGATATTTTGACTTGATGTCACGTGACCTAATGTCATGCTAACAAGTCAAAATATTGACAGATCACGTGACCCATATATTTTGAATTAAGGTCACTTGGCCTTGTTAGCCTGACTAGAGGTCATGTAACCTAGGTAGCTTGACTTGAGGTCACATAACCTTGTTAGCCTGACTTGATGTCACGTAACCTTGATATTTTGATTTAAGATCACATGGCATTGTGATTTTGACTTAAGATCACATGACAACCGGTATAGCCGCTAAGAACTGAATATTTGAGCCGAAGATGTTCAGAAATGTAAGATGGGGGCGTTGAGATGGGATGGTTCGGTAGAATAAGGAGGATGCCAGAATATTCTGGCGATAACAGAGGATAAATATGCGAAACGTGGGCGTTCCTTGCGATACTAAAAATAAAACGATGTGATGGTACGTACCTAAAAGGCTGAAAAAGTAATTCATGTAAACACTCCAAGTTTATAATATACCTCATTAGTTTTGCTTTTCTTTTCTTAAATGTAATAAATATGATATTTTCCCTACTCCCTAGCCTAGATAATAAACTCACTTCCTAGTCGTGGTTTTTTCACTCCCTAGATTTTAGTAGTTATTATTTATTTAATAATAATAAGATTATGTATGCCCACTTCACAGACTTACTTCACGCACCTTAGAGAAACAATTTGTGAAAAAAAAAATCAATTTACATGTTTTATGTAGTGAACATTTTTTTTTAATTGGAATTGTCCCGAAATATTGATTTCTCCCATTTCCAATGTTTCTGGTGGATATGCTATTAGTATCTGCTACTACACATAACTATTCCTTACCTTAACTATTGCTTAACTCAAATGAAACATAAAACCGTTGATAGAAAACCACAATTAGGTTCCCAAAAACCTAGCATTTGTTTGTCCTATTAAATGGACAGGAGAAGTAACATACCTTGTTTCAGCACTGGATATGTTCTTATTGACAAGAGTTAGTCGGATTCATATGGTACTTGCTGGATAAAAAAATATTTATTGAATTCCTCAAGTGCCTCCTAGATATTATTTCTCTCTCTCTCTCTCTCTCTCTCTCTCTCTCTCTCTTTTTTTTTTAAACAGTAATTGCTATAATTCCGTTGGCTGTTAATCAGCTGGAGGAACTATATAAGGCACTGCCTAGAAGTGTGACCTTTCACCGAGTTTCGCCACAGCATCCTGCCCAGCCCGAAGAGAGGGATTTCGAAAACGTAATATTTCGCACGGGCATAATATCTTTCTACGTCTTTTCTAATTGTTCTGTTTCCGAAAGGAATTCATCACGTACCCTTTCACTTAGGGAGAAATATGGGAGGATTCCCGACCAATGTATATATGTTGTTACGTAAAGCTCTGATGTATTAATTATTGGGTTGTCCGGAAATCAACGCAGGTTTTTGGTTTTAAAATATATAAAATATTGTTATTAATCAATACATTCTCCATTACTCTGAATGTATTTCCCCCAACCAGTTTATAATAACTTTTTCATGCCTTGTAAAGCAAGAGTCTTTCATATTCTACATACGCATTTTATATTGAATTTTGATTATGAAATACTTATGTTTAAAAAATTTGCAGTCGGTTGACGAGAGGTTTGGAGAGTAGGGTGGGTGAGGTTGAGTGTCATAAACAAGCTCAAATAATTTTCTTGAGGTCAAACGACATAGGTGCCAAGTAGGATTGGGCGATAGTCGATAGTTACTATCGATATATCGATAGGTCATGCCTATCGATAGTCACTATCGATAGATCTTTTTTACCCTCAAGTTTTGGAACTCTCGGAATTATGCTGATCTGTCTCTGCCCAATGTCGGGTTCTTTTGATATTGAATTCGGAATTCCTAGAGCTCAAGGGTTCACTCAAAGATTAAGCCAAAGGAAAGCAGAAATGATAATTTTTCTTTCGTAAAATATGTGGCTCAAGGAGCACACTTGACTCTTGAAATTAAATATTTTGTTATTTTTCTTTTTTGAAGATTTGATTTGTTCATTATTATTGTAACTATGTAAATTGTAAATACATTTTTAAATTTCAAATAAATTAGTTTTTTTATCTCATCTTTATGATATAATCTTATAATTTATAATCCTGCAAATTTTTAATAGTAAGTAGATAATTGAATTTAATGAAATTAGTTGAAATTCTTTATTGAATAGCTTTGGGGAAAAAGAAGCAATAGGCTCTAAACATAATAGGCTGTATCAGGTTTTGAGCTGTTTTTGTATCTCTATTGCCTGCAGGTGTTCAGAGAGGGTCGATTTTCTGACTGAATGGTTCTCTCAAGTTGTTCTGGGATTTTCTTAGACAAAAGGTCTCAGAATATCTTCACATGGGTATTCAGCCCTTCAATCTCTTCCTGGCTATAACCTCCCTCCCTGAATATATTAAACCGCCTTTGAACGGTGCACTCACTCACACTGCAATCACCTCACACTTCGTTAATGTTCTGGCCGTTTAGATCGAGTTTAAACTTATAAAGCGAAATAAGGCAAAAAATCAGGCTCTCATATGGCATCATAGTAAAAACTTGAGCATATACAAACTTCGACTTACTACAAAAGTAAAGAAACATTCTTGTTTATATAAATTCTGATTGTCAGAATTAAATCAAAAAATGTCTATATAAGTTCTGATATGGTTAAAAAGTGGGACCAATTGTGGGTGACCTCATCAAAGTCACCAAGCTTACACAGATTTATACCTCACATTACACACAATAATTACATACACATACAAAGTAATAACTACAAACTAGCACAACTAATGACAGAACACGGAAACTCTAAACAATATCTCAAACGATTTAACATAATACGATCGGACATATGTAATGAAGACGGACAGACTCAAAATTTTAGACATGTGCTTTATGAATGTAAAGCATTTGAAAGACACAGGTTTAATCTAGTAAAAAAATATTATTCTCAAACATGGAACATGGCCAGAGGCAGAACAAAATTTGTTCTCTAAATTTAAGACTGACTTACTCACATTTATACGAAAGATCGACTTTGACAAACTGACAAATGATGGGCAGCGAAGGTAGTTTCTTGTTGGCTTCTTTTTTGTTTTTGTTATTTCTTTTTTTTTTTTTTTGTTTGTTTTTTTTTGTTATTTCTTTTCTTTTTTTTTTTTTTTGTTTTGTTTTTGTTATTTTTTTTTTTTTTTTTTTTTGTGATTTTGTTTAAATATTTTTGTTATATTACTACGTTATGTACGTTATGTTAAACTAATCATGTTAACTTTTACTAACATTGTAAAACATGTAGTATGCCTGTAAGGCATGGAACATGTTAATATGCAAATAAATGGTCCTTATATGGGGATACCATATAAGGAAAAAAGAAGAAAAAAAAAAAAAAAAAAAAAAAAAAAAAAAAAAAAAAAAAAAAAAAAAAAAAAAAACATTCTTGTTTGGAAGAGGTTCAATAAACGGAGATATCCAGACAAAGAAATAACACTGTACTGCATCAAAATACTCCCTTTTTTTTTTTTTTTTTTTCTCCTCCCTTCCTAGCCTTTTCAGGCATACGGGGTTTTGGCAGCAGCGGGTTCAACATATGGGTTTTATGTATGCCGCTGCTGCCAATAAAACTCTTTATTTACAATTTTTGTTTTATTTTATTTACATTATAAATGAGGCTTCATTTATTTAGGGGGTACAATCCTATGGTGCGGCCCGGCCATGCTTTGCACGCCTTAGCGACCGCACCTTCTTTTATTTCCTGTGGTGCGGCCCGGCCATGCATAGCACGCCTTAGCGACCGCACCTTTATCCTTTTATACTGACCGACGGTAAGCCCGGTCCAGCCCTCCTGGTCCGCTGCATCTGTCCGGTCCACACCATCCAGCTCTCCTCGAGACTGCATCCGTCCGGTATGCCTGGTCCAGCCCTCCTGGTCCACAGCATCCGTCCGGTCCCGCTCCAGTCCTCAGAGTCGCTGGTCTTGTTCTTCCTCTGGCGGTGGCTCGCCGACCGCGGGGGTGGGCCTTCCTAAGGTGAAGTGCGTAGGGCCCACCACTTCCTTCCACCCGTAGATAAATTCCCTAAAATGGGGGTAATTATCTTCTTCCATTAGTCGGGGAAAGTCCGCTTCGACGAGGGCGAAGATCCCGGTTTTTCTTGACATCCTGGCACGGTGTCCTTCCATCCAACCTGGAGGACCAGGAGCTATGTCAGACACAGGGGTCGCTCACCTCCCTGTGACTCCCAGGGTGAGAACAGTGTACTGCCCCCATGTGGGAATCGAACCCACACCGTATTAGCCTGGACTCTGTGGTCTTACTTGGAGGGCGGCCACCCATCCAAGTGCTGACCACGCTCGACAGTGTAGTAATGTATTACAAAATGCAAAAATATTGAGGGCATAAGTATTAGGCTTTGTTGCATAAATGCCATTGTTGAAGAATTGCTTTTATCATATAAGGTCGTGGATTGCAGCATGTCCTTAAAAAAATTCATTTTTTAAATTTCCATTTGAATTTCTTCCCTCCCAAAATGGGAACAGCTTTAGATGAACACTGAGAACGATTTCATCAAGAGATAGCCCAAATGGAAAAAAGGTAGAGCCGGTATATGCAAATAGAAGATGCTTGCCGACTACTCTTGGACACTACAATGGGAGACACGTGATGTACAGTACAAAAGGAAAAATATACGCATTTATTATGTTCAGTATTAAATATTATTATTTTACTAGCTGCCCTGGCTGACGTTGTTCTGCCCTATTTTCTCTAAAACAACACAACATTGATTTTTTATGTTTATAGTTCCTCCCCGACAGACTTTGTTCCGTCAAAAGTTATTGGCCCTTCGCAGTAATAAAACATATTTCAGAGTGATCACTTTATTTACAGATTTATGTCTCCATAATAAATTATAATTACTTACAAATATAAATTTTTTATTTTGTACATTGCAAAACTTTAGTAGTAGCAGTATAATTGTGGTATTTTCATAGTAATGCCTTATGGTACACGATATTTTTTGTTTGATTACCTGGCGCGTAAATGAATAAAGCTGTCGGTTATCCGACGCGAGAGCAGGCAACACAACTGTCCATGAGATAAGAATGGGTTTTCCAGATTGACGCCGCAAACACTCAACGACTGA
This sequence comes from Euschistus heros, assembly GCA_003667255.2. NCBI lineage: Eukaryota > Metazoa > Arthropoda > Insecta > Hemiptera > Pentatomidae > Euschistus > Euschistus heros. Next base: position 806,698 of record RCWM02000145.1, read on the forward strand.
CCCTGTGATTTATTAATGGTCATAGCGAAAGCAAGCACTTAAATTGCAGTCGTTTAAATTCAAACGGTAGGTCAGTTGGTAGCATTGGGATGCGGGGTATCAACACATCTTCTCCCTTTTATTTTCCCTTTAGAATTGTTGCTTCGATCACATTGTTCAGTCATTTTTTCACTGCTAGCCGTGTACTGTTTCAAAGTCGCGGTTGGTTGATATTTCGTAACATTATGACCACCGATCCTACTTTTAATTGCAGATTATGGGGAGGTAATCCTGGCAAATCCAGTGAGTTAAAAAAATCTGGTGGATAATTCTACCCGTGGATATCGTTTTGAACATTTACCATCCACCATACATGGTGAATTTGGATTAACAGTTCCACAGGGGCCATGAATCATCTTCTTCTTCTTTCTCTTCCTCCTTAGTGCCTTTCAGCGTGGAGGTGCCTCTGTCCAAGCAAACCAATCCTCCCTATCCCGAGCCAGCGCCCTCATGGCATTCCAGTTTGCCTCTCTCTCCCACCTTGGAGATGTAGTCCATCCATTGAGTTCTGGGTCTCCCTCTGGGACGTTTTCCTGTTGGTCTGGCCTCAAAGTACTTTCTCGGGTCTCGGTCCTCATTCATCCGGTAGAGATGTCCGAACCATCTAAGTTGCCTCTTTTCAAGGGTATCCTTTAGAGAGACAACCCCTAGATCCTTTTTCTCTAGTTCTATCGTTCCTGATCCGATCCCTTCTGGTTCGGCCCGCTACTTTCCGTAGGTACCTCATTTCCGCTGCAGTAACTCTGCTTAGGTGCTTCCCTAATGGTACCCAGCTTTCACTTCCATATAGAAGAGTAGGCAGGTAAACAGCTTTGAAGATATGTAACTTAACATTTTTCTCCACCTCCCTTTTCCCTATAACCGTGTTGCAGAGGTGGTAGTAGATGGAGTTTGCCTTCTTTATTCTGTTCGATATCTCCTGGTCTACCTTTCCATTCCTGCTTATCACTGTTCCCAGGTAAGTGTAGTCGTCTACCATTTCCAATGCTTCACCCTTGCAAAATACCTCAACGTATTCTTGTTCCCGACCAATTTTCATTATTTTACTCTTCTTGACATTAATGGTCATTCCCTTCCTTTCAAGCTCGGCCTCCCATTCAATTACAGCTTGCTGTAGGCTCTCTTTGGTATCAGCTATAAGGACAATGTCATCCGCGAATACCATTACTTGAGCAAGGATTGTCCTCATATTCCACTTTCCAATTGTAGTACGGGCTGTTCTAGGTTTGCACATTTTCAAAATCTCATCCATGTATATAATGAACAGGAGGGGGCTCAAACTATCTCCTTGTTTTACACCTTTATTAATTGTAAACGTATCGGACTCTCTTCCATTAATCCTCACTACTCCTTTGGAATCATTATAGGTCGACTTAATAGCTTTTATCAATCCTTGCGGGATGTTCTTTCTTGAAAGAGCGTTCCACAGTTCCTGCCTAGGAACCGAATCAAAGGCAGCCTTCAAATCTATAAATGCCAAATAAATACTCTTTCCCCGGTCCCATGACTTATCTATTATTGTTCTGAGAGAGAAGATATGGTCCTGAGTCTGGCGTTGAGGCCTGAAAGCAGCCTGCTCCTCTTCCAAGTCGTTCTCCACTAGCTCTCTCAGCTTCTTTTCTAATATTGATGTATAGAGCTTGTACACAACCTGGGATAGACAAATAGGTCTATAGTTCTCACATTCGCTAGCATTGCCCTTTTTGTGAATCGGAACAATGATGTTGTATTCCCATTCCTTAGGGATCGCTTTTTTTTTTCAGTAAGTAACTTCTGAAAAAGACACTGTAATGATTTCATTAGTTCTGACCCACCAAATTTGATTAATTCAGGGGTGATGCCATCTCTTCCTGGTGCCTTTCCGAGTCTTAATCTCTCCACCGCTGCTTCCACCTCCTCTTCCCATATCACCTCATCCCATTCTCCCCCTAAATCCTCTCTAGGCACTCTCTCCTCAGCATCTCCAAAAAACACTTCTTTGTAGTGGCGTCTCCATCTTTCCAAAATACCTTGGTCCCCAGTAATCAATCTGCCTCCCTCATCTTTTACATTGCGTATTGGTTTACTCATCCTTCCTTTCATTGCCTTGATCTTTTTCCAAAAAACCTTGACGTTTTCGTGATAATTTCTCTGTAAGTTTTGATCAAATTCCTCCCAGCTCCTTCTCTTTGCCGTCCTTACTACTAGCTTGGACTCGTTTCTTCTTCGAACATATAGTTTCCCAATTGACTGGAGTCTTGTGCTTATAGTATTCCTTCCATGCTGCCTTCTTTCTCGCAACTGATGCTTTCACCCTATCATTCCACCACCTGGATCTTTTGCGTGCAGGTGAAACATAGGCAATACCGCAAGTAGCAGTAGCAGCCTCCAGTATGGCTTTCTTTATTCCTGTCCATATTGTATCTACACTTCCATCCATAATGGTATCCTGAAGTTTAGAATCCAATAGACTTGAGTATTCCATTCTTTTTTCAGGTTCCTGGAGCTTAATAACGTCAATTTTCTGGTAACTTCTTGGATGTTCCTTTCTGGGGGGAAGAATTTGAGTATCTCCGACTAACAGGAGGTGGTCTGAGCCAATTTCTGCACCTCTTATCACTTTGATATCAGTAAACAGTCTTCTAATCCGTCGACTGTAGATGTAGTAGTCTATTATACTATTTACATTCCTTTCTTCTGCGGAAAAAGTTATTTTATGTATCTTTTTGTGAGGAAAGAATGAGTTTCCAATTAGCAGATCGTAGTCAACACACAAATGAATAAGTCTTTGACCATTACCATTCTTAGTACGCTCACCTCCATGCCTTCCCATAACTCCGTGTGCTCTGGCATAGTCATTCCCAGTCCTAGCGTTGAAGTCGCCCATAATAATTACTTCTCTATTCTTGTCCTGGCTTTTAATGATTTCTCTTTCCAGCTCGGCATAAAACTGTTCTTTATCCAGAGCAATAGCATCTTCGGTGGGGGCGTATACTTGAATAATAGTCACTTTACCTATAGGTAATTCCAGGTTTGCCGTGATTATTCTAGGAGATACTGGTTCCCAATTTTCTACTTTTGCAAAGAGACTGTCCCTCATAATCATTCCTACACCTTCCATTGCCCTCATTCACGCAGGAACTCCAGAGTAAATGAGGACATGTTCTTTATCTAAACAAACTTCTCCATGGCCCTTCTTCTTCACTTCGCTGATGCCCAGTAAATCTACCCTGTAGGACTTCATCTCCTCCACCAACTCCACTTCCTTTCCATTCAATGTTTTAATATTCCATATTCCAAGTCGTATGTCCTTATGAGCGCCGCGTCGTAACCGATGAGTCTGTCCAAGTCCGAGGCAAGTTAAGTTGCTTTGAATCATATGTTCTCAACTACGGGTGATTAGCCCAGTAGAAGAGGCCCCGTATCCTCGGGACAACTGGCCTCCTAAATATTTATGTCCCCTCAGGAGAAAGGGTGGCCGGGCTATACCCCCCCAGCACTGGGCACTGTTGGTCCACGGGTCTTTATTCTGTATATTCAGACCACCCCTCCTAAGAGGGATCCCCCATCCGCCACCCGGGAGACGCGCTCCCTAGCGGGCAGGTTCCGCCGAGAGCCATGAATCATGTTTTGTTATAATAATGTCACGTAAGCCAGGATCTACTTCTACATCAGGAATTTCAGCGGATATTATTTTATCAACTTCATTTGGTCTTATTTTCAAGATATGTGCATGAGGCAAACGATTTTTTTGCATGTAACAAACAATTTTTTGTAACACAATATTAACACGAAACTTTCATCAGCCACACACGCAATAAGAAGACATCAGACAGACTGACGCCAACATGCTGATCGCACGCGAAGTACCCTCTGACGGCGGACGTAGGTACTACTAAAAGTGTTGTTTTTATTATTTTCCTTGTAGTGTTTACGTTTTTTCTCTCTATAAGGACCTTCCTTGTGCCTTAAAAAACGTTTAAAAAAAAATTAGCCGAATTGGTCCAACCGTTCTCCAGTTTTACGCTTAGCAACACATTTGGCGATTTATTTTTATTTATATAGATATATTACTGCTTTTCACTAAAAAATGTTTTATAAAACTATATGAAAAAAAAGTTCTATTTCAGTTGTTTTTTTTAAAACAACCTCCAATCTCTAAAAAATGGTGTTTGATAAATTTTTGTTTGCTATTGATTCGAATTCAGCACACTTTTAAACATAAAATTCCCAAAAAAATTTCATGGGAGTAAAAAAAAAATTAAATGAAATAAAAAAATAAAATAAAAAATACGCTCAGATTTTTAAAAAATATCGCCTACTTTCTCAAAAATGATTCGAATTTATTTATTTATTTTTTTTTTTCAGATCTGTGTAATCTTTCATATGTAAGCAGTTCATTATCTAAGGAGGTGATTTAGGGAAAACATGAAATCTTACTTCAACTTCCGGTGAACCTAAAATTTCCCAACCATTCATGAAAAAATATCGAAATATTTATACAAGCAACGAATCTTCATAATCGAAATATATCCACATAAATATAGATATGGATTTTTTTTTCCCCCAAAAACAAATTTAGTAAATAGCAGAATCTGAGCTTTATGTCGTTGTCTCCGGCATTTCCCGGTGTGCTCCTGTAATTTCGAGTATGGAGGGTAACCCTATATAAACCTTAAATATTTGTAACTTTATGTAGATATAATAACAGTTTTTTTCATTTCATTACGAACGATATACAACAAGTTCCGTGCGTTAGAAGAGTATAAATTACATATTAAACAGGAATGCTAGAAGCAGTATCACAACTGGTTTTTACATCATTTCAAGTATACTGAAGCTTTGCACGCAGATCTATTAGAAGATAATATAAACATAAAACTATTGCCATTATTTATTATATATAATAGTAAGTTATATTGCAGTAGCTGTTATGCGGGGAAGTCCTCACCCACCTGTATCAAGTTATGTAAACTCAAGTAATCACAGCAAATTGCGTACTTCCTTAGACATGCACTCTCCTAGGCTGATCGAAATGTTATGTACTACATCGCTAGTAACTTTTTTTATATTCTCGTGAGGGCTTTAACTTCTCAAGGAAAACGTTATGCAATTGTTTTATTGTTTTAATATTTAACAATGAAATATTATATTATTTTATCACTCCTTCTTAAAAAGAGAAAAAAAAAATACATGATGCCAACTCTGACGGGTGCCACTCATAAGTGGTTTACTCCTGGGTTTATTATTGAGATTAGATTTAGAAGTTAGAAGTTAGAAATTTAGAAGTTAGAAGTTAGAAATTTAGAAGTTAGAAGTTATTAGAAATTTAGAAGTTATGTGAATTGCAGTGATAAACTGAATAAAGCTTTTATTAGAACTTAGAGGGATATATTATTGGATTTTTATTGAAAAGCAAGAAAATGGTATTTCTAGGGAAAGATATCCTAAGAAAATAACGATATTCGATATCGACGATTTTAAGAACTGAGTATTCGATATATATGTTTTATATCTATACTATTATACAGGGGGTCCCGAATTTAAATGGCAAAACTTCAGGAATTTATAGGGGAGCGAAAAAATAAGACAAAAAGTCCTTTAGAGATTTGCTCGTTTTTGCTTAGTTTTAGAGAAAATCGCAAAAAAATAAACAAAACAAGTTTTCATTTTTATACTTATTTATTTACATTTATATTTAAAAATATGGTCCCACCAGTAATCCGTTCCAAATTCCAAAGATCTGTGCCAAACATTGGGCAAAGGTAATTTGGTGAGACGTAAGCAACTTTGAGGTAATTAAGTTATTGTAAATTGAAATTAAAAGTTACGAAAGATCCCTAAAATAAGATTCAAATGCAAGAATATAGGGGGTCCCGAATTTAAATGGCAAAACTTCAGGAACTTATAGGGGACCGAAAAACTAAGACAAAAAGTCCTTTAGAGATTTGCTCGTTTTTGCTTAGTTTTAGAGAAAATCGCAAAAAAATAAACAAAACAAGTTTTCATTTTAACACTTATTTATTTACATTCATATTTATGTTATGTTCTTTTTAATGTAAATATTGCTCAAAATGTTGTCCTCTTGCACCAATGCAAGTATTACACCTAGCACTCACTTGATAAATTGCAGCTAAACATTGTTCTGATGATATTTGGTGCACTGCATCTATGATTCGGTCTCTTAATTGCTCTCTTGGGTTGATTGACACCAAATAAACTTTCTGCTTCAAGGTTCCCAATAAGAAGAAATCCATGGGTGTTATATCAGGTGATCTGGGTGGCCAAGGTACTACTCCTCCACGTCCAATCCATCGTTGTGGATAATTTATATCCAGCCAAGCTCGAGCAACTCTGCTATAATGAGCTGGACATCCATCGAGTTGGAACCACATTTCAATACGCTGCTGTAAGGGAATGTCATCTAAATAATTAGAAAAGTCGTTCTCCAAAAAATGTGTAAATGTTGTGATACCTTTCAATCTTCAACATTAGAATATGTATGCGGCATTGTGGCTGATGCTATTCACACAAAAATATCTGAGTAATTGACTGAAGACTGATTTAGGAATTAGGGGAGAGTAGCCTATATTGTACCACTGCCTAAATCGTACCACGTTTGTTTTTACAAGAAGCAGGTGTATATAGCGCTCCCGGCAACTGCTGGAGGAGCTATACAGTGGATAACGTTTTCAGTGCCCTTAGCTAAGGACATATCTTCATTTACAGTATGCAAACATACATTTCATTGTTACATTATGTTAACATAACTAATTACGTATCTGGAAATCCAAAAGATCACACACTTACTTTATTTTTAGGTTAGAAATGAGCCTTTAATTACTAAAAGTGCGAGTTGCCTATATTGTACCATATCGTAGTTTCCTTAGTCGTACTGGTACGATTTATGGCATTGACCTCCCCCAAGTTCCTTACTCCATTTGTTTTTTTGGATTTCTTTTACTATGATTAATGTTACACACGTGTTGTGTTTTAGATGGCAAAAAGGAAGTAGGGAACATGGGGCAAGATGACATGGAAAGAGCCTTACATGCCTATCGTAACGGTGATATGGGTATGAATGAAGTATGTCGTCAATATTCAATTCCGAAACCAACTCTTAAACGACACCTTGAAGGGAAAAAACGTGACTTCAAATGAGGGTACAAAGTTTTTTGGACGTCCAACAACCCTGTCCCCAGAAGTTGAACTATAACTTGTTCAGCATATTTTAAAATAAGAAAATCTTATGTTTGGTGTGACCATAAATCATGTAAGGAGATTGGCATTCCAGATTGCCAAAAAAAATAATATCCCACACAAATTATGTAATAATCAGGAATGGCGGGTAAAAAATGGTTTTACTCATTCAAAGAGCGGCATGAAAATTTGGTTTTGAGGGAACCCCATGCAACTTCCATGTCAAGAGCGATGGGGTTTAACAAAAATAATGTTTGTGGGTTTTATGACATATTAGAAAAAACTGTCGATAAAAATCACTTTGATGCCACTCGTATTTTTAATGTGGATGAGTTGGGAATTAGCACCGTACAATCCAGATGTCACAAAGTCTTAGCCCCAAAAGGCAAAAGACAAGTGGGGTCCATTTCAAGTGGAGAGAGAGGTTTGCAAGTGAATTGCAAATGAACACTTCAAAAGCCTATATTGCTCCTATTTTACAATAAAAAACGAAAAATGGTTTACAATGTACCAACAATTATATTATTGGTTTATGTACTTGGATAAAAGTTTTTATTTCTTAATGTGCCCATGAATAATAGTTTACATTATGTTTTATTTAAAATAAATATCATTTATATGTTCACTTATATTTTTATAGCCTTAAAACAAAAACCACATTACCTTTTTTCAATAGGTACGATTAAGGAAACCGCTAGTACAATTTAGGAAACTAGATTCCTAAATGGTACCAGTTGCAAACCTTTACAAAAACTCTTATATCAACATATAAATGTAGATATTATTACAATTAAACAATATTTACTCATAGAAGAATAAATGTATTATTTAGTAAGAATTAATTTTATGAAGTATAACGTAACTTGTTGAAGTTAAAAATATAAATGTAAAAAGTGGTACAATATAGGCTACTCTCCCCTATAATCCTAGAAGGAAGTCAAAATGTAAAGTAATAAAAGAATGTAAAGGATAGCATTAAGTGTTTACATATCTCACTGCCTAGCCTGACGAACTTTGGAAGGTGTTAATCGCTACCTGTAACATTTTTGTTTTGTTTCTTTTTTTGCGATTTTCTAAATAAAACTAAGCAAAAACGAGCAAATCTCTAAAGGACTTTTTGTCTTAGTTTTTCGGTCCCCTATAAGTTCCTGAAGTTTTGCCATTTAAATTTGGGACACCCTGTATAAGTGGACAATCCATTTTTCGTTTGTGATCACTAACCGCGAAAACTCTTAACGTATACCAAATTTTAACAACATTATGTTTATGGTTCCAGGAAGGTTTAGCAATAATAAAATTTACATATTTTCAATTAAATTGTTGTTAAAACCGCGATAAATATGAGATGTGCAGTGAGGTTTGAAAATTGACCGATATGTAGCGAGCGCCATTTGATGGAGGTTACGGATATACGGTGTTATATAGATCAATGAAAATATAATAAAATTTGCTTAATTCAATTAAATTGTTTTCGAAAAAGCTGTAAATATGTGGTGTATCGTGTGGATCCCAGTGAAATTTAAATATCGAATGATCTGAGGAGGCACCATTCTGCAACAGAGTTTGCAATGGTATAACTGTTAATCCTATCTGCACCAAATTTTAACATTTTGGTAGTCCTAAAAAGGTTTATAATAGAAAAAAGTTTACTATAATAATAATTTAAATGTATAGTGTTGAGTTGCAAAAATAAGGTTTGCCACACTATCATAAACTTTTATGGTTAGAAATTAAACACCAACCAGATGAAATAAGTTCTATTATTTCTGCAGAATAAAAAATATTCATCATCATCATCGTATGGCGCTTATGGTCCTTGTAGAACCCTGGCCTCCTCAACAATTCTCTGTCATTCAAATCTTTCTTCGGCAACCCTTCTCCATCCTCTCACACCCAGAGTCCGAAGATCATCCTCTACATCTTCAAGCCAACGAAGTCGAGGCCTTCCTCTCCTTCTCATTCCACCCGGGTGCCCCTCCAACATCATTTTAGGGAGCCTACTTGCCTCCATTCTTTGCAAATGCCCTAGCCATCGAATTCTGCCACTTTTTATGTTGGCTACAATATCTGGAGCAACATATAGAGTTCTCAGTTCCTCATTTTTTCTCATTCGCAAGAGATTCAGTCCATACTTGGTTGGACCATATATTTTGCGAAGGATTTTTCTTTCCCACATGTTTAATAATTTTTTGTCGTGTGATGTCAGGGTACCTGCCTCACTCCCGTACATAACCGGCTGAGGATCGTTCGATGTACCCTTATTTTGAGATTGCAGGATATGTTTCTAGTTTGAAATATTTTCACTAAAGACCAATAGCACCTGTTTCCTGCTATTATTCTTGATTTTATTTCTTCTTTGATACTATTGTACTCAGTGAAAATAGCACCCTATTATTCTTATAAAAAATATTACTAAAACAAAATGTTTTATTTTGTTTTATTACACGATCCTTTGCTTTTTGATATTTTGTGTAAAAATATGATCCGTAAGCCTTTAGTTGTAAGCACTGATAATGCAGTCCAATATCCGTAAGAGTTTCTTAATAGTCTCTGTCTATCTGGATTACCAATTCATAAATTAGAATTAAAAATTGGATGTCCAATTATGCTTCTACGTAATATTCAAACACCTAATCAGTTCAAGCTTAACAAGTTTGCAAATTATTACAATACGTCAATATATCACTGAAGGAATAATACTCCTTTACAAGATTTTTATTGATAAACAAATAAAACTTTAATAATTAGTTAAACCTATTTAAGTTCTTTAATTATGAGAGCGGACGAAGGTTACGACAGGAGGGTGCTACTCGTATAATATATAAGTTAATGAAAATTCACACCATAAAAAAAGGTTTATTTATTTTACACATTATTGTTTTATATTATTCCCAACGTTCTGGGTTTCATTTATAACATTTAGGAATTTCAAATGCTACTAAAACCTTTCACTAAACAATGCAGATGAAGAATGTGCCGACATTTCTCTAAATATTGTTTTAATGGTGTATCAGCAGGGCTGCTGAGAGGGGGGATGGCATGGGGGGAAAATCCCTAGGGCCAGGGCCAAGGCGATCTCTTACAAATGCCACTTTATATAAACGATTCTGTCGCGATTTATCGTATTAGGAAATTAATCAAACATTGAAGGTTTAGCAATTACATAATTTAAATATTTATATAAAAAAAACGTAGTTTCCTCAAAAAAGTCTTTGATTTGTCGTATATCTGCAACGGATTGGAATAGAAAGGTGAGATCTGCGTCATTTTGCTACATTTTTGATCTAGTTTCACCCATTTTTTTTTTTTTTTTTTTTCACACTAATAGATACTCACCCTGTATAGAGCTTGAAATTGATAGGTAATAAAATTTACACATGTAGTGCGACATGTTGAGCGCAGGAAAGTTTAAGAATCGATTTATACATGGCTAATATTGTAGTAAATACGCTTTGCCCATCTGGGTTAACATATTATTCCTCAAAATTATAAAATGGATATCCAATTATGAATTTACTTACTCTTTAACCGCTTAATCAGTGCAACATTAGCAGGTTAAAAATTAAAGCTACGTATAGAAATTTTATTGAGGCTATAATTCTCATTGGAACAGCGACTAAATACGTCGCATTTAATCCTAGAATTTCAAAAATTGCTACTAATCTACCATTTCTATTCAAATTATTAAAAGTTCTTTGGTTATTACAACTAAGAAATTGCAAGATTAGACTTACAAAAACGTTGTAGTGAATCTTCGTACTCACTATTTCTCTCAGGTCAATAATATGCAGGGTTTTCCAAAATTAGAAACGATAACATTCAAATTCATTGTCTTAACATCGGGAGATAATTTAGTTCGAAATTTAGTTTATTCGGATGTTTTATGAATTTATTTTTTTTTCCTTTTTGCATGCTTTCTTGATAAAAATATTCTTATCGATAAATAAATAAAACTTAAATTATTAGTAAAAATTATGTAAGTTCTTTAGTTATGAATGCGGGCGAAGCCGCGAAGGGGAATGTTTTATCACCCGATCTGTCTCACGTTAGAGACTTGGAAGATAAAAAAAAAGAAAAATAAAATTAAAAGTTAGCTTGATAAGCTAGCTTTCGCCGGATTATAGTGTATGACATGTAGGAAAATTACCAAAAGAAAGAAATACATAAAATGAAGTATAACGATAAACGCTAATAAAAAAAATTTGTTTTTATAAAATGGTATAAACTACAGTAACGTACTCGTAAAGCCACGTTTACACCAAGGTTGGCAACTAAAAGTTGACAACAAAAAGTTGCTCTTCTCAAATTTTGAGCAACAAGTGGAAAACTTGTTGCCAAAGAATTGGCGCTAAAGGTTTAGATTAAGTGAGGAGCACATGTTTCGTTCTTTTATGCGTAAATCTTTAAGTGATGTTTTGTTGTAATTACCGATTCCTCTGATAAGGGAATTATCTGAAATTGTTGTTTTTCCAAAGTATGTTTTTGTTTGATCGTAGACGTGAAGCATTGTTGATATTTTTATATATCGAGGGTAATAATTGATTATCTTCATACACAAGTTTTGTATCCTTTCGTGTTTACGGTAGTTGGTTGTACAAGTTGAGCTCTATACTGCTGAGGCATATGTAATCTGGGATCGAATAACTGTTTTATATAATATAAGTTTATTTATAGGACTTAATTTGGATTTTTGAGTAAGTAATTACAAATTTTTCATTTATGTGGTCTGTGTATGTTAGAGACCTGTATAGAGTCAAACCAAGGTATTTTACTGATTTGGACCAGACGATGACTTCTCCGTCAGCCGAACGTCAGGTCCGGGGCGCCTAGAGGGGGAACAGTTCTCTACTAGTTTTCTATAAGTTGCTTGCGCAAAGTGTGCAGCAACAAATCTTCCACTGTTAGTTGTCAACTTTCTTTGAAATTTACCGAGAAGTTAGTGGAAGACTTGTCTCTCCACAAGTGGAAGACAGAAAAAGTAGCTGTATTTAGTAAAAAAAGCAACAAATTGCCGCTACTTGTGGAAAACATAGTTGTCAACTTTGGTGTAAACGCAGCTTAATCCTCTTGACGCGAATACATACAGCTCGGATACATATATATATATATATATATATCGAGTCATATAGAAATTACTGAAAAAACATAAGTAAAACAGATAAAAACAAACCAGCATTATAAGCATAAAACTTTGGTCATATTTTTTATTTTCAACATATAAAAATACTAAGAAGTGGAAGAGGCCAAGGTTCTGCATGGACCGTTGCGCCATTGTTGTTATTGTTGTAAAAATACTAAATTATGAGATGAAAAATAACAGAAAAATTAAATAAGCTATTTTTATAAATACAACATTAAAGAATACAGTTAATCACAAAACTGATACTGAAAAAATAGGAACGGTATTAGCTGATATAATATATAAATTACAAATATGAATTGGACAATTAATAATAAGAAATGTACAAGCAAACAAAAAAGAAATAGACCCTTCAAAAAAAAAAAAAAAAAAAAAAAAAAAAAAAAAAAAAAAAAAAAAAAAAAAAAAAAAAAAAAAAAAAAAAAAAAAAAAAAAGGTTCGAAGCTGATTTCCTAGTATTACTCGTGTTTGCATTTTTAACACAGTTTATCCAAAATCAACCAAATTTTTTTTTTTTTTTTTTTTTTTTTGACATATCTCAGTGTAGAAATGGGCAAATTTTAACTTTAAAAATCCTATCATGCACAAAAAGTAATGATCTACAACTTTTAGAATATAACATTTTTTGATTTATAGATTATCTATATTATATTATAGATTCTTAAACATGACCAATACTAACTTTTTAAAGTTGGCTAAATTCTTCGATGTTTGAAAATCGATTGTGCCTAACGCCTTAATAAAATTCAGCTTAAGGGATGTTTTTAGACGCACAATTTAATAAACTTTAATTTTGTAAATAAAACATTTTTCGATTGAAAGCATTTTTCTAATTTTTTTTTTTTTTTATCCAAAATCTCAAAGAAGTTAAAAAGAGTTTTTTTTTTTTTTTTTTTTTTTTTTTTAGCCTCCCCCCATCCTTTTCTCCTTGTCAAGTTTAGCTTAATTTTTGATATTTTGTTCTCAGGACCCATCTGGACCCTATAAAACATTAAACCTACTACTTCACCTTTTGCAAGGAGACCCCCATTTTGGGGGGTAATTTAGCTAGACTAAGTTAGAACATTAGATCATAGTTGTGCAATTATTGCATTGTCTTTCGTCCTTGACACGTCTGCAGATTTTCAAGTTAATCAGATCGCTGGAAATTGGTGAATATGACGATCAAAGATTCCGAAGATACAGGTGAAGTTAATAAAAGCGTATAAAAAAAAAAAAAAAAAAAAAAAAAAAAAAAAAAAAAAAAACTGTGACCTAGATTTGATAACCCGAATAGGGAAAGTTAAAATATTATGGGATGGGGTTAGGTAGTTAATATATAGTCTGATCTCATTGGATCGCTCAGCTGGCACATAGTTGTGTCCTCTCTCATCTTATTAGCGCGTTTATCGAATACTTTCAACTCTTACTTAATAGTACCTATATGTTTAGAAATTGAATACTTCGTTTGGCTTTCAATTTTTTTGCTAAATGTCGTTATAGAAGCTGTTTTATCAGGGTACATAATCGTGGATTCAGTCAAGTTCCCTAAATTGGGACAGTTTTTTACCTGATCATATCTGTGGCACTTGTGAATAGTCGGTTAAATGCAACTTGTGTGTTATGTGTGTTTGTGAATTTTGGGTTATGTGTAAAAGCTATTTTATTTTTTATTTTTGTTCGTTAGTTATGAGGCTATTGCAGAGATGAATACTAATTTGTGAATCATAACGGAAAAAAATTGCGTTTTCTTAAATAACGATTTTTAATTAGTACTTAACCAACTATTCACAAGTGTCATATATATCACTGCACCTTTTCTTCCTTTTTTTATTTATTTATTATTATTTTTTTTATATAAACAAATTACAGAAAAATCAATAAAGTTACTAAATTTAAATATCTCGGTGAAATGATTCAAATAAATGGACTTGACAAAGCAGCAAACAATTCAAGAATGAGAAAACTGAAATTAGCTTTCCAATTGATTAAACATATTTATAACAAGAGAAGCCTTTCAATGAAAACTAAAATTAAACATTACAATTCAGTAATCAAACCAGAGAGTCTCTGTGCTATAGAATTTGAAAATTGGAGAAATAGAAGGGGTAGAGAAAAAAGAAAAGGGAAAATTTGGGGCCATTGAAAACAGACAAGCGAGAATTTAGACACAGGAAAAACAACGGCCTGAATGAAAGGATGCCAGATTAAATCAGGAAAAGAAGAATCAAATTCTTTGATCACATAATGAGGATGAATAACAACAGGCTAACGAAACTAATTTTCAACTATGTTCATAAGTTGCAATAATGGCAATCAAAAGATTTAGGGAATTAAGAAAGACAGGGCAGATACGTAATACATGACAGAACAGCTTTCAGAAGAATGACACTAAACTATAAGGGTTTTCAGAAGAAGGAAAAGAGAGAAAGGATTAGCATCTGGAAAGAGTAGAGAAGGAGACAAAGTGAACGGATGAAGAACTATTGGAAATCAAGGAAAGAAGTACGGAAATGATTGCATATGGTTACTTCACGGTGGTCCTAGAGATTTCTTGTATATCAAATTGATAATGTTTTTATTCTTGCATTTGAGAAGGTTTAAATAGTTTTCACTCATTTTTAATAATATTTTTTAGTTTTCATTGCAATATCATTTCTTCGTTTAAATTCCCATAATATATTCTTCAATGTTAAAACAGTAAATGCAGTGCAATTTTTCTTAAATAAAGGAAAAAGTTGAAATTGGTAGTGAATTTTATTATTTTTTTAAAATTTATTTCCATAACTCCCTCAAAAATTCTCAAGAGTTAAATCTTCTTAAAACAAAAACAAAACTCGGACTGTTCTTTTTTTTCTATTAGGTACCAGTAAATTGAAAAGAAAACACAACTCATAAAAATAAGTGAGAGCTTCCGTTGCTTAGCGACCAGTATCTCTAGGAATGGCGGCCAATAGCCAGTGAGAAATTTTACACTACATGTCCTCTTATGGTCAAGTGCAGTAATCTGTGAGCACAATGAAACACCGAAGTCGAAATATTAGTAGCAGTTGTTAGTTTAATACCCGATAAATAGTAGTTCTATCCTATCATATTGCCTTATATGTACATCATAGAAATCGTTATTAAATTAAGCCTTTAATTTGAGGAACCCACCAAAAGTATTACTGAACCAGTTCCGTATACTTTTGTATTATTCGTATGGGACAATGGGTCCTATAACAAAGATTGTTTTTCATTCTATTGTAACAATCTACGATATGGATTCCTTAGCCTTAGTTTGGTTTCTTCTTTATAATCGTTTTACTTCATAAACCAGCTTCAATAAAAAATTAATGGACAGAGTTTTAGAACTTTAATTAAAACTTTATGTTGCATGTTTCTTTAAGTGAAAAGGCTTTTTATTGATTGGCTATGAAGGGTGTTATGAAAGTAAGGCAGGGAAATAAGGCAATTACTTGGCCGTTGCGGTGTGGTAATAGTGAATCATTTCTGTAACGGCCACCACCATTTGCTAAAGTCACATATTAGTTAAAATTATTTTTTATATTGAAAAAATAATTCTAGATTCTTGTAAAGATATTGAAGTTATTTTGATTTAGGTTCCAAAATAAAAAAAAAATAAAAAATGGCAATCGTCTAAGCTGTATGTATTATTATAATATATTGTTCAATTCTGTGACGAAATCAGAGCTGCAGTTGCTAGGCGGCATAAACTCGCCTCAAAGTTTTTAATCGTTGCTAAGCGACCAGTATCGCTAAAAATGGCGGTCCGTCGAAATAATATTAATGTGATGGCTCGAATGTTCATTTATAAGTGTCATTGTTAATGTTATAAAAAATTAGTTCTGTCATATTATTGTAATCATTAATCTTGGCCAAATCACCTTCTTTCACAACCGTTGGCTCAGAAACAGTACAGCTTTACCTAAGTACTGAAACCAAAACACTTCATGGTGTAACAAGTGGTACAGGTTATTATTTTAATGATTATTTGTATTTCTGTAATTAATTTTTTTTTTTTTTTAACCAAACCTTCTTAAATAAAACGTTCTGTTTTATAAATCCTCATTGTGCTAAAATATTTTATTTTGATTCGTAGCATTCTAGATCTCTACGCAGGCCCGGAACTACGGTGATGCAGAGAGGGGGGGGGGGGCACTTGAATCGAACGACTGATTTTAGGGGGGGCGGCAAAAAATTCTAAAAAAAAAAAAAATAAGTTTTTCAAACTAATAATATCACAATGTTTATTTTTTTTAATTTTAATTGATTTTAAAATACCTTACGGTTGTATTGTATTTTAGTGGTAGGGGAAGGAGAAGGGAGGGGAGGATAGGGGTGGGAAACAGATATTTGCCCCCCCCCCCTCCGACAAATCTTTTAGTCTTTGCAGGCCCTGTCTCTATGCTACAGAACAAATATGTTTTTTTTTTCTTTGAACTACTTATATTTTATATAAATATGGTTATAAAAAACATAAAAAGAGAATGCTATCATCATCATAGAGTCTGCGCCGCATAGTGGGACGAAAGGCCTAAATTCTCCGTAATGTAAGAAAAATTAAAAATTTGTTATTTCAACTTCCGATCACTTTGCACCATCTAACCTCTTAGGGATAAGAAAATGTGGGAATGTTCCAGAAATACGTTGCGAAAATGCTGTGATATAAAAAAAATTAATGAAAATTGACATAAAAATGCACGAAATCGTATCTAATGATTTTGATTGTTCCTGTAAGTTTTTTAAAATTATACTGATAATTATATCTCATAATTTCAAATAACCAATTACTTTCTATTTCGTACAAGTCTATTCAAACTAAGAAAAAATTAGTGGTGATGGTTTTATTATTAGAATAATTTAGGATATTATAAAACAATGATATTTGGAATAATCAGGTTAATTCGAGTAAATTATTACTTGTTGAAGAAAACGTCCAAATTCTTTCAAAAAATGGACTTCACTGGTTTTTACCTTAGGTATTTAATGAGAGAAATACGTTCCATTATTATCAGATTACGGCCAAATTTGCCCGTTTTTAGGCTACTTTAATTTTTAATTTATATTTTTTTTGTCTTCTCACTTCTTTTTTTTTTTCTCATAATTTAATTTTTAATACTGATAAACTGAGTTGTAGCTAATCTCAGCCAGACAATTGTACCTTTTATTTTGAATTTTTATTATCCTTAGGGGACAGTCTGTCCCAGAATAAATTTTATTTTTCATTTCATTTCATTTCAATGGGTGCATATATTTCTACGCGTTCTCATGCATATATTTCTCGACGTAACGCATATTTAAATAAATATTTATACAAACTATTTTTATAATAATACATAAAATATTTTTATAATAATACATAAAATATTTTTATAATAATACATAAAATATTTTTATAATAATACATTAAATATTTTTATAATAATACCTAAAGTATTTTTATAATAATATAATTTAAAGTAATGGAAGGGAAAAGAAAAAAAAATTGTTCAGTTGTAATTTAATAAAGTTTTTTTTTTGTTATAAGTTTTTGTTGCTTTATTATCACCATTCATTTCAAGAAAAAGACTTTATCATTAAATTCTACACACAAAAATATAAAGTATATGATCGATATTCCAATAGTTTGAAAAAGAAAACTTTATTATAATGCCATGTCCAAATATTCACCGGTTTCGTCCAACTGTGTGCCGCCTGAAGAAGCTTCTGCCGGTCGCCTCAGTCTTGTGGTATCTGAAGGGATTTATTGCTGAGATAAGACGTTACAGCTTGATATTAATAAATACCAATTATGGACTGCCTTCTATGTATTATATTAGATGGCTGTGTGAAGGTAGGGGCATCAGAGGTAGGGATGAGGTAAGCGGAAAGCCCGAAGCGGAAGCCTAAAAGTGAAACGAAACCAGTCCAGAGTTGTGACCAGCTGACCCCAAGCGATGTACTTTCGTAACCTCTTTGCCGGCTTCGTTATTAATATTATCTTTATACCTACGGGCTTTTTTACATTTCGTTCCCTTCGCGTATTGCATAATAACTGCATTGGAGCCTCCTTTCGTTTTATAAACTGTTATGCATCGCCTACAGTGCAAATTACATTGTTGTTATTTATAGGATAAATAAATCATATCGGAGACAAGCCTTCCTTGTTTTTTTTGACGTGAATACATCTTTAAATTTGCTACTTTATGGAGGCAATCCAAAAAACCTAATGATAACAAAATCGGGGGATACAGTTTGGCGTTGTAGTTTCGGATCTATCCTCTACATCCAAAATTAAATTATACCACTGGATAGCTAAAGGATCAAAGAATTCATTACGATAAGAGAGAGCAGTGACGCATCGCGCGCGGTGGAGGGGGAAGCGCTGCAATTTTGAGGTTATTTTGCTCCGTTTAGAGATTTGAAATTAGTATAACTTTTGACTCGGAAAAGCTACGATGGTCGTTTAAATTTTAATCGTCAGCTGTCGTCGACATCTATCGATTGTATATAAAACATTAGTTTAAAGTTGTGACAGTGAATAAAATAAGATGTTAGAATAAAAAAATATATAAAGTCGACCTATACGCGTCGAAAAGCCTAAACCAAATACAGAGATCGTATACGGTTGGAAAGGGCTTCTCAAGAACAATAGAGTGGTAATAACAAAACACCATGCCAGAGTCAAGCAGTGCCAGAAACGTACATTTTGCTGAGTATCGAGATTTGCAATTGTATAACTTTTGACTCGGAAAAGCTACGATGTTCGTTTGAGTTTTAATCGTCAGCTGTCGTCAACATCTATCGATTGTGTGTAAAACATTAGTTTAAAGTTGTGACAGTAAATAAAATAAGGTGTTAGAATAAAAAACATATTATCAAAAATTCTGAGATAGTGTTCCTGATCAGCAATTGTTTTATACTTATTACCTCAATCAATGGACAAAGCTTGGTCGCGAAGACATCTCAGACTCAGAAGACATCTCTACTGATACAATCATCAACCAATCTGATTATTTGGCAATCAGCCAAACTTAAATGGAAAATTCTATGCCAGTGAATATCCCTAGCTTTGATTTGAGAACATATTGTAATACCGCTAAGAAGAGACAAATTGCAACTACATCATCGGTAGCTGTTTCATCATCATCAAGGCGCAGAGCCGGTGCAGTCGCCATATATCGCAGCATCATTAGCTTCACTGATTGTAATAGAGTTAACATTGATATTTCTGAAATTTATTTGGAAATTAAAGATGCAACACCTGGTGATGTCTGTCTAGTAAACGTAAAGGCCAATGGCATCTTCCAATTCGTACTCGGGTGTGTGTTTGTTCACCCGGGCAAAGCGTTAGCAGAAATTTCATGCTCAACGAGTTCAATTTGTCTTATATTGAAACTTCTTTAACTTTAGGTTATACCTGTATTGATTTAAAGTTTAGAAGAAATCTCGATGTATCTTGTATGCCATTTTTGTTGTACTTTTCGTATCTCAGAGCTATAATTAATAAAGCTATATTGTAACACAATAATTATTAGTTTTCCTGTTTTTATCGTAAGTACATAAATACAAATATAACCCACTACATAAACGTTTTCACGTAAAATACACGGCCGTGTCCATGATACAGCCACACACTGATTTTTTTTCTTTAGTTAGTCTTTTGTGGTTCATACGACAATTATTTTTATTAAAATAATAAAACGACGAGAAACTGCATATCGTTTTCGACTGCTTAACATGCATGTACTGGAATAACGAACAAAACATCCTAATTATTACCAAAAACTCATTTACAAGACAATGATTAGACCTTTTTGAATATACGGATTTGGGCTTTGAAGCTACACTAAACCTTCCATTTTTTCTCGTATCCAATCCTTACAATCCAAAAATCCTTCGTGAAATTCTCGTACCTAGCCGAAGCCTACTTACTATCTTCGACTCCATGACAGTACTGGTGCAACTGCTGCCTAGCACCAATGATATTTGTCTCGATCCGCCGTGTTTTGCCTAAAGCAGGGCCTAGAGGCGGTTCTTTACCGCGCACGGATGGTCTTAGGTTTAAAGCTTCATAAAGACCTCTCAGGTCACTCAGCCATTTCCCTGGTATTGGAGTACCAATCTACAGGTCGACGCAGTAGAAGTGCTACCTTCCCCAGTCCTTTGACCCCTCGTAAAATTCTCAATGCTCGTTATTATGCCACAAATAAACTTATAAATCGTAATATAAATGTCATATATGTATGTTGCTGATTTGGCCCGAACCAGTCGTTCCATGATCAGCTTCATAGCCACTCACGCCATCTACCTATAACTACCGTATAACGTTTTAGTGTATAACTACCTCTAAACTTGCTTCCCGATGATCCTCCGAGGCGTATGAAAAGAAGATGGCCTACAAGATCTCCTAATTTAGATCTTATGAATTGCAACCAAAGTTTCTTTAGAAGTTATTGTAATAATATTTCCGTATATTTACTTGATGTATTTATTGAATACAGTGGTAATTATCAATAAATAAATAAATAAATAAAAAAATTTACGTTTAATTAGATTTTCGTTCTTTCTCCACCAGAATACTTTCAGTATGCAGCGCGTTTCGTTCTTCTGTCCAACACGCTTCTACTAATTTATTACCTGTATTCACAAGAACGTCTATTTTAAGATTTGTTTCTTAACATTAGTTCCTATCTGGATTCCCTTACCCGTATTAAATCTTCTTTTACTAGTGTAATAGACAGCGGTGCACAGTGGGGCGAGTGATAGGGTTTGCCGGACATTCTTTAATATCTCCGTTTCTACTGATCCTAGAGTACTGCTTCTGGTGTCATTTTAAAGCATATCGAATGCTCTATTGAACAACATGATCATCGATTTAATCAATTTTGCCAATTGTGGTATAACGGGTAGGATGGCTTTTAAATGTGTACAAACATATTATGTATCTCTTGCTAAATAGAGCATTGTGGTTTGTAATGATTTGTAAACACATAATATCAACATATGTTTTGTAAATTTTTATTTTTCAATAAATTGAACTTCGCAAACGCAAAAAACAAAACAAAAAAAAAACTATAACTATAAACAAAAATATATCTAAAAGTGAAAATTAAAAAAAATCGATGTGTTTCATTTAATAATGAGAATTTTTAGCTGGAAGAATATATATTTCAAAAATTACAAGTGCTGTTTATTTTTCAATTATTTCCCGGCCATGTATTAACAGTTTATGAACTGGTACTGGTATGTAATACCACCTATATAAATCCACAAATATCTAAGTCGTTTCTCTTGTAAACTTTTGAATATCAGCCGTAGAGAAAACATTTTTCTTGTCTATGTTGAGATTCTCCTATTTGATTGATCAATATATTCTGGATAGTTCTGTTTAAAATCAAATACATAAAGATAATTTTCAGATTTGAATTTTTTTAAAGGACGAAATTAAACACTTCATTAGAACGATTTCTGAAATCTTGGATTCTTCTCCGTTTTTTTCTTACTGACAAATGCTCGAATGATCTTGATCTAGTAGGAATACCTGGAGGGGATGAAGATGGAATTTCTTGAAAACATACCTCTGGAAAAATTAGATCCCTTCCAAGCCATCCGTGATTTTTCTTGAAAATGGTTCTAAAGATCTATTAGTAGCATTCCAGTTGAAAATTATTGCACCATTCCTTAATTTCTCCTGCAAACCGTTTTTCGCACTATTTGTAATCGCAAAAGCAATTATAGTCCATTTTTTCAAAGCCGTGTCGAAATCCTTAAAATTATTATTTTTGGATCTAAAAATTTGAAATAAATCTTCATTTGTTTTAATTTCAATTGTGTCGCAGTGCGAGACATCAGACTCATTCCTAGTTCACGTTTAAAGAAAATAATCAAATAATAAATAGAAGCAACGACTAATGAAATTAAAATGTCAATAAAGGCGCTTGGGTATTAATGTACAAAAAATAAAAAATCTAATGAATAGGCAAGTTAATGCAAGATCTGACGACGCCATAAATAAGACAATGTACTCCTAAATGCGTTCCAAATGGTATTTTTTTCAGCAAATATCAGCGATTTGTGAAATCAATTAAATAGTATTATTTTCTGCTTCATGTAAAAAAAAAAAAAAAAAAAAAAAAAAAAAAAAAAAAAAAAAATTAGGGAAATTTTTGAAAACATTTTATGCCAGTTTTTGATTTATTATAATACCCTTAATGTGTGCAGGAAGTAACAATAATTTATAAGTTCAGGATCAATTTAATAAGCCAAGAGTTTTTTTGACATAGCAATTGTAGTTTTAGTTAAGGCTTTATGTAAAACCCAATGCAATAATATGGGTTAAAACCAATCTGCTCAATTGAAAAGGGTCTATTTGTTACTAACAATACAAAAAAAATCACAAATTAAAAATTTATTTTTTCCCTAATGTCCAACATTACTGTAGTATCGCCCCACTGTGCGGCGGTGCTGTATATTTCTGGAATTAATCAAAGTGTCCATTCTATTAGAATCCATTCATATAATACGCCCAATAAAATCTGTTTTTAATATACAAAGCAATGTATTAGTCACCAGCAAGTAATGTTAATTATATTTTTATTAATGTAACGCTTTAGTGATTCAAATAAAAATGTTTCACTAACTGAGATTTATTATTGTAGAGAGTTAATACAATCTACTATGGCGGAACAAAACTATTAGTTATCGTACATTAAATTATTAGCAGGCTATTAATACAGGACAGTTACTATTACTATTAAGATTTCACTGTACACAGCCTCAAAACTACTGCGCTTAACCACAAAAAGCTTTACACTGTACTAATGCCGTTTTATTGCAATAGATTATAGTTGCTTAGCAACGAGCCTCAATGTACTAGGCGAGCCTATTTTTCTACAGTGCATATTTATATCTACGGTTCTTAAAAAATATGGTATTACTTGCGAAGAGGTGGCTTGCTCCTTTTAACAGTTACTTTTCGGTAACCTGTTACTGTTTTACCGGCGCGCATTCCACTACGGTCCTCCTATTTACCAAAAGCAACCAAGGAATGATCATTTATTATTCTATATCACTTTTAAACATAAAATAAATACTTTATACTAATATATTATTTATCCAAATAATTTACAACATTATACTATAATATACTATATTTATTAATATAAATAATATACTTCGTATACTATTTATTTAATATTATTCTACAATTAATAACATAATATTATTAGTTTTCAATTAAATCATTATCACGTCTTGCCATTTATGTGTGCCTTCTCAGGCTTTTTAGTAATGCCATTTTAATATAAATTGTTGTTAATTTCATTTACAGACTCATTATAATATTTATGGCCTATTTAAGCATACTAAAATTTAAACACTTCTATTAATTTCTTTTCTGAAAATTTTTTTTCTCTCTAGCTATTTTAGAATACCATGTCTATTCAATATTATAACAAGAATGTCATATTTATTGAATAAAATAAACTTTTAAACATAGAAATACAGTTTACAAAAGCAAGTAGTGTGATTTATATTTGTATCTAGAATAGAATCAGAGGATCTCGTGCTGTAAGAAGGGAAATTTAGAAGTTTTAATTTCGAGTGAGTACCGCTAGAATGCGCACCGGTAAAACAGTAACTAGTTACCGAAAAGTAGCTGTTAAAAGGGGCAAGCCTTCAAAAATCTTCGCAAGTAATACCAAAATTATTATTGGTGTTAGAGACTAGCACTCTGTTAAGTAACATTATAACTTTTAAGCACTCTTTTAAGCTTGGTATTCTACAGAAAAAGAGGGGGAAGCTACCTTTCAATGATGGGTCTTTGGAAGTTGTTTACGGGCCAGAACAATAATATAATAATAATAACTAGCATAAGTCAACGAGGAATTGATGAGAAAAGCCGGCTCCGGAAATCAAAGGGGCCGCCTGGAGGGGAAAATACTTTTGTACATAGGTCCTCTCGGACCTATCATGTTACTGTGAGGGTTAATGCAATTAATTATATATATATATATATATAGTTGAAATGTCGTGATTTCTTCCATTTATATTCAATCTAGAGTAGGGTTGCCAAAACAGTCTAGGTTCTGACCAGGACATAATTCAAAACTCAAGAAAATTCATATGTACAAAGTGTTCCACGCAGTTTGATATGAACTTTACAACGAATACTGACAAACTGAAGGGAGTTGGGAGCATAGAGTAAGGAATATAAAGAGTGGCAACTTAACGCTACGAAACAAGGCAGCGTTCCCTGCGATCTGGCGGCGCGGAGCTGCAGACGCATAACATCAAAGATAACTCCAGGAATTATGAACGCACTACAACTACACCAAAGATATACATAATATTACGCCACTGAATATACCTTAACTGTATATTCTCGGGCTGTGACTTATGATGGGTCAACTGGGACGACCGGGTCAGAATTTCTATACCGGGACGTATGGCAACCCTAATATAGAGTCTATCCCCATTGTATTGATACCAACTGTGTACTCTCCGAAAATATATTTTAGTTAAATAATATAAAAAATAGTTTTATTTTTAAGAAGTGTACCCTGGCCATTTTAATCCGAGTTCTGATGTTATAATCGTGATTCAGCTGTTGACCGAAACAGCAGCCTAAATATTTTGTCTTTGGTTATCTGTTCTCTATATACAATATATCACATGTACTGGTTGCCTTGGATTCCGGTTTATAACTAATTTATTTTTTTGCGTTGATATTTAATCCCAACAGATGAAGGCCACAAGTATTTTATGCATTACCTTATTTATTTATTTTTTATTTAATAAATAGATCATAAAATTGTATTTAAAAACTAACCTCATTAGAAATTTCCAGTTGGTTGTGCAATGGATTATGGTCGTGATTAAATTTTAGGTAACTGGGAATATATTTAAGGACATCAAATCCTTTTTATAAATATAGATCACTAATATAAGTTATGTAATCTTCCTCAAAGGACATAATGATCTGTATCCTTTAACTAGGTTATGAAATTTGGAACTAAATAAGGAATAAACCTCAGTTTATTGAGCGTTATTATTTTTTTGTATGTAGATATTGTAGTTTAATTAAAATTAAAAAAAAATTATAGTTTGAAAAACTAGAAAAACTCACTTTTTTAGCAAACCTAACTAAAAAGCTTTAGTTTAGATTGTTTACCTAACTAAAGTGTGGTGTACAATTTGCAGCAGTCAGACCATTTAATTTTTTGAGTTTAAGGTTCGAAGCTAATTTACCTGTACTATTTCTGATTTGTTTGCATTTTTAACACAGTTTATCCAAAATCAAACAGGAGGCGCGGATAGCTCAGTGGGTAAGGCGCTTGACTACCATGCTCCCGGGCCCGAGTTCGAGTCCGACTGACGGCAGAAAATTGATATTCTGTCAGTTCGGTCGTGGATCGAATTCAAAGTCGGGAGACCCTCCTGGGGTCCTAATTGGGGAATAACCTGGCGGTTGAGCGTGAGTTCTAGCCAAATCACCTCCTTTCACAACCGTTGGCTTAGAAACAGTACAACCTTACCTAAGTACTGAACCCGAGACCCTTCATGGGTCGTTGTACAGGTTTATCCAAAAGCAAACAATAATTTTTGAGTAGAAACAGGCAAAGTTTCACTTCAAAAATCCAATCTGGTACAAAATGTAATGATCAACAACTTGCAGTATATAACATTTTTGTTTATTGAATTAGCCATTTCTGCATTATAGGCTCTTCAACATGACCAAAACTATCTTTTTCTGAAAGTTGGCAAAATCCTTCGATGTTTGACAATCGGTTGTGGCTCATTGCCTTAATCAAATCCAGCTTAAAGGTGTCTTTAGACGCTCAATTTAATAAACTTTAATTTTGTAAATTCTATTTTTTATTCTATATATCAATTTATTAAAATTTACAACTGTATAAATATATACGTTAAGTAAATGAGCTGATAACGATTATGATAACATGTCAAAACTTGAAAAGAACTACTCATCAGTAGCACTTCAATAAAAATTCAACATTAGAAGATCTCTAGGCCCTCTTCTTTTCAGACGTCTCGGAGGATTATCGGGAATGTAGTGGGAAGCAAGTTAAGAAACTAATGGATTTGAGTGGCTATGGAGCTTACGATAAAAGGATAGTTATCTGGTTTGGGCTAACTCAGGAGCATATGGAACATTAAGGTCTTTATGGATAAGTTTATTGGTGACAAAGTAAGGGGCATTTAGGATTTCTCGAAGGATTTTGGATTGTAAGGATTGAATACGAGATGAATTAGATGGTTTAGTAGAACACTAAAGCTTAACTCCGTACGTCCAAATAGGTCTAATCACTGTAAATAAGTCTTTTGTAATGAATTGGGAGGTTTGATTGTTTGTCTAGTAAATGTTGAAGTAGTCTGTAACGACGAGTAGTTTCTTGTCACTTTAGTCTTTTTTGTGGATTCAAAGTTAGACGTTTGTTCAAGTGGAGTCCTAGGTAACAGATCTGTTCAACAGGAATTAGTATAAGAATATCACACACTGGAATAGGAATATCATTGAAGGATACTGTAGGACAGGAAGTCGTAGGTTTACGACGAAGGTTAAAGGTTATTTGGTGAGATTTTTTGGGTTTATTTTGGTTCTCCATTTTTGACACCATTCTTGAATGTTTAGGTTATGGGATTGGATTGTTTGAGAAGCAATGAAGGGACCATTGTTTACAGATAATAAACACGTGTCATCAGCATAAGTGGTGAGGAGAGTGTTAGGATGAGTTGGGATGTCAGCTGTATACACCGTGTAGATATGATGGGCCTTGGATACTACCTTGAGGAACACCGGCAGTTTGGGTAATGAGGGAAGAATAGGAATTTTTTAAATAAAACATTTTTTGATTGAAAGCATTTTTCTTGTTTTTCCCAAAATCTGAAAAAAGTAAAAAAAGTTTGGATTTTTTTGCCCCCCAAACATTTTCCCCTTATCAAATTTAGTTCCATTTTTGATATTTTATTCTCAGAGCCTACCTGGACCATCTAAAAACGTAAAACCTACTACTTCACCTTTTGCAAGGCAGCCCCCCATTTTGGGGGGTAATTTAACTGGACTAAGTTAGAACATTAGAACAAAGTTGTAGTATATTTTTACTTTTTATTTTCTGTCTTCCTCTCGTCGAGGAGCCATGCCTTCGTTCCTTGTATAGCTTTTTTTATCTACTGGCCATTAATTCACTGGACGTTAAATATTAATAAAGGAATAAAGAAAAGATACCGAAGAGTCCAGGTTTGATTTTGTTTTCCATATTTAAAATTTCTTTAAATGTCTCATTTAAGGAGATTAATATCAGTTATTATATTAAAAAAGCATAACTCCCCTTTTGCTTTTATTCATTTATACAACATGTTTCAGAGCTTGTCTGTTGGTCCATCTTCAGGTTCTAACACTGTGATATTCTCACTTGGTCATCTCTTTTACTGATTCAGTAGAAGAGATGACCAAGTGAGAATATCACAGTGTTAGAACCTGAAGATGGAGCAACAGACAAGCTCTGAAACATGTTGAATAAATGAATAAAAGCAAAAGGGGAGTTATGCCTTTTTAATATAATAATTAAAATTTCTTGTCGAACATTTTTAAAAGATGTTGAATAACCTTTGAAGCCTTTGATTGTGGGGTTCTTGGTGTTAATGAGCGCTGCGTGTCAAACAAGTACATTTTTAAAGTAGTTTCTTCATGATGGTGATCCTATTTCGTAATGATTTTATCGTACTGCATTATTGTGCTCTGTGCAAGTGCACTCTAGGTTCGTGCTGCTATTTTATGATAATTATAACTAGTCGTTAACTAATGGTACTATTGTTCTTTTCTAGATACTTATTGCAACTCCGTGGGGGAAAATAGCAAGGTGGTAATTAGAATGAACGCTAAGTTGTAGAGCAGTCTCCACACTCTGACTAGTGAGGTCATTGTGTAAGTCGTATATGGTAATCTCGCTCTGAATAGTATCTGATTGAAGTTTTTAGAATTCGACATAATTATTGCCTTAAGTAATCTTATTTTTTTTTTTTTAGCAGCTGTTTATTGGAATTTACAACTGTATAAAAAATAAAAATACAACTATTAAATGTGAAGATAATGTTCATATTAACAAGTCCATTGCTTGTGAAGCATCTACCCATTTGTAGTAATTCAATCAGAGAACTATATTAGAAGGTGCCGAAGCCATCTTCTTTTCAGATTCTTACAGAGTTATAGGGAATAGCATGGGAAGCAAGTCGAGATACTAGTGGATTTGTGTGGTTATGATATTTATTGCATAAGTATTTGGAAAGATCAGCAACAAATGGAGTGTTAAGACTTTTTTTTATACGCGAATTGACCTCTTAGAATCACTCTACAACTTCATTTCCTCTTATTCTTTTCCATTGCCTTTAGTTTCCTCTGTTTCCAGTACTCCTTCATGCGTTCACAGACCTACTTCTTTTTTTCTTCTGTCCACTTTGGTCCTTTTCTCTTAGGTCTTCCTTCAGCTTCAGTAATATCCCTCCATTATACATCTTTCCAACATTTGGGACTCTGTAATGTTCAACTGTTCCAGGTCTTTCCTAACTTCTTTAATCCACGCTGTAGTGTTCTTCTTCTTTCAGAGGTAGTTGAATATCCGTGTTGATAATTTGCCTTCGTTCATTCTGTACAAATATCCGAGAAACGCCAATCTCCTCTCCGGCATAATCTCTGAGATTCTTTTCACATTCTGACAGATTTCATTGCAACTTCTCAGTTTACATAAATCTTCAGTCTGTAAAGCTCCCATGATCTTCCTTAAAATTCACCTTTCTAAGACTTCCAGCTTCTCGAGGCTATAGTTCATCTATAAGCATTCACTGGCGTAGAGACATTCAGTTTTGACGACTGTATTGTAGTGCCTTATTTTGGCATTCCAAGAGATGCACCTCTTGCTGTAGATATTTTTTGTCAATCCATAAAATCTTTCTAATTAAGACCTCTTATTAGTGACTAAGTAAGGATTACTGAGGATTTTGGGGTGTAAAGATTGGATACGAGATGAAATTGATAGATCTTTTTCTGATTGTTTGAGTAATTTGTGATTAATTGTAGACTTTGGACGTTTGTTTAGTAAATTTTGGAGTAAGCGAAAACGACGAGATGTTTCTTGGATGTGGATTTAAAATAAAACATTTGTCCAGTCAGTTTAGTTAATATTTTGCCTCCGAATACTTATATCTATGTAGAAGTATATAAGTATTATCTTTTTCTGAAACATAAATTTTAATCCTAGAATTTAAAGTTTACATTCTTCAAAAGTAGAGCTAATTTAATTTTGTATTTTTTTTAAAAATTTATTTATTTTAGTGTTCAGTAATGTTAATTTATTATCAGAAGAAATATATTTATTATTATGTAAGTAGTTTGTGACTTAGGTGTGACAATTATCTATAGTGTTGTGTGACTAGGCAACGGTTATTGTTTAAATAAGCTGGTGCTAACCAGTTGAAAAACAAAACAAAATGGCGACTTGGTAATCATGAATTTTAGATGTTTGTTATTTACGGAATTTAATAATTTATTATTAACAAGAACTGACGAGAATAAACTTAATATTTAAATTTTTTGAAGAACGGCAGCGGATGAAACTAACTAAAACTACAATAAGGATTGATAAATTAATTGCTACATCTATTGAATTATTTTATTAGAATACTAGTCTCGAATGCTTAACATTCATCTTCAGTTCTAAAACATTGAAAATTTTCAACACATCAGTAATATGTTACATGGATTATATATGGTAAAGTTTTAAAAATGTAAGACAAGAAATCATGAAAAAATAATTTCATTTTTTCTAAAAATTATTCTTATATTTTTAGTGGTGAGTGTATTTTTGTTTATACAGTCAACTCTCGATAAACTACTATGAAAAATAGTTCGACTTATTGAACAGCGACTTGTCGACGTTATCATTCGACTTATTTATTTTTTTTTTAATGGGAAAAATGTACAAAAAACAGATGAATTGAGAACCTAATGTTTTTTGAGATTGGTTGAAAAATCATGATAATAACAAATAATAAATTCCGTAACTTCTAAAATATTATTGTATTTTGTACCTAACCATGATATCTACGCGTATTTTCTAATTATCTTTTAGCTCTTTTCATATCCGTTTGTCACGAGTTTGTTTGTCTGTTATTTTTGTATATGTGTAACTTTTTTTTTTTGTTGCTCATTTTAGCCCTGAAGAAGACCTAGAGGTCCTAGAAGGAAGGTCGAGTTGTTAAAACACTATAAATATTTTATTTACTTAATGTGTGTTTATTTCTTCCTCACTGTATCCCTGATCATCTTGTTTTATCATACTTAAAAATCAACTATAATTTTCTTATTATGAATTATTTCAACAGTGCAATATGCCGCCATTAAACGACTAGATCAATAAATGAATGAATATAATCTAACTATAATCCATAATTAATGGCAGGTAATAAAATTTAAAAAAAAGAGAGCTTGGCACGTGCTGTCCTGAAGGTCAGAGCAAATGAGAAATTTAAGGGACTATATTGGGCCACAGTCACGATAAAATATACTGGATGATAAACATCTTGTGATTAGTTGTAGTTACTTGAGGTACACCATGATGGTATAGAAGGATCAATAGAATTAGGATTGATGAATTAATTGCCACTTCTATTGGGATTATTTTATTAGAATACTAGTTTCGAATTTTAAACATTTATCTTTAGTTCTAAAACATAAACAATTTTCAGCACATCAGAACTATGTTACATAGATTATATATACCTACTAAAGTTTTCAGAAATGTAAGAAAAGAAATCAAACATCAGTACTCACCTGAGGAGGTCTAAGAGATATCTGAAATGTATCCATTGTGGAAAGGGGAAATATTTGGGGTAAGCAGGTAGGTTAAATGTTTGGGGTTTACTATGTGATTCCTCTTATGACTCATTGGATTTTTCCGTTTCTATTGGAAACTAATTTAAAAAGGGGCTATTGGATATGTTTATCTAATCATTTAAGCAAAAATCTGGATCGGTTTTGACCGATTTTATTGTTTCTAATGATTCATAAATATTTATTTTTAGGCTATTTTTTACTTGATGTATTATTTTTACTCCCGAGTCTATATTAAATTTACGGTTACTTTCATTTCATTAAATTCTCTTTGTTTCGAAGTAATTAAGATATTACTTTTTACTTTGAACATGTAGGTTTTAATCTTGAATTCGGTTTTTGTTTCTTTTTTCTCTTAACATTAACCTTATTAAACATCGATAATTAAAAAAAAAAAAAAGTGGTTCTATTCCTACAAATAACTGCAGATATGATTGTAAAATAAAAGTGGAAATCAATTAAAGCCATGCTTTCTTTTCAATGAACCTATTTTTATGCTTAAGAATATAAATGAAAAAAATAGCCGTAATATCGGCGACTTTTGCCGACTAATCGTTAACTACAAAAGCAGCCGAATACTTGGCTTTACCGACTAGTCGCCTCATATCAACTTTTCATGTATCTGTTTTTTTCTATAGGCATTTTCACACTATTATTTTATTCTTTATTATGTTTTAGCTCTTTTGATATCGATTTGTTACTTTATTAGTCTGTTATTTTTGTCAAATCTAGTTTTTTTCACATCTAGTCATTTTAGCCCTGAAGAAAATGTTTAAGGCAGGACGTAACGTTGGCATTCAATAAATAGCTTTTTAATTAGACGTGTTTATTTCTTCCTGATTATTATTTGTTGTATAATAATTCATGAGACTATTCAAATTACACATTTGTATATATGTATATATATATATATATATATATATATATATATATATATATATATATATTAAAAATGAATTATAGTTACAATGAATAAGGAAAAATATACTATTCCATTAATAAGTTATTGAGAAAAATAACCGGTTATAAAAAATAACTGTTATAAACGATAATTTAATAATAACCGCTCATCACAATTTAATAGCCTTCTAGATAAGATCCGGCAGCCCGCTGCGATCAACACTCCCGCTACCCAGTGTTGCCACTCATACCTAATTCTACTCAATCCTTTTACATTAATTAAGAATAATAAGTTAATAATTAAAAGATTTTTATTTTATTTAAAAAATAAATTTTTGGTTTGTACAATCGGTTTTCAGTATGTGACTTTGTATAGGCGCTGTGTATATCGTAAAGGCAGCGAACTGCCCAATATTGCGTAAGCAGTGGCTATCATTAGGTGGTCGGAGATGAAGCGACCCAGTTCCCAGGTCTCAGATGTAATTATACAAGAAGAGATACGAGTGGATGCGTGGCGGTGCAAGAAGACACCCCTGGACCGGTAGACCGTTATGTTATGTAAACAAGATATTAAAGGCAGTGGACCTCAACTAGTATGGCATTTAACATTTAAGCGAACGCTTTACTTATACAGGCGTCTAAT
Source organism: Euschistus heros (assembly GCA_003667255.2). Classification (NCBI taxonomy): domain Eukaryota; kingdom Metazoa; phylum Arthropoda; class Insecta; order Hemiptera; family Pentatomidae; genus Euschistus; species Euschistus heros. The sequence goes on from RCWM02000145.1 coordinate 839,467, forward strand.
AAGTTGTGGTCACTTATAAGAGAAGATACCGTCGCACAAACAGGTTTGTCTTTCCTTATTCTTTCTGGATCCCTATATAGTTGTAGGCTCGTGTGTGGATGTACAGAACCTACCGCAATAGTTACACAGAACTATAAAATGTGAGCCATATTAATAAAAGTTATTCATTTATAAACAAAGTAAATAAATTAGCGGCCCCCCCCCAAAAAAAAAGTTAATAATAAAAATAATAATTTTAATGCTAGTTTTAATAACCACATTTACATTAATAGTTTTCCAAATACATGAAACGATAAATAAATGTACATAAAATATATTAAATAAGAACACTCAACTCCTGTAACTTGGGACACTGCCCACCCTAACTTGTAATTAGAGCTATATCGGTACCAAAAGTTTTAGATTCTCTATCTCGGCTTCGAAAGCAAAAATCGATTCTTAATTCTCGATACCATGATTAAAAAAAAAATGTCTATACCAAAAATAATCTATGTGAAAATTAAAAATGCAAACTAAATCTATTATGGACAGACGTTCAAACCTACCGATTAATTAAAAAAGGCTCATTTACATGGCAGTTATCAGACCTATTTGGAAACAAGGAGTAGAGCTTTGGGGCTCCACTGAACCAGTCAATTAATCTCGTATTCAATCGTATCAAATCCTTCGAGAAATCCTTAATCTTCCTTAATTTGTCACAAATAACTTTATCCATAAAGACCTTAATATTGCATACGTTACTGATTTAGCCCAAACCCAATACCTCTCCTTTCATAGTAAACTACATAACCATTCTAATCCACTAGTCTCTCAAATTGCTTCCCATTAAAAAAACAAAAATGTTTAAGCCTTTTGATAGTTAAAAGAAGCTGGATGAGAGAGTTGCTCAAATAAATTTTCTTTATTAATTTATTTTTTTAATCCTAGCCAGGAGGAAGTACTGTTGAGTGCTAGTCTCCCACACAACTATAAGACCTGTATTATTACACTATCAGCAAATTCACTTAGTGTAACTCCAATAACAGGTGTGAATAAAATTTGGAAGAGAAAAAAAATTCAATTATTAGTGATTCAAGAGCATAGCTTCATAAAAAAAGTATAAAACAATACTCGTTCTATATCAGGGTGTAAAACAGGTTGCCATGTACAGATTATAACATTTTACTTTAGTACAAAAAAATTTTTTTTCATTATAGTTAGATTTTATGCAACCCTATACTTGTGTCCAATATTTTACATTATTAATATTTTTAGGTATGGATACAAAAAAATTTGAAAGTTGCCAGCAGATTACTTTAAAAAGATGACTCATCACACGGCTGCTGGCTGGATAAACTCCAGGAAACCTGATCTGGAACATTGTGAGGCGTATATCCAGTTCCATAACTGATGCTGGATGGGATAGGCGTTCTACGTAATCATATGCTGGAGTGAAGGGGCATGAGTAACATTTGACGATGATTTTCGACGGACTAGGCCATATCAGAGGAACGTATAAATAACACCTGCAATTTAACTGGAACCATACTTATAATAGAACATTTCTCAACGCTTATAATAAACATTATAAGCGTCTGATTCAGTCTTCTGGGATCTAGTCAATGATGTTCTTAAATCGTATTCATGTTTATATTTTATTTTTTGAAGAACAATAAATTCATACGCAATTTTAACCAATAATTTTTTAAAAAACTTTTTATTGATATTTACAACTGTTTACATTATATACAAGTAAATTTGAGGAAAATGATTACAATGACATGTAAATAAAATATAAACAACTACTCACTAGTAGCAATATTAAAAGGTCTCTTGGACATCTTTTCGGACGCCTCGGAGGATTATCTGGAATTGAGTGTGAGGCAAGTGGATTCGAGTGACTATGGTATTTACTATGAAAGGATAGGTATCTGGATTGGGCCAAATCAGCATCATATGGAACATTAAAATCTTTATGGATAAGTTTGTTTGTTTGTTGACATTATAAAGAGCATTGAATATTTTTCGAAGGATTTTGGATAGTAAGGATTAGATACGAGAATTATAGGAAGGTTTAGTGGAGCCCCAAGGCTCAACTGCGTATGTCCAAATTGGTTTAAGTACTGTCATGTATATTAGATTTTGAAATTTATTGTAATCTCTGAACGCTTGTCAATAAATTTTGGAGTAGTCAGAAATGGGAAGCAGTTTCTTGTCTTTTAAAACAGGTATGTAATAATTGTTCCTAAAATGATTTCTGTATATAAACTACTCAAAAATGAATTTTGATATTGCCTATTTAATTTACATTGCCTAGCAATTTTATCATAAACTGCATTAATATTTATTAGAAATTATTATTTTAAAAGGATGGATTATAAACAAATTCCCCTAAACAGCATTTGAATGCTAAGAGAAGGATAGGTAGGCCTCGCATCATGGGGAAAAATGTTGTGGCTAAAAGTATGGCTGGAGTGGAGGAACCGTCTGAGGGAGGAATTTGGCTGAGGAGGAGGGAAGCTTCGAATGGCAAAGAAAATTCTTACAAAGAAGATGAAGAAATTATGTTTTGTACTGTAGGAAAATGTAATTAAAATAGTTTAAAAAATAACAAATTAAATGATTTTAGTTCCACTTACGGTGGAATTTCGCTAAATCGAACACTCCAGGAATCTGAACTGGCGAGTAAGCAGAACCTTTTTTATTTATTTTACATATTTACATAAATATATTTTTTTTAAATTCTATTTTATTGGCTGTTTTCAAAATAATATAAAAATATATAATTGATTAATTAGAAGATAAAACAAAATAAAAATATTTAAAAGAGCCCATACTCCGTCAAAATTTTGTTGTTTATCTTCTAATTAAATAAACCGTCAGACTGAGACTTTGTTCTCAAATTCATTACATAAATTTATACATATTAAATACATTAAAAAGAACCTTTGTTCTGATTTTTTCTTTGTGTTTCTCTAACCTCTATAATCCAATTTTTTCGATAGTCAATCTGAACACCTTCTGGCAAATGTCCTGTGTGCACCCCTTATTGGCATACCCAAGTGCACCCCAATCATTTGTAGGCATACGTGATGCGGACAGTGGTTCATGAGCCTTCTCTGCAAAACGTCCAAAAATATAGTCCTTATTTCGAACAAGATTATATAGATATATTTTTTATTTCTAGTTTTATACTAAACCTACCATGAGAGGTCCTAACCATTTTCGGACATTTCGGCAAAAGCCTTTGGAAACAACGTTCATTAATTTGATTTCCGAGTTTACTACTTTTACTAAAACACACATCAAAAGTGTTTTTTCAAGATCCATTCCTCTTTTTTTATTATTTTTTATGCCGAGTAATTGTGGTAGGAATATGTACAAATGACAAATCGATAGTTAAGTGTTCTATTAGCTAGTGTTTGCAATACTGCTTATCTGCTTCAATTATACCGTACTTTCACCTTATCATGAACACATTGTGCAAGAATCCCGGAGCGGTTTCCTGTGCCGATCTAGGAAGTCATTAATTCTAAATGTCTTGACCAAACTCTTGGACGTTTAACTCAATGACCACCTGATAAGTTAAATAAACATATTTAATAAACGATTTATCGAGCGAAACGTTCATGTTCTGATTATATCAATCAACAGTACAATCGAAGCTTTTCAACTAAGTTACATGTGATCCTATAATCCGATGCTCTTCTCCAAATATATTTTTTGACAAGATATTTTTAAGATTTTTCTTTTTTTTTTCGGTACTCATTATTTCTCCCTTACCTTGCTCCTAACTGGGAGATAGTCGAGGAATTAATGTCCTGGTCATTTATAACACACTGCAGCAGCTTGATTAGAACTCGTAAGCTTTTGTTTATTGCATGAAATAAAATATGGTTGCCCATGTCTGCTGAAGGGTTTTCCGATGAAACAAGTTTTGAACTATTAATGAGAGCCAGGCTAAAAGACTTCTAGCTCTAGAAATGGATTATTGGAGACGTTCCTGCGCAGTATCGCGGCTTCAGAAAGTTCCAAACACTGGAATTTGGCAAAGAATGGAACACATGGATAGCATTCTCTACATTATTGAGACTATGAGGCTAAAGTTGTTTGGCCATGTTATGAGGATGGAAGAAGAGCGATGTCCAAAAAGAATTTTTGAATGGTCGCCCTTGAAGACGTTGGGTTGAGGGCGTCATGTAAGGAATGATGAATAGCAGACTGTGTAAAGGAGGCTGGTTGGACAGGCAGAAATGGAACCAACTTATTTTTGGTGAAAATGAATAACATATTGTTGTAAAAATGTTTTTAATAATGAAAAAAAATATCTATACTATTATATAAAAGGACAAGACATTTTTTCGTTTGTTATCACTGACCACGAAAACTACTAAACCAATCTGTACCAAATTTTAACTACATTATCTTCATAGTTCAAGGAAGGTTTAGCAATAGTAAAATCTACTGATTTTAAATTAACTTGTTATTAAAAAAGCGATAATATGTGGATAATAGTGAAGTTTGAAAATCAACCGATAGGTGGCGAGTGTCATTGTCCATGAGATGTTACAAATGAGTGGTGTTATATGGAGATTAAAATTGAAATTATATAATAACTTATATAATAACTTATATTCAATTAAATTTATTATTAAAAAAAAAAATTAAATGTCTGGCGTGACATGTGGATTCCTGTGGTTTGAAAATTGACCGATGTGTGGTTAGCACCATTCTGGAATAGAGTTTAGATTGGCCAAACTACTGAACCAAATTTTAACTACACCATCTTCTTAGTTTTAGGAAGGTTTAGCAATAATAAAATTTACAAAAGTAAAAATTTAAATATACAATGTTGAGCAGAGAAAACGAGATTTGTCAAGCTCTCATATACTTTTAGAAATTAAAATCCAATCAGTTGAAATCAATACTATTATTTCTGCCTAATAAACCTTATTACCAAATCAAAATAAAATTCGTGTTTAAAAATATGATTCATGAGCCTTTATCTGTAAGCACTAATAAGGCAGTCAATTATTCGCAAGAGTTTCTTAATAGTCTCTGTCCACTACTAATTCATACGTTTAAAAAAAAAAAAAAAAAAAAAAAAAAAAAAAAAAAAAAAAAAAAAAAAAAAAAAAAAAAAAAAAAAAAAAAAAAATGTCCAATTATGCTTTTACTTAATCTTCAAACACCTCACGATTGGAAGTTCAAAAAGGTTATAATTTACTGCTATGCGTGAAAATATTGAAAAAATAATACTCGCATATTTCAACACAAGATTTTTATCGGTAAACAAATAAACTTTCAGTTATTAGTTCAAATTATCTAATTTCTTTACTTATGAGAGCGGGGCGAGTGCTTTTCTTAAGTTACCCATGATGCAATACGACCTTACCCATAATGCCTATTAGAAGTGACAATAAACAGCTGTGAATGATAAGAATGGATTGTTATTATTAACCTCTACGGCTACATTAATATTAACTCTGATTAATATTAATTATATATTATGAATGTATAAAGAAGATCGGAATAAGGGCCTTTAATCTAGTTTGTTTTGTTATAGGTGAGTGAATGTCTTGTATTAACAGCTGACAGCTTGGAATTAATGTAAATATATATTGTATATAAAACCCTTTGTTATAGAGAGATACAAAGATTAAGTCTTTATTTCACTACCTGAGAGAAACCAATTATCATTATATACATACATACAAACATATACACACACATATATATATATATATATATATATATATATGTGTGTGTGTACATATCCACACTATATACATATAAATACCAGAGTACACGCCCCATGAGGAGAGGATCATTTGATGGCGAACTAGATAACTGACCTTTCCTTTCCCTGATGCAACAGCTAATAGCCAGTCAGTCAGCTAATGATTACTTTAAACTGTTCGTTGCACTTCATCCCATTCCCGTTCAAATTATGTCTTCACCGACTGGTTTTATTTTTTTATTTTATGTTTATGACCTGCTTTATCATCTGGATGTGGTATCCAACGAGGAGCAAGGACATAATAGCAATAGAACATTATTTAATACAAAATAATATGGTCGACTGTAATAAAATACATGTCCAAGTTTGCAAAACATTATATAAAGTGCCAACGTTTCGATTAGCCATGTTGTCTTCTTCAGCGCTAAAAATAACAAAAACCGTTTTGTATATATTTTCTTATACACTTTATTTTAGCTAAACTCCTCATATATCAATTTATCTTCACTACAATGTGACATGTTTTGGGATATGTTATCCCATCATCAGATTTTTTTTTCTTTTGGTGTTATCCCTCGTTGTCTATCTAAAATGTTACCGTTTTAGATAGACATGGTGGGATAGCACCAAAATAAAAAAAAGAGTCACGACATACCTGAAAATACTCTCAGAAGGCTTAAAAGAACCTGGATGAGAGATTTGCTCAAATAAATCTTTTTTTTTATACATGCCAGGAGGTGGTGCAGTTGAGTGCTAGTCTCCCTCAATACCCTATAAGGCCTGTATTATTTCACTATGAGCAAATTTACTTATTGTTACTTAACTAACAAGTGTAAATAAAATTTTGAAAGAGAAAAAAATATATATGAAATAGTAACATAGTACTGCTATAGCCATTATTATTTCCTGAACACACGTAATATTAAAGTAATGGAATAACGCCTAAAGTATTTTATAGCCTCGTAAATTATTTTATTAGCCTATCATAATTAAAAATTACATTTTTCAGCTATAAAAAATTTTTAACTACGGACTTCACAAGTTTTTAATGAAAAGCAACTTGATGGTGTCTTAAGTGGAATTGTTGATTTCAAAGACATTAGATAAAGTAGTCGCAATGGCTTTTGAAATAAACTAAAAAGAAGGTGCTTTTGACTAGTGAATATGACAATATGGAAATACGATCAAAAACTAATGCTTTGCTACAAAACAATTCATCATGGATTTATTCCTGATGGACGCACATTACACTTTGAATTGGGAATAGTTTAATACTCGAATAGTTACATTTCAAGAAGTTTAAACAGCGATTCAGGAATTTTTCGATAGCCATCCCAAAGTATCAGCGTGATACCTGATAGCTAATGGCGTTAGTTAGATTTTGGGTATTAATTGCATTTCATATTTAAGAAATATTTGCATTTGGTTGAAATATTTTTTTTTTCATTTACCTTATTAATATCTTACAAGATTATTATTATGATAAAAGTATGGTTGACTGGATGATGGATGGAGAAGAAGATAGTCAGGGATGCAGTCAAAGTAACACCAAGTCAAAGAATAATTCTTTAATACGTGCCAACGTTTCGTTGCAGGTCTTCTTCAGGGCTATAATGAACAAAATACCAGAAGTGGCAAAAAAACACATGTGACAAAACTAACAGGCCGATAAACAGATGACAAATGGAATACAGAATGGCAAGATAAAAAAAACAATATACAAAAACCGCATAGAAAAGATCAGATACATAAATAACAAAGAATACAAAGCAGCAAGGTAAGAATAAGGACAAGACAGGAATGAAAAAGGAAAAAAAAAAAAAATAAATAAATAAATAAAATAATAAAAAAAAAAAAAAAATATATATAAATAAATAAATAAAAATAAAAATAAAATTTTTTTTTTTTATCTTGCCATTCTGTATTCCATTTGTCATCTGTTTATCGGTCTGTTATTTTTGTCACATGTGTTTTTTTGTCACTTCTGGTATTTTGTTCATTATAGCCCTGAAGAAGACCTGCAACGAAACGTTGGCACGTATTAAAGAATTCTTCTTTGACGTGGTGTTACTTTGACTGCATCCCTGACTATCTTCTTCTCCAAGATTATTATTATATTGGCGTATGTGGATCCAGCATGTATACTATCCCCTCAACCTGGGCATTTCTAATTCTATACAGAATTCACTATCTTTATTTATTTTTTTAATATTCTTAGCAGAAAAACATGAGGAGGTGAGATGCAAAACTCGTTCGTTCCATTTTTTAAATTTAAATTGAGATGTCAGTGGATTCTAAAAGATATAAACTATCTTTATATATTTATCAATAATTATCTTTATAATCTAATAATAAATATATCTTTATATCTTTATCTATAAATATCTTTATATATATTATCTTTCTAAAAGATAATTAATATCCAATTTTTCCAAAAATGGAACGAACGAGTTTTACATCTCACCTCCTCATATAAAAATTATTAATTTAACACTAGTATTTTTTTTTAAATATAGAAACATTTATTTAAAAAAAGTATTACAATCTACCTCAATGTGGGCAATAAGTAATATGGATGGCTTAAAGGATCCATTCACACAATATGTGCAATAAGAAATAAATATAAAGAAGAGATACAAAAAAAAAAAAAAAAAAAAAAAAAAGAAGTGAATAAAAGTTAAGAATCTCCTCATAATATATAATACAGTAATAAATTTGAGAAAAAAAATTAAATAAATAATGTACCTCACGCTATACAATACTTAAAGGGAAGAAAGAAAAATAAATTTAAATAATCATTAAAATAAATAATACAGATATAAAAAAAGGTCAACAAAAAACAATAATAATAGTAAAAAATATATAATAAGAAATAAATATAAATTAAAATTAAATTAATCTTAAAAATACATTCAAACTTTGTTTGCAATGTATACACACCCGAGGGATCCCCTAACCAGACTTGTCCCTCCACTTACAGAGAGACAAGCCAGGTCCTAAGAGATCCCAGCGCTTCTCTCTCAGCTGCGTCACTGGTGTAAAGATAATACCAGTGGAGGCTGAGTGAGAGCGCTATAGTATAATCACCCTATAGGGTAGAGAAGCTGGCTATTGCCAAGACTCCATGTCGAATTTTACAATATATCACAAGGCTACTGCCTTTTTAACTTGCGTGGGGGGTTATAAGGGTGAGTGGAGGTGGATAGGGATTGTGTTAGTGGATTAGGATGATGTGAAAGTTTTTGATGAAATTTTGAAAATTTGACAGGTATGGATTCTAGAAGAAAAGGTATATTAGTTTGGAGAGATAGGAATGTCAGAAGTGAAGAGGATATAAAGGACAAGACCCAAAACGATTCCTTGAGGAACTCCGGCTCGGATAGGATAGCAGTCGGAAAATTTAGAGCCACATCGAACTCGGAAGGAGCGATTTGTAACGTAAGAATAAAGAATGAGGTAGAGGGTTTGTGGCAGTAAGTTATTGAGTTTAAAAAGCAACCCGGTGTGCCAAACCCGGTCAAAAGCTTGAGCAATGCAGAAAGGCACCAGTATTGTTTTCTTTCCAACGCTGGTATTAATTTTTAAGCTTCATGTATATGGACCCATCTATGTTTCAATATAATCTGTCCAAGAGAGGACATTATAGTTGCTAAGTTATCTTAGGTGATAATGATCGTTGGTGATTTTAATTGCTTTAAAGAAAAATAAACCGAAGAATGTCTTTATTAGTTCTAAATTATCTTTGACCAGATTTTAGAGAGTTTTTTTTGTTTGTAGTTGAACATTCCTAAGCCACTTATAGGTAATTGTATCTTGCGGTTTATGGCATATTTTCAAGTGCGATACAGGCTCAATAATAAGTACAATGTGTGGAAAATGCAATGTTGGACTGTGTATGAAAAATGAAGTCAACTTAAGCATTTTTCTTATGAGAAGAAGTAAGTAATGATTACATTTGTCATATAAAATTTAATGTAATATTTGTTTTTTATATGTCTTTTTTTTTTCTATTTTTTAAACCTTGCATTAAACAATTACGAGAGAATCATGAAAATCAAGTAAGTAAGCAAATATCCTAGCATTGCCATGTGGCTATAGGGCTTAAGGGACACTTTTAATGTTCTATCATTGATATAGGTACGCATATTAATAAAAGAAAAAATAATAATTAATAAATATAAGTTAAACTAACAGATTGATTTAAGTTTATTAAAATAAATTTAAAAATGGATATGTTTAATTAACCACAGAACTACCATTCAATGTCAATATCAATGAAACTATCATTATTGTTGTATATTCATTAGGAAACAAACAAAAGACGATGTGAGCCTTTTTTCAAAACAAGCTTTCATTATATCGGTTCCATCAACTTGAATTTAAACATAAATAAATTAAAATACTAATCCTATAGCTGTAAAATTTCATTTTGTTTCTTTTTTATTTGTCTATGGCCACACGCTGCTAATTAAACGTGGGAATATTTTAAAATGCCTATCGATTAGATAGCTGTGGCCATACTTGATCTAGGGCGTAAGAAAAAGGCAGAGAGATATTTATGCAACGACAAATGAGGGACGACATGAGAAGATTAAAGATTTCACTAGTGGCACGCTATTTATGTAATAGGAACTGCCCCTGCTCGCTGAGGAAGGGGGCTCTCTGGGTCACAGTGTCCATGTAGCTACACATTCACCAAATAGTCGCTCTTCGTTGACGGACAAAACAGCTGTTTAATGAGATGATAAAACAGCTGTTTAATGAGATGAAATAAAACAGCTGATTTTTATTAACTGTTTAAAATAAATTGGGTGGTCTCACATAAAAGGTCTCATTTTTTAAAATGTTGATGTCTATAGAGAATTAATGATCTATTTACGGCAAGTAGTTATTTGGATGAGAAAGTACCGGTTCAATGTGCGAAATATTTTGTAATAATGTGTGGAATTGGATAATGAAAGAACTAAAGTGTTGGGATGGTTCGAAAGGTTTTGATGGAATGCTAAAAAAAATAAATAAATTGTATTAGGGTTAATCCATTTCAAATCACCCAATATAAATATAATTTGTTGCTCAACATTTTTTATTTTCCTGATTCTTTTCTCATGGATTTCCTATGGGTAGGCATTAACAAAACTCCAATTGAAAAAAATTTACAAGCCATATTTTTTATTTGACAGCCATTTTACAATGATGATTTAGTAAATTTTTATAAAAAGTGGGGTTCGCGGAAAATTTAATTGCGAAGTCATTTTTAAAGATATCAGAATGATTTAAAAACTAGTGTGTTCAGCATGAAATTACCTTCAAAAGGACATTATTTTGATTTTCCTATCATGCAAAAAAGTTATTCTAACTCATTCTCAAAAACTCGAAAAAAATTTAAAATTCGTTAATTTTTATAGCCACAAATTTTAAGGAAGGAGAAGAGACTCGCAAATAATGTTTTATTTCTGTGTTGAGTACTCGTAGTACTACCATCAGCAGAAGTTTTAGTATTGAGAATGTACTCCTTTTTTTCTCTACGGCTTTTCAAAAATGGCTGAGAACAGGTTTTTGCCAATTGTCATAGGTCAGTTTCTGAAAAGGGACTGAATAAAAACAAGTTAAAATTTTATATAATGTTTCTTCTACTATTAAGAATATGCCACAAAAAAATTATGACTGAGACTCAACTACGTTTTGAGTTATAGAGCTGTGAATTTCAATAAAAACGCTACCTTTTTAATACACTCGTGCCATGCTAAATTAGCAACTATAGGCTTAAAATTATCTTAATTGACAAGTTTAAATTATGGTTAATATATAAATTATTATTTAGAGTTTTAAAATAATGAACTTAGCTTATATTTAAATGAAATACTTGACTTAAAAATGTCCATTAATTAAAAAAGAATATGTAAGTATATGATACAAGTATGTTTGTAAGTTAAAACCCATTGTAAAATGCCAAATGACACACTAGTTCTCATGATGCAACAAGTTAATGTGAGTTTTACATGTTTAGATTTGAACTCTTCCATGTGCAACTGCTTGCACAGCCTACATCTTTCCTGTACCTACATGTCTCTGCAAGTGGTGACATGAACACCCCCTCTTCTTAATATTCATTTCTATCTTCAAGAGTAAAAATGAGAATATTAAACTAATTCGTGGACAGGCTCTATGTCCAAATTGCGCATCAAAAGTATTTGTAGAAAAACTACCCAAAGATGAGACAAATAATGTTGAGAATTATCCTGAATTTTTTTTTGTCCCTTTTGAATAAGTTGAGGAGAATCCGTTGCTTCAAGTGGAATCCATTTATGAAACTTTGAAATTTACTCCTTTATGTAAATATAACAAAGCTTTACACAGAACAAAGTCTGAAAGTTTGCAAAAAAAACAACAAAAACAATTGATAAAATTACGAGCGCAGTCACGCGAAAATTAGATGAATCTTTCTATAATGAGTTAGAAACTCTGAATTTAAATTTTACGGAAACTTTAATTAGTAAGTACGACGTACTCGTTACTAAACTGAAAGAAAAATTCAAAGTGTCTTGTAAAGATGATCAAATTAAAATATTTAGTCTATTGCCAAGTTCATAGTCTAAGGAAAAAATAGTTGAGGACTTAGTGCATCTGAATACATGGTAAGGTTAACTAGGCAGCTAGTAAAGGCTAGAGGTATCTTACTACATCTTACAAAAAGACAAGGCAACAAAATAAGAGAAGCTATTTTTTATTAACTGAGTTAAAGAGTTTTACGAAAATAGTTGCTTATGCCCTGGTAAACAGGAATATGTTTCAACTGTGATTGACAATGTCAAGGTGCAGAAACAGAAAATGCTAATTCTCCTTTGACTAAATGAACTCTAGAGCATATATAAACAGAAATATCCAGATTACAAAATTGGTAGTTCTATGTTTTGCGCTCTAGGGCCCAAAGTGGTGCGTTCTTCAGGGTTCATCAGGAACTCATAGTATGTGTTTGCAAACATCACTAAAACACAAAGCTTATGATAGAAGGGGCAAAGCTTAATGAAAATTATAAAGACCTCATAGCTTTCAACGCATGTGATATTGAACATGAAAAATGTTTGCTTGACATCTGTTGAGAATATCCTGGACCAAATACTCTGCTTGATTAAAGGGTAGCGTATTTATTGAAATTCACAGCTCTATAACTGAAAACATAGTTGAGTCTCAGTCATAATTTTTTTGTGGTGTATTCTTATTACTATAAGAAACATTTTATAAAATGTTCCCTTGTTTTCATTCAGTCCCTTTTCAGAAATTGACCTATGAAAACTCGCAAAAACATGCTTTCAGCCATTTTTGAAAAGCCGTAGAGAAAAAAGGAGAACATTCTCAATACTAAAACTTATGCTGCTGGTAGTACTACGACAGAACAATAAAATATTATTTGCCAGTCTCTTCTCCTTCCTTAAAATTGATGGCTATAAAAATTAACGAATTTTAATTTTTTTTCCGGGTTTTTGAGAATGAGTTAGAATAACTTTCTTGCATGATAGGAAAATTAAAATAATGTCCTTTTGAAGGTCATTTCATGCTGAACACACTAGTTTTTAAATTATTCTGATATCTTTAAAAATTATTTCGCAATTAAATTTGTTTTCATAAAATTCACTAAATCATCATTTTAAAATGGCTGTCAAATAAAAAATATTGCTGGTAAATTTTTTTCAATTGGAGTTTTGTGAATGTCTGCCGATAGGGAATCCGCGATAAAAGAATCAGGAAAATAAAAAAAAAATTTGAGCAACACAGACTGTGTTATTTGAAATGGATTGACCCATTAAGTATTTGGCCACTTGATACGAGGACCGGTTAAAAGGGATTCCACTTTAATAAATCAACTTTCTTTTGACGGGACTCGAATCGAGTTCACTAAATATAGGAAGAAAACAAGTACATTGGGTTCCCTATTAGCAACATTGGCGTTACTGACTATATCAGTGAGTCCTATATGAGGCTACGTTTGATTAAATAACTTGTACTTTCTAATTTGAAAGGCAGATCATTCTCGGGAACTATCTCGTTTGTTTTTGTTACAGGCCATTGCCTGCTTGATCCCTTGTATGGGATCTGGGATCGATAGACTGTTGGCTAAGAGTGATTTTGTCATTCAATCATAAAATTTTTAGATCTACGGTTATGGCCTTTTTTTTTTATTACCTACCTTCGAGCAAATGTAACTTAGTATGTCCGTTTTATTAATTTTACATAATTTCTATTTTTTATTTTTTGAAGCGAAGCTTCTATAGTGAGGTTATATTATACATACATAAAAATATTTCCTTAGGGTAAACTGTGAAGGATGTAACCGAAGTTCCAGTGCCATGTTAAACAGCTGTTTCAATTATTTTTGTATTAATAATTCTTATTCAGGATGGATTTTGTGTAAATAATAATAATAATTTTTTTTTTAATAACAATTTATAGAAATTTACAACTGTACAATATTTATACATCAAGTAAATGTGACAAAACCTGAAAAGTACTACTCATCAGTCGCACTTTAATAAAAATTCTACACTAGAAGGTCTCTCTCTGGGCCTTCTTTTCAGACGCCTCGGAGGATTATCAGGGAATGGTGTGGGAAGCAAGTTGAGAAATTAGGGGATTTGAGTGGTTATGTAACTTACTATGAAAGGATTGATATCTGGTTTGGGCTAAATCTGCAACATATGGAACATTAAGATCTTTATGAATAAGTTTATTGGTGACAAAGTAAGGTGCTTTTTTCGAAGGATTTTGGATTGTAAGGATTGAATACGAGATGAATTGGATAGTTTAGTGGAGTCCCAAAGCTCAACTCCGTACGTCCAGATAGGTCTAATCACAGTCATGTAAATGAGTCTTTTGTAATTAATTGGGAGCTTTGAACGTTTGTCTAGTTTGTCTAGTAAATGTTGAAGTAGTCTGTAACGACGGGCAACTTCTTGTCGTTTTAGTCTGGTTGAAGAATACAGGGTTAAAAGAAGCCAGGAAAAACGCTTGCATCGGAGAAAGAAGAGGAAATAGGAAGCAGATCAGCTGGTGAACCTGGAAGATCTAAGGAGGAGCAATGAGATACGCAGGTTCTACCAGGAAGTGAACGCCAGCAGAAAACCTTTCAAGCCTTACTTGACTACATGCAGAGATACAGATAGCACTCTCCTGAACGTAAAGCAGCGTATACTGGATCGATGGCGGAATCACTTTGTGGGGTTACTAAATGAGGGGGTTGAGAATTGGCCTACACAGGAAGTTCTGATACCAGCCGAGGACCTTGAGCCGCCTGATTTTGATGAGGTGATCGAAGCCGTCGAAGGCCTAAAAAACAACAAGGCACCAGGAGCTGATGAGCTCCACAATGTCATTATGGATGTCGGGTTAAAGAAAGAATACCAGCAGACTGGTATAGGACTATTATATGCCCAATTCATAAGAAAGGGGATGTCCTGGATTGTGGTAACTACCGGGGTATCTCACTACTGTCTGGCGCATGTAAGGTGCTGTCCAGAATTATGTTCCAGAGGTTGCTACCCCACGCCGAAAGAGAGATTGGCAATTCCCAGGCTGGTTTATGAGAGGAAGGGGTACCACGGACCAAGTTTTCTCACTCAGGTTAATGCTGGAATGATCCCATGAATACAATATCCAAACCCACCACCTGTTTGTGGATTTTCGGGCAGCATATGATAGTGTGAAAAGGGATGAACTTTATAAGGCCATGATCAATATGAAGGTTCCACCTAAGCTTGTAAGACTCATCCAGAAGACAATGGAAGCGGTACAGTGTTCTGTACGCATTGATGGCGAGCTTTTAAGCTGTTTTCAGACTTTTAGGGGATTATGGGAAGGCGATGGTCTGGCGTGCCTTCTCTTTAATTTTGCCCTGGAGGGCGCAGTAAGGGAGTCTGGAATCCAGATAGGAAGAACAATTTTCAACCGGTCAGCTCAATTACTGGGGAACGCCGATGACGTGGATATCATCGGGCGAAATTTTAATTCCATGGCCGAGGCGTTCACAACTCTACCAGTGGCAGTTGCGAGAATGGGGCTTGAGGTCAACCAAGCAAAAACTAAATACATGGTGGCAAACTCACGAGAGATTCTTCCTTCATACGTTCAAATTGACGGCTGTAGATTTGAGAGAGTCGAGGAGTTTGTATATCTAGGATCCTTGATGACGCGCAATAACAACATTGGAAAAGAAATCACAACAAGAATTTTGACAGCTAATAGGTGCTATTTCGGGCTGGCGCGACAGATGAAGAGTTGTACATTGTCTCGCGCTACCAAACTGCGTCTATACAAAACCCTAATTAGACCAGTACTTACATATGGGTCAGAGAGTTGGACGCTTACCAGGGCACAGGAAAATCAACTCCTCCGATTTGAAAGAAAAGTACTAAGAAGAATTTTCGGAGCGATAATTGATACTAATGAGCAAGCCTGGCGAATTAGGACAAATTCGGAAATCTCTGAGCTGTTCAATGATTGTGACATCGTGCGTTTTATCAGAGTTGGTCGGCTCAGGTGGGCTGGAAATGTTATCAGGATGAGCGCTGATGATGTTCCGAGAAGGATCCTCGAGGAGGAAATTCATTCTGCTAGAAGACGTGGGCGCCCCAGACTTCGCTGGATGGACGGTGTGGTGAATGATGCACGCGCCATTCTGGGAATCCGGGACTGGAGATCGGCTGCACGGGACCGAGTTAAATGGCAGAGATTGCTTCGGGCGGCCTTGACCCCTCGCGGGTTGTAGAGCCAAGGAAGAAGAAGAAGAAGACCTGTATGTAACGGAATCTTTTATCGTAATTTTCACCAGCATCCAGCAACTAATAAACTTGAAAATTTACACACGCGTCAAGGACCGATAACTTAGTTTTAATTTTTTCACTTAGTCCATTCAAATTACCTCCAAAAAGGGGGTCTGCCTTGCAAAGATGGAGAAGTAGGTTTTAAAGTTTTATATAGTCCAGATGGGTCCTGAGAATCAAAAATAAAAAATCTGACTACATTTCATATGAGAAACATTTTTGAGGCAGCAAAAAAACCAAAATGTCTGTACGTTTTTTAGATTTTTGCAAAAAACATATATAAAAATGCTTTCAATGGAATCATGTGTTATTTACAAAAGTAAAGTTTGTTAAATTGTGGGTCTTAAGACATCCCTTCAGCTGAAATTTATTTAGATGTTTAGACACAATCGATTGTCAAAGATCGATGAGTTTTGCCAACTTTCTTAAATAGTTAGTTTTGGTCATGTTTAAGAGTCTATATCACAAAAATGGCCAGTCAAAAAATGTGGGGAAGAGGAGAAACGATTGAATGTTTTTAGCTGTTTGATCAAATAACTCGGAACCGTTACTTTTAGCACATTTTGTGTTCGATACATTAATAAAGCTATTCATTTTTTTGCTCAAATCAATATTATTTTATTATAGGAAGAATAGAATGTTTTGCCAAAAACTGTAAAACGTCGCGTTAAAGTTAATTTACTAGGGCAAATTTTAGTTCTAAAACACAATTTTGAATTCAACTAATATCCTGCTGAATAAATAAAGAACTACATTTATTTATTTAATATTATTATATATAATATGCATATACGACATAAGTTTATATCGAACTAGATTATAAATACTTTTGATATTTTTGAAATTATTTTAAATATCTTCTGTAATTGTTCTAAAAACATATTGTGTTAAATATCAATATAAAATAATTTTCATATTAAATATTTACTTTATTTTGGGTCTTGTGCCGAATCCGGCCGCACGCAATAATCGATATATAGTACAATTATATAAGTAACCTGCTTTGTAATTAAAACATATGTTTTTTTTTAATTTCTTAACATTTCTTAGTATTAATTAAGGTTTTCTTCTAGCTGTTCTGCTATGAAGCTAGTTGTAATAACCCCATATTTTATTATAAAGCATTTGTAATAACCACAGACTAATAACAAAACATAAAGGTTATTTAATCTATAATAATAAAACCATGAACATAAATGCCATATGATTAGAGTTGTTATTGTGTTGAGTTTAGATACTATCGATTATTGCGTGTGGCCGGATTCGGCACAAGAACATTTATTTTTTTAATTTTTTTTTTTATGGGTGTATTAAAAGACCGGTATTTACAAAGAGTTACATTAAAATTAGTGTAACTGTTTCTGAGTGCAGGGTGTCCAACAAGTATCATCACCAACAAATAAATATAAACATTAGGTCTGACTCAATAGAGGTATTTTCGTTTGATATAAATTGCTAATAGTCGTTCACGAACGAGCGCTCTCACTCCAGCGACATCCAGTGACGTAACAAGGCTGCCGCCTCTAAAATGGACATAAACAGAGAAGATAATGCTGCAGACCACGCCCCGACAGGAGAGCAATAAGTCCAACCTGCCAGGGGGCAAAATGTCAAGTGTAGGATGGGTCGACCGACTTCCTGCCCCGCCATCTTACACAATATCGTCCCAATATGTTCGCCTCTAACCGGCCTATGAGGTAAGAATCCGAGGTCTTTTTCGTTTGATCCCTGCCAGTTACTTCTTGTAACTGTTATTATGAATCGGAGGATAAATATTAATAATTACATATCGCTCATCCGATGGAACAACGACGTAACTACGAAATTGTGTAAAAAAGAATTACTAACATGGGGAGGACACACTCTGTCTCTCACGGATATTGATGGCAATTTTTTTGGAGGTTCCTGGTCAAAAAATATTAGACACGTGTTTTGCCGTTCCGACCAATGGGCTCTAAAAGCCGAGAAAAAAAAATAATAGCATTAAATTAGAATATTTTATATCTCGAGTTTAAAAAATAACAACATGATTCTTGCACCAAGATTTTTATTTTTGATTGAGGATTTAAGAAAAAATACAGCTGCTCCATAGATTTTGGTTTAGGTTAATTAAATTCTAAAAAAATGATTAGATTTTCAAGCAAACTACCTCTATCGATTTTTTTTTACACAAAAATCGATGTCAGATTCTAATTCAGCACCCTCAAAATCATTGAAAAACGTTTATTCATTAAACACATAAAATATGATTTTTTCATTGAACTACATTAAATATACTTTTTTCACCTGAACCTATATCTGATTCGAATTCAGCATTAAAAAGAACCCTGAAATACAAATTTTCATCGAAAAATAAAAATAAAAATTCGTAAGCTTCAAAATGTGCCTGACCACAAATTGGCAATTTTTGTTTAAATTGACAAAAACATAAATTACGCTTAGATGGTTCAAGGTATCAACTTCATTTTTTTTTACACAAAATATAGGGTGGTAATACTCTTGAAATGTCTTTGGTTTCATTTTCCTATCTGGTTTCAAACTCAAGTTAAAAATAAATATGTTTTTTGGATTTACCAATTTTTTTTATAGGTTTTTGTTGATCGAAATTTGCATTAATACACATCAAAAGAAAGCTGAGCCTCTCCTCTTTCCAGCGATACCAGTGAACGAATTGGTGACAAAGTAAAAGCTATTTAAAGGAAAGTAACCAATAATCGTTTTAAAAATTTCTTCCCCTCGAAGAGGGTGAAAAATGATATTTTTTGTTTTTATTGAATAAACGTTTTTCAATGTTTTTGAGGGTGCTGAATTAGAATCTGACGTCAATTTTTGTAGAAAAAAATCTGTAGAGGTAGTTTGCTTTAAAATATAATTATTAATTTATAATTTAATTTATCTAACCCAAAATCTATGGAGCGGCTTTATTTTTCTTAAATCCGCAATCAAAAATAAAAATCTTGGTGCAAGAATCATGTCGATATCATTTTTTAAACTCGAGATATAAAATAAATTAGTTTAATGCTATTTTATTTTTTTTCTTGGTTTCTAGGGCCCATTGGTCGTAACGGCAAAATACATGTCTAATATTTTTTGACCAGAAATCTCAAGATCCGTGAGAGACTGAGTGTGGCCTCCCCTTGTAAGATTAATACGCCAGAAGTGGTCCCAAAAGCTTAATGCATTAGTAGAAACATCGACTTTATAGTAGTCTGGCCAATCCACTAATATATATGAATATTACTTATACCCATAATGTTGAAAGTGTTTCATTTCAGTTTCTCGCTTCTCCTAATAAAATTTCTTTTTTTTACATTTGCGCCTTTGTTCCACCGGATGAGCGATATGATTTTAAAATAATATATTCAATCAATTTTTTAAATTTCAGTAATTAAGAACATCCGATAAAATTACTTTAAAAAAAAATAACAGCACAAAAAAATGTTCTATTAAACCAAGTTGAACAGGACCGAAACATAGAACTCTATTTGAACAAATGTCTCACTTGGAATCCACTTACATGACTAGCGATAGGAAACTGGTCATCGTTTCTGACTACTCCAACATTAACTAGACAAACGTTCAAAGCTTCCAATAAACTGCAATAGACCCATCTACACGAGAGTAATTAGACGTATTTGGATATATGGAGCTGAGCTTGGGCGCTCCTCTAAACTTTTCATTTCTTCTCGTATTTAATCTTTACAATCCAAATCCTTTGTTTTGGTACGATTCACCTTATTACAAGAGAAGCCCCTCCAAAATGTTCGAAATGCCAAGCCAATCTAACAGTTAAACACATCTTCGAAGAATGTAATACCTATAGAATCAGTTAAATATTTTAAAACAGCATCCTCAAGGACAACAATGGCGAAAGTTATCCTTCGGATAACTTAAAAACCGTTAAAAACATGTTTTCCTTAAGGACGAAAAACTAATCAAATTCCGACATTTTAAAACAGCATCCCTAAGGACGAAAACTAATTCTAATTGTGGAAGGAGAGAGTGGCCAAGGATCTCAACAAATCGCCAGATCCTGGCAGATCTGTAAAAGAGAGTCCTTATAGTAGGAGCCATCTCTTAATTCCGTCCGAACACCCCAAAACCGTTAGAAACATATTATCCTTAAGGACGAAAAACTAATAAAATTCCGCCATCTTAAAACAGCATCATTAAGGACGAAAACTAATTCTAATTATGGAACGAGAGAGTAGCCAAGGATCTCAAAAAATCGTCAGATCCTGGCAGATTTGTAAAACAGTGTCCTTATAGCAGGAGCCATCTCTTAATCCCGCCCCGAACCCCCCCCCCTTTTTTTTTTTTTTTTTTTTTTTTCTTTTTTTTTTTTCTAATCCTCCATTTATTTACAATATATGCAATAGGAATCAAAAGGAATTTAGGCTTAGGATCTTGGTTTGCCTTGCGGCATTTGAAGATGAGTGTCCTCAGCAGCTGCTGGATCCACTCTGTTGACGGATGGTTTTCCTTCTTTTATGTTGAGCGAGGAGGAGTCACTCTGCAGGCGGTGGTGGTTCTAACGGGTCAGTCTGTTGAGCCTGAACCCCTTCCCTCGGCGAGTACGTCCACTAAGGGGGTCAAACCTTGCCACCTCCCTGGCCTGGGAGGCGGGGCTACGTCCCTGAAGAAAGGGTTGGAACTGTGCTTCAGCCCATCAAAGAATTTGATGTAGTGTACTCTTGTACATGTGGTGCAGCAGTGGAGCTCCATGGAGTAGGGTGGGTATAATTATGGATTTGTATATCTGGAGCTTGAGGCGGAGGGATAGTTGGGGAGAAGTCAGGAGATGATAGAAGCGGTAGGTCCTTGCCGTGGCCTATTTGATCCTGCTCTTCACGTGGGTGGAGAAGGTCAGGTGTCGGTCAATGTTGACCCCAAGATATAGGATGGAGCTGGATATTGGTTGCTCAACATTGTCTAATGTGAAGTGCTTAGGCAATCTCTGGGATCTCCTAAATTTAGCAAAGGACATCACAATAGCGTCAGTTTTCTTGGGATTAACCTCAGTCGGCATAGGGCGGTAGGGAATCTGTATTCTTCCAGTCGGCGGAGTAGTAGGGGGTGTGAGACACAATCAAAGGCCTGTGTGCAATCCAGCGAGATGGTACTGTTCAGGTGGTATGACTTCTTCACGGCTACAGTGGTCGAGGATATGGTAGTGAGCCAGTCTTTCGAACACCTTGCTGATGTGAGAGAGGAGGCTGATAGGACGGTAATGTTCCGCTACGTTACCACGTCTCTTAGGTTTTAAGAGGGGGACCGCCACAGCCCGTTTCTAGACCGTGGGAAAATAAGCATTTCGGAAACACGAGTTGAAGATGTTTAGTAGGAAGGCTTTACCCTTCCTTGGAAGCATCTTCAGCATAGTTGACAAGATGCCGTCCAGTCCGGATGCTCTTCTCCCTTTCAGGTGGCGGAGATCAGACTCAAGATCCTTGAAAGTAGAGAAGATGGGCATCTCATTAGGACTTGGTAGTGGTCCGTGGGGTGGCAGTGGCGCATCAGCTGTCCTCTCAGCATCCTTTGCTGAGTATGCTCTGGCTAGGTGTTCTGCCTGTCCAGCGGGTGTTAGAAGCTGGTCACCGTCAGTGATGAAAACCGCTCGCCTTTTGTTGACGAAGGTTCGGACCAATCTCCAGAACTGTCTGTGGTCTGAGCCTGGCGATTTGCCGGGTCATAGCGTTGATAGCAGGCTTGAGGCTGTAGTCCCGCGTTCGCCAGTAGATGTTCCGGAGATTGTTCCTCTGTCCGATCAAGGCCAAGACGTGCGGTGGAGGAGATCGTTGACTGTTGGGTCGGGGACTGAATTTAGGGATATGGAGGTCGGCAGCATCAAAGATAATGGTGGTGATAGTCTCCACTGCTGTGTCGATCTCACCAGGGGTCAGGAACGGAGTCACTGAGGGGAGCGATTCCTGTATCCTGGTTCTGTAGCCCTTTCAGTCCGCTTCGTGCAGAAGGAACTTAGTGGCAGTTGGTGTGGCCGGAGTCCCTTCGAACGTGTATAGCACTGGGCGGTGGTCAGAGTTACAGAAAGGCAGGGCTCGGCACTCAGTGATAGTGAGCATATCCCTAGTGAGGAGTAAGTCCACCCACGTGCTTCTCAACCGGCTTCTCAATCGCATGGACGCAATGATGGAGATGATGACCTCAATGATGCGCCTCATGACCAGGGTGGTTGAGAAGCTCGATGATCGCTGAGCACGTCCTCAACCTGAACGCCAGAGGCTTGCCTTCATCGCAGGCTGAACTAGAGGTCCTCCATCTTCAGTATCGACCAGCGGTGGTGGCACTAACTGACACTAAGATCCCCCCGACTTATCGAATCCACTTCACTGACTACATCTCCTACAGAGAAAACGTACAGGGATCACAGGCAGTCGCCATCCTCGTGAGAAGAGACATACCATCCAGACTCATACCGAACCCCGTGGACTCTTGCGAGGGCTGCCACATGATCACAGTTGACGTGCGACTGAGAAATCGGTACACATTCAGCTGTGTCTACAGAAAACCTCGGGCCAACTATACGCCTGTTCGCGGTTTGCTGCTTCACGCACAGGCGCAGCAGGTATGTTGTCCTGGGGGACCTCAACGCTTGCCACACGAGCTGGTTATGCCCTAACAACAATCCATTGGTTTCGGTCATCACGAAGATGCGGCTCTCTGCCTTCCACCCAGGTGTACATACTTTCCGACACAGCGCCAAACCCGCCCATACCCCGAACCCTCACAGCCACGGTTCTATATTGTACCTTTTTAGCAAAAACACTCGACGGAAAGGGGTCGTTAGCGTTGAAAAACTCCAGCCTCCCGTAGAATGAGTTAACAAAGACGGAATATCCTTCCGCCATCTTAAAAACAGTTAAATATTAAAAATATTTCTAAATAGTGTCCTTATAAGGACGTTATACAAGCCGACCTTAAATTCATCTATGACTCTAAATTAATAGCCAGCTTCTAATAATTTTACTAATTAATTAAATTTAAACTACTAACGAGTGTTGATGACCTATTAGTTAAACGCCCTCTCAAACTAACTAAACAAACAAATCCGTGAATTCTCAATGTTGACTTTTGAAGACGACGAAAAACTAGTTTTGGAATCAGAGTGTGTCAGCCCACATATCGCTAATCAGGGGTGCTGAAGTGATTTAGATGATGAGCTTGCACATTAACAGGAAATCACCTCTCAAGGAACTGTGAGTACTGACGCTAAAATTGATAAACAGCGTATATTGGTCCCCTTGAATGCGAAAAAGAAAGCAGTCGATCTCGAGAGGTTGTATCTCTGTTGGAGCTTACAATCTTTTCAAACACATGGCAGTAAAAAAGCTTTCTAGGTGAAGTCGAACTTAACAATGGCAAACAGACTTCATAGCTAGGGGATCTAAAAAGAAAATGGCCTAGGGATCCTCTAGTATAGCACATTCATTGAAATGCTACAAATCGTTAGCTCTTTACTTGTCTCTGACATGCCATTAGCCTTATTTGCTGGAAAATTCTGGCGGTTGAGCATGTTTCGGCGAAATCTTCTCCTTTCATAACCGTTGGCACAGTACTTCTTACCTAAGTATTGGACCCAAGACAATTCATGGGTTGTAATGATACAGGTTTTTTTACTGGCTTAGTGTACAAGACTAATATATTCACATCATAGATTTTAGTTTAGGTTAGTTAAATTCTAGAAAAATAGAAAAAAGATTAAATCTTCAATCAAACTACCTAATAGATTTTTTTTACACAAAAAATGACATCGGATTTGAATTCAGCATTAAAAAAAAAATCCTTTAATACCAAATTTCATACAAATAAAAACAAATCGTAACCTTCAAAATGTTTCTGACAAATTTATTAATTTTTAATTGTTAAGCAATTTGTTTTTAAATTGACACAAATTATGCTTAGACGGTTAAACATATAAATTTCATATTTTTACCCAAAATATATTATGGTGGTAATACTCTTGAAATGTTTTTTGTTTGATCTTTCTATCTACTTTTAAACGCAAGTTAAGAATCAAAATATATTTTGGATATTCCAATTTTTTAAATATATTTTTCTTTCCGTTTTGTTCATCGAATTTAGGTACATTAAAAGAAAGCTGAGGCTCTCACCTTTCTAGCGATACTAATCAAGTTAAATTTTCGTGGAGAGTAACAGAGCTTTGAACCGATTAAAAAAAAATCTACCAATAATCGGCTTAAAAATTTCATCTTCCTTGAAGAGGGTGAAAAAATTATATTTTTTGTTTCGATCGAATAGACGTTTTTCAATGTTTTTGAGGCTGTTAGAATCTTAGATTCTTTTTTTAGTAAAATTCTATAAAGTCTAGTTTGCTTAAAGAGCTAATCATTTCCTTAGAATTTAATTTATTTAAACTAAAATATACGAAGCAACCGTATTTTAATCTGTATTCAAGAATAAAACATTTTCGTGGAAAAATCATATCAATATCAATATCAATATAAACTCGAGATATAAAATAAATTAGTTTAATTCTATTTTGTTTTGTTCGGCTTCTTGAGCCCATTCATTAGTCGTAACGTTAAAATACGTGTCTAATATTTTTTACCAGGAACCTTCAAAAAAATTACCAACAAGATCCGTGAGAGACTGAGTATGTCCTTCTCTTGTTAGATTTATTTGGGAATGTGTATCGGTCAAAGAAGTTTACATATCATACGTATCGGTCAAACAAATCCAGCGTGTTTACAAATTCTAAGCATACCCATTTTAATTTTTTTTTTTTTAAACCATGGTTCAATTAAGGGATATAAATCTGTTTTTATAACTATTAGACATTGCTAAACACGCAATTTGCTTAGTTACATAGTATACGAATAGTTATTAAATACCCGGTTCTCATTGATTACCTTGGCAGTGAAAAAATAATACTTTCTCAACGTGCACTTCCTGTTAGTGAAAGTAAGAGCAGAAAGTTTAATTTTGGATTATTAAGTATTCAAGGGAGAAAAAAAAAATCTTAAATTTCATTAGTAAGTGCCCGTTGTCACAAAACGAGTTTCAATGTCAGTATGCAGTCTTGGAAGAAATCTGTAATGATTAGTTGATGTTATGAATTAAAGCTTGATAGCAGTTAAAATATTATAATAGGTGATATAAGTGAATGATATAAGGAAATCGATTCTCAATATTCAGTAACGGTAGATGTTTCGATTATGGATTAACGAAGTGTCGAGAATCGATGTCCCCAAGTCGATTCCTAGGAACCGGTAGACTTCAACGATAGTTTATTGATACCGAATTATTTAATTTAGTTTTATATCTTCAATGATATTTTTACGCATGGCAGTCATTTTCAACCAGGTTAAAATTGCATTGATTAAGTGTTTGAAGAGTACGTAAAAGCATAATTAGACATCCAATCAGGCAGATATAATTTTATCGATTCATCTTGTTGGATTTTAATTTTTAACCGTAAAAGTATATGGTAGTTTGGCAAACTTCGTTTCTGGTACTCAACACTATACATTTTAATTATTTTTATAGTAAAATGTATTGCTATAAACCTTCCTAGAACTATGAAGATGTAGTTAAAATTAGGTACAGTTTGGTTAAATAGTTTTACCATTAAAAACTCCGTTGCAGAATAGCCTCATATCGGTTGATTTTTTAACTGGGATCCACAAATCGCTCCATATATTTATAGCTTTTTAAATAACAATTTAATTGAAAATAAGTAAATTTTATCATAAATTTCTAGCACTATATAATATCGTACCTTAGTAACCTTTCTCGAATGGTGCTCGCCACCTATCGTTCGATTATCAAACTTCACTGCGTATCACTTATATGATACACACATATATTTATTGCTTTTTTATGGCAATATATTTGAAAATCTTTAAATTTTTTAATTGCTAAACCTTCCTTGAACTATGAAGATGGTGCGGTTTAAATTTGGTACATATTGGTTCAGTAGTTTTCAAGGTTAGTGATCACAAACGAAAAATGGCTAGTCCTTTTATATAATAGTATACATTACACATTTCCATCAAGATTATAATATGATTTTTATTTTATTTTTGTTAATTTTATATTTTCTTAATGTGGTGTCGAACTTGTTGATTCCAGACGATACAATAACAGGTTTTGCTTCCTCCTTCTTCAGTGTCCGGCTGCTATATGTGTATCCTCCAATAGAAACGTTTCTGGGAAAGATTGATACTGTTATGTAACTGATGATTATCTCTTACGATGGCTGATTTTTATCACCGTTACCGAATTCCGTTCACTGGGTCACAGATTTCTATCAGAGAATTTTCTTCCCGAGATTTTTTTAATGTTTTCCTTACTGCAGTAATCCTGTTGAAAGGGATTTTATTTA
The DNA here is from genome assembly GCA_003667255.2 of Euschistus heros. NCBI lineage: Eukaryota > Metazoa > Arthropoda > Insecta > Hemiptera > Pentatomidae > Euschistus > Euschistus heros. The sequence goes on from RCWM02000145.1 coordinate 866,366, forward strand.
TTTCTGTACACACCATACTTGAAAGTATACAATGTACATGTAATTTTTGAATTTTGTTTTGGTTATTATTTTACACATACATATACATAGTACATGTGTCGAAAGTTAATATGAAGAACAAGAAAAAAAAAAAAAAAAAGAAAAAAAGTTATACAATATTAAAATTTAATACAACCAAGCAACAAAGTTATTTCATTATCAGAAATACTTTAAAAAAAAATAAAAATAATAGAGAAACCTTAATGAATTTTTCATATTTTAAACGTGTTTTATATTGTTATCCTCTATTTTATGTAGTGAATTTTTAAAAAATATAGCTTTTTTCAGCCAAATTCATAATTTTTTCAACTAATTTCATAATTTTTTCAATCAAATTCATAATTTTTTCAACCAATTTCATAATTTTTTCAATCAATTTCATAATTTGTAAGATTTGTAAGTTTGTGTCAAATCAAGTGTTCGAATCACGTCATTCGTAATTCTATTCCCCTCACATTGTGATTTTTCGAAGAAGGTAAGTTCAATTCTTGTTTCTTTTGCATTGAGGTATATGTTTCCCAAGTAGTTCAGAGTTCCATTTGTTTTTGTTTTTTTTTGCTTTGTAATATATACTTTGTACTGTTAATCTTAAATGAAACTCAAAAGTCTATTCCCCTTATTTCTATATATTTCCCAATATAAAAAACGGTAAATAAAAATATTTCATAAATATAAATCTTTGATTTATTTATATATCTTAATCTTAATATATATAAATTACGTGTCGCCGCCTAGGGGCCGGCTAACACCTAAACTACTGAACCGATTTTAATCAAATTTGCATACCGTGTGCAGTTTGATCCAACAAAAAAGATAGGATACCTTATATCTTAATTTATAGTCGCAATATTATTTGTATATTATCTGTAAGTCACAATTATTTGTTAGCTCTATACGATTCTAACATATGGCGGTATAAGGTTATACTATTATATAAAAGGACAAGCAATTTTTCGTTTGTGTTCACTAACCGCCAAAAACTATTGAACAAATCTCTACCAAATTTTGACTACATCATCTTTATAGGATGGTTTAGCAACAGTAAAATCTAATGATTTTCAACTAATTCTTTATTGAAAAATGAATAATAAGTAGATAACAGTGAAGTTCAAAAATGGCGGCAATTGCAATCTACATGAAAGGTTAAAATGTACAGTGTTACATATGTGATAATAAAATTTACTTATTTTCAATTAAATTGTTATAAAAACAGCTATATGGAGTAAAATATACCAAAGTTTAACTACATCATGTTGATAATTCTAGGTTTAGCAACATTAAAAATTTAAATGTACAATGTTGAGTGTTAGAAACGGGTTTTGCCACACTACCACATACTTTTATGGTTAGAAATTAAAATCCAACCAGATCAAATCAATAAAATTATTTCTGTCGAATGAAAATTATTAAAAATCAAAATGCCGATCCTCAGCTGTTTAATATTGTGTGTAAAAATATGAATTTTGAACCTTTAGTTGTAAGCACTGATAATGCAGTTTCTTATACCGCAGTTTCTTAATAGTCTCTGTCCATCTGGATTACCAACTCATATATTAAAATTGAAAATTGGTTGTCTAATTATGCTTTATGTTATCTGCAAACACCTTATCAATCTAAATTTAACCAAGTTAATAATGGCTGCTATGCGTGAAAATATCATAAAAAATATAATTTTCAATTGTTTACATTATTTCAAGATTTTTATCGATAAACAAAAAATCAATTATTAGTTAAAATTATCTAAGCTCTTCACTTATGAGAGAGGGCCAAGCCTCGACGGGGGATGATGAAGTTATATATAATAGGACAAGCCATTTCCGTTCGTGATCACTAACCGCGAAAACTATACAACTATTCTGTACCATATGTAACTATAACAGCTTCATAGTTCAAGGAAGGTTTAGCAATAATAAAATTTACATATTTTCTATTAAATTACTGTTTAAAAAGCGATAAATATGTGGTGTGTAGTAAAGCGAGCGCCATTTAAGAGAGATTACAATGATCCGGTGTTAAATATAGCTAGAAATTGATAATAAAGTTACTTAATTCAATTAAATTGTTATCCAAAAAGCTATAAATATGTGGCAAGCGACAATAGCGTTACAGTAAAACTAATGAACCTATCTGAACCAAATTTTAACTACATCATCTTCATAGTTCTTGAAAGATATACAATTAGAAAGTTTACTATAATAATAACTTATACTATTATATAAAAGGACAAGCCAATTTACGTTTGTGATCACTAACCACGAATTTTACTGAACCAATCTGTACTAAATATTAACTACATCATCTTCATAGTTCCAAGAAGATTTAGCAATATTATAATCTACTGATTTTTAATTTATTTTTTATTAAAAAAAGAAAATATTTGGACAACAGTGAAGTTTGAAAATTGACCAATAGGTGGCGAGTGCCATTCTACGCGAGAGGTTACAAAAGAGCTTGAAATCGATGATAAAATTTACTTATTAAACTATAAAGAAAATTATTAAAAAAGATTTAAATATGGTGTGCGATATGTGGATCCCAGTGAAGCTTGAAAATCGACCGATTGTGTATAGCACCATCCCACAATAGAGTTAACAATGGTAAACTGAACCTATCTGTACCGACATCTAAATAAATTTTTTTTATAATTCTAGGAAGGTTTTGCAATGTTAAAATTTACAATAACTAAAATTTAAATGTACAATGTTGAGAGGCAGGACTGAGGTTTGCCACACTGTCATATACTTTTATAGTTCGAAATCAACATCCAACCAGATGAAATCAATAAAGTTATTTCTGCCGAATACAAATTATTACTAAATCAAAATGTCGATCCTTTGCTTTTTTATATTGTGTGTAAAAATATGATCCTCGGGCCTTCTGCCATAAGCAATAATAATGCAGTTTATTTTCCGCAAGAGTTTCTTAATAGTCTTTATCCAACTTGATTACCAGTTCATACATTAAAATTAAAAATTTTATGTCTAATGGCGCTTTTACGCAATCTTCAACTGCCTAATCAGTGCGATTATAACTATGTAGATTAATAATTACTGCTATGCGTGAAAAAATCATTGAAGAAATAATGCTAAATCACATGCTAAAATACAAGAATCTTATTGATAAACAAATAAAACATTAATTTTTAGTTAAAATTAGCTTTACTTATGGAGGGCGGGCGAAGCCGCGACGGGATGCTAGTATATTTTATATATAGTTTTTGTCTGTATTATAGTTCTGTAGTCAGTGAGTAGTCTGCATTCATATATACGTGGTGTATATTTTGTTCTTGAGTGAAATCACAAGGACATAAGAACGAGTCTCTTATTAGGAATCTATAAAAGTAGCTGTTCACTGCCACCATGTCCTGTGATTGTATTGTGTAATGTAGAAGTTAGTCCATGAGTCTCATTTAATGTAGGTCCGTAAGTCTGGAATGAAATTATGTAGATGTCTTCCCTTGTGTGTTGTGTTCCAACGTGTCTGCCACAGCTTGTATTTTTATCAAGTGCTTTAAGTATTCCTTAGATATCAGACAATATGATAGAGGAAGGGAAGGATCCGTTGAAGCCCCTTTTGCAGCCTCGTCAGCCAAGTCGTTTTCAGCTATGTCGGAATGCCATTTTATCCACTTGAACGAAATTCGATTGATACCGTCAGTTTGTAGGTGTTTTAGAAATGTTCTTATTTCTTCAATGATGAGGTTATGACAGTGCCTGTTTTTTATCGTGTATAGAGTGCATTGGCTGTCCGTTAGTATTCTAACAGTTTTATAGTTTGTCCTTAAACTTTGTAAGTATTCTAGAGAATTAAGGATGGCGATTAGGGTCTAATTCATACTTTATTACATCTTCTAAAATTTTGTTTTTAAAAATGAGGCTAGCACAGCCTATATAATCGCCATCCTTACTTCCGTAAGTATATATCTCTTAGTCTGCGGGGTCAGTCAAGCATTCAACAATACAAGGAAATTCTGCTGGGTGTAGCATGTCCTTGTATTCGGTAGCATGTTTAATGCCGTTGGATTTGAATTTATTATAGTCGGTGTTCATTGATAACAAACGGAAATTACTTACATATTTGTCAGCTAGTATATTAATGGGGATCATTTTGGACAAAAGCGGCTTCGTCAGATTGTTCTAAAACCTTTGACAATTTTGCGTGCCATTAGCCTCTGGACCCTTTCCAGCTTTGCCTTGTTGTATTTGATCTGAATTCCTGGATGCCATATTCCGATATGAATCTCTACTGAATGGCAAAAATTCAACCCTATTTTTTTTTTTTTTTTTTTTTTTTTTTTTCTGGGCTATAAAATTTATTTTTCTTTAGATATTTTTCTTGATGCTTTTAATTGCTTTGCATGTTTTCTCTGAATTCTCGGCAAGTATTTCTAAATCTGTTTTTAGTATTTTTCTGGTAGTAGAGGTTCAAGAGATAAGTACTTCTGTTTACGTACTAAAACTATTCTTTTCTAAAATAAAAATTTCAAAATTTAATATTCAATACTACACAATTATTATTAAGTTAATTAATTTAATTATTCCTAATTTCAATAATTTTGATTGTCACTTTTTTTTATACTTTGTTAATTGTTTCAGTTTCAAAGGTTACCTAATTATTTGTTTTTATCTATTATTTAAAGTTTTACTCCGGAAAGTTTGACGTACGTTCTGGTTTAAAACAATATACAGCCTGGAGATTATCTGCATCCGGTATTAATTAACTTAGCACTAGAATACGTCATCAGTAAGGTAATGCTTACGTGAAAAGGATTAGAGATGGGTGGTCAAATTCCGGTTCTTGGATATGCTGATAGTTCGGTACTTTTGGGGGAAAACGAGGAAACTATTTAATTAAACGCAACTACGCTCATGAAAACCGGTAACGGAATTGGTCCAGTAATTAATACCGATAAAACGTAATATATGGTTAGTAGTCGAAACGGTGAACATTTTGGTGATGTAGATATTTCCAGGATAAAGTTTGAACACGTTGAGCAGTTCAAATATCTAGGGTCTATTATATCAAGAAAAAATTTAATTCAAGAGGAAATAAGGGCTAGGTTAAAAGCCGGTAATGCTTGTTATTTCTCGGTCGCAAAACTACTCAGTTCGCGCTTACTCTCCAGAAATATTTTTTTAAAAATTATTTACTATTTATTGAAATTTTCAATTGTACAAATATATATTAAGTAAATGTGTTAAAAACGCTTACAATAACACGGCAAAACTTGAAAAAAAACTACTCATCAGCAGCACTTCAATAAAAATCTACACAAGAAGATCTCTAGGCCATCTTTTTTTCAGACGCCTCGGAGGATTATCGGGAATTGAGAGGGTAGCAAGTTGAGAAACTAATGGATTTGAGTGGTTATGGAGCTTACTATGAAAGGATTGGTATCTGGTTTGAGCTATATCAGCAACATATGGAGCATTAAGATCTTTATGGGTTTGTCTATTGGTGAAAAAGTAAGGAGCATTGAGGATTTTTCGAAGTGTTTTGGATTGTAAAGAATGGATACGGGATAAATTGGATGGTTTAGTAGAGCCCCAAAGCTCAACTCCGTAAGTCCATATTAGTCTAATCACTGTCATGTAAATGAGTCTTTTGTACACTTTTGTCCAGAGATCAATTGCAAAGTAATAGACATTTTTTTTTTTTTTTTTTTTTTTTTTTTTTTTTTTTTTTTTTTTTTTAAAGATTTGTTGCCAAATCCTATATAACCAAGTTCACATATAGTTTCATTATTTTTGTTATGATTAGTTTCTTTGTTATTCTTTCTTTTTTAATTATAGTTTAGCTTTTAATTTATCTAAAACTTGAATCAATTTACCTACTTTATCCCTGTCCAGTTCTTTTAAGTATTCTATTTCTTCTTGAGGATTAAAATTAAATTTTAATTCAGACCTAATTTTTTCGAGCTTTTTGCATCTGAATATTATATGCCTGGGGTCTTCCGGGAAATCATACGTCTCACATTTCCCATTGGCTTCTATCTTCATTAGGTTAAGATATTTCTTTGTACAGCCATGATTGTTCTGAGTCTTGTTATTCTTACAATGTGATTTCTATCAATATTGGTACGGATGGCTTGAAACCATGGAGTTAGGCTCACTTTGGGCTGAACTTGATAATAATCTCTGCTCTTAGATTGTGACTCCCAGTCATAATTGGGAGCTTTGATCGTTTGTCTAATAAATGTTGAAGTAGTCTGTAACGACGAGCTGTTTCTTATCGTTTTAGTCTTGTATGTAGATTCCAAGTAAGACGTTTGTCCAAGTGGAGTCCTATGTAGCGGATTTGTTCAACTGGACTCAAGAAATTTAAAAATTATGATATATGAGACTACTAGCATCCCCGTCGCGGCTTCGCCCGCCCTCATAAGTAAAGTGAATTTCAACTAAAAGTTAAAGTTTTATTTAGAAAAGATTCTTGTATTTTAGCATGTGGTTCAGCAAATTATTTCTTCAATGATTTTTTCACGCATAGCTGCAAGTATTAGTCTAGTTATAATCGCACAGATTAGGCGGTTGAAGATTACGTAAAAGCACCATTAGACATAAAATTTTTTATTTTAATGTATGAATTGGTAATCAAGATGGATAAAGACTATTAAGAAAGTATTGCGGAAAATAAACTGCATTATCAGTGCTTACGGCAGAAGGAGGAGGATTATAAGGAGGAGCAGAAGGATCATATTTTTACACACAATATAAAAAAGCAAAGGATCGACATTTTGATTTAGTAATAATTTGTATTCGGAAGAAATAAAAGTATTATTGATTTCATCTGCCTTGGATCTGATTTCGAACTATAAAAGTAATTTTACCATTGCAAAACCTTCCTAAATTATAAAAAGTTATTTATTTAGATGTCGGTACAGATAGGTTCAGTTTACCATTGTTAACTCTATTGTGGGATGGCGCTATACACAATCGTTCGATTTTCAAGCTTCACTGGTATCCACATATCGCACACCATATTTAAATCTTTTTTAATAATTTTCTTTATGTTTTAATAAGTAAATTTTATCATCAATTTTAAGCTCTTTTGTATCTCTCGCGTAGAATAGCACTCGCCACCTATCGGTCAATTTTCAAACTTCACTGTTGTCCACATCTTTTCTTTTTTTAATAATAAAAATAAATTAAAAATCTTTAGATTTTAATACTGCTAAACCCTCTTGTGACTATGAAGATGATATAGTTGATATTTAGTACGGATTGGTTCAATAGTATTCGTGGTTAGTGATCAAAAACGAAAAATGGCTTTTTCCTTTTATATAATAGTATAAATTATTATTATTGTAAAATTTCTGATTGTAAATCTTTCAAGAACTATGAAGATGATGTAGTTAAAATTTGGTTCAGATAGGTTCATTAGTTTTACTAAAACGCTATTGTCGCTTGCCATATATTCGATTTTTAAATTTCACTGGAATCCACACGTCACACCACATAGTTATAGCTTTTTGGATAACAAATTAATTTAATTTAGTAATTTTATTATCAATTTCTAGCTATATTTAACACCGGATCATTGTAACCTCTCTTGAATGGCGCTCGCTTTACTACACACCACATATTTATCGCTTTTTAAACAGTAATTTAATAGAAAATATATAAATTTTATTATTGCTAAACCTTCCTTGAACTATGAAGATGATGTAGTTATATTTGGTACACAATAATTCTATAGTTTTCGCGGTTAGTGATCACGAACGGAAATGGCTTGTTCTTTTATATACAACTTCATCATCCCCCGTCGAGGCTTCGCCCTCTCTCATAAGTGAAGATCTTAGATAATTTTAACTAATAATTGATTTTTTGTTTATTGATAAAAATCTTGTATTAAAGTGAACAATTGAAAATTATATTTTTGATGATATATTCACGCATAGCAGTCATTATTAGCTTGGTTAAATTTAGATTCATTAGGTGTTTGAAGATATCATATCACCTAATGACACCACATTATATCACCAACAGTTACCTACGGATGCGAATTATGGTCGCTTACGTTTAGGTAGGAACAAAGCCTTAAAGTTTTCGAAAATAAAGTACTGCGTAGAATATTTGGCTCAAAAAAGGATGAATAAACCAGAGAATTTAGAAGGCTCCACAATGCAGAACTGCGGGAGTAATATCAGGTAAATATAGTTCAGGTTATAGCAGTACGAAGGTTAAAATGAGCATGTAAAGTCGTGGGCTTTAGTTATGATCGAATTCCGAAAAAACTGACCAGTTTTTAGCCGTCGGGTAAACGTCCGAGGGGTAGACCAAGACGTAGATGGGAGGATTGCGTCAAGGCCGATTTGGGTTTAAAGGGAGTTGGCTAAAAGGAGGTGTGTGGTCAAATGTTGGTATCGGTATCGATGTTGGTGTCGGTATCGAACCTTCGGGTTCGTTAAGCCTTTATTTATTTATTTATATTGGAAGCCATATTTTTTCTTTTGCCTTATTTGATTTGTACTTTTTAAGCCTCAATCAAAAGGCCCTGCCTGCAGTGGTTATAACAACATATGAACAAAAAATAAATTTCCTAAATCTTCATTCACTCATACCTCCAATTGTCATATTACCATGACCTTTGGCCTTGAGGCATGTACTCCACCCCTACTGACATGAGCAACAACACAATACCGTGATATAACAATACTATGCAAGAGAACTTGGGAGTTTTCTCGGATTGGATTGGAGTCGTGCCGGGTTAGCGGGGTTAGCTAAAGCCATTCTGCTTCACAAGAATTCTATTATCCGTTCCCTTAATTTGCACTCCCGACCAAATAACTACTAACTTCCGCGCTTATGAAATGGAAATTCGTTATTTCCAAGTTACTATGACCAGATTTTATCTAAATAGAACTTAATAATGTGTATCAGTTAATGTACTTCGTGAGTCGAGTTTTAATATATCGATATTTATAAAGCAAGCAGCCATTTCTCCACCTGACGTCATATACCTCTATACACCTTCTGTAGAAAACACACCATCAAAAAAACATTAGAGAAAAATTGATTTTTAAAAGACTTATTATTAGTCAAATAAGTCTACCAACGCTAATAAAAAAGGGATTTGTTCTAATCTAAAACAAAAAGTCAGGTAGTTCTGATTTTTTGATATTTTGCTTGTGTACTAAAATCCAAAATTTGAATTCTTTAGCGGCGATGCTCGCTATTTGGTAGCGTCAAACATTAAAAAATTTTGATCTTTTCTACGTTTCCCCGAAATAGCTGCTGAACGGTAGATTAAGCCAACCGCAAAGCAGTTTGTAAACAAAATTTACCAAGACTAAATTTGTTACAATTTCACCAAAAAATTAGCTCTGTAATGTAAACGGGAATAGAGATACCGGATTTTATGTTTTCGAGATTTTGTCAACTAGTGGCGGGAATTGAACTTTTTGGATTTTAGTACACGAGCACAACACTAACAAAATATTAACAAGAAATCCAAACCTTTCCTCACCGGAACGTACAGATTTTAATGGACTTATGTTTTTCCATAGATATTTAATTATAATTTATAATAATTCCTTTCCAATTTAATTGTTAATTCAATAGTCTTTATGTATTGTCCTCATAGCCTGTATATATTGCCTTTATTTTATAGTCTTTATTCTCGTAATTTATTTATTTCATACTTTATTACACTCTCTGCTATTTTGCCATATCTTTTTGTTTGTTTTATTTTTGTTCTAGCCCTGGTAAAGGAAATGCAAGTCGAAATGTCAACATAAAAAATTAAAATTTATTTGTAATTGTTGTGTATCTATGACTGCATACCCCATCTAGTTTAATTCAAAAAGGAAAAAATATTTTGGTGAAGCGTAGATATAGTTGAAATTATTGATGCTACTAATCAGCAAACGGTGGCTCTTCAAGGTCCAAAACTTTTAATTTAGTACACAAGTACAACTCTAACAACGTATAAAAAAATCTAAAGGATCCAACCTGTTGTATACCAAAATGTACAATTTTATTGTACTACATTGATCATACTCACCTTACACATGACTATCATATAACGAGAGAAAATCCACCGAAGTTCAAATATTGCAGGACTCAAACATATTGAATGCCCGATATGAAAAAAAAAAAAAAAAAAAAAAAAAAAATATATATATATATATCTTCTGATAAAACACTTGTGAGATGCGTTTCGTTTTCCGTAGTTCCTTAATGTTTTTTTTTTTATTCTTGAAAGAGGTAAACCCTTTCGTATGAAGAAAAACTGAAAATCATTCAATCCGTAAATGTGACAGAAAATGCCGGTTGACAGAAAATGTGATATTGCAAAAAAGTTAGGAATACGAGCGAACGTTTTATCCACAATTTGAAAAATAGGCTACAGTATGAAAATCAAGCTTTTTCACTTTCAAAGAGTTTAAAATTCCACGATATCGACGAGTGTGTTGTGAAATGGTTAAAGCAGTGCCGTGACAACTAACCTCTATACATCGAAGTCAGTCAGAAATCACCTCAATAAATCGAACCTCGATAAATCGAAATCCTCGATAATCCGAAGCTTTCTCGTTCCCCTTGATCTTCGATGTATCGAGGTTCCACTGCAGTACTTACTTTTGTTAATTTTAATTTTTTTTTTTCTCATTTATTGAAATTTACAACATTACAAATACATACATCTAGTAAATGTGTTATTAATGATTACAATTACATCTTCTTCTATTAAAAGGCCATCTTCTTTTCAGACGCCTCGGAGGGCTATCGGGAATAGAATAGGAAGCTAGTTGAGTACACAAATAGATTTGTGTGGTTATGGAGCTTACTATGAAAGGCTAGGTATCTGGTTTGAGCTAAATCAGCAACATAAGGAACACTAAGATGTTTATGGATAAGTTTATTTGTAACAAAGTAAGAAGCTTTAAGTATTTTTGATTGTTGATGTAGATGCGATAAGAATTAGAAGGTTTAATTGAGCCCAAAAGTTCAACTCCATATGTCCAAATATGTCTGATAACTGTCGTGTAAATCAGTCTTTTGTAGTAGATAGGAAGGTTTGAACGTTTGTCTAGTACATGTTGAAGAAGTCGAAAACGACTAGCAGTTTCCTGTCGTTTTAGTCTTGTTTGTGAATTCCACGTTAAACGTTTGCCCAGTTGGAGTCCTAGATAGCGGATCTGTTCAACACGAATCAATGGGATTATTATTGAATTATATCACTGGATTATATTATTAAAGGATACTGTAGGCTTACGACGAAGAGTGAAGGTTATTTGATAGGATTTACTTGAATTGATTTTAATTTTCTAATTTCGACACCATTCTTGAAGGTTGATTGGCGTGTTTTTGAGGCAATGAAGGGATCATTATTTACTGATAACACACATTTGTCATCAGCATACGTGGTGAGGACAGTGGTAGGATGGGTCGGTGTATCAGCTGTATATATACACCGTGTAGAGGATGGGACCTAGTATGCTACCGTGAGGAACACCGGCAGTTTGGACAAAGAGGGAAGAATGGGAAATTACCTTATGTTATGATCACCTTTGAAGTTTCTATCACAGAGGTAAAGCGGATAATAAGGAAGTATGTAGAAGGAAGGAATTTACTGATTATGAGTTTGTAAAGCAGCCCCTGGTGCCAGACTCGGTCAAAAGCTTTATTAATTAATGTAATAATTAAATTGAATAGAAAAGTAACCAGACGATTATGAAATCGAAGCAATCGATTGCAGAATGGTGTATCGGGTTACCGCATCAACCGCATGCAGTACCGACCTGTGATTGCTGTTTAATTGTCAATAACCTTCCAGGCATCAATTTTCTATATGCATCAGTGCAGCTAATAACGTTTACTAATTACTCACTCATGCCTTAAAAACAACCGTTTTATTTTATTTCAAAAAACACTCATTAATACTTTAAATAATATCCATATTTAGGAATTTACTTTTTTAAGTGAATAATTTTTGTTTAACTTTATTTTCGAGTATATGGTTATAACTTTATTTATGTATAGGGTTAGTCAAAAACCCCTGTTCCTTCATTGACCGCTTAGTTTTGAACTTGGGATTTTCGATTTTCTGAAAATCTCTCTTTATAGTTGTTGAACAGTTGTTTTTTTTTTTTTTTTTTTTTTTTTTTGACAAAAACTCTTAGAACATCTTCATAAAGGGATGGAGTCCTTCCACAACCTTCCTTGTCTTCAAGGCTGAATTATCCCTATCGAATAATGGGGCTATCATTGAAAGATGCACTCATACAACCATCACTCCAGGCTTCGTTAATTTTCTGGCCTTTCGGGTACGTTCTGTTCCTCGTATAACAAAAAATCGCGCCTTGAAATCTTAGAACAGACTGAATTATATGCAGCGAAATACTACAGACGCTCGACTAACATTTTTGTCACTTGAGGTACGCAAGATGGTGTAGAAGGATCAATATAATTAGGATTGATTAATTACCACTTAAATTCATATTGGAATTATTTTATTTGAAAACTAGTTAATAAAGTTAAACATTCATCATAAGTTCAAATATAATTTTCAAAACAGCAGCACCTTGTTATATAGATGATGCAGGATGAGTACCTCTTAGTGTAAAAAAAAAAAAAAAAAAAAGATTAGTAAAACTAGATCAAAATATTCCAATTCGTTGCAGATATACGATAATTCAAAGACTTTTTTTAGTAGTAGATTAGTAGCAATTTTTGGAATTCTAGGATTAAATGTGGCTTATTTAGCCGCTGTTCCAATGAGAATTATAGCCTCAATGATATTTCAATACGTAGCTTTAATTTTAAACCTGCTATTGTTGCACTGACTAAGCGGTTAAAGTGTACGTAAAATTATAATTGGAAATCCATTTTATGATTTTAAGGAATTGTTAATGGTTAACCCAGATGGGCAGAGAGCATTTACTACAATATTAGCCATATATCGGTCGATTCTTAAACTTTCCAGCGATCAACATGTACTACATGAGTAAATTTTATTACCTATCAATTTCAAGCTCTATACAGGCTGAGTACCTCTTATTGTAAAAAAAGAAAATGGGTGAAACTAGATCAAAAATGTAGCAAAATGCCGCAGACCTCACCTTTCTATTCCAATCCGTTGCAGATATACGATAATTAAAAGACTTTTTTGAGGAAACCACGTTTTTTTTTTCCATAAAAGCTGTAATATCTCTACTTTTTAAAAAATGTTTTCAAATTTTGACCACTTTTTCGGATTTAGTATTAAATTTTCTATAAGAGCAGAGTATATGTAACCTTGAGTTTTACAAACTTGGAATCTAAGGAACAGCTTAATCTTTACCTTATTTAGAGAAGTTACACTGTCTTATAACACTTCAACGCTCACCGTTTTTCGAAAAAACTATCTACAAAACTGCCAATCTCTCAAAAACTTGCAAATTTAACCAGCTTTCATATGGTATAATCAAATTAATGATCCATATCGATTTTGTGAAGAAATTTAATTTTAAAACGGTAAAAACATGGTGCTTTCATTTGGTATACAATATCAGTTACTTGTGTAAATAAGACATTATGATAATCGCTAAATGGATATATATATTTTAAACATAATAAACTCTTCATTGGAATAAAAAGCAAAGAAAAGATTTATTGCGTAATAGAAAACTGTCAATAAAACGACACCAAATCAAAAGATTTTATGTTATTACCTTTATTTATTTATTATTATTATTTAGAATTTATTTTTATTATATTTTCAAGTAAAGCTTCTACACCCAATGACAATGAACGTAGCCCTCAACTTTGCCGTTGGCTTCAGAATGCAGATGATATTGAAGACATTTTATGGACAGATGAGTATGATTTTACAGAGGAAGGCATTTCTACCTTTCCGTGTAGGGTACCGTTGGTTTATTCATTTTTATACTGCTGTCGAATAGTGTTGGAAAATTATTGTTTACCTAACTATGAGAATTATGAGAATTACTAAAATTTGTTACAAAATATTCTACCACAACTTCATCACGATATTCCACCTGAAGTTCGGAAAAATATGAATTTCCAACAACATGGTGCTCCTTCACATTATTCGAAAGCAGTAAAACAAAAATAAATAAATAAACCATAATAATAAGTGCTGATGTTTTGAAAATTTTGTATGTTTTAGAATTCCTGATGAACGTTTAAGATTCGAAACTAGTATTCAAATAAATTCCAATAGAAGTAACAATTAATACATCAATCCTAATAAAATTTTTGTTCCAAAGAGGAGGAAGATACATAAATGATGATGCCATTTCAATTTAATTAGATATTTATGAACTAAGTTCCTTTTTTTCCTGAGTGGAATAGCTCGTAATTGAAAAAAATCTCAAAAGTAATCTATAAATGTAAAATTAGATAGAAAAAGAGAGGCGGAACATGTTTATGTAATTATTATTATCAATAAATGTGATCCTAGTACTCTTCCACTCCATATAGAATCGAAGGCCTTTCCTAGGTCTAAAAAAAATAATACGAATGTGGTGTTATTTTCGAGAGCTTTTTTGAGAAAACATCCAACCCTGCATTAATATCCGGACAACCTAATATAGATAATTGCTGAATGTTTACTAATTGGACTATTTTACACAAATCCATTTTTCTAGATGGATATTAATTGAGAAATAAAAACAGGACCTATCATTGGAGTGGGTTGTGGAAGTTTTTTTTTTTTTTAATATTTGCTAGTATTAAAGGCAATGGGACTAATACACCGCTAAACAGTTGGATTACCAACCAAAGGCAGAGGAGAAAGTTGTGTAACTGCTTCTTATAGTAGATCGGGAGTAGAAGAAGGCAGACATGTTGCCGGCCAGCCTTAAAGGTGCACTCATAGCCGTTACCTCACAGCTCACTGGGTCTCTGCTTTTTGTAATCGCCAATCGGCATTCCTCTGTGTAGGGCTGCTCATGTTTTTAGGAAGGCATTTGCTAATTATTAGGACTAATTACTTTTTTACTTTATGTGATGAATTAGGTATTTGGCAATCGGACATTTATTTAATGAGGTTTTGATTTACAAGTAATGGATCTTTTTATTTTATTTATTTATCCATTTACTGAAATTTACAACTGTACATTAAAAAATCATGTATAAATCCAGTAAATGTGATAATAACTTACATAATAACATGAAAACTGCTTGTGAAGCAACTACCCACAGCTAGTACTTCAGCAAAGGTTCCATATCCAGAGGCCGTCTTCTTTTCAGACCCCTCAGAGAGTTAGGAATACAATGGGAAGCAAGATGAGAGACTAATGGATTTGAATGATCATGAATATGAGTATGAAACGATAGGTATCTAGCTTGTGCTAAATCAGAAACGTAAGGTACAATAAGATCTTTATAGATATGATCATTAGTTTAGCGCTCTCACTCAGCCTCCACTGGTGTTATCTTATACTAGTGACGCTAGTTTTAATTTTTTCTTCTCTTTTTTTTTTCTTATTTATTTTATTTTTTATTTATTATAATTTTTTTTTTAATTATTATTTTTTTTTTCACTTTATGTATTGTATAGTTTGAGGTACTTTGTTTTTTTTTTTATTACATATTATGTGATTCTTTACTTATTTTTATTTGTTATTCACTTTTATTTATTGTTCACTTTCTTTGTCTTTATTTCATATTGTACATATTGTGTGAATGGATCCATTAAGTTATCCATATTACTTATTGCCCACATTGAGGCAGATTGTAATACTTTCTTTAAATAAATGTTTAAAAAAAGAAAGAAGATATGTTTATTTGTGACGAAGTGAGGGGCATTAAGAACTTTTCGAAGGATTTTGGATTGCAAAGATTGGATACGAGATGAATTAGATGGTTTGATGGAGCCTCAAAGGACAAAAAAAAAAAAATATTTTCAGGATAGTGGAAGAGAAGAAGATCCTCACCTTAGAGTAGATACGAGCCCCGTGGCCCTAAATAGGCCTCCTAAATGAAAACATAAATATATTTTATCCTATCTTTAAAGTCCTCTCTAGTTTTAATAAAGCTTTTGACAGAGTCTGGCACCCGGGACTGCTTTACAAACTCGGTAAATTCCTACATTCTACATATTTCCTCTACACATTTGCTCATACCTCAGTGATAGAATGAAAGAATTTCATCATAACTTTTCCTATATCTCTCTCTTTACCTTATCTGCAGGTGTTCTTTAAGGAAGTATCCCGACAAATCCTAGCACCATCCTCACCACGTATGCTGTTATAAGTAAACAATGATCCCTTCATTGCCTCCCAGACACTCCAAACTTTCAAGACCGGTGTCAAAAATGGAGAATTAAAATAAATACAAACAAATCCCATCAAATAACCTTTACCCTTCGTCGAAAACATACGACTTCCTGTCCTACAGTATCCTTTAATGATGTTCCACTCATCCCCGTTGAACAGATCCAATACCTAGGACTCCACTTGGACAAACGTCTTACTTAGAATCCACATACCAGACTCAAAAGACAAGAAACTGCCCGTCGTTTTCGACTACTCCAACATTTACTTGGCAAACGTTCAAACCTTCCACTTAATTACAAAAGACTCATTTACATAACAGTAATTAGACCAATTTAGACATACGGAGTTGAGCTTTGGGGCTCCACTAAATAATCCAATTCATCTCGTATTAAATCCTTACAATCCAAAATCCTTAGAAAAATCCAAAATGCCCCTTACTTCTTTACAAAGAAACTTATCCACAAAGATCTTAATATACCTTACGTTTCTGACTTAGCCCAAACCAGATACCCATCCTTTCATAGCAAACTCCATAACCACACTAATCCATTATTCTCTCAACTTGCGTCCATTCTATTCCCGATAACCCTCCGAGGCGTCTAAAAAGAAGATGGCCTAGAGACCTTCTAGTGTAGAATAGTTATTGAAGAGCTACTGTCGTGTAGTTCTTTTCAAGTTCTGAAATGCAATTGTAATCATTAACAACGCATTTACTAGATGTGTATATTTGTAAAGTTGTAAATTTCAATAAATGAGAAACAAATAAATAAAAATAACAAAAGTAGGTTAATTTTATTGGAAACTCGATACATCGAACCTCGAGAGGAACGAGACAACTTCGAATTATCAAGGATTTCAATATATCAAGGTTCGATTTATTGAGGTGATTTCTGACTGACTTCGATATATAGAGGTTAGTTGTCACGGCACTGCTTTAACCATTTCACATCACACTCGTCGATATCGTGGAATTTTAAACTCTTTGATTGTGAAAAAGCTTGATTTTCCATAAATTAGCCTATTTTTCAAATTGTGGACGTGTTCGCTCGTATTTCGAACTTTTTTGCATTATCGCACAGATATCTATCCTTTCGTAGCAAACTCCAACCATTCAAATCCATTAGTATCACAACTTGCTTCTCACTTTTTCTCAAATTTCTTCGGCGGTTTCATTAGACCTTTGAACTTGTTTCGTTTAACATTTGCACGTGCGTTGTAAAAATGTAAACGACCCAACAAAGCTAACTCAAGCCACAAAGAATTGAAGGATTAGTCAAACAGTATAGTACAGTACAGTATGGGACAAAAACAGTTTTATAGTATTAATTATGTGAGTTGTAATTGAATGTTGTTTTCATGCTCTGGGGCTTTTCTAACTATCAAATAATATTTTTAAAAATTTAATTTAATTTATTTAATTGATTTAATATTACATTAAACTAGAATTAATATAATGCTAAACCACCTGTAATTTTTTAACTCCTGATAAACTTTCTGATGTCAGGGAAGTGTAAATAACAAATTATAAATATAAAAAACACAGAATCCTTGTTGAAAGTTATGATGTTAATTTCTGCTATATTTTCTCAAGGGAAGTGGAAATAAGAAAATATGAAACCTGTTATATACTTTCTCACATTTATTTTTAGATCGATGTGTTTTATTGAATTAGTAATACAATCTGTCTCACTTTAGGGCGATAAGTAATATGGGCGACAAAGAATCCATCCACAAAATATGTATATTGAAGTTTTCTCACTTGAATTGATATAAAATATATAAATATATATAACACCAAATCCATGTAGAAATTAATCTTCTTAACTTTTGTTACTCTTTTACACATTAGAGAAGAGGAAATAAGAAACCATGAATTTATAAAACAGTAAATTCTCTAAGAAAATCTCGTTGTTACCTTCTGTTTAACCTTTTTACATTCAAGATGACTAAACATCAATATAACACACTAAACAACAGAATCCAAGTTGAAACTGTAGAAGTGATTGTTTACATGTGAAGTTATTGGAAAGAACTATTGATAAATGTAAGCTCTAAGTGAAGCGTAAGATTCGAAACTGGTCGGTGTAGTGCGTGTCAGGCCGGTTTAGTGGAGACACGCTTATGTAAGGGGCATATAGACTAAGGGGATATTATTTCATTTTTGAAACTTTAAAGTTTACTAACAATCAAATAATTAATATTAGATTAATAGGAAAATCGGTTTCCATCGATCATCATATTTGGGGCATTAATTCAATTAAATAGTTCTCGGACCTCCCTGCCATCATCCCAATCTTATGCGTTTAACTTTAGGAGGAGAATGTCATTTAGAAAATAATTAATCATAATGATCATTAGAATATTTGCGTAAATATAATATTTGATTTTGTCTCATCGAAAAATCGGAAGTTATCTATGTTTAATATATTACAGGCGATTAGAATGGAACCGGTTGGGTCTTACTACTCGATGCCTAATGATCGATCTTTAGAATCGATTAGCAATATATTGCAGAAGCTGTTCTATGTACTTTCTATTAGGGGTGGTAATAGTTGAGTATTGCTCAGCTGTGCGGGTACTAGGACTGCAGGCAATCGCTAGCCTTCTGTTTTATTAGTCCAACACTACAATGTATTTATGTTATTATTAATTCTAAATATTGACCTAAGTAAATTGAAGATTTATTAAGTAATCGACCGAGAAGACTGAAAAGAACAAGAAGATAACAAGTAAGCTGTGCATTTACCATAGGACATAACGAAACCTTCTTATAAAGGTTCAGATTAGGACAGAAATGTTAAAATAATCAAGGAGAAAAGCTAATAGTGAAAATAAAATCAACTGACTATATTTCAAGAAAAAACATGTTGGAACAGTCTGAAAAATAAAATACTAGACATACAGTAGAAATAAAAAAAGTAATGATAAAAATTGATTAATAATAAAATTATGAGTTATAAAATAAATGAGAAATCTTGTAAAAGGATACATCTTATGTATACAATTATAATGTATATAACACATTAGAGAAGAGTGGGACATATTTCATGTGGTACATTAGCTAGGAAGATTGAAAATCCAGGAGGTAAAGGAATAGATGATGTTTAAAGGAAGTAAGAGTAGAGCTTTTTCGAATTGAGTTGGGCAATGGATTCCATAAAGAGGAAGCGCGGATAATAAAGGATTTTTCAAAGGATGCAGTTCGATGAGCAGGTGTGCACAGGTTGATAGGTTGGGTTCTAGTATTTAAGAGGCGGATGGAGGGAGCGCAGAGTAAGGTCATGAATATAGATGGGTTCTTGGTTTTCAAGGATTGATATATGAGTGCACCTAGGAAGTATTGACATCGGAAACTTGGGTAAAGCCACTTAATTTCAGAATACCTGTGAGATATGTGAGAACGTATAGAAATCTCAAAGATAAATCTAAAACAGTTCATTAGTCTTTTACATCTCATTTCAAGCTCACTAGAAGTCCTCCATATACTATGCATCCGTAGTCAAAGCTTGGAAAACGAGAGATGATACCAAAAGTTGACGAGTACTTAGTGGTAATGAACCTCGGTAATAGAAAGGTCCCTTGAGAATAAAAATAACTTGGCCCGTGATTTGGGAAATATGATTATTCCATGAAAGATGTTGATCAAAAGTTACTCCCAGATTTTTAATGGAATTTTTTTAATGAATTGGTCGGTTTTAGAGGTAAAGCAGTGGATAGTAGGGAAGGGCTTTTAGGTGAGTTTTTGAACCAATGAGGATTGCCTTTATTTTCTCTGGATTCAGACTCAACCTACTCTTTACAGCCCATTCGCTTCAGTCTGAAGGATGAAAGGATAAATATATCTGCAAGTCGTCAGCATAAAGATGATATTAGGAGTAGTGGATGAAATTCGGTAAGTCATTAATATAAATAGAAAATAGGGAAGGTGAAAGAGAAGATCCCTGGGGGACTCCTCCCCAGAGCGGTAGTGGAGATGAATGAAGTTTTCCAGGTATAATCACTGTTTGGGAACGGTGAGATAAATAGGAAAGAAGCCAGCTGGACGCACTATTAGATGTTGAGAGGTTATGGAGTTTGGAAAGGAGAATTGTATGGTCAACAGAGTCAAAAGCTTTTGAAAAATCAAAGAATCAGGATCGTAATATTCTGTTGGTCTAAGGAGGAATAAAGGTCTTGGGTAATTTTAACCAAAGTAGATCGCGTGGAGTATCCGGAACGGAAGCCTGACTGGAAAGGATTGAGGAGGGCTTTACATTCAAGAAAGGAGGTGAGTTGGGAATGTGCTAATTTTTCTAATGGTTTGGATAAATTTGATAGGATTGATATAGGTCTAAAGTGGGAAACTGAAGAAGGAGAAGGTACTTTATTCAATGGACGGGCAAGGACTTTTTTCCAAGCTATAGGGAAAATTTTTTCGATGTTTCGAATTTCCTAATTTCCTGAGTTATTCCGTTTTTGTTACCACTTAATTGTTTGTGATAATTATTGTTCCTATTAATTCCAATTCTAAATTTCCAATATCCAATTATAAAACTTTCCTCCCTTCGTTCCAATGTCTAATATACTACTGACATGTCATGTTAACTCCCAATCCCAGCGCATTTCGATGATGCGCCTAAGAGGTAACAAAAAGTAACCGCTAACAACATCACTCTACAATATTATCTAAAAGTGTTCCAATTTAGGGCAATTGGTAATACCTTACACAGTGAGCCATCCCTGATATAATTTAATATATTTTAATGAAGACACATAATGGACTGAACCCAGTTAAAGGTGGAATGATATTAAGAAAGGTGGCATTTGAGTGCCATAAGTAATGGAAAAATGTTACGCAATGTCCACAGAACCGTCCACAGGCCATCCGCTAAGTGAAGGCAGAGATGGCGATGAGGCGGGAAGATAAACCTAGATATATCGCAGGTGAGGAGGTTATGTAACCCAGCTCTATAAGGTTATAAACCATTATACAAACTAATAAATAACTGCTTCCATTAAAGTTAGGTCAATTTAATTAACATCAAAATATTAAAAGTTAAAAAATATGTATTTCTTTTTATAAATAATGTAATACTTGGAGTGATTCCATAATAGAGGTTTTGTTTCTAAAGATTTTATGATGCAGATGGGCAATTCTCATGGCAGTGATTTTTCACTGTCCTGCTGGACTTAAGATAGAACTAAAACTTCCAAATCAATATTTTTGGTGAATTTGAACGTACACCGATCCCTTAAAGTTGGTGCATACAGCCTAGTTTCGAAAAATATTTTTGTTATTTTTTTATAGCTACAAAAAGGCTTATAAACTCATAACTTTCACTTGTCCATACCTATAAAGTGAGATTTCAAGGAAGTTATTTATTTATTTTTAGAAAACTTATGTTTTTATTTTCTAGAGTATGAGACCATATATTAAATAATAAATTAACATGCTTTTAAACATTTTTAAACTATAAAGGGAAACTGAAAATTCCGTTTTCTTTTTGTCTCTCGGTTTGGCCTCACGACCGTCACACTAAATAGTTATTTAAATATTCTCTACAAGAATAAGCTAGTGCTAATTATTGCTATCTACAGAGTAATTCGTGAGGTCATCTTCATAAGTGATGTATTTGGTAGACATTTTTTGGTGTATTTTCTAAGATTTTCATCAATCCAGGGTAAGTTTTCTTCCTCGTACTTTTTCTTACTCACGACCGTCACGCGTTTTTAAAATGATTCGTATTTTTTAAAAGCTCCTGGACTCCATATTTGATTATTATTAGATGTACACAACTAAATAGTCAAACTAGCCGTTTAGGTAAGGCTCTGGTGTTGCAATAAACATGAAATTATGGGAGTTTCCTCTCGACTGTCACACCTTTTTTTTTTTTTTTTTTTTTTTTTTTTTTTTTTAATTGTTAGAGTTAGATATTAATGTACCTACACTTTTATAAGGCTGAAACATCACCGATTTAATTTTAATTTTTTTTTTTTGGGGGGGGGTCAGACTAAAAACAACTAAACCTTTATATTTCTTTTTAAGGCATAACTCCTAAGGCAAGGTAGGAAAAAAAAAAAAAAAAAAAAGTTTCGGAGTACATTGCTCCATCATCAGGATAACTGTGATTTCCCTCACATAGTAACAAGTACACGTCCATAACGACCCTCAACTGAGGGTGCACATAGATTTTTGCCTTAAAAAAAATATTAAAAATTAAATCTCATTCAATAAAATAGTTGAACAACTAAACTGCTTTTTTTTTTGTAAAATTTTCCTAGAATTGATCACAATTTTTTTATTACTTTAATTTTTTATGTAACAATAATGAATTTTATTATTTTATTTATTTAGTTTTATCCATTTGAGGACATTAATAATTTTTTAATACGAAAAAAAAAAAAAAATGTTTAAAGAAAGAGTAACGGTCAAGAGCATTTCTATGAAAAGCTCTATAAAATGCTTCAAAACAGTGGTAAATAGAAAAAAAAAAAAATTGGCCCCACCTGGGAATTCAATAAATAGAAGGTATATTAGAATAGAAAACTCAAAAATAATAAAAATTTAAGCAACTTTAAAAATTCAATTTTTTTTTTTTAATTTTAGCTGAGACTATGAGAATGACCCAGATATAAGATTATACCCTATAATAAAACAAAATAATATAACTAGAGCAGAACTACTGTTCATCGAACATTAATGAATTTAATTATCTACAGAACAATAAAACCGGGACTATTACTATTGCGATTTCATCGCTTCACTAAGGTTACTGGCCTTCATCTTTGTTGCTTAGCAACGATTCTAAAACCATATATTGCTGATTTTAAACTACAGGCTTTGTGTCCCCCGCCTATTGAAATTCAATGAAGTAAACTTCGTTAAAAATATTGTTTTCAAATCGATTTATGTTATGTGAATTAATGATATTAATTGAATTTATTAAGGATTTTAGTATTTTAGGGTAAATTTTTTAGGTTATTCAACGTCGATTCATATTGTCGTGGCGTGACCCTATGCTTGGATTTACACTTTTGTAAATAATCATTACATGATAGGGCGAAACTAACTCAACTAATGGCTAGTAATATTAAAATATAATGGTGGAAGAAAGTGAAAATGTGTTTTCAGGATTATAATGCCCAAGTAACCAGTCCCCAAGTTATTTTATTCTTGTCCCCGTGATTTCATAACATTGGCGTGCCATTGCTAAAAAAGTGATGAAAACGAATTCGGAAGGAATTTTGGGAATTTTTTAGTTTTTATTTGCAGTGACGATCAGTTCGTAACCACGCAACCTTTATACGTCGGAATATCCTCGTGTAAATATCACCTTTGTACATTCATGGTTCACATTATCATGTCAACTATAAATCAGTTTAACCAAATATTTATTTGTAACGGACCTCATGCGTTCTAATACTAGGCTATGCCCCTCATAACATATTCCCGAGAAAATGCAAAATAAATGAACAGTGTTTCGGCGGTAATATTTCCAACCTTATTTTTATGGCCATTATCATTTAACATTGTCATGGTATCTTTATATTCCATGCAACTGTTAAGATACCAAGACAATGTTAAAAAATTCATTTTTAAATAATTTTAGGAATACTGTGGCCGAAATTGAGTGTGATATTGATATTAAAAGTGAATTGATTTGATATTTTATGTGATAAAAAAATACTTTAACGTTAAATAAAGACTGATATTCGTTATGAAGCAGGAATGTTTAATGTTTTATTTATTTTTTACAATGGAACATTAAACTATTAAGATCCCTTTTTCACATTGTCATGTATAAAGTCACATTGGTGTAGGGGTAAATTCACATTGGTGTGGCCATTATCATTTAACATTGCCATGGTATATTCCGTATGGTATGCCTTTATATTCAATGCAAATGTTAAGATACCACGATAAAGTTAAAAAATTCACTTTTAAGTAATTTTAGGAATACTCTGCCAGAAATTGAGTGTGATATTGATAATGAAAGTGAATTCATGTGATATTTGTAGAGATATCACTTAAATTATGTGATGAAAAAATACTTTAACGTTAAATAAAGACATATTCGTTATGAAGCAGGAATGTTTCATGTTTTATTTCTTTTTTAGTATGGAACCTTAAACTTCTAAGATCCCTTTTTCATATTGTCATGTATAAAGCCACAATGGTGTGGGGGCATTCACAATGCCATCCATGGGTTAAATTATAAGGGGAAATTTAAAAAAAAAAAGTAGCGATTCATGTGTTCCTGCACCATCTATAATCCTCACAGGTAGCCTACAGGAAATATCAAATGTTTAAAGCAAGATTTATCAACGTTTAAATTTAGAATTTTAGTAGCTATAAATTTGCCTGTAGTTTGAGAATTACCCATATGCCAATCGTGTTGCCTAGCAACTGCTGTTATCCACGCTTCATTTCATATATACAGTCAGAGTCAAATGTATTCGTACACCTGCTATAAATCATTCGAAATAACGAATATTAGCATTATTTAAAATTCACCATTCACCACAAACTGATACGTAGAACAACAGGAGCGTTCAGAACCAGTCCCATATCAAGCTTGCTGTGTGATGCTGAAGAATGGCCTCTAGAGCTCCGTAGGCACTACTTACCAGGTATGCAAGTTTAAAATGTCGTTTTAATTCCAATAGAATGCGCTCTTAGCCTATTGAAGGATTTGCTTATCTCTAAACGCTATTTTGTTTGTTAGTCATTTGTTTACAAAAGTCAGTTGTTTTTAAGTCGTTTACGTGGACGTATCATACCTTTCTTTGGTGTTAAAAATGTCTAATTTTAAGCCAAATAAAGAGCATTTGCGGCATGTCATGATTTTCTTATTTAATCAAAAGAAAAAGGCATCTGAATGTCATCGAATTCTTGTTGAGACTTATGGCGATGTTGCTCCAACCGTCAGGACATGTGAACGTTGGTTTCAAAGTTTCAAACGTGGTGATTTTGATGTTACTGATCAAAAACGAGAAAATCGACCAAAAAAGTTTGAGGACTTCGAATTGCAATCTTTATTAGACGAAGACAATACCAAAACCCAACAAATGATGGCAGAACAGTTGAATGTCACTAGGCAAGCCATTTCCGATCGCCTGAGAGCTATGGGAAAGATTCAAAAGGTTGGAAAATGGGTTCCACATGAATTGGACGAACGACCGATGGAAAAACGAAAAACTGTGTGCGAAATGCTGCTTTTACGCCACGAAAGAAAGTTTTTTTTTTTTTGCATCGAGTTGTAACTGGCGATGAAAAATGGATTTATTTTTTCAGAATCCCAAACGAAAAAAATCATGGGTAACGCCAGGACAACCATCCACATCGAGTGCAAGACCGGATCGTTTTGGGAAGAAGACAATGCTGTGTGTGTGGTGGGATCAGAAGGGAGTAGTCTACTACGAGCTTCTCAAACCCGGCGAAACAGTCAATACCGAGCGCTACCGACAACAAATGATCAATTTGAGTCACGCATTGATCGAAAAACGCCCAGAATGGGCTC
Organism: Euschistus heros; assembly: GCA_003667255.2. Classification (NCBI taxonomy): domain Eukaryota; kingdom Metazoa; phylum Arthropoda; class Insecta; order Hemiptera; family Pentatomidae; genus Euschistus; species Euschistus heros. Next base: position 892,127 of record RCWM02000145.1, read on the forward strand.
ACAGGCACGCCAAAGCCATTCTTCAGCATGATAACGCTCCTGCACATTCAGCCAGATTGACTAAGGAAACGATTTCTTCGCTTGGTTGGGAACTCCTACCCCACCCGCCGTATTCACCTGACCTGGCGCCTTCTGATTATCACCTCTTCTCATCGATGGGACACTCATTGGCGGAGCAACACTTCAACAATTTCGAAAATGGCTCGATGAATGGATTTCAAATAAAGATGAAGCATTCTTTTGGAATGGTATCCATATATTGCCCGAGAGATGGACAAAATGTGTAGAAAGCGAGGGTCAGTACTTTGAATAAAATATATTATACTTTTTTTTAAATTACTGTGTATATATTTTAAGAAATAAACGACATTTTAAACTTGCACACCTGGTACTATTAAAATTCTTAGGGCGCCTTAAGTCGAGCAGAGATTTTTTCGAATTAAGTAGATATAAAATACCTCCCCGATTTTCTACTTATCCACTTCTATCAGACCTATTCCAGATTCCAAATATCTACTTAGCTCATCCCTATTCTATGCCCCCATGGAAAACAATTAATGCCTCCTTCGACTTCTCACTTTTCTCATACAATAAAATTACTTATCCGCAAGATTCCATACAAAACCTTTTTCATGAGTCTAAATCAAAATATAAAAATTTCCTTTTTGTTTATACTGATGCCTCCAAGGAAAACAAAGACACAGGTTGCGCGGTAACATTTTCCGGAACGACAGTTAGATATTGCCTTCCTGAACTATACTCGGTTTTCTCGAGTGAATTATTTGCTATCCAATTAGCACTTGATATAGTTAAATTTTTAGAAAGCAACAAAATAGTAATTTGTTCAGACTCTTTTTCGGCTTTAAAAAACTTACAAAACTCACACCATTCTAACAATCCAATTTCACACACAATAATAAAACAGCTACATACAATTAATAAACTAATACACTTTCTTTGGGTACCCAGTCATGTTGGAATACCTGGAAATGAATTGGCTGATGCAGCTGCTAAAGAGGCGAGAAATGTGTTTCCGGTACCCAACTTACCAATTGTCCTCAGCGACTATCAAATATATATTCAACAGAAGTGCAAGGCTGCGTGGATTTATTATTGGAACAGGATTCCGGATAGTAACAAACTTAAAATGATTTGCCCTAATGGTCAACCATGGCCACTGCTAAACGGCTCTAGGAGGGAACAAGTGGTGATGACTAGGCTGCGCATCGGACACACAAGACTCACACACCAACACCTACTTCAAGGTACTTCACAGCCCATGTGCTCAAGGTGCCAAGTTCCTCTATCAGTAGAGCACATATTTAGTAATTGCAGTCTACACCCTACAGCTGGAACACCCATCTTCAACAAAGACCTGGGTACAATGTTCAAAAACTATCAACCAGATGTTCTGAAGTTCCTCAAGAATTGCAGAATCTTTAATACCATTTAGATAAACAAGAAATCAGAACTTGGTGCCTCTGGCCATGTTGCAGTACACGGCACCTTAAAATAAAATAAAATATAAAATAAAAGGATTTATTTAAAAAATAAGTCTATTTAATGTATAAGTCAACACTTTTATTTATAAATATATTTTTGTATTTATAGAACATTTTACAAAATAACACATGAAGAATAATTGAAAACAATAGCAACATGAGTCAAAAGTATTCGTGCACTTGATGAAAGTTCTATTTAATATTGACAATTATTATTTAGTTAGGCCTTTGGCTGTTAATATACACTCTATGATTTGTGGCATTGAATTCGCTAATTTTTGTGTCAAAGTAACTATAATTTTGTAATAATAACGTCGCTTAAATTTTGATTGTTAGAAACACGCCATTTCCGTAATCGATCCTTTAGATATTTCCACAAATGCGCAAAACGATTAATATCACGTGATCGAGGGGGAGTGACCATCCACTTAGATGCGTTGTACAGGATCCCTTATTTGGATTTCCAAGCTGTGTGCACGGGATCATTATTCTGATGAAAAATATAATTTTCTCCAATCCCAAATTTTTCAGCTCTGATTAGGAAATTTCTTTTAATTACGTCGATATATTTTATATGATTCATTCTGCCATCAATTTATTCAAGACACCCCACTCAAGCATCACGACTCCACCCCTGCTCCTGCCCGAAATACTTTTTTCATTACTGTATTGAAGAAATGTGTTTTCAATACTCGGTTTGTGCATTAAAATATAATCAATTTTAAAAAGTGACTCTTTTCCGTCCTACTGAAAGCTATTGATCTGTGAAAAAAAAACCAAGAGAATGGAGGAAATATGGATTCCCAATAGGGCTCATTCGGAAAAAAAATAAAAATAAAATAATGTTAATTTTTTTTATCAATGAGTAACAAAAAAAAATTTTTGATAGAAGGACGTTTGCCCTCTTGAAACCGAGTAAGTCCCCGTAAAAACATGCACCATGTTAAAACATTCATTATTTACGAATTATTATACATAAGGCATCTAAAGAACTAAACACACCCCTTTTTATTTCTCGCAACATCGAAAATAGAGCAAAATTCAAACTGTCCACACCAATACCCCACAGCTGGAACACCTTTCTGCAACAAGGACCTAGCCCCAATCCTCCAAAATTATCAAACCGATGTTCTTAAGTTCCTCAGGTTCTAGTTTATTGCATTTAAATAAACTAGAATCCAGAATTTGCATCTGGTGCCTTTGGCCATGTCGCAGTACATGGTAACTTAAAATAAATTACAAAATATAGACTTTAATATACTGTTTAATAGACTAACTCCACAATTAGAATCAAAAATTAGAGAATAACAGGAAGGGAAGATCGTTTCCAGAACAAATACTTAGTCTCAAGTTACTAATAAAACATTACAAATAGGACCCAAGAAATAACGTGTACATCTCCTTTGTCGACTTCAAAAAAGCATATGACTCTGCTGACAGAGAAACATTTATAGAAATCCTGAAGGAGTATGGGGTAGACCAAAAGACCAGAAAATTGATAGAACTAACCCTAACTAACACGGTATCCAAAGTAAAATTCCAAGGAGCGGTAAGCAAACCATTTAAGATTAATACAGGACTAAGACAGGGGGATGTACTGTCACCAATGCTCTTCAATGTGGGTTTGGACAAAATTATGAAAGAACTCTGGAAGTCCAACAATGCAGGGGCGAAAATAGGTACAAAATACTACCACATCGAGGTTAAATGTCTCGCGTATGCAAATGATCTGGCTCTGCTAGCAGAATCAGAGGAAGAGGCAGTAAGCCAAATTAACACACTCAAAGAAATAGCTGAAAAAACAGAACTACAAATATCTTTCCAAAAAACAAAACTGATGACCACAGACACAAACCTCAGAAAGAAAATAGTGGAAACTAAATACGGGCCAATCAAAGTAACACAGAAATTTAAATACCTAGGGAAGATCATCTGCAGTAGAGGATTGGAAAGGGAGAGCATGAAGGAAAAGATCGCTAAACTCGAGAGATTAAGCTTTGTAACCAGTAACATTTACAATAAAAAGAGCCTGTCCATAAAAGCAAAGATCAGGCGCTACAATAATGTAGTAAAGCCAGTTATACTATATGGGACAGAGACCATGAACCTCCCTAACCTGGAAAGAATGCTGAAAGTAGAAAGAAAGATCCTAAGGAGATTTTACAGCCCTAGGAAAACCCAGGAAGGATACAGGTTAAGATCAAACGAGGAGATCTACAAAGAAACAACGAACATAGAGACGAAGATAAGAATTAAGAGACTGAAGTTCTATGGACATATGGTAAGAATGCCTGAGGAAAGACTTAATAAGGCTATTTTTCAGAAAATTTGGGATTACAAGAGTGCACAAGGATACATAAAACAACTAAAAGAGGAGACCAGCAATCTGAGGATTGAGGAACGTGACTGCCTTGATAGAGAAGAATATAGAAGGAAACTACAAGGAATAGGAGGGTATGGCCTGGACAGAAGAAAGGAAACAGAGGCAATCAGAAAGAATGAAGGAGATATGGATGATGAGAAGGAACAGAATTAAAAAACCATCTTGGTAATATTCGCGTGGTCTCTATGGCCTTTTGTTGAAAAAAAATTACAAAAGATTTCGAGATTTACTATAATCTCCTGGGTGTGTAGATATCGGGTAGAAATGCAGAAGTTAGATCACGTTTGAGAAAAATTGCCGAGGAAGCTATAGTCCATCCCAGCAATGGAGTTTTGTTTTCTTTTTAAAATTTTCCAAAAAAAACAAAAACATTTAACTTAATTTTATAATGTAATTAGATAATAAATCAATTTCTATCTTGATTTTTAAAAGAGTCATGGAAAAAACATTTTGTGAGATTGTACGCTTATTAAATTAACTTTCGTTTTTATTTTTTCCAGTTAAGAGGGACGATTTTAAACTAATCGTGCAGACACCAAGACTAGACCGATGATATAGATGTAACTAGACGTTACAAGTATGTCTTCATAAATCTTCAAATAGCAGTTGCTAAACTTGGGTTTCAGTGAATGAGAAAAAAACAAAATATATGCTATTTAACCCAAACAGAGGAGAGTATCTAGGAGGAGTTCAGCTTGGATTTTGGATTTCAGCTTGGATCGTGTAGAGGAATTTATTTATATTCGAACACAACTGAACTCCTCCAATGATAAGCAGCCAGAGATTCAGCGTCGGATTATGGCTGCTAATAGGTGCTACGAGTACTATGTACTTCAGATGCTTCTAAAAAGCAAATCTCTCCCCAGAACAATAAAGATACAAATATTTAAAACCCTGATGAGGCCCGATCTCACTTACTCGTCGGAATATTGGACGATGACGAAAGCACTATTTGAGTGCTAAATAAATAAATAAACTAACAGTTTATCAAAAAATCTTTTCATTTCAGGAAGTAAAGTAAGTCCAAATAATGTTAGTGAAAGTTGTATGTCTCTTTATAAAGTTCTTGAAAGCAAACTCATATTCCAGTTAGTGCTAACGAAGTTTACAATAAGAACGACCTTGAATGTTTGACCTTGGTCTTGACTAGCTTCCAGTTGACATTGCAAGTTCATGAGAATACTGGATTCTGGAAAAACGAGTTTGGGAGCTATTAACCTTATTTTAAAATTGATTAAAAAAGATAATATCAATAAACGAAAAGAATAAATTTTAAATTCAAAGACACCTGTTTCACAAGACCTAAGACCTATAATAGCTTTGTAAATGTTATGAGATGGTGAGCTATGATTGGAGAGTGCAGACTGTTTTTTGTTTTTTAATTGACGTCAATCAATATTATATTGAAATGAAGAAATTTTTTCTCGTAGGAATTTAGAACTTGTCAACATGATATTTTCCACTCTAGTTTGAGATTTACAACTTAATAACCTTTTTGATAAATGTAGTTTTTATTACGTTATTATGGACAGTTTTCCTTCATTTTCTATTAAACAATAGTTTTTTTTCTTTGCTTTTTATTCCAATGAAGAGTTTATTATGTTTAAAATGCAAATTTTCATTAAGGGATTGTCGTAATGTTTTATTTACACAAGTAACTGATTTGTATGCCAAATAACAAAACCATGTTTATTCGGTTTCAAAAGTGAATTTCTCCATGAAAATCATTACGTTTAACAAATCATTCGAAAGCTAATTAAATGTTCAAGTTTTTGTGAGATTTGACGGTTTGTGGATAGTTTTTTCGAAAAACGGTGAGCGTTGAAGTAATACAACACATTGTGACTTCACCAAATAAGGTGAAGATCAAGCTGTTCTTTAGATACCAAGTTTGTAAAATTCAAGGTTACAGGTACTCAGCTATGATAGACAATTTAATGCTAAATCCGAAAATATATTTAAATAAAAAATAAATTTGAAAAATATTTAAACAAAGCAGATATTACAGGTTTTATGGAAAAAAAAACGTGGTTTTCTCAAAAAAGTCTTTGATTTATGGTATATCTGCAACGGATTAGAATAGAAAGGTGAGGTCTGCGGCATTTTGCTACATTTTTGATCTAGTTTCACCCAATTTTTTTGTTTACACTAAGAGGTAGTCACCCTATAGAGATGGTCTAAACCAATATTTTTCAAAACAGGGGCGACCGATACAGGTCAACAAAATACCTGTTACCTGTCTTTAGATCAGCGTCTCTCCATACTCGTAATCGTTTACCGGGTTACACATATATTTTAGCATATTTGTTACTCGCATACCTATTCAATATCAGCTCTAATCAATAATTTTATATTTTCAACTACCTTTTTAATAATTTTATATATATAGCCAAATATATAATAAATAAATATATGTATTAAGATTTTTTTAAAAATCTTTTCAATTTTATTGTTTCTATAAAATTAAATTTTTCCATAAAACGTTTTTTATAATCCTCAACCATTTTATGAAGATCAATTTGTTTTTTGGCTGATTACAGTTAATAAAACTTTAATTAAAAACATTTATGAACTCTCAACAAGATAATAAATAATTGGCAAATTATTATTTAAGATGTTAGATGTTTTATAACAGCAAACATATTTTTTATTCGATTTATGACTAGCAAAAATAATATAATTGCTTGTGTATAGATTTCATATTTGAGTTTATTTTAATGATTATTAAAATTAACAATAATAAAAAAAAAAAGAATGTAAGAGTGTCAAATACAATGAAGTCCAGCTAACATTTTCCCAGAAAATACTCGGACGAGAGTGGAAGTAAAAAAACTGGTTTAGGTAAACGAGTATCTGGTAACAGGTTAAGATGACAAGTAAGAAATACTAGTCCAGGGTAGTACACAGTACGAAGGTAATAGGTATGAATGTTTTTACTAGTATTGAAGTAAGTATGCAAGTATCTCGGCCCTGTTACTTCTGAATACCGGTAACAGGAACGCCGTTCAGACAGCCCTGTTACAAAGTAACAGGTCCAAAATTTCTGAACCACCACTAGTTTTATAGTTTGTAAGGATGTACTGTTTCTAATCCCACGATTTTGAATACTACGATTTGGCCAGAATACTCGCTCAACCGTTAGGTTTTTCCCCAATAAATGCTACCCACTTTTTAAGAAGCTGATTGTGCCCCAGGAGGGTCTTCTGACCTCGAATTCAATCCACAGAATATAAATTAATTTTCTGCCTTCAGTAGGACTCGAACTCGGGCCCAGGAGCATGTGAAGCTCCTTACCTACTGTGCTATCGTGTCTCTTTGAATTAAGAAGTAATCTTTATTCTGGAATAGTACAAAATCTCCTAAGAATGACAAACACGTATAATAAAAAGGTGCTTTTACCTAGCTGCATATATTTTGTTATTGCTGCAGCTTCTGTAGTTTGTAATTTTAATTATATTTTTTCATTATTTAATAAGGAAATAGATCTTGAATATTTCAACGTTTAGTATTTATGAATTAATTGCCACTTCTGTTAAGATTCTTTTTATTTGAAAACTAGTTCCAAATGCTAAACATTTCTCATCACTTCTACAACATAAATAAAATAAAATAAAAATAAAATTATTCTAATAGAAGTGGCAATTAATTCATCAACCCTAAATGTATTGATCATTCTATATCACGATGCGTACCTCAAGTGATTTCTACGTCTGGATTGAAGTAGCAATGCTTGATTTCTTATGGAAATAATTTTAAATCAGTACTCGATAAATTGCCATAAATCCATTAGTTCCTAGGTATTGACATTGGATTATCGATTCTCGATATCGATTCCTTTTTTTCGGTGGAATCGAGAACACACAATTAAATTTTTAGGATAAGAAAATAGAAATTCAGCTTCTTTAGGTCAGCATGGAAACCGTCATGTTGGTATTTATAATTATTTTATATACATTTATTTATCTTTTCTATTAGTATATTAAGTATTTTATGATCAATCAATCAAATCGGCGCTAAATCTCATATTGAGTCAAGGCCTCCCGTAGCATCAACCGCCAGTCATCTAGGGTTGGACGATAGTCGATAGTTACTATCGATATATCGATAGGACATGCCTATCGATGGTCACTATCGATAGTGTTGACTATCGATAGATCTTTTTTACCCTCAAGTTTGGAAACTCTCGGAATTACGCTGTTCTGTCTCTGTCCAGTGTCAAGTTCTTTTGAAATTGAATTCGGAATTCCTAGAGCTCAAGGGTTCTCTCAAAGATTAAGCTAAATGAAAGCAAATGCTAGTTTTTCTTTCGGGATATAAAGAGCACACGTGACTCTTGAAATTAACTATTTCGTTATTTTTCTTTTCTGAAGATTTGATTTATTCATTATTATTGTAACCATGTAAATTGTAAATACTTTTTTAAATTTCAAATAAATCAGTTTTTTCTCTCTCATAATTATGATATAATCTCATAATTTATAATCCTGCAAATTTCAAATAGTAAGTAGATAATTGAATTTAATTAAATTAATTGAAATTTTTTATTGAACAGTTTTGGAAAAAAAGGAAGCAACTATCGAAAAACTATCGATAGCAATCGATAGTTCTCAACAGATAGTATCGGCCTATCGATAGTGCTAACGATCGACTATCGCCCAACCCTACAGTCATCTCGGTGTGATGCTGCTGCTCTCCAGTTCCTCACCCCCAAGATGGACAACGCATCCTCTGCCACTCCATCGCTCCATTTCAGTCTTGCTCTGCCGAATCTCCTCTTGGGATGTATCTTTTCCTCTAAGAGTTTTTTAGCGACCTCATGTGGATTCATCCTCGCCACATGCCCCACACATCGGAGCCTTCCAATGTTAATATATCTTACAATATTTGTATTTTGATACAGCTGTGCGGGCTCTGAATTGGTTCTCAGCTTCCAAGTGTCTCTGAAAACTGGTCCAAAAATTCTTCTTAGAATCCGTCTCTTTAACCTCTGGAGTAAGGTTTCCTGCATTTTAGAAATTGTCCAGCATTTAGAGCCATAGTTCAGAATATTTCTTATTAAGGTTTTATACATTAGACTTTGGTTTTACATGAGAGGTTCCTACTTCTAAAGTGCTTCAGAAGTCGAATACAACACTTGTTATTTCTTGTTGCATGCTGTGTTCCATTGCTGTCTGGAATGAATTCTCCATACCCTCCTTAGTGTATTCTTTTGATTTTTATTATATCTTGCGTACAAATTTTAACAATTTATTAGTTTTGTTTCTCATATAAATATCCACAATTGGAGTTATAGTTTGTTATGTTTTAATTATATTTTGGGGCCTAAAGAAAAAGATACAATCGTAGTTGGTGCAATACCCTGATTATTTTCATGAATACGAAAATATTATTCTCAATATTTATTATACAATGTTATAATATTACTATATTGAAAAGGGAGAAGAATAGGCTCTGTAGACTCATTAGATCACTCTATGTACAAAAAAAAAAATTATTAGCAAATTAAATAAACTAAAATTAATCACCGTAAATAAATAAAGATGATTTCGATAGTCAGAGGTGTATCCTCAAATAATACGGTAGACTGAACTAGTACGGTGGCCCAACCTGCAGCACCGCTATCCTATGTCGATTATATAATATTTTTGAAAGGCGCCAGATTATGTTGCGGATGTTAAGAACACAAGAACATCGATACAAGTTTTTTTTGGAATACAAAAAAATTGTTTCGTCATCTGAATGATTAGCATTAATTCAAAATATATACGAAATTTCTAAAAATCATTTAGTTAATAAAAATAATCTTATTTTATTCATATTTCAGGATTCCACAAGCGCGTCTCCACGAAAGCTACCTTACCAGCGCCACATCGACCCGTTCGATCTTCACTTGGAGTATACATTTATCGATAGTTCATTCCTATAACCTCACATGTAATCAATTACTTCTATAGTTTCAACTTGGATTGTGTTTTTTAGTGTGTTAAATTGATATTTAGTCTTCTTTAATGTAAAAAGGTGAAACAGAAGTTAACAACATGAGTTTCATAAAGGATTTAGTGTTTTATCAATTCATGTTTTCTTATTTCCCCTTCTCTAATTTGTGTTAATAAGTGTTACAAAAGTTAAGAACATTAATTTCTACATGGAATTGGTGTTACATATATTTATATATGTTGTATCAATTTAAGTGAGAAAACTTCAGTATACATATTTTGTGAATGGATTCTTTTTCGTCATTACTACTTATTGCCTTAAAGTGAGACAGATTGTATTATTAATTTGATAAAACACATCGATCTAAAAATAAATTTGAGAAAGTATATCTCAGGTTTCATATTTTCTTATTTCCACTTCCCTTGAGAAAATATGACAGGAATCAACATCATAACTTTCAACAAGGATTCTGTGTTTTATACTTTCTGTTTTATACTTTCTGTGTTTTATACTTTTTGAGGGGAAAAGTTATTCTCCTTCAATATTAGACACTAAAATCTTATATTTTGATATTTTCTTATTTTTACTTTATTATTTCCTTATTTCTCATTTTAATAACAGAAGGTATACAGAAGTTAATATTATGTTGAACACGGATGTAGAGTTTCTCCACAAATGAAGGAGAATAACCTTTCCCTTCAAAATGTAGCGACTAAAACACCGAAATAAATCGGAACAAGGCGTAGGGGCTGGAGACGTGCTTGTGGAACGGTTCCTAGAGATAAACTATTCAAAATAATCATAACGTTTCCTTTTAATACCTTTTCATTTAGTCAGTACCTAGTTTATAACGAGGATGATCCTCATGCAAATGCCCTTTAACACCTTATATTAAAAAAAAAAAAAAAAAAATAAATAAAAATCACTTATATCTTTTATATCTGTATTCAAATAAACGAAATTACCTCAATTTTTTTTTAAAACTATTTTTTACCCTTCGTTGTAAACCTACGACTTCCAGTCCTACAGTATCTCTCAATGATATTCCACTAATACCTGTTGAACAGACCCGCTACCTAGGACTCCACTTGGACAAACGTCTTACTTAGAATCCACATACCAGACTCAAAAGACAAGAAACTGCCCGTCGTTTTCGACTACTCCAACATTTATTAGACAAAGCTCACAAATAATTACAAAAGACTTATTTACTTGACAGTAATCAGACCCAGGATTGCCTAATAAATGCGATGAGGTTTGAGGCTCCACTAAACCTTTCATTTCCTCTCGTATTCAGTTCTTACAATCCAAAGATTCTTCGTAAAATCTTTAATGCTTTTAATTATATCATAAATAAACTTATTCATAATTGGGTGTCCTATACAGTAAAGATGAGTGCACAAGATATCTATCCTTCTTTGATAAGCTACATACCCACCTGAATCCATTAGCCTCCCAACTTGCTTTTTACAAGGGTTGTGTGTGACTCGGCAGGAGCAAAACTCTGGATGGTTGCCCTGCTTGACATACACTGAAGCCTCCACTGGTTTTAGAGTATTTTAGAACATTGCTTAACTAAAATTTTGCATTACACCTGCTTGGATATTAAGCCGAAATTTCTCATTTGATTAAATTACCTCTCCAGATTATAAAAGGTTATTAACGGACGGATTATTTATTTGTATGTATTTCTTCATTTCTTATTCTTCTTCAAAGCAAAAATTTTGGATTTATCTGAAGCTGAACAGTTTGTTCCTGGAAAAACGTCACTTTCTATACAATTTCGTTTTAAGAGTTACGGTTTAATTGGTCCTATCAAAATACTACCCCTTTCATGATAAGTTGAAATAATGTTTGAGTATCTCTGTTATCTTTTGGATGCATTTTGCCTCTGAATAAAATTTGTTTTTAATTTGACATAATTTATTAATTATGTAAACACAATCTCGCGAATGGCGCTTCAACTCGCTCACTGCTAATAGATTTTTTTCTGGGTCGGGATTCCGTTATATAATATATAACAGAAAAAATGAATTGATGTCAATTAATCATATATATTTTTTGAAAATAGTATTCAAAGCAAAATTAATTTAAAACGCTTCTCCGACTTGGTGTTATGAAGTTGTCCAAAAACTGAAGGGACTTAAGTAACAAGACAACTTTTTATGAGTCGGTTTCCGGATCAGAAGTGAAATCTTGCTTAAAATATTCGTTCTCTTCCTCTAAGAATAAAACTGTAATGGATCTTAATAAATAAATAATTAAAATAAATAAATATATATATATATATATATATATACACACACAGAGTAGAGTGTCCTTAATCAGGACTAATCAATATTGTTTAAAGGCCTAGTCTGGAGACTGAAATTTTCCGGATAATCGACGCAATTATGTACAAAATAAAACTGAAAGTAGGAAAAAACCAAACACAGGACACAGATATTAGGTTTTTTATTTCAACAATCAAATATTTTTATCTAGACGTTTGTAAGTATGTAATTATATTTCTAAAATATAAATTCATTTGACAATTAGATGCTCTTAAAATTCAATGGAAAGAACAACACGGTCTCTTTTTTGACATTTTCATTAATGGTTAAGCAAAACACTCAATCACAAAACCCGAAATCAATATTTGTTCCGCACTTCGATAATTGAATGGCTCCGCCGAAAAACGTTTTAAGCGACAAACAAAATTTTGAGTAATCAGTGAAAGAAAATCATAATTTAAAGTTCTTGTTAGTTTTGTAAGTTAGATTTTATATAATTCATCTTGCAATTTGTTATACTTACATTTATAATAACATAATGGATTACTATACTATGATGTACTATTTATAATACATTTACAAACCTTTAAAATTGTAACTTTAAAGTTTTGTCGCTTAGAAAGTTTTTCGGCGGACCCATTCAATTAACTTACGTGCAAAACAAAACTCTGGTGCTTCACACTGAATGTTCAAAGACAGACTGACAAAAGAATTCCCAGGAAAATCTAATCCCGGAAAACGGGAAACCATTACCCATAGACCCTCCAAATGGATTCAAAGTACTCTAGTTCAGAATCTCAACAAGAAAAAAAGAAAAATAGTAAATAACAATTAAAAGATTATATAATAGGCTGAAACAAAAATGTTTTTATTGAGTAAAATTATACAATAAATCATTAAGTCATGCAAACCCTTATTTAATTTTCAACTTGCGAAAATATTTAATATTAGAAATTTACAAGAAACAGTACAGATAATCGAAGTCCGGGTAATAGACGCACTGCTGTATATGCAGGGTCAGTACCTCTTAGTGTAAAAAAAAAAAAAAAATTGGGTGAATCTATATCAAAAATGAAGAAAAATGCTGCAGACCTCACCTTTCTATTCCAATCCATTGCAAATATACGATAAATCTAAGACTTTTTTGACGAAACCCCATTTTTTACCATAAAAGCTGCAATAACTCCATTTTGTTTAAATATTTTTCAGGTTTTGACCTCATTTTCGAGTTCAGCATTAATTTTTTTATAAAAGCAGAGTACATGTAACCTTGAATTTTACTAACTTTGTATCTAAAGAACAGCTTGATCTTCACCTTATTTAGGAAAGTTACAATGTCTTATATTACTTCAACGCTCACCGTTTTTCGAAAAAAACTATCCACAAAACTGCAAATCTCACCAAAACTTGCAAATTTAATCAGCTTTTGAATGATATGTTAAACGTAATGATTCTGTTTTGATTTAATAGATAAATTTACTTTTGAAATCGAAAAAAAAAGGTTTTCACATTTGTCATACAAATCAGTTACTTGTGTAAATAAAACATTATGACAAACCCTTGTACGATGTACTATTTATAATACATTTACAAACCTTTAAAATTGTAACTTTAAAGTTTTGTCGCTTAGAAAGTTTTTCGGCGGACCCATTCAATTAACTTACGTGCAAAACAAAACTCTGGTGCTTCACACTGAATGTTCAAAGACAGACTGACAAAAGAATTCCCAGGAAAATCTAATCCCGGAAAACGGGAAACCATTACCCATAGACCCTCCAAATGGATTCAAAGTACTCTAGTTCAGAATCTCAACAAGAAAAAAAGAAAAATAGTAAATAACAATTAAAAGATTATATAATAGGCTGAAACAAAAATGTTTTTATTGAGTAAAATTATACAATAAATCATTAAGTCATGCAAACCCTTATTTAATTTTCAACTTGCGAAAATATTTAATATTAGAAATTTACAAGAAACAGTACAGATAATCGAAGTCCGGGTAATAGACGCACTGCTGTATATGCAGGTCAGTACCTCTTAGTGTAAAAAAAAAAAAAAAAAATTGGGTGAATCTATATCAAAAATGAAGAAAAATGCTGCAGACCTCACCTTTCTATTCCAATCCATTGCAAATATACGATAAATCTAAGACTTTTTTTGACGAAACCCCATTTTTTTACCATAAAAGCTGCAATAACTCCATTTTGTTTAAATATTTTTCAGGTTTTGACCTCATTTTCGAGTTCAGCATTAATTTTTTTATAAAAGCAGAGTACATGTAACCTTGAATTTTACTAACTTTGTATCTAAAGAACAGCTTGATCTTCACCTTATTTAGGAAAGTTACAATGTCTTTTATTACTTCAACGCTCACCGTTTTTCGAAAAAACTATCCACAAAACTGCAAATCTCACCAAAAATTGCAAATTTAATCAGCTTTTGAATGATATGTTAAACGTAATGATTCTGTTTTGATTTAATAGATAAATTTACTTTTGAAATCGAAAAAAAAAGGTTTTCACATTTGTCATACAAATCAGTTACTTGTGTAAATAAAACATTATGACAAACCCTTAATCCAAAAGTGCATTTAAACATAATAAGCTCTTCATTGGAATAAAAAGCAAAGAAAAAAATTATTGTTTAATAGAAAATAAAGGAAAACTGTCAAGTAAGCGACACCACATCAGAGGATAATATGTTATTACATTTATTTATTTATTACTATAATTTAGGATTTAATTCATTAGATTTTCAATGTAAAGTTTAAAACGCTATGATAATGAACATAAACCTCAATTTTGCTGTTAGCTTCTGAATACAGATTGTGTTGGAGAATACTACTTTTTGAGGTGAGTTTTATGGGCAGATGAGTCTGTTTTTACAGGGGAAGGCATTTCTACGTATCCATGTATATCGTGTATTTTTTTCTGTTTCAAAAGTGAATTTCTGTATGAAAACAAAACAGAATCATTACGTTTAACATATCATTCGAAAGCTGATTAAATTTTCAGGTTTTTGTGAGATGTGCAGTTTTTTGGATAGTTTTTTTCGCAAAACGGTGAGCTTTGAAGTAATATAAGACATTGTAACTTCCCCAAATAAGGTGAAGATCAAGCAACTCTTAAGGTCACAAGTTTGTAAAATTCAAGATTACATGTACTCTGTTCTTATAGAAAATTCAAAAATGAGGTCAAAGTTTGAAAAATATTTTTAAAAAATGAAGATATTACAGCTTTTATTGTATTTTATTATTATTGTATTAACACGTATTACAAATTGATACATTAGAATAGATCTCGTTCTAAATTACTTTGCCTTGATCTTTATTGAGTCATATCTAATACTGATTGGAAAACAATACTTTCTAGTAGGTTAGGTGTCTACCTTTACTGTAACCTTGATATAATTCTCAGAATTGAGTCAGCTAAAATGAAAATTGAATCCATTCCTTATATAATGTTTATAAAAATTATAATCCGTGAAATTGCCAACTGTAATTAGTATTTGAAACAAAGAGGTGTTAACAACAAAAAGTGTATTAATGGCCTAAGAATGTTATACTATACAATAGCAAAGAGCATTAGAGCATTAAATTATTGAAACTGTAAGCATTACTTTAATGACTTTATTATTTCAAAACACAATGCATCACAGACTACTGGGCAAAAGATGCGCACTGAATTACTGTGGGAAAGATCACACACTACTGATCGCTATTCCTTAAATACACTCTGCGACAAAATGATACACTCTTGTTAATTTGAAAGATCTTTATGATTTGTGGATAGTTTTTTCGAAAAACGGTGAGCGTTGAAGTAATATAAGACATTGTAACTTTCCTAAATAAGGTGAAGATCAAGCTGTTCTTTAGATACCAAGTTTGTAAAATTCAAGGTTACAGGTACTTCGCTATTATAGAAAATTTAATGCTTAATCCGAAAATGTGGTCAAATTTCAGAAATATTTAAACAAAATGGATAATTTTTAATGAATTTATAATGTCCGATTATACAGGCATTTGTTAGATTATGCGGCCAGAATGTGAACTAAAAAAATCGTGACAATAAATAGGTACTTGGACTCACGGAGTGGAGGACCCCGATCGCCATCGAAGTCTTGGTCAGAGGAAGGCTGCAGAGAGATTTGGGTGGATACCATTTGGTCCATGATGGCGGTGCCGGGCTACTGGCCATCAATCGCAGATTCTATCTTTATGATTTTTTTTATATTCGATCGATTTTAGATATGTAAAAAGAACTGTCTAGAGGCACTAAATGGATGGTCGCTCTTGAAAACAATAGAAGAGAAATCATAACTAATAGGGAACATATGAGTAGAGTAGCCACGGATTACTTCAGGCAACTATACAAAAATAAAAGGGATATTTTAGAAGTAAATGAGGAAGAAGATAGATTAAACATTCTAGAAGAAGTTCCACCTATAGTAGAACAAGAAGTTGAATCCACATTGAAAAAACTTGGACCTGAGAAAAGTCCTGGGCCGGATAATATCAGTAATAAAATTTTAAAAGCAGGAGGAATAACTCCAATAAAAGAAGTAATAGAATTATTTAATCTAATTCTAGGGCAAGAAAAAATTTCTAATCAATGGAAAATCGCAAAAATAATTTTGCTTTACAAAAAGGGCAAAAAGCAAGACATGGAGAATTATCGACCCCTTTGTTCAACACTGGCAAAAGTTTTCACCAGTGTCATAAAACAGCGGCTCACCAAAAGAATTATGGAATGTGTTGACGAAGAACAAGCAGGATTTAGAAAAGGTTTTCCGACAGTGGACCACATCCAGACTGTAAATCAGATTATCGAGAAGGCAAATTAATACAACTCTCTCTATACATTTGTTTTCTTGACTTCAAGAAAGCATTTGACAGCATTTTACAAACAGAAATATTTAAAGCCCTCAGGATGATAGGAATAGAGGAAAAGTATGTAAAGATAATTATAGAGCCTTATCAAGAAATGTCTGGATATATCATGACAGAAAAGAGAGGACAAAGCATCAGTGTTGAGAAGGGGGTGCGACAAGGAGATCCGCTATCCCCACTTTTATTTGTTCTTGATTGGAAAAACATATGAATAAAAATAAATGGTAAATGGTTAAGCAACTTACGTTTTGCGGATGACATCGCGCTGTTTGCAAAGGACATGCGAGAATTGCGGGAAATGCTCAAACATCTTCTAAAATTATGTGAAGAAATTGGTCTTTACCTTAACTATGAAAAGACGAAACTGATGACGAATAGAGGAAAAGGTGAATGCCAACTAAACAACTACAGTTTGGAATATGTAAAGGAGTTTATCCATCTAGGTCAGACAGTATCCCTCGCAGATAGAGGAGCAATGGAAATCCAGTGGAGAATGGCACTTAGAACAAGTTTTGGTCCCCCAAACATATTATGAAAGGCAATATAAGCATGGAGCTAAAAAGACGGGTCTTTGACAGTTGCATAAGCTCAGCGGTTACCCATGGAAACGTGGTCTCTGACAGAATCGAGGAATCTTCTAGACAGGAAGATCCAGGTCTGGCAGAACTACATCGAAAGATCTATTATGAAGGTGAGGAAAAGGGACAGAATGAGAGCTACCCAGATCAAGAAAGAAACAGGGCTCACAGAAACACTCAGGCGGATAAGATTGAGCAAGTGGAAGTGGGTTAGGGATCTTCTTCGATGTGAAGAAAATAAATGGTCGAAAATTGTCACTAAATGGACTCCATATGACCTAAAAACAGGAAAAGGGTGCCCGGCGAAAAGGTGGAGCGACACATTTAAACTGCTGGCAGGACGCCTCTGGTGGAGAGCTGCTAGGGACAGGGGCGTTTGGAAGAAGTGGACCGAACTCACATCCCGATAGGGCCAGTCAGTCCGGGCTGTGCTGACTATTACTGTCGAAAGGGAATTCCTATGCATGTAAAAAAGGAAGAAAGGAAAGAGAATGTATATGATTTTTATTTAAAGAACAAAAGCTCTAAACAAAAAGTCAATATTTTTATTTTATATTTTTTTCTTTTCTCCTGAATTGGATGGTTTAGTGGAGCTCTAAAGCTCAAATCCGTACGCCCAAATTGGTCTAAATACTGTTATGTAAATGAGTATTTTGTAATTAATCGTAATGTTTGAATGTCTGTCAAGTAAATGTTAATGTAGTCGAAAACGATGGGCAGTTTCTTGTTGTTTTAGTCATGTTTGTGGATTCCAAGTATGATGTTTAGCGTAGAATTCCAAAACCAGCTAAGTCCATTATTTAAATTTTTTCACAGCTGCTCGATAAAGGTAAAGTTCAGACTAGATTAGGAAAGGAAATTATTTTTTGTAATTTAATGTGATTTAGCTACTTTTTTTGGGAAAACCTTTCACATATAGATAGTCCAGAAGAAAAACTGTTCCATAAAAAAAAATCTGGAAATTGGACTTAACTGGTTTTGGAATTCCACACCTTATATGTACTACACTATATTTAAGTCAAAATAGTGACATTATTGAATCTATAAGAACACCCTAAAGTTGGTGAATTTCAAATGGTTTAATAGTTTCAAACAATCTAAATAGAATATTTTAAGTTACATCTTAAGTAACATAAATTTTCTGATTTTTCCATGAATTTAATAATACAAATATACACTTAACATACAAATATTTTTATTGTTATTGTTATTTATTGTTGAATTATGTATAACATTTTTTTTTGCAAAAATACAAGGCTATTTTCATTTAATTCCATTCATTTCATTAGATTCCTAATATAGCTTGAAGTATAAGTTAAGATATTTGAAAAAGAAACAGAATTATCAGAACTTATTGAATATTTAAATCCAATTGTAGTATACATTTACATTTATTTGCGTCAAAATGATAGACATACTGTATTTTTTACAATGTCCTTTATCTTGAGGTTGAGACCAATATATACCATATCTGCTTTAAAACTGTGTTGGATTTGTACGAAATAAGCACGAAGGCAAAATACTAATGTTTTTCAGATGAAGAGCGCCGCACACTGTGGCAATCTCCTCACTAACACCGCTCAAAACTCTATTTTTTGATTTTTGGTTATTTTTACTATTTTTTGTGACTAATAAATAATACATGGCAAATCAACTAATAAACAATAGGCGCTTCTGTTTGTTTACATTCAATGTTTTAATCCGTTTTATGTCGCGGATTATTAATATTCAGTCGATTGTAAAGTGCAAAGCATTTCAATACGCTAATTTTTTTTCTTTTAAAGTTTTATATTTCAAGTCATACTTTGTGGTGTTCAAGTGAAGGTATATACTAGAAAATATTAATAAATAAAATATTAAGCACGAATTTCAAAATTTATTTTCTTAAAACTTAAATTTGATTAATTCAATTTTGTGCAAGGGAATTGCAAACCTCCATTGTGATTTGATAATAGAAGTCTTTGTAAAAATAGATGTGAAGGCAAAAGTGCAATTCCCTTGCACAAAATTAAGATATTGAAAATTTTGAATTTAATGAAAGGCCCACAACAAAGATTTTAAGGCTTACAGGGAAAATTTCAGAAGTGAAACTTCTAGAATTAAATAGGTATGTAATGTTTGCCACGATTGGTGTTCTCAGTAGTGGGATAATTGCTTGCAGCCTTGAAGATCCTATGGGATAGCCTCTTTGAGTCCATTCTGGATAGATGTCCGAAAAAAGCCAGTCGCCTTCTTCTGATGTCATCAATAAGATTTTCTTGGTGTTTATATAGCTCACGATTTGGTTGATACCATCGGCTTCCATCTGGTAGAAGTTAATTTATTTATGATATTTAAAAAAATATATATTTAATTGTTTTATATAAGTAGCTGCAAGGTACTATCCTGTATAAGACTATATAAGACCAAAAGTTATTTGTGAATGCGATGTCAGGTACTCGTTAAAGATCCCTATCCTAATATATATATCCTGTATAGGCAGAATTTAGGACTCCCACCGTAGCATCGTCCGATTAGCCATAGCAACATAAAGTGACGTTAAACGAGAAAAACAAACAAACTGATTTGTATGCCAAATAAGAACACCATGTTTTTTTTATTTCAAAAGTGATTTCTCCATGAAATTGAAATAAAATCATTACGTTTAACAAATCATTCGAAAGCTGATTAAATTTGCAAGTTTTTGTCAGATTTGACGTTTCTCGAAAAACGGAGCGTTGAAGTAATATAAGGCACTGTGACTTCCCCAAATAAGGTGAAGATGAAGCTGCTCTTTAGATACCAAGTTTGTAAAATTCAAGGTTACAGGTACTCAGCTATTATAGACAGTTTAATACTAAATCCGAAAGTGTGGTCAACATTTGAAAAAACAAACAAAATGGAGATATTGCAGCTTTTATGGTAAACAATGGGGTTTCTTCAAAAAAGTCTTAGATTTATCGCATATCTGCAATGGATTGGAATAGAAAGGTGAGGTCTGCAGCATTTTTCTACATTTTTGATCTAGTTTCACCCAATCTTTTTTTACACTAAGAGATACTCATTCTGTATATATATATATTTTAAAACCTAAATTAATTTTCGAATAACGCAATATTAAAACAACTTTGTAGTGGATCTGGTTACCATGGTAACGGGAATACCCAGGGACAGTGACGAAAAGGTTACCATGGTGACAGGGTTTGTTATCAACTAAAAAGAACGGGGATTTTAATTTTTTTTTTTTTTTTTGTGTGTGTTGCAATTACTAAGTTGTAATAATGCTAAAAAATGTATTAATTCAAAACAATCATTTTGTGTAAAAGAAATTAGTTTTTTACGATTAAATTGAAAAACAAAACAAATATAGTTTATCTTTCACTTCGTTTATATTTACACTTAACCTTTACAAGTCTTTTTTCTTTTTTTTTTAATCTATGAAGTTAGATCTCTGACCTTAAAATCTGTAAAATATAAGATTGTAATAAATAAATTAATTGAATAAATATTTTTGTTTATTCTGTAATAATTTTCTGACAATATTTATTAATTTCTCGGCAATCCAATACATTGGAAATTATGAAAATTATTTAAATTTAAAATTAAGTAAATATGGAAGGGTTCATAAGGCATTATATGTAGCTCTCAGTTACCAGCCTATATATATATATATATATATATATATATATATATATATATATATATATATATATATATATATATATATATATATATATATTTTATTCTATATAATATTTAAAATTATTTTATCCCTAATATGAATATAGCTGTAAATCCGATAAAACTGCTAAGTCGAAACGACCTCAGCCCAGCGAAGAAGTGTATCACAAGTGGAGGGGTTGGGAGAAAGTGGTGTTGAG
The DNA here is from genome assembly GCA_003667255.2 of Euschistus heros. NCBI lineage: Eukaryota > Metazoa > Arthropoda > Insecta > Hemiptera > Pentatomidae > Euschistus > Euschistus heros. Next base: position 913,548 of record RCWM02000145.1, read on the forward strand.
GTATATAAGCCCTCCGCGGTCCATCCAACAGCAACACACTCTATCCTTCCTCAGCATCCAACAGTCTCCAGGATGTCTCCAACCTTTAAGGTAGGTACTGGTCGTATATGTGCCGGTGGATACTTCGAAAGAACTTTACTCAAGAATTTATGTTTGAAGAATTTTGTATTTAAAAATTTTAAATTCGGAGTCACATTGAATAAATGTATATATATATATATATATATATATATATATATATATATATATATATATATATGTGTGTGTGTGTGTGTGTGTGTGTGTGTGTGTGTGTGTGTGTGTGTGTGTGTGTGTGTGTGAAAAACATGTATGCACATACATACACATATACAATTAAATCACTCTTAATCGGTGCATATCGAGGTGGTTGATTCTCACTGTACAACTGAAAACAAATTAATATTTTCGTATCCGTAACAAATTAAATGAAATTTACTACATTAATAATAATTTTTTATGTAGCATTATTTGAATATTTATAAGTAATGAAATAAAACCGATTGTTTTTCAATACTTAAATTAAACAATATTTTATAAAGTAAATATGTAAGCAATCAATATAATCGATAATTTAAAAATATGTATATATATTCGTTTTTACTATCGATAAGTTTTCTGCATAAAACTGATGATTTCTGTCGGCACCGGTAACGCCAAATGGGAAGAGCCTACTACGGTGTTTCAGTTCAAAAATCACTCAATTTAATTCGTTAATATCACTAGTTGAAAATTTAAAATCATTTAAATAATCATATTTGCAATTAATTTTTAAAATTAAATTCAAAACATCATTTATATTTATTAAGTTGTTAAGAAAACAGCTGTTTAAATTAAACAGCTGCTTTTTGATTGTTCTTCTTTTTCGGAAAATCAAACAATATGATTAAATATTTTTGGTTTTACATATTTCAAATATTATATAGTATATTAAAACATCATAATTTTGCTTTGTATTAATTAGTAATATGTCGATATATATGCCAATATTTGTCGATTCTCGATACTGCTACCGCTACAAATCGATTCTCGTTTCTAAAAATATTAAAATAATAATTTATTAAAAGCAAATAGCATATATTATTTACTGCTCCTATCTAAAAATATATATATAGGAACAAGTTTTACTATTTTTTAAGTTCTAAAAATAAAATTATAAAAAAACAGTGTAATAATATGGGGCTATTGCCTGGATACATTTATTTTGTTAGTGCTTCGGCTAGGGCAGTTTAAAGTTGTAACATTTCTTCAACAATATTAACCTCGCATTGGTTTTGCTTGACGTTTGAAAAGAAATGTTTTAAATTCTGAACTAAGCAGTAAATCAAAGATCAAAAAATAACTCTTTTTTTTTGTCTTAATACATTTAAATTTGGAACTATCCAATACTCTATTCGTTCCTTAATTAAAGGAAACATATTAATTTAACTATTGTGTCCCTTTAACCTGTACCACTACAAACCATTGTATTGAGTTCAATATTTCGTAAGAATGACCAATTGGTTTTCTTGACCCATAATTGTGCAATGAGGTGCCAGTGTTTTTCCCAATAAAGAGCCCACTTTTTAGAGGCTGGGTGTGCCCCTGGTAGATAGATTCTCGTTTTTCTAAAATTCGGGAATAAAATATAGCCAACGTTAGCAGTACCGATCAGTTCTGATTTTTCTGAATCTCTTTTTCACACTGTTTCATCTGTGATGGGTGATACATAGTGATTCATCGGAAGTGATTAGACCAAATTGGATCATCCGTGTTCGCACATTTTCATCCATTCTGTTCACCGTTCGGTTGTACCCAGGACTGTATTTTATAGTACATATGCCGAATATGAAGAGTTTAGTTTTTATTTTTGACACCATCGATTAATAAATTCAACTGTTCCACTATTTTGGAATAGGCTTTTCCCCTTAAACTGCTTTTACTGTATTCAGTTGATTTAACATTCCAAAGACATTCCTGCCTCTGGTATGCTATTTTCCTGCCTCAAGAATGCCTGCCATTTGAATGGCGTGGTAACGACGAAAAAAACCCCGCAAAATTGTTTGCACATAAGAACGTGGTACATAGGAATAAACGTGTACCAGGCTCAACACGCGTACAGTTCAACATTGAAATGCAATTCAGTTTTGTCATTCTGCATTCAAATACGATGAGTCATCGTTTTATCCAGATACAGCTAAAGGCTTTCATCCAAAATTAATCTCAAATTCTTTTTATCGTTCACTTTCGGTGATCACTATGGATGAATTGAAGTTTTAATCCAGTTTAGTTGTCACTTCCGATGATTAATCCAAGATGATCATCCAAAGGGACAAGTGTTAATGCGCCTTAAGGATTGACTTTCGATTCTCGAAACCGATTCTTATCGCAAGAGACGAATCGACATTCGGAACATACACTTCCCTAATTGGAATGAACCAATATGAAAACCATTAAGCCAGATAAAACATCGGGTCAAAGTGTTCCTGGTGATAAATTCCAGAGTTCACGTGTTTTTTCTGATATTCAAATGTTTCTTAGTGTAAAGATATTATCATAAATAAAATCAACACTTGGTTCAGTGACGTAACGAAGGATGTATTGCAGATATTGCAGCTGTCTTTGCTGCTGGGGTTAGCAGTTGCTGGGGAACAAAAAGACAAGAGGGGAGTGCTCACCGGCCTCCACGGTGGATCTTACGGCAGTGGTAGTCTCTCTTCTGGAAGCATCTCTCTAGGATCTCATGGAATTGGACTTTCCTCAGGTAAATGATTCGACAAATCGAATCTTAGAGAATGTTGAATATATTTATAAATTAGTGAAATAATTTTAAATGTGTTTTTACAGGTTCCTATGGTGGTAGCTACGGATATGGAGGTGGTTATGGTGGTGGCTATGGAGGTGGATACGGAGGCGGCTATGGAGGTGGATTGGGACTAGGAAGCGGTCTTGGCGGAGGACTTGGAGGCGGCCTTGGTGGTGGACTTGGTGGTGGATTAGGTGGTGGAATCGCTATCTCCCAAACCCCAACCACAGTCAACACCATCAACACAGCCGTCGCCGTGCCAGTTCCTCAACCGTACCCAGTCACCGTGAACCGCCTCGTTCCAGTACCAGTACCCCAACCCGTGCCTGTGTCAGTTCCACGCGCTGTTCCAGTTCCAGTCCCACAGCCCGTGCCAGTCACTGTCACCAGACCAGTACCAGTCACCGTTAACCGCCCAGTGCCAGTGCCAGTGCCCCAGCCCGTACCAGTAGCCGTTCCACAGGCCGTGCCTGTATCCGTCCCCCAGCCCTACCCAGTCACCGTTACTAGACCAGTTCCAGTTCCACAGCCCGTACCTGTTGTAGTTCCACAAGTTGTACCCGTATCTGTCGGAGGTGGTGGTGCCGGACTGGGAGGTGGACTTGGTGGTGGTCTTGGAGGTGGTCTTGGAGGTGGACTCGGTGGAGGTCTTGGCGGTGGATACGGAGGCAGCTATGGTGGTGGTTATGGAAGCAGCTATGGCGGTGGATACGGAGGCAGCTATGGTGGAGGATATGGAAGCAGCTATGGTGGTGGATATGGAAGCAGCTATGGTGGCAGCTTGGGTGGTCATGGAATCAGCTTGGGCAGTGGTCATGGTCTTAGCCTCTCCAGCGGGCTCTCCAGCGGTCATGGTCTCAGCCTTTCCAGCGGACACTACGGTTCCTCAGGACTTAGCTCCTTGTCCCACGGAAGTGGATCTTCATACTCTAGCAGCTACCATCACTAAGTGAGTACAATCATAGGAATACAGTTCTTAGTGGATTTTGATTACTTTTATCTAAGTCTTTTTATTTATTATATTGTATACACAATATAATTTTAACGGGATAATCAGTAATAGCATTCGAAACACAACTTTATATATTTCAGTGTCCATAAATCAACAATTTATACTAACAATAAGATAAACTAGTTCAACTACATTCATTATTATCTCTTCAAGGACTATCCCTTTAAAAATCAATTCTATAAATAGTATCCATACAGATGAAAGTTTATGTATCTCCGGTTTAATGTATAATGAAATACACAAAAGTTAAATATTAATTAAAATTAATTAATGACATTAAAACACCATCAAATGTAAAATAGTAACTCAATTGTTTGTTTTTTTTTTCAATTTCTAGATGCCTTTGTTTTTTTTTTTACATTCAAATTAAACATCCCTTGTTATATTGATATATTTTATTAAGTACTAAATTACATTTTTTTTTTTTTTAAGGCTTAGGCATGGATATGACATCTCATCCTCGCATACATTTTGACAATTCGCCATCATCTTTTCATCAGTATTATCATCATTGCATCATCATCGGCATGTCATCGTCTCATCGTTAGTTTATAATTTCTACGTACAAGTGTATTTAATGCGTAATGAATTCGTATATTTTTGTACAGTATATTTAAAAAAAAAAAGAAAATTAAGTTTAATAAAATTTTTTATATATTTTTTGAAATTCTTGTTTTCTTAATAGTTGCCCCTTAACTTAAGCTGAAAGCTCAATACTCAAAACAGAAACTACAAAAAAAAAACTTCGTAAGTACCACTCTAAAGGTATAGTGGATTCCTAGGAACCGATCGAAACTTCTATAAATTAAACTGCTAAATAATAAATTAAACTTATATAATTCAATTGTTAAAAATATTTATTAACTATTATGATGAAAATCACGCCACCATTTTAGTATACATTATTATTTATTGTTCGCCCTACCTTGCCTTCAGGCAATACAGGTTTAGGCAATACGAACTTTTAATATTGCCAAAAAATCAATACTTATATACACCCAATAAATTATATAAACAATAACTACACACAATAACAATAACTTCAAAATAATTACAAAAAAATAACAAAATAATTTCAATAATATATGCAACAAAAATTACATCATTAACAATAAAAATGTGGTAATGTAACAGAGAAATCCAATCTTAGGCTGTTCCAAGGTTGTCACCGTCTTCAGCCCCTTCGCTGTCCGTCGGCCTCCCAGGAAAATGCCCTCTCCTATTAAGATTGAAATGGGATGAACCAATTGCAGTCTTCCACCCGTATACAAAATTTGTGTAGCGTGGGTAGTCTTCAGTGATTAGCTGAGGGAAATCATTTTCCGAGAGAACATATAGCCCAGTTTCCCTCAGTAGTTTGGCCCTTAGAGCTTCAAAGGAGATGCAATTTATAATGATGTGCTCGTTCGTTTCTGGAATTCCACATCTAGGGCATAAGGGATTTATGTCTACACCAAAGCTATGGAGTTTAGCCCTAAAGCCCCCATGTCCTGTGAGAAATTGTGATATCCAGTAATCGGGGAAAACCCATTTGGCATACAAGCGAGCCTGAACGGAGGGAAAGTATTTTCTCAAGGTAGCACCTTTCGAAGTTGCCACCCATCGCTGGTTCCACATTTCTATAGAATCATCCCGTAGAACCTTTTTCCATTTTCTGGGCTCCGCTGTAAGTCTCAGTCGTAAATTCTCTGGAAGGACAACTGAGTCCCCTCTCTTAAATTTATCCTTGAATACCTCTTCTCGTAAGAAGAGATCGATAGGTATTCCTCCCGCTAATACTTGTACAGCCTCATAAGAAACACTTCTGTAAGACTTGGTTACCCTCATTAGAGTCGTTCGCTGGATGGTCGCCAACTTGCTTTTCTGCCGTTGTGAGAGATTCTGGTACCAGGCGGGAGTTGCGTATCTTAGAATACCCAGAATTACCTTATTATAAATCGTAATTGTTGCTGGGTATCGAAGGCCCCAAAATGCACCCCCAACGCGGCTAAGGCCGTTTAAAGCTAGTGCCTATTTCTCAAGTATTCCAAATGAGGGGTCACATTAAATCCTCTTCCGATCCATTTCAGTATACATACACTAGCATGTAAAATATTTCACTCAATTGTTTTTACATTTTCTCGAATAAATATTTCATTCTTTTTTATACGTTTACGTCCCCAGATACATCAACCAGGTCATACAAAAAGTATTCGAATTATTAAACATATTAATTATATAAAAGCTAACAATAATTTAATTTTATTTTATTTTAATGTAAAAGGTAATTCAATTACCTACCTAATGATTTTAAATTTATTAAAAGTTTTAATAAATATTGTTTTTTACAAGCCTCTTGCGTTAACTACGAATTATACCACATTTTTGGGGGTATTATGTGATTGTTTTTAATTTAATTTCGAATAACATTTTGAGAGCTAGGCCACATCTAATGCTCCAGTTAACTAGCGGTCGCGGCTTCGCCCGCTCTCATAATAAGGATATGGAAACAACTTTAATAATTTTAATTAACAATTATAATTATTTAATTATACAATAATAGGTTACTTTGCTTTGCGCTAAAAATATTGTATTAGGTAATCAATTGAGCATTATTTCTTCTTTCAGGCATAGCAGTAATTTTTAACCTGGTTAAAATGGCATTGATTAGGTGTTGGAAAATTACGTAAAAGCATAATTAGACATCCAATCTTTAATTTTAACGTAAGAGTTAGTAATCCAGATCAACAGAGACTGTTAAAAAACTCTTCCATATAATGGACTGAATTATCAGCGATTACAATTAAAGGCCCATGGGTCATATTTTTACATTAAATATCAAAAAGCAAAGGATCTACATTTTGATTTTGTGATCATTTTTATTCGGAATAAATTGTTTTATCGATTTCATCTGATTGGATTTTAATTTCTAACCTTAAAAGCTAATGACAATGGGATAAACCTCGTTTTTGTCACTTTACACTGTACGTTTAAATTATCATTATAGTTAACTTAACTATTGTAGATCTTCCTAGTACTATGAAGATGATGAAGTTAAAATTTGGTTTATATGGGTTCCAATCGTTTTACTAAAACTCTATAGCAAAATGGCATTCCAGAATGGGGTTCGATTTTTAAACTTCACTGGAATCCATAAGTCACACCGCATATTTACAACTTTTTTGATAGCAATATAATTGAATTAAGCAAATATTATTATGAATTTCTAGCGGTATATTACACTCTATATTTGTAACCTCTCATAAATGGCGCACGCCACATATCCTCCAATTTCCAAACTTCACTGTTCACCATATATTTATCCCATTTTCAATAGCAATTAAATTGAAAATATGTAAATTATTGCTAAACCTTCTTTGAACTATAGAGATAAAGTGGTTAAAATTTGGTAGAGATCGGTTCAGTAATAATTCGCGGTTAGTTATCACAAACGAAAAAAGGCTTTGTCATTTTATATATTAGTATAGATTATATTAACTGAGGTGTGGAGATTGAAAAGGGGGTAATCCACTTTTTATCATTTTTAATTTTTTAAAAGGTTTTTTCACAAAGATAGCGTCCTCTGTAAGGTGGTAAATCGTTGACCCTTCAAAACATACTAAATCCAATCCAATTTTATCTTCAAAGTTTGGGTTGAGTTTCAGACGCGGGTAAATCCTTGTTTCTCAAAACAGCCGCTTGGAGCACCACTTACATTTACGAAAGTGGTAATAAACTTTTGAAATGGCTTTAGTTGTCGATATATTTTTATACATGTGATAATCAATTTATTGTGTTGTGTTAAATATGGAGAGGTATCCTGAAATAAATATAATAGCATCGAGAAAAAAATTTGGGAATGAAGCTAATTGGAAGCGGACATTGTCAAAACATCAGAGGTTTGTACAATCTTCATTTACCATTTTCTATCTGTTCTTACATCTGCTGTTCTAATCTAATTTAATAAAATTGAACTTAAATAGATATGCTGCTCCTGTAACTTGTGTCCTTTTTTTTTTTTTTTTTTTTTTTTTTTTTTTTTTTTTTTTTTTTTTTTTTTTTTTTTTTTTTTTTTTTTTTTTTTTTTTTTTTTTTTTTGTTTTTTCATCATTTTTACGGGTGATTAGCCCAGTGTTTTTACGTGTGTTTACATTTAAAAGCTCAAGCACAAACAATTAAAATGCTCCATTATTGGCCGCAGTGATATAAGATTTTTCTTTAACATGTTCAACTCCACTACGTATAAGGTTTGGAACCCCTTTAGTACCTGTTAATTTTTCTTCAATGATTGGCTCAAATTCAAGACTAGTATTCGATTTAAAAAAAAAAAAAAAAAAAAAAAAAAAAAAAAAAAATGAAAAGATCTCAAGAAAATCGTTTGAATCCAGTTTTTTTTATAAATTATTTTTTTCATCAAAGTTTGTTCAGTGTTAAATTAACAAAACAATAGAATGTGTTAATTGTAATGAGTTTTTTTTCTTATTTATTGTCTTTTTTAAATTTTCCCTTGCAGATTGGGATAAATCCAATTTATTTAAATTGTTTAAAAATTTTAAGTTTAGAAAAGCTGAACAATATTTTACGGATATACTTCTGATGTTGTTTAAAAACTTCTGATCCAATAATAATTGTTTCAAAAAAAGAATTCCTTGAATTATACATATTTTTGGGTTTACTGAAAAATTTTCAATTTTGGATTTACTCCCTTTTACGTCTCAATTTAAAATTTCGTATTTTTTTTTTAATAATGCTTGCTATTATTTAATTAAGATTTTCAAAAATCCTAATACTTTTCATCTCAAATGTTCAAAGAATATGAAAATAATCTTTTTAGCTGTATAAATTAAGAAATTAAACCTTTGGTGGAATTTATGTCGGTCAGTATATTTGTTATCCTCTATATGCTTTTCTCCACCTTACACATTCTAGAGTTCAATTTAAATATATCAATACACCTTTATGAACACGGCCATCCTTGTCCTTATCACATTAAGTAGCTAGAAGAAGGTACTTGTTACCTGCCCACATTTAAACCAGCTCACCTAATTGGTTACATTACCTGCTTCAGCACTTCATGGTACAGATCATATCTGCTTTTAGTGGTAAACTATCCATTACTGCTCTACCAGTTTGAATTTAATTTCAACTAGTAATTATTAATTATTAATATGTATTTGTTATTGCAATAATTAAAATAACATGTAAGAAACATTATGTGTATTAAAGGTTTTTTTTTTGGTTTTTTTATGGTCAGAACGTCAAAGTCAGCGGTGTAGTTCTCAGATGAAAACATTTCAGGTAATTTAATAATTGATGAATTATTTACCACTTGTATTAGAATTTTTTATTCGAAGACTGGTAGCCGGGCTACTGGCCATCAATCGCAGATTCTTTCATCGCAGATTAGGTATCATAGTGGCATTGGAATGATAACACTATCGCTCGCTCTAAATTTAAATATATCAAATAGAGGATAGTGCTCACTATCCAAAAAATTATATAAATAGTGCAGTCAATGATTTCTGCAATGAGGGGTGTAGAGTGCATGAAATATGCGATAATTTTTGACTTCATAGCTTTCTTAGGAGTAGTTAGAAGGTAAATTCTTAGGAGTAGTTAGAAGGTAAATTTATAAAAAATAAGCATTACAACACAGTAGTGAAGCCGGAATGTCTATATGCAAGTGAATGTCTAGCATTAAACTATAATTTGGATAAAATAGAAATATGAGAAAAGAAATATCATGAGGAAAATATTAGACCCACAAAACACAGTAGAAGGTTGGGGGTTAAGAAGTAATGTTGAAATATATCAAAATGCAGAAAACATAGCAGATGTAATGAGAAAAAGAAGATTGATGTTTTTTGGTCACTTATATTGAATGCCTGATAGTAGATTGACAGGTAAGATTTTCAGATATCTGTGGGGTAAGAAATCGACAACAAGCTGGGTCAATAAAGTAAAAAGGGATTTAGAGAAAAACAATGTAAAGATAAAAGAAGTAGATAATAGAGAAGACTTTCGGCAAAAAATATTGAAAATGGAAGGACTCCAAGGCAGGAAAGAGAAAAGGACTGGTACAAAATGGTCTGAGGACAGAAAGAGGAAACATGGTGAACAGATAAAAGCATACTCGAAGGGAAGAAAAGAACAAGGGAGAAAGAATTGAATAAAATTGGCATGTGGTCCTCTGTTGGAATATTCCGGAGAAAAAAAAATTCAGGGTTGATATATTTTTAAATATTTTTAAAAAATCTGTTTATTGAAATTTACAACTGTAGATAAAAAACAAAACAAACATACATCCAGTAAATGTGATAATAAGATAAAATAATAAAATGACAATTGCTACTCATAAAGCAACTACCCACTGGTAGCATTTCAATAAAAGTTCCATTTGGGAATGTCACGAGGCCATCTTCTTTTCAGACGCCTCGGAGGATTGTTAGGAATATAATGGGAAGCAAGTTGAGAAACTAGTGGATTAGAGTGGTTATGGGGTTTACAATGAAAGGATAGGTATCTGGATTGGGCTAAATCAGCAACATATGGAACATTGGGGTCTTAATAGATAAGTTTATTTGTGACAAAGTAAGGAGCGTTAAGGATTTTGGATTGTAAGTATTAGACACGAGATAAGTTAGATGGTTTAGTGGAACCCCAAACCTCAACTCCATATGTCCAAAGAGGTCTGATAACTGTCATGTAAATGAGTCCTTTGTAGAAAATCGGAAGTTTTGAACGTTTGTCTAGTAAATGTTAAAGAATTCGATAACGACGAGCAGTTTCCAGTCGTTTTAGTCTTGTATGTGGATTCCAAGTTAAACGTTTGTCCAGTTGGAGCCCTAGATAGCGGATCTGACAACAGGGATCAGTGGAATGTTATTAAAGGATACTGTAGGACAGAAAGTCGTTTTTTTAAAAATTAATACATATAATCTGTGTACCAATGGTTTGAATATTGTATATCTCTTTAGGAATGATGATTAATGTTCAAAATTCAAAACAAGCCTTCTAATTTTAAAAATATTCCAATAAATCGTCATCCCAGAATTATGTTGTGCTATAACCCAAAACCCTTGTTTTGGGAATGAGATTTGATTTATTTCTCAAAGTACTTTTTTATTTTGGGATAATATTTACTACATCAAACTTACATCCTGATTGCATTGATTTAAAACTAAAACGATTTTATTCATGGCTTCAAAATGGCTATTTTTGCATAACCTTTAAAGAAATACGGTATATAGAACATATTTTGATCAATAAATTGTTCTATATCCTTTTGAACTAATTACTTTTTAATAATTTCTTTTTAATAACAGGGACAGTTTATTGTAATAAAAGCTGTTTTATTTTATATAAATTTTATTATTACAAAAAAAAAATAATAAAGAAGTAAAAAAAATAAGCAAATGTAAATAAAGTGTAAGTATATAATTTATTTTATCTCTTTCGGTTTTGCCTTCCTTGACTTTGGAGTTGTTTCTGGTTTATTTTATGGATATAGAACAAAATGAACGGTCTATCAAACACTATCATTCCTCAAGCTTTAAACAGAGCAAGATAATTCTTTAAAGTAGACACAAAACTTGGGTTATAGAACATTTATTTACTGAATACTCGATAATGGGCTAAGATAATACTGTTATTTAAATTGATATAGAACAAGAATTTTTTTTCTAAATTTTTGTTGTATATAATTCTATATACCCTAAAAATGGACTTAGAACAAGATAATTCTGGGATGACGAAATATGTTAAATCATTCATCAATTCTAATGGTATTGATTCTTTAATACCATCATGCGTACCTCAAGCAGTTGAAGTAATGTTAGCCTGTGTTCTTTCACTTCTGTGAATGGTACACAATAAACGAGACGATACTGAGCAGTATTAATGAATAATGTTAAAACCGATGACAAGCGTAAAGTAGAGCCATTATCACAACTGTGTGATAGTAAACATCGTTATCTTCTAGGTTAAAGATCGCGATATTTTTTTATTTATTTATTTTATTCCCAGATCAGCCAGTTAAGCCTTACATGGATGTTTTAAAAATATTAATAATAATTTAACAATAGTAGAAGGAAGGGTATAGTCTTGTGCAAAAAAACAAAAAAAAAAAACACCCATAACAGATAAGTTTTCTTATAATTTTGGAATAATTGTAACTTTAGAGGAAGTATATAATAACAATAAACTAAAAGAGGGAAGAAGGAAAAATAAATAAATTAATAATTAAAACAATAAATAAATAATTTAAAAAATATATATAAGATTTACATTATTGAAACCGATAATTTTAGCAAAAAAATAATTTTTCTTCACTTTTCGTCAAACGTAACATTCCACAGATCTCTGTTGAAGAGATTCACTATCTAGGCCTCCAACTGTACAAACGTTTAACTTGGAATTCACATACAAGACTAAAACGACAGAAAACTGCTCATCGTTCTCGAATTCTTTACTAGACAAATGTTCAAAACTTCCGATTTTCTAGAAAGGACTCATTTCCATGGCAGTTATCAGACCTATTTGGACATATGGAATTGAGGTTTGGGGTTCCACTAAACCATCTAACTTATCTCGTGTCTAATACTTACAATCCAAAATCCTTAACGCTCCTTACTTCGTCACAGATAAACTTATCTATAAAGACCCCAATGTTCCATATGTTGCTGATTTAGATCCAGATACCTATCCTTTCATTGTAAACTCCATAACCACTCTAATCCACTAGTTTCTCAACTTGCTTCCCATTATATTCCTAACAATCCTCCGAGGCGTCTAAAAAGAAGATGGCCTCGTGACATTCTCAAATGGAACTTTTATTGAAATGCTACCAGTGGGTAGTTGCTTTATGAGTAGCAATTGTCATTTTATTATTTTATCTTATTATCACATTTACTGGATGTATGTTTGTTTTGTTTTTATTTACAGTTGTAAATTTCAATAAACAGATTAAAAAAAAATATTTAAAAATGTAGGACAAGAAATAAAACGTATCAACTCTGAATTTTTTTTTTTTTCTCTGGAATAGGCCAGCAGAGGACCACATGCCAATTTTATTCAATTCTTTCTCCCTTTTTCTTTTCTTCCCTTCGAGTATGCTTTCATCTGTTCACCATGTTTCCCCTTTCTGTCCTCAGACCATTTTGTACCAGTCCTTTTCTCTTTCCTGCCTTGGAGTCCTTCTATTTTCAATATTTTTTGCCGAAAGTCTTCTCTATTATCTACTTCTTTTATCTTTACATTGTTTTTCTCTAAATCCCTTTTTATTTCATTGACCCAGCTTGTTGTCGATTTCTTACCCCACAGATATCTGAAAATCTTACCTGTCAATCTACTATCAGGCATTCAATATAAGTGACCAAAAAACATCAATCTTCTTTTTCTCATTACATCTGCTATGTTTTCTGCATTTTGATATATTTCAACATTACTTCTTAACCCCCAACCTTCAACTGTGTTTTGTGGGTCTAATATTTTCCTCATGATATTTCTTTTCTCATATTTCTATTTTATCCAAATTATAGTTTAATGCCAGACATTCACTTGCATATAGACATTCCGGCTTCACTACTGTGTTGTAATGCTTATTTTTTATATTTACCTTCTAACTACTCCTAAGAAAGCTATGAAGTCAAAAATTATCGCATATTTCATGCACTCTACACCCCTCATTTCAGAACTCATTGACTGCACTATTTATATAATTTTTTGGATAGTGAGCACTATCCTTTATTTGATATATTTAAATTTAGAACGAGCGATAGTGTTATCATTCCAATGCCACTATGATACCTAATCTGCGATGAAAGAATCTGCGATTGATGGCCAGTAGCCCGGCACCGCCATCATGGACCAGATGGTATCCACCTCGCTCTGCGGCCTTCCTCTTGCCAAGGCATCGATAGCGATCGGGGTCCTCCACTCTGTGAGTCCAAGTACCTATTTATTGTCATTATTTTTTTAGTTCACATTCTGGCCGCAATATTCGAACAAATTCCTGTATAATCGGACATTATAAATTCATTTAAAATGATCAAGAAATTATATTTATTATACATTATATACTCGTTCAAACATGATATCGCAAAAACAATAGTAACTTATAAAATAGTACATTCTATCTATAGCTAGTGACATTAGACATTCAGTTATCCTTCAAGCATCATTGTCTCTTTAATATAATCTACAGCAATAATAAGATATTAAAATAGCAAATAAGTTTTTGTGCTTCCAATTTGCCGGTTTTTCACAAGAAAAATAGTTGAGTTTTAGCATGTGGACAAAGGATTCTATTGGTGCTATATGGAAAAAAAATGTCTGTATAAATGTTTGTTTTTTTTTTGTTTTTTTTCAAAATCTGGTCACACTTTAACACAACCTCAACGAGATTCAAACTTGGTGTAAAATATGGAAAATAAAACTTAATTATGACAAATCGCTTTGTACTGACAACCAACTTTTACATCAAACTAAAAAAGTGACATACTTGGGACTTACACTTGATAGAAGGCTGACATGGGGCCCACGTGTCATGACAATTGCAGCTAAGACTGCGTCTATTGTACTCTATACTTCAAAGACGCTCAAAACTGCCTTTAAAAAAGAAACTTAACTTTTACAGGTACTTGTTAACACCTATCTGGGCGGATGCATCCCAAATTTATGGAACGGCCAAAAAAACAAACAAACGCATATTTAAAAAATACAAACATTTCAATCTAAATTCCTAAGAATGATAACAGGCTCCCCTCCTTATGTGTCAAACAAAACGCTACATACATACTTACTTGTTCCAACAGTCAAGAACCATATTCATAAATTTTTTTGACATTTTCATGAAAAACTACGTGGACACTCTATCAAACAGCTGCAAAATACGCCAACAGTACAAATTCCCGACATAAGTCAACGGAGGCTGAAAAGGAGGTGGATGAGGGATCTCCTAGTCTAATCCCTAATAATTTAGTATCAAGCCTGGAGCTCGTACCATTGGGTGTTGACTCCCTTATGCCTGATCATGTCTATTGTTTTAATTTAACCTCATATTCATTGGTTGTAAACAATTGTCTACAGTTGTGAATAAAATTATTAGGCTAAAAAATAAAATAAAAAGTCTGGTCATAGAAATGGATCCTACGCGAAATTTTACGCAAATGATACAGTCCAACTAACCACTAATTATGGTTATTCAATGTTTCCGGAATGAGGAAGACACAGCATATTAGTAAAATAAGCGATAATGAGCCCAAGGAAATGAGATTGTAACAGGATAGTGCTTTGAGATAGAAACAAAAGAAGCAGGTAACCATATATATAACAGTCCCAAGCAGGAACTGTAAGTGCCTAATACTTTTAGTATCACATTCTGATTTGTAGCTGCTCCTTATCGGTAACAGTGACAAACTATCAGATTGATACATAACACATCTCTCTATATGTATTTCTAAACTGATGCAGCACAAAAATCAGTTTTTAAAATTTATTTTCATGTTAAAGTTAAATGTAATCATAAGCCATTTATATTACTTATTGCCTACATTTATGGCAGGTTGTAGTAATTGAATGGGTCCGCCGAAAAACGTTCTAAGCGACAAACAAAATTTTGAGTAATCATAATTTAAAGTTCTTGTTAGTTTTGTAAGTCAGATTTTTTTTCACCTTGTAATTTGTTATATTTACATGTATAATAACATAATGGATTGCTATATCATACTATGATGTACTATTTATTATACATTTAAAAACCTTTAAAATCACCACGTCGGAAATTTTGTCGCTTAGAACGTTTTTCGGCGGACCCATTCAATTACTCAGTAAAAGTTTAAAAAAAAAAGAATTTAAATAGTGTTTTATGAAATATTAAAAATGTATAGAATTATCTTCTCGCCTGATACATCTCACTAGTGGTTGGAGTTAAAAGATAATTCAGGCACACTTTGGATATTTCACACAAGATTGTGAGAATTTTACATTTTTTTATAGATGGTTTTTGAGTTGTGTCAGAAACCATCGTGAGATATGTACAGTTAGTAAAAAAAATCTGTGTACACACATATAGTCTCTTCAAATCTGTTGATTTTCTGGCCTGTAGAATGATCTTCAGAAATTATTTGCCTATTCCTATAAGAAAAATTCCTTCCTTTCATAAACTATATATTTTTTTCTAATTTCTACTTAAATCCCCATAATAAAAACAAATGTAAATTTTAATTTACTTCTTTACACGGAAATAGAAAATAAAACTAAAAATAGCCCAGAAGACTACAGTGCCAGTAATCCTCCAGGAGATTAACAAATTTCGATTGGATTTTTTCTGTTTATGAATATTGTACATTATTAATAGAATTTTTTCGCATACATTTTCTTATTAAATTCCTATAATTCCGTAACATTGCCAACAACAAAACAAATTGTTTGATGTTTACGAATTGGGACATTCATTTGAATTACACCCATAAAAATTTTTTTTTTTTATAAAGCTACTCAATAAAAAAAAGAATTATAACAAATAAAAAAGTGGATAAGTATTTCAATAATGGGTGTAAACAGATTTTTTTGTTGACTGTATCAAATGACAACTGTTCTTTTATGTTACAGTTCATCTTCGGCGGGATCTTTCTCTACGAAGTGGCGCAGGCTATCGTAGACTTGATGATTATTTTCAGCCCTCCTGGACTATTCTCAAGTGTTACACGTATACAATAACAATATAATAAATATATATAAAATCATTTCTTTTACTAAAAAAAATACTTACTTCTTACTTCCTAGGCTCTAAAACCCGCGAGGGGTCAATGACGCCCGAAGCAATCTCTACCATTCACCCTGGTCCCGTGCAGCCACTCTCCAGTCCCGGATTCCCAGAATGGTCTGTGCATCACTCACCAAAAACTGTCCACCCAGCAAAGTCTGCGACACCCACGTCTTCTTGTGGAATGAATTTCCTCCTCGAGGATCCTTCTTGGCACAGAGTCAGTGCTCATCCTGATCACATGACCAGCCCACCTGAGCCGACCAGCTCTGATAAAACGCACAATGTCACCATCATTGAACAGCTCAGAGATTTCCGAATTTGTCCTTATTCGCTAGGCTTGCTCGTTAGTATCAAATATCGCTTCGAAAATTCTTCTCAGCCCTGTGCAAGGGTCCAACTTTCTGACCCATATGTAAGCACCGGTCTAATAAGGGTTTTGTAAAGACGCAGTTTGGTAGCGCCAGACAATGTATAGCTCTTCATCTGTTACACCACCCGAAATAGCATCTATTAGCTGTCAAGATTCTTGTTTAGATATCTTTCAAGGAACCAAGATATAGAAACTCCTCTACTCACTCAAACGTACAGTCGTCAATTTGTGCATATGAAGGAAGAATCCTTCGTGAGTTTGTCACCATGTATTTGATTTTTGCTTGGTTGACTTAAAGCCCCATTCTCGCTGCTTGTTCCACTTGTTCACTGTCTTATGAACGCCTCGGCCATAGCATTAAAATTTTCTTTTGATGATATCCTCATCACCTGCATACCCAAGTAATTGAGCTGAACGGTTGAAAATCGTTCTTCCTATCTGGATTCCAGACTCCCATACTGCGCCCTCCAGGGCAAAATTGAAGAGACGGCACGCCAGACTATCACCCTGCCGTAATCCCCTAAAAGTCTGAAAATAGCTTTTGCCATCAAAGAACACTGTACCGCTTTTGTCTTCTGGATGAGTCTCACAAGCTTAGGTGAAACCTTCATATTGATCATGATCTTATAAAGTTCATCCCTCTCCACACTATCATATGCTGGTCGAAAATCCACTAACAGGTGGTTTGGATATTGTATTCATGAGATCTTTCCAGCATTAACCTGAACCAACATTTTGGATTTCTACAATTATTTGCTTTTTTAATTTTTTCAGATGCTGTCTTGGTTGGAATGATAAGCAGTGCGGCTATTCTAAACGTAATGGCGTCTATTTGCTTAGTGGTTGGAGCTTGGAAGGTAAGCCAGAAACTATTAGTTTTCATATGGTTCTGCTATTTTTTATTCTTTCAAATCTTTCAATATCAGCGAGGAGAACAGCTGTTGTAAGCGACATAGACTAATCCAGACGTTTTTAATCTCGTTGCTAAGCAACTTCAACCTAGAGGGGCGTTCGGTACAGTCGCATGCCCAATATGGACAAAAGTTGTCGCGTTGCACCTGTGGGTTTAATTTACCTTTCTTCTATAAAAACAACTCAAAAGGAATTTTAGTCCTGGTTTTAAGGGTATAAAAAATAATATATATATTAATTCTCCAGTGATGCCATTCTGAACTCAGAACCAAAATACTACGGTAGTAGTCGCGTGCACCTCACGACTGTTTGTGAATTTATGAAGATTATTTACAATATATTTCATTAAAAAAGATTTACGAAACTTTGTATCTGAGTGCTAATAAACATATTAAAGACAAGGAGACAATAGCAAACCAAAAAAAAAGAAAAAGAATAATTTATTTATTTAGTCGCCTTGCACTTCCCAGGTGTTTTGAAATGCTGTGGACCAGAGAAGTTTTGGGCGGAATCGAATTAGGTGCTAACCCTTGAAGGGAACGCTGGTAAAGGCATACCTAGAGTCTTGCCACTATGTACAGAATATAGAGGAGTATGAAAATACTTACAATGTTACTGGTGGATATGGTATCGACTATCTACATTCTTACAATTCTAGTACACAACTCACCTGGGGAATAATATACCATATCCACCAGTATCATTGTTAGTCCAGTCAATAGGGAAAATTCTCTCCTAAAAATAAGGGCTGGTAGCAACCCGCACAGAGTTGTTGAGGGCGATTAAAGAAGTATTTCTGTCAAAAATGCCCCGAAGATTTGGTGAGTTTTTTAGAGTTAGGGGCACGAGAACATGGCCAAAAGCAGTTTTTTTTTCAATTTATAAGCGAATATAACGCGGCTTTTCATAAAATGTTGTATATAAAAGTTGTAGATAATAAAAATATCTACAATTTAAGCCATTGATCGTTCGATTCTGATGATTGGTTGTCGTAAAAAGTGCAAAAAACCCTCTAAAATGTCCCTTTTTTGCATAAGAATTATTATAAACAAAAAGGGCCTTTTCAATACTTTTTATTGATGAAAAAGGAAGCTCTTTAAACCCAAAGAAAAATAGGATTTACCCCGTCCTCCTATCTTTATTATTTACTGAGATATACCTTTTGTTTATCTCGATATCGATATATTCAATGCAAAACGGGCCGTTCGTGATTCACATTTTGAACTTCGGATGACCGGGATATTATTCTTAAGGGCTTATATTTTCATTATGAATTGCTAAAAAATCGATTTCTTTGAAAAAACATGCAATAAAATCGACTTGAAAAAGCGCCCGTTTTACAGCTATACACAATTGAAGCTGGAGCGTCCGGTATTGAACCGATTTTGTTATAAATATAATAAATTAAAAGCTTACCTCTCAACGATTGATTTGAGCTATTCAAAGTGTAGCTACCATAAATAACAGCCGAGTTACGGTTTTTTTTTTTTTAAATCACTACGTCATTGTTATGGCTAATTAAAAAAAATCAATCTCCAAATAGTACGTAAGGGTGGATGGGCTTTCGGGAAACTTACTCGACAAGTTTTCAGTATCATGTGTCCAAAATTATTCCTTTAAAAATTGCGAATAATCCTCCTAGCCAGTACGATACAATTTTCACAGTGTTGATTGAAGCGTCAGCACGAGCCCGAGCTCTTAAACAATCTACTGCTTTCGTGACCTTTGATCAGCCTCTTTACTGGAAAGCACTTGAATTGATAGCGTCGATTGATCCATTGAATGATCCACACGGGCTTCAATCTGTAATTGTACGGTTAGGAGGATTTCACACTTTGATGTCATTTCTTTCTAGTATATCATATTTGATGGATGGCAGTGGCTTAACAGAAGCTTTCACAACTATATTTGCAGCAAACTCTGTCGAAAAAATTCTTTCTGGCCATGCATTTTCACGTGCGATTCGAGGACATATTTTGAATTTTGTTGCTATATGCAAACGAATATTAGAAAAATGTTCTTTTACCGACGATGAACAAAGTTATCTGGATAATTTGATGAACTCCGATGAATTCAATGAAGAAGATATCAGTAACGATGTTAATTTCTTACAAATTTCTTCTAAATTTCAAAGTCAGTTTACAACATTAAAATCGAATGGACAACTGCTCAGTTGTTTCTCCAGTATCTACATTGCATTTTCATTGTCTTAAATTTCTATCACGCGGAGAGATCTGGAGATTGCAAAAATAAATGACGTAGTGATTTTAAAAAAAAAAAAATCGTAACTCGGCTGTTATTTATGGTAGCTACACTTTGAATAGCTCAAATCAATCGTTGAGAGGTAAGCTTTTAATTTATTATATTTATAACAAAATCGGTTCAATACCGGACGCTCCAGCTTCAATTGTGTATAGCTGTAAAACGGGCGCTTTTTCAAGTCGATTTTATTGCATGTTTTTTCAAAGAAATCGATTTTTTAGCAATTCATAATGAAAATATAAGCCCTTAAGAATAATATCCCGGTCATCCGAAGTTCAAAATGTGAATCACGAACGGCCCGTTTTGCATTGAAAATATCGATATCGAGATAAACAAAAGGTATATCTCAGTAAATAATAAAGATAGGAGGACGGGGTAAATCCTATTTTTCTTTGGGTTTAAAGAGCTTCCTTTTTCATCAATAAAAAGTATTGAAAAGGCCCTTTTTGTTTATAATAATTCTAATGCAAAAAAGGGACATTTTAGAGGGTTTTTTGCACTTTTTACGACAACCAATCATCAGAATCGAACGATCAATGGCTTAAATTGTAGATATTTTTATTATCTACAACTTTTATATACAACATTTTATGAAAAGCCGCGTTATATTTGCTTATAAATTGAAAAAAACTGCTTTAGGCCATGTTCTCGTGCCCCTAACTCTAAAAAACTCACCAAATCTTCGGGGCATTTTTGACAGAAATACTTCTTTAATCGCCCTCAACAACTCTGTGCGGGTTGCTACCAGCCCTTATTTTTAGTAAATTTAACATGGGAGTGATTCCCTATTGACTGGACTATGTAGGTAGTTTCGTACTCCTCTATATTCTGTAATTATATCATATGTAATTATTCTTACACATGTTGTTATATACTTATATTGTAGCTAACTTTATGTTTCGAAATAAGTTGTATAACTGATTTAATTTTATCCTAACCTGTTTTTTCACTGTAGGACATGATTATATAGTCTCGAAAAGTCGCAAAAATAGTTCTTTTTATTTATTGACTGAACCTCAAAGACCTTACTAAACACACACACACACACACACACACACACACACACACACACACACACACACACACACACACACACATATACACTCGAGTGCAAAAAAACCGGCGCACCTTGAATGTTCACATATTGTTTGTTTTCTCTTTCACAACTTCATAAAATTTGCCAATTTTTTTAATATACGAGGGTAAATCAAATATAAACGGTAATTTTCAAAATTATATTTATTGAATAATATTATACAGAAACTAGACCTTCAACATTTTTCAATGTAGTCTCCTGCATTATCTACACACTTCTGCCACCGATTTGGAAGCTTGAATATTCCCTGTTCATAAAAAGACTGAGGGCGAGTTTTTAACCATTCGCGCACGTGCTTTTCGAAGTCTTCATTGTTTTCAAATCGTTTTCCTCCAAGTGATTCTTTCAGGGGCATTAATTAATTAATGCTTAATTAATCCTTCTAACTTTGTTTACAATATCCAATAAACACACAATCCATAGCCTTTAATATCCAGTGTTTCCTCCTCTTGCTTGAATCACTGCAAGGATGCAGGCATGCTCCTTATAAGATTGGCCACTCGATCTTGAGAAATCTGGTCCCATTGTTGTTCTACGGCAGTTCTTAGCTCCTGGAGGGTCATGTTGCTGTCGGATGGCCTTCTTAAGATGGTCGCGCGGATGCTCTATAGGATTAAGATGCGGGCTGCGAGCTGGCCACTCCAAGGTTCGGATATCGACCTCATCAAGGAAGTTACTAACAACATTGGCGACGTGTGGCCGTGCATTATCATGCATAAACATTAAATTAGGGCCAATGAACGGCGCAAAAGGGACTACATACTCATCAAGGATATCTCATATATAAGTTTGTGCTTTGAGGGATGGCCTTCGGAACACATCGAGATCTGTGTTCGCTTGTAAACAAATCCCTCCCCACACCATCACTGACACTCCTTTGAACTGTACTGTACCTACAACATTGCTCTGAGGGTAACGTTCTCCTCATTTTCTCCAGACTCTAGCTCGAACATCTGAAGCATTTAGGCCAATTCTAGACTCATCTGAAAAGAGAAAAGACGCCCAATCAAGTTCAGTCCAGGCAACATGTTCTCGAGCAAAACAGAGTCGAGCTGCTCTGTGAGCTGCAGTGAGGAGAGGGCCGGTAGCAGGAACATTGGAGTGTAGATTCATTTCAGCCAGGCCTTTATTGATTGTATGCACAGAGACATCCACACCTCGAGCAATATGAAGCAGGTGGCAAGTGATTACAGATGTCTCGAAGCGGTTCCTTAGAGTCTCCATTTTAATAAATCGATTGTTAGCATGGTTTGTTACTCTCGGCCGACCTGATCCCTACCTCTTCGAGTAGCCGCTCGTCACCAGGTACCTCTAGGTCGCCCGCCGAACTCTCGTTTCCGGTAACCCGAAAGTGATGGGCGCGTATCGCTGACATATTCCGTCCTCAATTAAAGCTACGATTTTAGTGACTGCCGTGGCATCCAAAACCATTTTGGGTAGAATTGGATTAAGGTGGGATAAAGAAAATTAAAGAAAGTAGAAAAACTACACACGGGTGTTCATTGCACTCTTCTAGAGAACTGAAGAGTAACTGGGAATATGTTTATCTGTAAACTTGGGCCCTTCTTTGTTATTCCTAGAGAGGAATGCTGCAAAGGATTATTGTAATGTTATCACTTATGCCCCGGCCTATATGTGTGTAGGTTTAATCACAAAATTATTCCGTTAGTTAATATTTGTTTAATGAAATTCAAGGTGCTCCGTTTTTTTTTTGCACTTGAGTGTATATATAGCAAAATAATTTAACGATGTAATTGGGGCAGTCTCCAACCCTTTTTTTTTTTTTTTTTTTTTTTTTGCTGGAAAAGTAAATTATAGAAGTACTTGAAGATAATCTTAGATAGGAAATAAATGAAAAGATAAGATTTTTAAAAATATTTTATAATTTTTTTTTTTATAGTTCACTGATACTTCATCACCTGTAAAAATGAAAGATTTTCTGGTATTTCTATTATCTTTTATTAAAACGGTATTTCAATTTTTTATATACTTCAATGTACTACTGGTAATTAAATGATTATAAATTTTTTTGGCTGATTACAGTTTTATATTATTATTTAAGATGTTAGATGTTTTATAACAGCATACATATTTTTTATTCGATTTATGACTAGCAAAAATAATATAATCGCTCATGTATAGATTTCATATTTGAGTGTATTTTAATGATTATCAAAATTAACAATAATAACATAAAAAAGAATGTGAGAGTGTCTAATACAATGAAGCTGATATTTTACCAGAAAATACTCGTACGAGATTGGAAGTAAAAATACTGGTTTAGGTAAACGATTATCTGGTAACAGGTAGAGGTAACTAGTAAAAAATACTAGTCTACTGTAATAATCAAGTACGAAGGTAATAGGTATGAATGTTGTTACTAATACTGAAGTGAGTATGCAAGTATCTCGTACCTGTTTCTTCTGAATATCGGTAACAGGGACGCGGTTTAGTCAGCCCATACCTGTTACAAAGTAACAGGTCCAGTATTTCAGAACCACCACTAGTTGTCACCCACTAGCTTGCTACAGTCAAGATACGACAAAACAATTTCATCATGCACCTCACATGATTAAATGAGGGCTAAGGGCAATAATCTGTTAGATTATGAACATTCAGATTGTAATATATTGATTAATCTTAAATTAATATAAATAATTATTGAAAATTGAATCATATTCGACGTTCATTTGTTTTTGATAACTAGAAAATCCATAATGGTGATATGAAATGAATTAAATTGAAAAATCAAACAATTTTTGAGTCTGCCTTAAACAATAATGTTTAAGATCCTATTAGGATTTTGTTATGGTGAAAATCTTTTTATTATAAAATCTTAACAAAATTACCTAGAAGAATAGCTGTTGCTATAGGAGGCGTTTAGAACCAGAGAGGACTATCCTGCATTTTTGTAAAAATTGACTTTGGTACGTCAAATCATGGCATGTCATGATTTAAAGTTTCAAAGACAATTTTCACAAAATGTGGGATGGTCTCAGTGCCTCATATAGACTCACCTAGAGATTTTAATCTCTTTGCTATGCAATAGTCAGTTCTGTCTGTGACTTTTTATTGTTAGATACAATAATCTGCGAGCTTATATATAATGAAATAGTGAAGTCAAAATAGCAGTAGGAGTTTTAATTTCAAATGTTGGTTAAAAAGTAGAGCTGTTCTGTTTATTTTGTTATATGTGTGTTTAGAAACCTTTTTCTTTTTAAATAAATCTATCTCAGAAGTCCTAAAGTGTGACAATATTCAAGATTACAAATGAGGCGCCTAACTGCAAAACGTAGCAAATCCACCGAAAATCGAAATTGAGTTTTATATACCGTTCGATCCAGCTCCTTGCCTCGCAGAAGACTGACTAGGTTTTAGGTTTAAAAACGAAGGAAAAGCTGTTCAAATTTACAATAAAAAATCACGTACTGTTGCAAAAGGGAGTAAAGCCATGCCTATCACAGTACCAAAAGGGAGTATCTCACAATATGGCTGCCATATTATGCATATTATTTGTCAGATTTCGGAGGCATAAACGAGGTGGAAGAAACACAATTAGGTGTTTAGAAAAGTTACCTGTTATTGTTATCGTAATTACTATTGACTAGTCCATTTTTTGTATGTTAAATTAAACTAATAAATGTTTTTAAACATTAATAAAAAAGTTTTCAGATAAATATTTGTTTTGAATTTTAAAGTTACCTACTAAAAACAGAGTCAATAATATTTTGATACTACAACGTAGTTCAATACTTTATTGATTTTATTTTGTTCCTCAATACTCTAAAAAATAATACTCTAAAAAACAATTTTACGTCAGTCTAAAAAGTAAGATGAGGAAGATAATAATTTGTGTAGGAAAATGTGTATTTATACAGGCTACATATAACATTTATTTTTTAATGATAAATTTTTGAACGTAAAATCATTTTTTTCCAACCATTTCAGTTTTCAACTCAACATGTATTTATTTTTACATAAAATAGTAAGTAAAAACTGATGCAAAAAGTCCCCAAAACTGATGCAAAATTTACTCCATTTTACAGAAGAAAGACCAATTTTTAAAAAAACTGGTCAACAGGGGCCCTTATTACTCTTGTCCAACTGAAACCATCTATTTTTCTGCTAATTATGGAAGAAAAATTACATTCATATCAATAGGATATCATATTGCTATGGATTTTGGCTTCTGGTGAAAAATTTAGAAATTTGGTTTTGCAACGTTTTGCAACTGGACGCCACAAATATAGTAACTCTCTAACGTCCTTTAAGGATCAAATGTTTCCTCAGTATCGATTCTTTACCTTCTATATTTCGAGCACTCTGAATCTGTCTGTTGTTTTTAGTGAAAAGAAAATCTCTTATTCTTCCTAACAGTACTTAAACCGTCAATTGTTTCCAGGAAAAACTAGGATCGAAAAAGTCACCTTGGAGCATAACACAAAGCTTAATTCGATGTGGAATTCATCTGGTATCCGGAGTTCAACTGTGCAACCAAAACTATTGACCCAAAGTCTAACCTGCCTAGGATTTGGAAATGTTTATTGTTTTAGCAAGTCTGCATCCGATATTCGATTCCTCCAACTCTTCTAGTTTCCTTTCTTCCTCTACCTGACCTTCATTAAAAAAGGTTTTTATTTGGTATTCTTAACCTATCCTGACTATTTACATCTTAAAGGCTGGGCTGTTCCAGGGCTGTCTCTACCTTCTACTTCGAACATGGTCTAATCCATCTTCCTCGCCGGCTCTTCGTCCCTCCAGCATATATACTTCCTCCATCACAAACTCCTCCAAAAGACCTTATCTTATCTCCCGAGTTCATATTTAATAGGGGTATCCCTCCTCTTCCACACTGCAATGAAGTTCTCAGCTTTCTAGAACTTAGTGCAAAACGTTTTAAACAAATATTCTACCTAAACTTACAATTAGTCATAAGCTGATATTAATGAATCTTTTATTTGCAAAGTTAAACGATATCTAGTTATATGCGGTTCACACATTCACACACACAAAACAAATATTATTATTTTATTTGTGTGGGTATCATTTATTGTTTCTGAAGTCAGAGCTCTTGTGATGGAATATTTATTTATTTATTTATTTTTTAGAAGCTACAGTACTTTGTTTCATTAAAAAATAATTTTCCAGGCTGAACCTGGACTCATTTTCACATGGATCGTGCAGCAGTCGGTTCTGATCTTTTCATCATTATTGACTATGTTCTACTACGTCGTGGCGTCCTACCTAAAAGCTCCGATTCTTAACTGTGTCTTCGAACTCTTCATTAATGGTAACTAGTCCATGATGTTAATACGTAAGGTAGAATTTAAATTTAATTTATTTTTTATTATTATTATTATTATTTAATGTTTTCCCTCAGAAGCGAATTAAATATACGATGCAATACAATAATAGTTATTTATTTTATTAGTGTCTAGTGCTACTTTTACTCACTCGAGGTAAGGTTTGGACGCATAAGCCAGTGTTGCAAATTGCCGAATGTGGCTAAAATACTTTAAACTCGAGTTAAATATTACTTTTTTTCTGCAACCATTATCAACTTAAAATTAACTAATTTATGTATCATTTGCGAACAGGTGGCCTTGCTCCTTTTAACAGTTACTTTTCGGTAACCAGTTACTGTTTAACCGGCGCGTATTCTAGATGTAAACATTCAAAATTAGAACTCAATTTTCCCTTTATCAACAACACGTATTAACTTAGTCCCGATGTTTTCCATCCTTTACAATTCCCTACTACTTTTCACTACGGTTTGTCATTGTGGTAAAAGCAACAATGTTTATTATTTTATATATATCAGTTTATTAGTTTATATATATATATATCAGTTTTAAACATAAAACAAATACCTTATACTCATATATTCTTTATCCATACAATGTACTATTATTATTATTTTCGTTACAGAACAACTAAGGACCACGCTTAAGCCACCAATTCAGTTTTACGCTTTTTCTAATACTCCACCTGTTTACTTTTCTCTCTCCTCTCTTCTGCCGTCCATTTCTCCGCTGTCTTTTGTCTTGGAACCTTCCCACTCTTTAATTTTGTGTCTATAGTTTGTTCGGTCTTCAATTTCTCCTTTATTTAGGCCAATTTCTTTTAAATCTGCATGTAACTTCTGAATCCAATTGGGTTTGCCTTTTACTCATTCAAAACGTTGCACAATTTTTCTTGTCAATCTGCTTAGACTTATTCTTTGTATGTGCTCATAGAACATCAGTCTCCTTTTCCTAATTTCATCAGTTATCTTTTCTATATGTTTGTATACTGTGTTATTCAACAATGTACTATAACACTGGCCTACAAAAAATAAATAAATTGTTTGTTACATGTGACTATTTTGTGGTTTCTAACTAAATTTGATACATATTTTTTAAATATGTCAACAATGTTTCTCTATCAGCTTTTGTTTTTGTGTTATAGCTTACCAACCCTATTTAGTATTTTTACTTTGATTTTAAATTTTGTTTGACAGTAAAATATATTCTGTTGTTGTTTTCGACATGCATTCGTCCAGGCGGTGTTGTGTGCTTAATCCAGATTGTATTTGAAATATTTGTAGCGAATATATATTTGAAAAATATCGAAAACCTATATTAGACTTTGTAAAAAATTGCATATCATCAATACTTCAAAATAGATTTACACGATCAGGACAAGCCATGGGTTCCTCATATTGTTTGCCAAAAATGTGTTGTGTGTCTACGGTTATGGTCCAGCTGGAAAAGAGATGCAGTGAAGTTCGTAACTTCCATAATTTGGCGAGAACCTCAAAACCATCATGACGACTGCTACTTCTGGGTTGTGAAAAATAATAAACCCTAAAAAAAAGGAATAAACCCTGGAAATCGAAGTATTTCGTCATCCTAAATTATCTTATGCTCAACGATCTCAATTAAAATCTTGAGAAGTACAACCCAGCACATCTAAACCCTCTAACAACCTTAGAGAACCTCAACCATTTTATCAGAAATAACAAAATGACTTAGTTAGGGATCTGAACTTACCGAAAGAATCTTCAGAATTTTTCGCATATCTTTAAAAGCAACAAATTTAAAAGCTACATCACGAAACCAACATTACTTTTTATCGTACCCGAGAAAAGAATCTGTAACCGTATTTTTCTCAAGAGACGGATTTAGTCTTTTGTAACAATGTTGGTGGTATTTTGCAACAGATGGGTTTAATAAAGTATAAGCATAAGGATTGGTGTATTTTTATGGACAGCAGCGAACGAAGTTTAAAGTGTGTTATGCTCCACAGCAGTAACAAGTACTATTGTAGATTCGACGACTTTGAAAGAAGAATACACAAATATTTTATGCAAAGAGATCTACCTAAAGTCGTTTATTCAAGGAAATCCTATAGAAGATCATTTGATAATAATGTTCAATAAAATTTTGTTAACATTATGTATTAATTTCCTTACATTTTTTAATCAAAACAGCAAAACTTTATTTTTCACGAAATAAAGCTGTTAGCAATCTCCCAGTATTTTTTTCATAGTCAGGGCCTTTAAAATAACTAGTAACAATAACAAAAATGAAGGAAACAAAAATTGTGTTGATCAGTGAAATATACTTTTTTTTTATTATTATTTTTTTCTTTTACCTGTATCACTTACGACCCAAGAAGGGTCTTGATATCAGTAATTAGATAAGGCTGTACTGTTTCTGAGCCAACGGTTGTGAAAGGAGGTGATTTGGCCATAATTCACGCTCAATCGCCAGGTTTTTCTCCAATTAAGAGTACCCACTTTTTAAGAGGCTATGTGTGCCCCAGTAGGGTCTTCTGACCTCGAATTTGATCCACGGCTGAAATGACAAAGTATAAATTTTCTGCCTTCAGTCGGACTCGAACTCGGGCGCAGGAGTATGGTAGTCAAGCGCCTTACCCACTGAGCTACCGCGCCTCTCAATAATATATTATATTTACAAATAATTAAACTATAATTTAACTAAAATTTACAAATAATGTTTTCGACTATTAATAACATAATATTATTTGTTTTTAATTAAATGATTTTCACACATATCCATTTTTTTATGGCTTACCAGGCTTTTTATTATAAATTGTTGGTCGTTTCATTTAGAGACTTTTTTTATTGACTTTTTTTATTGATTTTTATCATTTTTTTATTAACTTCACCCGTATGTAACGGAATCTTTTATCGTAATTTTCACCAATATCCAGCAATCGGATTAAATTAAACATTTGCACACGTGTCAAGGACCAATGACAATACTATAATTGCACAACTTTGTTCTAAGGTTCTCACCTAGTCCAGTCAAATTACCCCCAAAAAAGGGGGTGTGCTTTGCAAGCGGTGGAGTGGTAGGTTTTATGTTCCAGATGGGTCCTGGAATAAAATATCAAAAATGTAACTAAATTTAATAAGGGGAAATTTTTTTGGGGGTTAAAATCCCCAAAGTTTTTGCACATTTTTCAGATTTTGCAAAACAAAACACACACAAAAATGCTTCTGTCGTAAAATGTATTATTTACAAAATTAAATTATACAAAATTGTGCGTCTAGTGCCATATCTTAAGCTGAATTTGATTTAAGCGTTTAACCATAATCGATCGTCAAACATCGAAGAATGTTTCCAACTTTCACAAAAAGTTAGTTTTAATCGTGTTTAAGAGTCTAAAAAGCAGAAATGGCCAATCCAATCAAAAATGTTTTATACTAAAAGTTGTAGATCATAACATTTTGTGCAATGGATTTTTAAAGTGTAAATTTGCCCATTCCTAATCTGAGATATATCAAAAAAAACAAAAATTGTAAGTTGATTTTGGATTAACTGTGATAAAAATGCAAACAAATGACAAATGAATAGTAAGGGGAAATTAGCTTCGAACCTTGAAATAAAAAAATTAAAAGGTCTGACTGTTGCAAACTGTTCACCACACTTAGCTTTTTGGTTAGGTTTGCAATAAAAGCGTGTTTTTCTAGTTTTTTAAACTATATATTTTTTAAATTATTCAGTAATTATCATGTACTGAATACCCCTTAAAGTAAATGGCCAAACATAATAAATAATAAGTTTTTATGTAAAGCTTATGTATACTCTTATATTTTCTTTATTTTTTCAGTAATCCAAGGATACTTTTTCGTCGTAGTTTACGCCCATTTCCAAGAGCTTCGAAAGGGAAACCTCAGCGAGATCAATAACTAATTAGCTAGCTAGGGGACTATAAATTAAAAAATAAATAAATAATACAAGCCATTTCAAGATTAATTGTAAATAATTTTTGTAAATGATGTTGAATTGTATAAATTAACTTTATTGCTAAGGCATCCAGACATATGACGGTGTGGCTGCAATACGGCCCTATAGGGATAGCACTTTCTTATCATACAAGTAACTCTTAACTTTGGGTGTCTCTTTGAAATGGCGAACACTAATGCCCTTCCACCTGCAATTGGTCCAATCTTCTCAGCAACTGCCGAAGAGCTCTAACATTTCGGTACAACTCATCAACCCCGCAAATTTCCGCACAGATTGGAACAGAGCATCCGGCACATTGGGCAATGCTGAAGAGAGGCCCCCATTGACAACGCATCAACCTATAGAATCGTAAAATTTTAATATATGTATGTTGTATTAAGTATGTTATGTGAAACGGTTAATGTATTTTAAATATTAAATGTTATGTTAAATGTGTAGTATAATCTTGAATTATTTTTTTTCTCATTTATTGATATTTACAACTGTACAAAATAATGTACATTAAGTAAATATGTTGATTGTGAATACAATGGCATGTAAATAACTTGTGAAGAACTACTCACTGGTAGCACTTCAATAAAATCTACACTAAAAGGTCTCTCGGCCATCTTCTTTTCTGACGCCTCGTAGGATTATCGGAAATGGAGAGGGAAGCAAGTTGGGAGACTGCTTATTTTCTTAAAATTGTGACGAAACGGTGCCCCGGATTTGCCAGTATAAAATAATTTCAAAATTAGATTTTCTATCGAAATCCGTCATAAAAAATACCACACCCCCTTGGAAATTCCAAAGTTGGGGTCACTGGAGAAGAACTGGAGAAAATTAGAGAGCAGACTATAACCTGAAAAGAAACTTTATTTGACACAGTTAAGACCCTGAGAGTTTCATTTCGAAATTTCAAAAACTGTGGAAAAAAAGGGGGGTGGCCTTCGAATATTGAACACCCTGTATTAGTATTTCATAGAGGTGGAAGGAATTGTGGATATCATAGCTAAAGATTATTATTTAACTGAAAAATTGTGGATATTATAGCTAAGGATTATTAAGCTATGAGTTATCATTTGATAACTGGGATTTGAAGAGAGGGGAGGAAGAATTCACTAAGCTTAAGGAAAGGTGAATTATAATTGGAAGTGATGGGAGAGGGGTGGGAATTGGGTTTGTGGATTTTAGGAAGTCCATAAAACCAGGGAGCTACAGAATTATAGGAGTTGAGGCTTCTATAGGTAGGATAATAAATCTGTTTGGATTCTAATAGGGATTTTTTGAAATTATTGAATTTTGTAATTAAGGAAGGAGTAGGATACCGCTTAGTGGGGAGATTAGTGGTCAAAAAGATCACAGTAACTATCATTTTGTTGAAAAGTTTTCGAAAATATTACAGAACTAAATATCTTAATTATTAGACTCTATTTTCTCACCTATTTCGAACCCAAATTTCCAAAATTTCATTGAGATATCTCAATATATAACAGGGTTTGTTTTAAGGAAATCTCATGCTGTAAGCTCTTTCCTCTTAGGCTTAATTATTTTTATGTATGTATTTATCATGGTTGGAATAAAACTGCTTATTTCTTTTATCCATTTCTTTATTACTCCAGCTCAACAGTTTTTTAAACAGTGGCGTGGGAAGGTAATTAGGTTGTGGATGGTCCTGCAAAGGAACATGCTGTTCCTAATTCTTCCATTTCCACTTTAGCGAAAAGTTGAGCTAATGCTACCTTCAGAGTAGCTTGGGTTGTGGGATGAAATTTTCTAAAAGTTTCAGCATAGCTGCGGAAGAGGTAGTCTATTTCATCCATCTGGCGATGGTTTGTTCTATTTTGTAAATAATTACAAACCCTTTCAATGGGATCGACTGGTGGCTGGAGCTGAAGGTGTTTCGCTATCCTCTTCTTCATTGATTGGATCAGAACTTGGCGGGGTTCCATCTAAAAATCTCATATGTTCGCACCAGCTTTGGTATTTTTTGCCATGTTCAGCTACACCTCTGAGGCTTTTCTTGAGCCTCGAGTAACGGTCCCGTAAATTTTTCAGTGGCTGTTTCACCTTAAACAAATTTGAAAAATATTAAAAAAATTAATTTAATAAATTTTGATGTTACAGTCACTTTGCCTATTCTTCAAATGTTAACTTATTACCATTTCTGAAGAATGACTACACCACATACCGTTGCTCGTTATATATGAATTCAATAATGAAGTTGTCGAGCTCCAGAAATAGTAGAAACCAACATTTGAAAAGTGTGCCCACTTGATACAGGGTTTTTTTTAACTGAATAAAAAAATACAATAAAATGAGGATCTGAAAGGAGAACTTTAGGACAAGATACCTGCTTCAAGAACGGCAAAGTTTTTTATTATTTATCAAATTAATTTATTGTTGTGAATTCAATTTATGATTTTGTAACATATGAAACATATGATCGAGAAAAAAAAATATGACATTTTTTTTTGTACCCCACAGGTGCAACGCGACTTTTGTCCATATTGGGCACGCGACTGTACCGAACGCCACATCGTTAGGTTGAAGTTGCTTAGCAACGAGATTAAAACGTCTTGATTAGTCTATGTCGCTAACAACAGCTGTTCTCCTCGCTAATTTTGTTACAATATTCAAAGATTTGAAAGAATAAAAAATAGCAAAACCATATAAATCCATATATCAATAATATTCAAAAAATGAAACTGTGTTTATTATTCTAGAACTCGACTTCCAAACATATACCATATATAATAAAAAATTGACCTTTTTTTTTTTACTTGAAAAATATTTTTATAAAATTATGGCAGTTACACTTGAATAGTATGCTCTCCACCAAATAGGCTGGAAACCACTGATCTCTAGATATGTCGAGGGTATCAGTGTTCTGAAGATGTTTCAATCCAGTAGCCGTTTCGGTAAATATCCACTTTCCATTAATCATAATTCCAATTTACATCAAAGAGAAAGTATTATCTTAATTAATTAATTATATCATATTACATTTATTGAAGCACCCTATAATAATTTATTAGACTAATGAACATAAATTCTGAGCAACTTATTTTTTTTTCTTCTTTTTTTTTGTGACATTCTTTTCCAGAATAAAATTTATTTTTCAATAATTTATTTTTTCAGATAACTTTAAAATCAATTATAAGTATAATGGAATATTATATGATTGGAATTTATTTTCAACTCGAAGGCTTCGGCTAAACACGGCTAGCTGTTAACTTAGTTCCTTCTCCGTAACTTTATAAGTTGGGAACTCTGTTTGACAGTTACTTATACCGATCCTCTAAATAGCTTAGATTGAAAAAGGGTTATATTTCATTAGCTAACACCTAAACTGTCTAATCGTCTTGACAAATTTGATAAAGTATGCGAGATTTATGGATATTTTTAAACTAGGCTTTACAAAAAAAAAAAAAAAAAAAAAAAAAAAAAAAAAAAAAAAAAAAAAAAAAAAAAAAAAAAAAAAAAAAAGAAGAGCTATAGACTCCCAACTAAAAGACATTTTTAGTTAATTAATTTATTATTGAACGCTATATAACGCTATAACGAATATGAAAACTAAGAGTTTCTGGCTTATCTTCCAAGCTCCAACCACTAAGCAAATTACGTTTATATACAGGATGAGTATCTCTTAGTGTATAAAAAAAAAAAAATTGGGTGAAACAATTCAAACAAGTAGCAAAATGCCGCAGATCTTACCTTTCTATTCCAATCCATTGCAGATATATGATAAAACAAAGACTTTTTTGAGGAGACCACGTTGTTTCTATAAAAGCTGTAATATCTCCATTTTGCTTACATATTTTTCAAATTTTGACCACATTTTCGGATTTAGCATTTAATTTTCTATAATAGTTGAGTACCTGTAACCTTGAATTTCAGAAACTTGGTGTCTAAAGAACAGCTTGATCATCAACTTATTTGGGAAAGTCTTACATTACTTCAACGCTATTACTTCACAAAACGTTAAATCTCACAAAACCTGAAAATTTAATAACCTTTCGAATGATATGTTAAACGTAATGATTTTGTTTCGATTTCATGGAGAAATTTACTTTTGAAACCGAAAAAACATGGTGTTCTCATTTGGCATACAAATCAGTTACTTGTGTAAATGAAACATTATGACTATCCCTGAATGAAAATATGAATTTCAAACATAATAAACTCTTCATTGGATTAAAAAGCAAAGAAAAAAAATTATTGTTTAATAGAAAATAAAGGAAAACTTTCAATAAAGCGACACCAGATAAGAGGATCTTATATTACTACATTTATTTATTTATTATTATTATTTAGGATTTTATTTTATTAAATTTTTAATGTAAGGTTTAAAACTCAATGATAATGAACATAGACCATAATTTGCTATTAGCTTCTTATTGCATATTGTATTGAAGAATACAACTTTTTGAGGTGAATTTAGTGGGAAAATGTGACTGTTTTTACAGGGGAAGGCATTTCTACCGTTCCATGTATATCGTTGGTTTATATTTGTATAGCTTTCGAATAATGTGGAGGAGCACCATGGTGTTGGAAAATCATATTTTGCCGAACTTCAGGTGGAATATCGTGATGAGGTTGTGGTAGGATATTTTGTAACTAATCTTAGTAATATCATCATTCAATCTGTTGGGAAAACTATGATTTTCGACTACAATACAAACACTATTCGACAGCAAAACAAAGATGAATAAACTAACGGTACTCCACATGGAACGGTAGAAACGCCTTCCCCTGTAAAAACAGACTCATCTGTCCATAAAATTCTTCTCAAAAAGTGGTATTGTTTAATCCATCTGCATTCAGAAGGTAATAGCAAATTATAGTATGTGTTCATTATCATTGAGTTTTAAACCTTACATTGAAAATTTAATAAAATAAATCCTAAATAATAATAATAAATAAATAAGTGTAATAACATAAGATCCTCTTATCTGGTGTCGCTTTATTGAAAGTTTTCCTTTATTTTCTATTAAACAATAATTTTTTTCTTTGATTTTTAATCCAATGAAGAGTTTAATATGTTTTAAATTCATAGTTTCATTAAGGGATAGCCATAATGTTTCATTTACACATGTAACTGATTTGTATACCGAATGAGAACACCATGTTTTTTCGGTTTCAAAAGTAAATTTCTCCATGAAATCGAAACAAAATCATTACGTTTAACATATCATTCGAAAGGTTATTAAATTTTTAAGTTTTTGTGAGATTTGACGTTTTGTCAAAAATCGGTGAGCGTTGAAGTAATATAAGACATTGTGACTTTCCTAAATAAGGTGAAGATCAAGCTGTTCTTTAGATACCAAGTTTCTGAAATTCAAGGTTACAGGTACTCAACTATTATAGAAAATTAAATGCTAAATCCGAAAATGTGGTCAAAATTTGAAAAATATTTAAGCAAAATGGAGATATTACAGCTTTTATAGAAAAAAACGTGGTTTTCTCAAAAAAGTCTTTGTTTTATCATATATCTGCAATGGATTATAATAGAAAGGTAAGATCAGCGGCATTTTGCTACATGTTTGATGTAGTTTCACCCAATTTTTTTTTATACTTTAAGAGATACTCACCCTGTATAAGAGCCTCACTGCTTACCCTTCCAACCAAGACAGCATCTGAAAAAATTAAAATGCAAATAATTGTAGAAATCCAAAATGTTTAATGTTTAAAATACGGGCTTTCTTTTTAGTGTTTTCCTTTCAGCAGTAACCAACCCTGCTGGATTTATTATTTTACATATACATATAGATAGTGCATGAGTCGAAAGGTCAATATAAAAAAAAAAAATAAACAAAAAAAATGAAATAAAATAAAGAACAAGAAGTTGTATAACATAAATAATTCAAAATTCAACAAAATCAAGCAACAAAGTTATATAGAGAGAAATTTATAAATATTTAGTGGTTTAAAGATATTTCATATTTATATCCTCTATTTTGATGATTGAATTTTTAAGAAATATTTAGAAAATTTTAAAGAAATTGTTCATCAAACATTGACCATCCACCGGCCAATGTCCTAGTTTCTGTACTATTTTTGTCTGTAGTATAGTTCTGTAGTCAGCGAGTAGTCAGCATTCATATATGAGGTGGTGTATATTTTGTTCTTGTGTGAAATCACAAGGACATAGGAAAGAATCTCTTATTTTGAATCGATAAAAATAACTATTTACTGCCACCATGTCCTGTGATTGTATTGTTTAATGTAGAAGTCAGTCCATGAATCTCATTTAATGTAGGTCCGTAAGTTTAGAATGAAGTTATGTAGATTTGTTCCCTTTGTGTGTTGTATTCCAACGTGTCTGCCTTTGGTCTACAGCTTGTGTTTTTAGCAAGTGTTTAAAGTGTTCTTTAGATATCAGACAATATGATATCGGAAGGGAAGGATCCGTTGAAGCCCCTTTTGCAGCCATGTCAGCGAAGTCGTTCACTGCTATGTCGGAATGCCCTTTTACCCACTTGAATGAAATTTGATTGTTACCGCCAGTTTGTAGGTTTTTTAGAAATGATCTTATTTTTTCAATGATGGAATTGTGACAGTGTCTGTTTATTATCATGTATAGAGTACATTGACTGTCCGTTAGTATTGTAATAGTTTTATCTTTTGTCCTAATATTTTGAAAGTATTCTAGAGATTTAAGGATGGCGAATTGTTCTGCTTGATTATTGGTACATACGTACATATGAAATGAAACTAAATTTAGTGCTCTACAACTATGATTCTGACATTTTTTTCTCAGAAACGATCGTGGAAGGCACCATAGGTACATATTAGACAAAGTGAGGTAAAAATTCTTTTTTTTCGATATTTATCGATTTTTAATGACGTTTATCTCGAAAACAATTGGAAGTTCGACAAGTATTTATAAAACCACTTTTATAGGAAATTTAATTAGCTATAATTTTTATCTGTAACATATTTTTATAGAGTACACCGTTTTCGAGGTAGAATCGAAAAAAAAAACCGTTCCTCCCACCTTTAGCTCACACCCCAGAGGCATGGAATTTTAGTATGCTTATCTTCTAACTACTACTAACGAAGCCCTGAGGTCAAAAATAAACGCATAATTCATGCACTTTATTTCCTGACAAACTGTTACTGGAAATATATTTGGGATATTTTTCTAGCTGTCAAATACATTATTTTTGGCAATAGAAATTCATTTTTGATTCCAGGTATTATTATAGAGAATCGAATTATTGGTCGAAAACTTTTGGTAATAAAACTTTATGAGTTTTGCTTCTTTCATTTTGAATGTGCGCTATGTTTATATATAACCAGTGCGATAGTGATATCATTCCATTGCCATTGTGATATCTAATTAGTAATATCTGCAAGAGATAGGCTGCCAGTAGCCCGGCACCGCCATCATGGACCAGATGGTATCCACCTCTCTCTGCGGCCTTCCTCTGGCCAAGGCTTCCATAGCGATCGGGGTCCTCCACTCTGTGAGTCCAAGTAGCTTTTTTTGTAATTAATTTTTTAGTTCACATTCTCTCATAAATTTTTAAATTAAAGAAAAAAAAATACTTGCCAAGAACCGTAGCCTTGGAAGTTTAAATCGAAATGTCTTCGAGTTTACACCTTATGCACGTTATATTATAATTTTGGTTATTCCATTGTTTATTTTTATTATTATCTGCAATAGACTTACTGTTTAAGCATCGCTATGCTCAGTGATGAGATAAACCAAACACTAAGGACATTTAAAGATAGGGGAAGGTACTGTACCTAAATCACAGTTGTACCAGTGGACATTTTTAACAATGAGAGAGTGGAAGGAGGGAAATTGAAATATTTAGCTAGGTAGTGCTGTAAACATCTCCCTGCAGTCGCATGTGTGTTTTCAAGATTGTCAGATCAACAGCTTATTAGAAATTATTATATTTAAGTTTTTTTCTTCCATATCCTGACCAATCCAACCAGAGATTTTAAAATTTTTAAGACCTATACTTAGAAATTTTCTAGGTAGTAATATTTCATTGGGTTGTCAGATACCTATATAATAAGTTCATATGTTTTCATATCAGTTATCAATTTTGGTTTTGTGAAAGAGAGCTTTCCACACAACATGGCGTTCAGTTGTACCTGCGGACACCATTGCCAGCTGAACCTGTGGACAGATGGTTAAAGTGTCCACAGGTATAACAGATTTTTCTCTTTGCTAATTAATTTATTATTTCAATTATAAATATTGCAGAAAAGTTTATAGGCATTCCGCGTGATATAAAATGCCTAAATTTGGATACCTACTAGTCATATAGCATTTTTTTAAGAGGAGAAAACTCGTCACTCACTATTTATACTTGTGAAGAAGATGGTGATTTCACAAATGCGATCTAGGCTGATTCATCAAGCGAAGATTGTCTTTTTTTGGGATGAATTGATAAATGATGAAGGTAAAGAAATTGAAGATGAAGAAACATATGTTGGAAGCTATGTTTTCTGTTATAAAGCATTTTACAGCTTTGATCATAGAAAAAGTAGACTCGTTCACGTTCAACATTTGCTATTTGAAGAAAATTTCATCAAATGATAGAATCCCAAAATTTATTCTTCCGGACATCGCTACTGATTATGAAATTGAAATAAGAGATATCAAAATAAAACCGCAATAATTATAACTGGCACTGGGAGATTATGTAAACAATTACATTTTTCTACATCGTTTCATGGATACGATCTCCTATGATTTGATTTTTTCAATAAAAAGTTTGTGACACTCGTTAATAATAATTATAGGTACATAAAAGATTTATTTTTGTTAAAAGGTTTAAAATTAAGATGATCCAATAAATCACGTCTCAAAATCCAGATGTAGTCCAGTCAATGAAGGCCTGTAATGGGGTGTAGAGTGCGTTTTCTGTAATCCAAGGTTTTTCTTCGGAATCACGTTTAGGGCAGTTGGAAAGTAAACATACTAAAAGTCCTGGTGTTTTCGGGACTGGGAACAGGAAGGGAGGGTGCGAAAGGTCCCTTTTTTTTTGGTTTGGGCTCACATAACGAAAACGGTGCTTCCTATACAAAACATGATTATTCACTAAATTAATTTTAATTAAATTATCTACAACGTTTATTCCATACAAATGTTTTATATTCTCTACCGTTTCGGAGATATAAGCTTGGCAAATGTAACGGACTTTTAGTATATTTGTTTTCTAAGAAAAGTTAACATTTATGTAACTTTTGACAGGTTAAAGATGAATTCATATGTGTATTTTGAAGAAAATTTAATTTTCTACAATATTATTTAAGTTTACATTTGTCGTAGGATGAACATTTTAGAAGATATAGAGGGGAGTTTAACAGAAAACGTTAGGTGAACATTTTATTTTCGAAAATGTTCACATTTGCCAAGTTGATATTTGCCAATATCTCGGAAACGGTACAGAATATGAAAAATAAATAAAAAATAAAAGTTGTAGAGAATTTAATTTACATTAATTTAGTAAATAGTCAAGATTTGAATACGACGTACCGTTTTTGAGATATGAACGCAAAACCAAAAAACCGGACCTTCCGTGTTCCCAGGATTTAAAATAGTTCAATATGTAGCTTATCTCACCTCTTCCGCTTAGTGATATTATTTCTTTATATGTAATGTTGTTATTCTTAAGGTCTTCAAAAAGTATTTTTCTATGAGGTTTATATACTTTACATACCATAACGATATGGTGCAAAGTTTCTCAAAATCTCCAGGACTTTTAGTATGTTTACTTTCTAACTACCCTAAACATGTTTCCGGAGAAAAACCTTGGATTACAGAAAACGCACTCTACAATTCTCCTGGACTATTATGATGGTATACAGTAAACAGTTATTTAGAACAGTAACTATAACTCCTGTATTACATATTTAGTTCCTCAAAATGTAATAAAGAACACCTGTAAAGTAACCTGCAACCTGCAGTCGCTTTAAGAAAAACCTTAGAGATAGAATAACAGTTTTGGTGACTACTGTGGACCCTAATCTTCACAACTACCAACAATACAAAAAAAAAAAAGAAAGGAGAACGCCATGTAGAGATGCATCTTTAATATACAATACACTGACTGTCAAAATGTTTTCAGTGGTTATATCCCAGTATACTTTAACCAGGGCATATGAAATATTATTTTATTATTTATAAAAAAAATCTAAAATCAACAGGCAGTATTTAAAAAGAAAAGTACCAATAAATTTTAAATTTTAATCATATTTAATAAATAAGGTTTATATCAGCCCCTTGCAGTCATTACGTCTTGCATTCAATGTGATATAGGTCTAATCTGATTAAGAATAATGTTTTGAGATATAAACTTCATCTAATGGATTACTGAAATAAATCATGATAATATATAAGATTGTAATTTTAAGTTAACTTCAGATTCTACTTCCCGTGATTCTTTTTTAGATGGACATTCTTCCCACCTAACAATGCATAGTAGCAAATTTTGTGATGATAATGGGATAATTTTAATTGCTCTCAACCCCAATTCTACCCACTTGCTTCAACCTTTGGATGTCTCCGTCTTCCGTGCATTAAAGTGTGCATGGAAAAATAAAGTCCATGAGTGGAGAATCAGGAATTTAAGTGATCCAATTTTAAAAAAGAAGCACTTTGCTCCCCTGCTAGAAGAAGCCATAAAAGAAGCTTCCACCATCTGCTATCAAAATGGATTTAGGAAAGTGGGTTGGGTGCCATGGAACCCCGAAGCTCCATTTCCCTCTACCACACTCTCAGATGGAAAGAAGAGTGTCAATAACAAAGATTCAATCAGGCTGAGGGATACCAAAACGGCGCTTAGAGTCATAGAAGAAGCAATTGGCCAAGAGAAAGCCTTGCTACTAAAAATGCCGAATCCTGGCCTAGTGGGGATGATGACAAATCACTCCACGACTTATGGCAGAAACTTGAACAAACCATACAAATCCTCAGTTTGCAGCCAGATGATATCCAGTCCAGCACCTATAATTATTGAGGAAGATAGCGCAATGGATTTTTTGGGAATGAGCAAAACTGCAATTAGTCCAAATCCACAGCACCAAGCTGGAGAAACCTGCGAAACGATTTCTAACAAAACCAGGATACCTGAAATACCACTAAATACCTTCCCAAGCCCTTTCAAAAAGGCGCTACCGTGGCCTGACCCTCCCAAGAAAATAACGAAGAGGAAAAGTTACCCCGGATTTGTAATTTCTGAATCTTGGAGAGATCATAACAAACAAAAAGATAAAAAAAACAAGAAGATGAAGTAAAGAAAAACAAGAGAGCTGCTAACAGGTTGAGAAAAAAACAAGAAAAAGAAGAGCTAAAAATAAATAAAAATGGCAAATTTTTATTAAGGAGTATAAGGATTTTGAAACCTAAATAAAAATAAACTTATAACCGTGAAAACGAAAAAATACATTGGCTGAATTTTTTTTTAAATATTAGTGTAGGTCAGAAAAACTTTTTTTTAAAAATCTGAATTGAGACGTGGATACAAAAGTTATAGGACCAATGCTATCAGTCCAAAATCACTACTTAGAAACAAAGAGATTAAAAAATGTAACTCACAGTATGTACCTACCTTTTTTCTTAGATTTTCATTTTCGTTATTACAGCAGAAACAGTTATGTACAACTTTACGTTATAAGTTAATATTATTTTACTTATTTTCCCTATCATTGAAAGATCAGATGCAATAAAAATATATCAATATTATTGAAATATCAGGAATGAGGGATATCAGCTGTTGAGATTGAAATAAATCTACTGATTTATCCTCTACCAAAATAGTTAATTTTACTGAGTTCACCAAAAACACAGATTCTTAAGATCCAAAAATAGCACTTTTAAACACAATATGCCTTTATATTTTAATCAAACAAAGAAAAGTTTAAAGGAAACTTAAAGAAACCAATTCAAAACATCAAATTAAAATCAATCATCATAACCAAACCAAACGGTGTACAGCTTACAAACAATATGAATAAACACCGCCATTGAACATCTGTCTTACAACCATCTCGATTCATAATATCAGGAGATCCGTCAACTAACTTTTATTTAGCTTTATTCGATTGTTTTTTGTTTGTTTTTTTGGCATGTTTATAGGGTCCATATGGTGTATACGTTTGTTA
The DNA here is from genome assembly GCA_003667255.2 of Euschistus heros. Lineage (NCBI taxonomy): Eukaryota > Metazoa > Arthropoda > Insecta > Hemiptera > Pentatomidae > Euschistus > Euschistus heros. The sequence goes on from RCWM02000145.1 coordinate 956,116, forward strand.
GTATGCATCCAAACTTTATCATTAAATATTATGAATTATGTTTGGATGTGCTATTGTACCGAGAGTATGTTTAGGTCTGGGTGTAATGTTTTGTTACTGAAGTAGCAGGATGGTTATATATTGATCCTAAAGTGCATTTACACCAACCGAGCATTGTTTGCGAACGTTCTCGAGCATTCAACCATGTCCCCGACAAAACTTCCGAATAGCACCCGGGTTAAACTAATATATATGTAACACTATTATATATGTCGACCAAATGAGCTTAAAACAGCATCCTCGAGGACAAAAACTAATTCTAATTGTGGAAGGATAGTGGCCAAGGATGTCCTTCGGCCTCAAAAAATCGTCAGATCCTGGCAGATCTGAAAAACAGTATCCCTATAGTAGGAGCCATCTCTTAATCCCGGAACATCCTTCCGCCATCTTAAAATTATTTTAAAACAGTATCCTCAAGGACAACAATGGCAGAATATCCTTCGGAGAACTTAAAAACCGTTAAATCCTGGAATATTTCAAAACAGCATCCTTAAGGATGGAAATTATTATATGTGTCGCACAAATGAGGTCCTTACGCCATCTTAAAACAGCATCCCTGAGGACAAAAACTTATTCTAATTGTGGAAGGTTAGTCGTCAAGGATGTCCTTCGGCCTCAAAAGATCGATACTGTTTTTTCAGACCTGCCAGGATCTGACGATTTATTGTGGCCGAAGGACATCCTTTCCCACAGAACAGTGTTAGCAAATAATGCTCGCTTGGTGTAAACGCACCTTTAATGTTTTGACTAGAAACTTTGTTGTTGTTTTTTCAGCTGTCCCGTAAATTTGAGAGGCATTGGTCCATAGTGGATTTAGTATGCATAATATAATTATCCTTAAATTTAACAATTATAGTGCTTAAATTTAACAATTATAGTACCTTCGGGTGTCAAATTCTATTCAGATAGACTTTAATAAATTGAAAACAAAAAACAGTATTAAAGATCTGTACAGGTTATAATTAAAAATTAAATGTCTGTCTCTAAAAATACATTAGCTTTCGAAACTCAATCTCTGACGAAATATATATTTACATGATGGAATCTATTATAAATTTCACATTGATTTTATTATTGAAAGTCATTAATTGTCAAAATAATAATAATAATAAAAGACAAATAAAATAAGAAAAAAAAACTACTGCTTTATGCCGTTTCCTTCATAAAACTCTCGCCACCATAGTAAGCATTGTTTGCCGACTCTCTGTTTTCAGTTTCCATGGATACAGTTTCCATTCGCTCTGTTCAATTAGTATTCCCATCTCCCTGAATATTTATCATTACAATATAAAAGGCTGATATTAAAAACAGAATCAAACTTTTGCCTATCAGATAGACAAAATGAAGGCCAGCGATCAAAAGATATATCCAATTAAATATTCCCACTATCAAATAATCGCGTCAGTTAAATATTTATCAGTTTATTAGACTTCTCATGCCAAAATATATACAGGGCTCTTATTAAAATATTATATTTATAGGTTATTTTTCTATTTTATATAGAAATATTGAATAACAAACTGACTCTGTACCCAAGAAAACGATAATTTATTTATTTAGATATTAATTTTATTATTAATAATCATTTATTGGCAGGATATAATTATAAAAAATACAAAATTAAATTATCTATCAATCATAACATTCTAAATCACATTTTAAATTTTTCCTGGACGATTCTCGGTTTTCCGTTACCATGGTAACAGCTTCCAACTACTCTGATTAATGGAGAAATATTGAACCACTCAATAACACCGTAATCTGCTAAAAAAATAAAAAAGTAAATGTAATTTGTTAAAAAAAAAAAAAAAGGTAAGTTACTAGGTAAAAAAAAAACTAATAAAAAAAAATAAAAAAATAGATTATGGATATGTATATACAAAATCTACTTCCATTCATTGCCAAAAGGTTGGTTTGCTGGACTTTTGATCCCACCAATCCTTGTATCACATCCAAATCAACTGCCGATTACATTTCAATATCGTTCTCAACTCTTTCCTTCTTTTGATGTATTCAAATTTTAGAATTAAAAGGATCAAATTACTTAAAATAATAATCAAATTAAATTTAAAAAATAATTATTATTCTAAATAAACTAAGTTGAATTAAAATAGGGGTTTGAAACGTGACTTTTTTTATTCAAATCAATATTGCTCCTAAACGGTAGGTCTCAGCGATTAATTTTATATAACAGAAAATATTTTCCATCACATTTTCATGAGAAAACTGTCAGCAAATGTTAGATTAGAGGTACAGCGAGCAAAAACGCCCAAACACTTAAAAATTTTAGGCAATAAATGACTTTTTTCACTCAAACCAATATGGTTCCTAAATGGTAGGTCTCAGCGAATAATGTTACATAACAAAAAATATTTTCCATTGCATTTTTGATGGGGAAACTGTCAGCAAATGTTCGATCCGGGCAACATCAACAAATAGTACAGGAGCCGACGTCACTAAACCTGTCACGACAGGTCTCCAAAGAAAAACCATAGCTTATCTGAAAGATCAATTTTTGTGTGAGAAAAACCACTGCTGCCGTTACTTAACACGGATCAAGATGGCGGCAGCAAGTAAAATAAGTTTCCAGAAGAATGTTTTCAGCAAACAATTGATTTTTTTCTCAGCGAATCTTAATGTTTTTTTATGGGTGCTGAATCTGAATTTGAAGATTGCTCTCACAGCAGCCGTCGCGACGCGTCGGCTTCATAACCAAAATCGCAAAAAAAAGCCCAAAATAGCGGTTTTTGTTGGTTTTTTACCTATAACAAGACAACGAAGGGTTTTTTGAAGAATGTCTTTATATAGTAAATTTTAGCTGGAACCAGAACCTGAAAACGTAAATGAAAAAAACGATTCCGGAAACGAATTCTTGTCATTGTAGAGGTTGGCTGACTGGTCAGTCCCACATCTCCGCGAAAACACTCTTTTGGCTATAACTCCGAATCTATTCGTTCCATCCAAAATTTCTTTTCTCCATCTTAAAGCTGGTTAAATGTACCATTAGGCTCTGTAAGTGAAGTTTCGATCAAGTTCCTTAAAATACTCATGCTGTCACCAAAAGAGATATCCATGTCAAAATTAATAACCATAAAAGTTTAAATTGACTATAGTAAATCAGAAATTACTTGATTTCCTTTTATGTTAATGAATTATACACAAAGAAATTGAAATATGTATACACACAAAAATAATTAGTACTGATATTTATGAGCAAATTAACAGCATTTATCTTAAACACTTACAACATAACACTTAAAGAAATGGATACATTGGATCACTATACTCTGTCAGCAAGACGTGATTTCTCATTTTCAAGAGTCTTGGATAAAAGCATCTGAACAAAATTTCTATCCTGGCATTTGTATACTCAACTACCTCCACTAAACAATGCTCCATAGTTTATAAGTTTTAACGCAATATATATATATATATATATATATATATATATATAAGTTACACTATATATTTTTCCTTAGATATTTTTAATTTTAAGCTTTGACTCCTAACCATTGTAATCTATTTCTTAGAAACCCCTCGTGGGAACTTGCTCTCCTGTGAACTGTAATGTTAGCATAAAGCTTCCTAGAAGAAGCCATTGTAACCCTTTATAAACCTCAAGAAATTTTGTAATTCTCTCTCAGTACATCCAGAGCCGTCTCCACGCCACTCTTCTTTCTGATATTGTAACTTTTATTGAATAAACTTCTTTTTTAAAAAAGTCTTTACTTTTAAATTGAAGATAACTGGCGCAGTCGGTAGGACATCGTCAAACTTGAGGGCATATCAAGGATCAGTATCAACTGTTTGCTGACGAGTCCATTCAGAGGAAGACGAGACGTTAAACTGGCATGGATCTGACTATCGAAGTCATCTTAGTGTAAGTGATTTTTTTTTATTTAAGAGATATTATCTCAATATTAAACTTTTTTTTATTTTTCAATTTAATAATTTTGAATAAAATCTATTCTATTTTTAAAGAAAAGGTTATGATTTCATTACTATAACTATAAAGAAATATTTTGTTATTTAAAATATAATTCTTTATTTAATATTAAGTTAAATATTAAGTTACTGTATATTAAGGATAAATTTAATTTTCATTTCATATTATTTTAATTTCATTGCATACTATCTCATTTTATTTTTTTTGTTTGTTATATTAAATATTTTATAAAAATGGCACCTCCCACATTAAAGAAAGAGTATCTAGAGATGATACCTGATTTCCATGGTGACCCTATGTCACTAACGCGATTTCTAGAAATTTCTGATAAATTAATAAACAAATTTTATAATCACGAAAATACTGCCGATTTCCAAAACGATTATTTAATAGGATCAATTCGTGCTAAAATTAAAGGAGCTGCCGCCGACATGGTTAATAGTAAATATATCAATACCTGGGACGATATTAAAAATGCGTTAAAACAAGGGTACGCCGACAAACGCGACGCGTACACTCTAAATATTGAAATGGCGGGAATGAAACAAGGCAACGAAACCCCTTTCGAATTTTATAATAAAATACAAAAAACATTACAGTTGCAAATTAGTTATTTAAGGAGCGAAATGCCGATGGAGGCGTTAGTCCTCACGAAATATATCGAAAAATTAGCACTAAGAGTTTTGTTAAAAGGACTGAAAGAACCGCTTGGCTCTTTCATGAGAACCAAAAATCCGATAGACCTAAATCAGGCAATAAACATGCTAACGAACGATTTTCAATTTGTCATCGACACTTATCGCCCACACCAAAACCATAACAAACCAATACACAAAAATCGCCAACAATTTATAAACTATTTCCCAGTAAACCAGTACAAAGCAATTCTACCTGCTAAAAATGTAATCTCAAATCAGTATAGACCCCAACAACCTAATCAGTATAGACCCCAACAACCTAATCAATATAGACCCCAACAACCTAATCAATATATACCACACCAATATCATCAATATAGACCCCAACAACCTAATCAGTCAACCCCTATGAGTGTCAATAGTAATTATAGAAGTAATTCCCAATATCAGAGACAACCTGATCAAAGTGTAAAATTTAAATCTTTTCTCAATACCCCAGTTCGGAAAAACCCAAACCTAGAAATTGAAGAACTTCATAATCTAAACTCGGAACAGTCCGTAAGTGAATCCCAAATTACTGAATTACCAAATGCTCAACCACCCGACTATCCCACTGTATCATTTCCAGACGATCATCAAGAAAATCAACAATACACTGATCAAAATAATCTGGATAGTGATCAAAGTAATTTTTTAGATCCCAGCCTAGCACAGGAACCATGGACGTAATAGACCTATTTAATTTAACCCGTTTTAGTGCTCTTCCATATATAATTCCACCAAAGTCAAACTTAAAAATTCTAATAGACACTGCGTGCACAAAATCGCTTGTATCCGTCCTTGTAGCAAATAAATATTTTTTTAATAACATTACTCACGAACCATTTAAACTTACTAGCGCGCACGGTTCTTCTATACAAAATTTTAATGCTAATGTAGATTCATCTAAATTATTTCCCAACACCAAAACTCTCCTGAAATTTGGCATTTTTGACTTCCATCCTAAATTCGATTTATTGTTTGGAACAGACAGTCTTAAATTATTAGGTGCGAAAATTGATTTAGTAAATGATATACTAATCACACCTTTTGGCAATTTAACAATTCATTATGACAACAGACCCCCTCAATCTGAATATACTTACATCTTAAACAACGATTCTGAAACCGTAATCAAAATTCCAATCAAAAATATCTCAAATGGAGAAGGAATCATTCCTCATACCGATTTCAATAATTGTCTTAAAATTCATGAAGGTTTAATTTCAATTAAAAATAACGAAGCTATATGTACGGTAAAAAATAATTCGGATTGGTCATTTAGATTAACTATTAAAACCCCAATCCTTGTGAAACCAATCAGAATTTTTAAAAATAACGAATCTCATAATATAAATTTAATTAAAAAAAAGAATCAGATTTCAATGAAGTCAAAATCTTATTCGCACGGACCATTTAAACGAAGAAGAAAAAAAAGAAATTCAAAATTTAATAAAACAATATTCTGATCTATTTTATTTAAAAGGTACTCCACTAACTGCAAATACGCAAATCAAACATAAAATCCTAACTAAAGACGAGATCCCAGTCTATACTAAAAATTACCGATATCCTCAAATATTTCAAAACGAAGTGAAAAGACAAATTGACGAAATGCTAGAGCAACAAATCATTCGCCCTTCTTTTTCACCTTACAATAGTCCAATTTGGGTAGTTCCAAAAAAATTAGACCAATCGGGAATACAAAAGTGGAGAATAGTAATAGATTATAGGAAATTAAATGAGAAAACGGTCGATGATAAGTATCCTATTCCGCATATAACCGAACTGCTGGATAAATTAGGCAAAAGCAGTTACTTTTCAACAATCGACCTAACAAGTTCGTTTCATCAAATTTTATTGGATGAAGAGAGTATCCCTAAAACAGCATTCTCAACCGTAAACGGTCATTACGAGTTCCTAAGGTTACCTTTTGGATTAAAAAATAGTCCACCAACATTTATGAGAGTGATTAACAACATACTCATGGGCGTTCCAAATTGTGTTGCCTATTTAGATGATATAATAATTTACAGTACGTCCCTTCAGGAGCATTTATCAATTTTAAAGCAAGTTTTTAAAAAACTAAGAGAATCTAACTTAAAAATTCAGCCCGATAAAACCGAATTTCTAAAAAAGGAAATAGAATATTTAGGACATCTCGTCACATCAAACGGAGTAAAACCAAACCCTAATAAAATCCTTGCTATAAAAAATTATCCCATACCGAAGACTACTAAACAAATTAAAGCTTTCCTTGGACTACTAGGATATTATCGCCGTCTTATTCCAAATTTTGCACACCTCACAAAACCTTTGACCCAATGTTTAAAAAAAGGATCGAAAATTAACATCGCGGATAAAAATTATTTAGATAGTTTTGAAACCAGTAAAAATATTTTGATTAATAATCCCATCCTGCAATATCCGGACTTCAACAAAACATTTTGTTTAACGACAGATGCATCAAACGTAGCCTTGGGCGCTGTATTGTCACAGACGCACGGAGGACGAGATCTTCCGATAGCTTACGCGAGCCGTACTTTAAACGAAAGTGAATCAAAACTGTCCACTATTGAACGCGAACTTCTAGCTATTGTTTGGGCTACCAAATATTTCCGACCATATCTTTATGGCAGAAAATTTATCATTCAAACGGATCACAAACCACTTCAGTGGTTACAATCATTAAAAGATCCAAACTCAAAATTATATCGTTGGAAACTAAAACTCGAAGAATTTAATTTTGAAATAAAATATAAGAAAGGTCATGAAAACAAAGTCGCTGACGCACTATCGCGAGTAGAAATTAATTTAACAGAATCTGAAGACCCTGATACTATTATTAATGATTTAATAGAACAATTTTACCGCGAAAATGAAACATCGGAAAATGCATCTCTTATCGTAAATTTTGATGAAAATGAAAATTTAGATAATATAACAGAAGAATCTGAAACAAATTCCGTTCACTCTAATACTTTAGGAAATACAATAATCGAAATACCAATAGCAGACTCTCCAGTAAATTTAGGAAAAAATCAGATTATTTTAAATTTAGTTGATATTAATCCCGCGAAACCCAAAATCGAAAAACTGTTTAATAATACTAAAAACAGAATTATCGCTCAGATATCAAAGGAAAATTTCGAACAAGATATAATAAAATTAATTAAAGAATTCGTTGAACCAAAAGTTAAATATTATTTATTCTTTGAAACTGATTTTTTATACCCAATTTTATGAAACCATGGTAAAATATTTTAAACATTCGGAATTAAATTTTGTAAAAACTACAAGTAGATTAATCGATATTCAAGATCCTGATGAACAAAATAGTTTAATAAATGATTACCACATTGGCAAAACAAACCACCGCGGTTCGGAGGAAACATTTAATCGAATAAAAAGATTGTATTATTGGCCTAATATGAAAAACTTAATTCGAATTCAAATTAATAATTGCGAAATTTGTACGGTATCAAAATATGATCGGAATCCTTTAAAACTCCAATATAACGTTACTCAAACACCATCTAAACCATTTGAAATAGTTCACATGGATACAATCACACTAGAAAACAAAAAATATTTAACTCTAATCGACTCCTTTTCAAAATTTGCGCAAGTTTATAAATTAAAAAATGGTCAAGCAACTGAAGTCGTTAATAAATTAATTTCTCATTTTTCTCATCACGGGTTACCAAAACAAATAATAACAGATAACGGTTTAGAATTTAGAAACTCATTATTATCCGATTTATTAAAACTACACAGAATCCAACTACATTATACAGCTACTCAATCACCTCAATCAAACGGACCCATTGAAAGATTTCATAGCACATTAATAGAACATTTACGGTTATTAAATAATAGAGACGAATTCAAAAAAAACGCAATGGAAAAAAAAAATAAAAAATGCCGTACTCGCGTATAACAACACTATTCATTCCATCACACAACTAAAGCCAATCGAAATAATATCTGGACATTTAGATATAGACTCGCCCGTTGCAATAGATCTCAATAATCAAATCATAAATGATTATGTTGCAAAACATAAAGAAAGAGTAAAAATTTTGCATGAACAAATAAATCATAGGAATCAGGTAGCAAAAGAAAAATATATAACCAGGATGAATAAAAATCGCGAAGAATTGCCAAACGAAATCCCGGAAACAGTATTTGTAGCTAATAGGCAAAAACAATCAAAATTAAAAAATAAATTTAAAAAAGAAAAGATTAAAAAATAATTAAACATAGTAAAACCGCTGTAATTGATAAAAAACATTATAACACGCGAGAAAAAAATTCATTTAAAAAATATAAAGAGACCGCAGAAGAAAAGACAAACGTACCATGTTGGTAGACCTCCAGATGAAAGAGCTGGACCGAGTCAGCATTCTTAGAACTGAGATAAAGCACTCGCACCGGACACATTCTTTCGCTTAAGACAAGCTATAATTACAAGCTATAATAATTATGTTTATTTAAAACTAATTTTTTTTAATATTAGTAAATAATTTTTTTTTTTGCTTTAAAATAATTTTATTTTTCTTTAAATAAAAAGCATAAGAAATAATTTAATATAAATAACAATTTAATATACACAATAAGGTCGCTGGATACGACTTATATTGATGTGAAAAGATGGCAGATAAAATGCCCAAACTATATAACAATAATAAAAAAAAAAAAAAAAAAAATAAAGAATGATAAAAAGAATAATTATTGTTGATAAACAACATAACGTGTTCAAAGAATATGAACTCTTCCTAGTTTAAGAGATGGCATTATAAGCCTAATTATGGAAAATATTTTATACAATAAAATAGTATAATTAAATGATTAGACTTTAATTTTTATAACTTAATTTTAATTTAATAATAATAATTTAATAATAATTTAATTTAATTTACATAACCAATATTCGATAAACAGTGATTTGATTAGTCAATTTAATAATACTATTAAAACCATACAAGAGAATACGCTGCATATTGCACGAAAAATTAATGATACGTAACCGTAGTTAACTTGTTAACAATTAAAGAATTATTAGATCACATCCAACTTATTTTCTCTTTAATTTCTACTACTATTTCTGATATAGAAACTTCTTTAACATTTTGTAAATTAAATATTCTACATCCAGCTATAATTAATACAAAAACATTGTTTCAAGAATTAGAAAAGATAGCTCCACATTACAATAACAAATTTCTTTATCCATTTCAATTTAAATTTATCCTAGATATAGAACGCACAATATCTGTACAATGTGCTTTGCATGAAAATGAGATTATTTATACTTTAGCACTTCCAATTTTTGAAGAAACTGTTTATAGTTTGTATAATTTATACCCCATTCCATCTATTGTAAAGGATGAAATCATAACAATAATTCCAAAGTTCAAATATCTCTTAAATATTAATAACAACTTTAAATTTCTTAATCATCAATGTATCAAAAGAAACAGCATTCACCACTGTCATACAGCTGACTTATCTCACCACGATGACTTATGTATTCAAGATATTTTACAAAAATCATCCAGTGTAAATTGTCTTTACACACGTCTACATCAAGAAGAAAACCACATCGAAGAAATCCCAGGAACACGCTACATTCTCATAGCATTTTACAACCCGGATGATCTTCAAGTTCAACAAGAAAAAGAAACAGTAAACTATCATATGACAGGAATTTATTTAGTTAAAACAAACTTTAATTCAATTTTGTATCATAATAAAACTGTATTTTCATCCAGTCAAACTCATGGTTCTCTAACATTGTTTGATAAACAAACTTTAAATATTCAAGCCTCACAGCTTTTAAACACTACATTAGAAATTAAAAATTTAAAATTTCATGAATTACAAACCTCACATCTTTACCATCTTGTATCAACAAAACATACCTATAACTCTAACACTCTACACATAATTATTTTGTGGATAATTTTTATTTTTATTATCATCTTTATATTAACCTTTGTAACTTTTATTTATTATTTTTACAAAACTAGAATTGTAACTCATTTCACCCAAAGCAGTGAAATTCGTATCTAGGTGGGGAGGAGTTACACTATATATTTTTCCTTAGATATTTTTAATTTTAAGCTTTGACTCCTAACCATTGTAATCTATTTCTTAGAAACCCCTCGTGGGAACTTGCTCTCCTGTGAACTGTAATGTTAGCATAAAGCTTCCTAGAAGAAGCCATTGTAACCCTTTATAAACCTCAAGAAATTTTGTAATTCTCTCTCAGTACATCCAGAGCCGTCTCCACGCCACTCTTCTTTCTGATATTGTAACTTTTATTGAATAAACTTCTTTTTAAAAAAGTCTTTACTTTTAAATTGAAGATAACTTATATATATATATATATATATATATATATATATATATATATATATATATATAATCTTTAGAGCAAATTAAAACAAAAAAAAATCATTAATGACCAACCCTTTTACCCAACATTATCTAATTTATTCTAAAGTAGTGAAAGTACTTTATGAAAGTACTCAATGAAATGCGGGTACTCAATTATATTATTTATTATCAACAAGAGGTAAATCTAACTTAATGCTTACGTAATCGGTTGCACTTACTTTTCTTGATGAGATCTGGACCGGGCATAGATTACATTAAAATTCTCACGTGAATATAGAGTTCAACATTTATATTTTGAATATTTTACTATTATATAATGTATATCATATTTAATGTAATTGTCAACTAATGTTTCTTTCTCTTTCTGTTAATCCGTCCCTCTTTTACCGCTGAGCAGTGTGAGGTTCCTTCTTATACAGGTCTGACCCAAGAAGCCCTATCTTGCACCAGCTGCCTGCTCCTCCACCAGTCCATTCCTCTTCTGTTAAAGGCCTCTTTGATTCCTTCCTCCCAGGTCTTCCTTGTGGTCGTCTTCCCTCTACTCTGGCCTCGTGGGTAACTTGCAATTTTGTCTTCAGCCATATGCGAGACGTGCCTAAACCACCTGAGTTGGTTTTCTCGTATTATTTCTTCTGCAGGCCTCAGGTCTAAGTTTGTTCTTATTGTAGTGTTCCTCACACGATCTCTTCTTGTTTTCACATCTATTTTTCTAAAATAGCGCAATTCCATGGCTTGGATTTGGCTTTTGTGTTTGGAAGTGTGGGTCCAAGACTCGCTTGTGTAAGTTAGAATAGGGAGGAAAGTATTCTTGAAGACTACCTTCTTAGTTGCCTTTGAGCATTCTTGCTTGTCTAGGAAGCCTTAATTGAGGGAATAAAAGCATCTTCCAGCTGTCTTTATTCTTTCCTTAATGTCCCCATCTACCCTTCCATACTCGTTGAGATGGGCTCCCAGTTATTTAAAATCACATACTCCAGACGGTTTCTTGCCAGTCTAAAGATTCGGTCCCCACGGTCTCTTCTTCTCCCGATCCTCATACATTTTGTTTTGGAGATATTTATTTCCATGTTTCTTATATTATATAAAACTATAAAGAGAGTGACTATTATGAATAGCCATAACTATTAAGAAAAGAGAGTGTAATTCCGCTTCCATACTGTTCTTGTGTTTAAAATAATCTATAAACAAGAGATTATAGGAGAATTAACTAGTATATTACCGTTCTCAAACAGTTATTGTTACCATACAACCTTCTTCAACACAGCTACCTCTAGCGTGAAGTATTCCTCCTGTATTCTCTTTTACCAACCCTATTTTCAAAGTATCTATTCAAAAGTAATAAATTTACTTATCATTTCATTTTTCCGATATTTTTGATGCATCTCTTAAGATAAAAAATGCCATTGATAACATTAACCATTGGGAAGTAGAGAATGAGTTATGACTGAATCCAAAAAAAGCTAAGGCAATGCGCAATCGATGTGTCCGAGCAGTGTGGGTTTGATTAATTTGTTGGAGTCAAGTTTCAATTTCGTAACCTTCGTCTTTTTCAAGATTATATTAAAAAAAATAAAAATAATCACATTAATAAATAACAATACTTCACGACAAGAAGAAGAAAAAGTTAAGATTCTTTGGACACAACAGGAGGATGGACAACTCACGTCACACTAATAGCCCAGTCAATGAAGGCAAGAAATTAGGCTTAGTCGCATTTAATTAGTGAAAGCTGAATTTATGTAGGGTGTTAGTACATAAATTATACACTAAAAAAATGGGTATATGCCGACAGCTTGAAACCTAATTATGCTATCGGAGTGTTCTTTCTTTTATTTTACTCCTAACAATATTACAAACAAATTATGTTATATACACTTTTTATGTAGATAGCTTAGTTTCGCCGTAATACTTAATCATATATAGAAAACTGCCACTACAAAAAACAAAAAGTAACTTCAACTAATTATAGATTTCTATCATTACGTTTCGGAAAGAAAAGTGTTCAACAAACATTATAGATAATATGATTGGCTTTAAAATGATGTGTCTCATAACGCATAACATTAAAACGATGGATTCATAAAGAGCATTGAAGGAGTAGTGGACACCGGTGCGCCGGTCCTAGCAGGGCCGTGCTGAGGTGCACAAACGCATATACTGCTGTTCATGATCATGAATAGTCATTTAGTTGAAATGCAGCAACAATGTAATAACGTTTATTTTTAGGTTATTCCTTCCAAAGTGTATTTTTTTTGCTATAATAGTTTATAGTTTACTTGTATCACTGATATAGTACAAAATTTAGCATCGAAGATTCAACTCCAAAAATCAAAAGATCTGACTGCTGTATATTGTTCACCACCCTTAGCTCTAAATGAGATGAAAAGTCTTCCTCAAAATGTCTTCGAGTTTAGGGGCGAAATTCGTATGTTGTTAGCTGTTAGATCTCGGAACTCGGAAAACGTTACTTTTAGCACATATATACATAAAATAGCAAAGGAAATTTGCAGCAAATGTCATTTTATTCCTCCCTTTCCCATATCATAATTTTAGGGTTATGGGAGAGGGAGAAATAGAAGACTTTTTACTTGAGGTAAGTCGCAGTTCTCCGGGATAACTCGTTTGTCGGTACTCATTTGGCTATAACTCCGAAATCATTTGTCCGATTCAAATTTTTTATGTTTTCATATTAAAGCTGGTTAAATTTACTGTAATAACTCAAATATTAAATTTAGATTAAATGGGAAGTCTGTCAGGTTGAAAGGAAAATGAAAACAGGAGCCAAATAGCCTGAAGATAGGAAGAAAGCATACAGTGAAAAAACGAAATAGATATGGATGATCAAAAAGGATCAAAAGAAGTTAATGATTTGTGTAGTCCTCAGAGGCTCATTAGGATAAATAATAATAATGAGCCAATGAGCGAACGTTTGATTTAACCTGCCTGGGCATCACGGCAGCCATCTTTATGATGTTATAAGCACCACCAGCTACAAATAAGTTCTTAAAACCAATATCGCCATTCTTTTGTTTCCTCGTGAGGAAAACATTCGATTGTCAACAAAGGTATACCTACAGATAGGTTAACCCGGCGTTGGTCTCTATGTGAACATTTCCCTCAGCCTTCTAAAAAATATTTAATAAGTCCGTTAGAATTTAACTTTCATCGCTGACCCTCAGTATGGCTGAGTTTAGCACATTTGCGAATAAGAATATTTGGTATCTTAGATAAACGGATGCAGGTGGCCTGGATATTGGGAGATTTTTACTGAAAATTGCGGGAAATGAGTAATTACCTCACGCGCGATCAACCAGTGCAGTTTATTCTTACATTTTACTGAGCGATTATTCTAATTTCATTCTATTGATTAGTGATTATTTGGTTTCAAAAGGAGTCGTGGATTTAAAATGCTTGAATTGTTTGATAAAAACCAGTTGAGAAGATAAATAATAAGTAATTAGTTGATAAATCGTCGTGAATTGTATTTATATTATTTTTCAAACATTTACTAGAAATCTGAAAGTTTTACAATTCCAGATTCTTCTTTGTGGCCACTCGAGGCTATACAGAATAGATCTGGTATAGGTGTGCCCAAGAAATTTTTGTTTTTTTTCATTTATTGATATTTACAACTGTACAAAATAATATACGAGTAAATATGTTGACAGTGAATACAATGGCATGTGAAGAAATACGAAGGACATCCTTGGCCACTAACCTTCCACAATTAGAATTAGGTTTTTTCCTCAAGGATGCTGTTTTAAGATGGCGTAAGGACCTTATTTGAGCGACACTTAAAATAGTTTCCGTCCTTAAGGATGCTGTTTTGAAATATTCCAGGATTTAACGGTTTTTAGTTCTCCGAAGGATATTCCGCCATTGTTGTCCTTGAGGATACAGTTTTTTTTGTTGTTTTTTTTTCATTTATTGATATTTACAACTGTACAAAATAATATACGAGTAAATATGTTGACAGTGAATACAATGGCATGTGAAGAAATACTCACTAGTAGCACTTCAATAAAATGTACACTAAAAGGTCTCTAGGCCATCTTCTTTTCAGACGCCTCAGAGGATTATCAGGAATGGAGGAGGAAGCAAGTTGGGAGATTAGTAGATTGGAGTGGTTATGCAGCTTTCTGTGGTAGGATAGGTATCTGCTTTGGGCTAAATCAGAAACATATGGACCATTAAGATCTTTATGGATAAGTTTATTGGTCACAAAGTAAGGAGCATTGAGGATTTTTCGAACGATTTTGGATTGTATGTATTGGATACGAGACGAATTGGATGGATTAGTAGAGCTCCAAAGCTCAACTCCGTACGTCCAGATAGATCTAATCATTGTCATGTAAATGAGTCTTTTGTAATTAATTGGGAGCTTTGAACGTTTGTCTAGTAAATCTTGAAGTAGTCTGAACCGACGGGCAGTTTCTTGTTGTTTTAGTCTTGTATGTGGATTCCAAGTAACACGTTTGTCCAAGTGGAGTCCTAGGTAGCAGATCTGTTCAACAGGTATTAGTGGAATATCATTAAAGGATACTGTAGGACAGGAAGTCGTAGGTTTACGACGCACAGTGGGGTATTTGCCTTCAAATGCTGGCCAAAAGTCCATTTTGTAAAAGTTATCTCAGACGAAAAGTAATTACTGTCAGATATAGTTGAATAGTCTGTCAACAATGTATAAGGCTAATTTCTTTGCCTGGATCATCTGTGAATCAGGTGTAATACAACAAAGTCACCACTCTTTTTTTTGCACTCACATGGTAACTGTCAGTCGGATATTTATCTTTGTAAAAAGGTTATTTTTCTCGAGTTGGGAATTTTCAAGACAATTTTTGATTATCTCACTCTGAAGCAGGTAAGTGAGAGAATATTTATCATTTTTTAGCAATAATTAGACCATTTGTAAATTAGATAGACCACAAAAGAAAATATAAAATATTCTGGCGTTTTTAGTGTCGAATTTCAAGTTATTCGAATGTTTTTGTTATACTTCCAAGCATTTCCAACCACTTATTTTTATATCAATATAAAAAGGAATGATTCAACTTTAAGAATATATAATCAGTAATCGCGGATTCGCGCGGATGTGCGTGTACATGGCTGTTAATGTCTGTTGTTTTTTTTGTTAAATGTGATTGTTTTTGTGATAATTTTTAATGTCATTTTGTTTTTTCCTTTTAGGACCTTCAGGAGTCAAAATAATGACTAGAAAATGTGTATTTGACATCATGCGTCAAAAAAAAAGACCTCAATTATAAAGAACAATTAGATTATGCCCTTAATATTTTGTTAAAATATGATGATTGGTCACAAAAGCAAATTAATGAAATCAAACACAATTTTTTCCCATTTTCAGTCACATTTTAAACAAAAATGGTTGGCAGCACACAAAAAAAATGCTATTTTTATCAAAAATAATGAAGTATGGCTTCAGGGTAAATTTTTGTTGCCAATGGCAAAAATGCGACCATTAAAGAGGTTTGAAGAATCCAGTGAGCGCAGTCGTAGGCGTAAGACAGAAAAGTTACGTACTACTATGGACTCAATGGAATTGATGTATGCTACACAAATGCAATTACGAGCTGAAGGTAATCCTCAAGCTAGTGATTTATTAAAGAATATAACTAGCTCTCCATCACGCGCAAAGAAATACATGGGTACCTGTTCAAAACGAATGAATACAGATCAAACCCCACCACTGTCACCTTTGCAAGCACTAGCTATGTTTGTCGAAGCTGGACTCACTAGAAAAACAATATAATATAATAAGAAACACAAATCTTAAATTCTTCCCCTGCTACTCAATTTTACAAAGGGCCAAGAAGACATGTTACCCTCATAAAGACTCATTTCTTGTGACAGCTACCTCTGCGGAAATAAATTTACAAGCATTGTTGAATCATACTGTCACTCGCCTACTAATACATTTAGAAGTTGTTTTAGAAACCTTAAACGAAGAGGATTCCAATTCGTTAATGATGACTTATAAATGGGGATGTGATGGATCCCAGCAATCACAATATAAACAGAACTTTGCAAATGATTGTGAATCTGATGCAAACATATTTCAATCTTCTCTTGTACCGCTACAATTAACTTGTGGCTTATTTGAAAAAAACGAGTTGTTTGGCAGAATCCAACACCATCCTCGCCGCGGTATTGCCGTCCAATTAGAATTAGGTTTGTCAAGGAGAATGCAGATATTACGAATGAAGAAATACAATATGTTCAAAATTCAGCAAACCAATTAGAAGTATCGACAATTGTATTGGCACAAAGATTGTATTCTGTTAAGCATAGGTTGTTATTGACAATGGTTGACGCTAAAGTGTGTAATGCCGCAACTCAAACTACTTCTACAATGAAGTGTTATATATGTGGTGCAACATCAAAAACATTTAATGAGTTGTCACAGATTACATCAGTTAATGAAGAATCATTACGATTTGGTTTATCTATTTTGCATTCAAGGATTCGACTATTTGAAGGATTATTACATTTGGCCTACAAATCACCAGTGAAGAAGTGGCAAGTAAGGGAAGAAAAGGACAAATTAATTGTAAACGAAAAGAAGGCAGAGATTCAAAAACAGATGAAAGACAAAATGGGACTTATTGTAGATATTCCTAAGCCTGGTTTTGGCAACACAAATGACGGGAACACAAGTCGTAGATTTTTTGCAAATCCAATGTTAGCAGCCGAAATAACTGGCCTGGATTATAATTTCATATATCGCATCAAAATGATATTGGAAACTATTTCCAGTGGTCATCGTATCCATATTGAAAAATTTGCAGAATATACAGCAAATACAGCTAAATTATATGTTCAGTTGTATGGTTGGCATCCTATGACACCAACTTTGCACAAGATTTTAGTACACGGGCCAATTATTGTGCAACATGCTCTCCTGCCTATAGGGCAATTGTCTGAAGAAGCAGCCGAAGCCAGAAATAAGAACTTTCGTGAATACCGGCAGAGTTATTCAAGAAAATGTTCGAGAGAAGCTTGCAATTTAGATGTCCTAAATAGACTTCTACTTACTTCAGATCCTCTCATAACTGGATTGAGGCCGCTACCTAGGAAAAAAACCAAATCCTTCCTTAAGGAAACTATAGACATGCTTCTACCACCTGAGCAGAAATATAACTATCCTGACATTCAGGAGCGAAGTTTTTCTTCAAATAATGAGGATGGGTCATCTGATGAAGAAGGCATTGACACAAAGCATTGAGATCAATTTCTGAATGATTTCAAGGAAGTGGTGTTGGTGTGTGTTTGTGTGTGTGTGTGTGTGTGTGTGTGTGTGTGTGTGTGTGTGTGTGTGTGTGTGTGTGTGTGTGTGTGTGTGTGTGTGTGTGTGTGTGTGTGTGTGTGTGTGTGTGATCAATAAAGACTGATAGTTGATTAATAAAAATATACTTGTATACCTAACTTTAATATTTTTTTTAATTTTATTTATAACAGTAAAAACACTATTATTTTCTTAAAATCTACTTCTATATTCATGTATTAACTATTTTTTAGCATATCGGATCAAATAAAATGGATTAAACATCAGAAATATTTTTGGCCAAGAAAACCAGTCAAATACCCCACTGTGCGACGTAGGGTAAATGTTATTTGGTGTGATTTGTTTGGATTTATTTTGATTCTCCTTTTTTGACACTTTTCTTGAAGGTTTAGGATATGGGATTGGAGTGTTTCAGAGGCAACAAAGGGATCATTGTTTACTGATAGCACACATGTGTCATCAGCTTAAGTGGTGGGAGTGGTAGGATGAGTTAGGATGTCAGCTGTATACACTGTGTAGAGGATGGGGCCTAGGATACTACCTTGGGGAACCCCGGCAGATTGGGTAAATAGGAAAATTTATTGTTTACTTTGAAGGTTCGGTCACTGAGATAGGATCTAATAATAAGAAAATATGTAGAAGGTAGGAACTGACGAAGTTTATACAGCAGTCCCGGGTGCCAGACTCGGTCAAACGCTTGTTCTACATCAAGAAAGGCTCCCGTGCAGTACATTCCGCTCTCCAATGCAGAGGAGACAACGTCGACCACACGATGACAATGCTGGATTGTTGAGTGTGATGTTCGGAATCAACCCAAGAAATAAAAAAAAAAATAAAATTAAATAAAAAAAAAATTGTAAAAAGTGTTATGTTTCAATTTGCAATGAACATACTTGTAATAATTGCATAAAAATTAAAGAAAATGATCTAGCTGATAAATAACACATTATTTTGTAAACAGTGAAATATTTAATTTTTTTTTTCAATAATAAATATCTTTGTAAATTTTGTAAAAATATGTTTTTAATCCTTATGCTACAAGCTACAATTATTGGTACATTTTAATGACATTTATTTACCTTTTATAACTACATATTTGGTAACATTAAAATGCATTTTTTATGAAAATCAAAGAAGTGATTGAAATGCTCACCAGCGACAAACGGTATATCAGATCGGCTAGAGACCAACTCTGGGTTAATTGCATATTTACTCAATAAATATGAATTAAGTGCAGTAGAACCTAACTAGTACGGCTCTCTGGGTAATCCGACCCTCTCAAGGGCGGAGAGTGGGGGGAGGCAATTTTTCGCGAGATCCCTAATCATTATCATAATCTGTCCCTCTCTACCGCTTTGCAGTGTAGGGATCCCCTCTATAGGGATCCCTAATAGTCCAGTAAAATTGTACATTTCTATATGTAAAAGTTCGGTTAGTTATGATTTTCTTTTTATGTTGCTATTGTTGTGCTTCTGTAAGAAAATTCAAGTTTTAGATTTTGCAGAGATGGGGAAAATTTAATCATAGCTAAAAAATAATCAAAATTTGACTACTATTTGACAAATAATTTTCTGGAATCAACCACATAATTTAATAATGATTAAATCATTCAGTAATTTTTTAGTGAACTACATAATGATAATTTGACTGGAATATTTAATCATTATTAAATTAGGTTATTGATTCCAGGAAATTATTTGTCCAATAGCTATGATTAAATTTTGAATTTTTTTTTTTTAGCTAGGATTAAAATTTTGCCCAACTGTGATCGTGAAGCGCCACCGCTTTCTAATTGGTAGCATCAAATACTTCGAACTTTTCTAAGCATCTCCTAAATATATGCTGCACTGTTAGTTCTAAAGAAAAGCTTGCTATATTCGAAATTAGACTAAACTAAATTAAATCAAATTTGGGCAGAATATAAGTGTGTGGCTTAAACGGGGATAAACTTTCGGATTTTCAGAATTCTCTCAAAAAGTGGCAGAAATTGTTTTTTGTTCTATACGTCCTTAACGTTTAGAGCATACTACATTATGAACGAATTTAAAAATGAGTTTTCCATAAATCAAAAAGTCATTCTATGTCAAATAAACCAATGGTTTGGACCTTGACATCTCCGAATTCTACGACTTATTCTATAGAAGTTGTACCTACCAAGACTGTTTAAAATGTAAACTCTCTCTCTCTCTCTCTCTCTCTCTCTATATATATATATATATATATATATATATACAGGGTGTTCGGAAGATCGTTGGACAGAAAATTATCTCGGGTAGGGAGGTAAATTTTGAACCTATTTAAGGTCACTTACAACATATACAAAGTCTTACGGTTTTTTATTTATGAATTTTTTTGTAAAAATGGCCAAATCCAAACATTTATGCCTAGTAACTCCGTTGTTTACTAATATATCAACGCCATTTTTTCCCCTGTAATTACTAATACATTGTCCATGTAAAATAAAAAAGATATGGGGCAAGAAACAAATACAAAAAAAACGGGAGATCGTTAAATCTTGTCAAAGGCAAAAATAAAAATTATGAACTTCAAGTTTAGGTTCAATACAGCCACATCCAAATTGTTTTAAAAACTTCTCTATTTGATACTCTTTAAAAAAATACCATTTGCAGGTACGCAGCACATCTAGTTTTTTTATTTTTTATAATTTATTTTTTCTTATTTCTGTGGTGGTTGTTCTTGAAACAAATTCTTCCTTCATTATGGTAAATGCGGCATTGATTTTTTGAATGAGTTGTTGTTTTGAAAACAATTCTTCATTATAAACCAAATCTTTGACACGGTCCCAGATGTAATAATCGAGCGGCGTGAGGTCTGGAGACCGTGCTGGCCACTCAATTGGACCCCGTCTTCATATCCAGGATTGTGGGAAACAATTGTTTAAACATTCTCTTACAGGTAAGTTGTAGTGGGCTTTTTCAAAACAAGAACTTATTTAAAAAATCAATGCCGCGTTTACCATAATGAAGAAAGACTTTGTTTTAAGAACAACCACCACAGAAATAAGAAAAAGATATCGTACTTGTATTAGAAATAGTGGAGATCATTTTGAGCAATACCTGTGATACTCTACAAATTAAATTTATGAATAATTTAAAATTAGTTTAATTTTGTTCCCTGATTATTGTTTACAAAAATGTAGATAAAGTTTACTCTGATAAAATCGAAATTCCGAGAAAGAAAGGGAAAATATGCAGTTCAACCTACGCTATAAAGAAACACAAATATTTGTTACGTTGTGCATAAAAAATATGATTCGATTCATTATTATTGTCAGTGTGCGCTGGTGGCACCCTTTTGTTACTTCATAAAAAATAAAAAAAACTAGATGTGCTGCGTGCATGCAAATGGTATTTTTTTAAAGAGTATTAAATAGAGAAGTTTTTAAAACAATTTGGATTTGGATGTTGCGCTTACTTTTTTTTTTTATTGAACCTAAACTTGAAGTTCATAATTTCTACTTTTGCCTTTGACAAGATTTAACGATCTCCCGTTTTTTTGGTATTTGTTTTTTGCACCATATATTTTTTATTTTACATGGACAATGTATTAGTAATTACAGGGGAAAAAAATGGCGTTGATATATCAGTAAACACCGGAGTTATAAGGCATAAATGTTTGGATTTGGCCATTTTTACAAAAAAAATTCATAAAAAAAAAAAACCGTAAGACTTTGTATATAGGTAAGTGACCTTAAACAGGTTCATATATATATATATATATATATATATATATATATATATATATATATATATATATATATATATATATATATATATATATATATAAGTTACGTATGGCCGGTTCAGAAAATAAAAAAAAAGGAAAAAGGTAGCAAGAACAACACGTAATAACGCTTACTATATAACTGATTTATTCCTCTTAGTAATTCTCTTTATATACACTTTGTTTGTTTACACTGAAGCTTTAGGTATTAACAGTGATATTGTCTTACTCCAGACATTAACTCCCCCCTGCCAGTTTACGACATTCCTCGTAAACTTTGTACCCCTACATAAAGATATATATACAGTACTTATAATGAATGATAAAAAATAAAACAAAAATACATGATACTTCACAAAAATAATGACATAAGAACCTTACAAGCTATATACATTGGACTTAAACTAGAAACGAAACAAAAAAAAAACAATATCCGCACTTGTTGCACTTAACATAATATATAAACATAAAACATCTGATGCTCGGAAGTGAGGACACTCCAGACCAAATCAGGGACTTTCTGGGATTTTAAGTTGCTCGATATGCACCGTTCTCCGCTTAATGGGTTCTTTTAAGCTCTCAATAGTGACTACATTGTGTACCCTGATAACTACTACTTTTAACGGTCCCTCGTATCTCCGCAGCTCCTTATTCCTGTTCGACGATAACTTCCTATAGACGATAGTCCCGATTTTAAGGTCCCCCATTCCCTCCTTGACTTTTAAATTTTCACGGGCTACCCTCCTTTGTTTCTCCTTTTCTATTTTTCCCCGAACATCCACCCACAATTTTCCCAACTGTAAATAGTTATTCACTATTGACCCTGTTACGTCCCCTTCCACGGATGTGTCTTCCCAATTCCGACGACGCCCCCGAAGTCCAAAGAGGATTTCGAATGGTGAGAAGCCTGTGGTAGAATGTATTGAGTGGTTGTAGGCCGCAACCGCCTTTGTCATTGCCGTTCTCGGCTCCAGTCCCTTCTCCACCTAGACCCTTAATAATGATAGACCCTTAAATGATCGCTCAACGTGCTATGGAGCCTCTCGATACCACCTCTGCTCTTGGGGTGACCCGGGGTGTTGAGGTGCCAAATCACACCTAAGGTTTTCATTTCAGCTCGTACATCGGCGTTATCAAACTCCCTACCACTATCAGATGATATCCTATCCGGCACGCCATAGAAGTGAAACCACATTCGTAATGCCCCTAGTATTGCCTCTGCTGACCTCTCTTGAATTTGGTACGCCATGGCAACTTTGCTGAAGAGATCTATGATGGTAACCCACTTATAACCTCTCCATGTGAAGGTGTCTATTTGGAGATCACTAAGTGGTGATTCTGCTGTTGGCGTCTCTTCCTGCTTCCCTCTCGGCGGGTGTCTGTCATATTTGGTGGTCAGGCATACGTCGCAGCTTCCTATCACTTCTTCTATGATTTTCCTCATGCCCTTCCAAAAATATCGCCTTCGAATCGCATGTAGGGTTTCTTGTATTCCCCGGTGATTGGTTTTTCCTTGATGATAAGCCAAGGTCACCTCCCTCTGTCGCTCCTCATCCCTTAATGTCTCTACCATCAAAGTGCACCGAATGAACGTTCTATCGACCCCCAGCCGCTCTGAACGCCATAGTCTCCTGATTTTCTCCCAGATCGTTGCGTTCCCAACATATAGATGATGTATTTTTCCGGGTTTAGAGGCCTCTTTCAGCGCTTTGTAAATCTGGTCTTCTGTAGCCCCAGGCTGCGACCAAATTGTCGCGATATTGCATCCACCATAACTGCCGAATTCCGCCTTCATTAGCCCTGAGGTTCTAGTTTTCCAGATTATCTGCCGCCGCTTGTCATTGATAATTTCTTCGATTTCCTCCATTTCTGGCGCTTTTTCTTCTACCCTTGCTTGGTCCTCTGAAGACTGTCTCCCCGACGTTTCCAGGTGGCCTTCCTCCTCTGGTGTCCACTCACTTAAAAATTGGCGCACGTCTCTGGAAGTATGTCCTCTGTCTTCCTCTATTGCGTTAATCATTATCGCCCGCGATAGCCAGTCAGCTACAATGTTTTCTTTGCCCGGCTTATACTCTATTACCATATTATATTGGCTCAAGAACTCTTTCCAGCGAGTGATTCGTGCCGAGGACTCCTTCAGTTTTCCTACCCATTGTAGCGGTCTATGATCCGTATGCACCCGAAAGGTCCTACCAAAAACATAAGGTCTGAAATGATCGATGGCCCACACGATCCCAAGCAATTCTCTCTCCAACGCGCTATATCTGGTTTCTGCGTCCGTGAGCCTCCTGCTGGCATAAGCTACCGGACGTTTCTCCCTTTTCCCCGTCTTGGGATAGCACTGCCCCCAATGCATATTCGCTGGCATCGGTTGTAATAGTGAATTGCTTTGTGAAGTCTGGGAACGCTAAGACCGGTTCTGCCTGGAGCCGCTTCATGCATTTCTGGATATTATCCTCCATTTCCGGCGTCACTACCACTTTCTTTCCTTTTTTTAGTAGGTTGTTTAGGGGTACCAGGTACTCCACCATTTCTGGTACGAACCGCCTATAATAATTTAGCGCATCTCTTGGGACCGACATTCTTTGAATCGCTTCTACCTTGTTACTGTCTGGTTTTACCCCATCTCTTGATATCGTATGCCCTAAAAAATTTATTCGCTCCTGCCCTAGGAATGATTTTTCTTCTGACAGTCTCAACCCAAATTCTCTAATTCTGCCAAAGACCTTCCATAAGTGTTCCACATGCTGGGCTTCCGTTTTACTAAACACCATGTAGACTTGGCACATTGATTCATCAATACCCCGCAAAAACTCATCCATAAACCTCTGAAACGTTATCGGGGCGTTTTTTAGTCCAAACGGCATCCTGGTGAATTCATAATGCCCCCTCTCTAATGTGAATGCTGTCTTGTGCTGGTCCCGAGGGTGCATCTTTATTTGATGATATCCAGCTTTTAAGTCCAGTGTGCTGAATATTGTCGCCCCACTCAACCTATCTATTATATCCTCAAACCTGGGTATCGATATTTTTCATCCACGGTGCTGTCATTTAATTTTCTGTAATCAACAACGACTCTATACTTTTCTCTATTTTCACCGGGTGCGCATTTCTTTTTCACAGCCCATAAGGGGCTATTATAGGGCGACGTGCTGTCCACTATAATCCCCTGTTTCTTGAGGTTATCCAATTCCTCTCTGATGTGCTGCCTTAGGGCTTGTGGGTACCTCCTTTCTTTTACATAAGTTACCCTTTCTTGTTTTAACAGAATTTCGTGGACCGTTCTACCTGTTGTCCCGAGTGTATCCCCCTCTTTGAAGAATATATCTTCATATTCCCTTTTTAAGGCGCGTCTCCAGTCCTCTGCTCGTCCGATTGCCCCAACCCTCGCTTTTCCGTCATTCGGATGTTCCCAACATCTATACTTCTTCCCTCCTATACGAATACTCCACCTTCCCCTACTAAATTTAATTGATGCTCCGGTCCTACCTAGAAGATCGCACCCGATAATCGCTTGGTATTCCCTAGACATTTCCTCTATTACGTGTACCCTTAAATCGCCCCTCTCCTTGACCCATCTCTCGAGTTCCATCAATGCTTCCCCCTCCACTCTACATGGGCCCCCCAGGGTAACCAATTTGCAATTACATCCCTTGATCTGGAATACCCTCTTTCCGTACCACTTCTCTAACGCGCTTTTACATACAATTGTATTGGAACTCCCCGTATCCACTAAACACTTCACCCCTCCAACTCTAATTAAAGGCAAACCGCCATCTCCTCCCTTTACATTGTTACTTACCAATATGCGGTTGCCTCTCTACTGACCTCCTCCTCAGCTGCTGTCCCGTGATCCTCTCTTCTCTGCTGGCCGTTGTCGCCCGGTCCTCGCTCTGCTTCCGCCTCGTGGTTTAGTTGCCTCCTCTTCTGAGTCAGATGTTCCAGCTACATCAGTGGTCTCTGACGCTGAGTCTCTCCTCTTTACCGTCCTGCGTCTGTTTTGCCATATCTTCTGGGCATTAACTTCCATTGGTTCACCCCGATTGTCCCTCCGGTACAAATATGGGCATTGCTTGGCTATGTGCCCCTCCGTACCGCACTCAAAACATTTCGTGCGGGGACATTGCGCTACGAGGTGTCCTGCTTTCCCACACCCGTGGCATTTTCTATCTTCTTTCCTGCTATTTCGTGGTCTTTCCCGCCCCGGTCTTCCTTCCGCTCCTTCTTTACCTTTATACTCGGGATCTCGTCTCCTGTTGACGATAGGCGTTGGTCCTGAACGTCTATACGACACTCTGCTCCAGCCTGGTTCATCCATATCCATGCGGGTTTCCTCCTCTCTTGCACTGGTGTCTACCATCTCCTGAGCACACTCGACAAACGTGCGCTCCTTTGGCAGCCCATCTTTCTTCCCGGTCTCTCGCCAACTGTACCTTTAGGATGGTGGAAAGGAACGCTATCCTTTCGTCTGCTTCTGCTACGCTGATTGTTTCTCTTAACTTTTCCGTGATCCGGTTAAATCTTGCTAAGAGCGCCGCTGCATATTGGCCACTAGATTGCTTCGGTCTTCTGGTTTCTCTGAACATCTGAAAGATGTCCTCTTCAGGAGTCCATCGTCCTCCTCCAAATGCCTTTTTCAACCTTTCTTTCACCACCGGCCATGGAGTTTCTTCGTCCGCCTGTATTTGGTTTATTACGCTGCGCCTTACTCTACACACCAATGCTGCCTTC
Organism: Euschistus heros; assembly: GCA_003667255.2. Classification (NCBI taxonomy): domain Eukaryota; kingdom Metazoa; phylum Arthropoda; class Insecta; order Hemiptera; family Pentatomidae; genus Euschistus; species Euschistus heros. The sequence continues at coordinate 982,955 of RCWM02000145.1, forward strand.
AAGGAATCGGCGTCTCCAGCGTCTAACAAATTATCTGCCCTTATTAATGTTATTAATGTTATTAATGTTATTAATTAAATTTTGTATTTGTAATGAGCTTAACACACAATAAGCTTGCATGCATGGGATGCGCTCACTTTTCAATAAATGACTCTTTCATAGGGTTACTATGGAAGAGAAAAATATATATATATGACCTAGTAATTTTGAAAATATTGAATGAGGATCGAAAACAGTAGTTTTTTTTTAGGTTTTCTTAGGCTTACAACTCATAAACCAGAAGTCAGAAAAATGTAATATTTACAGAAATCGGAGAGGTCAATGTCCAAATCTAATGCAGAATTGGTTGATTTGACATGGAATGATCCCGAACCATAAATTGTACACAATACAGTGTCATTATGGCTAATGATTCTATACACAAATAGATGGATAAAACATTTCTATGCAAACATATTAGTCTATTGGTGTATATAACATACGTTAATAATAGTCCAGTGGCTCCAGAGAAGGTGATTGTTGCACGGAGATGTGTACAGCAAATTTCTTTTCTGGGTGTTTCCCTGACCCATACTGATCATTTTTATCGAGGGCACGCGTTTCTGCTATGGGGAGATTTTTCACAAAATGGCCGCCAATGTCCGAAAATGACATAAGGAAAATCCATATATCTCTTAAACTAGTCGCTCTAGCAAATAATTCTAAACGACAAATTTAGCTCAAAACACATTTTTACATTGAATAAATTTTTTTTTTTTTTTTTTTTTTTTTTTTTTTTTTTTTTTTTTTTTTTTTTTTTTTTTTTTTTTTTTTTTTAATCCCTTAAATTGTAAAAATCATCGTATTTAGAATATAGAACATGATATTATCATAATTTCATCTCTGAAAGATTCTTTCCAGCTAGGATTAATAAAGGACAACAAATGATCAGAACACTATTTTTTATTATATGTACACTATTTTAGATACAAGTATTTACAACGTACTAAACAGTATTTTTACAACTGGTTGATGAACCACATTTACAACATGAGATAGAGTTTATTCTACATGCACACTTCTTTTGAAATCCGCAAGTCTTGCAAGAGCATGGGTGTGGAAAGTCCTCTGGTAGACTGTTTTTAATAATATTTGGCATCGACCAAGATTCAAATTCTTCATAGCCATAGTAAGAAGGGTCAAGATGTAGTGAATTTTGCTCTTCCAACAGGTTGTACCACCGAGCAGCTTGTAAATATGCTCTTTTTATGTGCAGAGAAACACTTGATGATGTTGGAGGAAGCTTTGTGAAATCTAATTTATTAATTTGGTGATACATAGTTGTCCGAAGTTCATTGATATTTTTAAAATCTTTGCTTAGTACTCTTGTCAAGTATTCCTCAGCTCTTTGAATCATATCGTCTGTCAACTTTTTCTTTCCAAAATCTTTAATGAGGTATGCACAGTCTTTGGCTTGTGTTAGAGAAGAGTGTTTTGTGCCAAATTTACTTGTCGTATCACACCCAGTCAGTGAGTGAATAGCAGGTAGAATTTCCATAACATGTTTATCCAATGCTTTCGATAGGTCATGAAGTGGTACAAATCTTGAGGTCTGCCCAGTCCCAAAAAGAATCCATAATTGCTTTAATCCATTAGGGTGAAACACTTTGTGGAAGTAGTACACTGCGCACACAAATACGTCTGTGTCAGATGATGCTATTAGGATATTTTCTTCACCCGTAGTATTGATAGCATGATTAATGTGCATAAATAATCGTTCATCAGCTTCTTCAAGAGATGATTTTAACGCACTTACTTCTGTGACCTCGTTTCCTATAATTTTCAGCGCCTCTTTGCCTATAACACCACTTAAAATAGACAGTTGCTTTAGAAAATCTGCTCTTATGATCGAGAAAATATTGTTTGAAGAATGTTTGTAGTTGAGTTTTGTTGTTGTTTGATGCCCAAAACGCGTCGATATCCGTTGGCAAACGAGTCAAATGGGAAGAGATTGTCATGTTTATGGGATCTTTTTTCATGCGTCTCAGTCTTTCACTCGCTTTGATGCTGTTGTCCACATATGAGTCAAAAACTATATCCACCCTATTAGCTCTTTTTGAGAGAGAAATAAGTCTGTTCAAAATTATATCGGCAAAATCACTAAAGGTTCTCATAGAATTTCCAGCAGCAGCGGACAATATTCGAGCAAGTTGCATGAAATAAAATACTAAGCATGAAGCGGCTGGATTCATTCAGTTGAGATGCACAAGGGTTCATGCTCTCCAGATTCTTAACCATATCAGATTAATCCTTTTCGTAAAAGTCCATTGTTAGTCAAGAAAAAAGATGTACTGGTCAATTCATACTGTAACAGTTTGTCTAAAGAATAACCCCGATCCCTTGCGATGTCTATAACTCTCTGAGCATTTAATGTTTCTTTAATTACATCAACGGGTTTTTGTTCCACCCGAAATTAATTTCTTGACTTTCTGCTCAGCGGGTCAAACAGTTTTCTTGATTTTTGAACAAAGACTTCTTGACGGAAAGTTTCATACTTTTTTTGCCCTTCAATAACAAATGTTTCCTTAAACATTTGTTCTTCTTTTGACATATATTTGCCAGTTGCAAAGTTTAGTACTTTATCTTCATTTTGCAAAGAAAATATGGTATTTCGTTCATTAAAGAAATTCATGATTTTAACTATCAACTGGTTGTCCTTTTTTGTTATAGACTCAAAAAATTCGTGATGTAAGTCATACTCATCATTGTCCGTCGTTCCACAAATTTTTCTGTGAAGCATATTCATAGAATATGTTTCGTGCTTTACTATGTCCTGGAGTGCTACCGCTTCTTTTCTTCTGGTCATACCAATAATACCACCTTGTCCTTTTGCTGGCTTATTGTAGCACATCTCAAGGCCTTGATCCATAGCAACACTACTGAATTTCTTAGTTCCATGTTGAACCACAAATTCACCTTTCATAAATTCATTATATATGCTAGGATGTTTCTCTTCTAGTTTCATACAGTCTTCAAGATAAACTGATCCCCATCTTGCGTAATTAACTCTACCACAAGAAAAAAATAAGAGGAGTGCTCTTTTAAATGCAGATTTGTGCAGTTTCCAGTTTCCTTCTCTGTCAGCTCTTAGTATGTCCCGTAATATGGGGTACAGTGTTTGAAGGAAGGTGTTCCAGCATAAGAACATCTTTGATTTATCTACCCCTGCCTTAGTGAACTCAGTAAAGTCGGAAATGAATTCCTGCCGGATACTGACTATGTTTTTAACAGTCCTATGTGCATTAGTAGAGTCTTTTACATCACAAAACTCATCTAATTGTTTTATGTGAGTAAATAGAATTTTGTATTTTTTTTTGTCATTGTTAAGGAAAAACTGTTGAAATTGTAATCGTTGCAGAGCCACTGCTATTATTCTCATACCTCTAACTCCTCTAGAATAGTGTTTTCCTTGCAAAACACTTTCAACAACGTTAGGTCCAAATACCTCTGTTTCTACCAGAGCTTCAGTAATACCACTATCCTTGAGATATTGACCTATGCAGTTGATAACGATTTTCGCCGTATGAAAAGAGCCCAATCCTAGAAATATATTTTCAAATTTGCAAGGAAAAAGCAATTGCAGTTCTTTTGCTATACGATATACTCCCTCGTCACTCCAGAGAGCTCCACAAGTTTGATTTGCATCTTGAAAATTTACCATGTTGTAAATATGGTGGCTTGATCTGTGGCAGGATGAGGAAGAATGGGTACACAGGCTGAAAGAGTTTTTGGTATATGTTTGTCTGTAATTAATGAATTGAATGCACACCAAGAGGGTATTTTACAGCAGTCTAAAAGAGTGTCATCTATGAAATTAAAAGTGGACAAAAATCTGGCCAATGACCATGTTAACTCAATGTCCTCTATTGTAGAGGTCACAGAGTCTGTTCTTGTGATAGTGGATGGAATATAATCGCCATCAATGCATCCCCTCTTTTTCGGTTTAGTAAATTGTACTAGCTTTTGGCAACTCAAAACATCTTTTAGTTTTTTCTGTTTGTCAAGTTCTATATCATCTATTATTAGACAACGGGTTTCATTATGTTCACTTTCACTCTGGAACAAGACTAGTACAGTATCATGTGATCCACCAATCCCAGACATTATATTCTCCTCGTGATCAAAGTTATCCATTGAACCGCGAAGTGGCTTATCTTTTACAAAGTGTAGAGGGAGTGGTACCCTATGATTTTCTCCTAGAATCAGTGATCTTTCAGCAAAATAATAATTTGTCCTTTGGAGCGTTTCGTAACTACAACATAAGCCAACATGATTTAGGGATGTTATTAAAGTTTTGAATTTACAGGTTTCGTGGATTGCTTGTGCAGCTAAAATATGAAAAGGAGTTTTCTGCCGGCCATTGTGGAAGGTATAATATAATATGTGAAAGAGAGTATTACTTTTTCTTTTCACACTTTCATTTTCATAACTTGATGATGATGTAGTTGACGATGCCATGGTTATTTAAAAAAAAATGTCCCATTATTCCGGTCTGTTGTTTTCAAAATGAAGTAGACTCATTTCGATATCCCTTGCGTCACAGAATTTTTCCTTAAGTTGGAAGTCATAGTTTTTAAGCTCTCGTGGTAATTTGTCAGTTACATCTTTCAAAGTGTTAGTGCTGGAGATTTTTTGGATTGTTTTCGTAACACTTTGTTTGATAAATGTACAATCTGCGACTTTGAACGTACCTTGGGATAAGTGAAAGAAATTTCCTCTCCAAAATGCTTAACGAGTAGGTTCTTCATTTGTCTATTAGAAAGTAAAGACTCTAGTTCAAATTCAGAATTCATAGACATCGTGAGTTCTGACAGTTCATAACCATTTCCAGAGAGGTCTAGATGATCAAGTAGTTTTTTAAATCCTTTTGTAACTTTGGAGTCTTGAATTACAGCTTCAAAACTGTCAACTTATCTGAAGTACTTAAATAAGTAGTTAGTCATACATAATTTATGATATAGAACATCAGCTGCGAAAACACTGTCAACATCATCTATAATGCTCATCCTTGAAAAAACATCATCTTGAAAATGGCGTGTCGCTGTTAAAAATTTTTCTGCTCTTTCTCTTTCACAAATTCGTAAAAGCCTAATATCTCCTTTATATTTTTTGTTATTCAAATGACACACAAATCTCTATCTCGTTTTTGCCTTGGACTTTTTCTTCTTCTAGTTTCATCACCATTCTCAGATTTTGTAGTAGAAGCTTTATTAATTTTAACTAAGGAAAGTTTTTTTTGTTTCCTATCTGCTTTCAAGCAGTATTTTTTGTAGCACTGGAGATGATAAAATAAATCTTCTTTCTTAAGTTTCTCAATCAATTCGACATCCTCACTGTTGTTTGACGCTTCGGTTATTTTTTTCTTCCATTAGGAGTCCCACATGTCTTTTTCCCCGTAATGTTTTTTTCACATAACACACAATGTTGTGATATATCGTCCACTTTTCTCTTCTTCGAGGCTGGAGTAAGTTGTAATTTGATCATATTTGGTTTGTTTCACTGGGAAATAAAAAAAAAATCCGAGAATCACTGAAAATCTGAAACAAAAAAATAAGTTTATTCAAGACAAAATAACTTTTTTTGTTTAACTATTCAATTTAACACGTAGTACGTAGTAAATACTTGTATCTAAAATAGTGTACATATAATAAAAAATAGTGTTCTGATCATTTGTTGTCCTTTATTAATCCTAGCTGGGAAGAATCTTTCAGAGATGAAATTATGATAATATCATGTTCTATATTCTAAATACGATGATTTTTACAATTTAAGGGATTTAAAAAAAAAAAAAAAAAGAAAAAAAAAAGCATTTATTCAATGTAAAAAAGTGTTTTGAGCTAAATTTGTCCGTTAGATGCTAGAGCGACTAGTTTAAGAGATATATGGATTTTCCTTATGTCATTTTCGGACATTGGCGGCCATTTTGCGAAAAATCTCCCCATAGCAGAAACGCGTACCCTCGATAAAAATGATCAGTATGGGTCAGGGAAACTCCCAGAACAAAAATTTGCTGTACACATCTCCATGCAACATTCACCTTCTCTGTAGCTCCTAGACTAATAAATACAATGTGTATGTTTATCATAAGATAAAATAATTTTTTTTTTTTTTTATTTATATTACAATCAAGCTCTTTACGAGCTTATTAGAATTTTTTTTCTAATAACAGTAATAAAAATACACTATTAAAACATATATACATAAAATATAGTTTTATTTTTCAATATTAAAAAGCTTCAAATGTCAATAGTTTTGAACTTAAAACACAAGACCCTATATCAGGTCATGGGGCTTCCTTCTCTTTAGACTCCTCACCAGTGCATTGGAGTCCAGGAGATGGGCAGCCTCAGCGTTGACGTGGTCTTGCATGCGGTCCTGATACGATTGGGCGTATTTTTGGATTATCTCCTCCACGGTTGGCACCCGAAGATCTTTATGGAGATCACCATCCCTGATGAACCAAGGTGCATTTACGATGCCTCTTAACACTTTATTTTGAAACTTTTGAATTATTTTTCTATTGGAGTCCCTCGTGCATCCCCACTGCTGGATTCCATATGTCCAGATTGGCTTTAGGACTTGGTTATATATTAATATTTTATTGTTTACAGACATTTCGGATTGTCTGCCTAGGAGCCAATACAACTTTTGATAACTCAGATTGAGTTGTATTAGTTTTTTTTTAACGTGTTCTTTCCATCGGAGTTTTGCTTCCAGTGTCATTCCGAGATATTTAGCCTGATTTGAATACGAGATCACTTTATTATTTATGGTTATGGGTTGATAGTTGATTTTTGGTTAGTAAAATCAACATGTAGAGATTCTGTTTCATTTAGTTTAATTTTCCATTTTTAGGTCCATCTTTGTATATTGGCTATTGTTTTGTTTAATTTTCTTATGGTTTCCTGATTGTCATTTCCGATGGAAAGAACAGCTGTGTCATTGGCGAAGGTGGCCTTGACGGCTTCTTCAACTTCTGGGATATCGGCGGTATAGAGCAGAAAGAGTATGGGGCCTAGGACACTACCCTGCGGAACACCGGCACTTATTTCATAGAGCCTAGAATATGCATCTTCTTGCCTTATTCTGAAGTACCTATCAGATACGTAGGACTTTAAGAGTAGAACATAATGTCCGGGGAGAATTTTATTGAGCTTATCGAATAGCCCTTGATGCCAAACTTTGTCAAATGCCTGTGTTACGTCCAGAAAGACAGCTGAGCAAACTTTTCCTGCTTCAAGTGCTTTCTCAACTTGATTTATAATTCTATGTACTTGATCGATAGTTGAATGTTTCTGCCGAAAGCCGAACTGATGATCAGGTATCAATTTTCTTTCTTCGATGAGTGGGATTAATCTCTTGAGGAGCGATTTCTCGAAGAGTTTTGACAACATCGGTACTAACGATATGGGGCGGTACGAGGTTACCTCTTGAGGTGGCTTCCCTAGTTTTGGGATCATGATGACTTCTGCGGAACGTAGCTAAGTCGGAATGCCGACATATATTTATTATTGTTGTTATTTTAATTATTACCTTTCGTGGAAGAGCTTTTAATATTTCTCATGTGATGAGATCATACCCGGGCGCTTTCTTGGTTGTGATTTATTGTTTAATAGTATTTTTTACTTCTTTGATGGTGACTGGTGGAATGCTAATATTCATTTCTGCAAGTGGTGCTTCATCGGAAAGTTCCACTTCACTATTATGCAGAGAAAAAATTTCATTAAGGTAGCGAGCGAAGACTTTGGCTTGATTGTCTTTAACATATGTAACATTGGTCTCTTATAGGTCTTAGTTGCCCTCCAGAGTGAATACTCAGTACTATTATCATTCGTCAGTTCACTCAAAAAATTGTAGAATGTTTCATTTTTTATTTCTTGGATTGCCTTCCGAAGCTTAGCTGCTAATCTATTCAATTCAGTTTTTGCTTTATGCATACGAGAATTTTGCCATTTTTTCCTTGCTTCCCTTTTTTCTCGGATGTTTAACTATTTCTAGCGGGTAACAGTTTCCATTTAGTTTCCTCTTTATTACTGGTGTGTTTTTCCATACTGAATGCTGTGAAATAAAATAAATTAGCAATGTGATTAACTATTTACATTTTTTCAAATAAAGAACAACATATATAACTTTTAATATGATTATAATACACTTTTCACTATGAAACACATTCATTGTAATCTCCAATTAATCAGAACTTTTGTCCGTTCCGCCCTACCATCAGGGGTCGGATCAGTTAGGTTCTGTTGTATCACGGAAATGACAAGACATTGAATGAGAACTGTTATATGTTTTATGCTATGTGTTATGTGTTCTATGTTACAGGTCATCTTCGGTGGGCTCTTCATCTACGAGATGGCGCTGGCCTTCGTAGAGTGGATGATCCTATTGAATCCGCCGGGTCTATTTTCAGTTTTTGTAGGTAAGCAAAAATATAATAATAATAGTAACATTAATCTATTAATGTATATATATATATATATAAATAATACTCAATGTTAATCTGTATTGCTACTAAGCTGTATGCTTTTCAAAACAGTTCACCCGATTGAGATGAAACTTAAGGCAATGGTTAGAAGCATGCCCGCGAAGGTTTCTGAGTTAGTGAAACAATGTTCCGAAATATGGCGTGCACATCTTTCCGCGGCAGTAAGTTTAGGCAATAGATATGCTTATATTTCTATAGCTTACAATCGTTGGGCTGTAACGTATTCACGGCTACTCTCAAAGACGTTCACAGAACGCATCAGTGTTGAGTACTGCCATTCGGTGAAATCGTTCAAGTATATACTTAATACTTAACTTAATATACTTAATACTTAACTTAATATACTTAATACTTAACTACCGACGTATGGTCCCAGGAACACCAGGTAGCAATTTCTGGAAATTTCCTTCAGTACGGATTATGGAAAATCCCTCAATGGCTCAGTAGCTTCCTATCTTTTCAGTACTTTGCTGAATGTGATTGTTAAAATCTGATGTGAAATTTCGTTTACAAAATATAAACAACACGGTCTCCCACGGACCTCACGTCAGTACTTAAGTGATTTATTTTTTCAAGGTAAGTTTTAATATAATGCTTTTTATTTAATAGTTTATATTCATTAATTGATTAAGTGATTAAGTGATAAAAGTAATCTTTATAAAGCATTGGGTCGCCAGCTTGTAGAACCATGTTTGACTGCAAGAATGGCAAACCTTCATGTTCCGAGGGCCATTCGGGCCAGAATTACCGATTTATAGGCACAAAATTAATAAATCCTGATAAAATTAAAATGTAAAACTACCAAGAAGTGAACGAAAGGTTTGTTACATATGCCCAGCATAAAAAATAAGAGGAAAACGTCTTACCTTTGTAACAAATGAAAAAAAATTTTTTTTTTTGGAGTTCTTCCAGAAACTGTTTGTCAATTTATGGGAATTGTAAAAATTTTAATTTTGAAGAATATTTTTAGTTCCTATAATAGCATTTAGATTGTTTTAAATCAAAATTAAATATATTTTAATAAATTTCTAGGAAATACACAAGTTTTAAAAAATTTAGTTTTGAATTTTCGATGTTTCCTCATTTTTTCCTTATTTATTTATAGTATACTGAAATTTAAAACATATTATATATTGAGTGATTGTGGGCCATGCAAGATGGCTGAAATGTTTAACCCTCCAGTAGTCAAAAAAATACCTTGGGTGATCTCTCAGGTCGGTTGCGACTACTGGAGGGTTAAATATTACATTTTGTTTTAATAATAAAAATTTTAAATTAGGGGATCCCTGGGACCTCATGTCAGTACTAGCGTAAGGAAAACGCATGCCAGTAGTTGAAGGTTAAAAATATGTCAACAAAGCAAGCGATATGGCAGTTTTTGGTGAGCAAAATAAAACTGTATCTATCGATGAAATCAATCTATATGAAATGGAATGCTACATCAGTAATAATGTAGCAATAACGGAAAATTTAAAGGCGAAGATGTACTGTTACCACACATCCAAATGATTCCAATAAATATGCCTTTCGAATTCAAACTTAAGCAGTTTCCGGTGAGTTTCGCCTTTTCAATGACCATCAAAATAGCAAAAGGACAATCACTATAAGTGTGTGGACTGAATTTGGAAAATCCATGCTTCTCACATGGACAGCTGTATGTGGCCTGCTCAGTGTGTCGACAAACATTCTGATTTATAGTGTGCGTACCCGAAGGAAGGAAAAAATATTCTGTATCCAAATGTACTTCAATAAATGTATTTCCAATTGATTATGGTTTTTCTTCGTGCGATTAACATACATGTTTTTACGACCTTTGCACTTTTCTGTTGGCATTTTGTTTCTAATTTTTTTTTTCTATATTCAAAATTGAATTCAACTATTTTTTCTGAAATTTGAACAGAAAATAAGTTCTGTAGCTTAATCCAGGACCAAGATATTTGCTTTCAAATTGTCGGAATTCTGTTAAATCGTGGCGGATATTGTCAAACCGGGTTCGCTCTGTACGTCCTTAAAACGACGTTTAGAGAATACTCCATTATTTTAAATTTTAAATATATTTTTAACTATGTTGATCCGAAGAATCTTTAGGCCGTTAATTTTAATTTTCTTTCTTTATTTTATAACCTTGTAGGGGAAGGTGCTGTACCTAAAGAACAATTGTACGAGTGGACTTTTATAATAAAGAGAGAGTGGGAGGAGAGAAATTGAAATTGTTAGATTGATAGTGGTGCAAGTATCTCCCAGCAGGTGCACGTGTGTTTTCAAGGTTTTCAGATCAACAGTTTCATAGAAATTATTATTTATTATTATTGTTTTTTTCTTCTAAATCCTGACCCATACAGCCAGTGATTTAAAATTTTTTTAAGACCTATACTTAAAAATTTTCTAGGCAGTAATATTTCATTGGTTTGTCCGATAAATATATATTAACTTCACATGTTTTCATATCAGTTATCACTTACGGGTTTTGTGAAAGAGAGCTTTCCGCACATCATGGCGTTCAATTGTACCTGCGGACACCATTGCCAGCTGAACCTGTGGACAGATGGTTAAAGTGTCCACAGGTACAACAGATTTTTCTCTTTGTTTATTAATTCATTATTTCAATTATTTTGTAGGCTTTCCGCGGGATATAAAATGCCTAAATTTGGATACCTACTATTCGTATAACCTTTTTTTTTTTAAGAGGAGGATATTCACCACTCACTATTTATAACAAACTATTCAACTAGTAATGAATGATAGTGATTTCACAAATATGATCTTGGCTGTTCTATCAAGCGAAGAATGTTTTGGATGATTAAGAGCAAGGAAAAGAAATTGAAGATGAAGAAATATATGTTGGTAGCTATGTTTTGTGTTGTAAAGCATTTTATAGCTTTGATCAAAGAAAATGTAGACTCGTTCACGTTCAACATTTGCTACTTGAAGAAAATTCATCAAATGATAGAACCCCAAAATTTATTCTTCCGGACATCGCTACTGATTATGAAATTGAAATAAGAGATATCAAAATAAAACCGCCATATGAAAGTGAAATAAGAGTTATCAAAAGAAAATTACCACCGCCATCTTTTATAACTGGCACTAGGAGATTATGTAAACAATTACATTTCCCAACATGTTTTCATGGATACGGTCTCTAATGATTCGATTTTTTCCAAAAAAAAGTCTGTGACACTCGTTAATAATAATTATAGGTACATAAAAAGTTTAAAAATAAGTTAAGTTTCTGTTTACTTTCATACACTAAATTTATTGTTGTCACCTTTCTAGTCGATCTTCTAGTTCAATAATATCAAGTCAACTTTTCTTGTTTAAATATTCTATTTTGTTTAGTACATTTCATAAAAAAATATTGCTGATGTGTTTCTCTAAATATCATTTCAATTATCCCTATAAACCTATGAAGAAATGAATGTCCATTGGTACAACCACTAGTGTCCACAGGTACAAAGGGGGGAAGGTACCTATGGACACTAATCAGTAAGTTACAAAACATTATTTTCTGTAAAAATAAAATTATTTTCAAAATAAAGACACCAGGGTTCGATAGCCCCTTAAATTTCTTATCTGATGGTACAATAACCACTCAGATAAATAAAGCACCGAAAATTAGAAAAATTTATAAGTGAAAATTGTCCACAGGTACAGCACCTTCCCCTACATATTGTATAAATGAGTCTTTATCAATCATATTACTCATTGCTTTTGAGTAAGGCAGCTTGTAATTAATTATTCAACTAAAAGAGTTATTTAAAAAAAAAAAACTATCTAAAGCTACAGAGATTAAATATTTAAAGTTATATTTTATTTCACATCTCTACCAGAGACCATTTGCAACTAACATGTCTTTTCAGTTTTATCTTTTTGTCATCACATTCAAACCTTTTTTTTTATTCGATTTAGTTCGAAACATACAGCGAAGCATCAAAGAAACATATATTCAAGATACAAATATTCAAAATCAATTGTTTTTTTTGTTTTTTTATATTTGAAAACATTTTGGATAGTTATAATTATTAGTTCTCTTATTTATTTGCAGGTGAATTTGTGATGGAAATGTTTAGCAGTGAGGCTTTCCTAAGCGTCATGGCGTCAATTTGCTTAGTCACAGGAGCATGGAAGGTAATACTACGGAACTGTTTATACCAGCGACCTATGCATTTGTGCATAAGATTATCTCTGTTCCAACTATTATTGCCAATTTTTACTTTGACTAATCCTTTAATTCCTAATGACTTGAGTCAGCTTTGAGGGGTCATTTACAATTTTAAAACACACTTGCAATGTCAATAGAGGGAAGTATCTAGGAGGAGTTGTCAAAATTGAGAACTTCAGCTTCAATCATGTAGAGGAATTTATTTACCCTGGAACACAACTGAACTCGACCAAACCAGCGTCTGATTATAGCTGCTGATAGGTGGTACTATGTGCTTCAAAAGCTTTTAAGGAGCAAATAACTCTTAGAGAAACAAAGATGCAAATATATAGAACTATGTTCCTTCCTATATTTACAATATACTTTAATTCAGATCTGCAATCAGTTCAATGCACACAAGATCCCGTCTTTCTGATCTATATACTCCATTCCACAGAACTACTGTATTCCAGCGCTCTTTCCTATTCCACTCAACAATCTTATGGAATTACATATTAGACAAGCGAAATCCCTTAAAACGTTTATATTCCTCTATTTTCAGTAGATCATTCTTATCCTTCGCTCTACAACGTACGGGTCAAATTGACCCGGATATGACAAAAAATGGCTGCTTTAATGTATAGAGGTGGGAGGGGGTTGAGACCTTGAGTAGCTTTTCATTCAGCATCTGTGCAGCGTGTGGGCACCGTTTGACAAATGTTCCAAAGTTGAGTGACCTTGTAACATTTGCATACATTGAGAGAATCTTTGTTACGGGTCAATATGACCCCACGTTGTATGATATGTCCTACTACTTATAATTTAAACTCCTTAGCTTCAGGGGCAAATGCCCATTCAACATTTATATTCCGGCTGAATCAGATAGGTACGGGATGATAATTGTGTCATTGTGTGGCGGAAGAATATTCTTTGGTGGTATGCCATACGTAGGAAAAGGAACTATAGCTCGGGAAGGTTCGCTCTTACCTACCCAATATCCTCTGAATCTTACTGATCCTCTATGCGGAACGAATCGTGATGTCACATTTTACAATTGGTCTCAAAAATCAAATAATTGAAGACTGATGAAAATCTTACCAAGTCTAAATGCTATCCTTTGTTTACAGTTGTTACTAAGTAGTTATCTTAAGTTTGATTTTACTTCTGTTTCTATCTAAGTTTATTTTAAGAAAGATTTTTTTTTATAACATATATAATTATAAAAAATTAATTTTTTTATGAAACGATAGATCATTAATTTTTTCCGAAAATTTTAAAATGATCAAAACAACTAAAAAGAGAGTTGCGTCAAAAAGACCCTACGTTGTAATACATGTTCTAGGATTTCACGTTGTAGACCGAAGGTTAACCAAGGTGACGCTTACTAACAATCTACTTTCTCACTTAAATGATATCTCTTTCTGAAAAACTTTCAATAACTATGTTCACAAATTAGATAACAATCAAAATAATTTTTTCTCACTCTGAATATAACATTTAGGTTCTTATATTGTATAAAATAAGCATTATATCAAAAGAATCTATTTCTTATTTCATCTGTAGAATGTCTTCTTATTTTCCTGTTTATACAGGGTGAATATCTCTTAGTGTAAAAAAAAAAAAAAAAATTGGGTGAAACTAGATTAAAAATGTAGAAAAGTGCCGCAAATCTTACCTTTATATTCCAATCCGTTGCAGACATACGATAAATTCAAGATTTTTTTTAGGAAACCACGTTTTTTACCATAAAAGCTGTAATATATCCATTTTGTTTAAATATTTATCAATGTTTGGCCACATTTTTGAATTTAGCATGAAATTTCCTATAAGGGCAGAGTAAATGTAACCTTGAATTTCACAAACTTCTGACCTAAAAAACAGCTTGATTTCACCTCATTTAGGGAAGTTACAATGTCTTATATTACTTCAACGCTCACCGTTCTAGGTCTATGTTCATTATCGTTGGGTTTTAAACCTTACATTTAAACAACTAATAAAATAAATCCTAAATAATAATAATAAATAAATAAATGTAATAGCATAAGATCCTCTGATCTGGTGTCGCTTTATTGACAGTTTTCCTTTATTTTCTATTAAACAATATTTTTTTCTTTGCTTTTTATTCCAATGAAGACTTTATTATGTTTAAAATGCACATTTCCATTAAGGGATGGTCATAATGTTTTATTTACACAAATAACTGATCTGTATGCCAAATGAGAATACCATGTTTTTCGGCTTTAAAAGTTTTTTCCACGAAATCGAAACAGAATCATTACTTTTAACATATCATTCGAAAGCTTATTAAATTAGCAAGTTTTTGTGAGATTGGCAGTTTTGTGGATAGTTTTTTCGAAAAACGGTGAGCGTTGAAGTAACATAAGACATTGTAACTTCCCTAAATGAGGTGAAATCAAGCTGTTTTTTAGGTCAGAAGTTTGTAAAATTCAAGGTTACATTTACTCTGTCCTTATAGGAAATTTAATGCTAAATTCGAAAATGTGGTCAAACATTGATAAATATTTAAACAAAATGGAGATATTACAGCTTTTATGGTAAAAAACGTGGTTTCCTCAAAATATTCTTTGATTAATCATATGTCTGCAACGGGTTGAAATAGAAAGGTAAGATTTGCGGCATTTTACTACATTTTTGATCTAGTTTCACCCAATTTTTTTTTTTACACTAAGAGATACTCACCCTGTATATTTAATTAGTATCTTTGTATACATTATCATTGTTATTATAATTTCTTCATTATTTCATTTTTTTTTTCCATTTTATTTATTCATGATGTCTCTGACCAGATGTAACTAATTTTATTTATATCTGTACTAAGTTGTTATTCTTAAGGGACTTGGTCCCAGAATAAAATTATTTTTTCTATTCTATTCTATGATCAGGCCCGTACTCATCAAAGTGCTGGACGACAACGAAAGCACTATAATCGTCCCTATCGAGATTTGAAAGGAAGATTCCTGAGAAGGATTTTTGGCTCTGTGTGTGACAACGGGATATGGAGATTGGGAAAAAACGCCGAGCTCATGGATCTGTGTAAAGTACTAGATATTTAGAAGTTTATTAAATCCGGACGTCTGAGATGAGCAAGGCATGTTGCTAGAATGAGCAATAATGAAATCCCCAAAAGGCAACTAGATGAAAATATATTTGGACGCAGAAAAGTGGGAAGACCTCGCCTGTGAGTGAATTGTTCGGCTGAAGACGCGGAGAGAATATTAAAAATAAGAAATTGTAGAGCAGCAGCACAAGGCAGAGAAGTTTGGCGACTCAGACTAAGGGAGGCCTTGTCTCTTCACAAGTTGTAGCGCCAACAAACAAGAACGTCAAGAGAAATGTGTAATTAAAAGAAAATAATAACCATTTCCTGTCTTTTTTGTACAACAGTTTCATCATCCTTAATGGAACAAAGTTGTCATATCAGGAACTTGATTCCATTACTTGGGATATTTGATGTGATCATTTCTTACCTACCGTTTGATTTATTAGTTGTTTTTTCTACCAAACCATACTCCTGGAAGGGTTTCCAAGAAGTAAACATTCTCTACAGATCTTTACCATTTTTTTTTTTTGTCAAGGAACGGCCTTAGAGACAACGCGAATGTCATTGTTTTCACTTCTGATCATACCCCTTCACTCCTTCCTTCTCTCTTCTACCTTTTCCTCATTTTTTCCGATTACTCCTTCCTTCTTGCCTCGGTCCACGCTATTCCTTTTCTCGCATCTCTCTTTCCCACAAAGACCTTAATTTCTTTAAGTCTTTTCCTATAGTCATTCTTACCCAAACAGTCATAGTCTGTTATTTTCAGTCCCTCAGTTTCTTCCTTCATCTGTTTGATATACCCCCCCCACACTCTTGCATCCCCTTATTTTATAGAAGATACCCTATTTAATCTCTTAGGGTGCATCCTCACCATATGCCCATACAACCTTAATCTTCTTATTCATATGCCCATTTCCAAATCATTTATTTCTTTGTATATTTCCTTATTAGGTCTCAACCTATAGCCTTCTTGTGTCTTCTTTGGGCCGCAGCTTTACCATTTGTAATTCAAAAAAAAAAAAAAAAAAAAAAAAAAAAAAAAAAAAAAAAAAAAAAAAAAAAAAAAAAAAAAAAAAAAAAAAAAAAAAAAAAAAAAAAAAAAAAAAAAAAAAAAAAAAAAATATAAATATATATATATATATATATGTAATAAATGAATAATAAACAATTTAAACGGTAATATATTATGTTAAAACTAACTTTACAGGCTGAACCTGGCCTCATCTTCACTTGGATCATCCAGCAGGCTGTAATGATCTTGTCATCATTATTGACTCTGTTCTACTTTGTCGTTGCTGCCTACCTCAAGGCTCCAATTCTCAACTGTGTTTTTGAACTCTTCATCAATGGTAAGCCCTACAGAATAATAAGCAAGGTTAAATTATTTATTATTCACTGTAATTCCAAACTTAAATAAATGAAATATCTCATTTATCACACACACACAAGCACAGCTAAATCAAAAAAAAAAAAAAAAAAAAAAAAAACTAAATCATTCACAACTCATTTGTAAATAATATTAAGATTTTTAGTCACCTGCACACATAGTTCACCATTTTTTTTTTGAACCTTAGTACTGTTCTCTATCATCATTGTGTATTTTATCCAATCCGCCATTATTTACAAACCAAAATCCTGCTGCTTATTATGTCACAAATAAATTTATCCATAATGATTTTAAAGTTGCTGATTTGGTTCATACCAGATACCTATCTTTCCATGATAAGTTTCATTCCCACTCGAACCCACTAGTCTTCTCCTCTTTTTATTTCTGACAAACCTTTGAGGCATCTGAAAACAAGATGACCTAAGACCCGTTCAATATAGTACTTTTATTTGAGTAATTCTGATCGATAGTTGCCTTAGAAGTTTTTTATACCCCATCAATATCAATGAATAAAATATAAAAACAATTGCAAGCTGTTTACAACAAAATATTAAACTCTTGTAATCAAGCAATAGCCTCTAGGGCTGATCCTCTATAAAGTAGGTGCTTGACAGGTTACTCTGTCAAGCATCAGCTTTCAAACTTAAATTGTTGTACATGAATATATCTCAGAACACTTTATCATTTTGTTTCAGAAATTGCATTCAAACAATTAATATTACTTAATTTTGAAAAGTCATATAATTTAAATCTCTATGACATGCTGTTATTCAATATTATTAATTTATTTATTATTAATATTAACTCATTTTTTCAGCAATTCAAGGATATTTCTTCATTGTAGTTTATGCTCATTTTCAAGAACTGCGAAAAGGAAACCTTCACGAGGTCAATAACCAGTTGGTCAGTTAGACAATCAGAAATGTAGAAAAAAAAGAAGGCAGTCTTCTAAAATTATAGACAGTCTAATAAAGATTAAAATGTGTAAATAATTATTGTAAATAACGTTTATTTGTAATATGTCTAATACTTTTTTGATACCTTATGTACAAAGTGAAAGCGTCACAATTTAAAATATCATTTTTAGAATATTTTTACCTTTGATTTTTTATGATTGAGGCAAATAGCATTAAAATAATTGGTATTTCTAGTTATCCAACGATAACTGTTGTAAAAAAGAAAAGTCCAGTCAGCTTCTAAATGTATAGAATATATCACGCTTCCAACATTAGTTCTCACAAATTTTATGACACACTTCAATTGTGCCTCTTTCATTTTGGTTGTTTGATATCTTTAACCCATAAAGCATACCTCTCCTGTAGCAATAAATTTGAAAAAAGAAAAGAAATAAAAAAAGTAAAGTTGTATGCATTATTTTTTAATCATAATCTGTTACTTAACGCAATTAATTAGAGTAAAACTTTTACAATTTTAAATGTATATTTATCATATTTCTAGTTTTAGAATCTTCTTAGATATGTATTAGGTGACATTATAATGATATAAGTAAAAAAAAAAAAAATGTAAAGAATTAAAACCACCTTTATATATTATAGCCATCTATATTAGGAATAATAACTCTAAATATTTCAATTTATTCAACAAGTAATTTCTTAAAGTTTTTGATCTGCATTATATTGCATTTGTTTAATTATTATACTTTACTTTACCTTTGCAGATATAGGTATTTTGTCCATAATAATAAATATATTATTTATTTTATATTAAATTAATAAATACTTATAATATTTAATACTAGTAATTGTGATATAATTAATTGTATAATATATATAATATAATATAATATAATATAATATAATATAATATAATATAATATAATATAATATATATATATAATATAATTGGTTAATATAATATATATAATATAATATATATAATATAATATATATAATATAATATAAATATATATAATTTAATATAATATAATATAATATAATATTATAATATAAATAATATATTAATCAACAACAATTAATTATTTCATAATTGTAATAATAAATAGTTTATTAAATTCAAATACTTCTTTAATACTAGTAATTGTGATTTAGTTGTTGTAGCATTAAAATTTTAATATTCAATATTCAAAATAATGATAAATATTAATATAGTTGTTATTACTATAAAATATTGGATTCATTTGTAATGTTTTAATTAGATGTATTAGAAATAGATAGTAACATATTAATTTACTTCTTATATGATTATAGATTAACCCATTTTACATTTATTCTTTAAATAGCTGTAAATAAATAAATTTTGAAATTAATAGGTATATCTATGAAAAATAGTTGAACAAAATTTTTTCTTTTTAAGTTTTGTTTGGCAACACTGAGTCACTGGAACTTCCCTCTCATTATCATAATTTCATCTATACTATATATTAGTTATATCACAACATTGTCATTTATTTATGAACCTATTCAATTCCTCACTCATAAGAGATCTGTAATATAATAATTTAATAATAGGGGTAATATTTTTTTTTTTTCAATCAATCCGCTTGCCAATGGGCACAACCAGCAGATATGCTCAGTTGCATAATGTTTACTAAATGGGGCATGAAAGGCATGACAGAGGGGTATAACCTAGTGGAAATTCCTCTCTATTTGAAGGGGCAGTAATTTAATAGATAATAATCATGAGAGAGAGATTCAAACTAGTGTACTTATAATATTGTCACTAGGCTGCCACCTTGATCTGCACCCCAGCTAGATCAGCTGGAGGATTTAAAACATATGATCACATCATTTGAATGGCAAGATAATAAGTTACAAAATTACAATGAGGTTTATAACCAAATATGTTTAATAATCTAGAATAAAAAATACTAAATAATAACGATGAAATAAGATCCAAAATTTATTTGCTTTAAATTATTTTATTATAATGTAAATGGATAACAACCATATTTTATTAGTTTTTTAGTTTTTCAACAAGTTTTTGTCATTTTTTTAGAATATTTTTAATTCAGTTAATTTTATACAATATATAAATCTCTATGAATAAAAAATAAAATATTTACTAATTTATTTATTCGAACTATAAATATTATTTTTCTTATTTATTATTCTTGTTTTTACAAAACTTTTACGCATAATCCTTTTTCAGTGTTTACTTACAATATATAATTCTTTATTATTTCTTACACTATTTTAAATAGGTCATATCATGTATGGGGTTATGTCATATTTAAAAAAATCAAAAAATAATCGTAAATTGAATGAAGAATTTATGTGCAGTGTTATGCAGCAAAATCTGTATATTTTAAAAAACTAGAAAAATATTTATGAAGATAATGAAGGGGCTAAGGAAAATTAAAAAAAAAAAAAAAAATTAATTACTCAAAATTGTGTTCTGTAACATAAACCATTCATCTACTAAACCCTTCGATTACGAAGAAATATTCGGGTATTGACCGCCATTGCTATATATCTTCCTTAGCAACGAGTCTATGTTGAGGCGGGTCTATGTTACCCAGCAACGGATGCTCTCTTCCCCAATTTCGTTAAAATGTTATATAATCTAATTTGTGTGGAATCGAAGAGGCACCAACGTAATATTTAAAGTCACTCATCCACTTTTTTTTTTGGAAACAAGAGAACTTCAAAACGAGTCAATTAAATAACAAATCGGGGGGGAAAAAAAATACTTTCTCCACTTAATGGCGAGAAAGCAAAAAAAAAGTCCTGAATTCTTCCTCAAATGCATTTAAAAAAAAAAAATATTATGACTGGAACAAAAACCGAAGACGAAAACACGAAAAAAATTTGCATGGGCATTGACATCTGTAATAATCGATTATTGACATTATCGATGTTTCCATCGATAGTAACTAGTGAGATGTTACATGAATTCTACAATTTTTTAAGTTGTCTTCACTTGATATGATGAGTTTCTTTATGTCTAATGCAGTTATAATTTTAATTTAGGATCAAAAGTGGCACAGTGCTACATCATGATCAGCTCTATCCTTTTTTAATTTGACAATGGTGTCTCTTTATTTATTTGTCAATCTTATGTCCCCCCATCTCAAACATCTGCCATTTGACGTCTAAATACTAAATAAACGGAAGAATAATCTAATTTATGTTTCTTGTAAAAATAATCATTGAGAACAGTTTGGCTAGTGAAGTTATGTTATTGTTGGAAAACTAATAATTTCTAGTGAAAAATTATATGTTACTTTTAATCTTCAATTAGCTGGTGTTTGAATAGTAAGCAGTTTACGGCTATTTTGAACCGTTATAATTTTAACGAATTTTTGTGTGCAGTGTAACGTAACGTGTCTCATTTGATCATATATATTTTTTTCTAATTGTGTTACATCGCAGCAACATATTTTCGCATAAAAATACTTTGAAATTACATTAAATTAATAATTAAAATAATTTCATATATACGTTTCGGGCACTTGAAACTAATGTTTGATAAAAAGTGAAAATTATTAATAATAATTTTTTCAAAATAATCGATTTTTAATAAGATATATCTTGAAAACCGTTGGAAGTTCGACAAATATTTATATAACAATTTTTATAGAAAATTTAATTAGCTTTTATATTGATCTGTAGCATATTTTCTTAAAGACTACCGTTTTCGAGATATAATCGAAAACCCCAAAAACGGGACCTTCTCCTCCCCCCACACCGTTAGCTCACCCCCTAGGGGAGGGGGCTTTTTGTATGTAAAACTTCTAACTGCTCCTAATGAACTGTGATGTCAAAAATTATCGCATATTTCATCCACTCTTCAACCCTCATTTCAGCACTCTTTGACTGGACTAAGTAGCAATGATTGATTTTTGAGTATATTTCTTTTTCAGTAGTGAACTAGTATATGAAAAATGCTCTGTTCTTAAAGATGAAAAAATAACTTCATTACATTTTTTTTTTTCAATCATTTGAGAGAATAATCAATGTATTATTATTACAAAATTAGGTATCACAAAAGTATCGCCTATTAAGTTATTGATAGTATGTGTACGTATATATTTTTGCTTCCGGTATAACCTCTCTGGAGTACGGTCTACGAATACAGCAGCAATACATTTCCTACTTGTTATAGGATAACTACCTCCGTTACACAATATGGCTGCCCTAGAAGCGAATCACACTTGCAACGAGCACAGGAGAGTCAAGAACATGTACCTGCCTGGCAACATTAGTGTTTATGTTATTGTTCTTTTATGTTCCTGTTCATCCCAGATTGTATGACCCAGCTGACTCTAACGATCACATATATTGCGAATTGATACCTTCCGCAAACCTTATCCTTTTTATATATGGCCTTTGTTGGAATGCTTCATATTCTGAAAGCTATAGGATTTTATTTCCTCTAGTGTGTAAACACATAGCTAACATCCTCCACAATATATATATTTTTTTTTTAAATCCAGCAATAGAGTTTTTTATAAACAAAAATTTTAACAATATTACCATGTTTAAGTTGTAACTCTTTTCATTGTATTTCCTCCATAACAAGGATCTTTTAAACATAGATAGAAAATACAAACAAAACATAGACAAGATAGTTAGTTACAAGAAAATGTTTTAATTACAATGCGAAATTTAAAATAATTTTATAAAAGGTTATTATTTTTTTGTAATTTTTCTGTTACAATGATGAATTGTTAATAGAACGTATATGTAGGAAGTACCTGATTACAGAGGAAGTTGCTAAGCCAGGTGAAGGTGTGACTGTAGGAACTTATAACTTTAAAAAGGTTGCGGAATTCAGGTACTTGTTAATGTCAGAAAAATTACGTTAAGACGCCTGAGATATGCAAGGTATATAGCACGAATTGCAAATGTAGAGATGCCTAAGATGTTGCTGACGCATCAAATTAATGGTAAAAAAGAGGAGAGGAAGGCCAAAGCTGAGATGGTCGGATGGTGTAGCGGAGGATCCTCCCTAAGAACGTCTTGAGAGTCAGGAACTGGATGACGTCGGAACACTGGAGTGTGGTGATTGGAAGAGGATAAGACCTGTGACTTGGATTCTAGCGTCATAAATAAATGAAAAGAAAATGTTATATTTAATTGCAATTAGTGCCAGATATTGTTTGAAAATAAATTATAGGAAACTTTTAATGAAATAGTTGTTGTAGCAGTAATTATATTTAAGTTTTATAAGATATTAATTATGTGTCCAAATATATAGTTTTCTTTTTGTTAAAATTTCATTCAAATAATAAAAGAAATGGCTTTCTTGAGCCTGTCTTTTAAGGAAAGAATAACATAGAACATGTTTTAGGTATTGCCCCCTTGACTGTTAATATTTTATAGTTAATTTTATTTTTTTTTACTTACCAACTTTTAGTTTTCTGTAGAAGATAAATTTAATTAGAGAGAACAGCCGAGAGGGATCGAGCAAAATCGGTCAAATCAAGGTTATCATTTTTTATTTTGTATTAGAAGAAACAAAGTCAAAAGGATCTCAATGGTTTGAACCTTTCTCCTAGTGATAGTGTTATTTATTATAACAAGATTTGAGCTCTCAACTGCTCCTATTCTCCTAACATCAAATTATCAAACTACGCGTAACGCCCTCACGTTCTCCGAAAAAGTATCAATTTTTACCAAATAAATCACGGGTAAAGCATGTCCAATGTTAAATGCTGTACTTTTAATTTTTTATTTTCTATACATAAACTATCATTTACACCGAGTTCGTGAATTCTTCTGGAAATTCTTTCAATGATGGAAAAAATGCTGATTCCAAATTGGATTAAAAAAAAACAAGTTCAAAATATCATTCAATTTTTTTTAAAAAAATGCAAAATTAAACTAAATACAATATATTTTACTAACAACTGTTTTGTGTATGTCTCCTTCAAAGAGGTAGGTAATGATAATTTGTAAAAATGGCGGAATGTCACAAGTTCTCTCTAGTGGCCCTTTTTATTATTAGATACACTAATAACAGTTTTCTCTATATATTAGTCAAACGTTTTGCTGGTGTTTAATGCAATAACCTGGAATTTAAATATTTTTGACTTGTGACTTATTCCAAACCGACGATACATTAATGAAGGATCAGTTCTCTTAAAAACTCTTTGATAATAATCGTTCATCCTCGGATTAAATATAATTGTTTAGTATCAATTAGCGAATCGCTTAGTATTTCAATTAGATTCATTTGGTAATACCATAATTGTCTTTCCAGTTATGAAAAACAGAATAGCGTAGAATTTGTTCGAATTGTAAATAATTATTTGTAAATTTATTTAAGATTATGCAAAAAGTAGTTTATTATTTTGGATTAAGTTTAAGATGTATAGGTTTCTATTAGTTTTTAAAACTATACTGTTTACATGTTTGTCATCCCAGTGAATAAAGTATTTAGGTCGAATTTTAACTGAAATGAATTAAGTGAATAAAAAGAATCCTGGAGATTTTACTTAATTTTAAAACATAATTATTTAAAATGAACATCTTACGTAACACTTATTCACCATAAAGAAAATCCTCTACAATTCTTTTTAGTCACACTCATTCCAGTCGAAATTTGACTTAGCCACTTATTCATTGGAATGAAAGATATAACTATATTGCCACAGAATGAGCAACATGAATACAAATCAAATATATATATATATATATATATATATATATGTATATATATATATATATATATATATATATATATATATATATATATATATATATATATATAACAATTTATATAGCTGTACCTCAAAACCCAAATATCCAAAAAAAATAAAACTCGATCTTTTTGCAACAAACACTAATATGTAATAAGTATCCAAAACCAGAATGAGACTAAAACAAGTATATTTAGAAATAAGTAAAGCAAGAAACGTAACAAAATTACGACATGTGGTACTGTGTTGGTACTGCTAACTCCGACTTCTTAATGAGCAAAATGATTTAAGAGCGTTATCCAATCCCGTTGTGACAACTTGACGACACAAGCATAGTACTCCAGGTATTTTTATTAGCCCAGGTATGAAATATAACATAACACAACTTAGCAAAGTGTACTGCAGTAGTTACACAACATCTTGATGCAACCATCTTCCAGATCAGTAAAGTGCTAATTATATTTGAAATTCTGGATTACGCACTAAATCAGATAAAAATTATTATAATAATATTATTTCGAATTTCAATTATTAAGTTTCACATAAAATGGTTTCTTATTTGGTTATATGCGTGAGCTCTCTTGCTGTCCACAAACAAACTTTTTATTGCCTATTATCAACAGTTATCAACACCCAATTTATTTCCTGAATTTTTTTTCTCCCAATTGATTGTAAAAAAGTTAGTAACGGAAAACTAGGTTTTCAAAATAGTAGTTATTATTTTGTTTTATATAACAAAGATTTAAATGTGTAATTTAAAATTTTTTTTTCAATCTCCAAGTAATATGTGTTTTGTCCGTTTGTATTTGTTGAAAATAGATCGAGTTTTATTGTTTTAGTTTTATATGTTTTAGATATTTGGGTTTTGAGGTACAGCTATATAAATTACTATATATATATGTATATATTTTTTTTTTTTTTATAAAAGTAGTCTCATAAAACTTTCTACGTAGTAAATTATGTATCTCATTATTTATTAGATTAATAAATGAATGGACTAAATTATAGTTAAATAAAGACCCAACTCATTAAAATATTTTTCATTGTAAATTATCAAATATTTTTTTATACTTTTTAGTAATAAATTTTGTTGTATTTTCAATGTTTATTATTTTTTTTTATTTTTTGCCAAAAAAAAAAATATGGAAATGATACCTATATAGTGTCATTCCATGTCAAATCAACCAATGGTTTGGACCTTGACCTCTCCAATTTCTATGATTTTTGGTATAGAAGTTGTACATACCAAGGCTAGTAAAAATGTAAAATATTGCATTTTACTGACTTTTGGTTTCTGAGTTGTAAGCTTTTAAAAATTCAAAAAATACTGCTTTCGGTCCTCACTCAGTATATTCAAGATAATGCCATTACAAAACGATTGCTCCTAGAGAGCTCAAATTTGCGGCACTTTTTACTGCCTATTATCAACAGTTATCAACACCCAATTTATTTCCTGAATTTGTTTTTCCCCAATTCATTGTAAAAAAGTTAGTAACGGAACACTAGGTTTTCAAAGTAGTAGTTATTATTTTGTTTTATATGTAACAAAGATTTAAATGTGTAATTTAAAATTTGTTTTTAAATGTCCAAGTAATATGTGTTTTGTCCGTTTGTATTTGTTGAAAATAGATCGAGTTTTATTGTTTTAGTTTTATATGTTTTGGATGTTTGGGTTTTGAGGTACAGCTATATAATTTAAAATGAAGTAAAATCTCCAGGATTCTTTTTATTCACTTAATTCATTTCAGTTAAAATTAGACCTAAACACTTTATTCACTGGGATGACAAACATGTAAACAGTATAGTTTTAAAAACTAATAGAAACCTATACATCTTAAACTTAATCCAAGATAATAAACTACTTTTTGCATAATCTTAAATAAATTTACAAATAATTATTTACAATTGGAACAAATTCTACGCTATTCTGTTTTTCATACCTGTAAAAACAATTACGGTATTACCAAATGAATCTAATTGAAATACAGTAGAGCCTCGATAATCCGAACTAATTAGGACCGGGGGTGGTTCGGACTATCAAATCGTTCGGATTACCAAACCAAGTGCTTCCCAGGTGTAGTATGTAGCATACAAAAAATGATCACTGACATACTAGTTCCCACAAAATAAGCAGCACGTTGTATTGTTAAAGGTGAATAGTCTGTTTTATGAAATACTTCCTCCCCACTCATCATAAAAGAAAAGAAGACCATCCGTCAACAGAAGACCCACAAGCAGCCGAGGACACCGATCTTCAAATGCCGACAGGCAATCCTAGATCCTAAGATCTAGTTATTTTATGTTTATAAATAGAAATAAATGGAGGATTGGAATATATATATATTTATGAAATACTACTGTGTTACGGTAAGGTAACTATATTTTATGTAATGTATATGCACATGAATTTCGTAATATTTTACATAGTATGTATACAATCTTATACGCACACAGAAAGTACACAGTACAGTACACACAAAAAAAGTATGCTGTTTAGAAAGTTTAATAAATTCAAGAAAACAAATAACTAAACATTTGGAAAATAGTGACTAATTTTTTTCTGAACTAAGTTGAAGAAGGTTTTTTGGCTGCTAAATCACGGATTTTCAGAAAATAATTTTCATTTTTCCCAAAATGGCGTTCGGATTATCGAGCGTTCGGATTACAAAGGTTCGGATTATCGAGGTTCTACTGTACTAAACGATTCGCTAATCGATCCTAAACAATTATATTTAATCCGAGGTTGAACGATTATTATGAAAGAGTTTTTAAGAGAACTGGTCATGCGAACTGGATCGTCGGTTTGGAATAAGTCTCAAGTCAAAAATATTCAAATTCCAGGTTATTGCTTTAAACACCAGCAAAATGTATGACTAATATATAGAGAAAACTGTTATAAGTGAATCTCTCAAAATTACCTCTAGAGAGCACTTGTGACATTATACCATTTCTACACTTTATCATTACCTCTTTGGAAAAAAGAGTTACAAAACATTTGTTAGTAAGGTACTAATATTATATTTAGTTTTTCATAGAGATTTTGTTTTGTTAATTTTTTTTTAATCCACACCTGTCACTTATCATGTGACAACAAGCAGATGTGATAAATTGTTGTATACAAGATAATTGACATGTCAGGCATGAGGGAGGACAGCACCCAGTTAAAATTTATTTGTGAAATTTTGAATTATAACATTATTCTGTTCGCAGGCGGATTTTTTTCAGCTTGATGTCCTAAAATTTAAACGCTAACCAACACCAGCTGTTATCATGTTAAAACCAGCGTAACAGCGTAAAGTAAGAATCCAACAAAACAAAAGAGATGAATAACGTACACTGAAAAAAAAAAGAAAGAAAAAAAGCTGTAGCATAGTATTACAAAAACTTTTACGACGATTTACAAAATCTCTTATATTATTTTGGTTTACATTGAACTACTTAATGTTTATTGATATAATTTTGGGTTATTAATACGCTTTTATTAACTTCACCTGTATGTAATGGAATCTTGCATCGTAATTTTAATCAATTTCCAGCTACCTGATAATCTTGAAAATTTGCACCGGCGCACACTGGGGCCATTAATAGGGCGCTCGCGCTCAAAACCCCAAAAGCCGTTTTTTTCTTTTTGTAAATTTATTTTAAATAATAAACTAAAGAATAAAGTTGTAATAGTATTTAATAAAAGCCATGTCTTTAATTAATAATAAGTTTTAATTTAATCTTTTAATAATGTACTTATATTTATTTGATTAAACTTTCATTGAGAGAATTATTCTTATGATAAACAAAATTCTATATATTAAAAAAAATACGAACAATCCACTTCTAAATTATAAACAAAATTACAAATAAAATACATATTCATAAAATACATATAAATAGAATAAAGGCATAAAAGTAATACAATTTAGGTAATATATACAAATAGTATAAAGATAATAAAATATTTTAGCTACACATATTTTGTTCAATATCTTCACATAACAATAACAATACAATATAATCAATGTGTATTTAAAATATACCTATATAACATTTTTATATAATTTCTGTGAATTTTTTATTTAATATTTACACAAATTTTGAAAAATAATTTTAAATTTTAATACTGATCAATCAGCTAATTAATATCAGTTTGAGCTGATCCCTCCAAAAAAGTTTATTAAGACTCTAATCATAGTTATCCGAATCCGAAATATGAAGCTCCTGTAATGATGTTGAAGCTAAATGGTCCAAGTCCATTGTTAACATGTCACAAACATCGGGGTCGAATAATTTCCTCTTTAATCTTGGCATTTTTCTGAGATTGGTTATCAATGGATCGGACGATACTAAGAGCCGATTAAAAACGTCCGTAATATTATCAATTCTAGATGTTTTCCGACTAAAATGTTCCCTGTAGGCCTTAAAATCTTTGTCGCGGGCCTCTTGAGCTTCTTCGCTAAGTTACCCGATAGGTAATAGTGCATAAGAAATAATTTTCGAGCCATGTATTAAAATCTTGTGCACAGTAGGACTCATGTAGTTCCAAGGATAAAGTCGTATAAATAATCTGGCTGTCTCTAAACAATACACATTAAATTTCTTTTCATTTATGTCAAAACCACTTGATATCGCTTGTAGGATCATATATAATTTGCGTATTAGTTCCTTGTCAACTCCAGATATAGCTGTGGATTCAACATAATTTTGAAAAAATTTTCTAGCTACATTTCCATCATTACTATTGGCATAACCTGGCTTAGGTTGATCGACGATAAGCGACATTTTCTCTTTGAACTCTTCTTGAAATATTTTTTTGTTTTTTTCAACAATATTTTTGTTTTCTTTAGTGACTCGCCAAGATTTTATGGGCAATTTATACGCTAGCTGCAGTAAAAATTCAAAAAATCTTATCCAGGAATGTAGGACTGAAATTCCAAACGACAATAAATCGTCATTTACATTTCTCGTCAGCATTTGGTTTAGGTCATTCAAATCTTTAGATGCGGCACCACACAAAAAGCACCGGAGAGTAGATTTTGTTTCTGTTATAGCATTGCACAATTTTCCGTCGACCATCGTGAAAATAGGCTTATGTGCTACTGAATATTCCTTAGTATCGATGGTTACTTTTGTAACTTTTAAATTTTGAATTTGTTCATCTATATCTCTTTTTTTATCTTTGGTAAGATCTTCAGTCTCTTTCCGATACTGGAGACTAATTGGCCTGCAATAACGAGAAGAAGACGGTCGAGGATTATTCCATACAACATTATTTAGATTACTTTGTGATTCCAATCGCAATGGAACTAGAGATGTTAGGAATATATACTTATCATCATCGAGTTCTGAAATAAATTTTTGTTTGAACTGCGTATGGCTAGAACTACCATCGAAGCCCCACTTTGAATTTAGAATTAGATTAATCGATGGGTCTAAACATTTAACTATATCTGTTTGAGTGGACAAGAGTCGTGTTTGGCAGTGTGGTCTAAAATAGACTGTAATGATACCGTTGCTTCACTCTCTGTTATTGTAATATTTTCTGGGTAACATTTCGATTTTTCTTTTTGAATCAATTTATAAGGAGGGAACATCTCTTTGGCATAGCTACGGATTACGTTATATTGTTTTTTTTGATAATTCTGCCTCCATTATCATGGACAGGACATCATTTAGCGGTAGATATTTTAATGGTTTAACAAAACTCTTTTCTGGGAATTTTTCTACACCTTTTTCGGTCGCTTTTTTGACAAGACTCGCTTGGATTATTTTACCACTCGCTCTCAATTGCATTTGTGCAGCAAAAGCTAACACATCTGCGGAGTTTTCGTCACGCAGAGATGCGGTTTTCTTGCGCTTGGTTTGCACACTGCTTGTTTTAAAATCTATTGCCGGACGACCTCCTATTCTTTTTCGGTTGGTTGTGAATATGCAATGTCCATTCATCCATCTCTTTTCATTTTGCATAAACCTTTCTGAATGTCTATCGCATGCCATCCATTTAAACTTCAATTGATTTTTGAAGTTATTCCAAGGGTAGTTGCGTATATTGAGACCTGAAATTTTTTGAAGAATAAACTTTCTAACTTCATTAAACTTTTCATTAAATGAATGACTTTTAGCGCGAATAAAAATTTCGCACATTTTTTCCCTCTTGATGGAAATTTGAGGACAAGAAGCGTCTAAAAATAAAAAATAATACTTAAAGTTTTCACATTAAATTCAAAACTTTTAATATCTTAATTTTGCGCAAGGGAATTGCACTTTTGTATTCATATCTATTTTTACAAAGGTTTCTTTTATCATACCACAATGGCAGTTTTGCAATTCCCTTGCGCTAAATTGAATTAATCAAATTCAAAGATTTTTTTTTAATTTAAAGATTTATTTTCAATTTCATCCTTAAAATTTTATTTATTATTATTTATATGTCATAGGTATGTAATATCCTATTTAATTCTAAGAGTTTTCCTACTAAACCTTTCTCTGTAAGCCATAAAATCTTTGTTGTGGACCTTTCATTAAATTCAAAATGTTCAATATCTTAATTTTGCGCAAGGGAATTGCACTTTTGCATTCACATCTTTTTTCACAAAAGCTTCTATTATCAGATCACAATGGCAGTTTTACAATTCCCATGCGCAAAATTGAATTAATCAAATTTAAGTTTTAAAAAATTAAATTTTGAATTTCATCCTTAATATTTTATTTATTAATATTTTATATTACATACCTTCACTTGAACACCACATAGTATTTATTAAAATATAAAACTTTAAAAGAAAAAAAAAATAGCGTGTTGAAATGCTTCGCACTTTACAATCGACTGAATAATGCTCCCTAATAATCCGTAACGTAAAACGGATTAAAACAATGAAAGTAAACTAAAAAGATCGTGTGTTGTTTACCATCTGATTTGCCATATTATGTAGACTATTTTAGCAACAAAAAATAGTAAAAATACCCAAAAATTAAAAATTGAGTTTTGAGCGGTGTTAGTGAGGAGCTGGCCCCAGTGTGCGGCGTCAAGGACCAATGACAATACAATAATTG
The DNA here is from genome assembly GCA_003667255.2 of Euschistus heros. Lineage (NCBI taxonomy): Eukaryota > Metazoa > Arthropoda > Insecta > Hemiptera > Pentatomidae > Euschistus > Euschistus heros. Next base: position 1,014,736 of record RCWM02000145.1, read on the forward strand.
CATAACTTTGTTTTAATGTTCTTAGTCTAGTCGAAACACCCCCAAAAAGGGGAGACTGCCTTGCAAAAGGTGGAGTAGTAGATTTTATGATTTAGTATGGTCCAGATGGGTCCTGAGAATAGAATTTCAAAAATGTGACTGCATTGGATAAGGGAAAAATTTTTTGGGGGAGGGAAAAACCCCCAAATTTTTGCACTATTTTCAGATTTATGCAAAGAACATGTACAAAAACGTTTCAAAATCGAAAACTATGTTATTTACAATATTAATGTTTATTAAATTGTGCCTCTAAAGATATCTCTTAAGATGACTTTGATTTAGGCGTTTAGTCACATTCGATTGTCAAAATCGACATATTTCGCCAGCGTTCTCAAAAATTTAGTTTTGGTCATTTTTAAGAGTCTATAACACAAAAATGGCTAATCCGATCAGAAAAATTGTATTTATTAATAGTTGTAGATCATTAGATTTGGTCTAAGATAGGTTTAGTTCGTTTTGCTATTAAAGCGTGTTTTTTTTTTAGTTTTTTTAACTATAATTTTTTTTTTTATAAAAGTAGTCTCATAAAACTTTCTACGTAATAAATTATGTATCTCATTATTTATTAGATTAATAAATTAATGGACTGAATTATAGTTAAATAAAGACCCAACTCATTAAAATATTTTTCATAGTAAATTATCTAATATTTTTTTATACTTTTTAGTAATAAATTTCGTTGTATTTTCAAAGTTTATTATTTTTTTTTCTTTTCTGCCAAAAAAAAAAAGATGGAAATGATACCTATATAGGGTCATTCCATGTCCAATCAACCAATGGTTTGGACCTTGACCTCTCCAATTTCTATGATTTTTGGTATTGAAGTTGTACATACCAAGACTAGTAAAAATATAAAATATTGCATTTTTCTGACTTTTGGTTTATGAGTTGTAAGCTTTTAAAAATTCAAAAAATACTGTTTTCGGTCCTCACTCAGTATATTCAAGATAATGCCATTACAAAACGATTGCTCCTAGAGAGCTCAAATTTGCGGAATTCTTTTCCATTTCAAATGCCCTTTAATTTGATATATCATTTGATATACTTTCCGTCCATTTGAATTTTTTCGAATCGTCCAAAAACGGTTTTCGTTATTCCCGAAATACATACCATTCGATTTTTTCGAAAGAAAAAAAATATATGTGATTTATATTATAACTGATTACACGTGGACAAAATTTTAGAATGGGACGGAAATGGGTTCTTGATAAAAAAAAAAAATTTTGCATTTTTTTTTAATGGAGAGTTAGTCCAGTAAATAAAGTAATATAGAGTTCGTTTTTTGTAATACAGGGTCTTTCTTCTGAAACTTGTCCAGGGTAGTTAGAAAGTAAATATACAAAATTCCCTGAGTTTTCGGGCCTGGAACAGGAAGAGAGGGTGCGAAAGGTCCCTTTTTTTTGGTTTATGGTAGCACTTATTTTGAAAACGGTGCGTTGCATGCGAAATATGAATATTTACATATATTTATATATAACATATTTTTTTTCGAAAAAATCGAAGGGTACGTATTTTGCGCATTACGAAAACTGTTTTTGGACGTTACGGAAAAATTCAAAATGGACGGAAATTATATCAAGTGATATATCAAATTAAAGGGCATTTCAAATGGAAAAGAAAGCTCCAAATTTGAGCTCTCTAGACGCAATAGTTTTTTAATGGAATGATTTTGAATATACTGAGTGAAGACCGAAAACGGTATTTTTTAAGTTTTTAAAAACTTACAACTCAAAAACCAAAAGTTAAAAAAATTGTAATATTTTACATTTTTACTAGCCTTGGTATGCATAACTTCTATACCAAAAATAGAAATCGGAAAGATCAAGGTCCAAATCTAATTGGTTGATTTAACATGGAATGACCCTATACTTTTAATACGGTTTGTGAAAATAATATTAAAAACTAATAGTTTAATAAAAATTTGCGATAAAAAAAAAAAATAAAAAAATTGTTTATTTGTATTAATTAATACATTTTATAAGTGCTGGTAACAAATTCAATCCTTTTTTTTTTCTTTTTTCATAAATATATAATTGCTATGAAGAGATATTTAATGAAAATGAATTAAAAACTTTAAACATCTCTCTTGAAAAGTAATGATTTTTGAGTAGTGAGAGTATTTTTCCAATCCGAGCGATATTATTTCTCATTTTATTAAATTCTTTAAAATAGTATAGAATTGATACTAAACTCGAGTTATCAAAGAGTTTATCACGGCTGTGGCGAGGAGAGAGAAGATAAGCCAGCCTGTTGTATAGTTACAGTGTCCCTACAGCCAGGATGGACAGGCCTCCTCTCAAGAGCCTCTGTGGCTTCTCCTTGGCAACCACGGCCCTCCTGATAGGTGCCATCAACACCGTGAGTTCTAATATCAACCAGGCATTGTCCAATAATTACAATACGGTTAATATAGCATATGATATTGAGTAATCACAAAGAAATCGGTTAATATAAGTTTTACATTACATTTATTAGAGTCAGTGTAGTGCTAGAGTAGAATCCCGGTAAATCGTATCTTCAAGAAGACAAAGAATAAGTACTATGTATCGAAATGTTTACCAAACCGATATTATGATATATCAGGTGCAAAAATTAAAAATACACTATAATAAAAGTTTTAATTTGGCTTTATCAAAGGAACGCGCGGCACTTGTCAAAGAAAAGCCGTGTTGTTTCTAGACGAGAGACAGTACAGTCTAGTTTCGGCGGCGCGTTTGACGGGAACATTCGAGACTTTCGTTTTTTTTTCTAATACCGAAGAGGTGCTCCAGCCACTTCACATGCAAAAAATACCTTTTATCGATTCTAACTTTGTTCCGATTTATTTCAATGTCTTAGTCGCTACTTTTTGAGGGGAAAGGTTATCTATAAACCAGACAGCTGTTGACACCTTTAAGGAAATATTCGGAAATATTCATACTAATTATAAAATAAAGTTGAAATTTACAGTTAGTTTTCCTTACTTATTATACTTTAAGCTAAAAAAGAAAGTTCATATCAAACATTATTCCTGGAATGTTAGTCCAGCCAATGAGTGATGAAATGAAGGGTCTAGAGTGCATGGAATATGCGATAATTTTTGACTTCACAGCTTCGTTAGGAATAGTTGGAAGGTAAACATACTAAAAGTCCCCGCCCCTGGGGGGTGAGCTAACTAATTTTTGACTTCACAGGGGAATAGGGGAGAGTCCCCGCCCCTGGGGGGTGAGCTAACTGTTGGGGGAAGGGGAGAATTTGCATTTTTTTGGTTTTCCGATAATTTCTCGAAAACTGTTGACTCTAGAAAAATATGTTTCAAATAAACATGAAAACCAATTAAATTTACTATAAAATTTATTATAAATTTGTCGTAATCCTAACCGTTTACGAGATGTACGTTATTGAAAATCGGTGATCTTCGTGAAAAAACAAATGTCACCTCACTTTTTGTCAAACGTTTGCTTCTATTACGTTCCACAACCGTTTCTCAGAAATGCCGTTAGATTCAAAATTGTAGAGCTTTAAATTTAATTTAATTTCACATATACGTTTCTGGTATTTGTTTTAAATGTTTAACAAAAAATGAGGTAAACATTTTTTTTATTTCTAAAATTGTCGATTTTTTATAACGTATATCTCGAAAACTGTTGGAGTTTCTACGAATAAGTATATAATTAATTTTATAGGAAATTTAATGAGCTTTAACTTTGATCTGTAGCATATTTTTCTAGAGTCCACCGTTTTTGAGATATAATCGAAAAACAAAATTGGGACCTTCTCCCCTACCCCCACCGTTAGCTCACCCCCCCCAGGGGCGGGGACTTTTAGTATGTTTACCTTCCAACTATTCCTAACGAAGCTATGAAGTCAAAAATTATCGCATATTCCATGCACTCTACAATGTGTTTATTGACTGGACTATGTATATTACAAGATAGTGACAATAACTAATGTAAAATCAGTTATTGACCTCCTATTGATATCATTTAAAATACGGACAGAATTGATAGTATTTTTACTCAGTTGAGTTGTAGGATTTAAAAGGAATTTTGTCATTTCTTTTTTTTTGTTAAATATTTTTTTTCTTTAATTTTTAAGTTAGGGTGTCAATAACTGTCTGGTTTACCCCACTCCTTTACTTACACACTAACTCTAAATCCATAATCAAATTAATAACAACTTCTGTTTTACATTCTGATATTAAAATGAGAAATAAGAAAATATCAAAATTTAAAACACTGATGTTGAATTAATATTATAGTTAATAAGAATTAATATAATGCTATATCACAAGTAATGTTAACTTGTTAGGGAAGTGGAAATAATAAATTATAAATACATAAACAGAACCCTATCTCCTCCATCTAATTTTTGAATTTTTTTTCTTTAATTATTGATTCCTTTGTTTGGAAACTTTTTTCCACTTATTTCGGTAAAGGATCTGATTAGATGTCATTCCGAAAGTCTATCTCCTATGCTGCCATTCACCCTTACAATCTTACTGATCATAATAGAAATAAATACATCATATGGTGCCACTTCTCTTTTAGCTTTCCATTTATAATAATTAATATTATTTATTAATTAATATATGGTATACTGCATTATGTGATAATGATACATTGTCCCTGTTTAGAATCCAAAAAAAACAAAAACAATATTTATTCATCTTTTTGCACCTGCACAAGTGACAAGCTTAGCTAAGGGTTTCCCTGGGATGCTTTTATCTAATGTATGTATCATGTGTTTTTTTTCTCTTTACATTTACATAAATGAAAGTCCATGTTGAAAGTTATGTTGTTAATTTCTTCTAAATTTTCTCACATTAGGGAAGTAGAAATATAAAACTTCTGACATTTATTTTTAAATCGAAGTTTTTCATAGAATTGATAATACAATCTGTCTCAGCTTAGGGCAATAAATAATATGGATGACCAAGAATCCATTTACAAAACATGTAAACTCAAAATTTCTCACATGAGTTGATATAACAAAATATTTAATACATTCGAGGAGAAAAGATATACTCCTTTTTTTACGCACAAACTCTAAATCCATGTTCAAAATAATATTAACTTCTGTTATACCAACTGATATTAAAATAAGAAATAAGAAAATAATTAAGTGGAAATAAGAAATTATCAAAAATATAAAACACTAAACCCATGTAGAAAGTCATGTTGTTAACTTCTGTTTCACCTTTTAACATTTAAAAAGACTAAATATCAATATAACACACTGAACAACACAATCCAAGTTGTTATTGTAGAAATGGATGTTTACATGTGAGGTTATAGGAAAGAGCTATCGAATGTAAACTCGAAGTGAAGCGTCGGAATTGAACTGGCATGTGCATCGCTGATTGGGTCGATAAGGTGGAGCACCTATTCGATAGTATTACCTTGAATTTTTTTATAATATAAACTTTATATTTATAAACTTTATATTATATATATCCTACTAATTTATAAACTTTCCAGATAGCAAGTTTGACTACTGACATAGAATTTATCTCGCCATTCAAACCTGACAACTCATTTTTTTTTTCTTTTCTTTTTTCGTAGAAGTGATCAAAATATTCCATAAGTGAAAAATTTAAAACCTAATTTAAAATAGCGGTTATCTAGATTTTTCTTTGATGAAATCACTCCACTATTTAAACTTAAAAAATATAATAGGGAGATGTGACAATCGTCCAGAGATTATGTGTTTACTTTTCAGACAACTGCCTATTTAAAAAAAAAACAAAAAAACACTTGAATGGAAAATTCATTTTAAAAAAATTTATTCAAAAATTATTCGTACACCTGGAAAGGAATTCAGTGAAAAATAAGATTTATTTGAGAGTGTAGATCGGTGGTCTTAACTTCTAGCGTGTGGTCCTAAGCCCACCCATTATTATTTTATTTTATTTTTTATAATTAGTGAGAAGAATCTATGCATAATAATTATTTAATTAGATATTAAAAAAAAACTATTAACAACGTTAGGGATATCGAACGTTCCTAAGGATTCGATTTTCAGTACCGGATCTTTCTTTGAGAATTGGTGGAATCGAGACACATTCCCTAGGACAAAGTGCTAAACTAAAAAAAAAAAAAATTATGTATTGTGTATGTATGTATGTATCATTCTTTCTTTTTTCAAATTTGCTTTTTTCTATTACTGCTATTCTTCATTTTATCACTATACTTTTTAAAATTAAATCTGTATTTCTTGTCGAGTATGCTTTAAATATTTATAATCATTCAGTTCTCCTGTATTTTCACTGAATTCCTTTCCAGGTGTACGAATAATTTTGTTTATGATTGTATTCTCCACAGATTTATAAGCCATTAAAATACAAAAACTCAATATGTCCCTCATGCTTTACATGTCATTGTCCTATTTAATGTATTAAACATATTGGATTGTCTCTAGCTAGAAGACAGGTATAACTTGAAAAATAAAGTTTAAACAAAAAAGTAGGTAGCTTTAATCAAATGTGAAAAATGCTTCCCTGTGTTACATAAAAACAATACAGTAATCATAATTTTATCTCGGCAATATTCTGAGAAACATTATCTTATCAGATACAATTACTGAGAAATAAAAACAATTCTATGGAAGTAAGAGACATTTTAAATGATTTCAGGGAATTTTTAATAATTTTCGAAGAAGACCTGCATTGATAATTGACAGATAGGTGGCGAGCGCCATTCTACATGAGAGGTTACTATGGTACCGTGTTATATAGAACTTGAAATTGATAATAAAATTTTCATATATTCATATATAAAAATGCACCATTCCGCAATAGAGTTTACAATTGTAAAACTATTGAACCCATTTGCACCAAATTTTAAGTACATCATTTTTATAGCTCTAGAAAGATTTAGTAATTATAAAATTTACAATAGTAAAAATTTAAATGTACAATGTTGAGTGGCAGAAACCAAGTTTGCCGCACTGTCATACACTTTTATGTTTAGAATTCAAAATCTAACCAGATGAAATCAATACAATTAATTTAATTGAACATAATTTTTATTCGAATTTAACTTCATTTCTGAGCTTTGGGGCTCTACTAAACCATCCAATTCATCCCGTATCCAATCCTTACAATCCAAAATCCTTCGAAAAATCCTCAATGCTCCTTATTTTGTCACCAATAAACTTATCCATAAAGATCTTAATGTTCCATATGTTGCTGATTTAGCCCAAACAGATACCAATCCTTTCATAGTAAGCTCCATAACCACTCAAATCCACTAGTTTCTCAACTTTCTCCCTCTCGATTCCCGATAATCCTCCGAGGCGTCTGAAAAGAAGATGGCCTTCTTTTCAGACCTTCTTCTTCAGACCTTTCAGGCCTTCTTCTTAGGATCTTCTTGTGTAGATTTTTATTAAAGTGCTACTAATGAGTAGTTACTTTCAAGTTTTACCATGTTATTGTAAGCGTTTTTAACACATTTACCTAATGTATTTTTGTACAGTTGTAAATTTTAATAAATTGTAAATAATAAAAAACAAAAAAAACAAACTTCATTTCAATAAAATGTTGGTTTCATTTTTCGATTTTCACATTTTTATGTCGATTGCTTTAGAATAAGCTGGTTCAGAATTACTCAGAAGAATTCATTATTTACCTATGTAATGGAAAGAATGATGGAACGGTTCATATTATCAATTGAAATGCTTCGTTACTGATGGTAAAGTGTTTATTTTTTTGGTGTAGGCCTCATGTATGTTATGTAGGGAGCTTATTTTATTGGGATAGAAGTTTTGATAGTTCTCCAACGCTAGAATTCTAGGATATAGCCAAGGTGAAGAACATATTCCATCAATTTAATTTTAGCATGAAGTGGGAAAATTCCCATCTTAACTGCTTCTTCTTTGCTAAACTTAGGTCCATGCCTTGATATGTAAACTTATACCAATTAAATCAAAACCAATTTAAATTTTGGTTAGTAAAGAGGAAAAAACACTTATTAATTGTACCACTCATTGAAGTTACCAAATCATCCAATACCAAAGAATAATTCCTGAAAATAGAAACTAAAGTTTATAATGATACGTAAAAAACTACCTCACATACATCAGAATATTTTGTTTTATTAGTCTCTATAATGAGAATATCCATGATCATACTCTTTGAGAAGAAAACAGACTGATAACTATTTGAAAAAATTATTATTAATCCCAACTTTGTGAACAATCCTTGTTTTTATGTACAGTTTTCATCAGTTGTCAATGAAATTTATAGGAAGATTAAGTTGTAGTATAAGATTTATGGTAATTTTTTACCGGAGCTCAGGGGAGCTTTTTTTATAGGGCCACACATGTTCAAAAACTCTAGTTAATTTTTCCTCTCCCTCTTGTATATTTTTTGATAATATATTTCATACATTAAAACAATCTTTTTTCCACTATTCTTTAGTACTTTAACTACAAATCTGTCAAGTTTTATAGGTGTATCTATAAAAATAAATTCACAGGGAGCCAAATGGTAGCTCAATAGAAATAGGCCATTTTGGCACAATAGTGATATTGTGCAACTTTAGAAGGCCTCAGTGTCGTAAATAAAAATGAAATTGAAAAACACAAACTGGAAATGTTTGCACTAACTAATAATGAATACAATAGCTCATCAAACAAGACAAAAATAATAAAATCATTTTCAGAGTTTTTCCCAAGTTTATCCCGCTGTGCGACGCACAGTGGTCCAGAACGTCCTAAAAGCGGGAAAGAACTTAATTTTTTTTTTTATAAAATGATCGTATCGACTTGCGGATGGTCTCATTCGATCCAGAATGAAAAACAAGTCTATAACATTAATAATTTTTTTTTTTATTTACAAGATAATTAAAATGTAAAAATTAAATTAAATAATTATAAAAAAATATATACAGTTACTATAACACGTTAGAATAATAATACAACCACAGTGATATAAAAAGTGTAAAACTGGACATTGTAACACCAAAAAATGTAAACGAACAAAAATACAAAAACATTTAATCTTTAATAAACATTTTGCTTCGTCACTTATGGGAAGTTTTTTAGTTTTAATTTCCGGTCGTAATTTTGACAAAAGAGGATCAGAAGAAATCAATAGCATATGAAATATGTCCTCATTTGTATTTTTTCGAGATGATTTCCTGGTGCTAAAAGCTCTAAAATATTTGTATTCTTTATTTCACGCTTCGTGGGCTTCCTCCGATCAGGTACCTATTGGAAAAACCGCTTGCTCAATTATCTCCAGGCCATGCAATAAAGTTTGTGTACTGAAGCTGGCATGTAGTACCAAGGGTACAATGATATAGCCAACTTAGCGGTTTCGCAAAATTTAATTGAATAAATGGCATAATTACTCGTGATCATTTAAAATCTTTAAATAAGAGTTGCATCAACTTTGGTTATTTCCGAAGTTATCGAATAGTTTTCAAAAAACTGTCTTGATTCATTTCCGGTGTTAGTCGTTCCTGCCCCTTTTTTAACGATATCTACAACGTAGTCGACACAATCGATAGTGACCATCGATAGGCGTGACCTATCGATATATCGATAGTAACTATCGACTATCGCCCAACCCTACCTTGAACCACTGTGCGACGGGGGATGATAGTACGGTATATAAGTTAATTGGAGTTCAAAAAATCAAGTAATACAAAAAAAATCAAGTCAGTACAAGAAATAATTCATGTTATGGTCTATTAAACTGGTCAACACAATTTTTGTTTGCTTCATTTTTGTAATTGTTACTGGTTATTTTAAAGGCCCTGACTATGAAAAAAATACAGGGAGATTGCTAACAGCTTTATTTTGTGAAATATAAAGTTCTACTGTTTTGATTAAAAAATGTAAGGAAATTGATAAATAATGTTAACAAAATTTTATTGAACATTACTATCAAATGATCTTTTATAGGATTTCCTTGAATAAACGACTTTAGGTAGATCTCTTTGCATAACATATTTGTGTATTCTTCTTTCAAAGTCGTCGAATGTACAATAGTACTTGTTACTGCTATGGAGCAAAACACACTTTAAACTTCGTTCGCTGCTGTCCATAAAAATACACCAATCCCTATTCTTGTAGTTCATTAAACCCATCTGTTGCAAAATACCACCAACATTGTTACAAAAGACTAAATCCTTCTCTTGAGAAAAATACGGTAACAGTTTGATTTCTTGGGCACGATAAAAAGTGATGTTTGTTTTGGGATTAAGCAAATGTTTTTCTATTAAATTCTGGAGATTCTTTCAGTAAATTCAGTTCCCTCACTAAGTTCTCAAAGGCTACATTTGTAATCTGGATCAGAGTCATCACTTAATATATTTCGTTCATATTCACAGAGATTTGGATCATCAGAGGATTTAGATGTGCTGGGTTGTACCTATAGTGATTTTAATTGAGATCGTTAAGGAGAAGATAATTTAGGATATGACGAATTACTTCCATTTCCAGGGTTTATTCCGTTTATTTTGACAACGCAGAAGTAGAAGTCGTCAGGATGGTTTTGAGGTTCTAGCCAAATCATAGGAGTTACGAACTTCACTGCATCTCTTTTCCAGCTGGGCCATAACCGTAGACACACAGCACATTTTTGGCAAACAATATGAGGAACCCATGGCTTATCCTGATTGCACAAATCTATTTTGAAGTATTGATGATATGCAGCTTTTACAAATTCTGATATAGGTTTTCGATATTTTAAAAATATATATTCGCCAAAAATATAGCAAATGCAATCTGGATTAAGCACACAAGACCGCCTCAGCGAATGCATATCGAAAACAACGACAGAATATATTTCACTGTCAAACAAAATTGAAAATCAAAGTAAATATATTAAATAAGGTCGGTAAGCTATAACACATAAACAAAAGCTGTAAGAGAAACTTCGTTGTCATATTTAAAAATACGTATCAAATTGAGTTAGAAACAACAAAATAGTCACAGAAAACAAACAATTTATTTTTTTTTGTTGAACAGTGTTATTTAAGAAGACAAATACTCCCAAGGTTCTGGGTTTCATTTATTATTTAAGGAACTAAAACTTTCCACTAAACACTGTAGGTAGGAGGATGCACTGATATGTTTATCGGATGTTGAATCCTATTTCTTCATTTTCCATTAGAGAATACATATCTTCAAAAATTTGATGTTTGGGTTTCAGTTCCAATGCTCGTTGATTTTTAAACGAATGTTAGAATTCTTTACCGAGCTGTCTTGATCTGAACAAAGTATGTATATGAAATATTGTTTTCTTATTATAAAACATAAAATATATTTTAAAATTAATTATCATTTACTTTTTTGTCGTTAAAAAGGGTCGATCTATGTATAATAATCACATAATTATGTATTAAAATACTATCTCTGACAATATCGATCTTTGTATAATTGATTCTCGATTCTTGAGAAAAAAACAAAAATCCTTAAAAACAAATATTGGTTTAATAGTGATTTCTTTTAGAGCTTATGGGGACGCTGTATTTGACAAATAATTACAATAAATACAAATCACATTTACAGTTAAAACTATATAATTTACTTATAAAAACAATTTTGATTACACTACGAAGATCCGTTCTTATCAGCATCAACCGGCCACAACAAACTCTCCATTCCCACAATATTATATAAAGAAATGCAATCGACCTTTCTAAAAATAACAACTGGCCTATCATAAAATCTGAATTCGATATCATATTTTGTTTTTTTATATTTCAATTTATTTTTTAAACTATACATATTTTAAAAATCTATTATTAGTTTTATAAGTAGTTTTTCATGTATAATATTTTTCATATTAGGGTCATTCCATGTCAAATCAACCAATGGTTTGAGGTGAACATTTTTTTTTTCGAAAATGTTCACATTTGCCAAGCGTATATCTCAGAAACGGTACAAAATATGAAACATGTATATATAATAAAGGTTGTAGAGAATGTAGTTAACATTAATTTAGTAAATAATTATGTTTTTCATAAGATGCACCGTTCATGAGATATGAGCCCAAAACCAAAAAAAGAGACCTTCCGCGCCCCCTCCCCTCTTGTTCTCAGCCCGAAAACTCCAGGACTTGTAATATGTTTACTTTCTAACTACCCTGAACAAGTTTCCAAAGAAAAACCTTGGATTACACAAAACGCATTCTATGATACTTCATTGACTGGACTAACTGTCCATTAAAAAAAAGACAAAATATTTATTTTTATCAAGAACCCATTTCCGTCCCATCCTAAAATTTTGTCCACATGTAGTCAGTAATAGAATAAATCACATATATTTTTTTCGAAACAATCGAAGGGTAAGTATTTTGGGAATTACGAAAACCGTTTTTGGATGTTTGAAAAAATTCAAAATGAACCGAAAATATATCAAGTGATATGTCATATTAAAGGGTATTTGAAATAGTAAAGAATGCCGCAAACTTGAGCTCTCTGGGAGCAATAGTTTTTTCATGGCGTAATTTTAAATATATTAAATGAGGACCGAAAACAGTTGTTTTTTGAATTTTTAAAGCTTATTACTCATGAACCAAAATTCAGAAAAATGTAATATTTTACATTTCTACTAGTCTTGGTAAGTATAGCTGCTATACCAAAAATCATAGAAATCTGAGAGGTCAAGGTATCTAATGTAGAATTGGTTGATTTGGCATGGAATGACCCATTACAATACTGTATTAATTTTAATCAGTATATACTACATGTTGATGCATTTTTTTCAGATAATATATGCTGGTATGTTTTTATGGGAATACGCAATGCAGATAGCAGAATACTCGTCGAGAGAGTTCCCTACCTATATTATAATAAGAGGTATACTGTTATACAACTTATATTAACATACTTTATTTATATACCGAGTAGCAATTAAGTTGCTTATCTAAATATATATATATATACAAATATATGGCAGGTTGGTCTAAAGCAGTTAACCTAACATATTTTATTAACTTTTAAAATACAACCTGATTAGGTAATTTTTTATGAGATTATAATTTGTTACCAATCATTTAAATATGCTTCAATTATCCAAACTTTTATATACCGTAAAACGGCGTGACTTTGCACCCATGCGTTAACTTTGCACCAAGCTCACTAAAAAGTTTCAGTTGAGGAAAAAGTGTTTTGCTGTTGTCTAAATGACGGATATTTGATATTTCCTACTTACTTAAGACAACACTGATTGGGTCCAAGGAATTGTCACGCTGATCCTAGTTACCTCTCATGTTTTATAACAGTTAGTTGATTGTAGTGTTTCAACAGGTGTGATTCCTTTGTGGGATAAAATCGTGCTTTCAACAAATAAATATTTCTTAAATCGATTAAATTTTGCATTAATTTTATTCTATAATTATTGTAATTTAATATATATGATATTTGCCAAAAGTCATGGTATTTGAAAATAAAATAGAATCCCCTTTTTGTTATGAATTAGGAATGACTTTGCACCTTTATGACTTTGCACCAATATTTTGGCGCAAGGTGACCTCCTTGTGGGAAGAAGTCTTAGGCAGCTATGCGACTCCTAAACAAATCCTCAAACGAGGATATTTTGAAGTTGAGTTAATAGGCTGGTTAAAATCCAAATTATTTGGGATAGCGTTTTGCTTCTTGTTAATAAGGTTTTTGCCATCTATGTGCACGTATATTGACTGTTAAATTTTTGTCTAGTTATAGCTTTAAATTTTTTCAAGCCATAGTGTTCGTTTTTATATTATAACAATTTTTTTCTAACTATTGCAGATTGCATTTTTCCAAAAGTGTTTCTCCAAGAATCTGTGTGCAATTTATTTTATAGGTATCGGTTTGTTCCTTGTTTACCAAAATTATAGTTGTTTACGTTATTTAGAAATGTTTGAAGTCGTTATTTTGTTTCTATATAATATTTTGTTGGTATGTTCTTGTATTTTCTATCGATCCTCAATAAACCTTTAAAAATTCTGCAATTTTGTTTCTCATTTCAACGAAAACATTTTTATTTACAATTGTTTCATTTAACAAAATCCTTAGAAACAGAGAAAACAATCACTAGGCTAAACTCCAAACACTATTAAGAAATGACATCTCATTACTACTATCAAGCTTTGCCTTTGCTCCAGAATACGTTTTTTAATGCTTTTTTAATTGAAAAAATGTGGTGGTGCAAAGTCAAGGATATCCTGTTGACTTTGCATCAACGTTTAAAAACAAAATTAATTATAAGTTTTGTAAATTTTGCAATTCAAAGATTATGCGATGAATATACAGCATTTTTAAGCTAACTATTCAAAGCAAATATTTTAATACATTTAATACATGAATGAAGTTCAACAAAATGGTGCAAAGTCACACCATATATGTATATACGTTGCAAGAAATTGGTCTGCCTTGCAAAAGGTGGAGTAGTAGATTTTATGATTTAGTATGGTCCAGATGGGTCCTGAGAATAAAATATCAATAATGAAACTAAATTTGATTAGGGAAAAACGCTTGGGGGAGGGGCAAAAAAAAAACAAAAAACAAACATTTGTTTCAGATTTTTGAAAAAAACAAATAGAAACATGCTTTCAATCGAAAAATGTTTTATTAACAAAATTACAGTTTATTAAATTGTGCGCCTAAAGACATCCCTTAGCTGATTTAGGCGTTAAGCCACAATCGATTGTCAAACATCGAAGAACTGTAAAAAGTTAGACATAAGTCGAAAACGCAGAAATGGCTAACTCAATCAAAAAATTTGTAATTCTAAAAGTTGTAGATCATTACATTTTGTGCAAGATTTTTAAAGTGAAAATTTGCCCGTTCCTACACAGAGAAATGTCAACAAAAAAATTGTTGGTTGATTTTGGATAAACTGTGTTAAAAATGCAAACAAATCACGAATATAAAAGGGAAATTAGCTTCAACCTTGTACTCACAAAAATTAAAAGGTATGACAGCTGCAAATTTTTCACCACACTTAGCTTTTTAGTTAGGTTTGCTATAAAAGCGTGTTTTTCTACTATTTTAAAATATATATATATTTGTTCTAATGCTCATTCAATACAGTCAGAATCCAGAAATACATTTAAATAAACAGTAAACAAAAAGGTATCGATAAGTGTAAGCTCGAAGTGAGCTCCGCTTCTGGACTGGTACCATTGATTGTTATGAAAGTATAATTTATACATCGATTGTATTTCAGAAATGACGCTTCATGAAATGGCAAACGGGGCGACACTGGTCTCTTGCGTGTTCAGCGTCTGTTTGGTTGTTGGAGTCAATAAGGTTAGTGTTACGTATAATATACTTTATTACTACCAAACTTATTATACGCCTCCATATTATACAACGCAATCGCCAAGTTAACAGGTAATCTAACAAAAACATCGAGATTTAATGACGTTTTATTATTGGTCCAGTCAATGAGTGCTGAAATGAGGGGTGTAGAGTGCATGGAATATGCGATAATTTTTGACTTCACAGCTTCGTTAGGAGCAGGGTTTGAAATCAATAATTATTTTTTCCAAAAAATCATTTAATAAATATTATATTTGATTTTTAATTTAAAAATCATTCCTGATTTATAAATAAAAATTTCAATTGATTTTTGATGTTTATTGATTTGATTAAAAATTATGATCACTCACTGAGTAATACGGTATTGCATAAATAATAATGATTAAATTGCGATAAAAGAAATATTGATCAGAAAATAAAAATCACCTTTTACACACAAATTGATTAATATGTTTGTATGCAATATTAATGTCCACATTTTCAATATTTTGTATATATATATATATATATATATATATATATATATATATATATATATATATATATATAATTCAAAGAGAGCAAAAAATACATTCTAACGTTATATTAAGATTCAAGCAAATCCATTACCTTTTCTGTTCCGTACTTTTATTTTGTTTACATATTTGGGATCGTTGTTAAGGATTTGATTACAACTGTGTTCCCAAGATTCCAATATTTTTTTTATATTCTTAATTTTATGTAGGTATACATAATAAGTTTTTTTTGTAAGCTAAAATTTGTAATGGATTTCAAAAGTAAAGATGTTCTGTTGCTAATAGTTGACTATATTATTCTCAACCTACTACTCCAGACTCAAAATATATCATGGATATAATTCAAAAAATTTAAATTTCTGATTAAGAACGGAATTACTCAAAAATTATTATTATTGTTAATTGTAAAAATGTTGTTCAAAAATAATGATCAGAATTTGATTTTTATCACTTCTGATCAAGAATAGAAATCGATCTTAATAAAAATCATCAAATGATTTTAAAAATTTTGATCGGATTTTATTTTTATTTTTTTTAATTATCGATTTCAAACCCTGGTTAGGAATAGGTAGAAGGTAAACATACTAAAAGTACCCGCCCCTGAATGATGAGCTGAAGGTGAGGGGGAATGGAGAAGGTCCCCCCATTTTGGGGTTTTTCGATAATAACTCGAAAACGGTGTACTCTAGAAAAATGTGTTAGAAAAAAATTAAAGAAAATTTAATTTCCTATAAAATTTTTTATATAAACATTTGTCGAACTTCCAACAGTTTTAGAGATAGGCGTTATTGAAAATCGACAATTTTCGCAAAAAAATAATTTTTATCTCACTTTTTGTTAAACATTTGTTTATAGTGCCTTCCATGATCGTTTCTCAGAAAAAATGTAAGAATCAAAGTTGTAGAGCATTAAATTTTACTTCAATTTTTATATAGTTTTCTGGCACTTGAAGCAAATGTTTGACAAAAAGTGGGGTAAACATTATTTTCGTTTCGAAAATTATCAGAAATTAATGACCTATATCTCAAAAACCGTTGGAAGTTTGACAAATATGTATATAAACAGTTTTATAGGAAATTTAATTGACTTCAATTTTGATTGGAAACATAATTTTTTAGAGTCTACTGTTTTCGAGATATAATCTATCTATCTAACTATCTATCTATCTATCTATCTAACTATCTTTCCATCCATCAAATATGCTCGAGGCATCTCGTAAACTTCAGGAAGACATTGATAACATCAACCGTTGGTCAGTGAAGAATAAGTTATATCTGAATCCAAATAAAACTAAGGCTATCCTCATCGGTTCAAAACCCATCCTCAATACCCTTCCTTACTATCCATTGCTTTACCTCAATAATCTTCCTATTCATTTCCGAAACTCTATTAAAAATTTAGGAGTTACCTTTGATCATCACCTATCCTGGAATAACCATATCGCCCAAATTCTCAAAAAATCCATCATAATCCTTAAACAACTGTATAGATCTCGAGATTCCTTTTCCCAGCGTACCCGTCAACTCCTAGTGTCCTCTTTTGTTTTCCCTTGCTTTGATAACGGTTGCTTGGTTTATGGGGAACTGTCTGGGGATCTCGAGGTGAAGCTGGGAAGACTGATGAATTGTTTCATTAGATTTATCTTCGGGATCCCTAGGCGGTCACACGTTACTTGCCGATATTCTGAGCTTGGGTGGCTATTTCCTAAATTCCGACGGCAATACTGTCTGGGTAATTTCCTATTCTAATGTCTAAAAACCAAAAACCCTTCCTATATTCTTGATTTATTAACTCTGCGTTTTTCTATCCACCTCCTAAACACTAGATCCCAACCTTTTAACCTATATATACCCTCACATAAAACCGCTTCTTTTGACAAATCCTTCATCATTCGTGCTACCTCCTTCTGGAATTCCCTACCCACTTCTATTCGTAAAGCAGCTTCCATAACCTCCTTTATAAATAATCTATTCCAGTACCTTTAGACAATCAATCTTCCGCAAAGATGTCCATTATCAAATGAATACTTAAAATTACTTTTTTTTTTCTCTCTCTTTCTTTCTTTTTTACGTTCATATATATACGATTGTATTTTATGTTATAATTATTATTTCATATATTTATTTATTTTTATTTTTGTTAATTTAGTTTAATTTTTTTTCCCTGTAAAAAATCTATGCTGTAATTACTGAAGCATCTAATTTGTAAATAATTGGCCAGACAATTGTACTCTTAATTGTGCATTATTTATATTTTTAGGGGACAGTAAGTCCTAGAATAAAGTTTATTTTTTCATTTCATTTCATAATCGAAATACCTAAAAATCCCAAGGGACCTTCTCCCTTCACCACTCCCCCCCCCCCCCCACTGTTAGCTCACCTCCCAGGGGCGGAGCCTTTATTTGTTTACCTTTTAACTATTGTTTATTGATTGGACTAAAAAATCTTGTAAGCATGCAAGTGAGCATTATTTCTTTTATGATATTTTTACACATAGAAGAATTTTTTTAGAATTTTTAACTTAGTTAAAATTGTACTGCTTAGGTGTTTGAAGATGGCATAATTGGACATTTTTAATATTTAATATAGTTCACTCATCGATGATATTCAATATAATATTTATTGTTTTATATTTATCTTGGTTTATCATTATTTTGTTGGCAGTCAGAACCAGGATTCATCCTTACGTGGCTTATCAACCAGTTCGTACTCATGGCTTCCTCCTTCATGACCGTCTTCTACTTCCTGTTAGCTTCCTACTTGAAGATGCCCTTGGTTCAACTCCTCATCGAACTCGGTATCAATGGTAAGAAGAAATACTGGCCTCTACAGTCTGCAAAGTTAAATCCATCTTCCTCCAGTTTCTTCTTTTATTACCTCAGTAATGCCATCGGCAGATTGAAATAAAGTCTATAAAACATTCTTTGATTTCAGCTGAACTTCGAATTTATTTAAAAATGCCAAATATTTAATTAAAATATACATTTATTTTTGTTAAATATGTGATTTTCTTAAAATATTTTCAGAAATATTTAAGTAAAATGAACATTTTTTTTTTTATGAAAATGGAATTTTTTTTTTCAAGTTATAATGATTTATACTACAAAAGAACATTTTTACAGTATATAATAATTAAATATGTGTTAAATTTTCAATTTTGAAAACTTCTATCTGCAAAATTGTTTGCAACCACATAAAATTTCAAATGTTAAAACGTAAAGCTACGATGATCTGTCGTACTCATTAGGCTATATCTCCAAAACTATTTGTCAGATCTAAAATTACTTTTTTTTTCTAAAAGCTAGTTAAATATACTATTAGGCGTCATATATCAAGTTTAAATTAGGTCGTATAAAATACACATACCAGAACGCTACAATTTCCGTTCTTTTGTGAATCGCGTTTTCTAAGGATATTTTTCACTATAACTGCAAAACTATTAGCCATTTATCAAATTTCTCTCTTTCATCTCAAAGCTGATAAAATTTAAAATTTGGTCATATATATGTAATTTATATTAAATTCCATGAAACACCCAAACCAGCCCACTGAATATGTCATAATTGTCAAAACACACACATTTAACTTGCTAGCGAGGGTGTTTCACGAGATTGAATATAAACATATAGGATTTACTAGTAAATTTAACCAGCTTTGAGATAAAATAAAAAAATAAATTTGGGATCGGTCAAATAATGTCGGAACTAAGCCGCAAGTTGGCCAATTTCTACAATTTTTCCCAAGACGATAACTTCGCGAAAAATGGTCCGATTTTGGAGTTGTTTATTCATTTCGTATGTTCTGGTTCCAGCAATATTTAATATTTGCAGACTTTTTTTGTTGACGAAAAATCCAAAAAAAAAATTGAAAGTCCTATTTCCTTATCTAGTGACAGTCTTACTAAATGAATGAATGAAAAAGAACCTTTATTCTGGGACACTTATCCCTTAAGAATAATATCAAGTTACAATGCTTTGGCTTTGAAAATATGAAATAATAATGTTCAATAGTTTATACCAATAAAAAACATACTAATACTCACCCATACTTATTATAGTATATAAATCAGAATAAATTCCTTATAATATTTACATTTTTATATTTGAAGCGTAAAATTCCAAAACCAACAAGTATATTTTTAAAAAATTTTCACAGCTGGGATAAAGGTAATAAGGCCAGATTGGATAGGAAGGAAAATTATTTTTTGTATGGTCGCTTTCAATTAGATTTAATATTTTCAAAATTAATTAAAATATTTTTTTGAAAAAATCTTTTACCTAAAGTTAGTCTAGTATAAAGACTATGAAATAAAAAAATAAAACAAACAAATTCTAGAAATTAGACTTAGCTGGTTTCGGAATTCCACGCCTCATTTAACATATGTTCGGAAGATTAGTCATTGAGGACAAATATATATAAATGGTATTTAGAAAAGTTTATTGAAGAGGATTTCCGGATGGAAATGGGTAATGAATTAATTATTCCATCAAGTCCAAATTGGGGATGCATAGATAATAAAAGGTTTTCTGTGCTAAAATTGAACTGCTGAACTGTTGAACTTCCTGAATTTCTCCTCGTCGTTCTGGAGGTACAGCTCAATCAACGAAGAGAGAAAACCTTCTTCTCTTCTTCGGGGAAACATACGGCCAATTGATCTGTTCATAACATAGAACTCCTCTTTCTCCATCATCAATTTTCCTATTTTCTTTTCAATATACTCCGTTGAGGCCAAAAAACGAACTGATGAACTTCCAACCGCAGCGTTTGGAAGCTACGTGTGGAAACACCCTCTCCCCCTTCTGAACGCAGCAGCTGCAGCAGCGGCGGCTGGTTGCTCCATGCGGAACCCCACCTTGAGGAAGCTTATAAAGCCAGTGAATTTTCGTAAAGCTCCTAAATGGGCAACTAACATTCCTTTTATATTAAAAAACCGAAAGACCAAAAAACCCACCCACATTGATGATCTACTCACCCTGCGTTCCACTATCCACCTCTTAAATACCAGAGCTCAGCCTATCGATTTATATACAACTAGCATCCTCCGTCATGGCTTCGCACGCTCTCATAAGGCACGAACTTACATAATTTTATCTAATACTTGAGGTTTTATTTGTTTATCGATATAAACCTTGTATTGTAGCATGCATTTGAGCATTGTTTCTTTTATTATTTTTTATCGCAAAGCATTCATTTTTAACCTGGTTAAAATTTCTCTAATTAGTTGGTTAAAGATTACTTAAAATCATAATTAGACATTCAATCATTAATTTTAAAGAAAGAGTTGGTAATCCAGATGGACAGAGAGTATTAAGAAACGCTTGCGGATAGTGGAATCTATTAACTTAAATTAACTTTTAAAAGCCCATGAATCTTATTTTTACACAAAATATCAAAAAGCAAAGGACCAACATTTATGAATTAGTAATAATTTTTATTTGGCAAAAATAATTTTATTGTTTTTATCTTGTTGCATTTTAAACTCAACATTGTACATTTAAATTGTTACTATTGTAAATATTATTATTGATCAACTTATTTTAATCAATTATTTTAAAATGAAAATGATAATGTAGCTAAAATTTAGTATAGATTGCTTCGGTAGCGGTAGGCGCTAAAAACAAAACATCAATGGTTTTTCAAACCTCTGTGATCCAAATGCCTCACCACATATTTAAATTTTGATTAGTAAATTAATTCAATATAATTAAATTTTATTATCAGTTTCAAGCTGTGTATGACACCAAAACATAGTAACCTCTCACGTAGAATGGCGCTCGCCACCTGTCGGTCAATTTTCAAACTTCATTGTTATTCACATATTATAGATTTTTAATGACAAATTAATTAAAAATCAGTAGATTTTATTATTGCTAAACCTTCCTAGAACAATAAAGATGATTTGGTTAAAATTTATTACAGATTGGTTGAGTAGTTGTTGTGGTTAGTGATCACAAACGAAAAATGGCTTGTTCTTTTATATTTAAAAGTATAGATTTCTCACAGAACTGCTTCCTTCTGAAAACCTGTTATCATTCATGCATCCCCATTTCGGAATTCATCCATCCGGAAATCCTCTTCAAAAAACTCTTTTAAATATCAGTTATATATCTATGTCCTCAATAACCAATCTTCCGAGTATGTGTGGAATGAGGCATGGAATTCCGAAACCTCTAAACAGCTAAGTTCAGTTTCCAGTTTTTTTATTTTATTTTTTTATTCAATAGTCTTTCTACTAGACTAACTTTAGGAGAAAGATTTTCTCAAAAGATATTATAATTAATTTTGAAAATATTAAATCACATTTAAAGCGGCCATACAAAAAATAATTTTCCTTCCTAATCCAGTTTGGCCTTTTTACCTTTAACGACCAGCTGTGAAAAAATTTTAAAAATAGACTTGTTGGTTTTGGAATTTTACGCTTCAAATATAAAAATGTAAATATTATAAGGAATTTATTCTGATTTATATATTATAATAAGTATGTGTGAGTATTAGTATGTTTTTTATTGGTATAAACTATTGAACATTATTATTTCATATTTTCAAAGCCAAAGCATTGTAACTTGATATTATTCTTAAGGGATAAGTGTCCCAGAATAAAGGTTCTTTTTGATTCATTCATTTAGTAAGACTGTTACTAGATAAGGAAATAGGACTTTCAATTTTTTTTTTTTTTTTTTTTTTTTTTTTTTTTTTTTTTTTTTTTTTTTTTTTTTTTTTTTTTTTTTTTTTTTTTTTTTTTTTTTTTGTCTATGCTTTATTCTTCAACATTACTGACCTAGTCAACTAATAGTTTTATAACCGTTATATTAAATTTTATTATCCCTAAAATTTTGTAGAGTTTTAGAAGGCAGGAAGCTGTCAATTTGTGAAATAATATTAGGAATTTGCGCAATCTCAGATTTCGCCACCGATTGAAACCAAATTTTCAGGGAATCTAGAATCCATAAAGGCTAGTTCGCATTATGCTAGTATTTTAGTCTAGTAGCTAGTAATTTAGTAGCTAAAAGTGCCTGAATACTAAAAATTTACTCGAGTAGTTTAGTAAGGAATTTAGTTTAGTTGATCCATTTTACTCTATTCTTCTCGGGCGAATAGCAACCCCCACCACGCGTCCAGGCTCACTGGGGCACCGGCTAAACAAGTTCAAACCTGCTGCGTTTAGTCGAGTTCATTAGTAGTTAGTGCATAATTTTATTTCAACAGCATATTTATAACAATAATATAATAAGTTCTTAGTTATTATTATTATCAAAGTATTCTTTGGGATCTTCCACTGCTAATTCCTTGAGAAGACAATTAGTAGCTCCTAGTTTGTCTCTTCTATCGATCCATTTTGGTATCCATAGCTTCTTTTTATCAATCACACAAATTTCCTTATCTACCTCTTCTAAAATCGCTGTTAAGATTAACTTAATCAGTTGATTTACTTTATTGCGCTGTAGGCTGTTCATGTTACAAAACACCACTCACTTGTAAACTGTACAGGAACTAAACTAAACACTAAAGTGGAAATGTGAACGATTTTGGGGCAGTAGCGAGTCATTTAGCAACTAAAATACTAGCATAATGCGAACTAGCCTTAAAACTGCATAGTTTAGCCCAAATTCGGAGGTCGCAGGATTTCTCCTTATTGAGATATCTCAAGTTATAGTTATAAGAATATAGTTATAAATTATATAGTTATAAGAAACTCTTGCGGATAATGGGCTGCATTATCAGTGCATACAGCTAAAGGCTCATCATGAATCACATTTTTACTAACTATATCAAATAGAAAAGGGTCGACATTTTGATTTGGTAACAATTTCGATTCAGCAGAAATAATTTTATTGATTTCATCTTGTTGGATTTTAATTTCTAACCTCATAAGTATATGAAAGTTAACTTCGTTTCTGTCACTCGACGTTGTACAATAAATTTTTTATTATTGCTAAACATTTCTAAAACTATAAAAATGAGGTATGTAGTTAGAATTATTTTATCATACATTCCTAGCTCTATATAACACCGTACCTTTGTAACCTCTCTCGAATGGTGCACGCCACCTATCGGTTGATTATCAAACTACACTATGCATCACATATTTATCGCGCTTTTTTATGACAATTTAATTGAAAATCTGTAAATTTTATTATTGCTGAACATTCCTTGAACTTGAAAAATGATATGAGGCGCCTAACTGCAAAACGTAGCAAATCAACCGAAAATCGAAATTGAGTTTTATGTACCGTTCGCTCCAGCTCCTTGTCACGCAGAAGACTGACTAAGTTTTAGGTTTAAAAACGAAGGAAAAATTGTTCAAATTCACAATTAAAAATCACGTACTGTTCCACAAGGGAGTAAAACCATGCCTATCACAGTACCAAAAGGGAGTATCTCACGATATGGCTGTCATTTTGGAAAGATTACAACAAAATTAATTCTAATTTGAAAGTAAAATATGAGTTTTTTTGGAAAATATTTTGCACTAACAAGGGGACGTGTGGAGTTGTAACTCACAGATTTGAATGCCGATTTTCGTGTGGGTATTAGGGACCTATAATAGTGCAAAACTAGAGTTGTTGATTCAGAATTTAATACAATCTCATAATTACCATCAAATTTGACAACGTGCTCCAATATCGAATATCGCAAACCTGAGATGAGAATTTGAATAAAGTAAAGAGTATATATAAACTGAAACAAAAAATAAATATTTTATTGTATACCTAAAGAAATATTTTATAAAATAATCTATTTATTATATATATATATATATATATATATATATATATATATATATATATATATATATATATATATATATATATATATTATAGTTTAGTAAGGTTCTTGAGGTTCAGTCAATAAATACACAACTATTTTGGTGACGTTTCGAGACTATATTGTTCTCATTATTATTACTCACGAGGGGACGTTTGCAGTTGTAACTCACAGATTTGAATGCCGATTTTTGTGTAGGTAGTAGGGACCTATAATTGTGCAAAACTAGAGTTATAGCCGTCAATGGCCATTGAGAGCCGGGAAAAAAAATAAAATATGAAAATCACGTTTTATTTGTTTTCTCACCTCTCAGTCAAGATTAAGAAATGATTCTCTCACATTTAGTTGCAGTTATGTATGCTATTTTAAATAAAAATACTTCCGCTATGCTTAAGACACAACCTTGCTTTAGGGTGCTCAAAAACTCCCAAAAAGATTTTAGTGGACAAAAACTAATGTGAATGAAAAAATCCGAGGTCAGCTATAACTTGAGATATTTCAATAAAGGGAAATCCTAAACTATGCAGTTTAACGGCTTCTAGATGATCTTAAAATTTGGTTTTAATCGGTGGCGAAATATGCGATCGATAGCGATATTATTTACATTTTTCAGAAATTGACAGCATTTTTCTTGCCTTCTAAAATAATTTTAGAGGTGAAAAAAAATTATTTTTGATTTTGACAAAGTTTAGTTTCTACGTGTTTTTTTGAGATGAGAAATCTGAAAATAATATCAGTATCTAGTTTAAAATTTTTCCTCACCTATATTATATAAATAAGAAGTTTTAAAATGATCTGTTTCTATTATTATTTTTATTTTTACACAATAAACTTCAAATAAGAATATTTTAAAAAAATACATATTTTTTAACCAAAACCTGATATTAATTTTAGATTATTCATTAATCATAAGATTTCAATGCAATTTGAAATACAAATATGGGTGAGAAATTTTTTTAAACTAAAAACTGATATTATTTTCAGATTCCTCATCTCAAAAAACATGTAGAAACTAAATTTTGTCGAAATAAAAAATAATTTTTTTTTTTACCTTTAAAATTTTGTAGGATTTTAGAAGGCAAAATGCTGTGGAAAGCCCAAATCCGGAGGTCGCAGAATTTCCCCTTATTGAAATATCTCAAGTTATAGCTGACCTCGGATTTTTTCATTCACATCAGTTTTTGTCCACTAATCTGGGGTAAATGCAATGTTATATGCATGGATTAAAAGCAGAATGTATGCTGATTATTGTGATGCTATTACCATTGTAATCGGTTGAACACAGCAATTGTTATGGCCTTTAGAAATTGTTGATGAAATCTTCAATATCAAAATTTTAACCTCCTCGAAAGGGGTAAGAAATCAATATTTTTTGATTATGATAAAATTTTACATATAAGGGTGTTATGGTGCGTTAAATCGAGATTTGAGGTCAGTTGTTCATGAAAAAAAGTTTCCACTGATTTACAGCGGATTTCCTTGGAATTTTGTCATTTTTTGGGAGTTTTTGAGCACCCTAAAGCAAGGTAGTGGCTTGAGCATAGCGGAAGTATTTTTATTTAAAATAGGATACATAACTGCAATTAAACGTGAAAGAATCATTTCTCTATCTTGAGTGAGAGGTGAGAAAAAAAATAAAACATGATTTTCATATATATTTTTTTTTCTTGGCTCCCAATGGCTATTTGCGGCAAAAACTCTAGCTCTTGTAGTATTATAGGTCCCTAGTACCCACACAAAAATTGGCATTCAAATCTGTGAGTTACAACTCCAAACGTCGCCTTGTAAGTATAATGTTGGTTTTAGAACACCAGCGACTGATGCCTGTTCGACATGCATTTCTTTCAAGGAAAAAATACGTTTAGTGCTTACAGGAAAAGGATAATTTGCAAACAGCCCTAAATGTTTTCGAGCAACGTGTGGATGCATTTTACAAACATCTTGAATTAGAAAACTCTGGGGAAATACTTTCTCATTTGACTGCCAAAAAAATCTGGATGGAGAAAATTAGGATAATAATTATTAGTCAGATTTAGGAGACATAAACGAGGTGGAAGAAACACAATTAGCTGTTTAAAAAAGTTACCTGTTATTGTGATCTTAATTACTATTGACTAGTCCATTTTTTAAATTTATATTTAATTTTTTTTTTGTTAAATTAAACTAATAAATGTTTTTAAACATTATAAAAGTTTTAAGATAGATATTTTATTTTAAAGTTACCTACTAAAAAAAACACAGCCAATAATATTTTGATACTACTACGTAGTTCAATACTTCATTGTTTTTATTTTGTTCCTCAATACTCTAAAAAATAATCGCATTTATGTATCCAAAATATATTTTAATGATAAATTGTTTTTAACAATTTTCAAAGATGTTTTACTAAAAGTCTGTCTAGAAGTAAGATGAGGAATAATAATAATTTGTGTAGGAAAACGTATATTGTGATTACATAGACTATTCCATGTATGTACATATATATCTTTTATTATCTTTTTTTATTGTTCACCAAGCTAATAAGTAACATTGTTGAACGTAAAATCATTTTTTTTAATCCATCATTTCAATTCTATAAATCAACTCAAAACTTGTATTTATTTCAATATAAAAAACGAGTAAGTCACATACTGTTACAAAACTGAGTAAGTACAGAAGAAAAACCAACTTTCAAAAAAACTGGTCAACAGGGGCCCTTATTACGCTCGCCCAACTAAAATCATCTATTTTCCTGCTAATTATACAAAAAAAATTACATTCATATCAATTGGGCATCATATTGCTAAGGTTTTTGGCTTCTGGTGAAAAATTTAGAAACTTGGTTTTGCTACGATTTAAAATTGGAGGCCTCATGTAGTCAAAATTTAGTACAAATTGGTTCAGTAGTTTTCGCGGATAGTGGTCACAAACGAAAAATGGCTTGTCCTTTTATATAATAGAATAGATGAAACAATTGATAAATTACTTTATTTAATCTAAGTGATTTGACCTCATTATTGTCCTATTATTTTTTTTGTAATTATCTATTTTTTTTCTATAAATGCTTTATTATACGTTATTTTTCTATATAAGTATATACATATATAGATATAAATTATACAAATTATGAATGTTAAACTAATTATGCAATAATTTTATGTAAAGGTTTCCATGGGTTCTGCTTCTTGGTCGTTTACTCTCTCTACCTGAGGCTCAGATCTGGGAACCTTACAGACGAACAGGCTTAGCATCTTATATATTTGTAATTGTACATATATATTTTATTAAATATTTTTATATATTTATTGTCTATGCTTTATTCTTCAGTATTGTAAACCTAGTCAACTAATAGTTTAATAAAGGTTATTTTTAAAATTAAATACGGAAAATCATTATTTTATACTATTTTCTAATATGCTCCCGAGCCCCAGTTCAATTCCGGCTGAAGCTAGAAAATTTATGTTCTTTTATTTCAGCCTAGGATTATTCTTAATTTTTTATTTTTATTTTTCTCCGCTCCCAATGACCATTGGCGACTATAACTCTAGTTTTGCACTATTATAGGTCCCTAACACCCACACAAAAATCGGTAGTCAAATCTGTGAGTTACAAACGTCTCCTTGTAAGATGAAACCAAGATATCACACTGGGGAGATCTAACAGATATCTGAAATATATCCATCGTGGAAAGGGGAAGGGGCAGGTAGGTTAAATTTTTTGGGTTTACCGTGGGATTTCCCTTATGACTCATTGGATTTTTCCGTTCCTATTGGAAACAAATTTAAAATGGGGCTATTGGAAATGATTATCTGGCCATTTTAACAAAAATCTGGATCGGTTTTATTGTTTCTAATGATTTTTGTTTAAATGACCAGGTAAACGTTTCCAATAGCCCCATTTTAAATTTGTTTCCAATAGGAACGGAAAAATCCAATGAGACATAGGGAATACTCCAAACATTTAACCTACCTGCGGCTTTCCCCTTTCCACGATGGATATATTTCAGATATCTGTTAGATCTTCTCAGGTGAGTACCTTGAACTCCATTATTAAATAATATAAGGGACAAACTGAAAGCAGTATTAATCGGATTTTTTTTCAACTGTTTACTGCGTGGAACTGAAAATTTTTGAAAGAATGGTAATAAGACGTATATGCGGCGCAACACAAGTAGGCGGAATATGGAAAATAAAAACGAATGAAGAAATAGACCACATGTTAAAAAGGGAAAATATTGTAAACTTCATTAAAGTAAAGAGATTAAGGTGGGCTGGTCATGTCAGAAGAATTACAGCAGATAGAATGCCAAATAAACTTATAGGATAAGAGAATGACTAGAAAGAGAAAAAGGGGAAGACCGCGAAGCAAATGGGAGGATGGAAGCGGAGGACAGAGATAGATGGAGAAGAAAAATCCAGGAGGCCAAGGGTCACCCAGAACTGTAGCGCCAAGGAGTCAGTAAATAATTACTTCTTGGTATTATAAAAATTATATATTGTAACTACTTTACAATATTCGGGTTATAGGTCCTTTATATTGAACAATATTATGTTTAAAAAATATATTCTTTTTTACATTTCTATTTATCTATTTTATATATATATATATATATATATATATATATATATATATATATATATATATATATACATTTCCTTTTTTCCCTCTCCTCTCTCCTCTCTATATTTACGTTTCGACCCCTTATTTAATGGGATCCTCTTCAGAACTGGAAAAATAAAACCATTCATAAATATCTTTCCTGACATAGGCACCCATCCAGTTATTAATAATATAAAATTTGACAGATTCATACTAAAGATTGGTACCCCGAAACTCCAGAACAGTAAGCCCACCGACTCCTGCAGCAAGTGCTTGCCAGCTCTGACACCAGGGTACAGAGCTGCTCGGCGGACAACCCGGCCAAAGAGTCCGAGGTCCAATTACATAATTTTTCCTTTATTGTAACTAAAGTAATAAAATCTATAACTAAAGAAAAACAATATATAAACATTCACACACATACACGACAGTATTTACAAATATATAGGGTTATTTCCCTTCGTTGAAAACCAATAAAACAATTATGCTAAAACAATACACAATCAAATATTTAAAACAATTTAAAACTTAGCAATCTATTTTCAACTTTTAATATAATCTAAAAACCATTTTTACAATTTTATAACCATCATTTTATAAAGAATAAAATAGCCAGTCCAATAACCTAAAAACAACAACAGTATTTTGACTCTTTTATATATTAAACAATTATTTTCAAGTAAAAATTTTTATTATTCAAATAACAAATAATTTTTTTTACAATTTTTGCAATAAATAAACAAATAAAAATTTTGAATTTTGACACTTAAATAAGTTAACAATTTTGGCAATTAAATAATTGTAGACCAACATAAATATTTTAGATCAGCCCTATATCCTAATCGTTAGCTGATAGCCTTTAGAATATTGTGGTAAGCCTGATTTAATTTGGAGCAATCATTTCTCGTGTTGATGGTGTTAATATCTTTTTTTATGTGCATCATTTCGAGGATGAGCCTTTTTTGTTGATTCTTTTCCACATCTAGTATCCTCACCCTCTCAAAATCAAACACGTGATTGTTTTTGATTGCGTGTATCGCCAGAGCTGTGTCCTCTTTGCCACTTTCTAAGAAATATGTGTATGACACTTTACTAAGCATTCCGTCAGAACATGTAAAAGATATTTTATATTATTTCAATAAGGACCAACATATAAAGTTTACTGTGGAGGAGGAGGTGGGGGGTGCCATAGTATTATATATATATATATATATGATCATTTTTCTTCAATGATATTTTCACACATAGCTGTAATTTTTAATCTGGCTAAAATTGGACTGGTTAGATGTTTGAACATTACGTAAAATCATAATTAGACATTCAATTTTTAATCTTAATGTATGAGTTGATGATCCTGGTGGCTAGAGGCTATGGACTGCATTATCGGTGCTTGTAACTGAAGGCCCATGAATTATATTGTTACACACAATATCAAAAAGCAAAGGATCGTCATTTTGATTCAACAATAATTTTTATTAGGCAGAAATAATTACATTTAAATTTTTATAATCACCTAGCCTTCTTAGAACAATGAAAATTAATTAAACGTATTTAAAAGTTAGTACAGATGGATCATCAGTAGTTTTACCACTTATCGGTCGACTTTGAAGCATCATTTGGTCCATGTGTTGCACCATATATTAAAATCTTTTTTTAATAATTTAAATGAATATAAAAAAAAATATTATCAATTTCAAGCTCTAGATAACAGCATACCTTTGTAACTCACCTTTTATGTTGACTGGCGCTCTCCACCTATCGGTGGATTATAAAACTTCATTTTTTTCCACAAATTATCGCTTTTGTAATAACAAATAATTGAAAATCGGTAATTTTATTATTGCTAAACCTTCCATGAACTATGGACATGCTGTGGTTAAAATTTGGTTCAGATTGATTCAATAGTTTTCGCGGTTAGTAATCACTAAAGCCCGGATTTTCGTGCAACAAAAATTCTGAAATGTGCAATAAAAACTTGAAATTGTGCAAAATCGTGCAATAAAACTTAAAATCATGCAAAATAAAATGCAAATGATAAAAAAGGTTGAACAAATAATTCGCTAGATACAAGTCTTTCCAAAAAGTTGTTTTTATCTTAAAATTTATTGATCCAGTCCTTAATAAGGGAGTAGTTAAATAATCATTGCCTAAAATGCAATAAGAACAAATCGCATATCTTTATTGTACTTGGTATACATAAGCTATATGTACATATTACTTAGTATAAATATGTATGTTAGGAATGATTAAACTTCATTTAATTTCCCGTTAAGAAGGCAGAAGAATAAATTTGCTTTGTTTAAAGTGAAAATTTTTACTAACAGTAAAGAGGGCTTAATTTAATAATTATGTTGTAATTATTAAAAATATCCGTAAGTTAGGAGGGAAAGGCAAAATTTCTTGGAAGTTGGGAACCCGAGTTTCCTAGCTAAAGTCAATCTAAAGTTGTTCTTAAAATTGTTACTTTTCCAAAAACACGAAAGTGTTGTGCATTCAGGATTTTAATGCAGGAATTTTGTGTATTCAAACTGCAGGATGTGCAATTTTATGCATTCAAACTGTAGAATGTGCAATTGTATGCATTCAAACTGTAAAATGTGCAATTTTATGCATTCAAACTGCAGAATGTGCAATTTTATGCAGTAACCCCCAAAACGTGCAATTTTGTGCAATATTAAACTAAGGTAAATTTGGCTTAAACGTCCTAATTCGTATAAATAATTTGTCTCTGGCTGATTACGAACTTGCAACAAAAAGATGCAATTGCACGAGAATCCGGGCTCTAGTGATCACAAATGAAAAATGGCTTGTCATTTTATATAATAACCAGCATCTCCCGTCACGGCTTCGCCCGCTCTCTTGAGTAAAGAACTTAGATTATCTTAACCAATAGTAGAATTTCATTTCTTTATCGATAAAAATCTTCTATTAAATTAAGGAATTTAGCATTATTTCTTCAATCATATTTTCACGCATTGCAATAATTTTTAACCTGGTTAAAATTGCATTGATTACGTGTTTGAAGAATACGTAAAAGCATAATTAGACATCCAATTTGGCAGAAATAATTTTATGGATCCATTTGGTTGGATTTTAATTTCTAACCATAAAAATATATGACAGCTTGGCAAACCTCGTTATTGTCACTCAAGACTTTATTCATTTTAATTACTATTTTAGTAAAATTTATTATTATAAACCTTCCTAGAACTATGAAGATTTTGTAGTTAAAATTTGGTGCAGTTACATAGGTTTAATAGCATTACCATTGCAAACTTTATTGCAGAATGGTCACATATCGGTCGATTTTTAATCTGCACTGGGATCCACATTTCACTCTATATATTTATAGCGTTTTTAATAAGAATTGAATTGAAAATAAGTAAGTTTTATCATCAATTTATTGCTGCATATAACACCGTACCTTTGTAACCTCTCTCGAATGGTGCTCGCCACCTAGCGGTCGACTATCAAACTTCACTGCGCACCACATATTTATCGCTTTTTTATGGCGATATAATTGAATATCTGTAAATTTTATTATTGCTAAACATTCCTTGAACTATGCAGATGATTTGGTTAAAATTTGGTACAGATTAGTTCAGTTGTTTTCGCGGTTAGTGATCACAAACGAAAAATGGCTTGTCCTTTTATATAACACTATAGCCTATAGATATAAATTTATAAATATATAAAATTTAATGAAATATATAAAAATTATATGAATGAAATGTATCTCATTATTTCCATTGATATAGGACGGTCAATCGTTTTGATTAAAAGATTGCGTAAATTTATTACGTCAATAATGACTGACCTACCGACAACTTCAAACTCATTTTAACGTTCAAATGTTAATAAACCCATTTGACGCTTAAGCCAAGTTTTAAGGTTAGTTGCACACACACCGACTTTTTTCCGGCCGGCAATAAACCGACCGATATTTTGCCGGTGCTAGTGCTTGCACACTCACCGGTTTTTTACCGGTCAAACAATTAGTAGAATTATAATTTTATTTTATTCCCGACTTTTCGACCTAAAACTTTTAACAATTTCTGATATTGATAATGATATTATCAATTTTAACAAATTTATATTGTTTCATTCGATTCAGTAACTCAAACAAGTAGTAGCAGGAGAGTAGGAGCAGCAGTTAGGAGCTCAACTCTTTTATATAAGTATCCCCCCGTCGTGCACCGCTCTATAAAGCTTGACAAGTAATCGTTTATAATGCAATGGCAGGCGCCTTACACTTTCTTAAAAAATAGGTTGAATATCAAAGGGGCCAACATTTTTTATTTCTAAAGTCTTTTGAATTGCTCTATCTCATTTTGAATTGCTCTTGATGTTGCTAGGATCAAATTTTTTTTTTTTTTTTTTTTTTTTTTTTTTTTTTTTTTTTTTTTTTTTTTTTTTTTTTTTTTTTTTTTTTTTTTTTTTTTTTTTTTTTTTTTTTTTTTTTTTTTTTTTTTTTTTTTTTTTTTTTTTTTTTTTTTTTTTTTTTTTTTTTTTTTTTTTTTTTAAAGCCCCTAAAGAATAATAGTTACATGACAGAACTTAAGTTATATCTGGCCTAGAGATGATAAATTAGATAGTAAAATAAAATAATTAAAAGTAAATACAATTTTACAATAAAATGAAAATAAAATGGTGAAAAAAGAGTAAAAATGGAAATTATTTCAATGATAGACAAAACATTATCATATGAAGATTGTTTACAGGCTAAACTTTTATATCTGATATCCTTGGGTGAAATTTATTAAAGCATCTATATAATTAGATAGCATCCGACAGGAGGGAGGAAAGGTGGTGGATGAGGAGTGTTTTAAAAGTTCCCAGGGAGGATGCATTACGAATAGTAGGAGGAAGAGAATTCCAAAGAATAGCGGAGCGGGCAAGAAAGGAACGTTGGAAAGCAGTAGTTCTGTAGGATGGGGTGTAGAGATCGGAGAGACGTCACCTTGTATGCAATTATTGGATTGAGGACTTGAAATGTAGGATACTGTGAATAGACGGAGTGTTATGTGTGTTAATAACTTGGAAGAGGAATGAACCCAGGAAGTAATCTCTACGGAAGGAAGGCGAAAGCCAATTTAACGCGGTGTTAAGATGGGGCACATGAAAGCGTCTCGAGGTTCGAGACATATTTTTATCAACATTTTTTGGAAAATATATGTTATATAAAATTGGTGGCTGGAACCAACCTTTCAGGAGCTATATCGGTTTGAATGATTTTTTTTTTTAATTGGTGGGGCTTTTTTGACACGCTCTAGCTCTGTTTGTTTTGCTCGGATCAAAAGTTCCCTTGTCAGAAATTTAATGGAGAATATTTTTCGTATTTATATCTTTTGTCGCTAGCACTTACCTGTAGATTTTATTATTGCGATACCTTCCAAGAACTATGGAGATGATGCAGTTATAATTTGGCAGAGATTGGATCAGTAGTTTTCGTGGTTGGTGACGACAAACAAAAAATGGCTTATCCTTTTATATAGTAGTACGGGTTTTTATCTATTGGAGGATTTTTACAAAAACTTGAGATCTGTAACTGTTATCTATCGCGGCCTTCTTTTATGAAATTTGATTTATGCAATGTCAATTATCCATTTTTTTCCCTTTTATTTTAATTTAATATTTTTTCTTTTTAATAAGATTACGAGATCAGTTGAGGTTATTGGTACACATTTCTGCTCTTTATCAGTGATTATTTTCGTAGAGCCGTCATTATCGCAAAATTCGCCGGAGAGTATCTTCCGCTTTATCTGTGAATGTTTCAAGAAATGGCTAAAAGAATATTGTTGATCTCATATTCCAGCAATTGTTTACTGATTACAATACGTAAATGACCTGATGCAGTAATCTCGGGTCGAAACCTTACAATCGATAAGTTCAAATGACGGCAATTATTGATTAAATTAAGTCTTACAATATTAAATGCAAACATGTTGCGCGCGCAGACACACTCACACATTTGCAAGAAAATTTGTACATATTAGTCATTGAAACGAATTTTTGAACAGTTACTAAAAATATTCGGTTCCGTTTCGGAATACATCGTACTATATCCGTGGTATTTGTGAATAGTCGTTTAATAAAGCTTAGTACGCACTGGGACACATTTGAATCGAGACATGTTTGACTCATGTCCGGACTCTGCTTCGATCATGTTTTTACTCTGTTCGGACGCAGCCCCGATTCAAATGAACCGTGTCCGCACCAAAACTCACATTTAACTTAGTTCTTCCCGAAACGATGAAGGAGCAACTAGTCTTGTCAGGGATTTCCGTTGCCCTTTTTTGAATAGTTATTCAAAATAGTAGAAGTTTGAAGAAAAAACGGACTAGAAGATGGTGGGTTCGAAAATTATTTAATGCGGGAAATCATTACGCTCATGGAAATTTGAATACATTAAAAATGGAAGACGGAGTGGGCTTCAGAAATTTTTTGCGAATGTCGCCAACCGAATTCGAAAACATTTTAACCAAAGTTGGAGGCCAAATATCAAGAAAAATTCAAACTTTAGAGATTCAATTTACCGGTCAATAGATTAACCATAACTCTACGATTCCTTGCCAGTAGGGACTCATTCACCAGTTTAATGTACACATTCAAAATTTTAGCATTGTTTCTACTGTTTCTCTTTTATATTATTATTTAGTTCTTCCTCAGTACTTTGTTTTTTATGGTAGAAGTCAGTGATTTTCAGTTGTTCATTTATCTTACCTATTTTATCTGTGTTGATACTTTTTTTGTTATTATTCCCTATTTTTATTTTACCATTTAGTTTTTGGTATATGGGGTAATTACTGAAAAAGTTTAAAATTCTATTGCTGGATTTTTCCTTTTTTATCCATTTTGTATTTATGGCGTTTTAAAAACAAAAAACTGAGGAAGAACTAAATAATAGTATAAAAGAGAACACAGTAGAAACAATGCCAAAATCATCTAACATAAATTTAAAGAAAACTTATAACAGAGTGCAATACATCCCAACACTTACAAGACAATTAATAAATAAATTAAATAATGAAAACTTTAAAATTAACGGTGCTTTATATAACAATAATAAAATTAATAACATTATAAGAAATACAGAAATCATGGGCAAGTGGATTAAAAAAGATATTATTTATAAAATAAATTGCAAAGATTGTGAAATGCATTACATAGGTGAAACCAAACATAATTTAATTAAAAGAGTGAACCAGCATAGATATGACTGTAAAAGAACAAATAACAAAGAGAAATATAATAAGATTGCACTGTGCGAACAAAAAAAAAAATTCAAACATGAATTTGACTTCGAAATTACAATAATATTAAATCATGAAAATAATACAAAAAATAGAAAAATAATGGAAGCAATTTATATAAATAAAACAATAGACCAGGCTGTAAACTACAAAACAGATACACATAAAATAGGTACAAGCTATGCTAAATTAATAGATAGATTGAAAATATAAATAGTTTATATAGGAATAAAATCATTAGTAATTAAAAATAATAAAAATGTGAATAATAGTAACAATACAGCTAATAGAATGAAAATGGAATGGGTAATAAGAACTAAATTAAATAGGCCAGAATGTTATTAATAAATAAACAAAACAATGATTGAACATTGCCCAGTGATGTCGGTGTGAATTATGATGACCAAGTGAATATTACAGTGTAAGGTAAAAATTCAGATATTGTTAAATGTAATAGCAATATAGTATAGAATTGTAAATATAACTTAAATGATTGTAGAACCTGAGGATGGAGCAATAGACAAGCTCTGATACATGTCGAAGTTATTGAATAAAAAATGAATAATGGGGAGTTATGCCTTTTTTAAAATGAATATTATTTGTATTCTTATTTAAAAAATGTAAAAATTAAAATATAAGAATGGTTTATTATAATATAATAAGGAAGCTAGAGGGAGGGGTTCTTTCCCGGTCGAAATTCACGTCCGCACTGAGTCATATTGCGGAATATGAATCAAACAAACGTCGAAGAATCCCATTTCAGACGGGACGCAAAAAAAGTCAGAAATACTAACCCGCCGAACATCATATTCATTGTCACAAGAGTCGACGCTGCTAGGAGGCAGCGTACACTCTGGCGGGAATCAGCTCAGACGCAGAGAGTCGATTCAAATGTGTCCCAGTGCCTACTAGGCTTAAGTAAAAATTTCGTATTTTAAGGATGACGCATTTTTTTCCACAATTATTCACAAATTAGTATTCACCTCTGTAATAGCCTCATAACTAAATCCATTAGACACAAATTAAAAGTTTTAAAAATAGCTTTCTGGTAATACCCATAACCAAAAATTCACAAATAAACTTAACACACAAAATGCACTTAACCTACTTTTGTATTGTAAATAAGTATGGGTGTTTTAAAGTGCTTTATTTTATTTATTTATTATTTATTATTCGTTTCAATTTTATTTATTTATTTGAATATTCCATTCAAGTGAATTTTACTGTTTGATGAAGTGGCTAGGTATTTCTGAAAAGTGTGCATTGCAGATGTGTCAATGTAACAGTCCGATTTTATTTCGCTCTTAATAATTTCCCTTTTTGTAAGAAAAGGTTGCTGCCATAAATAATTGATTTGAAAAATATCAAATGTGATAAAATAAAAAGAAAGAATTACATGTAATATGTTTTTAGGGGTTGCCTCCTTGACCGTCGATGCTCATATGTTTGCTATTATTTTTTCTTTTACCTGTGATTCAGTTTTCTGTCGGAGATAAATATATTAATTTTCAAATTAAATAGCTTAATTCTGCTGTCTGTCTAAGCTCTTATTTTTTTTTCCGCCTACCTGTATGATTGTACTGTTTATTTCCAAAGGAGAGTAATTTTGTTTACACAAAAAGTGATAAAACGAAATAAAATGTTGTTCTTTTCTATTAGATGACTAATTCAATTCATCATTTTATTTCAGTTTAATGATAGTAATTTCATTTGATATTTTCCCCTTTTCTGCTTTATTGTTTATTCTGACATTTTATACTAATTAAAATCATCATAATCATTAAAATTATAAAAAAAATAAATATTTTCTAGAATTTACAAATTCAAAGGGGTTTATATCAATATGTAGCTTCGAATTTTAATTACAATATTGAATTATTTGAGATATTTATAAACTGTTTTATTCACATAAACGTTTTTAAGGCTAGCGTCAAACTATTTTTCTAGAAACCAACTTTAAAAAAAAGGAACAGCCGAGAGGGATCGAGCAAGATCGGTCAAATCCAGCTTCAAATTTATTAATGTGATGGGTCAGAAAAAATTACCGTTTTCTTTGTGCTTGAACTTTGTATAGTAATTCCTCTCTTATATACATTCGGGAGCTAAGAATTGTGATTAGTTCATGTTTGATCCCGTCTAAATCATTTGGTAAACAGCATGCCCTCTATCTAGGCTCAGTACTTCTTTACCTTTCTTCTGTTCACAATGACTGTAAACTACAAAATTCTAGTAATTTTGCTTCATTATTGGAAACGAAGCCACTTGTTTAGAGGTTGAATTTGAGGATGAAGACTTTTTGAATGAAAGAAAGGTGAAAAGGTGGTTCCAAAAATTTAATGAAGATGATTTGAGATGTATTTTGGAACTATGAAGGAGTCATACTCTATGAATTCATACCTGAAGGTCATTCTATAAATTCAGAGCTCTATTCAGGACCACTGCAGAGAATGTACGATGTTTTGGTTCAGCAATATCCAGGTTTAGTCAACAGGAAGCAAGTCTTGTTCCAACAAGACAATGCCAGACCCCAGACCTCTTGCCTTACAAAAGAAAAACTAGCTAATTTGGATGGAATCGAGCTTCTCCCTCACCCAACATATAGTCCAGATCAAGCACCATCAGATTACCACCTGTTCAGATCAATGGCTCGTTTACTTGGTGGAAATACATTCAACAACTTAACTGAAGTTGAAAATGGGGTTCGTGAGTTCTTCGATTTAAAACCCAAAGAGTGGTACTATCAAGGAATTCTACAGCTGGCTTTCAGATGGCGTCAAACGATTATATGTTGATTATTAAAAACCTTGTAATTAGAAGAAAAATAAATTTTGATTTTTTTTTCCTATGAAACGGTCATTTTTTCTGACTCACCCCATTATTTCGTATTACGAGAAACAGAGGCAAAAAGAACCCCGAAGGAGGAACCACGAAAACTACGCAATCAATCTCAATCAAATTTTAACTACATCATCTTCAGAGTTTAATGAAGGTTTAGCAATAATAGAATCTAATGATTTTCAATTAATTAATTTTTAAAAAAGC
Source organism: Euschistus heros (assembly GCA_003667255.2). Classification (NCBI taxonomy): domain Eukaryota; kingdom Metazoa; phylum Arthropoda; class Insecta; order Hemiptera; family Pentatomidae; genus Euschistus; species Euschistus heros. The sequence continues at coordinate 1,054,164 of RCWM02000145.1, forward strand.
CAAAATATGTGGACAAAAGTGAAGTTTGAGAACTGAACGATAAATGGCGAGTGCCATTTTACATGAGAGGTTACAAGGGTAAAAAATACTGAACCCATCTGCATCAAATTTTATCCACATTATTTTCATAGTTCAAGAAAGGTTTAACATAAATAAAATTGACAATAATTAAAATTTAAATGTACAATGTTGAGTGGCAGAAAAGAGATTTGCCACATTGTCATACACTTTGATGGTTAGAAATTAAATTTCAACCAGCTGAAATTAATAAACTTATTTATGCCACATACAAAGTATTACCAAATCAAAATGTTATTTCTGCGCTTTTTGATATGTCTAATTTTGCTTTTACCTAACCTCAAAAGCACGTAATAATCATTGCAATTTTATCCAGGTTAAAAGTTGTTGCTATACGTGAAAAAATCATTGAAGAAATAATGCTCAATTGCATACTTGGATACAAGATTTCTAAATAAAATTTGGTTATTAGTTAAAATTATATATGATTCATATTTATGAGAGCAATATAAATGCCGAACTCTTCAAACACATGGGCCCTGACATGCTGAGAGAGATGCACAGGCTCATAGAAAGGATATGGGAGGAAGAATACATGCCGGAAAAATGGAATTGCGGAATAATCACAGTGGTTCACAAGAAAGGTGATTTAACGAAATGCAGAAACTATAGAGGTATCACGCTGCTGAATGTTGCCTATAAAATTTTTGCGGCGTAATTATACAGTCGACTTGTACCATATTATGAAAGGGCGGTTGGCGACGTTCGCGACGTTCGTTCGCCATTATGGCAGCGCGGTTTCCGACGGACCAAATCTACACACACAGGCAGATCGATGAAAAGATGTGGGAGTATAATAAGGCTACATGGCGATTGTTTATTGATTTCAAAGCGGCATATGACACGACATAAAAAAAAAAATTTGATCCTAGCAACATCAACAGAGATAGAGCAATTCAAAATGTTATATTTTTGAATTAAAAAAAAAAAAATTTGATCCTAGCAACATCAACAGAGATAGAGCAATTCAAAATGTTATATTTTTGAATTTAAAAAAAAAAAAAAAAAAAAAAAAAAAATTTGATCCTAGCAACATCAACAGAGATAGAGCAATTCAAAATGTTATATTTTTGAATTTAAAAAAAAAAAAAAAAAAAAAAAAAAAAAAAAAAAAAAAAAAAAAATTTGATCCTAGCAACATCAACAGAGATAGAGCAATTCAAAATGTTATATTTTTGAATTAAAAAAAAAAAAAAAAAAAAAAAAAAATTTGATCCTAGCAACATCAACAGAGATAGAGCAATTCAAAATGTTATATTTTTGAAAAAAAAAAAAAAAAAAAAAAAAAAAAAAAAAAAAAAAAAAAAAAAAATTGATCCTAGCAACATCAACTGAGATAGAGCAATTCAAAATGTTATATTTTTGAATTTAAAAAAAAAAAAAAAAAAAAAAAAAAAAAAAAATTTGATCCTAGCAACATCAACAGAGATAGAGCAATTCAAAATGTTATATTTTTGAATTAAAAAAAAAAAAAAAAAAAAAAAAAAAAAAAAAAATTTGATCCTAGCAACATCAACAGAGATAGAGCAATTCAAAATGTTATATTTTTGAATGTAAAAAAAAGAGATAGAGCAATTCAAAAAAAAAAAAAAAAAAAAAATTTGATCCTAGCAACATCAACAGAGATAGAGCAATTCAAAATGTTATATTTTTGAATTAAAAAAAAAAAAAAATTTGATCCTAGCAACATCAACAGAGATAGAGCAATTCAAAATGTTATATTTTTGAATTTAAAAAAAAAAAAAAAAAAAAAAAAAAATTTGATCCTAGCAACATCAACAGAGATAGAGCAATTCAAAATGTTATATTTTTGAAAAAAAAAAAAAAAAAAAAAAAAAAAAAAAAAAAAAAAAAATTTGATCCTAGCAACATCAACAGAGATAGAGCAATTCAAAATGTTATATTTTTGAATTTAAAAAAAAAAAAAAAAAAAAAAAATTTGAAAAAAAAAAAAAAAAAAAAATTTGATCCTAGCAACATCAACAGAGATAGAGCAATTCAAAATGTTATATTTTTGAATGTAAAAAAAAAAAAAAAAAAAAAAAAAAAAAAAAATTTGATCCTAGCAACATCAACAGAGATAGAGCAATTCAAAATGTTATATTTTTGAATTAAAAAAAAAAAAAAAAAAAAAAAAAAAAAATTGATCCTAGCAACATCAACAGAGATAGAGCAATTCAAAATGTTATATTTTTGAATGTAAAAAAAAAAAAAAAAAAAAAAAAAAAAAAAAAAATTTGATCCTAGCAACATCAACAGAGATAGAGCAATTCAAAATGTTATATTTTTGAATTTAAAAAAAAAAAAAAAAAAAAAAAAAAAAAAAAAAATTTGATCCTAGCAACATCAACAGAGATAGAGCAATTCAAAATGTTATATTTTTGAATTTAAAAAAAAAAAAAAAAAAAAAAAAAAAAAAAAAATTGATCCTAGCAACATCAACAGAGATAGAGCAATTCAAAATGTTATATTTTTGAATTTAAAAAAAAAAAAAAAAAAAAAAAAAAAAATTTGATCCTAGCAACATCAACAGAGATAGAGCAATTCAAAATGTTATATTTTTGAATTAAAAAAAAAAAAAAAAAAAAAAAAAAAAAAAAAAAAAAAAAAAAAAAAAAAAAAATTGATCCTAGCAAAATCAAAAGAGAAAGAGAAATTAAAAAAGTTATATTTTTGAATGTAAAAAAAAAAAAAAAAAAAAAAAAAAAAAAAAAAAAAAATTTGATCCTAGCAACATCAACAGAGATAGAGCAATTCAAAATGTTATATTAATTTTCTGCAACCGTTAAAAAAAAAAACAAATATGAAAATTTTTTTAATCAACAAAAACAGTGGACAAATTTCGGCGTTGACAGAAAGGATGGGCCCTGGGAATTCTAATAAAAGTTCATTTATCATTCTATTTTTAGAACTAATTAGTTTGAATTTTAATTAAACGGTTGATTTAATTAAATTTAATATATCTTTAAATTAAATAATAATGAACTTTGTATTAAGGTATGTATTAAGGTGGCACTGAAATTTTACTTTACACTCTAGAGAATTAAAGTTAAACTTTTTACTCACTAGAGAATAAAATGGAACGTTAATTAGCTGTTTTTAATTAAATAATGTTCCCATTATTTAACGGTTGCAGAAAAAAAAACATTACTCTAATAAAATATAGACACCCAGCCAAAAAACATATCCATATTTTAGGGGTAGTGGGGCGATGGAAGGAGGGGAATCAAGAGAGGTAGAATCAACGCAACAAAGCAGTCGGAACGACCTTTGGTGGAACGAAACCAGAAATGCAATCTAAACTCTACTACACTGGGGGACGAAACTTGGAACTGTTTCCACCGTTGAACCGGTTTGGAACGAAACGAGAGATCTTTTAGCGTTGGTTTTTGCTACAGGTGGAACGAAAAACTTGGGCTATTCGTTTCGGTCAAAACTGGTTCAAAGCTGGAACCAGTTACAAGTCCCGTTCCTCCCAGAATGACCCATCACTACTAGAAACCCTAACAATCAAATTATTCTTAAAACATTGGGGGACAAAACTGGAAATGTAATTTATTTGTATGTCTTATGAATTCATTTTTTCTTTTTCTACAATACAAGATTTATATGGTTATCACTAAAAAACGACTAAGTCCGGACTTAAATGTGAAAATACAAAATAAAAACCTGACTCGAATACGTACTTTGAAATATTTAGGCATAACCATTGACGAAAAATTAAAGTGGAACAGACATATTGACATACTACAAAACAAACTTATAAAATTAATAAATTCACTTTCAATAGCAGCGCGAGCGACTTGGGGGTTGAGAACGGAGGCTCTGGAGGTTTTGTATAAAGGCGCAATTTTGCCTATTCTTACTTATGGCATTGAAATATGGCATCCAGGACTTCAGATCAAATACAACAAGGCAAAGCTGGAAAGGGTCCAGAGGCTAATGGCACTCAAAATTGCCAAAGGATTCCGAACACTCTCTGATGAAGCTGCCTTTGTCTTGGCCAAAATGATCCCCATCAGTATATTAGCTAACAGTTACATAGGAAAATTCCATTTGTTATCCATGAACACTGACTACGAAAATTTCAAATCTAACAACTTTGAACATACTACCGACTACAAGGATTGGTTACACCCAGCAGAATTTCCTTGTATTACTGAATGCTTAACTGACCCCACAGACTATGAGATATATACTGACGGAAGCAAGAATGGCGAATATGTAGGCTGTGCTAGTCTCATTTTTAAAAACAAAATTTTAGAAGATGTAATAAAGTATAAATTAGGCCCAGAATGTAGCAATAATCAAGCAGAACAATTCGCCATCCTTAAATCTCTAGAATACTTTCATAATTTGAGGACAAAAGATAAAACTATTACAATACTAACGGACAGTCAGTGTACTCTATACATGATAAAAAACAGACATTGTCATAATCCCATCACTGAAAAAATAAGATCATTTCTAAGACATCTACAAACTGACGATAACATTCAAATTTCATTCAAATGGGTAAAGGGGCATTCCGACATAGCGGAAAACGAATTGGCTGACAAGGCTGCAAAAGAGGCTTCAAAGGATACTTCCCTTCCTATATCATATAGTATGATATCCAAAGAACACTTAAAACACATGCTAAAAACACAAGCAGTAGACCAGTGGCAGACACGTTGGAACACCACACACAAGGGAAGACATCTACATAACTTCATTCCAGACTTACGGACCTACATTAAATCAAACTCATGGACTAACTTTTACATTACACAAGGAGTCACAGGACATGCGGCAGTAAATAGTTATTTCTATCGATTTAAAATAAGAGATTCTTTCCTATGTCCTTGTGATTTCACTCAAGAACAAAATATACACCACCTCATATATGAATGCAGACTACTCACTGACTACAGAACTATTCTACAGACAAAAACAGTACAGAAACTAGGACATTAGCCGGTGGATGGTCAATGTTTGATGAACAATTCATTTGAAAATTTCCAAATATTTCTTAAAAATTCAATCATTAAAATAGAGGATATAAATATGAAATATCTCTAAACCTCTAAATATTCATAAACTTTTCTCTACATAACTTTGTTGCTGTTTTTATGTTTTTAAGAATTTTAAATTATTTATGTTATATAACTTCTTATTCTTTGTTTTATTTTATTTTATTTTTCTTGTTTATTTTTATACTTTTTATACCTTTCAACAAATGTAAAATTATAATCAAATCAAAAATAATATTTACATGTACATTGTATACTTTGTACAAGTATGGTGTGTACAGAAAAGAATAAAATCCCTTCCAACAGGGTTACTGCTGGAAGGAAAACACTAAAAAAAAAATACAAGATTTTTATCGATAAATAAATAGAACTTCTATTATTTGTTAAAATGATCTAAGTCTTTACTCATGGGCCGCAACGAGAGATGCTGGTTATAAACATGTATATATGAAAATAAATGCTGCCAAAAAGCAGTCTATATTTCTAAAACTAGGAAGAAGAAAATATAGACTGGAAAAGTAATATATAACAACAAAAGTAATATATAAGATGGTCCTGAAGCCATCTTCTTAGAGGAAGCCTTAGAGGAGGGGTTCTCAAACAGGGGGGGGCTTTAAGATAAGTCAAGGAGGAGGAGCATGAGTTTGAATAGAAAAAAAAAAAATATAGTACACAATTTATTAAAGCCAAATTTACGTTGAACTTATATTTCTAACCATAATGTTAAGAAAATTAAAACAATCCATTTAAATTAAACGTCTGCATTTATTAAATAAATATATCCCTGGCTGTCGTAAAGAAGTCGATAAGTCAAAATAGTACACGTTTCAGTAAGTGCAGGTGTAATTACTCTTTAAACACCATTTGGTACAAAACAAATACTTTATTGCCTTATTATGAAGCATATCCCAAACAATTTTTTCACAATGCAGATCCTCCATTAAGATTAATAATTAACTTGTTTTCAATATAAGAGGCTTTAAAATCATTATAGATAAGCTTTATTTGTGACATAGTAAGGACCATTAAGGATTTTTCCAATCCAAGGATTGGAACGAGATGAATTCATTGTTTAGTGGAGTCTCAAAGCTCAGCTCCATATGTCTAAATAGGTCTAATTGTTGTAATGTAGATGAGTATTTTGTAATTCATAGATATCATATGGTAGATCATTTGTCTAGTAAATTTTAATGTAAATGAAAACAACAATTTCTATCTTTATATGTGCATTCCAAGCCAGACATTCGTCTAAAAGTAGACCTATGTAGCAGATTTGTTCCAAAGGAAACAGTGGAATATCATTAAATAATACTGTAGGACAGGAAGCTGTTGTTTTACTATGAAGGGTAAAAATGATTTAATGAAATTAATTTTAACCCTCTAGTTTCCGAAACCATTCAGAAAGTTTAAAAATAAGGAAATGAAGTGTGACAGACTAAAAAGAAGTTTGTTTTTTTTCATTTTAGTGGCCTAAAATTTTATTTTTCTTTAGGTGTTTACATCCCCATATACTTTAACCAGGGTATATGAAACATATTGGGATGATTAAAAACATTATTTAAATAAAAGCAAACACATTTATAAATAAACAAAGAGAATTATGAAATTTTTAAATTAATATAATTTATCACAGTTTTTCATTAGATGGGTAATACCTCTCAAGAATTTATTCAAAATCAGATTAAACCTATATTCCATCGAAGGGGAGGATATAATAAACCTTACTAATTGCTTTGCTTTTGCTTTATTGTTTTTTTTAAAGAAACATTTTCCCTGTTAAATGAGGACCAAAATCCCTATAAAAGAATAAAACTTAAAGCCAAGAAAATGAAAAAATCGATAGGGTGGAATTTTTCGGCTATCAGAATATATATCCTTGCTATCAAGAAAATAACTTTAACATTTAAAAATCTTTCTCTATTAAAATTAGTTGCAATAGAATGAAATAAAACAAATAATTCTATTGTTATGTATAAAAACCTCACTGTAATCAATTTATTGCTTATCACAACACTTTATTTCATTTTATATCAAGTTTTGTAAACATTTTAATTTATCAATTCAGTAATATATATATTTCTTTACTTTAGTAGTTCATATTGGTTTGAAGTAATAGGATCGATTATTTTTATATATGAAAATATACTATTCATAAGAAAACATTTGATCCCTTCTAGTAATATTTAACAATAAAATTGTACAAGATTATTTTTTTTTTTAATAGTTCACTTTTTGCCCTTCAAAATTTTAGTGTGAAAAAGGAAAATGGTTTTTCACGACAATAAAATACAAAACCTTGTTACTTAATAAGAAATAATCAATTACTCTCCGAGTTATAAAAATAAATTTTTGACAATAATAATTGAACGTTATAGAAAGATTCCATTCAAAATTAATTCATTTTTGAAACAATTCTCATGATATCTTGTATTAATTTGGAACTATCAATTATCAGCGACCAGAAGCATTATCTGCTGTAACATTATCAACACATTTAGTGATCAAGGACACAATAACAGACAGTCCTAGTTTCCATAGGCAACAGAATATTCGTTAGCGTGAAATTAGTGCCTTACATTTAATTAATGTTTAATTAGTTTAAAGTTTATACTGCTGGTTCTCTTCAGGTAAAAAAAAAATAAAGGTTTCAAAATTTTCCATAGTGTATTGCATGTGTAATATTTTAACAAATACTGTTTCTGAGTAGAAAAACTATAAAAGGTTATGGTAATAAATTAACAATTATTTTATTTTATTTTATTTATTTTTTTTTATAAATTATTTAAAGTCAGATGTTTTTAGATCAGCTGTTATTCATCAGTATGGTTAACATTAGCAGTGAACTCATAAATTAAATAATATTTTAAAAATATGTCTTAACAAAAGAATTACTAAATTATTGTTTTTTATCATTAGAAGAAACAGCTGATTTTTCTTTAAAATAAAGTCTTAACTCTTTTCAGTGCAAGCATACATATTTAAAAGATATTTAAATTCACTGATTTGTTACTTTTTTTATTGGTCTAATACTGAATTAATCCATAAAAAAAAAAAAAAAAATTTACTTTCATTTATTACATTTTTTTTTTTTTTTTTTTTTTTTAACCTCATTTAATGTTTCTGAATGATGGGGCCCCTCCAAACAATCTATCCAATCATGGTGTACCATAGTGCACTGAGCCCTAAAAAGGATTAACTGAGGCGTCGATCTTCAAAATGGGATAAATCCACTATTTGTCAAAAAATATTTTTTTCTCCTCTATCGCTTGGTAAAATTGTTTCGCCATCATAATGGAATGTGAAAATGTTGGTTTCCTGATGTTGAAGAAAATATGTTTAGTTAACTAGTAAACAGATGAAACTATGATTAAATGATTGTTATATTTTTTAAAAATCGTCATTTTTAATTTTGTAAATTAGAAATTCGGTTTATTTTTTTGTTTTATAAATGCAAAAATATCAAAATAAAGTTAAAGAAGGGGTAGGTTAGCAACTGTAGGTATGTGATTCCATTATGACATAGAGCAACTAGTATACAATTTTTTTTTAATCCAACGGTCTTATGAAAAGGGATGTAGAGATCAAAAAGGTGTGTGTTGCCCTTACTGGAGTGAAATTCAGATTTAATCAGAGGTTGTCGGAAGAAATATAGAAGGCATTGTGAATGGATACTAAATTAACTTTTTTTTGGAATGTTGGAATTGATTTTGGAATAATTGTAAAATTTGATATCTGATAAGAATGTTATTATGATAACCATTCACTATATGGGCTGTTTTAAGTTTAAAAGTATGTGAAGTAAATGTAGAGCTTGTTGCTTAAACATTAATATGCACTTTAAAATAAATTGGAATTGATTTATAATTTCATTTTTTCAGAGAAGTATACCTTAATTGAACACTATGTAAAAAATGCATTTATGTCCACTAATATACAAAGAATAATTGAATGACCATAGCCTCCTATACTCGTAAGTTTAGCATGCATAAGTTTTTTATTTTAAATATTATTAACTGATATATTCTAAACATATATAAAAAACATAGTATAACTTTTCAGAAAAATATTCTAGAAAGAAATAAAAAAAAAATAAAAAAAATGGTTAAAGTCCCATCCGTAAAAGGTGCATTCTGCGGGTGCACATTGGAAGAAGGGAGCAGGATTATTGCATACATTCATATGGTGAGTATCCTCATATAATCTAAAGAATCGAGTACACTTAGAACTTCTGTAATACATTATTACTATTTCAGATAGGTTATGCTTGCCTGTTGATAACTGCTGTTGTTTTAAGTTTCAAAGGATCTGAAGATCCAGTAACCGAATTTAAAGATGATGATCTATCAGTTAATAATACAAACATAACAGATGAACTAGATTTATATCATTTGGAAGACAAGATGATTCACGATGGTTTTCTAGGTCTGTTGGCATCTGTTATAATTATATAATATTATATATTATTAATAATATAAGAAGAAGGTGGTCAGGGATGCAGACAAAAAGAAATAACACGTCCAAGTAAAATATACTATAATTAAGTGCCAAAGTTTCGACATGCTTTGCAAGTCATCTTCACAGCTAAAATGAACAAAAAAACAAGATGTGACAAAAAACAACTGACTGATAAACTAATGACAAATGGATATACAAGAGAGCTAAAAGAGTAAAGAATGACATAGGTATAGAAAAAATACAATAAAGGCTATAGAAAAGAACAGATACAAAAATCAGTGACAAACGTTGGCACTCAATTACAGTTTTTTTATGTGGATGTGTTATTTCTTATATTGCATCTTTGGTCATCTGCTTGTATCATAATTAACTGTAAACTATCCTTTCTCATTAGTAATAATAGTATCATGGGTAGCCTACAGGGAAGGTATAGGTATCTAATATTTTGGCAGTCTACAAGTACCAAAGATATCAGAAACCTTCCTCACTATCCAATCAAGAAGGTTATGGAAGTGTTATTCTCACTTCTAATACTGCCTTTTTGGTTGAAGGGTGAAATGATCCAAGCATATATAAGGATCAGAGATAACAGATAGTGGCAAACTACCGGGTCCAGAGTAAAACATTTGACAATTGCCAGGGTAACCGAGAGGGATACCTATTTCTCAGGATTTTAGATGGAGAACCTGATGGGGGTACTAGAGTTGAATACTTATATGAATGGTGTTATGAAAGGAGGGGGATGCCTAGTAACCATAGATCTTAAAAAATCGCAAATGTAAATTACAAAGTCTATATTCTTCCTCTTTGAAGGAACGGGATCTTAAACTCTAAAGTATGTGACAATCCTCTTTCTAGGCTCCATGAGACCACCTTAAATGATAGGACACCGGACAATCTAACAGGTGGCGAGTTACAATTTTTTTTTAAATACCCCTTTTAGCCTAACACCCTTCATATCCAATTATATAAAACTGGACACTAGGTTCTGCCAAGATGATCTCAAGTACTAGCCTGCCCTATTACACAACCTAACAGGAGCAGGCATTTATATAGAAGAATTAGGAGTGATCGTTAGCATTCTATAAGGCAGATATGTCTGTCTTCCAAGTGAGAATTTTCACCACATTGAAGGCAGTGACACATCCACAGTTGATGAGCTGCAATGGTGTCGTCTCCAACATTATTATCTATTCAGAAAGCTGGTCAGCATTTCAAGCACTCGAGTCTCCTAAAGTGACCTCGGCGATGGTGAAGGAATACAAGCAGAAACATGAACTCCTCAAGTTTGTGAAAAACCTTACACTAATGCTGGTTCCTAGTCATAAAGGGTTGACTACAGACCAACTAGTACCTTAAAGAAACACTAAAGGAATGAAATCTTGGACTGGATATGGAGAGAGGCAGCCAATGAACGCCTTAGACATGCCAAACAGCTGATCTTAAAACCTTCCCTCTCCAGAATGAATTGACTTCTAAACCTGAACAGTATGGGGCTGCTGCTCTCGGTAGGAGTACTAAATGACCACTGGTGGCTTAGAAGACATATAAAAATATGTGAGTATTCAGAGATTATATGAAATATGATCGATTTGTGGCATAAAGATACTTCATCTTAGACAAGTTGAGATATTCCATTGTATAGAGGTGAATAAAAATTGGTTGAACCTTCTGCAATTCATTAGGAAATCTGAAAAGTTCTTTATTGAGAGAGGATAGGTTCCAATTGGGTAATTATCGGGTTGGTAAAAAGGACCAGTGGGACCACTTGCCACACTTCTTATGTACATCAATGATTTATGCATTACTATCTTATATTTTTTTAAAAATTAAATAATCTTTTTGTTTTTTGTTTGTTATTTATTGAAATTTTTACAACTTTGAAATAAAAAAAAATAAGATGAATAGTAATATAATATAAATGAAGTATCATAATTTAAATAGTTATTTCTATAGACTCTCACAAGCCAGGGTTTCTCCCAATTTTTTCTTTTTCATTCAATACTTGTTTTTGGTTTTCATCCTAGAACAATATTTCTTTAAATTATTAATTTTTTCCTAATATAATACATTAAATTCCTAATTAATACATTATTATTATTTTTTTTTTTTAATTTCAGCTCTGACTTCAAGTTACTTTAATGAGATGGTGTTTTTAATTCAACTAGTTTTTGCAGTTTCACTTGTGATAGGAATTCACACAGTAAGTACAATTCATTATCAGTAAGTAAAATATATTATATATATATATATATATATATATATATATATATATATATATATATATATATATATACAGGGTGAGTATCTCTTAGTGTAAAAAAAAAAAATTGGGTTAAACTAGATCAAAAATGTAGCTAAATGCCACAAATCTCACCTTTCTATTCCAATCCATTGCAGATATACGATAAATCAAAGACTTTTTTGAGGAAATCACGTTTTTTTTTTCCCATAAAAACTGTAATATCTCCATTTTGTCTAATTATTTTTCAAATTTTGGCCACATTTTCAGATTTAGCATTAAATTTCCTATAAGAACAGAGTACACGTAACCTTGAATTTTACAAACTTGATATCTAAAGAACAGCTTGATCTTCACCTTATTTGGGGAAGTCACAATGTCTTATTTACTTCAACGCTCACCGTTTTTCGTAAAAACTATCCACAAAACGTCAAATCTCACAAAAACTTGCAAATTTAATGAGCTTTCGAATGATATGTTAAACGTAATGATTTTGTTTCAATTTCATGGAGATATTTACTTATGAAACCGAAAAAACATGGTGTTCTCATTTGCTATACAAATCAGTTACTTGGGTAAATAAAACATTATGACAATCCCTTAATGGAAATGTGCATTTTAAACATAATAAACTCTTCATTGGAATAAAAAGCAAAGGAAAAAATGATTGTTTAATAGAAAATAAAGGAAAACTATCAATAAAGCAACACTACATCAGAGGACATGATATTATTACATTTATTTATTATTATTATTTAGGATTTATTTTATTAGATTTTCAATGTAATGTTTAAAATCCAGTGATAATGAACATAGACCTTAATTTTGCCGTTAGCGTCTGAATGCAGATTGTGTCTAAGAATACTACTTTTTGAAGTGAATTTTATGGGCAGATGAGTCTGTTTTTACAGGGGATGGCATTTCTACCAATCCATGTATATCGTTATTATGAATGGTCGAAATGCCTTCCCCTGTAAAAATGAGACTCATCTAGCCATAAATCACATAATAAATAAATAAATGTAATAACATAAGATCCTCTGATCTGGTGTCGCTTTATTGACAGTTTTCCTTTATTTTCTATTAAACAATGATTTTTTTCTTTGCTTTTTATTCCAATGAACAGTTTATTATGTTTAAAATGCATATTTCCATTACGGGATTGTCATAATGTTTTATTTACCCAAGTAACTGATTTGTATACAAAATGGGAACACCATGTTTTTTCGGTTTCAAAACTAAATATCTCCATGAAATTTATTCTAAGATATTCTAACAAAATCATTACGTTTAACATATCATTCGAAAGCTGATTAAATTTGCAAGTTTTTGTGAGATTTGACGTTTTGTGGATAGTTTTTACGAAAAACGGTGAGTGTTGAAGTAAATAAGACATTGTGACTTCCCCAAATAAGGTGAAGATCAAGCTGTTCTTTAGATACCAAGTTTGTAAAATTCAAGGTTATGTGTACTCTGTTCTAATAGGAAATTTAATGCTAAATCTGAAAATATGGCATTTTTTCCCTGTTTAAGTTCTTGTCATTTAAATTTTGAATGTTCCAGGTAATTCAAAACATGGTCCAAAATATTTTACAAAGTTTTTTATAAAGTTTTTTATACTACAGTGTATAGTAGAACTGTAGGGCAGTTGTTTTTCATCCATATTAAGGGGGAAGGATGTCCAAACGAGCTAAGGTGTTTGCTCTAGATAATAAAAGTTAAGTATAGTCGGAAATGGAAATCTCTTGGATTGGAGACAATCCTGTAAAGAAAAACAGTTTGACCTAGGTATCTCTGTTATCTGCCTTCATCCTTTGGGTGAGACTCATCAGGCAACTCATTCAGACTCTACCCTACATTGATGACCGTACCCTATAGGGTATTCTACCATTGAGGTATTAATTTGGTATCGTGTGGTGTTCAAGGATCTAGACCGATTTGTCTGTGTATATATATATATATATATATATATATATATATATATATATATATATAAATATATATATGAGAGATATGTATATATGAAGAATGTTAGGCTAGAAGAGGGAATAGCTGATTATTATAGTTGTGAAAAAATTGGAAATGCAAATTACTTAGTCTAAATACCATTGTTCCCCATTGGGTTCTCTACCTAAAATCGAGGATCAACACTGCGAAATAGGTTCCTCCTTCCCTCTTATACAGTCAACAGTCAAATGTCTTACTTTTGCCCCGGTAGTTTGCCACTACCTGTTACATCTAATCCTTAAATGAAGAGTGTTAGGCTGGAAGGGGGAATATCCGACTATCATAGTTCTGAAAAAAAATTGAAAATGTGAATTACTAAGTTTGGATTTTTTATTATTGGGAACGGGTCCTTCAAACTTCAAAATAATGACAATTCTCTTTCAAGCCTCTATGATGATACCACCTCATGATAGTACATGGGACAAACTAACATGTGGTGCTGAAATCTCTATTTTCATTTTTTTGGACATTCCACCTTCTAGTATATATAAGTGAATTTATAACAGTATAAAAATATATATATATAAAATATAAAATAAATATATAATATATTATATATATATATATATATATATATAATATATATATATATATATATATATATATAAAATACTATTATGGGGATATCATTAAAGGAAAAAAAAATAATGAAATAAAAATACATATAATGTATATACATTGACTTACTTTAAGGGCTAATATTATCATTTTATTTTTCAGAAAAATCTTGATTTAATTTTTTCATGGATACTGCTAGAAATCACTCATGTAGTATTTTCTCAACTTCTCGTGACTGTTTATTTCATGGCACTTTACAACGGTGTATTGCATCAAACAGTAATTTATCTGTTTTTTGAAGAAATAACTCTCGGAAGTAAGTAGATTTTTATAAAATTTATTTTCTTTTCACATGTTTAGTTTATTACTTTAAAGTAATAGCTTGAATATAAAGTTTACATTTAAAATCTTCTCAATCTCTTTCATCTTTCCCAATAGGCCTCTCACACAAACAGCGAGTAGTTGATTTAAGGTATAACTAGTATAAAATTAGAATTCATCAGCTGTGACCTTGACCTAGAGACTATCCATATTTATATAGTTCTTGTTGAGTTATGCCCTTTAAAATTATTCTTGTCCTCTCGTTCTTGTCTTCTCCATCCGACAAAGATTCCCCTCATCAAGCCATCTTAGACATCGTCTCCTTGTATTCACCTTTCCTCAAGCAATTGGTATAGCAACCTTCATGAAAGGTATATTCACTGGTTTCCTTCTACAAAGACAAGCCATTGAATTCCTGCCATTTTGATTTAAACCTCTACCTGTGGTTCACCAAACCTCTCTCAATCAGCTCTTGATTTTCTCTGGATCACTATTTTCCAATCATTAATTGTATTGTAAGAAGATGGCCAAGAGGCCTAATGTAAAACTTGAACTTAAGTGCCACTAATGAGTAGTTATTTACATGTTGTAATCCTTTTCCTGAAATTTGCATGTTGTATATAATGTATACAGTTGCATATCAATAAATTCTAAAAAAAAAAAAAAATAAATAAATAAACAAAAAAAAAAACATAGTTCAAGCAAACAATAAACCTTGCTTTTGATTCTTCTTCAATATTATTCCTTACTGTGATAACTTACCACAGGTAACTGAAATCGACCAAATTTTTGAAAGTCTGAACATGAACTGGAGTGCAGGATTATTATTATTATTATCATTTTTTATTTATTTTATTTATTTTTGTACCTTACATTCCTGCAGGATCTCATATATTTGACGCATAGACAGCTGATGAGTACTTGATATAAAGTTGTCTGACTTTTTCCTTTTTTTTTTTATTTGTGAATTGTATTATTTTATTATATTTTTCAAATGTAAATTAGCCTTCTTTTTTTCTTTTTTTTTTCCTTTAGCACTTGTGTTTTCCTTCCAGCAGTAACCCTGTTGGAAGGGATTTTATTTTTTTCCGTACACACCATACTTGTACCAGGTATGCAAGTTTAAAATGTCGTTTATTTCTTAAAATATATACACAGTAATTTAAAAAAAAAGTATAATATATTTTATTCAAAGTACTGACCCTCGCTTTCTACACATTTTGTCCATCTCTCGGGCAATATATAGATACCATTCCAAAAGAATGCTTCATCTTTATTTGAAATCCATTCATTGAGCCATTTTCGTACGTTTTCGAAATTGTTAAAGTGTTGCTCCGCCAATGAGTGTCCCATCGATGAGAAGAGGTGATAATCAGAAGGCGCCAGGTCAGGTGAATACGGCGGGTGGGGTAGGAGTTCCCAACCAAGCGAAGAAATCGTTTCCTTAGTCAATCTGGCTGAATGTGCAGGAGCGTTATCATGCTGAAGAATGACTTTGGCGTGCCTGTGAGCCCATTCTGGGCGTTTTTCGATCAATGCGTGACTCAAATTGATCATTTGTTGTCGGTAGCGCTCGGTATTGACTGTTTCGCCGGGTTTGAGAAGCTCGTAGTAGACTACTCCCTTCTGATCCCACCACACACACAGCATTGTCTTCTTCCCAAAACGATCCGGTCTTGCACTCGATGTGGATGGTTGTCCTGGCGTTACCCATGATTTTTTTTCGTTTGGGATTCTGAAAATAAATCCATTTTTCATCGCCAGTTACAATTTGATGCAAAAAAAAACCCTTTCTTTCGTGGCGTAAAAGCAGCATTTCGCACACAGTTTTTCGTTTTTCCATCTGTCGTTCGTCCAATTCATGTGGAACCCATTTTCCAACCTTTTGAATCTTTCCCATAGCTCTCAGGCGATCGGAAATGGCTTGCCTAGTGACATTCAACTGTTCTGCCATCATTTGTTGGGTTTGGGTATTGTCTTCGTCTAATAAAGATTGCAATTCGAAGTCCTCAAACTTTTTTGGTCGATTTTCTCGTTTTTGATCAGTAACATCAAAATCACCACGTTTGAAACTTTGAAACCAACGTTCACATGTCCTGACGGTTGGAGCAACATCGCCATAAGTCTCAACAAGAATTCGATGACATTCAGATGCCTTTTTCTTTTGATTAAATAAGAAAATCATGACATGCCGCAAATGCTCTTTATTTGGCTTAAAATTAGACATTTTTAACACCAAAGAAAGGTATGATACGTCCACGTAAACGACTTAAAAACAACTGACTTTTGTAAACAAATGACTAACAAACAAAATAGCGTTTAGAGATAAGCAAATCCTTCAGTAGGCTAAGAGCGCATTCTATTGGAATTAAAACGACATTTTAAACTTGCATACCTGGTACAAAGTATACAATGTACATGTAATTATTATTTTTTGATTTGGTTATTATTTTACATTTAAGTATAGATAGTACATGTGTAAAAAGGTTAATATAAAAAATAAACCAGAAAAAGGAAATAAAATAAAGAACATGAAGTTATATAACATAAATAATTCAAAATTCAACAAAATCAAGCAACAAAGTTATGTAGAGAAAAATGTATAAATATTTAGTGGTTTAAAGATGTTTCATATTTATATCCTCTATTTTTATGATTGAATATTTAAGAAATATTTTGAAATTTCCAAATAAATTTCCTTTAGCACTATGGACTAAATTAAGTTAATTCTTTTATTTTTTCTAAAGCATCAAGTTGAGAATAAAGAAATAATTTTATCATTATTATAAGACAAAATAATTTATTGAATTTAAAAATAACACCTTTTTTTTTCTTTCTTCTTTTTTTAGTATTAGAAGGATACTTTATAGTCGTTGTTAATAGTTACATGAATGAGATTACACAAGTGATCGAAGATAATCAAGAGGTGATGTCACCAATAGTGATAAATTCTTCATCAGTTGACCTACGGTATCCTGAAGACACCAATAATTATGTCCATTAATGTACATACAAGCATCTACCTCAAATTTAATAATATTCTATGATTAACATAATTGATATTATTTAAATAATTTTAAATAACTACTCTGGAAATCAATTATTGTGATATCACTGGGTTGATATTTAATGTGTATAATTGTTAAGAAAAAACAAGAAAGTATTTTTATCAATGGTGAATTTTCGGTGTGCCATTAAACGTTACTGTCAATGAAAAGTCTATATATAAAGAGATATAGTGTTTTATTATTATTATTATTATTTTTATTTTATTTTTTCTGTTAAAACTATGCTATAATATTCGTTGTTATTTTGTTTTTTTCTTATTAAGTCTTATGACAATAGATTGTTAAAAGTATTTTAGAACATGCCTAAATAATTGATATTTTAATTTTCTCAATTTTCAATATAGTAATAAGTTAGGAGTAGAACATTAAGAAATAAAAATTTAAGTGTCAACTGAACTGCAGAGGATCATTCCATTATCATCAGTAATTCTATAACATCATTTTACTTATTCATTACAATCAAGTCTCACTTCTTGGTCTTATCTTTGTCAGTCATTTTTGATTTGTATAAGAAGAACTTAACTAAATGTAAATTGACCAAGCAACTAAATATTCATACAGAATTGACAAAATTACAAAAAAAAACTAGAAAATCGAGTTTTAAAAAATATAGCAATAGAAATATCATTATAAACCTAAGAAAAATAGAAGCTATTATATTCACTAAATGAAGAAATGATAAAATATTTACAAGAAATCCCAATGATAAATCATTGGTCTATATTGGTTAATATTAACATTAAACAAAACACTTAAATCCACAAACATAGTATGTTAACATTGTATGATATTATCATCAACAGAAAATGGACTTAAAGAGATGTTTTCCTAGATATTTCTATACTTAATATAAAACCAGATCACCTTCCAAAAACAAATGTATTTCTTTGGTGTATATGCCTCCTTGATTTGATTAAAATATTTTTATTTAATGAATTCCATTAAAATTTATTTTTTAATTACTTTGATAGTCACAAAAAAAAGTTATATTTAAAAAGACCTTATGTTCACAGATTAAATTCCCATCGATGAACAAACACATATATTTATATTGATAAATAAAACAAATTGATATATCTTCATTGTAAACACTTTCATTTTTTTTTTTTTTTTTTTTTTTTTTTTTTTTTTTTTTTTTTTTTTTTTATATATATTTCATTTATATATTACAGAGGCATTGCAAACAATATAAAAAAAAATATTCTGTATATTACAAGACAGCCTTTATATGTTTAAATAATAACAAAAATGAAAAAAAAATTATCTTAAATTCAATCAGAGGTAGAAATGATCCTTGAAATTTCAGTGTTTTAGTTTTTGTTAGATAATTATTTATTTATCCTAAAACAAAAGCAGTGCATGGAGTAGATCTTCTTTTTAGATCTTCTTGCTAAATAGATAACCTTGCTGACGACATTCATATTTTTTTAAAACCAATTTCTTCTCTTCAAGTAACATAATATTACTAATTTAATATAATTTATTCATTTTGTTATAGCACTTGTAATTTTTTTACTGTTTATTGTTTACATTACCTTTGTTTCTGTACATAAAATAAATTGTATTATATATCATAACATATGCAGTCCAAGGGAAAACTGGAAATATTATTTTTAGCTATTGTATAGAATATGTTTAAAAGCATTACAATTAAAGTAGTGGAAATTAAAATTTTGAAAAATATATACAATCCAAACTCACATTGTTGTTGTTCATTCTGTTTGATATTTCAATGCAATTACCATCATAGGCTGAGTAAACTGACAAGGGGAGGACACACTCAGTCACACAGGATCTTGTTGGCAATTTTTTTGGAGTTTTCTAGTCAAAAAATATTAGACACTATTTGCTGTTACGACCAATGGGCCCTAGAAGCCGAGAAAAAAAAAATGGCATTAAACTAATTTATTTTATATCTCGAGTTTAAAAAACGATATGGACATGAATCTTGCACCAAGATTTTTAGTTTTGATTGCGAATTTAAGGAAAAATACAGCTTCATATATTTTGGTTTAGGTTAATTAAATTCTAAAAAAATTATTAGATTTTCAAGATTTTTCACACAAAAATTGATGTCAGATTCTAATTCAGCACCCTCAAAACATTGAAAAACGTTTATTCAATAAAAATAAAAATTAAAAAAAAAATCATTCTGTTCACCCTCTTCGAGAAAAATGAAATTTCATCCAAATAGAAAAATATAAATTCGTAAGCTTCAAAATTTGCCTGACCAAATGGTAGGCAATTTTTGTTTAAATTGATAAAAACATGAATTACGCTTATACTGTTAAACGTATCAACTTCATTTTTTTACCCGAAATATTGGGTGGTAATACGCTTGAAATGCTATTGGTTTCATCATCGTATCTGGTTTCAAACTCAAGTTAAAAATTGAGATGTTTTTCGGATTTTCCAATTTTTTTAATAGGTTTTTGCTCATAAAATTTTGCATTTATATACATCAAAAGAAAGCTGAGGCTCCCCTCTTTCCAGCGATGCCAACAAGTGAATTGCGTGGCAGAGTAATTGTGATTTAAAGGAAAGTAATAATCGGTTTAAAAATTTCATTTTCCTCGAAGATGGTGAAAAAAATGATATTTTTTGTTATTATTGAATAAACGTTTTTCAATGTTTTGGAAGGTGCTGAATTAGAATCTAACGTCAATTTTTATGTGAAAAAATCTATAGAGGTAGTTTGCTTGAAAATCTAATCATTTTTTTTAAATTTAATTAACCTAAACCTAAATCTATGGATCAGATGTATTTTTCCTTAAATTTGCAATCAAAACTAAAAGTCTTGGTACAAGAATCATGTCGATATCATTTTTTAAACTCGAGGTATAAAATAAATTAGTTTAATGCTATTTTTTTTCTCGGCTTCTAGGGCCCATTGGTCGTAACGGAAAAATATGTGTCTTATATTTTTTGACCACGAACCTCCAAAATAATTGCCAACAAGAACCTGAGAGACTGAGAGTGTCCTCCCCTTGTGAGTACAGATTCAGCATAGCAAACAAAACCTCAGTTCACATTACTCATTACATCACATCAAATGAAGTTGTGTTTTATTATGTTATATTTTTGAAATAGTTAAATATTAAAAACATGTTTTAAAATCTAATCAGTTACTAATATATTTCAATAATTTTGTAATGCCCCAGTAAGCATTAAATTTGTCCTAAAATGACTATCTATGAAATTATTATTTTCTAAAAAAATACAAAATACAATCTGGTTGGTTGAACTTATGGAGTATTTCGTGTATAAACAAACCGAATAGAAAAACAAAAATAAATAAAAAAACCGAATAAATGAGGTAAAAATGTTAAGGCATTTGTAATATCACACTCATTTAGTTTTTAATACTTAATATTCATGCGAACAGGCATTACACATACAAACAAGTCATCATTTGATTAGCACACCATAACCCTACAATATAAAAATAGTTTGTAGGACCATTTGAGAGATACTTATGTTCTCAGAGTTTTTAAAAATTTAAATGAACTGACTGCTAAATCATCTTAAATTATTTGTATAAGTACACATTATAATATTGAAGGATCAATCCTAATCAAGCCAATATATTCGTAAAAAAAAAAACAAAAAACAATTAGGCACAAAAATTAATTGGTGAATTTAATATTTATTTGTCTAAAAATAACCTGATACTTTAATGAAAAATTATTTGTTTATTTCGTTTAACGTCACTTTTATGCTGCTATGGCTAATCGGACAATGCTACGGTGGGAGTCCTAAATTTTGCCTATCCAGGTATAATTAGGATAGGGATCTTTAACGAGTACCTGACATCGCACAGGCTCGGGTCTCCCCATTTTACGTCCCTTCCGAAGGACGGCACATCTAAGGATTTTTTACTCCCTTTAAAAAATCCTTAGGTCATCTGCCGGGGTTTAATGAAAAATTGATTTGTATGTTGAAGCATATTTCTAGGATAACTCCTCAAATTTCTTTTTCCAATTATATTTTCTATTGTAATGGGAGACTTTAGAAATATTTTATATCCCGCGTAGATTCCTATAACTTTTAAACAGTTTATTTCCATGTTCAAGGCAATTAGGTGAGTTCCGATATTATCAGATCAACAGAACACCATTTGCGGACTCATTTCCACTTTTAGTTCATTTAAGATACAATGAATGCTTTTTTATGGTGAAAAGCGGAAGGCACAAGACATTATGGAGGCCAACCGAACTGTAAATTTTCCTGCCTTTTTACACTCTTTTAACTTGTACTTTTTGCATCGCGATGCTCTTTAATAAGCTTAATTGATTGGCAAAATAAAGAGAGTATTAATGATAGGGGAAAAATTAAACTAAAAGAACCATCGAAATAAGAATAACGGGTCTCGCGGGACAGGAACTGCGTCCTGTTCTCAATACAAATCTGGGAGTAGGCATACAATGAAGTTTTAAAATCATGTCGAAACATTTGTTCGTAAGACTAAAAGTGGTGAAATATGTGAGTACTTATGTATTTCATCTAGTTTATATGAGCAGTATTTTGCAAAATGTTATCATCATAATGCTCTTCAAGAAGCTTTGTTGATACCGGAAAGTACCTAATAGATTTACAATTAGTTATAAAAGTACAATACTATTGATTTAGTCATTAAATATGAAAAACAACTTGTGGAATCCTGAGGATAAAAATGCATTTTACTTAAATTGTTTAATATCTATGCATTTACCAAAAAAAGAAATAATAGGTGGTTTCGCATGTTTCCTCAAAAAATTGTTTCAGTAGCATAGTTATAATACATCTATCTTTCAGTCTTTATTAATTTACATTGAACCAAATAGGCAATAAGCAGATAAATAAGACACTTGATCTATAGATATTTATGTAAATTCATTCAAGATCTGGTTTAAAAAACAAAACATAATAAAAGAGGTAATTTTTCTAGAGGGTAATACTATTCTTTAAAAATGTAAAGATAATTTTTTACATAAATATATAGGCCAATTATACAACAAAAGTTTAATGGAATCTCCCTCACTCTTTAATTTTACGTGTAATAAAAATATCAAGTTTATCTTTTAAATTAATTTTTTTACAAATTATTTTAAAAATGTAACCATCACATTAAATAAATATACATTATTTTTTTAAAATAATAATTAATTCGCTGGTAAATAAATGTTGAACTGTAAGTAAAGGGGAGGTTTCAATATTGTTTCACTTTGGTAAACGTGACGACTTGTAGTGTAATTGGTGGCAGTTGGTTAGAATTGCATTAGTTAAGTTCAATATATCAATTGTGAACTCTTAAAAGTTGAGTCTAATAGAGAACAAAAATATCCAGTAGCCATGAAGCTCAAAGCAAATTCAAAAAAGGTACCATTAGCACCTTTAATACTTATTAAGTACTTAGATCTTGAAGTACCTGTAGAGTGGTGTGCTGAAACTAAGTTGTCAATTGAAAATGACAAGGTATTTTCTTCAGAGCCGTTTGTGTTTCGCTACTTTTGCAATAAAGGTACTGATAAAAAGGTTTATGGCACGTCACCTCTTCAAAAATGTGAAGTTGACAGTTGGATAACATTTTCCTTAGGTCCATTATCTTGTGAGAAGAAATACATGGAATCTTTAAATTATTTAGACACTGCTCTTTCTTCTGTTACTTACCTGGTTGGTAATATATTGACAGCTGCAGATATAGCCGTTTGGTCCAAATTGGTATCTAATAAAAACTGGAATGTTTTAGTAGATGATGAAAAAGTCCCAAAAAATGTTTATCGTTGGTTTTCGCTTATCGGAAATGTACCATGTGTCAAAAGTGTTATAAAATCACTCCCTGCTGATGCAACTTTTATTGAGAAAAAGGAAGATGGAGTGTTTTCTGGAAGAAAAGAGGAGGGTAAGTTTGTTGAATTACCAGGGGCTGAAACAGGGAAAGTGATTGTAAGATTTCCTCCTGAAGCCAGTGGTTATTTACACATTGGGCATGCAAAAGCAGCTTTGCTTAATCAGTATTACAGAGATGCCTTTAAAGGTAAGCTTATCATGAGATTTGATGATACAAATCCTGCCAAAGAAAAAGTTGATTTTGAAAAGGTTATTCTTGAAGATCTACAGTTATTAAAAGTTGACTATGATATTTTTTCTCATACTTCAGATCACTTTGATTTGATTCTAGATAAGTGTGAGTATCTTTTGAAAAATGGTAAAGCCTATGTTGATGATACAGATCCAGAAATTATGAAACAAGAGAGAGAGCAAAAGTTAGAATCAAAAAATAGAAATAATAATGTTGAAAAAAATATGATGATGTGGACTGAAATGAAAGCTGGCTCAGAAAAAGGTCAGAAATGCTGTGTCAGAGCAAAAATTGATATGCAGTCTTTAAATGGCTGCATGAGGGATCCTACTATTTATAGATGTAAAAATGAACCTCATCCTAAAACTGGTTCAAAGTATAAAGTTTATCCTACTTATGATTTTGCTTGCCCAATTGTTGATAGCATAGAGGGTGTTACTCACTCTCTGAGAACTATGGAGTATCATGACAGGGATGAGCAGTTCTTTTGGTTTATTGATGCACTAAGTTTAAGAAAACCTCATATTTGGGAATATTCTAGGCTCAATATGACTAATACTGTACTTTCTAAGAGAAAATTGACATGGTTTGTCGAAAATGGACATGTAGATGGTTGGGACGACCCAAGGATGCCTACTGTAAGAGGTGTGCTTCGAAGGGGAATGACTGTTGAAGGCCTCAAGCAGTTTATAACAGCTCAGGGATCTTCAAGATCAGTAGTTGTTATGGAATGGGACAAAATTTGGGCTATTAATAAA
Organism: Euschistus heros; assembly: GCA_003667255.2. NCBI lineage: Eukaryota > Metazoa > Arthropoda > Insecta > Hemiptera > Pentatomidae > Euschistus > Euschistus heros. The sequence continues at coordinate 1,078,724 of RCWM02000145.1, forward strand.
AAAGTTATCGATCCTGTAGCACCAAGATTTACAGCTGTTGACGCTGATCATAAGGTACCCCTTATTATTGAAAATGTTTCTGAACAAGAAGTTAAAGCGATGAAACATCCCAAAAATCCTGATGTTGGTGAGAAAACTGTTTGGCTCGCTCCTAAAGTATGGATTGATGAAGCTGATGCAGTCGTTATAAAAGAAGGAGAGAATGTTACTTTGATTAATTGGGGAAATGTGACCATCAAAAAAATAAATAAAAAAAATAATAAAATTGAAGAAATATTGGCTGTTCCTAATTTCGAAGACAAAAATTACAAGAAGACTGTGAAATTAACTTGGCTCGCAGATACTTCTAAGGCAAAATGTATTGAATGTATCTGTGTATATTTTGATTTCCTAATTAGCAAACCAGTATTAGGAAAAGATGAAGATTTTAAAAAATATATCAGCCATAATACTAAAACTGAAGTTAAAATGATTGGAGATCCAGAATTAGCTAAAGTTAAAAAGTCAGAAATCATTCAGCTTCAGAGGAAAGGATTTTTTATATGTGATGTGCCCTATTCTGAAGCAAGTATTCACACAGGAAGGGAAATGCCTATTGTATTGTTCTTTATACCTGATGGTCATACAAAAGAAATGCCTACAGCTGTTCCAACTTCCTTGAAATCTAAAGAAGAAAAACCTGCCCTAAAATCTGAGCCAAAAGCATCCGATAATATGGTTGCATTGAACCAAGACATTATAGAACAGGGAAATAAAGTAAGAAATTTGAAGCAACAAAAAGCAGAGAAAAAGGTTATTGATGAAGAAGTCCAAAAATTATTGAAACTAAAAGAATCATTCAAAACATTGACAGGTCAAGCTTGGAAACCTGATTTAGAATTAACTAAAAGTGTTCCTAATATCGTTAAAAAGGAGCCTAGTGATTCATCCGCAAAATCAAAAGGTGCTGTAGATCCATTATCAGTGCACAATAATATTGTTGAACAAGGAAATAAAGTAAGAAATTTGAAGCAGGAAAAAGCTGATAAAAAGATTATTGATGAAGAAGTAAAAAAACTGTTACAACTGAAAGAATCATTTAAAGCATTGACGGGTCTAGCTTGGAAACCTGATATAGAACTACCTAAAAATTTATCTGATAGTAGTAAGAAAGGAGATTCATCCGAACAATCAAAAGTTGCTGAAGATCCATTATCCATGCATAATAATATTGTTGAACAAGGAAATAAAGTAAGAAATTTAAAACAGCAAAAAGCTGAGAAATCATTAGTTGAAGAAGAGGTCTCTAAATTGTTAAAATTGAAATGTACTTTCAAATCACTTACTGGGCTAGATTGGAAGCCTGATATCGATGTTAAGAAATTTTCGAACAGTATCAATCCAAAAGAAAGTTCTACTGATACAAAGCAGGAGGATTTACATAAAAAAATATCAGCTCTTGGTGATAAAATTCGAAGTTTGAAAACTGAAAAAGCAGACAAAGCTATAATTGCAGATAATGTTAAAGAATTGCTATCACTTAAAGCTGAATATAAAACATTAGTTGGAAAAGATTGGGCTCCCGCATCAAAGCCGAGCGGTGATAGCAATTCGGTTCCATCCAATGTTTCAGAAGTGCTGATTAAAATCAAAGATCAAGGAGATAAAATAAGAAAATTAAAATCAGACAAAGCTGCCAAAAACCTTGTAGAAGTAGAAGTAAAAACTTTATTAGAACTGAAAAATGAATATAAAGCACTAACAGGAAAAGAATGGACCCCTGATACAATAAAAGCTCTAGAGAATAAAACAGCTGATAGCGAAAATTCTGTTAAAATAATTAATCCACCCAGCTCACAAACAGACAGCAGTGCCATAGAATCACAAATAAAAGAACAGGGAGATTTAGTTAGAAGCCTTAAAACCTCTGGAGCTACAAAAGAAGCAATAAATGAAGCTGTTCAAAAACTTCTTAATTTGAAAGCTGATTATAAAAATCAAACGGGGAAGGAATATGTTTCTGAAAACCAAGGACAGAGCAAAAAAAGCAAGCCTAAAAAAGAAAAATCTGAATCAACTAATGCTCAACAAAACACAAAGAAAAAAGAGAGTTCTATTGAGAAGGAAAGCTCTGTGAAGAAAGTTACACGACTGGGAATTGAATTTACGAAGGAAGACAATTTGCCTGAATGGTATTCTCAAGTTATTACCAAAGGTGAACTTATTGAATATTACGATGTCAGTGGTTGTTATATTCTAAGGCCATGGTCTTTTGCAATTTGGGAAGTACTTAAGGATTTCTTCGATAATGAAATTAAGAAATTAGGCGTAAAAAATTGTTATTTTCCTATTTTTGTCTCACGGTCCGTGTTAGAAAAAGAAAAAGACCATATAGAAGATTTTGCCCCAGAAGTAGCTTGGGTAACCAAGTCTGGAGATAGCGATTTAGCTGAACATATTGCTATTCGCCCGACAAGTGAAACCGTTATGTATCCAGCTTATGCTAAATGGATTCAATCTTACAGGGATTTACCTATCAAGCTTAACCAGTGGAATAATGTTGTCAGGTGGGAGTTCAAACACCCTCAGCCTTTCTTGAGAACGAGGGAGTTTCTTTGGCAAGAAGGGCATACGGCTTATGCCGATAAAAGTGAGGCGGAAAAAGAAGTCACATATATTCTAGATTTATATGCCAGAATTTACACAGAACTGCTTGCGATACCTGTAGTTAAAGGTGTAAAAACTGTAAAAGAGAAATTTGCAGGAGGTGAATACACTTATACTGTCGAAGCATATATTTCTGCAAGTGGTAGAGCAATCCAAGGAGCCACTTCTCATCATCTTGGCCAAAACTTTTCCAAGATGTTTGAGATTGTTTATGAAGATCCCGAAACGCAAGAGAAGAAATATGTATTTCAGAATTCATGGGGTTTCACGACCAGAACTATTGGAGTGATGATCATGGTACATTCAGATAATAAAGGTTTGGTGTTGCCTCCTCGAGTGGCTTCTGTTCAGGTTGTTATTGTGCCTTGTGGTATAACTGCTACCCTGTCAGAAAATGAAAAAGAAAAATTGTTAAAGACATGTCGTAATGTCGAAGTAGAATTGAGAGAATCTGGTATTAAAGTGGAAGGAGATTATAGGGACAACTATTCCCCAGGGTGGAAATTCAATCACTGGGAGCTTAAAGGCGTTCCCATCCGTATCGAAGTGGGCCCAAAAGATATTATCTCTAATCAAATTGTCACTGTACGTAGAGATACAGGTGCCAAAGCTTCAGTATCTATGTCGGGAATGGTTAATTCGATCAAAGCTTTGTTAGACGACATTCAAGAAAGCCTATTACAAAAAGCCACTAAAGAATTAAATGAAAAAATTGTAATATGTAAAAATTGGAATGAATTTTGTTCATCATTGGACAATAAATGTCTTCTGTTGTCCCCGTTTTGTGGTGAAGTTAAGTGTGAAGATGAAATAAAAGAAGGAAGCACAAGAGCTGACAAAGATGTAGATACAAGTGCTCCATCCATGGGAGCGAAAAGCCTTTGTATTCCTCTCGAACAGCCGAAACCTGGTATTTCTGATGCAGATAAGTGTATCAATCCCAAATGCAGTAGGAAGCCAAAGAAATTTACTCTATTTGGAAGAAGTTATTAACCAATATATGTTAATATGGAGAAAAAGAAACTTTAGAGGCCATAAGAACTTATTTATTTTATATCAGAATAATTTATTTGTTCATATGTAAATAGGGTTTTCAATATTTTTGTTTCGATCATCATGAGAATTGTTAAAAAATATATATATATATTCAGAATATTTAAATATACAAGAGTTTATCAGAAAATAACGTAAGTTTAGTTTAGCAAAATTTTTGTTTTGTCTTCCATGACTCATTTTATATCAAATATCATGCATGCATTTTTGTTTTAATTTTATGTAATTTTATCTCTTCTTTAAGAATCATTTTAGGAAATAAATGTTTTTATTTTTGTGTTGTTTTTTTAAGTATAAAATAAAATCATAGAATAGATCACTCTTTTTTCATACTGCAGTGTATGGTTTTATTTTAGTTTACTAATTCAAAATTTAGAAATAGAAACAAATCACCTTATTGAGATACTTTCCTTTATTGTTAAACATTGTTTTGATCCATATTTCAGTTTTATTGTTTCTGTAAAATCCATAATTAAATTGATAACTTGAATACAATAGGAACCTTTTAAGATTGAAACAGGAAAGTTTACTGTGTATTTATGTTGAACTTACCTAACATATTCTAATTTAGATGGCATATGTAGTCACTTTTTTCATTTTGAAAACTAGTGTCTCTAAAATACAATAGTACTTAAATCATAAAAGTTGAATAAAAATCTGAGATAAAAGGTTCTGGATTTCTAGTATTAAAATATGGTCACAATTTTTTATGTATTACCATAGTTATAGCAAAAAAATTAAAGTTTTCTTATTCAGAATTTTAAAGAAATTGTTAACTTCTTACTTACTTATTTGTGGTTTATTGTAATTTAAATATGTGCTTTGTAAAACAATCCATTTTCATTTTTAATTTATTTTTTGTACTGTTGGAATGTGAATACATTTTTTAAATGAAAATATTGTATTTACAAAATATGAACCCCCAATATTTCACAAATTTAAGTTTATTTTTAACCATTATATATTGTATGCACTGATGGGTAAAAAATTACACTTATTTGATTTTTTCATTTTCTCTGCTAATAGTTTCTTTCATTTTTAGGGGTTTACCTTTATAAAAAAAAAGAAAAAAAGTTATATAATTTATAAAGTTTGCCTTTCTAAACTTGAACCAGAGTATTTAAAATGAATTAGGATTATTTAAAAAGAAGTACTTGTAAAAAATTGCCAAGTAATTTTAAAATTTATAAAAATTTTAATTAATAAGATTTATATCCACCCCTTGAGTTCACTATGTCTTGCATTCCATTGTGTATAGGTCTAATGAAATTTTGAATAAGTGTTGAATTTTGAAGTTGAATAAGTGTTAAAATTTCATTTTTTTTTTTTTTAAATATACTGCTTGCATTTATTTAATTAATGTTTTTAACAATAGTATTACTTTTCATATGTCCTCATTAAATAATATGGGAACATAAACTTCTTAAAAATAAAACAGCTGATAAATTAAAAAAAAAATGGGTGGAATTTTCAGCTAGGCTGTATAGTTTTTTGTTTTTTTCGTCTATTAATTTCTCATGCTTTACAGATTGTTGCTTGAGGTTGGCTTTGGTAAAAGCAAGGAAAAAGTGCTCTTTTATTTGTTTACTTTCAACTAAAACACAGGTTTAAGTTGTAGGTTTAGTAAAAAAACAACACCAGAGTGCAGCACAGTGTATGGAAATCAGTTATATTTTTACAACTATTAAAAGATTGTTGATTTTGCTGTTAAAATCAGCATTTGAATCCATTTTTCTAAAAATTTCACTTATATTGGGTTGTTGGAGGAGATATATACCACATAAATTTTCATTCTGTTGGTATTATTTGTATTTATTTAGAAACATATCAACTGTTTTCCATGATTCTCCATTGGAAAGGAATACATTCTATTTGTACTATTCTATTTTCTATCTACCTTACCCTCTTGATCAAGGTCATTATTTTGATATCTTAACTGAATTACAAAATAGTAAATTTAAAAAAGTTACCTTTTATTATCGACATAGTCCTCTCTTGCCTTTTTTTTTTTTTTCATATAACTATTTGAATCATTGTTAGAATGTTGCTTTAAAATATACACTATAGGAATATGGAATAAAGTTTAATTTTTTTAATAATAAGCTTTATTTACATATTAAGTTGGAATTTGATAATGGAGTATATATTTATTCTTCGGGATTTTCCTATAGTAGCTGAAAACTACAAGTATCTGCAAGCTGTTGAAAACTGAAAAAGGAAGTTTGAATGAATGAAAATTAATTTTATACTGGTTCTATCTCCCTTTAAGAAGTATAATTATAAACAATATTATGGCGATCTTGCTGCCGTAATCATTAATATAAAACTAATAAAATTAATAACAATAGGAGTGGTGATGTTTTAACTGTAAATGAAATGAAAAATATAATATTTATTCTGGTACCTAAAATAGTGCCCAATGATTAATACATATACTTAGTAAGATTTTGCAATAGTATCTGGTCATGTTCCCACCTGATTTAAATGTTTTTAATACGAGTATGCTTAATAAGACATCATACATAAACATAATTTTAACCATGTAGGTTAAATATTCTTGTTTTAGATGGCACAATTTTGATTCAAGAAATATTTTTAGGGTAGTTTAATTTAACCCTTGAGTGGTCGCGCGGATGACAATAGTCCTCCACTGTTTTTAACATCGCTACTGTGTATTTGTTTTGGCATGGATGAATATGACGAGCCTAGAGTCTGCAAAGGGAGGCTAGGGGGATTGTATTAGTACCTCTGTTAGTTGCTATTTGATATTCCCAACCTGTAATTCCCAATTGTCCTCCACCTGACCTTTCAATTACTTATTTTTAGTTACATATTTTTTTGCCTACATTAGCAAAATTAATACAATTAGAGTTTGCTATAATTACATTGAACTCCGCCTACTGATATTTTTGAAGTACCGTGCTATTTGAGTGAATTATTTCGTTTGTCATCCATGCGACCTTCCCGGAATAATTATTTTCAAATTGGTATGTCTTTATAATGATCTACGTACTTTCTTTATATTCAATTATTTTGAGTAAATAATTTATTTCTCTTATCCTTTCTAAAGTATTTTTGAAAATAAAGGGATTAAAAAAGATGCCTATTGATAAAACACCAGAAAACTTAGTGGATGACTATACGCGCGGCCTTTCTTGTGACTGACAAGGGGAGAACACACTCAGTCTCTCACGGATCTTGTTGGCAATTTTGTTGGAGGTTCCTGGTCAAAAAATATTAGACACATATTTTGCCGTTCCGACCAATGGGCCCTAGAAGCCGAGAAAAAAAAACAAAATAGTGTCAAACTAATTTATTTTTTATCTCGAGTTTAAAAAATGATATCGACATGATTCTTGCACCAAGATTTTTAGTTTTGAACGCGGATTCAAGGAAAAATACAGTCGCTCCATAGATTTTGGTTTAGGTTAATTAAATTCTAAAAAAATGATTAGTTTTTCAAGTAAACTACCTCTATAGATTTTTCGACACAAAAATTGACGTCAGATTCTAATTCAGCACCCTCAAAAACATTAAAAACGCTTGTTCAACAAAATAAAAAAATATCATTTTTTTCACCCACTTCGAGGAAAATGAAATTTTTAAACTGATTATTGGTTGCATACCTTTAAATCGCCATTACTTTGTCTCACAATTCACTGGTTGTTATCGCTGGAAAGAGGAGAGTCTCAGCTTTCTTTTGATGTATATAAATGTTAAATTTGATGAACAAAAACCTATTAAAAAAATTGGAAAATCCGAAAACCATTTTGATTTTTAACTTTAGTTTGAAACCAGATAGGATGATGAAACCAAATACATTTCATGCGTATTAAAACTCTATATTTTGTGTAAAAAAATAAAGTTGATACGTTAAACCATCTAAGCGTAGTTAATGTTTTTATCAATTTAAATAAAAGTTGCCTAGTATTTGGTCAGGCTAATTTTGAAGCTTAAACATTTTTATTTTTCTATTTGGATGAAATTTCATATTTAAGGGTTCTTTTGAATGCTGAATTCGAATCCGATGTCGGTTCTTGTGAAAAAAATATATTGAATGTACTTTACTTGAAAGCTTTTACACTGTAAAATGTGGTAGACAATTTTTTTAGCCCTAGAATTACATTTCAGCACCCTCAAAACTCAGGAAACGTATTTTTTTTTCAGAGTAAGGTGATTATATTTATAAATGCTACAATAATACTATTTCATGAAAACTTTCATTGCAATTGTTTGAATCATAAAATCCTACAAAGAAATAAAAAATTACAATTTTCGCAAAAAAAATCACAATTTAATTTTTTTTATTTGTGGCATCCTTTAACCATTTATAGAGCAAAACTGCTAGGAAAAATTTAGAACTTTTTTTTTATGTTTTGGCATCTGTTGCCATCTAATTGATGGGGAAAATATTAAGATTGTAATATAAAATTTGGTCTGTTAGGTAGAGCTACCAGCGAAAATTTAGAGCAGAGTACTTAGCGGTTGCTGAATCTACCAGTGACCTTTCCAGGAATCTTTCATTAATCACAAAAGAATAATAATAGCTTTTAAAAAAAAAATTGTTTATTAATGTTATATTACATTATATTATTTCATCAAATCCAAAATAAATTACAATTAATTTAAAAATTTATGATTTTACACAAGTTGTTATACTGATTATACACATTTAAGATAAATATACAAATTGGTATTTTTAATTTTGTTTTTATGTGTTTTGCATTCACTGAGTTATATTATATTAGGTAATTTTCATTTATTTTTGTTTTGTTTTTTTATAGTCTAATTTATTGTATGGATTCAAAATTTAACTTTAAAAACTAAGTGCAATTTAACATTACATCGCTCACACAACTTAATTGTAGCAACCCTTATTTGTCTGAAATTAACATTTAACTCTTACTACTCATAAGCGTTGAAAAATAACCAATTGTACTATTATTTTTCATTGGATTAAAAAAACACAAAATTTATTTTAATTGAGTATTTTTAATAATTATAAACCTTAAAAAATAATCTGATGTAATATAAAATTTGATTTAAAATAGTTAAAACAAAATATGGAGAAATCAGGGTCACAAATAGCTTCAAGTATTTGGGAGAGATTATTTGTAGTAATAGGTCCGATAAAAGGGGTATGGAGGAGAGGTAGGTTAAGATGGAAAGACTCAGCTTTGCCACCAGTACCCTATACTGTAAAAAGGGTTTTTAATTAACAGCGAAGATCCTGTATGAGCTCCTGCCTCATCCACCATATAGTCCAGACCTCGCACCTTCGGATTACTACTTGTTGCAATCCATGGCCCATTTTCTTTTAAAAAATTTGATAATTTTGTGGAAGTTGAAAATGCTGTGAAAGAACTCTTGGAAGGAATGGTATCAGTGTGTCATAGAGCAATTGGCTAGCAGATGGGTAATGACGGTAGATAACAATGGACTATACTTTGAGCATTAATTGTATTTTATATCAAAGAAATAATAATACAAATATTTGTTTCAAAAATAGTCATTTTTTTTTTTTTTTTATACACTCCATCATAAATTAATTGTAATATATATAAATGTACTTGTCTGACATTAATTCAACCTTTTCATTTATGCTATTTTATTATTCTTAGGGTCCAAGATTGATTATTTTTCATTTCATTACGATAATCAAAATAAACAAATGTGAAGGAAGAAATTTACAGTTGGAGGGACGATTGTTTGTGGAATATATTTTGTTAAAATGATTGTCTATCCAGTAAAAATAAATATAATAATTTAGTAGTAAAATATTAAAATTGTTTGCATCATATTTCACTTAAAATTTTATGTTGTTTAATAAGTGAATATAAAAAAAATACATAATATGAATCAATAAGTTATGCCTGACCTGTGAATCCAGTGAATCCTAAGAAATAGTCCAAATGGCGTACTGTCATAGCGTTCCAAAAGAAATTCCATACGCTGTTAATTATAGATGTTATTTGAAATAATTGCCATGCCATCACAAAATTAGATTTTTCCTATAAAATTAAATCATTGTTTATGGATGTTTTTATAAATTATTAGTATTGTTAAACACAATTGTATGAGATATGCTTGTAGTAATGCATATCAATTTCAAATAATTTATTTTAGAAGTGTTAAGATCAAGTATTGTTATTAAAAAAAGTACTTGTACTATATTAAAATTGATTAATATCATATTTAAATGCAGTAATAATAAGGTGTATGAAAAAAAAACAAAAGAAAAGTCAATTTTTCCTTGATTGGGAAAAACAATAGATCATGGATATGTCTATCTATAATTTACTGCTTTTCCTAATTTACATTTTAGATTTAAAAGAATCAAATTACTTTAATTATCAATTTAAAGAATCAATTAACAACCAATGATTATTTGAAATAAACAAAGTTGGGAGAAAATAGGGGATTTCAAATGTGACTCTTTTTATTCAAACCAATATAGCCCCTACAGAGTAGGTCCTAACAACAAATGTTATAGAACAAAAAGTATTCTCTATTAAATTTCTGACCAGAAAGCTATTGTTAAATTTTTGATCTAAGCTACACCAACAGAGCTAGAGCATGTCAAAATGTTACATTTTCGAGGGTGAAAAAACGTTACATATTTTATGGTGAAAAATATGTTACATGACTTTTTTCATTAAAATCATTATAGCTCCTAGCAACAATTTTTCTCAACTATATTTCTGACAAGGGTACTGTCAGCAAATTTTCTATCCGAGGAACACCAATAGAGCTAGAGCGTGTCAAAAGAGCTCCAACACTGTTGGCAAAACATTACTTTTTTCATTCAAACCAATACAGCTTCTAAACGGTAAGTCTTAGCAACAAATGTTATAAAACTAAAAATATTCTCTATTACATTTCTGATCAGGAAACTCAGCGAATTTTAGATCTGAGCAACACAAACAGAGCTAGAGCGTGTCAGAATATTACATTTGTGAGAATGAAAAAAACACTACACCAAAAAAGTATTGGCCCTAGCTTAAAGGCATATCCATATTAAAATGACTATTTTTCAATGACAAATTATTATATACTATAATTTAATAATAATCATATAATCACTGTATGTTTGTAATTATTTTACCTTGAATGTCCCATAAACTAGGACCAAAGAAAATACTAGTGCGGTAGTCAAAGACTGTAGCAAAAAAAGTACACCGATGTATCCTAAAACAAATGGAAAATAATTATGTTCCATTAATCATTTTTAAACACCTTTCATGGGTTGTAGTGGTATTTTTTTTTTTTTGTTTACACTGTATACCACTTAAAACAACTTCAGCAATAGTGACTAAATTTCAGGTCCATTGAACTTGCTATATCAATCACTATCATTTTGAACTGGATATAGGAACATCGTTTATAACAACACATGGTCATAGGGACCTGTTTTTGTTGATCTCGAGGATAAAGTCATCGGTTATATCACCACAGTGGTGGGAAAGGGAATCAGTTCAAAATAAACAAACTTAGTAAACATTGACACATCATTATTTTAGAGCCCTCTTCCACTTCCATTTACCACTTCCTACCCCTACACACTGCCTTGGACTCAATTCGTACACTATAGAACTTTTTATATATGAACTGTGAACTTCACAGTCTCGTAATCAAAAGAGGAATTGATGCTAAAATATCTTAAAAATATTGTATTAACAAATGTTCAAAGCCGGCCAGGATAACTGACAATTTTAAAACAGTTTAATATTCTTACTTGTATAATTTATAATAAATATAATTATTATAATTATAAGTACAATATATACATATAATTATTAAATAATAAATTATTCTTAAAGGAAAGTATGTAAGTGCATGCGATTGATTTTACAAAATTCCTTTTTCACATTTACACCTGTTCTTGATGTAGGTAGTACGATTGGATAAAAGACAATCGGCTATTGTGAACGAATATGTCAAGTCCCTTGGAGGTCGTTATAAACAAAACCCAGTTTTATTATTTATTATATATATATATATATATATATATATATATATATATATATATATATATATATATATATATATACTTTTTACTTTTATTTTATTTTTTATTTTTTAATAAATTTGATAATAAATAATTTTTTTTAATGTGCATTTGTTGCCTACTATTCATGACTTGAATTTCTGTAATTAAATTTTAATTGAAATTGGAGGCAGTAAACAAAAGATTCTATAGCATACAAATCTGTTCTTATTACATTTAGGAAACAGTTGATTTTAAGCAAACACACACACACACACACACACACATATATATATATATATATATATATATATATATATATATATATATATATATATATATATATATATATATACTTTTACTTTTATTTTTTTTTTATATAAATTTGATAATATATATATTTGTTGCCTATATATATTTCATTTTATGATTAAAATAACATTACATATCACTTGTTATCTAGTAAGTCAATATATCATGCTACGAGTATATTACCTGCAACTGTTCTTCTATCCACATTTAATGCCAACATTATTCCATAGGCTGAAATACTGATGAAGTACAAGAGGTTCCAAATCTGTAATATATATATTATAATATAATAATTATGTAAATATAATTATATCCATGAAAGCACATATAGTAACTGCATTAATCTAAGGTATGGTCAGTTTTATATTAGGTGGGGGTATTCTAAAGAGAGAATAAATTGTTGGTAAGTAAGGACATACAGAGGAGCAAACGTGGATTCGGATCACTACCTCAGTATTGCCTGTATACGCGTCCGGATTACCACGAAACGGAACTCGGATATTGGAGAAGCTGTGATGAAGAAATTCAATGTTCATGAGCTAAAGGATCCAGAAGTGTGTGAAACCTATCAGTAACATCTTCATATTAAGCTGGGGAAGGAACTAAGGGATAGGAATGACACAGTGGATGACCAGTGGTCGGGTATTGCTAAAGCGCTCAAAGCTACTGCAGAGGAAATCCTTGGATTGCAGATAAGAAGCAGGAGGTCCCCTTGGTTTGATGCTGAATGCATCGAGGCAACAAATAAGAAAAATGAAGCTTATAAGAAGGCCATCCAATGCCATACACGTTCAACACAGGAGACATATCGAAATAAAAGAAGGGAGGAAAAGAGATTGCACAGGAGAAAGAAGAGAGCTTGGGAGAATTGCAGGATGAAGGACGTAGAAGACCGCAGGACATCTCGTGACACTCGCCTGTTCTATCAGAAAGAGTAAATGAGGGCCGTAAAGCCTTCAAACCTAAAGTAATTATGTGCAAGACTGAGGACGGAAACCTGCTGATGGAGAGAGGGGAAATCCTGAAGAGATGGGCAAGGCACTTCAGCGGAGCACTTCAAATGGAGAACCTTGAAGTAGAAATGGCCAGAGAGGAGGACGACTTCTCTAACGATGCCGAGCCACGGGATGATGAAGATATGGAGACGGCCATAGCGCAACTGAAAAACTACAAGGCTCCGGGACTGGATGGAATTCAAGCAGAGCTGATACGCTATGGAGGAATAGAAGTGAGAAAAGAGCTCCATAATCTCGTTTTGAAGGTATGGGAAGAGGAGAAGATGCCTGATGAGTGAAAAAGGGGAATTATCTACCCACTGCACAAGAAAGGGGACCATTCGGACTGCGACAACTACAGAGGAATAGTGATCCTCTCGTGCGCATATAAAGTTCTCTCTAATATCCTATTTGAGAGACTAGTCCCTCATGCCGAGAGGGAGATAGGGAAATATCAAGCAGGATTTAGACGAGGGAGATCCACGTTGGACCAACTATTCTCACTGAGGCTGATGCTGGAGAAATGCAAAGAGTACAGAATAGTTACCCACCACCTCTTTCTTGATTTTAAAGCCGCTTACGATAGTGTAACTCGGCCAGAACTCTATCAGGCCCTGTTAGATATGAACGTCCCAGCCAAGCTGGTACAGCTTGTGAAAATGACAATGTCGGGCTGGAGGTGTGCAGTACGAGTAGGAAATGACTACTCAGATGATTTCAACACAAACTGCGGAGTGAGGCAGGGGGATGCTCATGCCTGTATTCTCTTTAACTTTGCAGCAGAGAAAGCGGTACATATGTCCGGAATCCAACTCCACACAACCCTTTTTAACGGTACAGTTCAGCTTCTGGGATACGCTGACGACTTTGATATTGCTGCTAGATCGGAACGTGCACTGAGAGAGGCGGTCTTGGCCATAGAAGATGCAGCAAAGAAACTTGGGCTACACATTAATGAAGCTAAGACCAAGTACATGATAGTTGGAGGAGATGGACCAGGGATTGATCCATTTGTGGCTGGACCATATAATTTTGAAAATGTAAGTAGCTTTATCTACCTCGGGGCTGAGATCAACTTTGAAAACGACATCTCTCGAGAAGTCAACAGAAGGATAGCAACAGCGAGACGGTGCTACTTTGGCCTTGTGAAGCATTTTAGAAGCAGGTTCCTGTCTAACAGGACCAAGATCACCCTCTACAAAACCTTGGTCCGTCCCGTTTTAACAAATGGATCAGAAGCATGGGCCTTTAAAAAACAGGATGAAAATAGGCTTCTGATCTTTGAAAGATCAATTTTGAGGAAGATTTTTGCTCCTGTTAAAGAGGGTGGAATTTGGAGAAAAAGAAGAAATGTCGAACTGGCTGGCCTGTATGGGGATGCAGACTTGGTAAAGTTTATGAAGATAGGACGACTTCGATGGGCCGGGCACGTCGCACGCATGGATGACTCGGCGATACCCAGGAGGATACTGTCCGGAAAGTTGCATGGGTGAAGAAAAGTCAGCAGGCCAAATGTGAGATGGGAGGATTCAGTGACACTGGACGCACGGACTCTGCTGGGAGTCCGAAACTGGAGAGCTGCTGCAGCTGACAGGATTGACTGGCGAAAGCTTTTGGAGGAGGCCCAGTCTCGGTAGTAGAGCCACCGATTGAATTGAATATATATATATATATATATATATATATATATATATATATATATATATATATATATATATATATTGTTATGATTTTCTTCTTTCATATATATTTAATAAAATTATATGTCTATAATTAACTGACTTAAACTCATTATTTGGGTTCTGTCAATATTCTTTTGAATTATGACTGGATATTTTTTTAAACAAGGTTTTGTGCATATTTATTATATTTATTATTTTATATATAAACATATTTAAATTTACCTTAATTTAATTTTAATTAAAGTCCATTACTGAGAGAACCTGTAAACACTTTCACTTATTTTGGTTCCATAGTCTTCTGACTCCTGACACTGGTTGCTCTAAGGTCCATAAACAACTGACCCTGTCTTCTTTCTTCTCTGTCCTAATACCAACTGCCTTCCTTTACCTGCCTCAAGGGCTGGGGCTGGTACCTTGCAGGTACCTCAGGTGTTCCTAATCCAAGGGTTCCTACCTGGTTTAAACCCTTACACTTTCATCCCTTGTCCTATATAATTTTCAGTTTTAAAATATCTCAACAATATATATATATATATATATATATATATATATATATATATATATATAATTTTTTTTTTTTTTTTATACATCCTATTAAATTAACCGCTATGTACTTTTCATTCAAAACTAGTTGAATATGTCCCACTCTCATCTGATATTGACATGTCCATAGGTTATACCTTAAATCACAAAGTTATGATAATTGATAATTACATAACCAAAATAATAAATACAGGTTCCAAAAAAAAAAAAAAAAAAAAAAAATCATGTAAATCTATAAAATATATGTATCAATATCTTGGTTTATAGAATTTACAAAAAATTTGTTTGAACAGAAGAAATTATAGTTTTCTTTTGTTTTTTTTAAGATGTAGCTTTAAAAAATATGTATTATGTATAATATAATATAACCTTTAATAATATTTAAAGATCAATCTTTAAAAAGTATGTTCAGTCTACCCTTTGTAATTTGAAATTTATTCCTAGTGCCTTGAAAAAACAAAAATGTTTTTTGTAGACTGTGGAACTAAATGATGAGGTAGGTAGTTGGTATGTGGAGTCATGGAAACACAATTAAAGATATTAATAAAATAAATTAATATACACACAATAAATGAATATGTGTATAATAAATTAATATTTTTAATTGTGTTTTCATGACAGCACACCTCATTTACTTACCTCATCGTAAATGTATGTAGCTTGCCAACAATTATAATATGAAGTCTGCTACTTCTTTGATTTGAATCATTAATCCAACTCAAATCATTTTGAGTGAGACAAAGCCTTCTCTATGTACATTATGCTTTTATGCCCTCAGGACAAAAACAAATGATTTCTTCCCAACTGTAGTACTTTGAATTATACTGGTGGATTATATAGTGGAGAACCTAGAAGGGGCAGGATACAACTTTGAAAGTGTTAAAAAATTTAAGTACCGGGGAAATATCATAACTTCAAGAAATGAAGTGGATGAAGAAATCAAGGAAAGAAAAAAGGCTGGTAATAGATTTTATTGGGCCCTCTGTAAAATAGTAAGTAATAAAAGCCTCTCTAAAAATCTTAAAATAAGGGTCTATCAAACCGATGGACTTGTATGGAAGTGAAACCTGGACACTCACCGTGAAAAATAAAGTGAATTCTAAATAGATGGGAGAGAAAAATTTTGGGGAAGATATATGGCCCTACTAAAGGTGGAGATGTATGAAGGATAAATAGCAACCAGGAACTAAGAGACCTGTACGAAGCTCCAGATTTTGAAGCAACAATTAAGGAAAGATGATTAAGATGGCTAGGCCATGTTCATAGAATGAGTTCCCACAGAATGCCAAAAATCATGATGAATGGGCATCCCGAAGGAGGGAAGAGAGAGAGAGAGAGTGAGAGGAAGGCCCAGGTTGTGCTGGAAGGAAGACATTGAAGCGCAGACCTAAAGACTCTTGGTGTGAGGTACTGGAAGAGAGCAGCTTGTGACCGGAATAAATGGAGGGGAATCGTGGAAGAGGCATGGACCGTAGTGCCATTGTTTTTTTACTACTTTACTTTTTATGTTGTTACTATATACATCTGTACTTTTTTTTATATTAGGCATTGAAAATTACAATTGTATAATTCAAAATACATTCATTAAATGTGAGCAATCATTATTCTGATGGTAGGCCTACAACTCATGGAGAAACTGCCCACTGGTGTCGCTCCAATAAAAGTTCTTACATCTACATTAGAGATGTCTGAAGGCAATCTCCTTATCGGACACATCTGATGGTTATTGGAACTTAGATGGGAAGCAAGCTGAGACTAATGAGTTTGGGTGTGTATGGAGTTTAAGATAGTTATCTGGTTTGGACCAGAATAGGATCTAGTGAGATGTTTAAATAATTATAGTTAAGTTTATTTTTTTTCTTTGGTTCATTCAGTTTCAAATTAATGAAAGTTGACTGTATTTTGAAGATACAATAGCTTCAAACTGCTATTGTATATGCAAAATCAAAATTAAAAAAAAAAAAAAAAAAAAAATGAACGTTTTATTACCATTTTTAAAGTAAATAGGAATAGCACTAGTAGCATTATTGCTAAATTTAATTTAAATGGTATTTAACAGATTATATAACAATATATTTTATACTGTATTTATACTATTTTATATTTTTATCATTAAAAGTTTACAAGTTAATATTTTCGAAAATAACTAGACTACAAGGAAAATATATAGTAAATATAGCCAGAGATAAAAAGGGTGTTGTATACTCAGTCGATTGGTAAACAGTGGAAGCCTCCCTGCCATTGGAATTATTACATTGTTACATTATTATTGTTATTATTACATTATTATTGTTACATTATTACATTATTACATTGGAATTCAGAAAATAAAACCTCTTTTAAACATTACACTTATAAAAGAAACAGAAATATAGTTTAAACCGATATTGTTTTGATTTTATTAATTTTTTTGTTTATACTGATGCCATGGAGAATAATGTAAATATTCTAAAACTATTATATTTTTAATGAAGTGAAGGATGTGAAAAACAAATGAAACTTTTCACACATAATATTATTATTGTACATGTGAAAAAATAAAATGTTAAAATTTAAATACCAATAATAATTTAAATAATAAAAATTAAATACTAATGATAAAATTAATGATTACTTACAAGGTCTAAGGATCCAATTATTATAGTGGCTGTTTTCAGAGAGCAACAGCAGACTGAATTTATTTGTGGGACTTGAATACCCATTATATTTTTTTTTTTAAGTTGAACTGTTTATAATAAAAAATTTGATTATTTAATTCTGTAAAAAATCATATTGGTTTTAACGAGTATAGCTGAAAAAACTTTTATATGTTTAAATTTACAATGTACAACTTAAAGTTATATATGTATATGTAATGGATATAATTTTTATTATGGTTAATTAAATTTAAATAAGTTTTTTAAAAAACTGTCTAAATTACTTACATTTGTACATTTTTATTTCCGAACAAATAATTTAAAATCCATCTATTGATGGACCTATATTTAGATACTACTGTTCTCAATTAATTCAAAATAAAATATACTGAAAATAATCCTTTTACAGAACTAACTGTTTCATACTGAGTAACTATTTATAAATCTATAATGGACACTGATAAAGAATTTGCCATTCTGTTTATCAATAATTTTGTAATCAAGGCCACAGGATGATTTAGTAATGTTTTTTAACTGATGTCTCTTTGAAAAATTTGTATTCAAATAAATAAATCTTTTCCATGTATAGATTATAAAATTTTTAATAATTTATTTTTTTTTACCAAATCATTCCTCTTTAACCTATTGACTGTGATTAAACTTTCCTTGATTATTGATAGTGTTTCAGGTCTTAGATTTATAGTAGTTTATTTATTTCTCAATCATCCTTGTTTTTACATAATCCAAAAGTAAATCGATAACTTAAATACAAACCTCCTAAGTTTGAAATAGGAAAGTTTACAATATATTTATGTTGAATACTCATATTTATTCTAATTTATATGGCATTTGTAGTCACTTTTTTTTTTCTTTTGAAAACGTCACCAATGGACAGACCCTTTAAAATATTCTAATTCTAAAAACATGAAGTTCTACAAAAATCTTAGATACAAGATTCTGGATTTCAGGTATGGAAATATAACCATTATTTTTTATAAATCATCATAGTTTTAGCAAAATTATAAAAATTAATTTTGCCTTATTACTTAAAATTTTTAATACTTTTTTAAATAGTTTTGAGCTATTATTAGTTGTGATTTAATGCAATTTAAACCTGTGTTTTGTAAAACAACTCATTTTTATTTCTTGTATTGTCAGAATGTTAATAATTTTTTTAAATGAAAATAATTGTATTAAAAAACTAAAAATCCTCAATCTTTCATAATTAAATTAGTTCACTTTTAAGCATAAATATCATATATAACACTTAGGTTTTGTTTTCAGTCTCATTAATTTTTTTTGTTAATAGGATGTTGCATGAGGTAGGTTTTGGGAAAAAAACATTGAGTGTTCTTATATTCATTAACCTGCAACTTAAACAGTAGTTCAGTTGATGGTTTAGTAAAAATCCACCAAACTGCAGCACAATGTATGGAAATCAAATCAACACTTAACTCCATTTTTTAAAATGTCACTGTATATTGGAATGCTTAAGCATTTTTATTCTATCTAAATTTTCACTCTGTTGGTAATATTTATATTGATTTCCGAGAATAAATATAAAATCCACTCTAAAACCAAATATAACTGTTTTGGTCTACAAAACAATACTCAGGCCATTAATGATGTATGGTTGTGAAGTGTGGGGAGCTGCATCCTCTACCAAACGGAAAAAACTACACTCTCCAAAAAAAGATTCTGAAACTTGCTGTAGATGCTCCCGGGTTTATAAAAAATTGTGTACTACACTGTGAATTAGACATAGAATCAATAGACGATTTCATCAAAAAATGCTTCACCAGATTTCATGGAAAGTTACCAGTGGTTAAAGGTGCAGTAGCATCAACATAGGAGCTCAAACATCATCCTGAAGATTGAAACCAAGACTCATGCAAGACGTCCTGATGTAGCCAACATTACCATTTTATTCAGTATTTACTTCTTTGTTACAACACCCATTATTGTTCTTATTACTACAATTTATTTTTTATTATTTCTTTGCTTTATTCATTTAGTATTTGTTTATTATTATTCTCTTATATATGCATTCTATTTTTTCTGTTATTTAGTTTTTTTTAATTAATTAATTTTTTTTTTTATTATTATTTTTTCTTTCCCTTTTAATTTATTGTTATTATATACTTCCTCTAAAGTTATAATTATTCCAAAATTATTAGAAAACTTATCTGTTATAGGTGTCTCTTGCACGAGACTATACCCTTCCTTCTACTAAAGTGAAATAATTATTAATATTGTTAAAACATCCATGTAAGGCTTAACAGGCCGATCTGGAAATAAAATAAAAATATTGATTTGAGAACATAATACAATTTTAGATTTTATTTTGGTGGGTTAATGTTTTTTTTTTTTTTTTTTTTTAAATGATCTTCAAATGTATCTTGAGATAACATCCAGCAAGTTGTATGTTTTTGGATCTATTAAGTCCCTGAACATGGTGATCAGTTAGCCCCCATGCGAGTTATGTATAGTTTACATCAACACACAAAATACTGACACAATCAAATTCTCTTACAAGAAAACACCTCTGATGGTCAGCCAATCAAACATCTCAACACTTAACATATCTAGGCATGAAACTTGAATCACACTTGTCATTCACTGCACATGTCAATCACAGAATACACATCAAACATTTACTCAATGCACCTTACGCAGACTCAAACTATTACTATATAAAGCCATTCTCAGAACTTCATTATTACATGGTGTACCACTCCTGTACTAAATCTATCCAACTACACTCAAAACATAATACCATAGCATAGTCATGAAGATTTGTAAGAGTACATCACTTAAATGACAAAACATGACCAACTACAATTAGACACAGTACAACAGTTCATAACATGACAACACATTAAGATTTTTGACAACCATCCAGCATCTTTCAACCTGTTATTCCACAGATGGGGCAGGAAAGGTCCCATCAATCACATCCACATCATCTCATAAACCTATGCATATGCACATGGGCTTCTATCTTTCTCTATCTTTCTCTTATTTTGCTATTTATTTATATGCTATTTGCTATCTCTTCCCTATTCCAATACTCCCTCTAACACCTTCACGTAGAAAAATGTATCGTTTCTATCATGCTATTCCGTACATATAGGATTACTAATCTTTTGTTTTGTCTCTTCTAGTTTTTCTAAGGGAACAGAAAAAAACCAAAAAAAAAAAAACCTGAACAGGGTGTCGTCAGCAGGTTTCGACCTGCCCTGCAGGTCTTCTTCAGGGCTAAAATAACAAAAAATGGATATGACCAAGATGATACAAAGTAAATTGATTTACCAAAGAATTAATAGTTGCTTACATAATCGGAAGAATATCTGAAGAGATAAATATAGAATTGAACATGAAATAGTAGCAAGGTCTAGTCAAAAGATACAACAAGTAATAAAATAATTTTAATTGAATGATACAAATTTTAAATTGTGTAACCTAATTGAATGATACAATTTTATTAACAAAAGGAGAGGTTGAGGAAATATGAGAAATTAAAACAAATTTACTTACTGATTGTGGTCTGGTTGAAGAATGTCTACAGAGGGAAAGGTTATAGTTTTTTAAATAGCTTTAATACCTGGGAATAAGTGAGGGAAATGTACTGTTTATCAATTTTATGATTGACAGGATTTGGTTCTTAATGGATATAAATAGATTCTGAAAATAAACGTTTACTATGGTTGGGGAGAGGGTATAATAGATGTTTTTTCTAAATCAAAGGTGAGATTTAAAGATAAAGAATGTTCAGAAAGTTTGAAGATGTAAGGAGTTTTGGAAGAGATGGAAAATTTGAGTTGGGGGAAATCCGATAACTTTGATTTAGTTCTTTTTATTATATTGATTTATTTAATTTTTTTTTCCTGTTGACAGTAATCACGCTATCATTTGTAGTATGTTTAAATTAATATTCCACATTTTCCATGCCCTTTTTTTAAAAATTGGTTCAATTTTCACCTGCCATGCACCTCCCCACCCTTTCATATGTCATATTAACCACTGTCACCCCCTTCCTGTCCTTACTTTCAGCAAGTCATTATTCCCCCCTTTTTCCTAGAATTTATATTTCTAACTGTCATTATTGGCTGTATCTTCAACCAGACCACAATCAGTAAGTCAATTTATTTTAATTTATCATCTTTCCCCAACCTCTCCCTTCTTTTATTGTTATGCCAACTTTATTTTCTCTCTTACCCTTCTCCTTTTCATATATTTTCCTTATATTTATTTAAATTCCTATTTAAACATTTTTATTTAAAATGAAAAAAAATGTTAATAAAATTGTATCGTTCTGACGAGAATTATTAGTTTTAATGTAAAAGTGAAACAGAAGATCTCATCAGAAAAAACTAGGTGTTCAAAGCTTTAACACAAAACCAAAATACACTTTATTTTTCTAACGATAACAGGGCCATTCTCATGGCAGTGATTATTTACTGTCCTGCTGGACTTAAGATGGAACTAAAACTTCCAAATCAATATTTTTGGCGAATTTGAACGTACACAGATCACTTAAAGTTGATGCATACAGCCTAGTTTCGAAAAATATTTTTTTATAGCTACAATAACGCTTATAAGCTCATAACTCACACTTGTCCCTGCTATAAAGTGAGGTTTCAAGGAAGTTATTTAAGTATTTGTTTTTAGAAAACTTATGTTTTTATTTTCTTGAGTCTATGGTTGCCTAGCAACGGCTGCTCTCGCCAATTTCGTTACAATACAATTCAACCGATTTTCGTCAAATTTTATATCGGAGTTACTTACCTATATACCAACACTTTTATAAGGCTGAAACATCACTGATTTAGTTTTCATTTTTTTTTTTTTTGGGGGGGGGGGGGGGGGGGGTTCAGATTAAAAAACAACTAAACCTTAATATTTCTTTTTAAGGCATAAACTCTTATTTATCTTTTATTTTCTTCAGCATGTTTCGGAGTCCATGTTAAAACCCATATGTTGAAACCGCTGCCGTCAAAACCCCGTATGCCTGAAAAGGCAAGGTAGGGAAAAAAAAAAAAAAAAAAAAAAAAAAAAAAAAAAAAAAAAGAGAAACAAAGAGAGAAAAACAAAAGAAAAAAAAAAAAAGAAAAAAAAAAAAAAAAAAAAAGAAGAAAAAAAAAGAGAAAAAAAAAGAAAAAAGAAAAAGAAAAAAGAGAGCTAAGTCCTGGCCGAGGATACTGCTACAATTCAATTAGTTTACACAATTTAAAAATTGTATTATTCAATCAAAATTATTTTTATTATATATTGTTTCTTTCGACTAGACCTTACTAATATTTCATATTCAGGCAGGAATATAAAGTTTTTTTTATTAAAAAAGCTGGAATATGTTAATTATACCTGACTGAATCTATCTCTTCTAATATAAATTTCTATTCTGTTAGTAATACATTGAAACTCTAATTATCCGGATCAATTGGGGCCGAAATTGATCCGGATACCCAAAAATTTGAATAATCAGAATTTACTATTAAATTAGGGTATTGAAATAATAATATCACTTTCTAGAATAGACAGTTTTTCAGATACAGTTAATACAACACTTTTCAAAACTCTTGTAGGATGGATGTGCTACGCTTCTCAGAACTTGACTGTTATGAAGTAGGTGGACTAATTCTGAGACGCAGTTCTGGTAGCTGCTGCTTGGTCTATTTCATTGGATCCCAAACTGGGGGGCGCGCCCCCCAGGGAGGCGTGAGGACATGTCAGGGGGGGGCGCGAGATAAGTTTAACATTAAATTAAATTTTGTTAGTCTTTCTAAAATTCTAAATTTTAAAAGACTAACTCATTAAAATCTTAACTCTCTGAAAAATTAGAGCCCACGACAAAAGCTATTGATGTTATGAAAGCAGTGACAGACTTTTTTGACAAACATGAACTCTCTTGGCAAGAACTGATCGGTGTATGTAAGAATGGTGCGCCTTCAATGCTTGGTTCTCGCTCAGGCTTTGTGCAATTAGTTAGAGAGAAAAATGCTGATGTGACTGGGAAACATTGTTTTATACATCGGCATGTCTTGGCAGCAAAAACCCTTCCAAATGAACTCAATGCTGTCTTAAAGTAGTGAATTACATAAAAACAGTGCGTTGAATACTCGACTGTTTAAAACTCTTTGTGAAGATTTATGAAGTGATACCCAAACACTGCTATTTCATACAGAAGTACGATGGCTCTCAAAAGGAAATATGTTGCCAAGATTATTTGAGCTTCGAGATGAAATAATCACCTTCTTGGAACATCAAAAGCAAATTGAACTAAGCGTGGTCTTCAAAAAACCTTTTACCCAAGTAATATTGGATAATTTGTCAGACATCTTTGACTCGTTAAACAGCCATAACCTAAAACTGCAGGGTGGAGACTCAAATTTAGTTACTCATCGTGATGCGATCAAGATGTATATTGAGAAATTGCAACTTTGGAGGCGTAAAATATCAGCATACCCCTGCAATTATTCAAATTTCCCTAAAGTAGAGTCAATCTCAGAAGATACACGCTTCAAGGACATTTATGAAGGGTCAAGTTTGAAAATCCAAAAATCAAACCATTTGGAGATCCTAAATGAAGAGTTCCAGAAATACTTCCCTAACACTTGTGAAGATAGTATTTACAGAATGTCAAAAGACCCATTCCATGTCAACATAGACTCCCTGCCTGAATCACTTCAATAAGATGTTTTGGAAATAAAACATGATTTAATGGACCTAATAATTTTAATCTACCAAATAAAACTCTGATATAATGGACAAACTTTCATTTTGGTTAAAATATTTCAAAGTGTATCCTAGTGTATCACGGGAAAGCATACGATTTGTACGAAAAAGCATTTTCAACACTTGTGGCAATTAAAACAAAGTATCGGAATAAACTTGATGTTGCTAGTGACTTGCGTTGTGCACTTAATAAAACTCAGCCACGAATAGGCATACTAGTAAAGAAAATGCAAGCCCATCTATCTCACTAACCAACCTATCTATTTTTCTTCTATTAATAATTTTTGTATTTTATGACCACTGATATTGTTGTATCTTATGGCAATATATATAAATGTTTTGTATTTAATGTAACACTTATTTGTTTTTGTTTTGTTCCTAGGCCCATACAATTTATTGTTATGGGGGGGGGGGGGGGGGGGTGATGCTTACATTTCAACAAGAGGGGGCGTTGTACAAAAAAGTTTGGGAACCCCTGGTTTATTTAGTTTAGTAGTTTACGCGAACTCCAAACCACGGCCTACAATGCCTGTTAATAAACTATTAAAAAACAATTCTATGTAATAAAATAAATATATATATATTTTCCTCAAATCAATCCGGATAATTAGTTTTTCACTGTATTTGTATTAATTCAGGAACATATCAATTGTTTAATTCTGTACCTTGGAGATACAAAACACTATGTCACATTTCCATAACTTTACAGGACAGCAATTTGAATTGGTTTTGTTCGCGCCAATCGGCGCTATTGTGAGGGGGGGGGGGAAGGAGAAAAACTTTAATTTACTGTTCATTAACGCACTCTATGTATCCGCTGGGCAACTAGCCCTTATCTGCGTAATCCCTACTAGAATTTTTCTCTTTCTTCTTGATTCTGTGCTCAAGTAGGCACCTACTAAAAATTGCCCAAGACCTCATGGTCTTCCATCGCCTTTATGACCAAGTTCTCCCCCTAATGAGTGGTGACCTAAGAGGAGGCGAGCTTAGATAAATATTGCAGCTTAGGAGAAGCATTTGCCAGGCCGTAAGGATTCCAGGGGCCCCCGGACAGACCGTCGGCGGCAGTAATAAGGTAAGAAGTTTCTTATGTATTATTTGTTTATGCTACCTTCTAAATAAAATTTCCCCAAGGGTGCAAAACCTCGTTTTCATATTTTCCCAAACAGTCCATTTTCCAGAGGCCGAGGCGGGTTTTTTTCGCTTCGGACATTAACATTCTTTTACTATACAGGTTTCATTTTTAAAAGATTTCATTTCCTGAACTGTTTATTGTATTTATTTGTACGAAATGAATCACTCAGGCTAGAATAGGTTGGTAACCCATCCTTCCTGCCCTAATTGGAGCACATAAGGATGTTATGCCCTCCCCCCCCCCCCCCCCCCCCCAAAAAAAAAAAAAAAAAAAAAATAGAAATAAATAAGAAACATATTTATGTAACTTACCTTACAACTAATTATTCTAGGAAATAGAATTCTATCCCTCTGTATAAAGTGAAAAAAGGTGAATACCAATACGTAATAATGTATTATTGGTCAAAAATGGACAAAGTGTTCTGTACCTCCGGGGTTCTGAATTGTTTTTCCATGATTCTCCTTTTTATTTTTGGTAATGTTTAGCAAGCTCTGAACTAGACGTCTCCTATCAGAAGTTTCTCCATTGGAAAGGATTACATTTCCTGAACTGTTTATTGTATTTATTTGTACGAAATGAATCACTCAGGCTAGAATAGGTTGGTAACCCATCCTCCCTGCCCTAATTGGAGCACATAAGGATGTTATGCCCTCCCAACCCCCCCCCCCCCCAAAAAAAAAAAAAAAGAAAAAAAAATAGAAATAAATAAGAAACATATTTATGTAACTTACCTTACAACTAATTATTCTAGGAAATAGAATTCTATCCCTCTGTATAAAGTGAAAAAAGGTGAATACGAATACGTAATAATGTATTATTGGTCAAAAATGGACAAAGTGTTCTGTACCTCCGGGGTTCTGAATTGTTTTTCCATGATTCTCCTTTTTATTTTTGGTAATGTTTAGCAAGCTCTGAACTAGACGTCTCCTATCAGAAGTTTCTCCATTGGAAAGGATTACATTTCCTATATATTGGGTGTTGAGTGCATGGAATATTTGATAATTTTTGACTTCATAGCTTGTTAGTAATAGTTAGAAGGTAAACATACTAAAAGTCCACGCCCCTGGGGGGGGGGGGGGGGTGGGCTAACGGGGGGGGGGGGGGAGAAGTTCATTTTTTTTTTTTTGGTTTTTCGATTATATCTCGAGAACGGTTGACTCTAGAAAAATATGTATCAAATAAACATAAAAGCTAATTACATTTCCGATAAAACTGATAATTTATAAATTTGTCGTAATTCAAACCGTTTACGAGATATTCGTTATTGAAAATCGGTGATTTTCGAGAAAAAACAAATGTTACCTTGCTTTTTGTCAAACTTTTGCTTCTAGTACCTTCCAGAATAGTTTCTCAGAAAAAACGTCAGAATTAAAATTGCAGACTATTAAATTTACTTTTATTTCTTATATACGTTTCTGGTATATGAAGCAAATGTTTAACAAAAATGAGGTAAACATTTTTTTTATTTCTAAAATTATCGATTTTTAATAACTTATATCTCGAAAACCGTTGGAACTTCGACGAATATGTATATAATTAATTTTAAAGGAAATTCAATTAGCTTTAATTTTGATTCATAGAATATTTTTTTATAGTCCACCGTTTTCGAGATATAATCGAAAAACATAATTGGGACCTTCTTCCCTCCCCCACCGTTAGCTCACCCCCACGGGCGGGGACTTTTACAATGTGTACCTTCTAACTACTCCTAATAAAACTGTGAAGTCAAAAATTATCGCATATTTCATGCACTCTACACCCCTCATTTCAGCACTTTAACTGGGGTCACACTTCTCTGCGAAAACACGTTTGTTGGTGTTCATTTGGCTACAGTTTCGAAACTAATTGTGTGATCCGAAATTTATTTTTTTCATCTAAAGGAATTATATCTCGAAAACGGTGGACTCTAAAAAAATATATTACAGATCAAAATTAAAGCTAATTAAATTTCATATAAAATTAATTATATACATATTTGTCGAAATTCCAACGGTTTTCGAGATATATGTTATTAATAATAGATAATTTTAGATATAAAAAAATGTTTACCTCACTCTTTGTTAAACATTTGCTTCAAATACCAGACACCTATACATAAAATTAAAGTAAATTTAATGCTCTACATTTTTTATTCACACGTTTTTTCTGAGAAACGATTGCGGAAGGTACTAGAAGCAAACGTTTAACAAAAAGTGAGGTAACATTTGTAACATTTTTTTTTCCCAAAAATCACCGATTTTCAATAACGAATATCTCGTAAACGGTTTGAATTACGACAAATTTATAAATTATCAGTTTTATCGGAAATGTAATTAGCTTTTATGTTTATTTGATACATATTTTTCTAGAGTCAACCGTTTTTGAGATATAATCGAAAAACTAAAAAAATTGAACTTCTCCCCTCTCCACCACCGATAGCTCATCCCCCAGGGGCGGGGACTTCTAGTATGTTTACCTTCTAGCTATTTCTAAGGAAGCTATGAAGTCAAAAATTATCCTATATTCCATGCACTCTAAAATGTGTTTATAGACTGGACTAATGTATTATCTCATGACTCATTCATAAAATAATAATCATTCTCTTTGATTTACTCTAAAGGAAAATAAAATTAAGTTATTTTTTTAATTATAAGCTTTATTTACATATTAAGTTGGAATTTGATAATGGAGTATATATTTATTCTTTGGAATTTTCCTGTAGTAGCTGAAAACTACAAATATCAGCAGGCTGTGGACAGCTGAAAAAGAAAGTTTGAATGAATTAAAATTAACTTTATCCTGGGTCTTTTGCCCTTTAAGATGTATAATGATAAACAAGATAATGGAAATCTTACCGCCGCAATTATGAATATCAAAATAATATTACTGGTATTAATTGAAATGGTGACATTTTAACTGTAAATGAAATAAATAAAATTATCATTATTCTGGGACGTATTATTCCCTAATAATAAGAATGAGTAGTAAGATATTGCAATAGTATTCTGTTATTTTTTCCACTTGATTTAAATGAATATGGTTAATAAGGCATGAATATATCAACATAAGTTTAATGACGTAGGATAAATACTCTTGTTAAAGATGGTACAATTTGAATTTAATCTGAAAAAAAAAAAAAATTATAAGCACATAATTTCATTGATGCTATTGCAATATTCTTAGGAGACAAAGCGTTCAAGAATAAAAATTAAGTTTTGTTTCTTTACAATTTTTAAGGCAAGGGAAGAGATTTTGAGTTGGTGGGTTGATTGGAGAGGAGCTCGTTCCCTCCGTGTTCGGCCGGCAACTCTCCTTAGATATTTCATTTCTGATGCGGTGATTCAGCTCTTCAATTGGTCGAGAAGGACCCAGCTCTCACTTCCTTAAAAGTACTGAAGACAGTAGGATTTCATATTTAATGAATAAAATAAAATTTCAAACATTGAAGTACAATTTACAAAAGCATGTAGTGTGATTCCTATTTGCATTAAGAATAGAATCTGAAGATCTCGTGCTGAAAGGAGGGAAATTTGGAAGTTTTAATTTCAAATAGGTACTGCTAGAATGCGCGACGGTAAAACAGAAACTGGTTACCGAACAGTAACTGTTAAAAGGAGAAAGCCACCTCTTTGCAAGTAATACCTAATTTTTTTTAAAAAAGTTATTTGTACCACATGGATATGTCTTTTATGTTATTTTATGGATATGTTTTGTGTCGACTTTGACCTTCTTATCGGGAACTCCCTATTTCCCCATAAGAAGGTCCACAAGATTACTAACAGCGTTATAGACTACTTCCTCTACAGCAGAAATATAAGAAGACTCTTTTCAGATGTTAAAGTCATTAGAGGTGCAGAGATTGGCTCAGATCATATGATGCTCATAGCCGATACACAAATTCTGAAGCCACGGAAAATTCCAAAAAGACAGTGTGCAAGAATTGATATTTCACAGCTCCAGAATCCACAATTTCAAGAAAGGCACGTGGCAGAACTGGAAGCAGAACTGCAGAAAATTAACCTGGATGCATCATTGGATGCAATTTGGAAAAATATCAAAGATAAGATCCTGCAGACTGGAACAATGGTATGTGGCATTAAGAGATATTCCTCCAAGGGGAAACGATCTGAATGGTGGAGTGAACGGGTGAAGGTAGCTGTTCAAAGGAAGAAAATAGCGAAATAGCGATGGAAGAGATACATGAACAGCAAAAATAACCAAACCTGGGAACTATACGTTCAACGGAGGAAAGAAGCTAAATTAATTGTGAGAGAAGCTGAAAGGAAGAGCTGGGAAAAATTGGTAAAAGCTTACAAAATGACTACATTGAAAACACGAAACTTTTCTAGAAAAAGATAAAAACCCTGAAAGGCAAAAAAATGCGAACCCATAAGGAACGTGAAAAATAGTGCAGGAAAAGTTCTGACCAAGGAAAATGATATTCTGGGCAGATGGAGACAGCACTAAGCACAGATGTTCGATGATCCTCAATGCCAAGGAGGAGATGGCATTTTCCCAGAGCTTATTAAATTTTGGGGCTGTAAAATTATTAAAGTACTGCAGGGCTTATTCCAAAAGATATATGACGAGAAGAGCATTCCGAAAGACTGGGAATAAAATGTCATTGTTCCAATCCATAAGAAAGGAAGCCAAAGCGACAGCAACAACTACAGACCTATATGCTTGTCCCAGGTTGTTCACAAATTTTATACTTCAATCCTTGAGAAGAGACTCAGAGACGTAGTAGAAAAGGACCTCGAAGAAGAGCAAGCCGCGTTCAGACCTTTTAGACAAACCCAAGATCAAATATTCTCACTAAGGACCATCATAGGAAAGGCTTGGGATAGGATAGAAATGTATATTTAGCTTTTTTAGATCTGCAAGCCGCTTTTGACTCAGTACCAAGAGTCGAAATATGGAATAAATTGAAGGCAAAGAACGTCCCTGTAGAACTTATAGACGCCATTAAATCCTCCTATAATGGCTCAAAGGGTAAAGTCAGGATTAATGAATGGTAAGGAGTCTGGAAGCTTCGATATGAAAAGGAGCGTCAAACAAGGAGATGGTGAAAGCCCTCCTCTCTTTATTATTGTGATGGACGGGGTCTTAAAAATATGTAAACGAAGGACGGCACGCACAATAGTGGGGAAATGGAACTTAAGAACAGTTCTTGCTCAGACACTTTTCTATGACGATGATATAGTGCTGATAGCGGACTCCGTCCAGAACCTTCAGCAAGCTGTAGTGGAATGGGAAGCATAGCTGGAAAGGAAAGGCATGATTATAAATGCAAGCAAAAGTAAAGTCATGCAAATAGGACGCGAACCAGAAGATGTGCAGATCACTTGCAGAGGAGAAATCATGGAAGCAGCAGAAGACTATACGTACCTAGGCACAGTTATTAGTAGAAACGGTAAAATACAACAAGAAATATCCAATAGGATTAAAAAGCGAAAAACGTATATTACCAAATCTGCAATACTGTCGTTGGGAAACGTGAAGTTGACAAAAACGTGAAACTGCACATTTTTAATGCAATTTACCTTCCCACCCTACTATACGGAAGTGAGAGCTGGGTCCTTCTCGACCAATTGAAGAGCAGAATCACCGCATCAGAAATGAAATATCTAAGGAGAGTTGCCGGCTGAACACGGAGGGAACATGTCAGGAATAACAGAATAAGAGGGGAGCAAGGGGTGAAAAAACTAACAGAAATTATAGAGAAGAGGCAGAAAGTGGTTCGGACATGTGTGCCGAATGGATGAAGATCGCTGACCACGCAAGTTCTTCGAAGCCAGACCAACTAGCAAAATACCAAGAGGCAGGCCAAGGATGTCATGATCGGATAGTATCATGAAAGGCACTAAGGAGGAAGAAAAATAAGAAGAAGGATACGTCTTTTTACTGGGGGTCTATGCGTTTTTGGTGTACGGTTTTTACACTTTCTAAAGTGTAACATTTTGACACGCTCTAGCTCTGTTGGTGTTGCTCAGATCGAAAATTTATCGACATCTCTCTGGTCAGAAAGGTATTATTGCGAAGATGTGGCTTGCCCCTTTTAACAGTTACGTTTCGGTAACCAGTTACTGTTTTACCGGCGCGCATTCTAGCGGTACCCATTCGAAATTAGAACTCAATTTTCCCTTTCATCACGACACATAAATTGTTGTTAGTTTCATTTAGAGACTATTTCAAATATTTATGGCTTATTTAAGTATTAAAATGGAAACACTTTTATTCATTTCTTTTCTGACTATTTTTTTTTCTTTTTTTTTTTTTTTTTTTTTTTTTTTTTTTTTTTTTTTTTTTTAAATATCATGTCTATTTAATATTATAACACGGATTTCATATTTATCGAATAAAATAAAATTTTAAATTCTATTTGCATCTAGA
This sequence comes from Euschistus heros, assembly GCA_003667255.2. Taxonomy (NCBI): domain Eukaryota; kingdom Metazoa; phylum Arthropoda; class Insecta; order Hemiptera; family Pentatomidae; genus Euschistus; species Euschistus heros. The sequence goes on from RCWM02000145.1 coordinate 1,110,820, forward strand.
ATAGAATCTGAGGATCTCCTGCTGAAAGAAGGGAAATTTGGAAGTTTTTATTTAGAATGGCTACCGCTAGAATGCGTGCTAGTTAAACAGTAATTGGCTACCGAAAAGTAACTGTAAAAAGGAGCAAGCCACTTCTTCGCTAGTAATACCGTCAGAAATTTAATGGAAAGTATTTTTGTTGTATAGTACATAGTCAACATATCATTGTTATATTACCTGGGAGTGTACTTCTATCGACCCATTGTGTAAAACTTATAATATAGGAAGAGATACCCATGAAGTACAAGAGGTTCCAAATTCGAAATATATGTAATATAATAACTATGCATGTGTAATCTAATTACACACACACACACACAAGGTTCCCACTGCGAAGAAATCCATGGGTGTCATATCAGGTGATCTGGGTGGCCAAAGTACTACTCCTCCACGTCCAATCCATCGTTGTTGATAATTTATATCCAGCTAAGCTCGAGCAACTCTGCTATAATGAGCTGGACGTCCATCAAGTTGGAACCACATTTCAATCCGCTGCTGTAAGGGAATGTCATCTAAATAATTAGAAAAGTCGATCTCCAAAAAATGTGTAAATGTGATACCATTCAATCTTCCAGGTAAAAAATATGGTCCCACCAGTAATCCGTTCTAAATTCCAAACCAAACATTAATAGCAAATTCATGCTGAAACCTATTCTCTCTAATAGCTCTGGGATTTACAAGAGCCCATACATGATAATTTCTTTGATTAACAATTCCTCCTCTTTTAGTAAACAATCAGTGTTCTAGCTTCATCCATGAAATAAATAACTTCAGAACAAATGCTTATTTCATCTTTCTTCTTATTTTCACAATATATATAGATGTAGTGGATATTACAATTATTTATCATGAATTATTAAATTTAAATAAGTTCTTAAAAAGACTGTCTAAATTACTTACATTTGTACATTTTTATTTCTGAATCAATAATTTAAAATCCATCTCTTTAAAGAAAATTTTTTACTCCATATAGTTTTTTACTAAAAAAACCAAACACTAAAAATAATCCTTTTATAGAACTGACCATTTCATACTGAACAGCTATTTACAAATCTGTAACGGATACTGATAAAGAATTTTCCTTTCTGTTTATCGTTAGTTTCGAAATCAAGGTCACAAGATGATTGTTTTATGTTTTTTTTTACAGATATAGTTTCGCAGAAATTTTAATCAAATACAGAAACCTCAAATAGATCTGAGCAACTAAAATTTAGTTTTCATGATAAAGAAAATATTGTTGACTGAATTATTTTATTTAAAAAATAGTTTGTAATGCAATCTGGTTGTAAAAAGAAACACATACAGTTCAAACATTTTGGTGGGCATTGCAAATCTTCTCAAGGGGTAAATGCCCTTATAATTTAAATAGTTATAATGACGGAAATGAGTTTTTATTTTAAAAATTTTATTTGTCTATTTGTTTCAACCATCAACTCTTTTATGCTACTGACAACAGTAACATTTTCCCCTGATTATTGATTATTTTTGTATGTTATAAAAGAGTTTAAGTTGTATGATTAAGTTTTAAATTTCATGATTTCAAAAATTATCTATAACTATCTGAAAGTGCCCATGCTCCGCTACGGTTTAATATCATTAGGATTAAGGACAACTTAAATTAGTAAAAGTTAAGCTTAACGTTGATAATTATTATTACTTAAATAAACCTAAAGAATTCCATTCTTAGAATAATTTCAATAAGTAAATTTGACAATTTGCAGAAGTTAATTTTTTTAATTTTAACAGTCCTCCAGTGAAGGTTCAAGGCAGCAGTAACATCTTACCCAGCTTCCATAACAGACCATCAGCTTTTATTATGGCATCCTTCAAGTGAATATAGTCTCCACTTCTCATAATTTTTTGTTTTTTTCGAATTTTAGTGTTAAGTGTTTCTGTTTCTATTTGTCCTTACATATCAAGCATAAATTGGTTGAGGAGATTATGAAAGTAAAGTAAATAAGGTTTTTCGCCTTCTTGCTCCATCAACATACATGTTTAAAAATCAGCTGTTTTCTTAAGTTGTGTATTGGTGTTTGGGTCACGCTGAGGGATGTTAATACTGTACCCATCTTCACCATGGCAGAACATGAGACGGCACTGAAGAGAATCATACGCTCGATAGAACTCACTAATTCTTATCAGTCGAGAATAATGTCTCGCTATTCAAACACTTGGCCAACAATCAAGAAGGCAACTTAGTTAGAGGTAAGAGTATTGTAACGTCCTCAGTGAGCATTTGAAGGCTTTTTGTCAGCACTGATAACTACCTGGAAATCGTGTAGATCTTTGGGAACAGACTCAACAGCAGCTCTGAAGTCCTTGATATACTTGTTATGTTCAATGTGTTGGCCAAAGTTTGCGGTTTAATGATCTAACCTATTTTTTAACTTAACTTATCTCCAAATACCATACAATTTTCTGGAATTGGCCTCCCAATGCAGGTTTCACCTTCTGAAAGTAACCACAGCAAATGTCTCTTTCATGGTTGTCATCGCCAACAAAATTTATCTGAATAAAAGACGGCTGCTGTTGTGTTCCAGCCATCAAACTCCCTATTCTGTGGCATACCTTTCCTTGCACCGTAAATGTTGGCATGAAATGTCCCTCTTTTATCTCTTTTGCTCCAAACGCAATTTGGAAACAACCGTTCTATTTCCAAATATTATTTAGAAAATGCTCAACCTCAGATGTTCGTAAGGAGGTTGTGCAAGAGTTCAGCATATTCTTGAAATAGATGAAGTTGGACTTTCCCGTTACTGCAGCACATGACAGGGCTGTTGTCCTTCCATTTTACAGCATAACACCAATTCCATGTTGATCGTTGTTCTATATCGATTGTTTTATCTTTTGGATATTCAGTTTTTGGGTCATACTTGTAACCTGAATGCTTCTTTCCTGTCCATGGCTGCAACCTTTCCATTGAATGTCTTTCATCGTGTTTTGTTACAGCTACACGTTTAACATGAGGATTATTTTCTGAGTATTTTTTTTAAAGACCTTCTATGGATTTCAGGATAGGTTATGTTATACTTCTATGTACTACAGCCCCTCTATGTATATTTGGGTGATCATAAGTGTATGTGTGTACAGCATTTCTTTTAACTTCGGGTTGGCTCTCTTTATGTTTGTTAACCGCTTTTCTGCTAATGTTTTTTCCAGGATAATTTTTCCTGTATTTCTTAATTACTTCCCTGTTAACCTCTACATGTGCTTGACTATACTTTTGCAGCCGATTTCCTTAGTTGTTTGTTGTGAACTGAATCTGTGAACCATTGTCTGCGTTATTCTCATCTGAACTGAGAACAAAGGTAGATTGTTGGTTCAAGGAATTAAATTCATAAAGGCTAGGTACAACTTGTTTAGATTCGAGAAATAAAACATGCCACCATGAGTTAACAGAAAGTACCATATAATAAGGTTTCCAGATGCCAGTATCGTATTTTTGTTTCTTTACTACAATAAAGAACTTAATTTGTGGTCAAAGTGTGCGGTTTAGTTATCTAACCTTAGCGAATCCTTTCTTAGCGAGCACCTATGGCTCTAGAGGAAGTCAAATACGAAATTTCATTCCAATCCTTTCGGTGGTTTTCGAGATTTCGTGTTAAATGAGTGAGTGGTATTTGACTATTTGATATAATAGATTATACATTTGTTCAAAATTCAAACTATACAATTGAGGGGTTGATAGCAAAAACGCCATTAGTCAAAGAAAAGAAAATTTTGGGAAAACAAAAACTTTTCATGTTCCTTCCATAAGTTCTGACCTATGCAGTTTTATTTTTAAATTAACTCTTATGTGTTCAGAAATATTTAGTCGTTAAAAAAGTTTTGTTCATCAGACGGATTCAAATATAAATGGACACAGAAGGGTAATTCATTCATTATATATAATGTGTACTTAGATGAACATTGTTTCACATTGTCAATACTTTATTCGCATTTATCGTGCATATATGTTTTTGCATGTTTTAGGGCTTGAAAATGTGGCAATGGCATGAAACGTCGCCCATTTAGAAAATCATGTTAGCATTATATGTTTTTTAAATAAATAATGATAGGAGATCATATTGCTTTGTAATACACCTTATACTCGTAATTCATGATGTTTTTATGTTTTAAATATGTATCCAGCGGCTATGGAGGGGGAAATGTATTCGACAAGTGGGGTTTTTGTGGAATTGAACTAAAAGCCAACAAGTCACCTACACTGTTACTGTTATTGACAACTATTGATGTTGTAAATAACGCAAAACTTATTGATTTAAAATACAATGCAACCAAAAGTCAAGTCTAATAGTTATTAAATAAATATAAAATTAAATACAACCAACTACTATTAATATTATACACTAATCTTCACATCCCCTAAAATCGCTGTTGTCATTTTCTGTTTCGCAGTCATTGATGATTGAGCTTGGATGTGATGATGTGGTAAATAGATTTCGATGGTACTCTTTGTGAGCACTATTTTCCAGGTACTCAGAAAGTTTTAGTACATCCTCAGCTTTTGCAGACTTTACACCAGGAGGGAATGAGAATGCAGGAGGTAGATCCAGAGTCCTAGGTATTTTGAAATTTGAAACTGTCACAAAGTGACGGCGCCATGCACCATAATATGAGTGCCGCAAGTTTACAGCTCGATTTCCCTCTGCTAATAGCATCGAACAAAGACTATGCAGTTTGAAGGCTGGTCTTAGATTTTTAAGAAACATCTTCTCGGTCGCTTTTTAAATCTAAATTCAAATCGAATCAAACAAGAGGCCAAGCAGACAATTCATATTAATGTATATAACGTGGTCACCACTGATTTGGAACGCTCTGGTGGCAATCACATGAAAACTTATTGACATGTGAGGCTCTTGCCAGAAACACTTCTGACTAATGGGCTTTTTGCAGAACCCCTGTATTTTCAATGGATTCTACAGGCTGACTTGTAGAGGTTTTGGTAGAAACAGTGTTGTGAATATGTATGCCCTTCCTACATCTAACATATGGTGCCATAAACCAATTTTAGTGTTTCATGACTAATGGGTTTTTCGCTATCAACCCCCCAATTATATTGTTTAGGCATCGTTATATTTTCTGAATAAAATATTTTTATTTATGTATTTAGGATAAAAGCAAGGAAACTAATACTTATTATGTTACAATATAACTTTGTTAATTATAGGTCTGTGATACGAAAAGTACATCATTCTATAGAGTGAAAAAAAAGAATTAAATAAAATGTATCACAAAAAATCAAAAAAAAAAAAAAAGAAGATAATTATTAATATAAAAAAAACAATAATGATAGTGAAAATATAAACAGGACAACATTTTTAATTTTGATTTTAAAATTGTATTTCCCAGGACATGACTTTATTACTGCTGAGCTATGCCCAGAATAGCCTAGTCTTTCTTACAAAACTCTTTAATGCAATACTCAGGACAACTAAATTCCCATTGAAATGGAAATATTCACACGTGTTAATGATAAAAAACCAAATAAAGACCCCAACTCTCCTTCTTCGTACAGACCCATCAGTTTACTTCCAATTTGCTCAAAATTTTTTGAAAAATTACTGTATAGACGAATCTAGACATACTAACGAACAAAGACATACTACCTGAACACCAGTTTGGATTTTGTTCACACACACAACCATACACCAACTTCACAGAGTCACAAACTACATTTCAGTTGCATTGGAGAAAAAATTATATGCTACTGGGGCATTCCTGGATGTAGCTCAAGCATTCGACAGAGTCCTTCCTTCCATTTACTATCTTATCCTTCTCTCTTTCCTTTCCGACAGATTTTTCTCTGTTCGACAAGGTTTGTATACCTCTTCTGTTCGACTAATTAGGGCTGGAGTACCGCAGAGATCGATTCTTGCACCTCTGCTATACATTGTTTACACGCACGACATACCCACTTACCCTAACACGATAATAGCAACATACGCAGACGATACTGCAATTCTGACTAAACACTCAGACATCAATCAGGCTTCACTGACTCTCCAACACTATTTACAACAATTACAAGACAGGTTTAACAAATGGAAAATTAAACTCAGTAACGACAAATCACAGCACATAACTTTTGCACTTCGACATAACACCTGCCCCATCGTTTACAATAACAATGTTCCAATTAAACAGACTGACACTGTTCAATACTTAGGCCTAATGTCCCACAGAAGGATAACATGGGGTCCACATGTGAAACAGAAACGCCTAAGCCTTAACAAAATAAAACCTCTATGGACGTACCCCTCACAAATTTAAGGAACATCTAAAAAAACACACATCCAAAAAATACAGACTTTCCAATCAAAAACCTTAAGACTCATTACACAATCACCCAGGTATGTCAATAACAAATCTTTACACATAGACTTACACATAGCCATGGTACAAGATCACATCCAGACTTTATATAAAAGACTTCACGACAAACTTCACGGACATATCAATAATTTAAAACAAAGTATAGCCTCCAGAAGCTAGCCAGATAATACCCAAAGGAGGCTAAAAAGGAGTTGGTTGAGGGATCTACTCCGTTAAAACTGATTAAATATCATGTTCATGTTAGGAGTAAGTACCGCTGGGTGCTGTCCTCCCTCATGCCTGACATGCCAATTATCTTGTATACAACAATTTATCACATCTGCTTGTTGTCACATGATAAGTGACAGGTGTGGATTAAACAAATAAAGAGAAAAAAAAATTTTATTTTTGTTAATTTTAAAAAATGTATAGTCCTCGTTAATCCAGCAGCATACCGTTTTTCGGCTGGGCCCCTCGCAATAAAATCCTAGGCCCTAGTTTACTGAGGCTGTTTTTTTTTTTTTTTTTTTTTTTTTAATACAAAAACGAAACCACCATCAGCTGCCGTTATTTTATAAACAAATACAATAAATAAATTTAATGTTAACAAAAAAAAAATCTGAATATAAATAATGAAAAAAAAAAATTGTAAGAATAACCTTCGAACCTGCTCCATCTTGAGCCCTCCCGATCCTCCCTCATCCCCCCACTGTGGGGACATACACTGACAGCAGCCATTAAAACATATTTGTACACAAAAACAAAAATTGTCAAACTGTAAATATTTATCCAAATTATCTTTTTATGTTAATCAATTTTTTTTTATTTTTCAAAGTCGACCATTATTAGTTCATTGTTAATTGTTAATTTTTTTTTGTTTAATAATTTCAATCATGAGTTCTTTTAATACGCTATTACCAACTTCACCTGTCTGTAACGGAATCTTTCAACGTAATTTTCACCAATTTCCAGCAATCTAATTAACTTGAAAATTTGCACACATTCCAAGGACCGATGAAAATACAATAATTACACCACTTTGTTCTAATGTTCTCACTTAGTCTAGTTAAATTTGTCAGAAAGTATGGTTGTGGCATGTCCTGCTGCCCTCTATGTTATGCTTGGGTTAAATATAGTTGTTGTTGAACCTTAAATGTGTGTGTCGCGGCAGTGAGCCGTGTGTGTTTCTTTTTTTTTCCCTGAGTCAGAAAAACTGACAGGCTATGGGCCCAGATCATTGCCCAGGTAATTACTTTGGTTAATTAGTGTTAACAGTGAAAAGTGTTGAGATTGTCATTTGGGAATTTAAAGCATTAAAGTCACTAGTAGAAAATGGCCGTCAATAATTCAACAGTTTACCCGCAAACTTATTTCATTGCTGGATGAAAGTTAAAGAAACTATTGAAGATGTATGGACATCGGAGACCAATGAGACCAAGACAAAAGACAAGAAGGCGATGAATATTATCATCAATTGTGTTACAGACCGCCGTATTGATTACATTAGCAGCGCGAAATCGGCCAAGGAAATTATGGCATCGTTAACTAATGTTTTTAAGAGGAAGAGCATCTCGAAACTTCTTACGAGAAAAAAAACTATTTACTCTGAAATGTACGACAAGTTTGCTGGAGCATTTTAATATATTTGACGACATAGTCAGGGATATTGATGGAGAAGATGATCGCGTCTGTCATCTTTTGTTAAGTCTCCCTCATAAATTTGAGCGAATTGTGACAGTGCTTGAAGCTATGGATAATGACCTTACATTAGATTTTGTATAGTCAAGGCTTTTAGATGCAGAAATGAAAGAAGAACCCAATGAAGAATTGAAAGTGGAACCAACTCCCGAAGAATTCCTAGAGAAAGAAATTGAAGAAGAATGTGAGGTCAGATTAACCAATTCTTGGAATACTATTGAGAAAGAAGTACCAGGGACAGAAGGGCTACCTGTAAATAATAAGCATGGAACAAATTAAAATAATAATGGTGAAACAAAAAGTAAGACATTGTATGGAAAAGAAAAATACATTGTGAAGATCTTTATAGAGAAGAACTAGGGAAAATGTTCAAAAGAGGGAAGAAAATTAGAAGAAAGTTACAAGTAGACGAAATAATAAAAAGGAATTATTTCACTAATGGAAATTACTGGACTCCCATAGATGTACGTAATTATCTGAGGGGGGAGGTCAAGAAAAAATTATAATCTTTGACAATGCATATTGCAAATTTGGTACCGATCCGGATAATGTTTATGGAAAAAGACTATTTATTAGAGATGAAATTCAGAAAAGATTTGTAAAAATTGTATATGTTCCTAGTAATGACCAGTTGGCTGATATATTCACTAAAAGTTTAGAGCTATGTAAATTCGTTAAATTTAGAGATCTTTTAGTTTATATTATAGATTCTTAATTCATATTTTTTTTTTTTTTATGTATACTTGTAAAAATATGTATTTGTATTGAGGCAATTTCAACTATGATGATAGAAAATAACTTGAAATTGAAGGGGAGTGTCTGAAAGTATGGTTGTGGCATGTCCTGCTGCCCTCTATGTTATGCTTGGGTTGAATATAGTTGTTGAACCTTCAATGTGTGTGTGTGTCGGCAGTGAGCCGTGTGTGTTTCTTTTTTCCTTGAGTCAGAAAAACTGACAAAATTAGCCCCAAAATGGAGGTCTGCCTTGAAAAAGGTGGAGTAGTAGGTTTTATATTTTATATAGTTTGGATGGGTCCTGAGAATAAAACATCAAAAATGAAACTAAATTTGATGGGGGGAAAATGCTTGGGGGGCAAAAAAAAAAAAAACCCAAACGTTTTAACATTTTTCAGATTTTCGAAGAAAACATATAGAAAAATGCGTTCAATCGAAAAATGCTTTGTTTATAAAATTAAATTTTGCGTCTAAAGACATCTTTCAAACTACAATCGATTGTCCAACATCAAAGAATTTAGCCAACTTTCACACCAAAAAAAGTTAGTTTTGGTCATGTTTAAGAGTCTATAACGCAGAAATGGCTTCCAATCAAAAAATGCTATGTACTAAAAGTTGCTGATCATTCCGTTGTCTGCAAGATACGATTTTTAAAGTAAAAATTCGCCCATTCTTACTCTGAGCTATGTCAAAAAAACAAAAACTGTTGTTGACTTTGGATGAACTGTGTTAAAATTGGAAACAAATCACGAATAGTACAGGGAAATTAGCTTCGAACCTTCAACTCTAAAAAATAAAAGGTCTGACTGCTGCAGATTGTTCATTGCATGCAGCTTTTTAGCTAGGTTTGCTGTAAAAGCTTCTTTTTCTAGTTTTTTTTAAACTATAATTTTTTTTATTAATTTTGTAAATAGATAATTAAACTAGTTGGTAACATAGCCTGGGGAGGTGTTTTATTTATTTAAAAAAATTTTTTTGTTTATTTTTAATTTTATATGTTTTACCGGTGACCTTATTTATTTATTGGTACCTTATTTATTGGTCGTTTTGTAGAACCCGAGGGAATTTCACAAAGTTTGATAGTTTGATATTAGGAAAGTAGAAAGAGTTAAGAGCTCAACTCTCGTTATAATAATTTACAACTCTAGCTCACTAATGAGTAAGCTCCTTTTGACTCTGTTTCTCCTAATACGGAATAAAAAAAAAAAAAATAACCAGGATTTGACCGATCTTGTTCGATCCTTCTCGCCTGTTGTGTATAGTGAAAGGCCGTTCCGACTTAAAAGTAGAATGAGATTTTACGTTCCGTTCCACTATTGGAACCAGTTCCAGTTTTCGTTCCATTCCACTTTTCGTTCAACGTCAGTTTTACTAACCTACTACCTACTTACTATGCAGTTTCGTTCCGTTCCTTTTTGACTTCGGGCTGTTAATCTACTTCTATTTTATAATTAAAAATTGTATAGGTACTATAATATCAAGAAGATTTACTTAAATAGCTAAGTATACTTATTTAAAAAATTGTAAACTTTTAAAATAGTTTTATTCAATCAATTTTTTTTTTTTTTTAAATGTTAGTTCAAGTATAGTGCGCAATTGAATCGTTTATTTCAGAAACCACCTAAGTGCGCTTTTTTAAACTTTCGGAAAATTAAAAAAAAATGTGGTTGGGTTCTTTATGAAATAAACGTATTATTTTCAAGGCTGGCAAAAAGCATTGCTGATATGGAACATAAGTTATTTCTGCACTGAAAGATGTATTCATCTTTTAATTGTACAGTACCAAAAAAAAAAAGCATGTTTTGATATTTTGTCCCTTAGGTGGTTTCTGAAATAAACGATTCAATTAAACGTGAATTTTTCAATTACATTGGTTCCGAGAAAAAAGGTGTAACTAACTCTTGAGCACAGTTTTTGAACAAAATATTTAATTACATATGCAGTTAAACTTTGTGTGGTTCATTTCTCTGAAGAAGAAGTCGAGCTCTGTCGGTAGAATAGAAAATTTCAACGAAAGTGGTTTATTTGAAAGATGCCCATGCGTGGGGTGGTGGGGCGATGGAATGGGGGGTGGGAATCAAGAGCGGCAGGATTAACGCAACAAAGCAGTCGGAACGACCTTGCGTGGAACGAAACCAGAGATGCAATTTAACTCTACTACACTGGGGGGACGGAACTTGGAACTTTTTCCAGCTTAGAACCGGTTTGGAACGAAACGAGAGGTCTTTTGGCGTTGGTTTTCGTTCCAGGTGGAACCAGTTCAAGTTCCGTTCCTATCAGAACTACCATCACTAGTTGTGTAGCGACGAGGTATGCTAGTAATACATATACCGAGTACGAACTATTTAAATTTTAGTTTTAAACGACTCGTAAAGATATATGATTAGATATTGGATAAAATACGATATTATGATAGACAAAAGCAGATTTAGAGAACCACTCGGCCGATTTATATGGAACTTAATTATAAATTGTCATCAATTCTTCTCCGCATTGGAGCGAGGAATGTACAACACTGGATCCTTTCTCTATATAACAGGATTTTGACCGAGTCTGGCACCCAGGACTGCTTAACTCCTACCTTTCACATAATTCCTTACTATCCGCTCCTATCTCAGTGATAGAAATTTCAAAGTTAGTTTATCCTATCTGGCGGTGTTCCTCAAGGAAGTATCCTAAATACGATCCTCTACACAGTGTACACAGCTGACATTAGGGGACTCCTCCTAGAACCGTCCTTACCAGGTACGCTAATAACACATGTGTGTTATCAATTAGTAATTATCCCTTCCTTTCCTACAAAACACTCCATTTTCATATCCAAAATCTTCAAGAATGGTGCTGATAACCTTTACCCTTCGTCGTAAACCTATTTCTTCCTGTCCTATAGTACCTTTTAATGATACTGCTCTAATCTCAGTTAAACAGATCCGCTACTTAGGACTCCAACTGAACAAACGACTTACTTTGAACAAACATACAAGGGAAAGACGACAAGAAACGGTTCATCGTTTTCGACTGCTTTATACCGTTGGCGGGTATGGTGGGGTCCTGGGAGCTCCAGGGAGTTTTGTTTATTCCGTAATTCCCATAGGCACTGCTATTCACAATACCTTTCAGGAAGTAGCTTCTGAGCTGTTGACAAATGTGTTTTTTTTTTTTTGCGATAAGTGATTTATGAATTTTATTTAACTATTAGTCGAGCGTGACCTGCACTAAAAAAGTTAGTGAAACTTTTTTATACAAAATATTTGATATTATTTTAGTCAAAAATGGCATATAACAGCAGCAGTCGATGGATGTTAATGATCCCAGTTTTCTGGAATGGCGATCTTCAGAGGAGGGTAACCAACTTACACATTCCGCGTGATCTTAGAAAATCGATTGCTTGGTTGGAAAATTACCAACCCCAAAGCCCTCAACTGTACCTGGGAAAAAAATTAGGTGTGGCACGTGCTCATGAAGCACAGATAAAAAAACGCAGGTTTACTGTGGTCATTGCAGTACACCAATATGCAAGGATTGTGCCAAGAGTGTCTCTGAAGACTGCCTGTAAAATAGTGTTTGTGATTTGTATATATATATATATATATATATATATATATATATATATATATATATATATATATATATATATATATATATTATATATTTTAAATACCTTTTGTCCAATTTTTTTTTTCCTTATATAGTTCCTTAAAATATAGTTATTAAATTTTTTATAAACCTCATCACCATTAAATTTTATAATTTTTATAAATACACTTTTTTTTTGTCAAATAAAAATATAAATAATAAACGTTAAATAAATAAATAAAGGCTTAGCGAACCCGAAGGTTCGATGCCGACACCACCAACCGTCGACCGCACACTTCCCTCCAACCCACTCCTCCAAAACCTAAATCCCCCAGGTCGGCCCTGACACAATCCTCCCATCTTCGTCTCAGTCTACCCCTCGGTCGTTTAACGGTTCATAACTGATTACTTTTTTCGGAATTCGATCATTATTAAACCCAAGGACTTTACATGCCCATTTTAAGCGCCGCGCTGCTATTACTTGAACTATATTTACCGGATATAACTCGCTTAGTACGGGCCAAATATTCTACGCAGTACTTCATTTTCGAAAACTTTAAGGCGTTGTTCCTCCCTTAACGTCAGCCTCATGTTTCGCATCCGTTGTTGTTGGCAGTATAATAGTTTTGTATATCCTAATTATTAAATTTTTGGAGAGTAAGCTCGAACTGAGTAATTTTTCAACCGAGAAATAACAAGCATTACCTGCTTTTAACCTAGCCTTTATTTCTTCTTGAATTTCATTTTTCCTCAATATAGGTCTTATACCTAGATATTTGAATTGCTCAACATAAAATAACAATATACATTTATTTTTTTTCAACCCTGTTTAGATACCTTTAGATTAGTGTGGTTGTAAAAAACTTGTTTTGATTTTATTTAAACATTAATCGCAAACATTTTGAATTAACAATTATTGGGTTCCGGTGACCCCACCATACCGGTTATGGAATAATTTACTTACCTTTGATAGCAAATTCTACAACCATTAGTACAACAACTTGCTTCACATTCTATTCCAGATATGTAATATTTCACATTCTAATGTAGTACTTCATTATATAAAACCTTTATAAATGCTACCAATGGGTAGTTTAACAAATAACTGACACGTAATTTTTAGCATTATTATCGCATTTACTTGATGTATTTTATTTTTATATTACAGTTGCAAATTTCAATAAATAGGTATAATAATAATATATTCAAGGCTATGTAAAATACAGTGTATATATATATATATATATATATATATTTTTAACATTTAAATTTAAATAATCCTATTTATAACCTTCAATTTGCTAAATTTAGTTCATTATATTTATTTATTATTTTTTGGCATTTTTGTGTAATAGCTATAGCCAATCCAATCACATGTCAGCTCGAAACCTGAAATAATTAATTAATAATTAATTTTATTTGCCGAAATCGGAGCTAATAAAAATATTTATGCTTATGTTATTACCAGTATTTATTAATTGTTCTATAAAAAATTCTAAATGAAAATACATCGTAATGTCATAAGTCAGAATCCAAATACAATCAATAATACGTGTTACTCCAATGAGAAGCCAGGCTGCTACAAAACTTGAATTTTCCTGAAACATGTAAAATATTATAAAATCATGGAGATAAAGAATAATAAATAGTAATAATTACTTTTATAAAGTAATAATTTCATTTTTCCATCCAACATATAATTAAAATGAAAAAACTAATGTTTTTACCTTTAAGATTCCGATAAGAAATATAGCAGCGAAAACTGCGTTGACCATATCTACATACTGGATTAACATGACCCATATAAGATCTAGAACAAAATGCATAGATTTTATTAATACATAGTAGTTAAACTTCTAGTATGTAGTGGCCTATCGTCCCCCTCATGTTCCCTTTGACCAATTATTCGAATCTAACCTTTACTATTATGTTCCTCTTTACTCCAATATAATCATCTCCGGTGACCTGAATACCAATTTCCTATCTGACTCCTACGACAAAACCTATCTTGAAAACCTCTTTTTTTCCCTTCACCTATTTATTGTACCATTTAATCCCACCCACCACTCCCGCGGGTCCGACACATGGTTGGACCTGCATGTCATAGATTCTCCAAAAAACCTTCTCTCCTCAAATCAACGACCTGTATCATTCCTATCCTCTCATGACCTGATACAAATATCATATGATTTCCCAACACCTCGGTTCCTTCCTAAAACAATCTCCTTCCATAACATAGACTCCCTTACCAGAGAAAAGATTTTACCTGACATTGAAACCATTGATTGGAATCCAATTTCCTCCTGCTCCTCAATTGATACCATGGTTAAATTACTCACCACCAATCTCCTATCTATCCTTGATACCCATGCTCCTCTTAAAACCTCAACATTTCGCCGGCGTCGCCCTGCTCCTTGGATGAACCAAGATATTAAAGATTTACAAAGAAGACGAGAGGCTGCACGTAGACGATTCAGACGCACCAGGCTTGAAGATGACTATCAAGCGTTTAAGCTTCTTAGATATTTAACACAATCCACGATCCGGCGAACTAAAGCCAATTTCTTCCACGAAGCCCTCTTATCTGCACCCGATCCTAAATCCAAATGGCTGCTCCTCCACAAACTTTCCTTGTGTGATCCTCCTAGTTCCTCTCCCTCGGGAGTCTTTCCTGTCACTCCAGACAAGTTAAATTCCTTTTTTGTTTCTTCCTCTTCGTCTGCTCCTTCTCGACCCTCCCAGTCCTCATATCCGCCTACATTTAACGATAATAATTTTTATTTTTCTTATATCACTCCCTTTGATCTAATTAACTCCATAATGAAGTCTCAATCCAACTCATCTGGTTTAGACGGCATTCCTGTTAAATTATTGAAATTATGCCTTCCTGAAATCCTACCGGTTCTCCTCTTCATATATAATTTTTCCCTCCAAAACTCTGTATTTCCCACTTCCTGGAAAAAGGCCGTAATTCATCCCATCAACAACCCCCAAACCCTACATCCCCAAAGGACTACCGCCCTATATCCATACTTTCTAACCTTTCTAAGCCCCTAGAAAGATTGGTGCAATCCCAAATTTCCAATTTCCTAGACGATTCCAAGATACTCGATCCCTTCCAGTCTGGTTTCCGTCCCGGCTTCTCAACACAATCCGCCCTCATCAAAATTATCACTGACATCCAAGCAGTGATGGATAAAAAAGAACTGACCATCCTGATCCTCCTTGATTTCTCTAAAGCATTCGATTCCTTAGACCATAACATCCTTTTTTCCAAATTGAAATCACTTAACTTTTCCTACAGCGCTCTGCTTTGGCTTCAATCTTTCCTTTCCCACCGCACCCAAGCAGTCGCCACCCCTAACCAGGGCCTATCCTCTTTCCTCACTCTACAATCAGGAGTAGCTCAAGGTTCGAGCATTTCCCCTCTACTGTTTAATTCCTACATCAATGATCTTCCCCATTCAATTCACCATTGTTCCCACCATCTTTACGCCGATGACTTCCAAATTTACTTCTCCTTTCCTCCATCTGAAATGTTAGCTGCGTTTTCCAAAATTCAGGAAGACCTAGACGAAATCTGTGCCTGGGCAAATCTGAACAAATTAACGTTAAACGCAGCTAAAACTCAAGCAATTGCCATAGGATCACATTCCCTTCTTCATTCAAATGCCAACATTCCCACATTATTCCTTAATGGTCATCCAATAACTTTCCATTCCTCTGTTAAAAATTTAGGCTTAACCATTGATCAAACCCTCTCCTGGAAATCCCATATTGCACAAACCACCCGAAGGTCAATCGGTATCCTAAAACTATTTCACCGCTCCCGTACCTCCTTCCCCTACCCACACGCAGACTCCTAGTATCCTCCCTTATCTTCCCCCAATTTGACTACGGTTGTGTGATATATGGCGGGCTCTCGACGGTTCTTGAGGACAGATTAAAACGCATCATGAATTGCTTCATTAGGTTTGTCTTCGGAACCTCGAGACGTTCCCATGTTTCGCATCTCTACACTGAGTCAAATTGGCTTTTCCCCTCCTTCCGCAGAAAATACTTCCTAGGCACCTATCTACCATATACCAAGTTATCAACACCCGTCACCCTCCCTTTATTTACAGTAACCTGAAATACAAGTCCGCTATCAAATCACTGCATACAAGATCTCGTCTTTCCGATCTCTATACTCCATCCCACATAAGTACTGCATTCCAACGTTCCTTCCTTGTCCGATTCTCTACTCTTTGGAACTCCCCCCTCCCCTCCCCTGTATCCGCAATGCTTCTTCCCTTAGAACATTCAAATCACTATTCTTTCCCCATATTCTTTCCCTCCAACTCGACGCTCTCTAATTGTAAGGATGTATGTACTATATATGTAATCGGCTAATTTAATTACTAAGACCGTCAGACATAAAACATAAGCATAAATTATATTTTGATTATGATGTTTTAATTGTTTGTAATGATAATTTTTGATTTTCTATCTTTTATTTTTCTTCAAGTTTCTGTTGTTTTTTTTTGTTGTTTTTTTCTCTTTTGCAATTTTATTTACAATGTTAACCTCTATATTGTATACTCATTTTTTTCACTCTCTTTTTATTTAAAGTTTTTTCTTTTTCTAGTTTTTTTCTGTATCTTTTTTTCATACATATTTGTATTCAGTTTATCTATGTTATTTTACTTTTAACAGCCTCTCGGCCAGTTATGATCTTACTTTATGTTATTTAATGTTATTCTTAAGGGACTTTGTCCCAGAATAAAGTTTTCTTTCTATTCTATTCTATATATATATATATATATATATATATATATATATATATATATATATATATATATATATATATATATATATATATATATATATATATATATATACATATATAATTTCATTAGGACTGGAACAAAACACACAAAAAAAAATAAAAATAAGAGATGGGTGTGCTTAGGACCACACACCGAAAGTTGTTTTTTGGAGTTTTCATTTAGAAAAAAAAATCTGGAGTGCAATTTTAATTATTTTTATTTTGCTTATTTATTGAATATTTTGATCACTTCTATGAAAGAAAATATATATCAGACTTAAAACAACTCAACAATTTTCGTCAAATTTTATATCGGAGTTACATACCTATATACAAACACTTTTATAAGGGTGAAATATCATTAATTTAAGTTTCTTTTTTGAAAGGGGGGATTCAGACTTACAAACGACTCAATCGAATTTCGTAAAATTCTATATTAGAATTACATACCTATATACCAACACTTTTAGAATGGTGAAACATCACTGATTTAATTTTTTTTTTTTGTTTTTGGGGGGAAGGGGTCAGATTTAAAAGCAACTAAACAGTTTTTTTGTGAAATTTGAGCCACTGAAGGATACTGGTTTCAGATCTGCCTGGCTCTGACGATTTTTGGCGACCGGAGGACATCCTTGGCCAATCTTCTTCCCGACAAATTAGTTTTCACCCTTTTGAAAAATGATTAAAATGTTTTTATTTTTTAAAGGACTCTGAAGGATACTTAGTTTGAGATATAAAAAAAGTAATGTTTAAAGAAAGAGTAACCGTCAAGAGCATTTTTATGAAAAGCTCAATAAAATACTTCAAAACAGTGGTAAATAGAAAACAAAATTGGCCCCACCTGAAAGTTTAATAAAATGAAGATATATTATAATAGAAAACTCAAAAATAATCAAAATTTAATCAACTTTAAAAATTCAATTTTTTTTTTTTTAATTTAGGCGAGCCATGAGAATGACCATGCCAAGCGTATATCTCGAAAACGGTACGGAATATGAAAAATGTGTGTACAATAAAAGTTGTTGAGAATTTAATTATAATTAATTTAGTAAATAGCCATGTTTTAAATGCCTAAGACAGCTGTGTTGGATGAGTGGAAGAATATCCCGAAAGATTTCATTAAAAATCTTTTTAGGAGTATGCCAAAAAGGATGGAAACCGTTATCAAAGCCAGAGGAGGCTATACCTCTTATTCAATTTTGTTATAAACCAAAAAATTAAAACTGGAAAAAATTAACTTTTGTTGTTTTGGACAATCTTTGTTTATTAGGAAACATAACACCGTTTTTCCCGAAAAATTAAAAAAATTGGCGGGTGTTGCGATTTTTAAGGTTTTTAGTTTAGTTACCGATTTATAAGGTCAAAATTATTTCCATATTAATAATAATATTTTTAACATGAAATATGTTTTACCGGTGACCTAATATTGGTCGATATCTCACGGCTTTTGTATATAAAAATTTATAAAGAATTTCATTTGAAAACGAATTCTGAAAAAAAAAAAAATAAAATAAGAAAACCTAAATAAAAAAAAAATTGACGTAACAGAATTGGCAACCTCACTGACAATATGACTATCATTGACGGCCTACCCCAAAAATATGTATGTTCCATATTAGCCGACAGCCTCAAGTTGGCTAAGATTTTTTTTTAAACATAAAAAATTATTTCAAGCATTGTTAATAATCTTAATAACTTGTTACCAGTACTGATAGAAAAACCAATCTCTTATGTAAGATCAAGATCTGAAGGTACAATTTTTTTTTTAACATTCCAAATTAGTTCTCGAATAAACTTAATTTCATACTCGTAAAATAGGCTAATGATTCAGAGTTTAATAAAATTTCATAATTACCATCAAATTTGACAACGTGTTCCAATATCGAATATCGCAAACCTGAGATGAGAATTTGAATAAAGTAAAGAGTATATATAAACTGAAACAAAAAATAAATACTTTATTATTTACATAAAGAAATATTTTATATAGTAATCTATTTATTTTATATATATATATATATATATATATATATATATATATATATATATATATATATATATATATATATATATAGCTTATAGATTAGTAAGGTTCTTGAGGTTCAGTCAATAAATAAACAACAACTATTTAGGCGAAGTTTCGAGACTATATTGTTCTCATAATCATTCGGATGTTACTAGTGGGTATGATTATGAGAACAATATAGTCTCGAAACGTCACCAAAATAGTTGTTTTTTATTTATTGACTGAAACAACCTTAGAACCTTATCAAGAACCTTACTGTGATATAAACTTTAACTTCTTAATTATTAATTACAATGACATGTGTATATAACATATGTTAATTGTCAGTTATATATAATGAGTTATCAGTTATATGTATTGGTTAGACAATGTTCATTGTAAATGTTATATTTCGATGATTATTAAAACCTTAAGTAAGAAAAGGTGTTAAATTCATTACAATTTAATAATCATCGTTTATTCTTTGAGAAATGGATAAGTACTTGAAACCAGAAAGATTCCAAACAGAACATACTTCTATCAACAGTACTTCCAAATGGATTCATTGGAAAAAAACATTCAACATCTTTATCACATCTTTCAAGGCAGAAGACGGAGAGAAGTTAAATCTACTCTACAATCACGTGAGTCATTTTATCTTTGAACTAATTAGTGAATGTTCATCATATCAAGATGCCATCACTCTATTAGACTCTCTTTACATTAAATCTAAGAATGAAATCTTTGCAAGGCATAAATTAATGACTCGACATCAACACTCAGATGAATCTGTAGACCAATTCCTTCAAGCGTTACGTATTCTTAGTGCAAATTATAGTTTTCAAGATGTCAAAGCAAATATTTACCGTGACAAGTACATTCGGGATGCATTCATTAATGGCCTTTCATCGGCAAGCATTAGACAAAGATTATTAGAAAATTTTAAATTAACTTTAGATGACACCTTTTCAAAGGCCCGTGCTTTTGAGTCTGCCCAGGCCTTTTTAGAATCGTATACATCAAGCCCATCTCAACTTGCATCTACTTCTTCTCAGCGTACTTCGGATCCACGTAACTTATGACTTCCAAATTTACTTCTCCTTTCCTCCATCTGAAATGTTAGCTGCGTTTTCCAAAATTCAGGAAGACCTAGACGAAATCTGTGCCTGGGCAAATCTGAACAAATTAACGTTAAACGCAGCTAAAACTCAAGCAATTGCCATAGGATCACACTCTATTAGACTCTCTTTACATTAAATCTAAGAATGAAATCTTTGCAAGGCATAAATTAATGACTCGACATCAACACTCAGATGAATCTGTAGACCAATTCCTTCAAGCGTTACGTATTCTTAGTGCAAATTATAGTTTTCAAGATGTCAAAGCAAATATTTACCAAAACAAGTACATTCGGGATGCATTCATTAATGGCCTTTCATCGGCAAGCATTAGACAAAGATTATTAGAAAATTTTAAATTAACTTTAGATGACACCTTCAAAGGCCCGTGCTTTTGAGTCTGCCCAGGCCTTTTTAGAATCGTATACATCAAGCCCATCTCAACTTGCATCTACTTCTTCTCAGCGTACTTCGGATCCACGTAACTTATCTCCATGCGATTGTTCCTCACAATCATTCAACGCCGCAGTTAACTCGCAAACATGCTATTTTTGCGGTCTTACGAGCCATCGCTAGGGTATGCAAATCAAAAATCTCAGCTTCCGCTCAAAATCATAATGATGTTTCAGGTAGCTGGGCGATGACTGCTGCTGTCCGTCCTTGTCCGATTTCCTCAGAAATTTCTGCCGTATCGCCTCCTAGCTTAGCGAGATCAATCATTCCGGTAAAAATCGATGGGTTTTCGGCTGATGGCCTGATCAATACTGGAAATACAGAGAGTTTCATTAGCGACGTTTTTGTTTCCAAACATAGACTCAAGCTCTATCCGACTACCTATGCTGTCTCTATGGCTGTCCCCATTAAGGCCTACTGTAGTGTAGACTTAAAAGCACTAAATACTTCTTACTCCGGCGTAAAACTGAGCGTCCTACAGGGCTGTTGTGCAGACGTCATACTGGGTCACGACATTCTAAGACAGCATTCAAGTTTATCTGTATCTTTTGGGGGCAATAGGTCTGTTCTTAGTGTCAGTAGCCTTGCATGCTCCAAGGTAGGACCCGCCTCACTTTTTGAACATTTAGCTCACAACTGTAGACCCATAGCAATAAAATCAAGAAGGCACTCCTATGAAGACGAAAAATTTATACAACTCCATATCAACGAATTGCTAAAAGATGGTGTCATTGAAGAAAGCAATTCTCCATGGAGAGCACAAGTCCTAGTCGTAAAAGGGACTCATAAGAAGCGTATGGTAGTCGACTATTCCTTAACCATCAATAAATACACCTTACTTGACGCTTACCCAATACCGTCATTAGAGAAAATTGCTTCGAATATAGCCAAGTACAATATCCACAGTACTGTGGACTTAAAAAACGCTTATTATCAAGTCCCTATCCGAAGAGAAGACCGACCTTACACTGCTTTTGAAGCTGCTGGAAAGCTATGGCAATTCAAACGGATTCCAATGGGAGTAACCAATGGAGTTGCGGCGTTCCAAAGAAAAATAGATGAAATTAAAACTAAAGAAGGTCTAGAAGGCGTCAACATATATTTGGATGACATAACAGTCAGTGGAAAAGACCAAAACGAACACGACCAAAACTTAAATAGATTCTTGGAAGCCTGCAAGAAATACAACCTAACTATTAACAAGCAAAAATCTCGATTCAATTTGAAATCCATAAAAATTCTTGGCTACCTAATTGAAAATAACACTTTACGTCCTGATCCCGATAGACTCGAACCATTGATTGATTTCCCACTTCCAAAAAACAAAGCATCATTACAACGAGCTCTCGGAATGTTTTCGTATTACTCTAAATGGGTACCACAATTCTCAAATAAAATTCATAGATTAGTGAACTGCAAGCAATTTCCTATCGATCCCCTGCTTGTAAAAGACTTCAACGACATCCGGTCATGCATCTTAAAAATCCGTTGTTTATAATGTCGAGGAACACCCCTTTCTGCGTAGAGACAAATGCCTCAGATGTTGCTATCGCTGCAATACTCACACAAAACCAACGGCCAGTTGCGTTTTTCTCAAGGACATTATCTAGAAGTGAAAGGAATCATTCATCTGTAGAGAAGGAAGCCTATGCGATCATCGAAGCCCTTCGGAAGTGGAAATACTATTTAATTGGTCGTAAATTCCAGCTGATCACTGATCAAAAATCCATTTCCTATATGTTCGATATAAAACATCCGGGAAAAATCAAAAGCGAAAAATTCACTCGATGGCGTTTAGATTTAGCTTCCTACAACTACGATATAATTTATCGCCCTGGAAAGGAAAACGTTGCGGCCGATGCTTTGTCGAGATTCTGTAGTTCTTCCCATTCCATAAATAAATTAGAGACTCTCCATGAATCTTTGTGCCACCCCGGAGTAACTCGTATGTCCTATTACATAAAAATTCAGGACCTCCCTTACAACATCGACGAGATTAGGAAAGTAACGTCCGCCTGTAGAACCTGTGCATCTATCAAACCTCGATTTTACAGAACAAAAAGCACTCTCATTAAAGCAACAACTCCGTTTGAGAGACTAAGCGTGGACTTTAAAAGCCCCTTGCCATCTGATACACGCTACAAATATCTTTTAACTGTCGTTGATGAATATTCAAGATACCCATTTGCTATTCCCTGCGAGGATTTGTCATCAAAAACGGTTATCGGAGCAATGAGCCAGATATTTTCCATCTTTGGATATCCGGCATATATTCATTCGGATCGGGGTGCATCATTTGTTTCAAAAGAAATTGAAACATATTTACATTCGAAAGGAATAGCTACGAGCCGTACTACACCTTATAACCCTTGTGGAAATGGTCAGGTGGAGAGATACAACGGAATAATTTGGAGGACAGTATCTCTTGCACTGCATTCAAGAGGCTTACCTATAACACAATGGGGAAAGGTTCTGCCTGAAGCATTAGAATCGATCCGGGCGTTACTTTGTACGACGACCAACGCTACACCTCATGAGAGGATGTTTGTCCATAAGCGAAAATGCAAATCTGGAGTAGCCCTACCGTCTTGGTTAAGTACCCCTGGTAAAATATTGGTTCGGAACTTCGTTTGACGGAGTAAGTACGATCCTCTTGTCCAAGAAGCTGAACTTATAGAAGCAAATCCCAACTATGCATTGATTCGCCTACCAGACGGAAAGGAGACTACGGTGAACCTGCGGCACCTCGCACCAGCCGGTGGTCTGGAATCATGTTATCAACAAGAGGATGAGGACGACTCGGAAACAGATGATCGCCCTGAGACAGCAGAAAATCGCCAGACTCTACAAGCTATTGATCCTATCAGCACGGGATCCGAATCTATCGGAGAAAAACTTCAGCCAGCTAACAGCCCTAACCAAGATAAAGGAAGCCCTCAAAACACCCGTCCAGAACAGACTCCTTCGAACGAATCAAATCCAAGCACACTTCGAAGATCTTCTCGTCTCAAAGGACCTCCATTGTACTTGAGGGATTATGTTCTGAAATGAAGGGGGGAAGAGTGTGATATAAACTTTAACTTCTTAATTATTAATTATGATGGCATGTGTATATAACATATGTTAATTGTCAGTTATATATAATGTGTTATCAGTTATATGTATTGGTTAGACAATGTTCATTGTAAATGTTGAATTTCGATGATTATTAAAACCTTAAGTAAGAAAAGGTGTTAAATTCATTACAATTACTAAACATTTAATAGTATCAGTCAAGAAATTTATACATTATATATATATATATATATATATATATATATATATGTATGTATGTATGTATATAAATTCTTTTATTTATGTATGTTTACTCGTAATATATAACTACTTGCCAATTGGAATCCTCCAATAATTATTGCACCTGTCCTCAACGAGATGCACCAGCATGAATTCAACAGAGGTATGTTTATACCCATTTTTTTATTTTAAGCCTTCTGTTGGTTTAACCTATAAATAATAATCAACCTTTAAGTTTCAGTGCATGATTATTTTAAGGTTCTATGTATATGATTTATAATTTTCTATAAAAATTGTTTAAGAAGAAGTTTCTGTCCTGGATAGAAGATATTCACGGACAAAGAAGTAAGTTAACAACAGTTTTGATGTATCAATCTGAGGATTTTAATGTCAGTTCGTGTAATCATTTAAATTCATGTTCGAAAGTTTTTACGATTTCATGTTCTTTTTCGAAACAACAAACGTTATCATGAGGAAGGCAAAAAAAGGAATACGATGTAAAAGGCGAAGAAATGATTATTACGTTAAATGGAAAGAAAGGATTACGATGTAAAAGGAGAAAAAAGGTTTACGAAGTAAATGACGAAGGAAGGATTACGATGTAAAAAGAGAAGAAAGGATTACGAAGTAAATGACGAAGAAAGGATTATCACAAAGGGCGAAGAAAGGATTATCATGTTAAAGGGGAAGAAAGTATTACGATGTAAAAGGCGAAGAAAGGATTACGCGAGTTTTTACGATTGCCGCATGCGCCCGACAAAACAATAAAATGAGATGTTAGCCAAAATCAAACATGAGCTAATAGTCACATAATAATAATCTGCATTGTTCAAAATAATCATACATTAGAAAATTGCAGCGAAAAAAATTTGTAGAAGGCCGGAAATTAATTATGAACAGCTAGAGGTAAAAATTGCGAACTCAACAGCTTGGGAGCTAGGTGCACGCTGCTACGAATTTGTTCCACTTTTCGAACGGAAAGCGATGTTAGCGGTTCTATATACATCTAACATGAGCGATAATAGTTCATCGTAAGAGGAATCGGTGAACTGAGTGATAATTTCTAAGAGTATCCTTTTTTTTTTTTTTTTTTTTTTTTTTTTTTTTTTTTTTTTTTTTTTTTTTTTTTTTTTTTTTTTTTTTTTTTTTTTTTTAAATCTTTTTATTTGATTAATTACATGCTGCCTCACTCAAGGGCAATGAGTAATATTGATGACAGTGACTCATTCATTCAATATGTACACTGATATAAAATAATGTAAAGTAAATAAAGTAAGAAAATTTAAATTAAAAACCTTTAAAATAAAAAACTTAAGGGTACAAGAAATAAAATAATATATACAAGAAATAAGATAAAAGGTAAAAGAAATTGAAAATAATAAATAAAATAAGAATTAAGGAAGAAAAGAAAGAGTTATAACTACATTCGTACTCTATATACAATATTCACAAACACTCAGAGGAACACTCCTGCCACCCAGTTTGAAAGGCAAGCCGAGCTCAGAACGTTCCCTGCGCTGTTCTATCAGCTGCATCACTGATACAATCCAGTGGAGGCTGAGAGAGAGCGGTATGGCACAGTCGCACAGGACTTGAGTGGAGAAGCTGGCCATTGCCAGCACTCCAATAATAATTATTTACAATAAATATCGGGCCCATTGCCGTTTTAATCTACGAGGTGAATTATAAGGATGGGTGGAACTGGATAGTAAATGAGCAATGTTCATTGGGAGAAGATTGGGGAAGATTGGGATGGTTGGAAAGGTTTTGATGGAGTTTGGAGACTTTAAATGGTATGAGGTCAAGAACAAAAGGTATATTCAGATCATTATGTAGGGTTTTGTTGGAGACATAGTAAGGAGCATTTACGATAGTACGAAGGACTTTAGATTGGAAGGATTGAATGCGTTTGATATTCGATTGTTCTGCTGTCCCCCACAGTTCAAGTCCATAGGTCCAAATAGGTTTACTGGTGCTTTTGTATATGAGGAGTTTGTTTTCTATGGAGAGTTGGGATGTCGTATTTAGTAGTCTATACAACTGGCTGAAGCGTCTGTTAAGTTTTTGCCTTTTAAGTCTAGTGCGAGGGTTCCAAGTAAGTCTTTTGACTTGGTAAACGCCAAGATACCGTACTGTGTCAGCTATGGGTAGCGGAACATTATTGATATAAACAGGAGGGTAGGATGTGCGGCGGAGGGTAAACGTTACATGGGTACATTTTGTTTCATTAATTTTGATCCTCCAGTTGTTGCACCAATCTTCAATCAGGGATAAGTGGATTTGGAGATTACAAGAAGCTAGCAGTGTCATCAGCAAAAATTCCTAGGAAAGTATCAAAGGTAGTAGGGATATCTGCAGCATAGAGGATATATAAAACTGGACCAAGAATGCTACCTTGTGGAACACCTGCCTCTATTGGGTAGCAGTTAGAGTATTCCATCCCGCAGCGAACTCGAAAGGAACGGTTAGAGAGGTAGGATCGAAGGACTAGGAATAGCGATTGAGTAAAAGGGTTTTCAGCTTGAAAAGCAAATCGGCATGCTATTATCGATCAAAAGCTTGCGCTATGTCTAGAAATGGACCGGAGCAATACTGTTTGCTTTCAAGTGCTGAGGATATATGAGGCTATGAGAGCAAAAGTGGCCTAACCCACAAAATATAAAAAAATCTGATTTAGTAATTTTTGGCAACTATAACACCACCAGATGGCGTTATAGTTGCAAAAAATTACTAAATTAGATTTTTTTATATTTTGTGGGTTAGGCCACTTTTGCTCTCATAGCCTCATATGGTCTACAACTCTAAGGCCTTGTTGGACAGTGGAGTGCTTAGAGCGGAATCCAAACTGGTGTGAGGGAATATTTTGTGATTCAAGGATGGGTAGAATGGTTTAAGAAGGAGTTTTTCAAAGATTTTTGACAGGATTGGAAGAAGGCTGATCGGTCTGTATGATAATGGATTGTTGGAAGGTTTGCCCGGTTTCAGGAAAAGGATAATAATAGAATGTTTCCATTGCAAGGGGAAATAGGTTGTTCGGAGGTTGCAATTAAATAAATAGGTAAGGAATATGAAAGCTTTATGGGGAAGTTGCCTGAGAATCTGTGAGGTGAGGAGATCATACCCTATATATATATATATATGTTATATATATATACACACATATGTTTCCTGAGTTTTGAGGGTGCTGAAATGGAATTCTAGGACTAAAAATTCACATTTTACAGTGTAAAACCTAAAATTTTTCAAGTGAAGTACGTTCAATATATTTTTTTCACAAGAACCGACATAGGATTCGAATTCAGCATTCAAAAGAACCCTTAAATACGAAATTTCATACAAATAGAAAAATAAAAATTTGTAAACTTCAAAATTTGCCTGACCAAATGGTAGGCAACTTTTATTTAAATTAATAAAAACATGAATTACGCTCAGACGGTTTAACGTATCAACTTTATTTTTTTTATACAAAATATAGGGTGGTAATAAACATGAAATGTATTTGGTTTCATCATCCTATCTGGTTTCAAACTCAAGTTATAAATCAAAATAATTTTCGGATTTTCCAATTTTTAAATATGTTTTTGTTCATCGAATTTTACATTTACATACATCAAAAGAAAGCTGAGACTCTCCCCTTTCCAGCGATACCAACCAGTGAATTGCGTGATGTTATTCGCCTCTTTATCTCTGTCGATACATCATTAACGGCACTGACCTAAGGTACACAAATTTCTCAGCTCGTTCGAAAGAGTAATTACCAATTTCGGCCAAACTTTCTTTGGTAACTCCTTGTTTTCCAGCATTCATATATTTGGTTTTGTTGGTATTAACAAGTCCTAGCTTCCTGGCAGCATCATCAAGGGCAAGAAAGGCTTCTTCCACTGCAGCTTTTGATCTCCCAATCATATCGATATCATCATCATATTCCAGGATTTGTACCGAATGATCAAAGATGGTTCCACTGGTCTGTACCTTTGATTCTCTTACAGTATTTTCCAGACCGATATTGAAGAGAAGACAGGCTAGAGAATCTCCCTGCCAAATGGCAGTATGAGATCTGAATCCCTCACACAGAAATCCCTGAATCTGCACCACACACTCGATATTGGCCGTAGTGGGTTTAACAAGACAGATGCGCTTGACTGATACATTGAGGTCCTTCATTGCCTGATACAGTGACTCACGTTGAATGCTATCATAAGCTGATTTAAAATCAACGAAAAGATGGTGCGTCTGTATCTGGTATTCCTTCCGCGCTCAAGGATGGTTCGTAGAAAATCAGGTCTGTTGTAGACCTGCATTTACGAAAGCCGCCCTAATACTTCCCTAAAACTCTCTCAACATGAGGTAACAATCGTTGATACAATATGTTTGAGAAAATCTTGTAGGCACATGGCAACAGTGATATGCCTCGATAATTTTTACATTCGAGAAAACCTCCCTTCTTGTGAATAGGACATAAAACTGTCTTCCCCTATGCCTTCGGAATCGTTTCTTCTGTTCAGATGACAGCAAGAAGATTTTGTAATGCTTGAAAAAACTGATCATCCCCTTTCTTGAATAGCTCGGCCGAAAGTTTGTCGAAGCCTGGTGCTTTGTTGTTCTAAAGCCTCTCAATGGTTTCACTTAGTTCCTCTTCGTCTGGAGGCTCGAGATCATCAGGTCGACTTCTTCCTGTCGAGCTTCTTCCTTTACTTGTTCCATTCTCGTAGCACTTTTGAAGAAACGATTGTGGAAGGTACTAAAAGCAAAAGTTTGACAAAAAGTGAGGTAGCATTTATTTCCCCCCGAAAATCACCGATATTCGATAACAAATTTCTTGAAAACGGTTAGAATTACGACAAATTTATATAGAATTAATTTTATAGGAAATTTAATACAGCTTTAATTTTATTTACTAGAGTCAACCGTTTTCGAGATATAATCGAAAAACCAAAAAAATTGAACTTATCCCCTCCCCCACGGTAGGCTCACCCCCCCAGGGGCGGGGACTTTTAGTATGTTTACCTTCTAGCTATTCCTAAGGAAGCTATAAAGTCAAAAATTATCGCATATTTCATGCACCCTACAATGTGTTTATTGACTGTACTACAGGTATTTCATTGTTATTATTTCTATATTTTTTTGCATTAGTATTTCTGTTTCTGTTAATTTTACTTACAAGGGGACGTTTGCAGTTGTAACTCACAGATTTGAATGCTGATTTGTGTGTGGGTAGTAGGGACCTATAATAGTGCAAAACTAGAGTTATAGCCGCCAATGAGCATTAGGAGCCGAGAAAAAAAAAATATATGAAAATCACATTTTATTTTTTTCTCAGCTGTCAGTCAAGACAGAGAAATGATTCTTTCACGTTTAATTACAGTTATGTATGATATTTGGTATACAAATATTTTCGCTATGCTAAATACACTTTAGGTTGCTTAAAAACTCGAGAAAAATGACGAAATTCCAGGGAAATCCGCTGTAAATCAGTCAGTGTTCATTTTCATGAACAACTGACCTCAAATTTCGATTTTTCGCACCATAAAACCCTTATATGTGAAATTTTATCGAAATTAAAAAATATTAATTTTTTTAACGCTTTCGAGGAAGTTAAAATTTTGAAGTTGAGATTTCATCAACAATTTCTAACGGCTACGACAGCTGCTGCCTGTGTTCAAACCGATTACAATAGTAATAGCATCACTAGAACCAGCATACATTCTGCTTTTTATCCATGCGTATAACACTGGGATTACAAAAACTGATGTGAATGAAAAAATCCGATGTCAGCTATAACTTGAGGTATCTCAATAAGGGGAAATCCTGCGATCTCCGGACTTGAGCTAAACTATGCACTTTTACGGCTTCTAAATGACCTTGAAATTTTGTTTTAATCGGTGGCGAAATGTGTGAGACAGCGCAAATTATTTATATTTTTCCCTTTTTCCCTACTACAGACACACAAATCGGCATTCAAATCTGTGAGTTACAACTGCAAACGTCCCCTTGTTAGAATAAATCATGTACCTTATACTAATAAAATTAATTACCCCTTTTAAGGGTAATTAAACACAATAAAATTAATTACCCCTTTTAAGGGTAATTAAACACAATAAAATTAATTACCCTTATACATATAATCTATTATATATTTGTCAAATAGCACTCACTCATTTAACACGAAATCTCAGAAACCACCGAACGGATTGGAATAAAATTCGTTATGTAGCTTCCTCTAGGACCCTAGGTGCTCGCTAAGATAGGAATTAAAAAAAATCGGCCTGGATCGCGGCTAATTCGCGAAAAATGCGATTACAATTTTCATTGGGTGAATAATAATAGATTAATTGTCATATGGTATTTGGAGGTAAGCTAATTTGAAAAATAGGTTAGATGTTTAAGCCGCACACTTTGACCACAAATTAAGTTCCTTATAGTTGTAAACAAAAAAAAAATACTATCGATGTCGAAACCTTATAATATGGTACTTTATGTGGCTGCAGAGGTGGACCCTTACAAGTTTGAGTTGTTTCGTGACGACGAGGAGCTATTAAAAGACTTATGTTATCTGGTGATGACATGTAAGGCCAGTTCGATGTACATAATCCTTACAACATTGCAACCCTCCAACATTGCTTCACCAGTACCTTCGTCCCCAACTACTCTTCCTTCTGTTTTCCAGTCACAAGATAATCAGTTTTTCTCAACCAGGCCCAAGTTGTATTTTACAAGTTGTACCTAACATTTCTGAATTTCATTTCTTGAACTTGAAATATACCTTTTTCTAAGTTCAGATGAGTCTATTGCAACATTGAAGTAAACCCATCAATCTAAAAGTATACAACGTAGAAAATGATTCACAGATTCAGTTCGCAACAAACAACTAAGGAACTCGGCTGCAAAATATATTCAAGCACATGTAGAGGTCAACAGGGAAGCTGTTAATAAATACATGATAAATCATCCTGAAATTAGTAGAAAAGAGGTTAACAAACATAAAGAAAGCCAACCCGAAGTTAAAGGATATGGTGTATACACATATTTTGAGAATCACCCAACTGTACTTAGAGGGACTGTACAGAAGTATAAGAAAACCCATCCTGAAATCCATAGAGTCTAAAAAAAAAAAAAATTATCAGAAAATAAGCCTCATGTTAAACGTTTAGCTGAAACAAAACACGATGAAAGATGTTCAATGGAAAGGTTACAGCCAGTATGACCCAAAAACTGAATATGCAAAAGACAAAACCGTCGATTTTGGAGAGCCCTGCCATATGCTGCAATAACGGGAAAGTCCAACTTCCTCCCTTTCAAGAATATGCTGAACACTTGCACAGCCTCCTTACTTACGAACATCCTGAGGCTGAGCATTTTCTAGATAATATTTGAAAATAGAACGGTTATTTCCAAATGACGTCATTTGGAGCAAAAGAGATAAAAGAGGGAGATATAATGCCAACATTTAAGGTGCGAGGACAGGTATATATCACACAATAGGGAGTTTGTTGCCTGGAACACAACAGCAACCTTCTTTTATTCACGTAAATTTTGCCATTTGCTGTGGTCACTTTAAAAATGTCAAGAATGAATTCGTAGGCCAACTCCAGAAAATTCTTCTTGAACATAAAGAGTAAATCAAGGACTTCCGAGCTGCTGTTGAGTCTGTTCCCAAAGATCTACAAGATTTCCAGGTAGTTATCAGTGCTGACAAAAAGCCATCAAATGCTTACTGAGGACGATACAATACTCCTACCGCTAAGGAAGCTGCTGTCTTAATTGCTGGCCAGGTGCTTGAAAAATGAAACATTATTCTCCATAGCAGGGACAAAAAACTGATAAGAATAAGTGAGTTCTATTAAGTGTATGATTCTCTTTGGTATTGTCTCATGGTCTACCATGGAGAAGTTGGGTACAGTATTAACATCCCTCAGCGTGACCCAAACACCAATACACCACTCAAGAAAACTGTGTCTTCAGCTGATGTTGATAGAGCGAGGAGGTGAATTTTTTGAATTTTGACCACAATTTCGAATTTAGCATTAAATTTTCTATAAAAGCTGAGTACTTGTAACCTTGAATTTTACAAACTTGGTATCTAAAGAACAGCTTGATCTTCACCTATTTAGGGAAGTTCCAATGCCTTATATTACTTCAACGCTCACCGTTTTTTTTTTCGAAAAAACTATCCACAAAACGTCAAATCTCACAAAAACTTGCAAATTTAATCAGCTTTTGAATGATATGCTAAACATAATGATTTTGCTTCAATTTCATGGAGAAATTTTTTGAAACCGAAAAAACATGGTGTTCTCATTTGGCATACAAATCAGTTACTTGCGTAAATAAAACTTTATGACAATCCCTTAATGGAAATGTGCGTTTTAAACATAATACACTCTTCATTGGAATGAAAAGCAAAGAAAATAAAAATTATTATTTAATAGAAAATAAAGGAAAACTGTCAATAAAGCGACAACAGATCAGAGGATCTTACGTTATTACATTTATCAATTTATTCTTATTATTTAGGATTTATTTTATTAGATTTTCAATGTAATGTTTAAAATCCAATGATAGTGAACATTTTGCTGTTGGCTTCTGAATGCAGATTGTGTTGAAGAATACTACTTTTTGGTGAATTTTATGGGCAGATGAGTCTGTTTTTACAGGGGAAGGCACTTCTGCCTATCCATGTATATCGTTGGTTTATTCATCTTTGTATTGCTGTCGAATAGTGTTGAAAAATCATAGTTTGCCAAACAGATTGAATGATGAGATTACTAAGATTTGTTACAAAATATCCTACGACAACTTCATCACGATATTCCAACTGAAGTTATATATATATATATATATATATATATATATACATATTCGTGAATGCGTTGATTCTTTTTTTTTTTATCCCTAATGATTAGACTATAAGAGATAATCATCAAAAAGATACCTGATGTTGAGAATTTCCTTCTTGTTGACCTCTTTATTTTGACTTAACACCCAACACTCACCCAAATTATACTGTGGTTTGCCAAGTGAGAATGTATTCATATCGCTTTACCATATAACAATTATCGGGACAACTGAGGTCATTAGCAGACTATTTTGATAAGTTTATTATCTCTCTCAAGCTGGAATTGGGAATAATTACGCGCGTTACTAGTCTATTCATTCATATAGTAAACATTATTTTATTCATGTATATGTATATCTATACTATTATATAAAAGGACAAGTCATTTTTCGTTTCTGATCACAAACCACGAAAACTACTGAATCAACCTGTACCAAATTACAACTACATCATCTTCATTGTTCCAGGATGATTCAGCAAAAATAAAATATACTGATTTTCAATTTTTTTTTCATTGAAAAAAAAAAAGCGATATTATATAGATAACTAGCTGAAAGTACCCCGCTCCGCTACGGTTTAATATCATTAGGATGAAGACAACTTAAATTAGTAAATGTTAAGCTTAACGTTGATAATTATTATTACTTAAATAAACCTGAATAATTCCATTTTAGAATAATTTCAATAAGTAAATTTGACAATTTGCAAAAGTTAATTTTATATTATTTTGATAGCTCTCCAGTGAAGCTTCGAGCCAGCACTACCATCTTACCCAGCTCTCATACCAGACCATCAGCTTTTCTTATGGCATACTTTAAGTGAATATAGTCTTAACTTCTCAACTTTTTTGAAGAAAGTTTAGTCTTTCTGTTTCTATTTTTGCGTACATATCAAGCATAAATTGGTTGAGGAGATTACGAAATTAAAGTAAATAAAGTTCTTCACCTCCTCGCTCCACTAACGTTTAGGCGTAAAAATCAGCTGCAGACACAGTTTTCTTAAGTGATGTATTGGAGTTTGGGTCACGCTGAGGGATGTTAATACTGTACCTTTCTTCTCCATGGTAGAACATGATACGATACTAAAGAGAATCATACACTTGGTAGAACTATTGATTCTTATCTGTTTTTTGTCCCTACATCGAACTGGCCTTACATGTCATCACCAGAGAACATATGTCTTTTAACCTCCTCTTTAACATAAGTCTTTTAATAGCTTCTCTTCACGAAACAACTCTAACTTGTAAGTTGTAAGTAACCTCTGCAGCTACCATGAGTTCACAGTGTGATATAAACTTTACTTCTTAATTATTAATTATAATAGCATGTGTATATAACATATGTTAATTGTCAGTTATATATAATGTGTTATTAGTTATATGTATTGGTTAGAAAATGTTCATTGTAAATGTTGAATTTCGATGATTATTAAAACCTTAAGTAAGAAAAGGTGTTAAATTCATTACAATTTAATAATCATCGTTTATTCTTTGAGAAATGGATAAGTACTTGAAACCAGAAAGATTCGAAACAGAACATACTTCTATCAAAAGTACTTCGAAATGGATTCATTGGAAAAAAACATTCAACATCTTTATCACATCTATTAAGGCAGAAGACGGAGAGAAGTTAAATCTACTCTACAATCACGTGAGTCATTTTATCTTTGAACTAATTAGTGAATGTTCATCATATCAAGATGCCATCACTCTATTAGATTCTCTTTACATTAAACCTAAGAATGAAATCTTTGCAAGGCATAAATTGATGACTCGACATCAACACTCAGATGAATCTGTAGACCAATTCCTTCAAGCGTTACGTATTCTTAGTGCAAATTGTAGTTTTCAAGATGTCAAAGCAAACATTTACCGAGACGAGTACATTAGGGATGCATTCATTAATGGCCTTTCATCGGCAAGCATTAGACAAAGATTATTAGAAAATTTTAATTTAACTTTAGATGACGCCTTTTCAAAGGCCCGTGCTTTTGAGTCTGCCCAGGCCTTTTCAGAATCGTATACATCAAGCCCATCTCAACTTGCATCTACTTCTTCTCAGCGTACTTCGGATCCACGTAACTTATCTCCATGCGATTGTTCCTCACAATCATTCAACGCCGCAGTAAACTCGCAAAAATGCTATTTTTGCGGTCTTACGAGACATCCTCGTTCTTCTTGTCCTGCTCGAGAATCCCTTTGCAAAAATTGTAACAAAAAAGGTCATTTCGCTAGGGTATGCAAATCAAAAATCTCAGCTTCCGCTCAAAATCATGATGATGTTTCAGGTAGCTGGGCGATGACTGCTGCTGTCCGTCCTTGTCCGATTTCCTCAGAAATTTCTGCCGCATCGCCTCCTAGCTTAGCGAGATCAATCATTCCGGTAAAAATCGATGGGTTTTCGGCTGATGGCCTGATCGATACTGGAAGTACAGAGAGTTTCATTAGCGACGTTTTTGTTTCCAAACATAGACTCAAGCTCTATCCGACTATCTATGCTGTCTCTATGGCCTCATCCTCTTTGGCTGTTCCCATTAAGGCCTACTGCAGTGTAGACTTAAAAGCACTAAATAATTCTTACTCCGGCGTAAAACTAAGCGTCCTACAGGGCTGTTGTGCAGACGTCATACTGGGTCACGACATTCTAAGACAGCATTCAAGTTTATCTGTATCTTTTGGGGGCAATAGGCCTGTTCTTAGTGTCAGTAGCCTTGCATGCTCCAAGGTAGGACCCGCCTCACTTTTTGAACATTTAGCTCACAACTGTAGACCCATAACAATAAAATCAAGAAGGCACTCCTATGAAGACGAAAAATTTATACGACTCCATATCAACGAATTGCTAAAAGATGGTGTCATTGAAGAAAGCAATTCTCCATGGAGAGCACAAGTCCTAGTCGTAAAAGGGACCCATAAGAAGCGTATGGTAGTCGACTATTCCTTAACCATCAATAAATACACCTTACTTGACGCTTACCCAATACCGTCATTAGAGAAAATTGCTTCAAATATAGCCAAGTACAATATCCATAGTACTGTGGACTTAAAAAAACGCTTATTATCAAGTCCCTATCCGAAGAGAAGACCGACCTTACACTGCTTTTGAAGCTGCTGGAAAGCTATGGCAATTCAAACGGATTCCAATGGGAGTAACCAATGGAGTTGCGGCATTCCAAAGGAAAATAGATGAAATTAAAACTAAAGAAGGTCTAGAAGGCGTCAACATATATTTGGATGACATAACAGTCAGTGGAAAAGACCAAAAAACGAACACGACCAAAACTTAAATAGATTCTTGGAAGCCTGCAAGAAATACAACCTAACTATTAACAAGCAAAAATCTCGATTCAATTTGAAATCCATAAAAATTCTTGGCTACCTAATTGAAAATAACACTTTACGTCCTGATCCCGATAGACTCAAACCATTGATTGATTTCCCACTTCCAAAGAACAAAGCATCATTACAACGAGCTCTCGGAATGTTTTCGTATTACTCTAAATGGGTACCACAATTCTCAAATAAAATTCATAGATTAGTGAACTGCAAGCAATTTCCTATTGATCCCCTGCTTGTAAAAGACTTCAACGACATCCGGTCATGCATCTTAAAATCCGTTGTTTATAATGTTGAGGAAAACACCCCTTTCTGCGTAGAGACAGATGCCTCAGATGTTGCTATCGCTGCAATACTCACACAAAACCAATGGCCAGTTGCGTTTTTCTCAAGGACATTATCCAGAAGTGAAAGGAATCATTCATCTGTAGAGAAGGAAGCCTATGCGATCATCGAAGCCCTTCGGAAGTGGAAATACTATTTAATTGGTCGTAAATTCCAGCTGATCACTGATCAAAAATCCATTTCCTATATGTTCGATATAAAACATCCGGGAAAAATCAAAAGCGAAAAATTCACTCGATGGCGTTTAGAGTTAGCTTCCTACAACTACGATATAATTTATCGCCCTGGAAAGGAAAACGTTGCGGCCGATGCTTTGTCGAGATTCTGTAGTTCTTCCCATTCCATAAATAAATTAGAGACTCTCCATGAATCTTTGTGCCACCCCGGAGTAACTCGTATGTCTCATTACATAAAAATTCAGAACCTCCCTTACACCATCGACGAGATAAGGAAAGTAACGTCCGACTGTAGAACCTGTGCATCTATCAAACCTCGATTTTACAGAACAAAAAGCACTCTCATTAAAGCAACAACTCCGTTTGAGAGACTAAGCGTGGACTTTAAAGGCCCCTTGCCATCTGATACACGCTACAAATATCTTTTAACTTTCGTTGATGAATATTCAAGATACCCATTTGCTATTCCCTGCGAGGATTTGTCATCAAAAACGGTTATCGGAGCAATGAGCCAGATATTTTCCATCTTTAGATATCCGGCATATATTCATTCAGATCGGGGTACATCATTTGTTTCAAAAGAAATTGAAACATATTTACATTCGAAAGGAATAGCTACGAGCCGTACTACACCTTATAACCCTTGTGGAAATGGTCAGGTGGAGAGATACAACGGAATAATTTGGAGGACAGTATCTCTTGCACTGCATTCAAGAGGCTTACCTATAACACAATGGGGAAAGGTTCTGCCTGAAGCATTAGAATCGATCCGGGCGTTACTCTGTACGACGACCAACGCTACACCTCATGAGAGAGGATGTTTGTCCATAAGCGAAAATGCAAATCTGGAGTAGCCCTACCGTCTTGGTTAAGTACCCCTGGTAAAATATTGGTTCGGAACTTCGTTCGACGGAGTAAGTACGATCCTCTTGTCCAACAAGCTGAACTTCTAGAAGCAAATCCTAACTATGCATTGGTTCGCCTGCCAGACGGAAAGGAGACTACGGTGAACCTGCGGCACCTCGCACCAGCCGGGGGTCCGGAATCGTGTTATCAACAAGAGGATGAGGACGACTCGGAAACAGACGATCGTACTGAGACAGCAGAAAATCGCCAGACTCTACAAGCTATTGATCCTATCAGCACGGGATCCGAATCTATCGGAGAAAAACTTCAGCCAGCTAACAGCCCTAACCAAGATAAAGGAAGCCCTCAAAACACCCGTCCAGAACAGACTCCTTCGAACGAATCAAATCCAAGCACACTTCGAAGATCTTCTCGTCTCAAAGGACCTCCATTGTACTTGAGGGATTATGTTCTGAAATAAAGGGGGGAAGAGTGTGATATAAACTTTAACTTCTTAATTATTAATTATAATGGCATGTGTATATAACATATGTTAATTGTCAGTTATATAAAATGTGTGATTAGTTATATGTATTGGTTAGAAAATGTTCATTGTAAATGTTGAATTTCGATGATTATTAAAACCTTAAGTAAGAAAAGGTGTTAAATTCATTACACACAGAAAGTACCAATATTATAAGGTATTATAAGGTCGTATTTTTGTTTGTTTACAACTATAAGGGACTTAAACGGTGGTCAAAGTTTGCGGCTTAAAGATCTAACCTATTTTTTAGCTTAGCTTATATCCAAATACCATATGATAATTATTCTTTTATTATTCACCCAATAAAAATTGAAATCGCATTTTTCGCAAATTAGCCGCGATCCAGGCCGATTTTTTAAAATTCCTTTCTTAGCGAGCACCTACGGCCCTAGAGGAATCTACATATCGAATTTCATTCCAATCCGTTCGGTGGTTTCTGAGATTTCGTGTTAAGTGAGTGAGTGGTATTTGACAAATATATAATAGATGAAGTGAAGTTTGAAAATTGTCCGATAGATGGCGAGCACCATTCTCGATTGGTTGCTAAGGTAAGGTGTTATATAGAGCTTGAAATTAGTAGTAGAATTTACTTATATTCAATTTAAATAAGATTTAAATATGTTGTATGACTTGTGGATTCAAGTGAATTTTAAAAATCGGCCGATATGTGGTAAACCAATTGACGACTTTTGACAAAACAAACTGACGAAATTTGAACTACATTATCTTCATAGTTCTAGAAAGGCTTACTACAATAACCTTTACTGTAATAATAATTTAAATGTACAGTCTTAAGTGGCAGAAATGAAGTTTTCCACTATCCTAAACTTTTATGGTTAGATATTAAAATCTAGCCAGATGAAATAAATATATTTGTTATTCGCTATTGTGCGTAAACATATGATATTCGGGCCTTTAGTAGTGCAATGTATTATGGGGACTCGGAGTAATGTTTTGCTAATAATTAATAATAAGATGGGGTGATCAAAAAGGGCCGACACTCCTTTGAAGTCGGGAGTAGGATTGTTAAGCCATAAAACCCTTCAGAGGAGATTTGGGTCAGACAAAGTGAGGTCAAACCTTCGGAAGGAGCGCCGCTGATTACCTGGAATAAGTTTGTCTACAAAAGTTTATAGGAGACAAAGTTTTTGGTTGGAGAGTTTGATGGACTGAGGGTGGATGAAGAGATGAGAGACGGTTGCAAGTGAGATGGCTGAGAGGAGATGCTGGAGGTTCTTAGCGATGATCTCTTGTATGGCCAACCCAGAGAGATAGGAAGGAAACCCTGATTATGACCGGACCCAATACGCCAACTGAAAACCCACACCCCATTTCGTTAAGTACCAAACATTTGTAATAGTCTTTAATAAGTTTATAATTTGTAAATTGTGTGCTGACCTTATAAGATAGTAATTGTATTCTCATTCTATAGTTCCACCCATATATATCTAATCGTTCTAGTAAATATAGTAAGTTTAATATTCATCATAATTATTCTCTTTCCTTAAATGCCACTAAAGTAATACTGAATTGGTTTGCACGTATGAGATTCTAATCCAATAAAAGGTAATTAATAAATAAGGAGATGAATTTGTCAGGGGTGCAGTCAAGGTTGAATAAACACAGCCAGTTTTTAAATGAAAAACTTATATTTTGGCGTGCCAACGTTTCGACCTGCCTTGCAGGTCTTCATCAGGGCTAAAATAACAAAAAATTGGATGTGACCAAGATGATACTAACATTAAAAAAAATAAAAAAATAAATAATAAACATAATTTTAAAAATGAAAAAGAAACAAGAAAAAAAATTTTTGTAGTTAACTAGATAATTGAATACAAAATAGTAGTGAAGTTTAGTCGAAGATACAGTTGTAATAGAGTAATTAAATAATTTAAATTGAATAATATAAATTTAAAATTTTGTAAACTAATACAACAATACAAACTAATGTTACAATTTTATTAACAGATGTTTTTTATTAGGAATTAAAAAAGGTATAAGGGATCTATATGAAAAGGAAAATGATAAAATAGAAAGGTAAGCAAAATAATAAAGTTGGCATAACAATAAACGAAGGAAGAGGTTGAGAAAATATGAGAAATTAAAATAAATGGACTTACTGAAGTAGTCTAGATGAAGGCTTGACTAACAATGACTGTTAAAAAATAAAATCAGGGAAAAAGGGGGGTGGGGGATAATGACTTGCAGAAAGTAATTAAGGGTGGCAGTGGCTAATATAACATATGAAAGGGGGCGCATGGTGGATAAAAACCGAACTACATTTTTTTTTAAATTTTATTTAAAAGGCGTGGAAGATGTTAAATATGAATTTAAACATTTCGCTATCACCGTCAGCAAAAAAAAAAAAAAAAAAAAAAAAAAAAAAAAAAAAAAAAAAAAAAAAAAAAAAAAAAAAAAAAAAAAAAAAAAAAAAAAAAATTAATAGTGATGGAAAGGTTATAGTTTTTTAATAAGATTTAATACTTGGGAATAAGTGAGGGAAATGTATTGTTTATCAATTTTATGGTTTACAGGATTAGGTTCTAAATGGATGTAAATGGATTCTGATAATAGACGTTTACTATGGTTGGGGACAGTGGCAAGGATAGATGCTTTTTTCGAAATCAAAGGTATGATTTAATGATAAGGAATGTTCTGAAAGTTTGGAGGCGGAGAGATTTTTGGAAGAGATGGAAAGTTTGTGTTGGGAGATGCGGGCTTTAAGGTGATTTTTGGTTTCACCAATATATGATGAATGGCAATTAGGGGAGGAACATGGGATACGGTAAACAACATTTGATTTAAGTTGGAGAGGAATAGGATCTTTTAGGTTGGTGTAGATGTTTCGAAGTTTATTCTGTGATTTAAGGCCTAGACGTAGGTTAGGGAAGGTTGAGCGAAGATTTTATTTTTTTAACAGTCATTGTTAGTCAAGCCTTCATCTAGACTACTTCAGTAAGTCCATTTATTTTAATTTCTCATATTTTCTCAACCTCTTCCTTCGTTTATTGTTATGCCAACTTTATTATTTTGCTTACCTTTCTATTTTATCATTTTCCTTTTCATATAGATCCCTTATACCTTTTTTAATTCCTAATAAAAAACATCTGTTAATAAAATTGTAACATTAGTTTGTATTGTTGTATTAGTTTACAAAATTTTAAATTTATATTATTCAATTTAAATTATTTAATTACTCTATTACAACTGTATCTTCGACTAAACTTCACTACTATTTTGTATTCAATTATCTAGTTAACTACAAAAATTTTTTTTCTTGTTTCTTTTTCATTTTTAAAATTATGTTTATTATTTATTTTTTTTATTTTTTTTTAATGTTAGTATCATCTTGGTCACATCCAATTTTTTGTTATTTTAGCCCTGATGAAGACCTGCAAGGCAGGTCGAAACGTTGGCACGCCAAAATATAAGTTTTTCATTTAAAAACTGGCTGTGTTTATTCAACCTTGACTGCACCCCTGACAAATTCATCTCCTTAGTTAAAACTAACAGTCAACAATACAACCATCATCGTAATTAATAAATGTTTATAAGTATTAAGAGCGACATAGCAGTAGTAAGCACTGACAATGCAGTCCATTGTCCGCAATAGTTTCTTAATAGTCTCTGTTCATCTGATTCACAAGCTCATACATTAAAATTAAAAATTCAATGTCTAATTATGTTTTTTACTTAATCTTAAAACATTCAATCAGTTCAATGTTAACCTGTCTAAAAATTACTACTAAGCATGAAAATATCATTGAAGAAATAATGCTCATTTGCATACATCAATACAAAATTTTTACCGATGAACTCATAAAAGTTTAATTATTAGTTAAAATTAGCCATTCTATAATTTTGAGAGCGGGCGGTTGTGGATGTTACTATATTGTTATTTTCTTATTTCCTCCTCTCTAATGTGAGAAATTTTCTCATTGAATGGATTGAGTGAATGGATCCATTAACTCATCCATATTACTTATTGATCTTCTTGAGGCTGATTATAATAAAAGTTTTTTAAAATTAAAAATTAAAAAAACTAGAGAACGTGTAACAGAAGCTAAACACATATCTTGCAACAAAGATTTATTGGTATATATATTGGTATTTTGTTGTTCCCGCTTTCTTAATGTTCAAACACTTATTAGATGTTTGATAATTTCTTATTTACAATTCCATTATTTATCAGTTTTAACAATTTTACTTTCAACATTGATTTTGTGTTTTGTTTTTTTCTGTTTTCATATTTTCTTTTTCCCCCTCCTGAATATGTGGTGTAAGAAAAGTAAACATTAGTTTGAAATGGATTTAGTCTTTGTGTAAGAATAAACACGATTTTCTTTCATTGTAATATATTTGCTTATATTTTATTTATTACTTTGTAAATAATCCCTTTCTACTCTTCAATAGGACAATTACTTATTTTTCTTTTTATCAGTTGAATGATACATGTTATTCAAATATTTTATATAAATAATAATAATTTCAATAGTTATCAAAGAATATGTAGTATACATTTTGTAAATTAAATAATACATAGTTTTGAATATATTTTCTGCAATATGAATTACATTTTTTTAAATAACATTTAAATTTAATTAATCCTCTTCATAACTTTCAATTGGCTAAATATAGTTCAGAATATGTAGATATTATTTTTGGGCATTGTTGTGTAATAGCTATAGCCGATCCACAAACATGTCAGCTCATAACCTGAAATAATTAATTAAAAATTAATTTAATTTCTCCCAATAGGAAAAAAAATGTATATAAACATATGATTACCGAGGAATATAAATTCTTCTACAATAAAACTTAATGGATAATGCGAAACAAAATCCAAAAATATAATCCAAGTTAAATCGATTGTGCGTGTTAAACCAACAAGGAGCCAAGCTGCTACTAAACTTGAATTTTCCTGAAACAATAAAATGGATAAATTAAAGGAAAAAAATGGAAACATTTTTTTGTTAAATAATTAATTTATTTTCCTATAAAAAATTAATTAAACATATATATATATATATATATATATATATATATATATATATATTTACCTTAAAGATTCCAATAAGAAGTATAACAGCGAAGACTACGTTTACAACATCTACATATTCGAATAAGAAGACCTCCAAGAGTTCTACAACAAAATGCAAAAAATTTTCTAGCTAAGCACAAATATTAACAAATAATATATAAACATTAAATTTAAACTAGTAGAAGAAATGGTGTAAATGTGGGCACCCTCTTTTGTTTTTGATTTAAAATTTCTTTTAACTTGAAAATTTTTAGATTTTTGTCTTTAACAACAATTACTAGTTTCTAAAATGCGAGAAGGCAAAACAATGATTAAAATCAATTATTTCATAAAAAACCGACGAATTTCATAAATAGCACCAGAAAAATTGGAGTGTAAATATGGGCACTCTTCAAAAAAGTCACCAAAAAAGATAAGATCAATTCGAAACGGTAGTGAGTTTATTTATCACAGGAAAAAAAAAAAAATGATTTACAGGAATCACAATCATAACTGGCTCTTTCAGCCCCGGCACGATCTTAGTTCCCCCATTTGGGAACGTTTACCCATAACTTTCCCTGTGTGACCTTCTATCACAAAAGATGCAAACTGTGGTCTCAAACAAGAGATAGAAGTTCAAAGTAATATTTAATTTCAAGATCTATATAACCGTTATATATCCGAGATCTATATATCTATATAACCGTACCTTTGTAACCTCTCATATTGAATGGCGCTCCCCACCTATCGGTCAATTTCCAAACTTCACTGTTATCCACATATTAACGGTTTTTAAATAAGAAATCAATTAAACATCAGATAAGTAGATTTAATTATTGGTAAATCTTCCTCGGACTCTCATCTTTATTGCTTAACCTTCATGGAACTATAAACTTGATGTAGTTAAAATGTGGTACATATTGGTTAAGTAGTTTTTGTTGTTAGCGATTATAAACGGAAAATAGCTTGTCCTTTTATATTTTAGAATATTTAAAAAGGGAGGGAAAATTAATGTTGGGTACTGTTTGTCTTTGCTGACATTAAGAAAATTAATTAAAGTCAATTAAAAAAAAGAAATATTTACAAAGTTCCACTTTTTGGTAAAAAAGTTCAAACCACCGGGTGACGCACTGTGGAGCCAAAATCTTAAGCCAAGTATCAAATCTGCAAAAACGTTTCATTTATTTCAGTTGTAATAAGAC
This sequence comes from Euschistus heros, assembly GCA_003667255.2. Taxonomy (NCBI): domain Eukaryota; kingdom Metazoa; phylum Arthropoda; class Insecta; order Hemiptera; family Pentatomidae; genus Euschistus; species Euschistus heros. Next base: position 1,155,163 of record RCWM02000145.1, read on the forward strand.
AGAAGTGTGTGACCTCAAGTTGATCATAACATCTCGAGTCTCAAGTTGGAGTTTAGGAACTTGGAGATAGAGAGATAGATAATAATACTTTATTTACATTTTTACAATTTACAATTCATATTAAGTATTCATGTTCCGGTATAAGTCCACTACATGAATAATATAATTTTATAATTGTGAATAGGCTTTACAGTTCAAAGTTTATCTTTTAACAGCAGGAAAAATAGAAAAAACCTACACAACAAAAAAAAAAAAAATATATATAATATTGATAAATAAATAAAATCAATTAATAAAGCTTATAAGTATATGTCTTACTTCATATAATAGTAAAAAAAAAAAAAACAACAAGAAAACTAAAGAATGTATTATAACAAATGTTGAACACCACTATAAAATAATAATAATATAATAATAATAATAATAATCTATAAATTAGATTAAGTGAGGAGTATATGTTTTGTTCTTTTGTGTGTATATCTTTTTAACGATGATTTATTGTAATTACCGATTTCTCGTATAAGTGAATTTTCCGAGATTGTTGTTTTACCAAAGTAATTTTTTTTGTTTGATCGTGGATGTGAAGTTGGATAGGGATAAGATTGAGATCGTGCAGCATTGTAGATATTTTTGTATACCGAGGGTAATCATTGATTATCCTCATACACAAGTTTTGTATTCTTTCGAGTTTGCGGTAGTTGGTTGTGCAAGTTGAGCTCCACACGGGTGAAGCATATGTGATTTGGGATCGAATAACTGTTTTGTATAATATAAGTTTATTTTTTGGACTCAATTTAGATTTTTTTTTGTGAAAGTAAGGGAACATCTTGTATATGATTTTTTTTTACTTTGTCTACTTTATCGTTTATGTGGGCAGTGTAAGTTAAGGATCTGTCTAACGTTAAACCAAGGTATTTTACAGATTTGGACCAAGGGATGTTTTCACCGTTTAAAGTAATATGTTTGCCTATGAGTGGCCTTCGTTTAGTGAAAATAATGGCTTCTGATTTACTTGTATTTACCTTCAGTTTCCATCTTTGGCAGTATTTATTGATTTTTTTGAAAGTTTGTAGTAATCTATTTTCTATTGTGTCCATTCGGTAAGAGGTTGTGTATAATGCTGTATCATCTGCGTATAGGGATGTTATTACATTAGGGTGCGTTGGTAAGTCAGATAGGAACAGGTTAAAAAGTGTTGGGGATAAGCAGGAACCTTGTGGAAGACCAGCGGGAAGGGTATGTATTTTGGAGGATGATGAGTTTATTTGGGTATAGAATTGTCTGTTGGATAGGAATGAATAGATAATGTGAATAAGGTAAGGAGGTAATTTGTACGTAATCAATTTATAAATGAGACCGGTGTGCCAGACGGTGTCAAATGCTTTTTCAAGATCTAGCATAAGCATCCCAACATGTTTTTTTTCGTTAAATGCCTTCGTTATGAAGTCGGTGAGTCGAGCTAATTGGTCAACAGTGGAGTGGTGTGCCCTGAATCCGAACTGTTCTTCTGCAATTAGATTGTTCTGTCTAGTGTGATTGTGGATACGGATTAATAATAATCGTTCAAATATTTTGGAAATTATATTTAATAAACTTATAGGTCTGTAATTTGAATAATGCTTGGGGTCTTTGTTTGGTTTGGGAATCGCGATGGTTTTTGAGGTTTTCCAAGCCTTAGGGAAATAACTGTACCTTAACATGGAGTTATATATTTTTGTTACATGGAAAATGGCTTTTCTGCTGAGGTGAGGTTTTATAGCTATTGCGGGAATTTCATCGTCACCTGGGGCTTTTTTTGTTTTCAGGTTTCTGATTATTCTACTAGTCTCTCTGGGTGAGATCGAAGGGAAATTGTGATTAAGTGGGAGATTTAGATAGTCACGGACTGATTTTTGAATTTTCCGTTGATGGTGATTTGAGCCAAAATTTGATGTAATTAAATGAGTCGAGTGAAAATGGGTGGCTAGTAGGTCGGCTTTATCACTATCCAGATAGGCATAGGACAACTATTTTGTTTTAATGGAGGAATTTTTGAAGAGCACTTAGTAAAGATCCTATGTATTTTCCAAATATTTTTGTCACCGGGTGTAAATGAGTTCAGAGAATTTGCCCAGTTTTCGTTTTTCCAACTGTTGATGCGAGATCGGACATAATTATTGAATTTATAAAAAACTGTCTTTGGTATAATGGATTTATTTTGTTGATATTTTTTCCTAAGTTTATTTTTAATTTTTATTAGTACTAACAGAACTAACGGTAAATTGTTGCAACGGATCGTTTTTGACGATTTTTGAGGTATAGAAGCACTCATCGAGAGTTTGATGTACTGGTTTAGTTTTTTAATGTTACGATCAATGTCGTGAGGGTTTTTAATTATAGGGTTTATGCTAATTTGTGAATCTAACGTTTTACGAAATTTTGGCCAATCAGCTTCTTTGAATACGAATTTCTTTTTATTAGGGTAAATGGTTAGTGATGATCCAATACGAAAAATCATAGGGTTGTGGTCCGAATTGAGACAAGGTAAAGCGATGAGTGGAGATAAATTTTGAATATTTTTGGTCAGGGCTAGGTCAATGATACTAGGTTTGTATTTTTCCTGAGTAGGAATGTGGGTTGGTTCAAACGGACTATGTAATTGAATTTCATTTTTTAATAGGTAGTTTAAAATGAGTTTTCCATTTTTGTTTGTGCTATGGCAATTCCATTGAACGTGCTTTGCGTTTAGATCACCAAAAATTAAAACATGTTTGTTTGAATGAAATAGTTTGTTGATATCTACGATATTTATTTTATTTGGTGGAATGTAAACGGAGATTACTGTAGTTGATTTATTGTTAATGATTGTATTAATAGCGACTGCTTCAGTGAATTTCAAGTTGGGCACAAGCTGAAAGTGGTGTTGGACATCGGAGCGAACTAAAATCATGACGCCCCCTCCCGCTCTGTTACGATCATTTCTGTAAATCTTATATCCCGGAACCGTGAACCTGTCTTGCTGTGAAAGCCGGGTTTCACACACAGAAATGATGTGGGGTTGATTTTGCTCAAGAAATAATTTAAATTCTACATCGTTTCGACGAATTGTTTGTGCATTCCACATCATGAATTTAATTTTCTCGTTATTAGTTAACATTTTATTTCAATGTGAAATTAAGATTACTAGAGCGTAAAAAAAAATATGTATATACATATATACACACATACATACATATATAAACATAATTAATAGAAAATGATAACAATAACAGATATGAGGGTATATGTTTATTAGTTAATTCAGTAGTTATGTTGATAGTAAGCGTGGATATTAAGTTGTTTGGTTTGCTAGAGATATGGTTCAATGTCACTTTAGTATCCGTAAGGTGAAGTTCAAGGAAGTATGCGGTAGAAAAATACATATTTTGAAATAAATAGTGTACCCTTAATAAAATGTTATCATTGTGAGTGTTAGTGATTTGTAGTGGAATTATGGAGATGGAATTAGTGAAGTCGAAGTTTGTAAGTAGTTTTACAACAATAATGATTATAAAATATTTTAGCATGCAAATATTAAATATGAAAATAATTGTTAAAAAGTCCATTAATCAATAAAAGACAGAAGACCTTCTATTAAAATAAATACTTTTGACATACCGTCTTCAGCATTTTTTAATTGAAACATCATTTTTTTAAAGTTCGAGATAATTTTACTTATATTAAATGAACTGAAGATATTTTTTATTTCTTTAAAACAGTCAGTGAACGAAGGTTCAGGATTATGTTGGTCATTTTGAGAGAAGGTGCTTTGAGGCCACTGCGATTTTGGGGTTGGTAATGTCGGAAATGCTTGGTCTGTAGGCTTGAAAGTATTTCTAGGTATAGCTTTTAGAACAGTTTTTTTTCTTACTTAGTTGTATTTCAATGTTTCTTCGGTATTTTGAACATTGAGGCGAGTTTGAAAAGTGTTCTTCAGAGCAGTTGCTACATTTAGGAGTGAAACTATCAATTAGGATATTTGGGCAATCTTTAGATAAATGATTTTCAGAGCACTTTAAGCATTTAGGATTTTTGTAACAATTTCGGGCCACGTGATTAAATTCCTGGCAGATATAACATTGTGTAACTACTTTATTTGATTTGTATTTTTCCCATTTTATCACCACACTGCAGCAATATTGAATTGAAGCTAATTTTGCTAATTGCTCTTTATTTTCGAGTATAACAACTGATATAGGTAGTTTTTATAGGTCCAGTTTCTGTTTTTTTTTTCCATCTGATAAATTTTATAAGTCTGTAAACCTTGATTGAATAAGTCGGCTGAGATATCTTCTGTTGATATTTGTGGGGGCATCCCTTTTAATACAACTTTAGGTTTTATCTCGTTTTTTGGAGTGTACGAGTGGAAGCCGATGTTTCTTTCTTTAAATTCGTTTTTGATTAAAGTGAAATCTTGATTGTTATAGGTGTAAAATGTTGTTCTATTGCCATGATATTTTATGTTCATTTCTTTTATTTTAGATTTAAGGATTTTAATTATTTCTCTGATGTCATTATAAGGGCTATTTACTATTACAGGGGGATATTGATTCGGTTTTTTAGAGATGTTTAAATTATTGGATATATCGGAAATCTCTTCTTCGTCGAGATCCGAAAAAATATCGTAGCTATTCGCTACATCTATATTGTATTTAATTCTCTCACCTCTTTTTCTTTTCGAAGGTTGGTTAGCGGTTGATGTACTTGGTGTAGGTGGTACATCCATAATTTCCGCGGCCCCCCTTCTCTGGGGCACTTTGAGGTTTTCTTCTTTGATGGAATAACTGTTTGAGTAACGATTAGTAGAACAAAAATAATAGTGATTTTTTTAGAAAATAAAAACTAAAACTTGAAGATTTTTAAAGTTTTATCGACACTGTTTCTATTCACACACGTCAAGGGAGCGCACGGCATGTGAACCCCTCGAAGGGTAACAGGCAACTGAGGAACTTGAAGATTTTCATTCAAAGACCCACCGATGCATCAAAGAATATATAATAGAATAGAATAGAATAGAAAAACAATTTTACTCTGATACAAAGTCCTTTAAGAATCACTAACAAGTAAAGAAATAAATACAGTTACATCTGGTCAGAGATATAATAAAATGAAAAACAAATAATAATAAAATAGTGGTAATATATACATAAACGATAGTTAAATATACAGAATATAATATAAGGGAACACTCTACGAATCAGACAAAACAAAAAAGTAAAAATAACATCATTTGGTACAATCCTTAGAGTTATATGTACAATAGAAGTACCTAAATCTTATAATCAGAGATAGTAAAATTTATTAAGTGGAATCTTAGTTATGCAAGAACTGAAACTGAATATCTTTTTTTTAATAAAGGCCTTAGCGTTAGTCATTAGCCATTTGCTCATTTAGTCATTTCCATAAGTCGGACTTAATTAAAAAACAAAATTTCGATTTAATTTAAATTGAATTAATCTAAATTTTAATATTTGTCTCACTCAAGAAGGCACCGAATTTATTGATCAGTGAAGCAGGGTTCTGAAAAATAGCCATATACGTTATTGTATTCATATTCAATTTATTTCTAATTTGCGTTGTAAATTTATTTTTTCTAAGGCGTATTTTTTACAATTCATAATGATGTACTCTAGATCCTCCCTGTCTCCACACAACTCACATACATCTGATTTTCCTTCCTTTATTTTAAATAAATATAATCCTGATAAACCATGATTAGTCTGTAGTCTGCACATACTTTTAATCCATGATCGAGGAGCATTGACTTTATGGAACCAGGGAATGAACGAAACCTTTGGGAAGTTTATAAGACATACCCACTTGTGACGCATTGGTCCACAGTTGCCAGTCCACTAACAGCTTGACATCTATCAAAGAGAACAAATCCGAGTAGGGGATAATCTGATTTCAGAAATGTAAGAACATATTTTTTTAACTGAGTAGGTTGGTAGTTAGCAAGCGTCAGCTTGGATAAGAATAAGGTATTGGAAATAGAAGTATTTAAATGTTTTCAGGGATTTAGCTTGTCTGATTTGAGGATGGATAAAGTTCCAGAGGATGGCAGAGTGAAAGAGGAAGAAGCGTTGGAATGCAATGTATTGAATTGACTGCAGATCTGAATCGAAGCATATTGTAAACATAGGTAGGACGATTGGTATTGATAATTGGGTAATGGAATGTTCCAAAGAGATATTGTCAACGGAAAGTGGGATAGAGCCAATTTAATTGGGAATAGAGATGGAAAACGTTGGAGCGCCTTGAACTTTCAGAGAAAAACCTGGGAAAACAGTTCATGATTCCCTTCAATGTGTCCTCGATATGCCACCGTAAAACAGACATAGTATAATCGGTAAAACTAAGACTAAATTATAGGAATATTTTTGAAAAACCCACGATGGGAAAAAAAATACCTTCCCTATATAGAAAACACGATTGATTGCAAGTGAAATGTACATATCTATTCTTTCTTATCCTCGGTGAGTGCCAACATGCATTTCATTTATCGTCTTGCTCTTTTACATTAATATTATAAATATAATCTGTTTATAAATCGAAATGGTGATGTTTTGAATGTTTGTATGTTTATAGAATGTGAATTATCTGACATTTCTAACTAGTCTTATTGAATCGAATAAAATTCCATAATTACCATCAAATTTGACAATGTGGTCCAATATCGAATATCGAATCCTTGAGATTAAGATTTGAACAAAGTAAAGAGTATATACAAACTGAAACAAACAATTAATATTTTATTATTTATATAAAGAAATATTATATAGAATATTTATTCTAATACATAATAACTTGCCAATTGCATTCCTCCAATAATTATTGCACCTGTCCTCAACGAGAGGCAGCAGCATGAATTCAACAGAGGTATGTTTATACCCATTTTTTATTTTAAGCCTTCAGCTAGTTGGACCTATAAAAGTGAATCATTTTTATAATCTCATTTAGTAATTATTTTAATTTTATAAGTAACCAAAGACCACGGATAAGTTAGAGTTACAGTATAATATTGTTTATGAAATTCCGTATCTTTGGTTTTGGTAAACAATTTATTATGAATAAAAGATATTACACCATCCCATATATACAAACACTATCAGAAAGGCTCAGGAAAACACTCACAAATAACCATAAAACTGACTACACGGTCACATTCAAAAATACCTCCACCATTAATAAATTGTTTACCAAAACCAAAGATACGGATAAGTTAGAGTTAAAGTCTAATATTGTTTATGAAATTCCGTGTGAAGATAGTTTTGGTAAGTCTTATTTTGGTACATCGGAACAATATCTTAAACGACGAGTGTATCAACATAAATACAGTTGCACGTCTATAAATAAAAACCCGAACCTGACCAAACAGCTCTCACCACACATTACAGGCAAACAAAACATACTTTTAAATTTGATTTCCCCAAAATTATTCACCATGAACAAAATAATTTTAAAAGAAATATTAAAGAAATGATAACCATAGAAAAATTTAAAAACCGCGCAATAAACAAAAAATCAGACGTTTTAAATCTTAACACCTGTTATTCCAACTTAATACATTCAGACCAATCATATACATTTACATTTATATACATCAGACAAACCATTCTTCCATTTATTAGTATATTACACTGAAATATTTTTGTACCTGCATCTTTGGGAATACCCACACAGTCCTTTTAACTTAATTTTTAAGAAATAGGGTTTTCCCCACTAACCCTTGTTAACTGTCTGTTTAAACTCACTCCCCTAGGTTAGTTGTGTACTAGAATTATTAGTCTATTCATATCCACCAGTAACATTGTAAGTAGCTTCTTACTCCTCTATATTCTGTAATTATATATATTTGTATTACATATTACAATATTATATATTCCTACACATGTTATTATATACCTACCTGTACTGTAGCTAACTTTATGTTTTGAAATAACTTGTATAACTTATATAATTTTATTGTAACCTTTTTTTTTCACCGTAGGGCATGATTATGAGAACAATATAGTCTCGAAACGTCGCCAAAATAGTTGATTTTAAACATTTAATAGTAACAGTCAAGAAATTTATTCATATATATATATATATATATATATATATATATATATATATATATATATATATATATATATATAATTATTATTATTTTTTATATATTTTATATTATTTTTTATTAAGTTTGAAAATTTGAATAATAAAGAAAAAACAGCTGGCAATTATTGCCAGGGCAACCAGAAGTAAACTGGCCACCTTCTCTCTACCTTTAGGGTAATGTTCATTCATATTCAGAATAAATTAAAAAAAAAAAAATACTTCATATGTTGCTCTAGACTACCCGATCCACAATTTCATGATTCTAATAAAATCCTCATTAAAATCAAATGGATTCTGCGCTTAAAAAAATATCAAAATTAATTGAAAAAAAAATAGTCAATGCCTAGATAGTTTGTAGTGCCGCTGCTATAGTTTTTATTATTGTATTAATAGTTTATTATTCTTTTATTATTCTTTTCTGTATGCTATTATTATTAGTTGTGGGAAGTGCTAAGTGTTAAGTTTTGTTGTGTTGTGTTATAGAAAGAATGTTATGTGCACTGAAGTGCTGTCAAAACATTTAGTAACCTAGCATCACTGAGTACCGGTATAAACCAATTATAACCTTCAAGTTAAGTTAATCTAATTATGGACATTTTGTTTGTTTTTTTTTATTCTTTTGTGATTAAAACTGTTAAAAAATATTAATGAGTTTTGAGTCTGTAGCGAATAGTTACCACTAAAGAGACCAATCATAGTTGATTTGACAAAAAAAAAAAATATACGTATGAATTTGTAGAAAATTTAATTTAGTTTGTTTTGTAAAAAAAAAAAAAATGCAATTTATAAGTAATGTTTATAATTAAATTGTATCTGAACAGTTGACAATTTTTTTCTGATTCATCGCTTCATTATTTCCTCTAGTGACTAGACATTAAAAGATAATTGTGAAAAAAATACCTGTTGTTGACAATTTCCCGCTTATAAACCTTTTTTCCTCGACACAACACTTTTTTTCACACTCAACAAAGTGATACAGATATTGGATGTTGTAGAACTGAGAATGTACTGATATCGATTTACTATGTAAAAATTATCTGAACGATTGAGGTCATTAGTAGACATTTGATAAGTTTATTATCAGTCTTTGTTCAGAATTGAGGATAATTACTCACATTACAAGACGGTCATCAATATAGTAATAATAATTTTATATAGTGTTATTTTATTTATTTGTAACTATAAATATAAATATTTAAATATTTAATAATATTACAGAAGCCAGGACTAATTATAATATATGTATATAATAGATATTTTAATAATTTGTTTCTCGACACAGGAGAACAAATTTCCGTTACGGGATTGTATTCAATTTGTAAAACAGTCAGAGAGTGTAATATAAAATTTCATTATAAATAATGATTGTTTAGGCATGGTTTATATACTTATGGTACAACAGCCAAAGTCCATAAAATGCTCTGAATTTATCAAGGCTGGTTTTTGATCGTTGATTACAACGTTCTGTACGCAAACATACTCTGGTTAGTGGTCAGTGGTCAGAGTGCGCTGTCTGTAATCCAAGGTTTTTCTTTGGAAACATGTTCAGGATAATTAGGAAATTAATTTACCAAAAGTCCTGGCGTTTTCGGGGCTAGGAACAGGAATGGAGGGGGGTGAAGGTCAAAATGTTGGATTTTTTGTCCATACTGTCAAAACTCGTCAAGTCGAAAATCTCGGTAAGTCGAAGTGAATCCCATTTCCCTAATACGTTTATATGATGAATCGTATTTATTTACTCGAACCAACAACTGTTAACTCGAAGTAAAATTTTTGTCTATACAACTTTATATGGGCTATGAACTATAGACTATAGACTATATATAGAATATCCTGAGGCGGGAGGCTCTTAAGTCGAAGTTTAGAACCATGAACATGTACGAACCAGCCTATCTCAAACCTATTCTCAGTACTATTTCATTTTCGGAACAATACTTGTATTAATTGTTTTGTTTTTTTATTAGCTATAATCTATCAGGGGTAGAAGCTGATGTATGCTTTGTATCCAATTCAGGGTGTGATAGATCGTCACACCGCTAAGTATATGCCGAAGAATGTTACAATCTATTTTTAACAATATAATTAGACTACTTCAACATTTACTAGACAAACGTTCAAAGCTCCCAATTTATTACAAAAGACTCATATACATGACTGTGATTAGACCTGTTTGGACGTACGGAGTTGAGCTTTGGGGCTCCACTAAACCATCCAATTCATCGCGTATTCAATCCTTACAATCCAAAATCCTTCGTAAAATCCTCAATGCTCCTTACTTTGTCACCAATAAACTTATCCATAAATATCTTAATGTTCCATATGTTGCTGACTTAGCCCACACCAGATACCTATCCTTTCATAGTAAGCTCCATAATCACTCAAATCCGTTAGTTTCGCGACTTGCTTCCCACTTCATTCCTGATAATCCTCCGAGGCGTCTGAAACGAAGATGGCCTAGAGACCTTCTAGTGTAGAAGTTTTAATAAAGTGCTACTGATGAGTAGTTCTTTCCAAGTTTTAACATGTTATTATAATCGTTGTCAATACATTTACTTGATGTATATATTCTGTACAGTTGTAAATTTCAATAAATGCATATAAAAAAAAAAAAAAAAAAAAAAAAAAAAAAAAAACAATATAATTTCTTACATATATATATATATATTTTATATTGTTTTGTTTCTGTTAATTTTGCTTAGAATTAATTATTTAAAACGTTAAGATGTTAAAACTTAATTATAGAATATAGAGAATTATGTATAGAACATATATTGCAGAAAAAACTCTATAAGTCGAAAAACTATTTTTGTGAACTTGATTCTCTAAAAATTAAGAACTCGAAGTAAATTTGTTCAACCTTCAACTTCAAATCATCGAGTTTGACTGTCCCTTTTTCTTTTGTGTTAAAGTTCATTTAAAAATATTTTTAAAAAGTGTCAAAACCAATTATGTTTCTCATACTTTTTACTACTAGGGTCATGTCATTTATAGTTTAAAGATTAAAACCATCGATGTTTCCCGTTTGGTTGGAGACTTATTGTTCCTTATTATTAAAACATCCTTTCTCGACGCCAGTTGATCACTTCTTTATGGCTCAGATCAGACCTGTCAATATTTGCTTAGGTATAATAACTGCTGATTGTCAGCCGGTATGTTCTTATAGTCCGGGAGCCGACGACACTAAACCTGTCATCATAGGTCTCCCAAAGCTCATACATATAATTCGACATGTTATTCATAGGAGAACACAAAATGACCCTGCTGCCATGGCTGGCACTGGTCAACGCCTAATGTTTGCCAAAACATACACATTTAGTGTGCTAGCATGGGTATTACACGGAATATAATTAAAAGTCGTAGATAGGACTTGATAGATAATTTAAGTAGCTTTAAAATGAAATAAAACAATTTGGGATCAGACATATTGTTTAGGAGTTATAGAGAAAATATACTAAAAAAAAAAAACTAGAATTTTATAACAGTTCGCAGTTGTTTGGCAAAACATGACATTTTTGGCATGTTAAAGGGGGCTGGCGTCGATGTTTTACATAGTTTAATCAAAATTTGATATATAGGATCTAATAGAAAATTTAACCAGCTTTGAGATGAAAAAAATAAATTCGAGATTAGACAAAAATAGTTTCGGAGTTATAGCCAAAAGAGTACCGAAAAACGTGTTTTTGAGGAACAGTGCGACTTACCGAAAGTTAGCCAATTGTTCTTCCTAGGCTTAACGACAATAATTTTATTTTTAGCAATAAACATTCAATTAATAATAATAAATTATTCATTTGTAACAATAAACATTGCAATTTTAACAAGAAATATATAAATTTTAACAATAAAAACGGGTTTTTTTTTTTCATTTTCTATATTTCCCCCACTTTATCTTCTTAAACATTTATCCCAGAAGAAAAATGTATAAAACCTTTTTTGAAAACAATTTTATGTTAATTAATTTAGTACATAAACATATTTTCGCTAGAGGCAAAAGTTTTCGAGTTATTAACGAAAAACTGAAAAAAAAAACCGACATTTAGAGCCCGCCCCACCCTTAGCTCCACCCCTACCCCCAGTACTTATATTATGTTGTTAAGGACAATTCCCCCTACAACTGTGCCAAAATTGGCTTCTACATGAATTATGTCCCCTATTCGGCCTTTTTTGGTCTTCGTTGCCTGAACTCTTGCTGCCAGGAGGTAAGAGGCACCTCGCAACAAGAAGTCCCCTCTATCCTAGTCCATAAACATATTTGTAGAGTGCATGAAATATGCGATAATTTTTGACTTCATAGCTTTGTTAGGAGTGGTTAGAAGGTAAACATACTAAAAGTCCCTGCCCCTGGGGGGTGAGCTAACGGTGGGGGGTAGGGCAGAGGTTCAATTTTTTTTGGTTTTTCGATTATATCTCGAAAAATGTTGACTTTAAAAAAAAATGTGCTTCAAATCAAAATTAAAGCTAATTACATTTCCTATAAAATTAATTTTATATAAATTTGTCAAAATTCCAAGTTTTCAAAATATACGTTATTAAAAAAAAACTGTTTACTTCATTTTTTGTTAAATATTTGCTCCAAACACCATAAAACGTATATATGAAATTAAAGTAAATTTAATGCTCTATAATTATGATTCAGACATTTTTTCAGAGAAACGATCGTGGAAGGTACTAGAAGCAAAAGTATGACAAAAAGTGAGGTAACATTTGTTTCTTCCAAAAATCATCGATTGTTAAATACAAATATTTCGAAAACCGTTGGAATTTCGACAAATTCATATAAAATTAATTTTATAGATTAATTAGCTTTAATTTTGATTTAAAACATATTTTCTAATGTCAACCGTTTTCGATACAAAATAAAATTGAATTTCTCCCCTCCCCCCACCGTTAGCTCACCCCCTAGGGGCGGGGAATTTTAGTATGTTTACCTTCCAGCTACTCATAACGAAGCTACGAATTAAAAAATTATCGCATATTTCATGCACTCACCATGTGTTTATTGACTGTTCATTTCAGCACTCGTTGACTGGACTATGTGGGAAGTGTTAATTTCTGTTGTGCTAAGTTCCAAGTTAAGTGAACCTGGCAACACTGAGTGCTGTAAAAACATTTATAAACCTGGCAACACTGAGTGTCATATAAACCAATGATAGCCTCCAATTTAAGTTAATCTAATTATAGACGTTTGTTTTGTTTTTGTATTATTTTGTGATTAAAACTGTGAAAAAAATATTAATGAGTTTTGAGTTCACTTATTCAGTGTGTGAACTGTTAAATATTACAATTAATAAAAAATGTCTGCAGCAAATAGTCACCACTAAAGAGACTATTCACTATCTAGCACCATTTTTCAGAAATCAGACTTTGTTTTTGAAAAACCTGAAATGGTGTGTTTTTTTTTTTTAAATTTAATTTATATTTTTCACTCTCATGCACATTTGATGTGACTTGTATTTACAGGTGTGCTAAATTCAAATGAATAGTACAATAAATTCTACCAAGCACCATTATTTAGAAATTGAAGGCTGTTTAAAAAAAAAAAAACTGAAATAGCATTTCTTTCATATATTTTTTAACACTTTTTTTTTTTTGATGAAAAACAGTTATATATAAAATAATAATATTTAATACTGAACACGATTAATGTGTACATTTTTTTCTTTCGTATTCTACATCACGTTTCCAATTGTACTGTCCAACAGTAGTCGACAAACGTCTTCTCATTGCATTTCCCGCTATATATTTTTTCCATTTGGGTTTTCTTTTGATGAAATCGTACTCCATGTTCATCTAAAACTGATCCCAAGTTGGGAGGAAGAAATGCACAAAAAAATAAATTTCGCAAAACATGTTGCAACCCATGGCCTATGATAAAAGCAATTCTTCAACAATGTCATTTATGTAACAAGGCCTAGTAATATTTATGCTCAGAAATCTGTTTAATATTGTAATACATTATAAAAGTTCAAAATCAAATAGGTTTTTTTTAGAATTTTTTATTGAAGCTTTCAATGATAATAAAAAAATGCTCGAAATGTCGAAAAACACCTCATTTTTCGACATAAAACACAAATTTGACAAAAAATGGTGCCTGATTGAGATTTTCTGACTTCGGATTTGTGTTCAGCAAGCACACTTCAAAACATAAGACAATATTTTTGTTGAAGGGAGTATTTTGATGCAGAACAGTGTTATCGAACTGAATGAAAATTAAAAAAGTATAAATTTTTAAAAATATATATTTTTCTGACACTGGAGTTCCTTTAGGCACTTATCGCCATTTTCGATGAGTCTGCACTGCATGTTTCCCTTTTCTAACTTTCCATTTTATCGTTTGATACAATGATACTCATATTCTTACTCTTTCACGTTATTTCTTCAACGTTATAAAATTATATATTACACATATTTATTCACTGCCATGTGAATAAAGTTTTTTAGTTTTATAACATTTTTTTTTTGTTTATTGGTATTTACAACAGTACAAAATAATATACATCAAGTAAATGTGTTGATAATGAATACAATTACATGTAATAACTTGTGAAGAACTATTAGCACTTCAATAAAATCTACACTAAAAGGTCTCTAGGCCATCTTCTTTTTAGGTACCTCAGAGGATTATCGGAAATGGAGTGGGAAGCAAGTTGGGAGACTAGTGGATTGGAGTGGTTATGGAGCTTACTATGAAAGGATAGGTATCTGGTCTGTTATGTGCTATTATGTGCTAAATCAGCAACATAAGAAACATTAAGATCTTTATGGATAATTTTATTGGTCACAAAGTAAGGGGCATTGAAAATTTTTCGAATGATTTTGGATTGTAAGGATTGGATACGAGATGAATCGGATGGTTTAGTGGAGCCACAAAGCTCAACTCCTAACGTCAAAATAAGTTTAATCACAGTCATGTAAATGAGTCTTTTGTAATTAATTGGGAGTTTTGAACGTTTGTCCAGTGTATGTTTAAGTAGTCTGTAACGACGGGCAGTTTCTTGTCTTTTAAGTCATGTATGTGGACTCCAAGTAGTTTTATAAAATTTAAATTTAAGTAATTTTCTTCACAACTTTCAATTTGCTGAATCTAGTTCATAATATGTATTTATTATTCTTTGGCATTGTTGTATAATATCTATAGCCAATCCAGCAACATGTCAGCTCGTAACCTGAAATAATTAATTAATAAATAATTTAATTTCTCCAAATCAGAGCTAAAAGTATCTATGATTATATAATTACCAATAAATATTAGTTCTTGAATAATAAAAAATGAAGGAAAATACCAAACAATGTAAAAAAATAAATTCCAAATACAATCAGTTATACGTGATACTCCAATAAGAAGCCAAGCTGCTACTAATCTTGAATTTTCCTGAAAAGATATAATAGATAAATAAAACATGAAGAATGGATAAATTGAACTAATTTTTTTTTTTTTTTTTAACATGGCACATGTTCTAGCTCTGACCTGATTGGTCAAAAGCGATACGTTTTGGGGTAACTCGAGAACGTTACGTGGGGTTTGATAGTTTCATATTAGGAGAGTAAGAGCAGTTGGGAGCTGAACTTTTCTTATACGAAATAACACTAGCTCTCTAATGAGTGAGTACTTTTTGATTCTTCTAATATGAAATAAAATAATTTAATCTGGATTAACAAATTTGGATGGATCCTTTGAAAATAAACAATACAATCATTTAGGTAAGTGGAAAAATAAAGAACATAAAGGCGTGGACGGTCAGCAAGATTAAGCGATTTATTTCAAATAATCTATCTCCTACAGACAAATGAATCACAGGTAAGCTTTAAAAACAAAACAGAAAACACATGAGGATCGACGGTCAAGGGGGCAATCCTTTGGCACATGTTCCACGTTATTCTTTGTTTAGCCGAAAGGCTCAAGGGAACTAGATTTTTTATATAACAATTTCATTTCTCCAATAAAAGTATTATTAAAATAATTAAACTACTTTATTTTTTTTTTACCTTAAAGATTCCAACAAGAAGTATAACACCGAATATTACGTTCAAATGTTCTACGTATTCGTATAGCAAGTCCCATATAAGATCTAGAACAGAATGCATAGATTTTTGTAGTTGAGCTCTAATATCAACAAATAATACATTTACACTAACTTTAAAACTAGAATACATATTCAAGGTGTTCAATATTCGATGGCCACCCCCTTTTCTTTCCACAGTTTTTGAAATTTTGAAACGAAACTCTCAGGGTCTTAATTGTGTCAAATAATGTTTCTTTTCACGTTATAGTATGCTCTCCGACCTTCTCCAGTTCTTCTCCAGCGACCCTAACTTTGGAATTCCCAATGGGATGTGGTATTTTTTACGATGGATTTCGATAGAAAATCAAATTTTGAATCGATTTTATACAGGAGAATGTTTTTATCCGGGGCACCGTTTCGCTGCAAATTCCCAAAAAATCATTTTTTTTAAAAAAAGTAGTCTAAAACTGCTATTGCAAAAATAAAATAAACTTTGTAAAAAAATATGAAATTTAGGGCTTCCCGCGACTGGTACGTCGAGCGGCAAGAACAGGTCGACTTAAAAGGTTTCCCCCGCGATGCTCAAATCGTCGGACAAGCCCGTGATGAAACTAATATCATTTATGTATTGGCTACGGTGGAAGCGTATCCTCATCGGAGCATACGAGACATAGCAAGGAATACCCACTTAAGCATTGGAACAGTGTGATGCCGTACCGCATTTCACTGCATTAAGCTCTAACTCACCAAGATGCTGAGAGACTGAGGCTAAGGTTCTGTCATTAAGTGGGTATCCCTGGCTAGGTCTCGAATGTTCCGATGAGGATACGCTTCCACTGTAGCCAGTAAATAAATGATATTAGTTTCATCCACGAGCTTTTCGACGATTAGAGCCTCGCGGGGGAAACCTGCTTTTCCGGAATCCTTCGTAATAAATACCATATCCATTGGGAATTCCAAAGTTAGGGTCGCTGGAGAAGAACTGGAGAAGGTTGGAGAGCAGACTATATCCTGAATAGAAACTTTATTTGACACAGTCAAGACCCTGAGAGTTTCGTTTCAAAATTTCAAAAACTGTGGGAAAAAAAGGGGGTGGCCATCGAATATTGAACACCCTGTATATGTGGCTAGCGCTAATTTGCCACTGAGTTGGCAATGGTAAAATTTGAACCCAGCTGTATCTAATTTTAAGTATATCTTCATAATTCTAGGAAGGTTTACAATAGTAATAATTTAAATGTTCAATCTTGAGTGTCGAAACGAGGTTTGCCAAAAGTAGCTAATACGTTCATGGTTAGAAATTAAAATCCAACCAGATGAAACCACCACATCCCATTCAAAATTCCAGAGGTGGTCATCCGATATTGAACACCCAGTATAAGGAGGAGGATGGTTAGGGTGTGGAGTCAAAATATATATATATATATATATATATAATAGAATATAATAGAAAGAAAACTATATTCTGGGACAATCTCCTTTCCTCCATCCGACATGTTAGCTGCGTTTTTAAAATTCAGGAAGACCTAGACGAAATCTGTGCCTGGGCCAATCTGAACAAATTAACGTTAAACGCAGCTAAAACTCAAGCAATTGCCATTGGATCACATTCCCTTCTCCATTCAAATGCCAACTTTCCCACATCATTCCTTAATGGCCATCCAATAACTTTCCATTCTTCTGTTAAAAATTTAGGCTTAACCATTGATCAAACTCTCTCCTGGAAATCCCATATTGCAAAAATCTCCCGAAGGTCAATCGGTATCCTAAAACTATTTCACCGCTCCCGTCACCTCCTTCCCCTACCCACACGCAAACTTCTAGTATTCTCCCTTATCTTCCCATTATTTGACTATGGTTGCGTGATATATGGCGGGCTCTCGACGGTTCTTGAGGACAGATTAAAACGCATCATGAATTGCTTCATTAAGTTTGTCTTCGGAACCTCGAGACGTTCCCATGTTTCGCATCTCTACACTGAGTTAAATTGGCTTTTCCCCTCTTTCCACAGAAAGTACTTCCTAGGCACTTACCTGTTCCAAGTTATCAACACCCGTCACCCTCCCTTTATTTACAGTAACCTGAAATTCAAGTCTGCTATCAAATCACTGCATAGAAGGTCTCGTCTTTCCGATCTCTATACTCCATCCCACAGAAGTACTGCATTCCAACGTTCCTTCCTTGTCCGATCCTCTACTCTTTGGAATTACCTCCCCCCCCCCCCCCTATATCCGCAATGCTTCATCCCTTGGAACATTCAAAACACTACTCTTTCACCACCTTCTTTCCCTCCAACCCGACGCTCTCTAATTATAAGGATGTATGTACTATGTATGTAATCGTCTAATTTAATCACTAAGACCATCAGACATAAAACATTAGCATAATTATTGTGGTAATAAGATGATAATGTTTTAATTTCTTGTAATGATAATTTTTGATTTTCTATCTTTTATTTTTCTTTAAGTTTCTGTTTGGTTTTTTTCTCTTCTGCAATTTTGTTTACAATATTAACCTCTATTTTGTATACTTATTTTTTCATGTTTTCTTTTTCTAGTTTTTCTCTGTATTACTTATGATCTTACTTTGTGTTATTTAAAGTTATTCTTAAAGCACTTTGTCCCAGAATATAGTTTTCTTTCTATTCTATTCTAGTATATAAATATATATATATATAGCAGATTTGATAGCAGACTTGAATTTCAGGTTACTGTAAATAAAGGGAGGGTGACGGGTGTTGATAACTTGGAACAGGTAAGTGCCAAGGAAGTATTTTTTGCGGAAGGAGGGGAAAAGCCAATTTAACTCAGTGTAGAGATGCGAAACATGGGAACGTCTCGAGGTTCCGAAGACAAACCTAATGAAGCAATTCATGATGCGTTTTAATCTGTCCTCAAGAACCGTCGAGAGCCCGCCATATATCACGCAACCATAGTCAAATAGTGGGAAGATAAGGGAGAATACTAGAAGTTTGTGTGTGGGTAGGGGAAGGAGGTGACGGGAGCGGTAAAATAGTTTTAGGATACCGATTGACCTTCGGGAGATTTTTGCAATATGGAATTTCCAGGAGAGGGTTTGATCAATGGTTAAGTCTAAATTTTTAACAGAGGAATGGAAAGTTACATTGATGTAGGAATTAAACAGTAGAGGGGAAATGCTCGAACCTTGAGCTGCTCCTGATTGTAGAGTGAGGATAGGCCTGGTTAGGAGTGGCTGCTGCTTGGGTGCTGTGGGAAAGGAAAGATTGAAACCAAAGGAGGGCGCTGTAGGAAAAGTTCAAAGATTTAAATTTGGAAAAAAGGATATTATAGTCTAAGGAATCGAATGCTTTAGAGAAATCAAGGAGGATCAGGATGGTCCGTTCTTTTTTTGTCCATTGCTGTATGTATATATATATATATATATATATATATATATATATATATATATATATATATATATATATATATACACATATATATATATATAAAATTAAAAAATAGGACGACATTACAAACAATTTTAGCTGACAATGGTGAATATACAAACAATTCAAAAGAAACACTTACTTACATACTCAATAAAGTAATTCAAGACGATAATACTGACAGTGACACAGTAGAACAAAAATGTATGAGGCATAATATAGTCACCCCTCCTGACACAAATGATGATTTACCACTTGAAGACAGAGAAATACTAGAAATTATCAAAAACATACCTCCACATAAATCACCAGGTTTGGATAAGATTTCTCCAGTTATAGTCCAAAAAGTAACTGAAATTTTCCCTCGTTTTATTTGTGAAATATATAAAAGTTTTTTCAGTAGGAGAGAATTCCCACTAATTTGGAAAATGGCTAAACTGGTACTAATTCCCAAAAAAGATCCTGGCTCAATAAGACCACTAAGTATGTTACCTGCGTTGGGAAAAATATTGGAAAGAATTGTTAAAAATCGATTAATGCACTTTTTATCGACAAACGAAATACTTAGTAAAAATCAGTTCGCTTTTCGACCGCAGACAGGAACAGATGACGCCTTGCATGCTTTAACAGAACAAATCAGTACGACTTTAGACCAAAAAAGACATTTGCTAGTTGTAAGTTTGGATATTAAAGGTGCATTCGACAACGCTTGGTGGACAGCGATTTTAACAAATCTTAAGACATACAATTGTCCAAAAAATCTTTATCTGACCATACAAAATTATTTTGAAAAAAGGCGATTGGTTATACAAACTAATTCATTTACCATTGATAAAAGATTGAGTATGGGGACTCCTCAAGGATCTAGTTTATCACCAATCCTGTGGAATATATTAATTAATACAATTTTTCTAATTGAATTGCCAATCGACACTAAATTAATCGTTTATGCCGATGACGTCCTGGTACTAGTAAAACGTCGGAACATAGACGAACTCGAAGCTTCTACTAATCTTGTTTTATCTAGACTAACAAGATGGGCTTCTCTTAATAAACTGAACTTTAACTCACAAAAGACAGAAATATATAATATTCTCTCGAAAACGGACAATACCAAAACTAAATATACGATTAAATTCATTACAAATAAACCAACGTGACACATTAAAATATTTAGGAGTACTGTACGATCGAAAAATGAACTGGAAACGACACATAGACAATGTTTACAACCAGGCTTTGCAAACCACTAACAGACTAACACTGACAGCTAGGATCTCTTGGGGTCTCAAATCAGAGGTCCTCAAGACGATATATCACGGAGCTATTTTGCCTAAACTTCTTTACGCGGCACACGTTTGGCATAAGGGCGTTCGACTGAAATCGAATCTTGCAAAACTCCGTAGAATTCAAAGGCTCATAGCAATAAAAATCTCGAAAGCATTCCATACAATATCTAATGAAGCTGCTTGCGTCTTAGCAGGTATTCTTCCAATAGACTTAAAAATACATGAAGTAACAGAACTATTTAACATAAAAAAAACGACTTACTGACTATAATAACATTATTCAAGAAAGAATTGACCTCCCATACAATTGTAAATATTGGATTCATCCAGCAATACAAGCACAAATGTTGGCAAACAAACAAACAGATAGTCAAACTCGGACAGTTATATTTACAGATGGCAGCAAGAATGACGATCACGTGGGGTGTGCTTGGTTACTTGAAGATATAAATGATAGGCTCATAGAGTCTCAATACAGGTTAGGAAAGGAGTGTTCTAATAACCAAGCGGAGAAGTTAGCAGTACTTAAGGCCACCGAATACTTACTTGAGAACTTAACACATACCAACACACACATAACTATTTATACGGACAATATGAACGTAATACACTCAATTCAAAACTCAAATATTCATGACAGACTTACTGAGGAAACTAGAATAAACTTGACTAAACTCTATAGCCAACACAAGAAAATAATCAATGTTGTTTGGATTAAGGGTCATTCAGGAGTAGAAGGAAACGAGAGAGCTGACGCTTTGGCAAAATTAGCGGCTTACAGTGACCTTCCATTATCATTTGATAAGGTCCCTATCTCTTTTATAAAAGGAGATATAAGAAAGGACTCTATAATTAAATGGAACAATAAGTGGACCGCTTCTGAAAAATCTCCTAGCCTTCATCGATTCGTTCCCAATATCACACCGCAAAATTATAGACGTATACTTAGCACCGACTACAAGCTGACCCAAATACTTTCAGAACACGGACAAACCAAACAATACTTGAAACGCTTCAACATACTAAACAATGACAGATGTCCTCATGATGGACAGGTTCATAATTTCCGACATTTGATATATGACTGTAAAGGACTTGACAACATTAGGGCAGGACTGATACAGAACATTATACTAAAACACGGAAATTGGCCAGAAACAGAACAGAGACTTATGACCAAATTTAAATCTGATTTTGTACAATTTATTAAACAAATAGACTTTAAAAAACTGACTGATGAATGTAGGAAGGCAGTATAATGATGCTTTAGTAGGCAGCATCTTGTTGTGCTTTAGTTTATTTTTATTTATTTTTATTATTTATGGAATTATTATTTTGTAGAAAATTGTATTAACGTTACTTTCTTTAGGTTTATTACTTTCTTTAGGTTTCTCATTATTTAATTGTTTCATTTTGTTTGATTTTTTTTGTTTTTTGTTTTATTTTGTTTATCTGATTGTACACAAGAGACAATAAGATCAAATTGAATTAACAAAAATGTAAACCAATGAACTTGGTAATACGTGTAGTATGCCTAAAAACAGGCATGGCGCATGTAAATACGCTAAATAAATTCTCCTCTTATGGGGTTACCATAAGAGGAAAAGAGAAAAAAAAAATAATAAAAAATAAAATATATATATATATATATATATATATATATATATATAAATATATATATATAATTATTTATTGTGCTAACGTTTCGGCGCTTAGAAATGGGGAGAATACACACGCCAGTAGCTCGCACAATTTCACGCTAGCACCAAGCACGTGCCAGCTACTATCCGTTTGCTGAGGTAACTGGCATGCCAGTAGCTAGTTTGTCAGTAGAACACACAACATTTGATATTCCATACAAAGAATGTGTTAAAGCAGATTAACAAGAAAAATCGTACATTAAGAAGATTATAAGGCAAATCCATTTGGCTTCAGATGGTAAATGAAGATTTAAAGAAACTGGATTAAATAAATAAGTGATTGAAGCCATAACAAAATATATAAGATACAGTTTCACAAAAGGATTCCACTTGATGCAACGGATTCTCCTCTACTAATTCAAAATGGCCAGGAAACAATTAAGAATTATTCTCAACATTATTTATCTCATTTTCGGGCAGTTTTTCTACAAATATTTTGATGCGCAGGTTGGACATAGATCCTGTCTAGGAATTAGTTTAATATTCACATTTTTACTCTTGAAGATAACAATGAAGATTATGAAGAGGGGGTGTTCATGTCCCCACTTGCAGACATGTAGGTAGAGGAAAGATGTAGGCTGTGCAAGCAGTTGCAGATGGAAGAGTTCAAGTCTAAACATGTAAAACTCACATGTACTTCTTACATCATGAGAACTAATGTGTCAGTTGACATTTATAATGGGTTTTAACTTACAAACATACTTGTATCATATACTTACATATTTTTTTAATTTATGAACATTTTTAACTCAAGTACTTCATTTAAATATAGGCTAAGTTAATTATTTTAAAACTCTAATTAATAATTTATAGATTTAACCATCATTTTAATTAGTCAATCAGGATTATTTTAAGACTATAGTTGCTAATCTAGCATTGCACGAGTGTATTAAATAGGTAGCGTTTTTATTGAAATTCACAGATCTATAGCTTAAAACGTAGTTGGGTTTTAACTTGTTTTCATTCAATCCCTTTTCAGAAATTGACCTATGAAAATTGGCATAAACATGCTTTCAGCCATTTTTGAAAAGCCGTAGAGAAAAAAGGAGTACATTCTCAAGACTTAAACATATCGTCATCCCAGAATTATCTTGTTCTAAGTCCATTTTTAGGGTATATAGAGCTGTATATATCAGAAAATTTAGAAAAAAAAGTTCTTGTTCTATATCAATTTAAATAACAGTATTATCTTAGCTCATAATCGAGTATTCAGTAAATAAATGTTCTATAACCCAGGTTTTGTGTCTACTTTAAAGAATTATCTTGTTTTGGCTTGAGGAATTATAGTGTTCTATAGACCGTTAGATATCATTTTGTTGTTCTATATCTATAAAATAAACCAGAAACAACTCCAAAGTCAAGGAAGGCAAAACCGAAAGAGATAAAATAAATTATATACTTACTCTTTATTTACATTTGCTTATTTTTTTTTACTTCTTTATTACTTTTTTTATAATAATAAAATTTATATAAAATAAAAGAGCTTTTATTACAATACACTATCCCGATTATTAAAAAGAAATTATTGAAAAGAAATTAGTTCAAAGGGATATTGAACCATTTATTGATCTAAAAATGGTCTATCCCGGAATTTCTTTAAGGTTTTGCAAAAATAGCCATTTTTGTTCTATATCCAAA
Organism: Euschistus heros; assembly: GCA_003667255.2. Classification (NCBI taxonomy): domain Eukaryota; kingdom Metazoa; phylum Arthropoda; class Insecta; order Hemiptera; family Pentatomidae; genus Euschistus; species Euschistus heros. Next base: position 1,179,317 of record RCWM02000145.1, read on the forward strand.
TGAATAATATCGTTTTAGTTTTAAATCAGGATGTATATTCGATGTAGTAAAATATTATCCAATATACGGGTATTATTTAAATGCAAGTGCATTTACATATTATCCCAAAATGAAAAAGTACTTTAGGAAATAAACTTCAAATCTCATTTCCCAAAACAAGGTTTTCGGGATATAGCACAACATAATTCTGGGATCACGATATGCTGCTGGTAGTATTACGAGTACTCAACACAGAAATAAAATATTATTTGTGAGTCTCAAAAATTTATGTCCTTACATATTAACGATTTTTCCGAGTTTTTGAGAAAGAGACTTTATTAAAATAAAGTCCTTTTGTAGGTCATTCCATGCTGAACACACTAGTATTTAAATTATTCTGATATCATTAAAAATGACTTCGCAATTAGATTTTCAGCAAACCCCGTTTTTTTTTTCATAAAATTCACTAAATCATCATTTTAAAATGGCTGTCAAATAAAAATATAGCTTGTAATTTTTTTTTTTTCAATTGGAGTTTTGTTAATGTCTACCCATATATCGGATTCATGATATAAGAATCTGGAATATAAAAAATTGTTGAGCAACAACAATGAAATGAAATAAGGTGATTTTAAATGGATTGATCCTGTACATATTGTATGAGAGGATTCTCCGTCATCCACAGTATTCATTGCCTTTTAGAGAGGCACCTTGTAATTCTTTCTCGATGAAACGATAGTTTAAAAAAAAAAGAAAAGTTCTCTAATAAATTAAATATCATAAAATATGCACATAATTTAGAATAAAATTCCATAATTACCATCAAATTTGATAACGTGTGCCAATATCGAATATCGTATCCTATAGATAAGGATTTGAACAAAGTAAAGAGTATATACAAACTGAAACAAACAATAAATATTTTATTATTTACATAAAGAAATATTATATAGAATAATTATTATTCATTTTATACTCGTACTATGACTTACCGACTGGAATACTCCTATAATTATTGCACCAGTCCTCAACGAGATGCAGCTGCATGAATTCAACAGAGGTATGTTTATACCCATTTTTTATCTTGAGTCTTCAGTTTTTTGACCTATAAGAAGTGAATAACTATCAAATTTCAGTCCCTGGTGTAAGGTATATCAACCTTATACTTTTCATAATTAAACAATAAAAAATATTTTCCGTGATACGGTACAATATGTCAACTCCTTACAGATCTTTAAATAAATTCCTTTATTGCTATTACGACTATTGCTGAATGTAATTATATTTAACAAGAAGAAGAAGAAAAGGAACTTTATTCTGGGACTACTTGTCCCCTAAGAATAACATATGATTACAGTACATAGGCTTTGATAATTAGTTATAATTAATAATAATAATAAAAATTGATTAATAATTAAATTATGTGTTACAAAATAACTAAGACATCTTGTAAAAGGATGTATCTTATGTATACTATTATAATGTATATTACATAAATATTCATGTTTTACATTAGCTCGAAAGATTGAAAATTTAGGAGGTAAAGAAATAAATGATGTTTAAAGGAAGTAAGAGTGGAGCTCGAATTGCGATGGGCAATAAATTCCATAAAGAGGAAGCACGGATAATAAAGGATTTCTCGAAGGATGCAGTTCGATGCACCGGAGTGTATAGGTTGATGTGTTGGGATCTAGTATTTAAGAGGTGAATGGAGGAGCGCAGAGTAAGGAGGTCAAGGATATAGGTGGGTTTTCAAGATCTGAAATATGAGAGCACCCAGGAAGTATTAACGTCGAAAACTGGGGTAAAGCCACCCAATTTCAGAATACCTGTGAGATATGTGAGAAAGTCTGGAGATCCCGAAAGTAAATCTAATAAAACAGTTCATTACTCTTTTACATCTCATCTCGAGCTCATCAGACAGTCCTCCATATACTGTGCATCCATAGTCAAAGTTGGGAAAAATGAGTGATGATACTAAAAGTTTTTGAGTACTTAATGATAATGAATCATGGTAATGTGAAAGTTGCTTAAGAATAAAAATATATTTCCTCGTGATTTGAGAGATATGGTTATTCCAAGCAAGATGTTTATCGAAAGTTATTCCAAAATTTTTAATGGAATTTTGGAAATGAATTGGACGGTTTTTGAGGAAAAGCAGAGGATTGTAGGGAAGCGCTTTTAGGTGAGGTTTTGACCTAATGAGGATAGCCTTTGTTTTTTCTGGATTCAGACTTAATTTACTATGAATCTAATTCAATAATTATACAATAAATAAATTAAAAACGATTACGATGCATCAGAATATTGACTTTTGTAGTTAATCTGGTTCTTTTGTTGTTTTGTTTTTTCGGGGAAAAACTCAGATCATGGATAGGTTTATCTGTTAACTACTTTTTTTCCAATTTTCATTTTAGAATTAAAAACATCAAATTACTTAAATTACTTTAACAATCAATGATTATTCAAAATAAACAATGGTCGAGAGACAACAGCGGTTTCTAATGCGACTTTTATCATTCAAACCAATCCAGCTCCTTAACGGTAGGTTCTAGCGACAAGTGTTATACAACAAAAAACATTCTCCATTTTATTTCTGATAAGGAAACTATCGTCATATTTTCGATCAGGTCAACACAAACAGATTTGACAGGTTTTCAATTGAAAAAATTTCCCACTGATTTACAGCATATTTCATTAGAAGTTTGTCATTTGTTTGGAGTTTTTGAGCTCCCTAATGCCGGGTCGTGTTTTGAATATAAAAATTTTGAAACTAAAAACTGATATCATTTTCAACTTCATCATCTCAAAAAACACGTAGAAACAAAACTTTGTCGATATCAAAAATTAATTTTTTTTACCCCCCCCCCCCAACCAAAATTTTGTAGGAAAAAGCGCTGTCTCACATATTTCGCCACCGGTTGGAATTAAATTTCAACGTCATCCATAAGGCGCAAAACTGCATAGTTTAGCCCAAATCCGGAGGTCGCAAGATTTCTCATTTTTGAGATATCTCAAATTATTTCATTGGCTTTATTTTTATTTTGACTGTCATTTGTTCCTAAACAGTTCGCACAAGCAATATATTTTTTTTTTAATGGTAGCGGTTTGTACCAAACAAAATGCATGAAAATGTCATTACCAAGTTCAAAAACCATGTCATTCTCACGCCCGAATTATTAGCGCGGTAATGACATAAACTTAACGGTTATGAACATTTTTATTAATTTTTAGTTATTTTAGTTATTTTTCTTTAACCTAGGCACCCAACGACAAAAATCTCGTCCCAAGTCGAAATTGACTGCTATCGTAAAAACCAACCAAGAATGCTGCCGGTTGTCACTACCAAGATCCAGGTTGTCATTACCGCACTTTATTAATTTTAAATGCTAAATTTCTCGTGAAAAAATCTGTTTTGATTTTGACCAATTGTATTTTTCAAAAGCTGAGAGGCAATAGAAGCCGTCGGTAGTTATAAATTTATAATATAATGAAGTTTAAATTTGTAAAAATTTGTTACTCGAAATTGCCCATAATCTGAGAATCACCCATATTTCATTTGGAAAATGTTTCGACTAATTTAGTTAATATGATGAATTATTGAACTGTAAGAAAATGAAAGTCCTACAGTGGTATTTGTACAAGCATGTGTTTACCAGGTATGCAAGTTTAAAATGTCGTTTATTTCTTAAAATATATACACGGTAATTTAAAAAAAAGTAAAATATATTTTATTCAAAGTACTGACCCTCGCTTTCTACACATTTTGTCCATCTCTCGGGCAATATATGGATACCATTCCAAAAGAATGCTTCATCTTTATTTGAAATCCATTCATCGAGCCATTTTCGTACGTTTTCGAAATTGTTGAAGTGTTGCTCCGCCAATGAGTGTCCCATCGATGAGAAGAGGTGATAATCAGAAGGCGCCAGGTCAGGTGAATACGGCGGGTGGGGTAGGAGTTCCCAACCAAGCGAAGAAATCGTTTCCTTAGTCAATCTGGCTGAATGTGCAGGTGCGTTATCATGCTGAAGAATGACTTTGGCGTGCCTGTGAGCCCATTCTGGGCGTTTTTCGATCAATGCGTGACTCAAATTGATCATTTGTTGTCGGTAGCGCTCGGTATTGACTGTTTCGCCGGGTTTGAGAAGCTCGTAGTAGACTACTCCCTTCTGATCCCACCACACACACAGCATTGTCTTCTTCCCAAAACGATCCGGTCTTGCACTCGATGTGGATGGTTGTCCTGGCGTTACCCATGATTTTTTTCGTTTGGGATTCTGAAAATAAATCCATTTTTCATCGCCAGTTACAACTCGATGCAAAAAACCCTTTCATTCGTGGCGTAAAAGCAGCATTTCGCACACAGTTTTTTCGTTTTTCCATCTGTCGTTCGTCCAATTCATGTGGAACCCATTTTCCAACCTTTTGAATCTTTCCCATAGCTCTCAGGCGATCGGAAATGGCTTGCCTAGTGACATTCAACTGTTCTGCCATCATTTGTTGGGTTTGGGTATTGTCTTCGTCTAATAAAGATTGCAATTCGAAGTCCTCAAACTTTTTTGGTCGATTTTCTCGTTTTTGATCAGTAACATCAAAATCACCACGTTTGAAACTTTGAAACCAACGTTCACATGTCCTGACGGTTGGAGCAACATCGCCATAAGTCTCAACAAGAATTCGATGACATTCAGATGCCTTTTTCTTTTGATTAAATAAGAAAATCATGACATGCCGCAAATGCTCTTTATTTGGCTTAAAATTAGACATTTTTAACACCAAAGAAAGGTATGATACATCCACGTAAACGACTTAAAAACAACTGACTTTTGTAAACAAATGTCTAACAAACAAAATAGCGTTTAGAGATAAGCAAATCATTCAATAGGCTAAGAGCGCATTCTATTGGAATTAAAACGACATTTTAAACTTGCATACCTGGTAGTGCTAATATTATATTATTGGTACACTCTAAAACAATAGTAAATTTATTTAGAAAACTAAATTTGTAAAGAAAATAATAAAATATAAACCACTGTGCAGAGAATGATTGAAATAAACTAAAATCTTCATTCAAAAGTATTTGCACACAGGTGTTTCTTGTCCTCATAAAGAGGATTAGGCTTGCTTAGTAGGACTAAGGCTCTTGTAAAGTTTATCTTAGTTACTAAAACATTAAATTAATCCAGTTCTCTGCAATCATGTCCCCGAAGAAGGCCGAAATTATACGTGCAAGAGATTTTATACCACAATATGGGAAAAACTTACCGTGAAATCGGAAGTATATTGAAATTATAGTGTCCAGAGGGCCTTCATAAGGAAATATTTAAATTGCCAAAAAATACTTCAAATTACATAATATATTTAGAGGCCAAAATTTCACAAATTCATGTTTTTACCTTTCAATTACAATTTAAATACATATTGAAGACCCTAGATCTAGATGGAGGTCGTTTAACAAAATTGGTTGCAGAAGAAGTGATCAAAAGAAAACTATTATATTTTAAGGAATGGATAAATTGGTCCGAGAAAGTCAAATACAACTTTAACCCAGTTTTCAATTCTGCTGAACAATTGGGGAAAGATTTAAAAGCATTGAAATCTAGCCGAATTATATTACATATTATAGGGAAAGAGCTTTAAACGGCCAATATCACCAAATCTATAAGCAATTATCTTTTGATATTGATTATATTAATTCAAATTTACCTATATCTGATATAGGTGTCATAATGAAAATTAGAGGCGAACTTCTCAACTTGAACTACAGACCATTCATCCAGGGACAGAATTACATTTGTTCTATGTGTAATATTGGAGGAAATAAAGATGTATATAATAATGTAAATTTAGGACGTTGTAAAGTCTTGGAGGAAAAAATATTTTGGTGTAGTTACAATGACTGAAATTGATATGGTCAAATACCTAAATGGTGAAGACTGGGAACTCTAGTGAGTTATTTTAAAGAAGCCTATATCTACCGTTCCTTTCTTATTCAAAATTTTAATTATTAACGATTTATTAAACGTTATATGTTAAAAATTGATTGATAATATAGGGAAAGGTGCTGTACCTAAAGCACATTTGTACCAGTGGACATTTTTAATTAAGAGAGAGTGGGAGGAAGGAAATTTAAATCGCTAGATTGGTAGTGCTGCAAGCATCTGTCTGCAGTTGCACTTGTGTTTTTTCTTCCAAATTACTTACCTGACCAATTCAACCAGTTATTTTAAATTTTGTAAGACCTACACTTAGAAATTTTTTAGGCAGTAATATTCCATTGGGTTGTCCGTTAAATATATTATAACTTTTCATATGTTTTCATATCAGTTATCACTTACGGGTTTTGTGATACAGAGCTTTCCGCACAACATGGCGTTCAGTTGTACCTGTGGACAGATAGTTAAAGTATCCATTGGCACAACAGATTTTTTTTTTTGTTTATTAATTCATTATTTCAATTATAAATATTGCGGAAAAGTTTGTAGGCATTCTGCGTGATATAAAATGCCTAAATTTGGATACCTACTATTCGTATAACTTTTTAAGAGGAGAAAACTCGCTACTAACTACTTATAACAAACTATTCAGCTAGTGAAGATAGTGATTTCACGAATGTGATCTTGGTTGATCCATCAAGCGAAGATTGTAATTTTTTGGATGAATTGATGAATTATTATGAACAAGGTAAAGAAATTGAAGATGAAGAAATATATGTTGGTAGCTATGTTATGTGTTGTAAAGAATTGTATAGCTTTCATCAAAGAAAAAGTCGTCTCGTTCATGTTCAACATTTGCTACTTGAAGAAAATTTCATCAAATGATAGAACCCCCAAAATTTATTCTTCCGGACATCGCAACTGATTATAAAATTGAAATAAGAGATATTAAAAGAAAATTACCACCGCCATGTTTTATAACTGGCAATGGGAGATTATGTAAACAATTACATTTTCCTACATCTTTTCATGGATACAATCTCTAATGATTCGATTTTTTCCATAAAATAAAATATGTCACTCGTTAATAATAATTGGAGGTACATAAAAGATTTATTTTTGTTAAAAGGTTTAAAAATAAGTTAAGTTTCTATTTACTTTCAAAGGCTAAATTTAGTGTTGTCACCTTTCTAGTCGGCCTTCTAGTTTAATAATCAAGTTAAATTTTCTTGTTTAAATATTATATATTTTTTAGTACATTTTATAAAAAATTATTGCTGATGTGTTTCTCTAAATATCATTTCAATTATCCCTATAAACCTATGAGGAAATGAATGTCCATTGGTACAACCACTACTGTCCACAGGTTCTAAGGGGGAAGGTACCTATGGACACTAATCATATATATTTTGTAAAAATAAAATTACTTTTCAAAATAAAGACACCAGGGTTCGATAGCCCCTTAAATTTCTTATCTAATGGTACAATAACCACTCAGATAAATAAAGCACCGAAAATTAGAAAAATTTATAAATGAAAATTGTCCACAGGTACAGCACCTTCCCCTACTCGTATGTTATAAATCGATAAAAATTATATTAATTAGATATTATTGAATAGTATAATTAATGGGTGGATATAAGTTTATATTCGTATTATTATTTCAGATATAATTAAGATAATATTATAGGATATATTGGTAATTATGTTATTATTGCATAAGAAATAATTAATGATTAATAATAGATTATATAATATGTAAATAGATTGTATTGTATTGTTTTAGAATAAATTAATAAATATTGACATATTTAAAAATAAATAAACAATAATGATTTAAAATCATTTTCAAATTAAAAGCGCTCCTGACAGACAGCCGTAGCTATGTCAGTAATATTGCTTTGAACACTTTTGCAAATAACATAAAATTCTGTAAATATTATAAATAAAAGTATTTTCTATCTATCTATCTATTGAAATTATGCTTTTCTACAGTGCGTTACGTTATAAATAAATACAAAGAGACGAATACTGCCGACAATAAACCTTGATCAGGAAGACCAAGAGTTTTAACATCAAGGGGCTGCCGAGAGATCCTGAAAGAGGTAAAAAAAAAATCCTTCCGCAAGCTGCTGGCAACTTGCTGACACCGTTGCCTCAACGTCTCAAAATCAGGTGAGTGTTTCCAATCTTGTATCAGAATAATTTTCATAGTCCAGTATAAAGGTATTTTAAACTAGAAAGTTTATGGGTAATTGTTTTTGATGGCTTACTTTATATTTTTTGGGGTGCTGAACACGAATCTCAAGTTTTCCAACAAAATTTCCATCGGTAAATATGAGAAAAATTAGAAAAAAGTAAAAAATCTTTAATTTTTTTTACTATTTTGCTTGTAACTTGCAAAGTAGTCATTTTAAGCAAAATACTCTTCTCTATTAAAATAGAGAGAAGAAAATGACCTACAATTTATGTCCTTCTGTTTTTTTTGTCAGACGTCTGATATCCACAAAGGAATTTGGCCAACTGGGGGCCAGTCCCACTTCTCTGCAAAAATATGTTTGTCTTATCTTTTTTTCAATAACTCCGAATCTATTCGTCCGATTAAAAATTACTTTTTTTCTTCTTAAAGATGATTAAATTTACTATTAGACTATTAAATATGAAGTTATAATAATTTCCCTTAAAAGCACGCTAAAAACCTCCTATTGTTGTAAAATCCACGTTTTTTTGCACGGTAGTCACTATAGCTCCGAAACTATTCGTCCGACTCAGAATTTCATTATGACATGTTCAGTGGGCTGGCGTGGATTTTTTACGGAATTTAATATAAATTACATATATACGATCTAGTAGTAAATTTAACCAGCTTTTAGATAAGAAAAAGGAACTTTGAATCAAACAAGTAGCTTCGGAGTTATAGCGAATAATGTGCCAATAAAACGTAGATTTCATAAAAGTACGGAATCTTTCGCGTTCTGGCATGTGTATTTCAAGGGACCCGATTAAAACTTCATAAAAAGAGTCCAATAGTAAATTTGACAACCTTTTAGATAAAAAAAAAAGAAATTTTGAATCGAACGAGTAGCTTTGGAGTTACAGTGAATAATGTGCCAATAAAACGTAGATTTCATAAAAGTACGGGATCTTTCGCGTTCTGGCGTGTAAATTTCAAGAGACCCGATTAAAACTTCATAAAAAGAGTCCAATAGTACATTTTATCTTCTTTAAGACGAAAAAAAGTAATTTTTAATCGGACAAATAGTTTCGGAGTTATTGACAAAAAAGTACTACAAACATATTTTTGCGGGGAAGTGGGACTGGCCCCAGTTGGCCAAATCCTTTTTGGATACCTTACATCTGACAAAAAAACATAAGGACATAAATTGTAGGTCATTTGCTCCTCTTTATTTTAATAAAGAAAAGTATTTTGCTTAAAATGATTACTTTGCAAGTTACAAGCAAAATAATGAAAAAAATTAAAGCTTTCTTTTCTTTTTTCTAATTTTTCTCTTTTTTGCCGATGGAAATTTTGTTGGGAAACTTGAGATTCGTGTTCAGCACCCCAAAAAATATAAAGTAATCCATCAAAAACCATTACCTATAAACTTTCTAGTTCAAGCCTTATTTTAAAACCATTTGACTGGACTATGGCCGAATTCCAAGAAATAAACCACTCTGAGGCTAACAGGCCTCCAGCAACAGGCTTGCTTTTGCTAAACAATATATAACCAAGCCAATTGACTTTTTGGAAAAATGTTATTTTTAGTGACCAAAGCAGGTTTAATTTATTTGAAAGTGACCGAAAAAAATACATTTGGCGTAAGCCAAACCAGGAGTACTGAGGAATTTACAGTTAAACATGGGAGGGGGGGAATATTATGGTTTGGGGGTGTGTGTCTGAAATCTTGTCTTTATTGAAAATATGCCGATAGGTATATAAATATTCTGCAGCATAATTTACGTAGCAGTGATAATAAAGTAGGTATCACAGAGAATTTTATTTTTCAACAGGATAACCATCCTAAACATAAAGCCCATAATACAAGAGAATGGCTTTTGTATAATGTACCTAGGCAGTTGGCAACTCCACCTCATTCGCCAGACTTAAATATAAAAGAACACGTTTGGAATTATCTAGACTTGAAAGTTCGAAAACATAAAATTTTGGGTAAGGATCATTTACGGCAACTCTTGCTTAACGAATGGGAACAAATTGACCAAAATCTCTTAAAAAAATTAGTGTACTCAATGCCTCGAAGAATAGAAGCTGTAAAGATGAAAAGGGACTCCATACTAACAAGGGGACGTTTGGAGTTGTAACTCACAGATTTGAATGCCGATTTGTGTGTGGGTAGTGGAGACCTATAATAGTGCAAAACTAGAGTTATAGCCGCCAATGGGCATTAGGAGCCGATAAAAAACAAAATATGAAAATCACGTTTTATTTTTTTTTTTCTCAGCTCTTGAGTCAAGATAGAAAAAATAATTTCTTCATGTTTAATTGCAGTTATGTATGCTATTTGATATAAAAATACTTCTGTTATACTCAAGACACCACACGGCTTTAGGGTGCTCAAAAACTCTAAAAAAATGATAAAATTCCAAAGAAATCCGCTGTAAATCAGTGGAATTTTTTTTTCATGAACGACCGACCTCAAATCTCGATTAGCGCACCAAAAAACCTTCATGTGTGAAATTTTATTAAAATCAAAAAATATTTTTTTTTTTTACCCCTTTCGAGGAGGTTGAAATTTTGAAGTTGGGATTTCATCAACAATTTCTACCGGCCATTACAACCGTTGCGTTCAACCGATTACAATAGTGATAGCATCGCTAGAATCAGCATACATTCTACTTTATATCCATCTATATATATGCACTATTATAGGTCCCTACTACCCACACAAAAATCGGCATTCAAATCTGTGAGTTACAACTCCAAACGTCCCTTTGTAAGTTTTAAAAATGTTTAAACTTATTATGAGAATTATGTAATGAGTAAACACTTTTGAAAGAAAATTTTATATTATTTGCTGTATTATTAAGCAGTGGATGATTTATATTATTTGATTTTTATATATTATATTTTGTTAATAAATTTATTGTAAAGCAAAACTATCATTTTTTCAAAAAGGCCCTTTAATAACAATTTAGCACCAATTATACGCTTGTGCAAATACAAAAGTATTTTAATTTTTAATTTAATAACTTATAATTAAACTAATTTAAAAACTTATAATTTTTAATTTAATAACTTATAATTTTTAATTTTTAATAACTTTTTACAAAAGTAAAAAGTTGCCACTGTATATCGTCTGCTTGGAGGTAAAAGTCATTAAGTAACAAAATCATTTTTTTTTTTTTCCATTTCAATATTCAAACGAGAATATCCTCATTAAAAATTTCTCAGATATTTCTATAGCCATTATATTCACTTCCTGATTTTTTATACTTATGGGAAACGATAATATCAACATAAAATCACAAAATAAATCAATACAATGCATTCTTATTTAACATAAAATAGGTTATTATTAAATGTGGGTGTTTTTTCCCTTAAAAATTGAAAAATAACTTTTAAAGGCGAGCAAAAAAAAAAGTAATAGATGTGATGTATGAATGTGATTTTTGCTAACTGTATAAATGTTTCTCATCATATTAATAACTGAATTCAAAGGAAAATTGAAATTGGATTCAAAACCCTAAAATAAATTGAAAAAAAAAAACAACATATTTTTATCTTCTTTAACGTCAACGCGTTCAAATTTGTACCTGAAAAGGGCATTTTTTCGATGAGGCAATGTTCATATTAGGATTTAGCACCTCAAAATAAACTTATATAATATTTTTTTACCCCTATTGACTAGACAATAATAGATAATTATAAAAACGTTACCTGATGTCAACAATTTACCTGTTGTAAAACTTTTTCTCTCGACTCAACACTCAAATTCAACAAATTTATGCTGTCATTGTTGTTGAAGAACTGAGGATGTGTTGATATCGCTTTACTATATAACAATTATCAGAACTCATGAGGTCATTAGTAGACCATTTTGGTTTGTTATCAGCCTTTGGCCAGAATCGTGAATTCACAACACAAGTCTATTCATTCTTACAGTGTAAATTATTTTATTCATTTAATTTTATTCATTCAAATCCTTACTATTATAGAAAAGAACAAGCCACTTTTTGTTTGATCTAAGATCTAACCGCAAAAACTACTGAACCAATCTTTACCAAATTTTAACCACGTCATATTCATAGTTCAAAGAAGGTTTTTCGATAGTAAAATTTACAGATTTTCAATTGAATTGTCATAATAAAGCCATAAATATATGGTGCGTAGTGAAGTTTGATAATCTACCGACAGGTGGCGAGCACCATTCCAGAGAGGTTACAAAAGTACGGTGTCAAATAGAACTAGAAAATTATAATAAAATTTAAATATTTTCAATTAGGTAAATTGTTTTTTAAAATACTATAAATATGTGTTGCAACATGTGGATCCCAGTGGAGTTAGAAAATCAACCAACAGGGTGTTCAATATTCGATGGCCACTCCCTTTTTTTTTTTTCCAGTTTTTGAAATTTTGAAAAGAAACTCTCAGGGTCTTTACTGTGTGAAATAAAGTTTCTTTTCAGGTTATTGTCTGCTCTCCAACCTTCTCCAGTTCTTCTCCAGCGGCCTTAACTTTGGAATTCCCAATGGGATGTGGTATTTTTTACGAAGGATTTCGATAGAAAATCAAATTTTGAATCGATTTTATACCAGTAAATTTTTTTATCCGTGGCACCGTTTCGCCGCAGTACGCGAAAAATCATTTTTAAAAAATAAGCAATCTAAAACTGGTATTGCAAAAATAAAATAAACTGAACAAAAATATGAATTTAGGGCCTTCCCGCGACTGGTACGACGAGAGGTGAGAACAAGTCGACTTGGAAGGTTTCCCCCGAGAGGCTCAAATCGTCGACAAGCCCGGGATGAAACTAATATAATTTATGTACTGGCTACGGTGGAAGCGTATCCTCATCGGAGCATTCGAGGCATAGCCTGGTATACCCACTTAGTGACAGAACCTTAGCCTCAGTCTCTCAGCATCTTGGGGAGTTAGAGCCTGATGAAGTGAAATGGTGGTGTTTTAGTATGGCCCACACCAATACAATGCTTTCTTAATCAGTGAAAATCTATGTTTTTTTACAATTTAATGCCAGTAGAATTTATAAAATGTCCTAACGCTTCTAGTACAGAATTAGGGTTTGATATTATCTCTATATAAGAAGGGTTGTCTTTATTTATTATATTTTTAATCTTATTTGTAAAATGATATCACTCGGCAGAATATCTGATGCACGACATTATAATATGTTTCGGATATTCCACGCACTCTACACCCCTCATTTCAGCACTCATTGACTGGACTATAACCTGGCATCAGAAAGTTTATCAGAAGTTAACATTACTGGTGGTTTAGCATTATATTAAATCTGCTTTATTTAGATTTAGTGTCTTATTTGTTAATATTTTCTTATTTCCACTTCATTATTTTCTTATTTCTCATTTTAACAGTACCATTTTATTTTCCAATTGTTTTTATTTAGATGACTTTTAAATTGATAATTTTTTTGTAGTTTTCATTTTTAAACAATGCTGTGGTAAAAATCCATTAAGTACTTAATCCAATATTAATTACTTAAATATTATTGTTAACCTTTCTTCTCTCAGTGCTCTTCACCTGGAAATTTGAATTTTCCTCCGTGCACCACCATTTTTGCGGAACAATGTTTATGAAACAGTAAGTGTGTGTACACACGCAATGTTTAATTTGGGCCACTGAAAAGATTTAAAGATTGCTGATGAGATAGCTCAATATTTGACAATGGAATAATTTTTAGTTGTATGTTCGACCTCATAGCCATTGCTGTCAAAAGAGGACGATTTATTTGAAACGAAGGACGATTAAACTGGAAACTAGATTCAACCGGATCCGGGACATGCTGAATTATCTTCCTGATAGAAATATCCAAGGAATTTTAAAAATATAAACTCAATAATGTCAGCCATATAAGTTATTTTCAAAAGCTCTTCATTTACTCTGGCATGAGAAACTATATTTGAAGTATTGGCCTTTTTCTATCAGTAGAATAATTTTTTTAAGGTTAACTCACTGTTATCCCCTTGCTCTTATTCCACCACATAATAAAGGGAGAAGTATGTCTTTGGACGTGAATACGTCTTTAAATTTGCTACCATATGGGGGCAATCAAAAAAACCTCATGATAACAAAATCGGGGGATACAGTTTGGCGTTGTAGTTTCAAATCTACCCTTTACATCCAAAATTGAATTATACCACTGGATAGCTAAAGGATCAAAGAATTCATTACGATAAGCGAGAACAGTGACGCATCGCGTGTGGTGGAAGGAGAAGCGCCCCAATATTGAGGTTATTTTGCTGCGTATCGAGATTTGAAAATAGTATAACTTGTGACACGAAGATGCTACGATGTTCGTTTAAGTTTTAATCGTCAGCTGTCGCCAACATCTATCGATTGTACATAAACATTAGTTTAAAGTAGTGACAGTAAATATAATAAGGTATTAAAATAAAAAAAATATTATCAAACATATATAAAGTAGTCCTATATGTGTCGAAAAGCCAAAACCAAATACAGAGATCGTAAACGGTTGGAAAGAGCTTCTCAAGAACAATCGAATGGTCATAATAAAACACCATATGACAGAGCCGAACTGTGCTGGGAATATAAAAGTTCCTGATCAGCATTGTTTTGTAATTATTACCGCCATTAATGCACAAAGCTTGGTCGCGCACTCATAAAACATCGCAACCGATACAATCATAAACCGATCTGATTATTTGGCAATCAGCGAAACTTGGATGGAAAATTTCATGCTAGTGTTTGTGCCTAGCTTTGATCTGAGATCATATTGTAATACCGCTAAGAAAATACAAATTGCAACTACATCATCAATAGCGGTATCATCATCATTATCAAGTCGCCATAAATCGCAACATTAATTGCTTCACTGATTGTAATAGAGTTAACATTGTTATTATTATTATTATGTTGGCGCAACAACTCGGCGACGAGTCCTGGCCTCCTCCACCAGCTTCCTCCAGTCATCTCTGCTCAATGCCGCTGACATCCAGCGACGGACTCCCAGTACATCTCTAGCGTCTCCCTCTACTCCATCAGACCATCTAAGCTTCGGTCTCCCCCTTCTTCTAGTTCCGTGGAGAGGTTCAGTAAGGAGCTTTTTAGGGATTGCCTCATTGTCCATCCTTGCCACGGGGCCGGCCCATCGCAATCTTCCCAGCTTCATTGTCAGAACAATATCCTTTTCATTAAAAATAGAATAAATTTCGTTATTCGTCCGTCTTCTCCATTTTCCGTCGGTATGGACTCCTCCAAAGATCCTTCGAAGAATTTTCCTTTCAAAGACCAAGAGGTCTTGTTCTATTCTTCTACTTGTAGTCCACGTCTCTGATCCAAACAATAGGACGGGGCGGATCAATGTCATGTATAGGTGGAGCTTGGTCTGTCGCGATAAAAGGCGGGAGGTGAATTCCTTGCGGAGGCCAAAGTAGCACTTGTTCGCCATCAATATTCTTCTCTTCACCTCAGCCGCAGGTGAATTATCTTGAGTAACCAGGGACCCCAAATATGTGAACTGGGCCACTTTCTCAAAGTTAAAGGGGCCGATATTAATTGTCTCCCCAGGTTATTAATCTTCTCCTGTTACCATATATTTAGTTTTCTGTTCATTTATCTCCTATCCAACCACTTTGGCGGCCTCTAATAGAGCCAGAAATCCTTCTTTAACTGACTCCAACGATCTCCCCACAATGTCCACATCGTCTGCAAAGGCAAGAGTTAACATTGACATTTCGGAAATTTATATGGAAATGAAAGATGCAACACCTGGTGATTTAAGTCTAGTAAACGTAAAGGCCGATGGCATCTTCAAATTCGTACTCGGGCGCGTTTATATCCACCCGGGCAAAGCGTTAGCAGAAATTAAACTCTTTATGTTACGATCACTGTTGAAATATTCCAAAAGCATCGCTAAAATTATAACCGACTACGCGCCTGATCGTACTAAACCAGCTATGATAGTTGGAGACTTTAATGTTGATGTCTCACAAAACTGCTTATTACCAGACTTCATGCTCAGCAAGTTCAATTTGTCTTATATTGAAACTTCTCCAACAACGTTAGGTAATACCTGTATTGATTTAACGTTTATCAGAAATCACGACGTATCTTGTATGCCATTTGTGTAGTGCTTTTCGTATCACAGACCTATAATTTATAAGGTTATATTGTAACACAATAATTATTTGTTTTTTTGCTTTTATCCTAAATATAATAATAAAAAAATTTTATTTAAAAAATATAACTTAATAAAAAACACCACACGGCCGTGTCCATAACACAGCCACACCCTTCTTTTTTTTCTTTTTTAATTTCGTTATTTAAGGCTAGGATCTAAAAGCTTACAGTTCTAGGTTCGATTTCCGCCTGAGCCTAAAGACCAAAGTAAAAGTAATTTTTTCTCGAACCAGATTTAATTTTACTTATTTCTACAACCAGTTAGATATTCTTAGGAGACTTTGTCCCAGAATTAGATTATTTTCTATTCTAATAATCTATTTATCTCTTTAAAAACGAGAGAGATTGATTGATTGTTTGAGGACCTGTGGCCCTATCTTACAGACACAAATATCGCTCATGGGCTGCAATAGTGGCACAACTCAAAAAATCATTTTTTGAGATAACTGGGTTTAATGTTTTCATTGCTAAGGAAAATGCTTTTTTAGTTTGCTTAAACTAAAGCACCTTCAAGTTGATAACTTTTCACCTCTCATTAAAGCAAACTAAAGCATTTCCTATGCATTTTCCTTAGCAATGAAAACTTTAAACCCAGTAATCTCAAAAAATGAATTTTTGAGTTGTGCCACTATTGCAGCCAATGAACGACATATTTATATCTTGGAGAGGGAGCACAGTGTGTCGAATAGCCAATATAGGAGGAAAAAAGTCTTAATCAAAATTAATGAAACTATTGTGATAGGTCTATAGTTAAGTAGTTTATGGAACATTATTAGAGGTTCTTCCGTTTTTAGGAGATGGATTTCAAGGTAAAAACAACGATGAAAGTAGTACCTAACTCGACAGGTCAAATTTTGTTAAAACTATTGATTCTTTAAATCTAAATATCTGTACCATTGTATTGATATTTTTTTTATTATTCTTTTGTTATTAGTGAATATAGACGATCTTTATACCAGTAAGCCATTCTAAAAACATTTTTTTATAATATGACCTATTTTATAATTTTTAGAAAAGTTCCGGAAACTAAACCATTTTTTAAACTAAAAAGATATATTACTAAAAAGTATCCTAATGCACCTCTCTGAAATTCATAGTAGAGTTCTCTTAAAAGGTATTTCAAATAATTATGAAACATTTAGCTGCTTCTTGTCTGAAAACGAATTTTCAATTCAGCGAAGAGAGTTATTTCGTATTTCGCAAAAACTGTAAGGGCACTGATTCAATATATATTACTATATTTGAAACACTTAAATTAGAGGATATTATTCCAATATCTTCAGCTGCGTTGAGAAGATATTTAAAATTGGTAGTTACGAAAATTAAAACGAAATAATAAGAGGCAGGAAAACCCCGAAAAGTCATATTACATTTTATTGACTTCGATCATCAAGCAGATTAAAAAAAATAACTTTTATAAGTAAAAATCGTTTTACATACATTCATACAAATATACAATATACAAAAATACATAAGAATTAATGTATGTATGATTGTTTTTACTGTATGTATTGAATTTTCGTTTAGATAAAAACTCAGTTATTTTAGTTTTTTTTTTTTACTAAGGAGGAAAAAAGGTGTAACGAAATTAATGAAACTGTTGTATTAGGTGTAAACGGAAGATGTTTATAGAACAGTATTAGAGGTTGTTTTGGTTTTAGCTGTGGGATTACTAAGTAAAAACAAGGATATAAGTAGTACCTAACTCGACAGGTCACATTTAGTTAAAATTATTGATTCTTTCAATTGAGCTTTGTTTATAATCTTATTGATATTTTTTCATCGTTGGTTTATAATTAATGAATATAGAGTTTATGTTATTTATAAACATCTCATTTATACGATACCAGCTTGACGTGTTTTTTACTTTTATTACTTTTTTTTAAATAAATAAAAATAATTACTATAAAATAATAACTATAAATAATTCCTCCTTAAGTAATGGTTAGAAACGATCTAACTCATTATTTTTATTAAATTAATATGATGCATATAAAATAAATGGTGAAAAATTAAACCTTATTAAAAAAACAAAATAGCAACCACGGATATTGGGGGCCTGCTGTATAGTATTTTCCTTATGGTTGTGACTTGAGGGGTTTTATTTTACCTTATTTAAACTCTATTTTTTATGTTAATCAGGTTGCCAGGTTTATCTAAGTGATTCAGACTTTTTTCCTCCTAGATTGGGCATTCGTCCCACTGTGGGGAAGGAGTAGGGTTGCCATCTTCTGGAATACAAAAGCCGGACTTGGCGCTGAACTAAGCCGGACATCTGCCACAAAAGCCGGACATTATCTTTAAAAACCAAACATACCTTATATAATATATAAGGTATGTTGTAAGTCTTAATAAGTCGGATGTAAGTTTTTAAAGTTGGAATTAACTTCAATAATAAAAAAGTCTATCAATATAAGTTACATATAATTTTTAATTAGTCAAAGTTATGTTACATAATTTATATTACAGGTTTAGGTCTTTAGTTATAACATTAACCACTTACTTATAGTCCTATCCTTAATCTTTTGATCTTTATGTATGACATTAAAATTAATAACTACCTGAACCATTTTCAGTCTTTTATAGACTTCACTTATATAAAACAAAGATAAATAAATTACAGCTCCACTTTAGCAGTAAACTAATAGTTTTGATTACACAAATATAAAAATATATGCACTATTCTAAGGAGAAAACAAAAAGATTAAAATTAAAAAGCCAATTATAAAGAAATCTCGAATGTTTCTAAAAATAATAGAAATCCATAAATTCTTAGTTGCATTTCGCTTTTTCACCTACTTTATCCAAAACGTCGTTTGCATCTGCATCTGCACATGTTTATTTGAAATTGCATAATATGAACATCATTTGTTCAATTGTTTCTGTTTACAATTTACAACTTTGTCCACTGGGCATTAATCTAAGAAAAAACTCTTTCAACATTGACTTTATGGCATAGAATCTTAGTCATAAGTCGTATATCCTGCATCATCTTCGGTAAAGCTGAACCTCGTTCCTACCGGGTTGGCGTTCTTTTAATTTTAAATCTTTGTCTACGAAGAATGCCCCATTTTCACAGAATAACCCGAATAGAGAAGATCCTCCAGGTCCACCCTGCAGCCAAAGAACTACCGCAGCGTTCAATGGGTTCACCTCAGAAGGGAAGAACCAGAGTGCTACTAGTGAGTGGTACTTTATATGTTATTGACAAGTCATTGTATTAATGTTCCTCAAATTTATTTGTTGAAGATAATGTATAAAGTTGAAAATATCAATACTTACTTACTTCTGTAGTTCTACAGCCCATAGTGGACCTTGGGCCCCCAACAATGCTACACCAGTCCTCTCTACACAATGCCCTCGATTTCCAGTTCCTCACACCAAGGGTCCGGAGGTCTCTTTCGACATCTTTCAGCCATCTTCTTCTTGGACGTCCTCTCTTCCTGGTACCGAACATTGTCTCCAGTAGTATTCTTTTTGGAGCTATGCTGTCTTCCATTCTTAGTACATGGCCCAACCATTCAATTCTTCTCGCTTTTATAAACTGAACCATGTCACAGGAACCGTAAATTTTATATAACTCTCTGTTTTTCCGAATTCTCCACTCACCCTCAACGATCACAAGTCCATATATTTTCCAGAGATTTTTACTATCGAAAATTCTTAATGCATTTATTGTGGAGGTACACAGGGTCCATGTTTCGGTAGAATATGCCACGATAGGCCTTATTAAGGTTTTATATAATCTTGTATTCGTTGTTCGTGACAAGAGCGATGATCGAAAATGCTTAATGTTCGCGAAATAGGCTCGGTTACCTGCCATAATCCATTTTTGCACTTTTGTCGATATCTTCTTTTCACAGTTGAGCTCAGATTTATTATTCTTCACCCAAATAGGTAAATGTTTTTACGAATTTTAAAGGAGTATCCGTCTGCGATTAGATTTTCTCTAATTCTTGAATTATTGTTTGGACTGACATACATATATTGGGTTTTCAACAAACCAAACACGCCTAGCAAGGCTTGCTTGCTCCTCGATACCAAACAAATATCATCCGCATATGTGCAAAGTTTATTAGACGCGTACAGTATATCTCTATTGATATTCAGCTTTATTACAACACTGTGCAGCGCAAGATTAAATAATGTAGCGAATAGCGCATCCCCTTGTCTAACTCCAGCTGTAACTGGAAAACTGTGACAGAGGTGGCCATTAATATACACTTTAGTATTGCTACCTTTCATAGATATTTGTATGAGACAAACTAGTTTGGGATATTAAATTCCCGTAGTGTATTTAACATTCTAACACTATCAAAGGCACGGCAGTAATCTACAAATAATATATGGAGGTCAGTGTTAAACTTCCAACATTTTTCCATTATCTGCCTCATAACGAAAATATGATCAACCGTACCTCTTCCTTTACGGAAACCACGCTGATATTCCTGTAGGACATTTTCTGCAAATCCATTGGGCCTATTAACCAATATATTGGAAAATATTTTATATGCAACTCCTAAGAGTGAGATGCCTCTATAATTTTCACTGAGCAGTTTATCTCCTTTTTATGTATAGGATATATCAGACTCGTTTTTCATTCTGTTGGCATGTGCTCCTTGCACCTGATATCCTCTTTTAAAAGATACATTTGATTTGTAAGCTCCTCACCATCTTTTTTAAATAATTCTGCAATCAACATGTCTTCGCCAGGTGATTTATTATTCTTCAACTTCTCTATTGATTGTTCTACCTCCTCAATGGACAATGGTTTTAAGTCATTAATATCTTCTAGTTCCGGTACCAGGTCAAGATTCTCGCTGTGCACATTAAGTAAATCAGTAAAGCACTGTAAGTAAATGTAAATATCAACAAACAGTTAAAAAAAATAAAAATGTTATTTTGTTGACTCTAATTATTTTTAGATGATAATTGGGGTCTGCAGTCTATTAAAAAACAAAGAGAAATACATAAATTTACTTTGCCGTAAGTTCCGGCTAATACATATTAAGAGTGATAATTAGGGCTCAAAGAAAGCCATAACAAAAAGATATGACAGAGAAGTTTAAATGAAACTGAAAATATTAGGTTGTAACAAGAGTCCTTGCTACTATTTATGTCAATGTTTACTTTAAATTCCATGTGATTTCAACTGGCTTTATAGGGTCATTTACAATTTTAAATCGCAGGTGCGAGAAGGAAAAAGGTCTTGGGGAACAAATAACATATTCTATTTTGCATCGATTAGACGGGTAAAAGGTTTTCTAATACACTCTATATATGTGGAACCATTATAATTTAAAATAATAAAAGTATTATCAAGACCTATTCTTCGACTTCTTGCGCAGTTGAGTCCTCCTCTTCGGGGTTATGTCGAAGTAGCCCCTGGTGCAGCCAACCAAGGTTGAGCCTCATAAAGACGTCCGTCCTGTACTTACCATATTGTTATTCCGGAGATGCTATCACTCACCTCCGATGCCTACTTCCACCCACCCTTCTCACTGTCTTTATTAAACATAAGAAAACTATAATGTTAATATATTTTGTTTTTAAGTTGGGGAGATCTATTTTTGTTGTTTCATTTACAGCTATATAAATTACCTGTGAATTGTAGTCGGCTCTGGTTGAAATGACAACATGTGGTATCAGTTATTTGATTCTGTTATATTTCTAGTAAGTCATAATTATCCTTTAGTGAGTGTAGCCAATTGGTGAATTTTTCTGATGGCATGTTTACCCCTGTATAGTAAGCAAGTGTTTAGTTATACAATCATTTAAACATTGTCAAATGTTTAGTTAAGTATTTCACTTCCACTTCTTTGCTACCAAAGTATGGTGCCCCCATTGAAGAAGCAATATTGTTTATTACTGCTTGTTTTTTTGTTCTGTTTTTTGTTTAATTATGTATTCGGGATGTTTGAAATTCTACAGATATTCATGAGAGAGGTATTCCTCCAAAAATTTTATTGTTGTTTCAGATCATCCTAATCAAATTGGTAGAAAATAATCTAAAATAGAATTCCGATCAGAATGAATTGAATTTATCAGATAATACTTTTAAAACCAAAATAACAATCGAAATTTTACCTTTAATTTATTTTTCTTGTAGACCAGTTAATCTAGCCTTTACTGATTTATTATATACATTCAATCACACAGAGAGAAACAAGACCAACGCTTGAACCGCGATCAAATGGAAAAGTGACAAATGCAGTCCCATAGAGAATGCGTACGCACCTCTACCAATCAGAAAAATAGAAATATTTCCATTCTACTAGCTACTAAACACTTGGTTGGTTTACTAAACATTTGACTGGCCATTTACAAGCTTCAAAATCAACTAAATGCTTGACTTAACAGGTGTAAACGGGCCATCAAATCAAGATGCCAACTTTACTTTAAATTTTAGATTTATCGTTTTGTGTTTCCCATAACATACCTATTGGAAATCATTACTTTTTATTTTCTTTTAAAATTTCTATTTTATTCTCTTACATAAACTTTAAATTTTAAAACTGTTGAAATCATCAACCAACCAATATGTTGTATTTAACCTGGATATATCAAATATAAATATCGTTTCGGAAATACACTTGATTATTTTTCTCCACGACACTATTCACATAAATCATCACAGCTGTGCTCAATACTTCAGTCTTTTTGATGTAGTTACCCACACTCAACATACAATATATTCGAAGAGCTGTGTTGGTTGACTGGATGAAATTTATATGTGATTTTTTTAGTGATTTGAGTGATTGAAATTTAGAGTGAGACTGATCTCCAAATACACTCTACTTTTACAATACTTGATTGATTAATACAGTAGAACCTTGCTTATCCGATCCCTAGAAGCACTAGCCATAATATCACTGTATTTTGATTGGTTTATAGCAAACTAACTTATTTTTAAAATCGTTCATAATGAAGTATGCCCTAAATATTGTTGGCTGTAAGATACATAAGTGTAATAAGTATTGTGAATATGGTTTATTGTTCACTTAATGTTTGGATTTGATTGCGAAGTTATGAGGCACAAGAAATTATTATAACCTCTTTGATTGTTTTTACAAATTGTGAAAGTAGTTAATAGGGACGGATTAGTGATGACATGAATTTGAAAAAGATAAAAAAATAGTAGTTTCTCCTCTGGGGTGGGGATTAATAGAAAATAACTTTAGGGGGCGTACTAAATTTTTATCCTCACAATAATAGTAAAAACCATGAGGATTCATTTTTACTATTTTTACTACTATTTTTACACAGATAATTGGACAAATATAACATGTTTCTTCAGCTATGTGATCATTGATATTTCTGATTAGAATTTCAACCCATGACCTTTTGTACCGGGTCACTGAGACTCTTGTCCTAACATACTCGTCCAAAATGCAACCTTGTTTTGTATATTGTCTGAATTAAAGTTTTTTTTTTATATATATACATCTATTTATTAAAATTTACAACTGTACATAAAAACATACATCCAGTAAATGTGATAATGACAAAAAATAATAAAATGACAATTGCTTGTGAAGCAACTACCCACTGGTAGCACTTCAATAAAAGTTCTATTTGAGAAGGTCCCGAAGCCATCTTCTTTTCAGACGCTTCGAATAGTATAGAATAGGAATAGAATGGGAAGCAAGTTAAGAGATTAGTGGATTTGAATGGTTACGGAGGTTACTATGAAAGGATAGGTATCTGGTTTGGGCTAAATCAGCAACATATGGAACATTGGGGTCTTTATGGATAAGACCATTTTCTCTATGGAATATCTTATCCCCAGACTCTAGTCACTACGGTGGACAGACTGCGTGACTGGATATAGGAACGCACAAGGCCAAACCTATATATCAGATAAAAATGGACAAAAGACCTATATGAAGGCCTAGAAACACATGGAATGGTGCTGTGAAGGAAGTACTTGATATGAGCAGTATGGATTGGAATAGACTAGCTATGGATCAATAGATTAAACATGCTCCCAAAATAAAGGAGTGAACAAGGATGAGAAAAATCAGATAGCAAACAAAGAGAAAACTAGAAAGAAATTTTTTGTTTTCTCATTTATTGATAGTTATAACGGTACAAAATAATATACATTAAGTCAATGTGTTGATAGTGAATACAATGGCATGTAATAACTTGTGAAGAACTATTAGCACTTCAATAAAATCTACACTAAAAGGTCTCTTATAGAAGGCCATCTTCTTTTCAGACGCCTCGGTGGGTTATCAGGTATCGAATGAGAAGCAAGTTGAGAGACTAGTCGATTTCGTGTGGGAGTGAGCTTATATGAAAGGATTGGTATCTGGTTTGGGCTAAATCAGCAACATGTGGAACATTAAGATCTTAATGGATAAGTTTATTGGTCACAAAATAAGGAGCATTGAGGATTTTTCGAAGGATTTTGGATTGTAAGGATGGGATACAAGATTAATTGGATGGTTTAGTGCAGCCCCAAAGCTCAACTCCGTACGTCCAAATAGGTCTTATCACAGTCATGTAGATGAGTCTTTTGTAATTTATTGGAAGCTTTGAACGTTTGTCTAGTAAATGTTAAAGTAGCCTGTAACGACGAGCAGTTTCTTGTCGTTTTAGTCTTGTATGTGGATTCCAAGTAAGACGTTTGTCCAAGTGGAGTCCTAAGAAAGAAATTTAAATTGTAAATTACACCAGATACCTATCCTTTCATAGTAAACTCCATAGTCACTCAAATCCGTTATTTTCTCAACTTGCTTCCCACTCCATTCCTGACAATCCTCCGAGGTGTCTGAAACGACGATGGCTTAGAGACCTTCTATTGTAGAATTTTTAATAAAGTGCTACTGATGAGTAGTTCTTTTCAAGTTTTAACATGTTATTATAATCGTTGTCAATAATATTTTGTACAGTTGTAAATTTCAATAAATGTATATAAAAAAAAAAAATGGAACTTGAATTCTGCTGTAACAGGTCATAAGAATACAGTATTTTTAATTCTTATCTTGTTATGTATGTTGCATGGTTGACGACTGGCAATGGGCCAAAAAGGCAATGGAAGACCCCAAGGTATGAAGACCATATCTGAAGTATTAGAGCAATAAAGACAATATTCTCACTCAAATGAAGAGGTTGTGCCAGGACTGGTTTAAATGTGACTGGTGTTGGATTGAACCTCCTCTACCCTAGGAATGGCAGAGAGAATAAGAAGTATAAGAATAACAATCTGTAATCAAATAAGTTATTTTTTCAAGAGGAACAAGCCTCTACTACCCTCAGCACTAGTAAACAGACTGTTATCTTTTGCACTCGTGACGAAGAGACCAAAAGACTTGATCATCATCGATTTGAAATGATAGCCATTTTCAAAACAAATGAGTTGTGAATTTAAATCAACTTTCTTCTTCTTATTATTTTTTTTTTTATTTCTTAACTGTTGTGTATCATGTGTCATAATGTTAAAAGAAATATTTTAAAGAAGAAGAAAATCCCCACTGTCGATCAAAAACAAAATCATTCTATATAAATCAGTCATAAGACCATTACTGACGTACGCCTCTCCAGTATGGAGCTATACCTGTGATTCAAACTATAAAAAAATTGAAAGGGTGCAAAACCGATGCATGAGAATAATAAATGACTACCCTAGATACACAAAAATAACCGACATGCTACTCGAATTAGATTTTCAGACTATTAAACAATTTATTCACACACAGACCAGAAACTTTTTCAACTCTACAAACAATTCAGGAAATCCTATAATTCAAACAATAGGCAATTATAACAAGCAATCCTTAAAAAGATACATACACAAACGACAAACCACATACTACTATAACAATATTTTGCTAATAAAACATCCAAAAGTTATTGTCTCGGCTTGAAATTAAATTATTGGAACACAAATAATGTATAAGTTAATTATCCAAAATGTGGATTAACTTAATGTACAAAAAGTTAATAACTTATGCATTTTAGTTTAGTAAATTTTATTATGTAGGTATTTGTTTTTATCAATCTCTATGAAGATGATATAGTTTAAAATTTGGTTCAGATAGGTTTTTTTTTCTTCTTATTTTGTATGATAACAAATTTTTTTAGTATTTTTCCTACTGTTAAAATAAATGCATTCCGAATTATACCCATTTTAGCTAAGCGCAGCTGTCAATGTAGTGTAAATTGTTTTATACCAAAACATGTAACAATATTTAATATGTGCAATTGTAAACTGTTTAATCATTTGAATAAAACTTTTATTTATTTTTTATATATTTTATATTATTATGTCTGATTTTTTTAAATATAATTTAAAAGTAATAATAATAATTATGTTTATTTTTTTCTTTTCTTTCATTTCTTTTTATCATAATATGATGATGCATTTATTAAATGTTTTTTTAAATAATTTTATTCTTGCTGAATTCATTTTTTTTTTTTTTTTTTTTTTTTTTTTTTTACATGGAACATGTTTTTTATCGGTGACATAGTTAATCAAAAGCTATGTGTTTTTGACGAACGCGGTGACGTTATATAGTTTGATATTAGGGGAGTAGGAGCAGTTAGGATCTCAACTCTTCTTATTGTAAATAACTTTATCTTGATTAGAAGACTGGTTCTGATGAGTGAGCTCCTTTTGACTCTGTTTCTCCTAGTGAGAAATAAATTAATTTTAAACTTGGATTTGACCGATCTTACGCGATCCTTTTCGGTTGTTCTAAATTTTGGTTTAAATAAAAAAAGTCACGTTCGAAACCTCTATTTTTTTGTGTAGGAGCATTTTCTTCTTTTTAAGAGCATACTGTAGCTCAGTTAAAAATGTAATGAAAAATATATTTTGTTATTAACAATTGACGGTAGAACCCACCATTTTGGAGCTATATTGGTTTCAATGAAAACATTCAAAACCTTCATTTTTTAAGTAAATGGGCTTTTTTTGACACGCTCTAGCTCTGACGTTGTTTCACTGAAGATATTTAAAGATTGTTCTTTATTATTATCATTGTTCTTTGTTGAGGTTATTATAACTGATGAAATAGCTCAATATTTAATAATGTAATAATATTTAATATAGTTCGACCTCATAGCCATTGTTATCAAAACAGGACGATTTATTTGAAACGAAGGGCGATTATAATCTAAAAACTAGATTCAACCGGAACCGTGGAATGGTGAAACATCTTCCTGATAGAAATCCCTAAATATTATCAAACTGACTCCTCCTTTCATCCTTCCTGCTCCCCTACATATTTATAACTTCTCCATTCAAACCTCTTCCTTTCCCACAGCATGGAAAAAGGTCCAAGTTCGTCCATTGAATTAAGTTCCATCACCTACTACAGCATCCCATTTTAGCCCTATTTTCAACTTATCAAACCTATCTAAGCCACTAAAAAGAATAGACCATTCTCAACTTGCTACCTTCCTTAAAAATTGTGTCAAGAACCAATGACAATCCAATAATTTCCCAACAATGTTCTAATGTACTCGCTAGAATGATGCGAATAAAAGAAAATATTTATACTCCAGTCAATAAATATGTTGTAGAGAGCATGAAATATGCGATAATTTTTTTATTTCGTAATTGCATAATTTGACATCCAAGTTTAATTTTAATATATGAGTTGGTAATCCAGATGGACAGGACATGGAAAGAAACTCCTATGGGCAATGCACTGCATTATCAGTGCTTATTACACACACTACCGAAAAAGGATCGACAATTTAATTTTGTAATAATTTTTATTTGGCAGATGCTATATTATTGATTTCACCACATTGGATTTCAATTCCTAACCACAAAAGTATATGGCAGTGTTGCAATTCTCGTTTCAGTCACTCAACATTTTAAATTTAAATGTTTATTATTGATTGAACTTACTAGAATTATGAAGATGGTGTAGATAAAATTGGGTACACATGGATTCAGTAGTTTTACCATTGTATATTTTATTGCGGAATGGTGCTAACTATACTATAAAATCGGTCGATTTTCAAACTTCACTGGGATTCACATGTCGCCGCTCATATTTAAATCTTTTTCAACCGACTTAAAAAAGAGGAGGTTCTCAACTCATCTGTATTTGTTTTTTTGTATGTTACGCGATTACTCTGTCAATTCTGAATCAATTTTGATGATTCTTTTTTAGACCGGTAGGGCATACTTCAGAGGTAGTCCCATAAAACATATTTTGAAATCAACGCAGCACTTTTTAAGAAAAATCAAAAAACCAGTTAATAAAAATCACTATTATATAACCTTACATTTTAAACATATTTATCAATATGATTATTTAAAATCTCCATAGTAACTAAATCTCCGTCCTAAAGAATAAAGAAATATCGCCACTGGTGGAATGATAACCTCGATAAGTCTTTGTTCAGTAACTGGAAATATTTTTCAGGGTAGCTTGAAGATCGAGAATTGACTATATAAACAAAAATACACTCACCACTAAAAAGTGAAAAATAAAAATAATTTTTAGGGAAAAAAACAAAACCGACTTCAAGATTAAACCTACTTACACGAACTTAACTAAAAAATAAAAAATAATATTTTAATTGCTTCAAAACAAAAACCGTTAAATGAAAATCAATGAAATTATCGATACTTATATACCTATTCACAATTTATGATCAGTTATTTTTGGAGTCGGTGCCAACCAAAACTAACAGAATTTGAAAAGAAATGGTAATTGTAAAGATCCTCCCACTGTTTCATTACCGCCCACACCGCTGTCTCGGGCCATTCGAAAGTGTATTGCAGAGGCAGGATCAAACTGCCATTCTTGGCTGGCACCGACTCCAAAAATAACTGATCATAAATTGTGAATAGGTATCGATACTTAGATAATTTCATTGATTTTCATTTGACGGTATTTGTTTTGAAGCAATTAAAATATTATTTAATAATTTCGTTAAATTGAAGTAAATTTTACTATCAATTTCAAGCTATATATAACATTTGTAACGTCTCGTGTAGAATGTCGCTCGACACCTACCGCTCAATTTTCAAACAGATTGGTTCAGTAGTTTTCGCGGTTAGTGATCACAAACGAAACATGACTTTTCCTTTTATATAATAGTATAGATTTATACTATATTTTAATACACTTATAATACAATTATAGTGTTTTTAATACACTTTTATTAACATTACCTGTATGTAACGGAATCTTGCATCGTAATTTTAACCAATTTCAAGCTATCTGACTATCTTGGAACTTTGCACGCGTGTCAAGGACCAATGACAATACAATAATTGCACAACGTTGTTTAAGTACTCTTACTTGATCCAGTTGAAATACCCCCAAAAGAGGAGTCTACCTTGCAGGAGGTGGGGAAGTAGGTTTTATGATTAGGTATGGTCTATATGTGTCCGGAGAATAAAATATCAAAAATGTGGCTACATGTGATAAGCTGAAAATTTTTGGTGGGCAAAAAAACCCAACATTTTTGCACTTTTTTTCAGATTTTTGCAAAAAAATGTGTACGAAACGCTTTAAATCGAAAAATTTACTATTTACAAAACACAAATTAATTAAATTGAGCACCTAAAGACATCTCTTACCCTAAATTTGATTTAGGCGTTTAGTCACAATCGACGAATTCGCCAACTTTCTCAAAAAGTTAGTTTTGGTCATACATAAGGGGCAATTACACAAAAATGGTTAATTCAATCAAAAAATATCATAACCTAATAGTTGTAGATCATTAGATTTTGTCTAAGATAGGTTTAGTTCGGTTCGCATGAGGCATTTATCTAAATCATTAATATAAGCAAGGAACAACAGTATTCCGAGTACAGAACCCAGAAGAGAGAGAGAGAGAGAGAGAGAGAGAGAGAGAGAGAGAGAGAGAGAGAGAGAGAGAGAGAGAGGAGAGAGAGAGAGAGAGAGAGAGAGAGAGAGAGAGAGAGAGAGAGAGAGAGAGAGAGAGAGAGAGAGAGAGAGAGAGAGAGAGAGAGAGAGAGAGAGAGAGAGAGAGAGAGAGAGAGAGAGAGAGAGAGAGAGAGAGAGAGAGAGAGAGAGAGAGAGAGAGAGAGAGAGAGAGAGAGAGAGAGAGAGAGAGAGAGAGAGGGAGGGAGAGAGAGAGAGAGAGAGATTATTCATTACGGCAAACAGTTGGCTTTGTTAACATCATAAATACAATTTCAATGATGACGTACAGCAAAAGAAATTCGGTTTGTATCATGGGAAAGGATAAATGTTTTTAATAGTGTTGGGGCACAAATAAAATTGTACTAGGTACTCTGCTTGGATTAGACAGGTTAAAAGGTTTTCGGATACACTTTATATTTACCAAACCATCCCCATTACAAATAATAAATGTATTATTAATATTTTTCAAGACTTATTCTTCGACTTCTTGCGCTATGGTGTCTATGGTGTCTTCGGGACTATGTCGAAGTAGCCCCTCATACATCCCAGTATAGTACCATTTAGTCTAATGTTACCGTCAGCCCTGTACTTACCATATGGGAAAGTCCGTATTAGTCCTGAGCCTTTTGAATTCCCTGTGTCCAGATTCTTCACTTCGTATGTTCCCTGTATAAAAGAAAAACAACAAAAAAACGTTTAAAATAGGAAAGAGAATATTGGGAAAAATTGTAGAACCTCGTTATATTATCTTAATCATTAGAACCTCTGACTGATTTTATTTTTCTCAATATTATTGTTTCAATTCATATTCATAGCATATTTAATATAATGTTCAATGTCGATATTGGCACAATAACATTAACCGTGTAAGCTGGCTTAAAGCACCAATTAATAATTAGTACACTTATCTTAGGGAGTTCGTTAGTGCATGGAAACGAACTGAAAACGTAAGATTTATTTAAGATACCTTTTCCTCCATTGCTGCCTTCTATCGATTTGTTCGCTTCTTCTCGAGGAGTAAGGAAAAATATTGATATTCCATATCGACGATATTTTGAGCTCTGAATTTCGATATAAGATATATCGGTGACCAAAAATATTGATATATCGTAATAAGTGGTTTTTCAATGTCTATTACCTCAACCAATTTAACCACATAAAGGCGGAGTTGCACAATTATTTCAAATGTTTAAAATTTAAAAGTAGTTTATTATTTATCGCAACGATCAAGTTTTTGCAATTAATCGTTGTGTGTAAACGGGACATCGTAGCGATTTATCGGAATTGGAGTTGTATTGGATCGTTGATCCAGGCCCCGATCAATTTCGAAGGATCGAAGCGACATGTCTGAACGTGTAAACAGGTGGCAATCATTTCTCGCTACAATTTCTTCAGTTGTGTTTAGTATCCTTCGTTGATATGTCAGATAGCGGACGTAGACAAACTCCTCGAGAGTTTTTAATTGAATTTATTGAACTTTATCGAAATTTACTATGTTTGTGGCTCGTTGAGAGCAATGAACATTCCGATAGGAATAACAATGACCTGGCATATATTGAGCTTATAAAAAAATACCAGAAGTTTGACATAACGGCAGACAAAAGCACGGTGATAAAAAAAATTAATACTTTACGCATTGTTTATAAGAAAGAACTGTTTAAAGTTAATAAATTAAAAAATCTAGAACGGGCGCGGACGATATCTACAAACCTACTTAGTGGTACTTCGACCTTCTTCATTTTCTGAGAGACCAGGATTCTGCAAGACCCAGTAGGAGTAATATGGGAGATGTGGAGCAAGAAACACATCAATATGTAACAAATCAATTTTTATTTAAGTATAGCGAAATTTTTTATTTATTATAACAAGTGTATGTTAATGACAAAAACTTATTATTAACTCTGGGCCTTAAAAGATCTTGTAGTTGATGATGGTGTACTTGAAATCGTTACAATTTATCGAAGCGTGTAAACAGTACTCTACTCTTCGCTTTATCGGAGTCAATCTTGGCGTCGAGAAATCGCTACGGGCTTTAGTCCAGGCAACGAAGGAAAAACAGCGAATATAATTCATGTAGAAGCCAATTTTTGCACAATTGTAGGGAAAGGTGCCCTTAACAATATACGTTAAATATTGAGGGGAAGGGTGGAGCTAAGGGCGGAGGGTCTCTAATTTCTTTCTGGTTTTCGTTATTAACTCGAAACTACCGCCTCCAGTGAAAAAAATACCTATATATTAAATTAATCTACATACAATTTTATACAAAATAGATTCTATACTTTTTTGATGAGATCAATACTGAGGGGGATATCTTCTTCTTCATCTTTATCTTCTTCCTGGTGCCATAACTAACTGTGGAGGGGCCTCAACCCACCGCTGCCGGAGCTCACTGTCCCAGACCTGCAGAGCTGCTTAAGTTGATGGATATATTCCTCATATAAGATCCTAGGTCTTCCGCGTGGTCTCTTTCCAGTGGGTCGAGCTTCCATCACTTTTTTAGGCTCTCGGTCCTCATTCATCCTACATACATGCATAATTCATAATCGTTCTATACATTTAAGGATTAAATATAGAATGCGCTGCGATCGCGATAAGGGAACACGTTAGCCGTCCTTGGCCGATTTAAGCCTTTTTATGGTATCAGTGTTAACTGGTATTTTTTATAAACGTCTCTAAACATTATCTGACCTTACATATGTGACGGCAGGATTGTTTTATATGAGTAATAAATTCATCACTAATCTATTTAACAATATTTCCTATTTTATTTCATGTCTCTAGCTCATTTCTTTAATTTTATATATTTTACTAGACAAAAAAAGGCAACTTGGGGGG
The DNA here is from genome assembly GCA_003667255.2 of Euschistus heros. Taxonomy (NCBI): domain Eukaryota; kingdom Metazoa; phylum Arthropoda; class Insecta; order Hemiptera; family Pentatomidae; genus Euschistus; species Euschistus heros. The sequence continues at coordinate 1,212,289 of RCWM02000145.1, forward strand.
GGGGAGGGGGGGCTACTTTGATCAATCACTTAAGGTACGCATGATGGTATAGAACAGGGGTCTCCAAACTACGGCCCGCGGGCCAAATCCGGCCCGCCAGTGCCATCAATCCGGCCCGCCAGTGCCATCAATCCGGCCCGCGGTGGCGGCGGGGCAAAAAAATAAAAATAAAAATAAAAAATCATCGATTAATAATAACTCCGTTTTATTTACTTAAGCTAGGTAAATGTTAATAACAAGTGCCTATAATAAGCATAAAATTAAAATTTACTTTAGCAAATAAATGAAATGAATCCAACAAACATTATAAATATATGTAAACATTATAACATATAAAATACTAATAAGATTTATGTAGTTGTGATTTCTCACTGATAATAGATTGTAGTTTCTGGCACTTGATTCAAATGTTTGAAAAAAAGTGAAATAAACATTTGTTTTCTCGATAATTATCGATTTTTAATAACTTATATCTCGAACACCGTTGAGAGTTGGACAAATATGTATAGAAACAATTTTATAGGAAATTTAATTAGCTTTAATTTCGTTCCATAGATTATTTTTCTAGAGTCCACGGTTTCCGAAATATAATCGAAAAACCTAAACACGGGATCTTCTCCCCTTCCCTCACAATTTCCCGTAACCCCAGGGACCGGAACTTTTAGTATATTTACCTTCTAATTACTCCTAACGAAGCTGTGAAGTCAAAAATAGTCGCATTGTACACCCCTCATTTCAGCACTCTCACTGGGGTCGCGCTTTTCCGCGAAAACACGTTTTTCGGCACTTTTTTGGCTATAACTCCGAAAGTAATAGTCCGATCCAAAATATATTTTTTCTATCTGAAAGCTGGTTAGTTACATTTAATAGAAGAACTTGTATATTAAATTTTGATCAAGTCCTCTAAAATATCGATGTCAGCACCCTCAAAACCGCTTTCTGTTTTGAAATCCACGTAATACACCCTAGCAAGCACACTACATATGTATGTTTTGGCAACATCTGACGATTTGGTCTTTTTTAGTGGCCTTGATTGGATATACTACGGAGTTTAATCAAAATTTCATATAAAGGGTCTAATAGTAAATTTAACCAGGTTATAGTTGAAAAAATGAAAGTTCAGATCGGAGAAACAGTTATGGAGTTAAAGTGAAAAATGTGCAAAAAAAAAAAAAACTTGGATTTCAAAACAGTAAGCGGCTTTGAAGGTGCTGACATCGATATTTTATGGGACTTGGGACACTGGGAAAAAGTGTTTTCACGGAAAAGAGCGACCCCAGTGAGAGTGCTGAAATTAGGGGTGTAGATACATGAATTATGCGTCTATTTTTGATTTCATAGCTTCGTTAGGCGTAATTAGAAAGTAAATATACTAAAAGTTCCGGTCCCTGGGGTACGGGAAATTGTGAGGGAAGGGGAGAAGATCCCGTGTTTAGGTTTTTCGATTTTATCTCGGAAACCGTGGACTCTAAAAAATAATCTATGGATCGAAATTAAAGCTAATAAAATTTCCTATAAAATTGTTTCTATACATGTTTGTCTAACTCTCAACGGTGTTCGAGATATAAGCAATTTGATTGAAGAGCCAGAAACGTACATATGAAATTAAAGTAAATTTAATGATCTACAATTTTGATTCTGTCAATATTTCTGAGAAACGATCCTGGAAGGCACTCGTTGCAAGTTTTTGTCTGAACTGGTATCCGCTTCTCCTTTCCCGCGCTATGTCTCGAAAACGGTTAATCCAAAAATAAAAATGAATAGAACAAAAAATACAGAGAATATTATTCTCTAAAAGTTTTGTAACTATTTTGATTGACGGCCGATGGATAGAAATAGAGATATTTGAAAAAAAAAAAAACTGATTTTTGTGACCTTTGGCCTTGTATATCTAATTATGCTAACGTGCTGAGATCGGTGACTTTCCACCACTTATTTAGAAGACCAAAACAAAGGCATAAGCAAAAATTCAGCTTCGTTGGTTTATTTCTGAGATTTGCTGTATAAAACTCATTTGACTGGGCTACTAGTCCCCCACGTAACTACGTATAAAAATGTGTTTATGTTTTTTAAAATTAATTATGGAAACACTGTCGAAATTTATTTGCGCGAGCTTGCGATGTGAGCACCTTACGATTTAATGTGCTGCTTTCTCCTAACATTCTATAACTTATTATTATTATTAGATTATTATTTATTAACACAGCACTACATTCCTGATAGTAGAGACTTGGCTTGCTCGAGCATAGATCACCTGTCATCACGGTTAGTGCTGCCGCCTTCCAGTTTCTGGCACCAAGTAGAGTTAATGTTTTAGTAACAATACCATCTTTCCATCGTAGTTTAGGTCTTCCAATACACCTCGTACCATTGATTTGTTCAGTAAGAGCTTTCGCGGGCATCTCCTCCGGACTCATTCTGGCAACATCGTAGCCGGGAGAGCTTAATAAACTTGGAAATATCCATATCATTGTACAGACTTTGTATGTCTGCATTGGATCTTCTTCTCCAGGTTCCTTCCGAGTATACACCGCCAAAGATTCTGCGAAAGACTTTTCTTTCAAACCTCACGAGCGAAAACTCATTGTTCTTTGAAATCGTTCAGCATTCAGATCCATATGTGAGAACAGGTCTGACTAGTGCTTTATATACTCCTAACTTAGCATTCCGAGACAAATGCTGCTCCTCAAGTGCTGCTGTAGAGCAAAAAAGCATCGATTGGCTGCCATAATACGCCGTTCAATCTCGTCATTGATGTCATTTCGGACATAAATCTGCGTGCCCAGGTATACGAATTCCTGGACCACTTCGATGTCATGTAGTCCTAACTTTACTTATCCACACTTTACTGACTAGGGGCTCGATAAACTTGTACTTGGTTTTGTCTCCGTTGATGGATAGTCCTAGTCTCTTCGCCGAATTGTCGATTGCAGCAAAAGCGTTTTGTACTGCTTCTAATGATCTTCCGACTAGATCTATGTCATCGGCATATCCAAGAACTCGTACACTTTTGTTTAGAACTGTGCCTCCTGTTTGGATTCCGGAATCTCTTATGGCTTTTTCCAAACAAAGATTAAGTATATAAGGCAAGCCAGACTATCTCCTTGTCTCACACCTGCTGTCGTGTCAAAACCTCTTAAGAAAGCCCCATGCATACTTACAAAGCATTTATTGCCTTCCATTGTCATTCTCACCAGTCTGACTAACTTCTGGGTATATTCATTTCTGTCATGGCCATTTATGCTTCCCCTCTATCAATCGAATCATAAGCCTGCTTAAAGTCTATGAAAACACGATGGGTATTAATACGAAACTTCTTGTATTTTTCAGGATCATCCAGAGGTTAAAATTTGTTCAATAGTTGATTATCTTAACGAAACCACACTGATATTTTCTAATTTCTTTCCCTGCGTATGGAATCAATCTCTTGTATAATATGCTGGAGAGAATTTTGTATACTCATGGAAGTACTGATGTACCTCTCCTTGTTACAATTCTAGGAATCCCCTTTATTATTGGATTGGGTATATAATCGCTTTCTTCCACTCCATAAGAAGGCATTCATCTCTCCAAATATCCATAAATAGGTCCTGCAGGAAAGTAACCAGTTGAGGGTCATAATGTTTATATATTTCCGCTGGTATGTTATCAGTACTTGGAGCTTTATTATTCTTTAGTTTTTCGATGGTCGCTGCTATTTCTTCCCCGTCTGGTGGTTCAATCTCTATTCCTCCAGCCAGTCCCCCTGCGATGATGGTATCATCAGTAGTCAGCACATCTATCTAATATTTTTTTTTTGCTTTTTCGTGATTAGCGAGCCATCTTCTGCTTTGCATGCGGGAGTCCTGGATTTAAATAATTGTCTACCTTCCTTCACCATTTGAAAGGAATTTTTGTTTTTGAAAGATTTTTCCATATCCTCCATCTGCTTATTCCGCCATCTTCTCTTCTTTCTTCGATGAACGTACTTCTCGCGACTCCTTGTGGCTTTATATTCATCCATCGAACTTCTTGTGTGTCTCCGTTGAATCATGTTTTTATAGACCTTGTTCTCTCTATCTGCTCAAGCAAGGCATTCCTCATCAAACCATGGTCTTGTTTGTTTCTGTTTGCCCTTGAGACCCAGAACTTCTTCTGCTGTCTCAGTTAACGCATTTCATAACACCAACTTTAAATTTGGTACTGAAGTTGCTTTTGGTACTTATATGTTTGAACAAGTTTCTGAATTTGTATACCATGGCTCATAAGTGACGTGCGACAACAGAATCTCGACTGATGTCCGGAGAAAAATTATCTTAGCGAATCACTGTTATTATGGACTCCGCTCGCATCTTTCTAGCAGCCTCGTCTCTCACCGCACTAAGGTTATCTAATACAAGACCCTCATTCGCCCTGTTTTACCTTATGGCTCTGAGACCTGAACCACTACAAAGACTGATGAAAATGACCTTATTTTTGAAAGGAAAATCCTCCGTAGAATATATGGGCACACCTTTGAAAATGGACAATGGAGAAGGCGTAGTAATAGAGAAACCTATAGTCTCTATAACGAGCCTGATGTTGTAGCTATCATTAAGGTAGGGAAGTTAAGATGGGCAGGACACCTCGTGCGGATGTCGGATGGGTCGGTACAAAAATAAATTCTAATAGAACAGATATCCGGCCGGCGCAGAGTTGGGAGACCCAGGTTACGGTGGTCGAGTAACCTCTCAAGGTAGGTGGGGAGAGATCCAGGAACCCTGCACCACTCTCACTGGCCCTGATCAGCCACACCTCTCTCCCTTCACTTTTGCCCAAGTGCCATCAGCCAGCGCTCAGACTATAACTTCCTTTAAACATCATCTATTTCTTTACCTTCTCAATTACCATTCTTCCGAACGTATATAAAATATGAATATTTTAGTAATATATATTATTATATATATACGTATGTTCTATTTTTTTTGTCGTTATCTTTTTTATTTTGTAACTCATAATGCAATTATTAATCACTTGTCATAGCCAAACGATTGTCCTATGTATTGCACTCATATTTTATTCATAAGGGACAAACTGTCCTAGAACAAAGTTTATTTTCTTCTTTCTTTTTTCTGTATGCTCCATCAATATAATAAGGAACAAATATTCACGCTAATGATTCTTTTGGTGATCATTGCATACAAAAGAAACCCAGGTTTCAGGATTTTTCATCTTTTCAATAGGCATGTAATCAGCGACCGTCGATTAGCTGACAGTTTTTATTTTCCGCTTCTTTTCCACACTAGTAATTAAGTCAAATCAAAATACTGTTATAAAAATGTTTTTGAAACACACACAAACCCGCTAAGGCGTTACGAACTATTACAATAGCACCTCTATTAGCGTTTTTATACGTCAATTACTGTCATCAAGAAATGAGTAGAATATACCAGAACTTCGTAACATTACAGTCCAACACAATAATGATTGAACTAGGGACTTTAACTAGCTTCATCTCGCTGAGGGTGCGTACTCGGAGACTATTCTATAAATTATAGGTACCGGCAGGAAAATTAAAATAGTGTTGGCCCGCGGAGCCCTTGGAAGTAGTTAGTGTGGCCCGAAGGCTGAAAAGTTTGGAGACCCCTGGTATAGAAGAATCAATCCTAATTACTTTGATCAAAGTTGTTGATAATTATGATTTATTTCGATTTGCTGATGAAGAAAAATGAATACAGTTTATCAGACTCTAAGAAAATAAAGAAATCAAGAACAATAAAAAAAAAATTAATAAATTAGAATTTAGTTGAAAATTGTAAGTTACATTTGCACTTTTGTTCCTTCGCTTCTAGTAATTTTTTCATTCTATTCAAATTTCTCTTGTCTATTTTGTTTGGTATAAACCAATGTACCTTAAAAATTAAATCATGTTTATGTTAATAGATAGATTGTATTTTGTTAATTTAATATCTATATTAAAAATTATTATACTAGTCTGGAAGCTTCGACATGAAGAGGGGCGTCAAACAAGGAGAAAGTGTAAGCCATCTTCTCTTTATTATTCAGATGGACGAGGTCTTCAAAATATGTAAACGAAGGACGGTACGCACAATAGTGGGGAAATGGAACTTAAGAACAGTCCTTGCTCAGACACCCTACTAGACGGAAGTGAGAGCTGGGTCCTTCTCGACCGATTGAAGAACAGAATCACCGCATCAGAAATGAAATGTCTAAAGAGAGTTGCCGGCCGAACACGAAGGGAACATGTCAGGAATAGCAGAAAAAGAGAGGAGGAACAAGGGATAGAAGAACTAACAGAAATTATAGAGAAGAGGTAGCTAAAGTGGTTCGGACATGTGTGCCGAATGGATGAAGATCGCGGACCACGCAAGTTCTTCGAAGCCAGACCAACTGGCAAAAGACCAAGAGGCAGGCCAAGGATGTCATGGTCAGGTGGTATGGCTCAAATAGGAGAGAAAAGAGGAAAGCGTTTGGATTCCATGAAGACAGTGGCGAAGGACCGGGATAGTTGGATTTCTTGGATTGAGCCACCTCCACGCTGAGGTGCACTGAGGAGGAAGGAAAAGAAGAAGAAGAAGAAGAAGATTTTCGACTCAAAGAAAAATAGAGGTAATTAAAAGGGTTTGAATTGAAGAATACTCCGAAAAAATCGAAAAAAGGGGCTAAGTCGATTAGCGTAAATCAAGTTTTGAAATCGAAAAATTCCTTTGAGCAAGTAACTCCCTAGGGACAAATTAAAATTTACTCACTGGTGGTAAAGGGCAGTCTGCATGCACTGAGTCCGTCACAGCTTTGTATAAGCTCGGCATGTAAGCTTTAGCTGAAGTACAGAAATTCTCTGCTTCCAGCTGCATGAAATGAGGTCTCCATCCTCCGTTTCCCCAATTCTCAATGTTGAGATCGCCCTGCAAATGAAGTTATGTTATTGGAGCATGTTTATACAGATGGAACCCTAAGTATCGGATCGGTTCTAGAGGGGTTAGTGGAAGGTTATTAAAGAATACTACAGGATAGTAAGTCGCTAAGTGGCAGTTTTTACTAAGAGTTAAGATTATTTTGAATGATTTGTTTGTATTTATTTCAATTCTCCAAGTTTGACACAATACTTGGAGATTAATGAATGAATGAAATGAATGAATGAATGAATGAAAAATAATCTTTATTCTGGGACACCTAGGATTAAATTATTAAATTATTAAATTATTTCACATTAGGATTAAATTATGGGACCTAGGAAACTGCCTTGAGGAACACCGGCTGACTGTTTCAATGTTTTAATCATTTGTAAATTTCAAAGTTGTAAGTAATTTAATAATCTACGATTTTATTAGCGAATGTTTTTTTTCTCTTGAATATAATGGTGAAGCAGATATAATCGAAAAACTGATAAACATCTTAAATTTGAGGGGTATCGTTTTTTTTTTTTTTTTTTTTTTTTTTTTTTTTTTTTTTTTTTTTTTTTTTTTTTTTTTTTTTTTTTTTTTTTTTTTTTTTTTTTTTTTATAATATCAGCAGATATATGTATTTTTTGAGGAATACAGGATAAATAATTTGAGAAATAAAGGATGACTGCGAATAATCTGCATCTGGGATAATCAACCAGCGTATAATCGAAAGTTCACTAAATTTGTTGATTAAACAACTGAGTGTTGATTACAAATGGATGTTTCTGTTCATACTTACTGTTAAGTCGTCATTGATAGGTACTTCTGTTGTTACGTTTGTTGAGTAGACGTACTTGGTTCGGCTTACTTTGCTAATCCTGGTGCTATTCACGTATATTTGGTTTGTTCCTGATATGTCGCATCTCTCTATCTGTTTGATCACAACCAGGAACGGACCCTGAAAGTTTTTAATAGAGTGAAAGTTTTATTTTATTGCTACTCAATATTGCTTTCTGACTCATAACGTACAATATGAGATATGGATTATGATATAAATATATGAAGATGGTGTAAAAATTTACAAAAAAAAAAAAAAAAAAAAAAAAAAAAAAAAAAAAAAAAAACCTCTATACATGATATAAAATTAATAAAAAATAATAATATTCTTAAAAAGTAAAAAGATATTTTGAATCATATTATAACTACGAACATCCTGAGAAAACCCAAAACCAGGCTTCCTCCAATTACAAGAGCCCAAACCAGGCAACAGTGCTGCTCTCTTAACTGCTTTACTGATATTAAAAACTCAGTTAAGGCTGAGCTAGAAGACTAGTTCAGTCGCTCAGCAGCAGCTATTCTCGTCGGCGCTGTTTACTTGTTTCGGATCCAACTCTTGAATTTTAGACACAAATTTATCTTGGGAAGGTTTGTCACCTCAATGATTCGATAAAAGTTTTTTCTACTGTAAATAGCCGGAAACCTATTCCTAGTACGATATTTAAATTTATCTAGTCATACATAGAATAATAGTTAGTGATGTTCTGAAAATTATTTTATAACGACTTTCAATGGACCAGTAAATATAGGTCGTTATAGCCGATGGTCGTAATAAGGAATGATTTTTTTTTCTTTCTCTTATGATTCAGTATATGGATAAACAGAAAACCCAAAATTGTATTAAACTTAATTTTATTAATGGTTTTATAAGTAATGCAATTTAAATTTAGTGAGCATGTACATAATTATTGATAATTTACAAAGATTTATGTATTATTGTGAAAAAGATCAGAAATATTTTATTGTTTTGAATATTTTTTATAGTATTTATTGTCAATTATCTCTTCTAGTGCATTAATGGCCTTAGAAGCTTTTTCGATTAAGTCTGTTGAGCTCCTGCAAAAATAATCTCTAATTGTCGAAATACCGTTTGCCGCTTGCCCCAAGGTGACAGGTGTAGAGTCTTCGAATTCAGTCTCTTCTTGGGATTCTGATCCCATTTTATTACTTTATTGAACCGAAAGAATAATGTTTTCGTCCGACATGGGTGAAGAGGTTTCGATGTCATCGTCTATTGCAACAAACTGATCGAAATTGTTTATCCTATGTGGTTCCGGGAGCTCTATGTTTGAAATCCAGTCCTGTTCGGTTTTTTGAGGCTGATCACTTGTATCGGTTTCTCTACACAAAAACCCTCCATGACGACAACAAATGGCGATGGTATTTCCAGAAACGTCATCCCAAGATTCGGAAATCATGTTTATAGCATCCAATAAATTTATTTTTCCTGGGTCGTTATTGGCATCTATGTTTTTTATCATTTTCAGAAAGAACAATATTCGGAATTTCACCATGAGTGACTTTATAACACCCTGATCAATAGGTTGTAAAATGGAAGTTGTATAACCCGGGAGAAATGCTAATTTTATGTTGGGCAGCGACTTCACATCTGGGTCAGCAGGGCAATTATCGACCAATAATAGAATTTTACTTTTTTTCGCTCTGAGCTCTGCATCCCATTGGTGTAAAAACGTTTCAAAAATGACTGATGTCATCCACGCTTTCTTTTTGTTATCGTAATCTACAGGTAGACGTTTCACCCCTTTAAAGCAACGATTTCCCTATTACCAGTAATTTCTTCTTGATGGTCCCTGCCATATTAGCTGCTACCATTACCGAAATCCTTTCTTTGGATTCTTTGGACCCCCGGAACATTTTTACCTGAAATTGAAAAAAACAATAACGATAAGATACACAAATTCAAAAGAAATCTGACTAACAACTGAGCCAGGATAATTATCTTACCTTTGTACTTAAATGGGTCGGGTATAAGTTTAAAAAAAGTTTCATCTGCATTGAATATCTCACTATCAGCATAGTTTTTCCGAATTTCGGGCCAAACTGTTTCCAACCTACCTTCTTTGTCAGATGCAGAAGCTGCCCTTGATTCGCCGCTAATTTTCCTAAAAACGATACCATGCCTCTTTGTGAATTGTTGAATCCAAGACGCGTCAGGGAGGAAATCCAATATTAACAACTTTGCAAACTCTCTAGCTTTTCCAACTAGTCGTGTTTATGGGCTATTTTATTCATTATTAGTTGATGCAAACATTTCTAGTTTGTTTTTTCAATTTCATTTTTATTTGCGACTCTGAAGCCTTCTAAAGTTAGAAAATATTACTCCACCCTAAAATTGCCTATTTCTCTTTAGTTACTCATAATTTGGGTCTCTATGGATTTATTTTACGGGATTTCAATATGTTTTCAGATCAAAGCTAAGCATATTCACTGGCATGGAATTTTACATCCAAGTTTCGCTGATTGCCAAATAATCAGATCGGTTGATGATTGTATTGGTAGAGATGTCTTCTGAGCAGGGCAGCTGACAGGGAGGGGTAGGGGCAAAATCCCCGGGGCCCGGGCTAAGGTGACTGCTTTTGGGAGTGGGGGGTTTAAAGTCCCTGGGCAATGAATTAGTCCCCGGGCCCGCTTTGGGGGCTATGCGCGGCCAAGATTTGTGCGTTAATGGCGGCAATAAGTATAAAACAATGCTGATCAGGAACTTTTGCTTTCCCGGCACTGCTTGACTCGGTCATATGGTGTATTATTATTACCATTCTATTGTTCCTGAGAAGCCCTTTCAAACAGTATACGATCTCTGTATTTGGTTTTGGCTTTTCGACGCGTATAGGCCGACTTTATATATTTTTGATGATATATTTTTTTTCAATCACATATCACTTCCCTTGAAGAATGGTGTCGTAACTGGAGAGTTGACATAAATCCTAGCAAATCCCAGCAAATAACCTTTACCCTCCGTCGAAAACCCACCTCATCCTGTACTCCTATATCCTTTAATGGCGTACCGCTAAATAATGTGGAACAAATTCGATACCTTGGATTTTATCTGGACAAGAGACTTATATAGAACCCTCATATAAGATTGAAAAGACAAGAAGATGCACGTCGATTTCGACTACTACAACACCTACTTGACAAACGTTCAAAACTCCCGATTCACTATAAGAAACTTATCTATACGACGATTATCAGACCTATTTGGACTTAAGGTATAGAACTGTGCGGATCCATTAAACCATCGAATTCTTCCCGCATCCATTCACTCCAATCCAAAATCCTTCGAAAAATCCTTAATGCTTCTTACTTTGTCACAAATGAAGTGATCCACACTGACCTTAATATCCCTTATGTCGCTGATTTGGCTCGAACCAGATACCTATCCTTTCATAATAAACTTACTCCACATCCAAATCACTTGTTGCACAACTTGATTCCCATTCCATTCCCGGCAATCCTCCGAGGCCCCTGAAAAGAAGATGGCTTCGGGATCTTCTTCTTTTGTAAATATTTCATTAGAGTACTACCAATTGGTAGTTTCTCTACAAATTATTCATGTCATTGTATCTTTTGTATACCGCATATTTACTAGATGTGTTTTCTAATACAGTTGTAAATTTCGATATGATAAAAGAAAAAAAATGTTTTCCTTTTAACACCTTATTATATTTACTGTGGCTTCCTTAAACTAATGTTTTATATACAATCGATAGATTTTGACAACAGCTGATGATTTACACTTAAACGAACATCTTAGCTTCTCCGAGTCAAAAGATATACTAATTTCAAATCTCGATACTCAGCAAAATAACCTCTACATTGCGGCGCTTACCCCTCCACCGCGCGCGATGCGTCACTGTTCTGGCTTATCGTAATGAATTCTTTGATCCTTTAGCTATCCAGTGGTATAATTTAATTTTGGATGTAGATGGTAATTAGAGACTACTATGCCAAACTATATCCCCCGATTTGGTTATCATTAGGTTTTTTGGATTGCCCCCATATGGTAGCAAATTTAAAGACGTATTCACATCAAAAAGACGAAATAGGACCTCCTATTTTATTGTTATCTTTGATTATATTTAAACTAGACTAGTTCATGAGAAACTTTGATCGTTTGAAGCATGAGCAAACTTGTTTCCCATGGCTATTTTTTTCCCCACCGTGGCTAATTTTTTTTCTAAAGTTTGATCAATGATGTGAATGCGCCATAAACAACTTCTCTGTTTTTTTTTTAATTTCTCTCAGGAATACATTCATGTCCGGGCAATAGTTGCCGGGTTTTCCCCAATGGATTTCCCTTCTTAAAGCCGGCTGTCGCAGGGATTTTTTTCAAGTGAGAAATTTAAAAAATATAGCAATATGTAATAATCAGATATGTTTTAAAAATACTTAGTTTCTCAACTGGATATAGATTTAAATTTGTTCATCATTCAAAAGACGTTATTTAAAAAAAAAGAAAAAAAAAAGTAGAACATGGCTGTTGAATTTCAAAAATGCACTCACATTATTCCATTAGGATCAGATTTTGGTGAACAAAAAATAAATAATAATTAACCCCGTTGTACCATTTGTCAGATCGAATTAGAACATTTTCTCATGGACTTTTAAAGTTTATGTAATAAAAGAAAACAATATAACAAGGAGGTACTATTTTGTATTAAGTATTTTAGTATTACATGGAAGAAACATCGCAATAGTTATTTTCATATAGGACGCTAAGTGGGCATTCCCGGTGCGAGTTCAAGTTTTACGAGCGAGTTGTAGCCGACAGAGGAAATGCGACCAAGCACTGAAAACCACTTTTCATACAAGATATGAAAATTACTATTGATTATACTGCTCAAACTTATATATATATATATATATATATATATATATATATATATATATATATATATATATATATATATAATTTTGTTATTTCCGTAATAGTGTATTCAATACTAGCTGTACCCGGCGTGCGTTGCTACGCGCTTAACAAAATCAAAAGAAACTCAGTACAACAATTATTGTAGTATTGTTTGATTTATTTTTTTTTTTTTTTTTTTTTTTTTAATTTTGTTTATTTGAATTGAAATAAAAATTCAAAGAATTAAATTATGTATACAAATAGATCAGATGATTTTCTATCGGCCACATTTAATTGTCCAGGAGAGAAGCATGGGTTTACCAAATTTAGTACGCATTTTAATAATGTGGTCTCTCGTTCATATTTTTAATCATCTGGCTTCTTGTCCTTTCGCAAAAAACAACATGGGAATGGCTCAGCTGATAGAAATACACTGAATTGTTGAAGCGATTTTTATTAATTCACGATTTTTACATTTTGAACCCTAACTTGCCACCTATGCATCCAATCAATATACCAATAGTCCTATAGTCTTTCCCTGCATATGTGGGAAAAAATGATGTCTCACATGGAACATTGAACACTCTTACCGTTTCAAAGTCTATTATAAAGGACACAAATACATTGATTATTATATATACAATGTGAGTATCTCTTAGTGTAAATTGAGTGAAACTAGATCAAAAATGTAGTAAAATGCCGCAGACCTCACCTTTCTATTCCAATCCGTTGCAGATATACTATGAATCAAAGACTTTTTTGAGGAAACCACGTTTTTTCCCATAAAAGCTGTAATATCTCCATTTTGTTCAAATATTTTTCAAACTTTGACCACATTTTCGGATTTCGCATTAAATTTTCTATAACAGCTAAGTATCTGTAAGCTTGAATTTTACAAACTTGTTATCTAGAGAACAGCTTGATCTTCACCTTATTTGGGGAAGTCACAATTTCTTATATTAATTCAACGTTCACCGTTTTTCGAAAAAACTATCCACGAAACGTCGAATCTCACAAAAACTTGCAAATTTAATAAGCTTTCGAATGATATGTTAAACGTGATGATTTTTTTTCGATTTCGAAAAAACATGGTGTCCTCATTTGGCATACAAATCAGTTACTTGTGTAAATAAAACATAATGACTATCCCTTAATGTAAAAATGCATTTTAAACATAATAAACTCTTTATTGGAATATAAAGCAAAAAAAAAAAATATATTGTTTACTAGAAAATAAAGGAAAACTGTCAATAAAGCGACACCAGATCAGAGGATCGTATGTTATTACATTTATTTATTTATTATTATTATTTAGGATTTATTTTATTAGATTATCAATGTAAGGTTTAAAACTAAATGATAAGGAACATAGAACTCAATTTTCTATTAGCTTCTGAATGCAGATGATATTAAAGAATACCACTTTTTGCGGTGAATTTATGGATACCAGGTATGCAAGTTTAAAATGTCGTTTATTTCTTAAAATATATACACAGTAATTTAAAAAAAAGTATAATATATTTTATTCAAAGTACTGACCCTCGCTTTCTACACATTTTGTCCATCTCTCGGGCAATATATGGATACCATTCCAAAAGAATGCTTCATCTTTATTTGAAATCCATTCATCGAACCATTTTCGTACGTTTTCGAAATTGTTGAAGTGTTGCTCCGCCAATGAGTGTCCCATCGATGAGAAGAGGTGATAATCAGAAGGCGCCAGGTCAGGTGAATACGGCGGGTGGGGTAGGAGTTCCCAACCAAGCGAAGAAATCGTTTCCTTAGTCAATCTGGCTGAATGTGCAGGAGCGTTATCATGCTGAAGAATGACTTTGGCGTGCCTGTGAGCCCATTCTGGGCGTTTTTCGATCAATGCGTGACTCAAATTGATCATTTGTTGTCGGTAGCGCTCGGTATTGACTGTTTCGCCGGGTTTGAGAAGCTCGTAGTAGACTACTCCCTTCTGATCCCACCACACACACAGCATTGTCTTCTTCCCAAAACGATCCGGTCTTGCACTCGATGTGGATGGTTGTCCTGGCGTTACCCATGATTTTTTTCGTTTGGGATTCTGAAAATAAATCCATTTTTCATCGCCAGTTACAACTCGATGCAAAAAACCCTTTCTTTCGTGGCGTAAAAGCAGCATTTCGCACACAGTTTTTCGTTTTTCCATCTGTCGTTCGTCCAATTCATGTGGAACCCATTTTCCAACCTTTTGAATCTTTCCCATAGCTCTCAGGCGATCGGAAATGGCTTGCCTAGTGACATTCAACTGTTCTGCCATCATTTGTTGGGTTTGGGTATTGTCTTCGTCTAATAAAGATTGCAATTCGAAGTCCTCAAACTTTTTTGGTCGATTTTCTCGTTTTTGATCAGTAACATCAAAATCACCACGTTTGAAACTTTGAAACCAACGTTCACATGTCCTGACGGTTGGAGCAACATCGCCATAAGTCTCAACAAGAATTCGATGACATTCAGATGCCTTTTTCTTTTGATTAAATAAGAAAATCATGACATGCCGCAAATGCTCTTTATTTGGCTTAAAATTAGACATTTTTAACACCAAAGAAAGGTATGATACGTCCACGTAAACGACTTAAAAACAACTGACTTTTGTAAACAAATGACTAACAAACAAAATAGCGTTTAGAGATAAGCAAATCCTTCAATAGGCTAGGAGCGCATTCTATTGGAATTAAAACGACATTTTAAACTTGCATACCTGGTAGATGGGTCTGTTTTTACAGGGGAAGGCATTTCTACTTTCCCATGTATATCGTTGCTTTATATTTGTATTGCTTTCGAATAATGTAGAAGGGCACCATGGTTGGATACCAAGTTTGTAAAATTCAAGGTTACAGATACTCAGCTATTAAAGAAAATTTAATGCTAAATCCGAAAATGTGGTCAAAGTTTGAAAAATATTTAAACAAAATGGAGACATTACAGCTTTTATAGAAAAAAAATTGGTTTCCTCAAAAAAGTCTTTGATTTATCGCATATATCTGCAACGGATTGGAATAGAGAAGTGAGGTCTGCGGCATTTTGCTACATTTTTGATCTAGTTTCACTCAGTTTTTTTTTTTTTTTTTTTTAAATAAGAGATTCTCACCCTGTATAGATCATAAGGTAACAGGAAACAAATTTCAACAGCTGTTTACAAAACAAACAACGCTGTTCTATTAATATTTTCATTAATTGTACAATTAATAAAATAAATAATTGATAAAGTTCGGCTTGCCATATATCTCTAATTTAATTTTTCCGAACAGGAACATTAAGCTCATATTTGGGTAAATTAAAATAACTTAAATAACTTCCGGCATTTCAAGATAATCTTGAGCTTCCAATGTTGTTTTGAAACAGTAAACACAGGTTGACTATGAGCTGAAATCGCCCAGTAACCTCATTAAACACGAATGAGTTTTTCAAAATATCTGTTTAGTTAACTGTTACAATTTTCGCCCTAGGACGGAAAAAATTCGCTTTGCGTACTCAAACTGGCTATTGAAAACACATGTTTGAGATACAGTATAACGAAAAAATATTTTTATCTTTAGTTATAAATAAAGGCCGGATTTCGTGCAGTAAAAATTTAAAAAACGAGCAATAAAAATTAGCCAAACGTGCAACACAAATTGGCCAAACATGCAAAAACGTGCAATAAAAATAAAATACTGTGCGAAGTAGTGATGAGAAATTTAAAAAATCAAATATTTATATAATTAATATAATGTACATATGTGCATACAAAAACTACAACTAATTTTTATGCTATGTATAATAATTAATAAAAAATATATTTCGTAAAATATCAATTTTCCATTTTTTTGCTAAATACATTTAAATACATAAATACACAATATCATAATAAATACATTTTATAAACAGAAATTTCCAAATTTTAATTCATGATCATGTACATTTCGAAATTATGGTTATCTAAATGTTAATTGTTTACGATTGGCTGCCTGTCACATTAGGCATTTTCACTGTTACTTGTATTGTGTTTCACTATCACTATTATTGTACTTGCTTACCGAACTTAACTCGACTGTAGAATTAAATAACAATTAAGAATTAAATTATAAAAAGAAGGTTGTAAAGTGGAGAAAATCAAATTAGGAATTATACGAAGCTAGTACAAACAAGACTTATCATTAATGAAATGTCAAAAAGTTCGCTCTTGGGCACTTCAAACCTGAAATGTGCGAATTTGTGCAGTAACCCCTAAAACGTGCAATTTCGTGAAGTAACCCCCACAACGTGGATATTCGTTTATTTTTTATCGTTCGTCTAGTTATAAGTTTATATGTAAGTTCGGCAACAGTAGGGTAGAAGGTTTTTAAAATTTTATAACCTTACTGGCATTAAAACCCATTCCACTCTTTATTTGTCTGTGAAACTGCTGAACTTTTTCATATATCAGTTAACCGCTTAAAGGGACACAATTCTCTATTAATGCACTAAATAAAAACAGCATTGTGTCCTTACGGGTTATAAGGCTGTTATAAGATTAGGTTATAAGATTGTAAGATTACTCGGTTCTTGTTCGGTGCGGCTTACGAAGGTCTCAATCTTAAGCGCAATTTTATTTTATTTTTTATTTTTATGTCACCAATAGTGGAGTTACCAATCCCGTATCGCCTAGCCATCACCGAATAACTCATACCTTTTTCTATTAATTAAAGGATTTCACCATTTTCCTTTAATGAGACAGTTTTATGTCATTATAACATAAAACTCAGTAATGTGACTAGCGCGTCGTCCGATTATTGAGGTCTTACTGTAGGAGTCATATAAATATTTCTTCATAACCAAATAATACTCACTGCAAACTGCTGTGCGTGACCGAGGTGAGGAAACCGGAACCAAAGGAAGAGAGATACCAACAGTTGTGGCTGCATCATGACAACTGACCTACGATTCTGTATCCTATATCCTATTTATATGTATATAAACATATATATATATCTATACTATTATATAAGACGACAAGCCACTTTTTGTTTGTAATCCCTGAACAAGAAAACTACTAAACCAATCTGTACCAAACTTCAACCACATCAGTTCCAGGAAGGTGTATCAATAATAAATAAATTCTACTGATTTTCAATTAATTTGTTTTTTAAAAAAATAATCATACGTAGATAACAGTGAAGTTTAAAAATTGACCGATAGATGGCAAGCGCCATTCTACATAAACAAATGAATAGCGTTTTATATAGAGCTCTAAATCGATAAACAATACATCTATATTCAATTAAATTGTTAAAAAAGATTTAAATATATGGTGTGACATTTGGATCCCATTGAAGTTTAAAAATCGACCGATATGTGGTTAACGCCATTTCTTGATCACAATATACAAGGATAATATAGCTTTTCATCTAAACATGGAAACATTGAACCGTCATCGCAATATTTGTTACACTGCCTTATTCATCTCCTCTTGAAAATGACCTCTTGTGATTTATTTATACTTTTATTACAAAGATAATAATAAGTTATTGTTTTTTTTTTTATTTCTACCATTATCAAAATATTATATTTTTTACAACCATTATTTTTTTAAATATTATGCAACATTACACTTAAGTAATTGGTTATTTACCCGCACAAACATATCGTTTACTATCATGAGTGTGTAACTACTGTATTACTTTGACTTCCTCCACAATAATTCAATATCAAACGGTAAAGGTGTTAAGAGAGATCTATAAATGTGATATTCGAAGTTAAGGAGCGGAATCGGCATATAACAGAATACAAAATCACTGAATAGAAATACACATTACTATAGAACAATCATTCATTCACAATGAAATGATAACATGGATTTCGATTTTTTAGCTTAATAGATAAGCACTTCAAAAAAATAAAAAATTTCAAAAAGAAAACCCAACATATAAGCAACAATTCTTTATTGTAGCAATGCGAAATCAATAACCACAAATCGAAACAAAACAATCATTCAAATTTATTGTGAATAAATCGTGATATCAAGTTGAAAGCCCATTCCGGTCGATCCTGAGGAACCATGTGCCCTGCGTTTCTAACCAGAACTTCAGTCAATCCTTTGGCCTTCTTGTAGAATCCTGCCAGTTCATTTCCTACCATCCACGGCTTCCGCGGTGCAGTTCTGTAGTACTTGGATCCGGTCCAGTTCAATCTATGCAAGAAGTTCATCGTCAGTGGGTACGCGACAATTATGTCCAATTGGCCGCTGTAGAACATGACTCTGTAATTATCTAGTAAAACTTCGACCCAAGCTTTGACTGACTGCATGAAGTCATTGACGAGACATTGGTAAACTTTAGAGTTGTTATGGTAAGTACCATCACCGACGTGTATGTTCTTTCTTACGTCTGTTTGAACGTACGTACTGTAGTCTTCGTCCAAGCTAGAGAAACTCTGAAGATAGTTGTAAATGTTTATATTAGAATTTACCTTGTTTAATATATTCCCGTACAAGTGGTGAGCTTCACTGTACTGATGTTTCCTAATTAAGTTAACTACTTCTTCTTCCATTCCCTTAGTGACCTTCCTGGTATTAGAATCCACAAGACCAAGCTGGTAGAGGTAATCTGAATAGACCATCATGTTCTCTGGATCAGTCCACCCGTCACCGATAGCGAGTCCTTTCAAGTTGATCTTCTGCTTGCTGACTTTGTTGTTGTTGTGGATGGTATAACCGATTGCGGGTATGTATTTTCCGGCATAAGACTCTCCAGTGAGAAAGAACTGGTTTTTCTGAAGTTGTGGAAATAACTGAAAGAACTGAATTAAAGCAGAGTAAAGATCTCTTCCTACCTGGCCTTCGTTAGTCGCATATCCTGCATCATCTTTGGTAAAGCTGAACCCTGTCCCTACCGGGTTGTCGATGTAGATCACATTGAAAAGTTTTGACCAATAATATTGGCGTTCTTTTAATTTTAGATCTTTGTCTACAAAGAATACTCCATTTTCACAAAATAACCCATATAGAGAAGAACTTCCTGGTCCACCCTGCAGCCAAAGAACTACCGGTGCGTTCTCCGGGTCTGACTCAGAAGGGAAGAACCAGAAGAAGAGGTTGGAGTTGAAGGTCTTGTTGACGGTGAGGTAGCCACTGTAGCTGGTAATGTTACTGCCAGGCAGTCGGACCTTAGCTGCGGCCTGACCTTCTTGTATCTTACCGCCTTCGATGTAGGGCGTCAGGAACAGCGGATCTCCAAAGTTTCCGTTAACTGGAAGAGACCGGATCTTCGAGTAGGGATTTAGAAAGGCATGATAGCCGCTAATGCAGCAAAGAAAAAAAAAAAAAAAAAAATTAACCGGTTCATATCGCTCTCTGTACTGAACTGATTGGTTTGTTTGCGTTTTAAGGTGTAAAACCGCCACGGTCATCAACGCTTGAACTGATTGGTTGCCACTCTTTATATATTTGACTATAAGTCGTTATTACTGATATCGCGTTCTTTTATAGGTTGGTAATTGCTTTATAATTGTTGGTAAAAAATATATTTTTTAATCATAAAAAACAAGATTTAATACTTCGTCATAAAACCATTTGGTTTTATTACCCAATCATTCTTTTAGGCATGGAATTAACAAGTTGTTTACAATCTTCTTTAACTATTCTTTCCACTCATCTTCTAATAATGTAAACAAATTGTTTTTGTGTGTAGAATTACGTTTACCAACTCTAATTTTTAATGTAACCCACAGGTGTTCAATGGGATTGAGGTCTGGGGACTGAGGAGGCCAGTCAAGAACATTCATATTGTTTTTTACGAATCATGATCTACTTTGCGTGAAACATGACATGGAGCAAAATCCTGTTAAAAAAAATATTGGCACTGTCCCTAGGTTCAAATTTTGTTTTCAAATGAAGGTTTTAGTTTTGGTTTAACATCGATACGTAGTTATCGCTATTCATCCTCCCTTCGCACAAAAATATTTCTCTCCCGAAGCCCTTATACAACCCCAAATCATTATGTTTCCTTCACCATGTTTTAAAGTAGGAACAACACAATCTGGGTGATAGGCTTCGCCTTCCCTCCCCTGTACAAAAACAATTAGACATTTTAATGAATTCGTAAAAATAATTATATTCTTGCTCTAATTTAAATACCTCAAAGTTGCTTTCGTTTGACCAAACCAAGGCAAGCTTCTTCTTCCGATTGGCTTCACTAAACCAAGGTTTCTTTCTTGCTTTACATCCTTTCAGACCTTTCACTCTTAGTCTCTACCTTCTTCTTACTGTCCGAGAACTCACTTACTAATAACTAACTAATACTTACTTCTTACTATCGACAGAACGCAAGGTTTCCATCATTTCAGCCAGTTGTTTTCATGTTTTCTTGCGATTTTGAAGACATGTTCTCACCAAAAATCTCTCCTCAAGTGCACCTGTACACAGTTTAGTTTTTCTTTAAATTAAGAAACAAATCTTCCTTCCCTTTCGCCACACTAAAAATATGTTTGTTGTGGAGCTTTTTTAACTTTAATGTTAAACTCCCTTATATTAACAATAGTAGGTATTGTAACCACAGATTACATAATATTCTGTATATTCAATTAGGATTGATAAATTAATTTCAATTCTATTGAAATTTTTTTTATTTGAAAACTAGTTTCGAATGTTAAACATTAACACCGGAAGACAAATGACGTTTTTCAATAATAATATAGTTTTAGATTTGAATAAATCTAAAAAGTAAACAGTTCCAATTTTACCTTTTATTTTTTCCTCAGCTTCCCTTCAGTTGAAATGGAACGAAATAAGTGGGTTCAAGCCCTGAAACAAGAAAAATGGAAGCCAACATAAAATAGCAAAAACATTTTGAAAGAGGACGATTTGAACAGGTCTTCATTTCGAGTAAATCTAAAGAAAGGTGCATTTCAGTCGGTTTTTGGATTTCCCAAATCATTTGAGACATAAGATTATTACGCTTTATCCACAGACGTAGGTATTTAAACTTAAAAGTTTAATGTTGTCTTTTTCGACTACTCCTCATTAGCTAGACTAGCGTCCAAACCTTTAAATTAATAACAAAAGACTTTTTTCATGACAGTAATTAGACCAATTTGGACATACGGAATTGACATACCGTCTATCCTTTATGCTCCTAACTTATTGATAAAGATCTTAATGTTCCATATATCACTGGTTTAGCACAAATCAAATACCTCTCCTTTCATGGTAAAATCCACAACTACTTGAATCCGGCTTCACCCTTAATTTCCGATAATCCTCCAAGGCGTTTAAAAAGAAGATGTCCGAGAGACATTCTAATAAGAACGCTTATTAAACTCAATTCTTCAATTAAGGAGCCAACAATTATAGAAATATCACACTTATTTTGGGAAATATCCTCTTTATTATTCCTCAATCAAGTTACATGTTTCGGGACTTTTGTCCCATCCTCAGACTTTTTACTGTTTCCATTATAATCACAATCTCTTCCTCACGAACCTTCTTGTCCAGTGGTTATATTATGCCATCCACTATTAATACTCAATTCTTCAATTAAGGAGCCAACAATTATAGAAATATCACACTTATTATAGCTAAACTCCTCTTTATTATTCCTCAATCAAGTTACATGTTTCGGGACTTTTGTCCCATCCTCAGACTTTTTACTGTTTCCATTATAATCACAATCTCTTCCTCACGAACCTTCTTGTCCAGGTAAATTATTCCTTCTGAATAATTTAAGATGTGTTTCACGCCTGTATCTAGAAATGAATAATTAAAAAAAATGTACTAATGACTCCCCATCGAATGCGGTCACATTAGTACACGACTCTTTTAATAAACAATACCATGTTATAGAGCCATGTAACAATCTCACCCCATGAATACAGTGGCTAGGATATTATAGCAAGCAGAAGCAATCAATTTTAAAACCTGAAAATGGCATTACGGTTTTACAAGGAATAATTTTGTTGAGTGAAGCTAAATTTTTTTTAATCAACATCATCGCCAGAGCAATAATGTGGAAAGTTAAAACTTCTTCTTCGGCGTCACTCAATTCAGTTTTCTCACACCGCCTAACTTCTTCGGGACTTTTAAACCTCTTCATCTCCAAGATCAGCGAACTTAGAGGTATGTTGAACCTGTAATAAAAAAATTGAGGTACTTATCTAATATAATCACTAATAATATATTTAAGGTCAAGAAGCAATATAACACACATTTTTGAAGCAGCTCGGAAGGCTATATTTTCTCTCGAAGGCTCAGAGCTTCTTTCATTGGCTCACCACTATAACTTTTATACTGCCTTGTCCCTAACTTGTTCACATAGTTTTCAAATTTGTGCCATAGAAGGAGAGTCAATTTTCAATGTATTTTTTTTCGGATGAAATTAGAAATAGTGGTCATTACTTTGATGAACAGTATTCAAAAATGATTAAAATATGAAATGTAGAATAAAGTTATAGTTATCAACTAGGACGTTTCTGATAACTAGATTACGAAGTTTTGAAATTAAAGACCTGAAAACTCGAGCCGGCTGTTTCTAGCAACAACTCTTATAACATATACGTGAAGCCTAGGTCTCTCGCAACTGAGTGGTTACCTCATATAATTTAAAAGTTATTTGTAGATAAAAAGATATGCATCGTGCACTGCCGAGGAGAAAAGCACGCAAATATTGAGAGATAATTTCGTATTGGTATTGTTGGTTCGTTATGAAATTTTTATTCCGATACACCGTATTAAAGCTGTAATTCTAATTTTTACTGTTTTTCTATGAAGCATCGAATCGAAAATTCTACAAAAAATTGAGCAATAAATCGAATAATTCCAATAAGTCATTATTTCACAATTTTATAGATACTGCTTTTTCCTTCGGCAAGACAGTATTGCCTTTTGGAAAATAAAGTATCAGGTTAGGGTTCCTTACTGCACAAGCTGAAGCACTAACGAAATTATCGTAGCCAGTTAATAGCACCTTTTTGTTATAAATTTTGACATGAATATATCTCTTGCCCGGAGGTCTATAGGCCGGTATACATGCTCATGCAATTTGTGCAAATTGGCTTGAGCAATCCAGTGAAAATAAATCGCTCACATCACTCCTAAAATATCTTTTAAGAGGTTTAGATGCACAGGTGAACAGCATAAAGGATGTTCTCTTAAAACGTTACAGGAGCCATATACAAAAAAATGTTTATACCAAGCAGCTTGATGTAAACCTCCGAAGTGATGCTGTAAAAAAGAAAAACAGAATCCCTTCGGTCCAGCATTGTGGCCGCAATGCAGGAGACGGCTGATAATGTGCTGGGGCCGAGAGAAAAGGATGAGATAGAATGTAGTCCACGGTTCGATGGAGAATGCCAGGCTACCTCTGATATCAAGATCGCGGCATAAAAGAATATGCTGAAGAAAGAAACCCAAGAATAATACCACAGGAAAAGGATAGAGGAAAAACGACTACATCAAAGAAAAAAGAGACTAAGAGAGAGTGATGAACTGGAAAGGACAGAAAGACACCGGAGCAAGAAAGAATCAAGAGAATTCTTTAGGAGCTTCAATAGAAGGAGAAGACTCAGAACTTATGATGCCAGAAACTTGTTTAAACAAGGATGGGAACATAGTTGCCTGCATGGATGAGGTCTTATTGCAATGGAAGAGTCACTTTGAGGAAGTTCTCAATCCAGTCCTCTGCGGAGCAGACAGGAGAAAGGATTTGACAGACAGGGACCCAGAATCTAGCCTTGAACCACCTAATGATGAAGAGAAAATGGGCGCCATTGATCGGCTAAAAAACAATAAAGCACCTGAAGCTGGTCAAGTGCCTGCCGAACTCTTCAAGTGCGGGGGGGTGAAGTGCTGATAAAGAGAACACAAGACCTGATTCTAACAATCTGATTGGATCTATATTCAAGCATTGATCTATATGTTTTTCATGTAGTTCAGACTTCTTTTTTTTTTTTTTTTTTTTTTTTTTTTTTTTAATGCATGTAATGTTGTAAATCTTAAATCAAACTCAAAATTCTATTTCCCTCATACATAAAGTGAGAGAAATAGATTAATCTAATATTCGATTTCAAAGTTTAAATGTATAGTATAATGTCTTACCATTTTAATTTTTTTTCTTTCAAGTTTTATGTTTAAATGTTTAATTAATGTTAACTAATATATTTTAATCTACTAGTTTATATCATACTCATTAACAATTCTTTTGTACTATAAACATTTTATTATCTGTATTGCGAATGTTTTCTATTTCCCTCATACCCCATCAGTTTCTCTTACTCTCATGATTTCCATCATGATCATAAATGTGCAGATAGACTATATTCTATGAAGGAATTTTTCGCTAGTAATATTAGTAGACTTTTATGGAAGACGTTTATGAAGAAAAAAAATTGTTTTACCAAACTTTTTTCTAATGGAATCACAATCTCGAAATTCCGACGAAATGTCAGAATGACCCATATATCCTATTGTACATATTGTGTGAATGGATCCATTAAGCCATTCATATTACCGTGAGAAGGTTTATCACAAGTTAAGAACAAAACTTTTAATATTGATTTATTGTTTTCTATCTTGGTATATAAAGGTATTTTGAGTGTGAACAGGGGTGAAGCTACCCCTGTTACCTTTATTTTGTCAGAATTTCGACATTTTGATTCCATTAGAATAAAGTTATGTAAAAAAAGTTTTTGTTCATAAAACTCTTTTTAAAAGTCTATTAATGGCACTAACGAAAAGTCCCTTCATATCACATTTATGATCATGAAAGGTAAGGAAACAGAGAGTGTTAAGGGAATAGAAAATACTCAAAATTGAATTAATGAAATATTTATTGTAAAACAAGATTGGTAATGAGTATGAGATCAAATAGTGGATTAAAATATATTAGTTAACACTAATTAAACATTTAAGCATAAAACTTTGTTATAAAAAGCTAGAATTCGATTACATAATTTTCAATTACATTGTTATTTAAAAAAACAAAACAATTATCTATGTTCTTTTCTTATGAGTGCGACCGAAGGGGAAAATAGGGGAATACCATTTTTTATAATTCTTTGTGAAGAGTAGGATTTGAATAAGAAAACCCAACATATAAGTAACAATTCTTTATTGTAGCAATGCGAGATCAATAACCACAAATCGAAACAAAAGAGTTATTCGAATGTATTGTAAATAAATCGTGTTATCAAGTCGAAAGCCCATTCCGGCTGATCCTGAGGAACCATGTGTCCTGCGTCTCTGACCAGAACTTCAGTCAATCCTTTGGCCCTCTTGTAGAATCCTGCCAGTTCCCCTCCTACCACCCATTCCTTCCGCGGTGCAGTTCTATAGTCATCGGATCTGGTCCAGTTCAGTTTTGGCAAGAAGTTCATCGTCAGAGGATACGCGACAATTATGTCCAATTGGCCGCTGTAGAACATGACTTTGTAATTATCTATCAAAACTTCGACCCAAGGTTTGACTGACTGCATGAAGTCATTGCCGAGAAATTGGTAAACTTTAGAGTCGCTATGGTAAGTACGATTACCGACGTGTATGTTCTTTCTTACAACGTCTGCCTGAACGTACGTACTGAAGTCTTCGTCCAAGCTAGAGGAACTCTGAAGATAGTTGTAAATGTTTATATTAGAATTTACCTTATATAATATATAATTAAACATATCGCGAGCTTCACTATACTGATGTTTCCTGATTAAGTTCACTACTTCTTCTTCCATTTCTATAATGTCCTTCTTAGTATTGAAATCCACCAGACCAAGCTGGTAGAGGTAATCTGAATAGACCATCATGTTTTCTGGATCAGTCAGCCCATTACCCACAGCGAGTCCTACTAAGTTGATTTGCTGCTTTTTAACTTTGTTATTGTTGTAGATGGTATACCCGATTGCGGGTATGTATTTTCCGGCATAAGACTCTCCAGTGAGAAAGAAATCGTTTTTCTGAAGTTGTGGAAATAGTTGAAAGAACTGAATCAAAGCAGAGTAAAGATCTCTTCCTACCTGGACTTCGTCAGTCGCATATCCTGCATCATCTTCGGTAAAGCTGAACCCCGTTCCTACCGGGTTGTCGATGTAGATCACGTTGAAAAGTTTTGACCAATAATATTGGCGTTCTTTTAATTTCAGATCTTTGGCTACAAAGAATACTCCATTTTCACAAAATAACCCATATAGAGAAGAACTTCCTGGTCCACCCTGCAGCCAAAGAACTACCGGTGCGTTCTCCGGGTCTGACTCAGAAGGGAAGAACCAGAAGAAGAGGTTGGAGTTGAAGGTCTTGTTGACGGTGAGGTAGCCACTGTAGCTGGTGATGTTGCTGCCGGGCAGTCGGACCTCAGCTGCGTTCCGACCTTCTTGTATCTTACCGCCTTCGATGTACGGCGACAGGAACAGCGGATATCCAACGTCTCCGTTAACTGGAAGAGACCGTATCTTCGGATAGGGGTTTGGAAAGGCATGATAGCCGCTAATGCAGCAAACAAATAATAATAAAACTAACCGGTTCATGTTGCTGTCTGTACTGGACTGACTTGTTGGTTGTCAATCTTTATAAACTTGACAACGTGTCATTTTTCCTGATATCGTGTTCTTTTATAGGTTGATAAATACTTCATGGGCTCTCAGTTTAAAATACGATCTCATAATCATACAAACATAATTCATTATCACCACATAAACTATATGCTATATTTGTATATAAATTACTATATTTGATTACATGAAATGACATATATCATTCGTATATTATATACCTGAACAATTAATTTAAGGTTTTAATTTAATTTACACACCAGGCTTAAAAGAAAAGAAACTGATCGTCGTTTCGACTACTCCACATTAACTAGACAAGCGTCCAAAGCTGCCAATAAATTACAAACTTCATATTTACAGGACAGCAATTAGACCAATTTGGACATACGGAGTTGACATACCGTCCAACTATTCTTGTATCCAATCCTTAAAATCCAAAATCCTTTCTAACACCCTCTATTCTTCTAACTTATCCATAAAAATTAATATTTATCTCTGATATCGCTATATATCGCTGATTTAGCACAAACCAAATACCTCTCCTTTCATAGTGAGCTCCACACTCTCTTGAACCCAACTTCACACTTAATTTCCGATATGGTGTATAAAAAGAAGATGGCCCAGAGACCTTCTAATGTAGAACTTTTATTGAAATGCTACTAGTGAGTGAGTCTTTACATGTTATTGACATGTCATTATAATAATTTTCCTCAAATTATTTGTTGTAAATTTATATTATGTATAAAGTTGTAAATATACATGAACAGTTAAAAAAAAAAATTGTAATTGTGTTATTTTGTTGACCCTAACTATTTTAAGATGATAATTGGGGTGTGGGGTCTTTTTAAAAAAAAAGAGAAATACATAAAGTTACTGTGCCTACATTCCGGCTCATATTAATAGTCTTCATTAGGGTTAAAAGGCAAAAAAAAGAAGTTAATTTAAATGAAACTGAAAATATTAGGTTGTTACAAAGTCTTTCTTCTTGAACACAACCCACTTCCTCTATCATATACCAGGATATCTAAAGAACACTTAAAACACATGCTAAAAACACATGCTGTAGACCAGTGGCAGACACGTTGGAACCCAACACACAAAGGGAAGACATCTACGGAACTTCATTCCAAACTTACGGACGTACATTAAATGAGACTGATGGACTAACTTCTACATTACACAATACAATCACAGGACATGGTGGCAGTAAACAGTTTTTTTTATCGATTCAAAATAAGAGATTCTTTCCTAAGTCCTTCTGATTTCACAAAAGAACAAAATAAATACCACATCATATATGAATGCAGACTACTTACTGACTACAGAACTATACTACAGACAAAAACAGTACAGAAACTAGGACATTGGCCGGTGGGTGGGCAATGTTTGATGAGCAATTTATTTGAAAATTTCAAAATATTTCTTAAAAATTCCATCATAAAAATAGAGGATATAAATATGAAATATCTCTAACAACAACAACAACAACAATGTCCCTACACTACCATGCTCCTTGGCCTCTTCCACGATTTCCCTCCATTTGTTTCTGTCACCAGCTGCTCTCCTCCAATACTTCACACCAAGCGTCTGCCTCAACGTCTTCCCCCCAGCGCAATCTAGGCCTTCTCTTTCTCTCTTGCCTCCTTCGGGACGCCCATTCAGCATGATTTTTGGCATTCTGTTGGGGCTCATTCTCTGAACATGGCCCAGCCATCTTAATCTCCTTTGCTTTATTGTAGCAACCAAATCTGGAGCTTTGTGCAGTTCTCTTACTATAACACCTATTACTAGCCTTTAATCTTTATTTTATTTCATCATCTACTTCATTTCTTGAAGGAATGACGCTACCTAGGTACTTGAATTTCTCGACACTTTCGAAGTGGTATCCTGATCCTTCTAGCTTTTCCATCATATTTTGTTCCTCCGACGTCACTAGGTATTTCGTCTTTTCTTCGTTTGTCTGGAGGCCAACTTCTCTTGCTTTTCTGCTACACTCTTCAAATGCTCCTAGTAGGGAGTTTTCTGTTCTGCCAGTGATTACGACGTCGTCCGCAAATGCTAGATGCTGAGTCATATCTCTAAACCGCTAAATAATTATAAATTTCTCTCTATATAACTTTGTTGCTTGATTTTGTTGAATTTTGAATTATTTATGTTATACAACTTCTTGTCCTTTATTTTATTTCATTTTTCTTGTTTGATTTTTTTTTTTTTTTATATTGACCTTTCGACACATGTACTATCTATATGTATATGTAAAATGATAATCAAATCAAAAAGTAATAATTACATGTACATTGTATACTTTCTATAAGTATGGTGTGTACAAAAAAGGAAATAAAATCCCTTCCATCAGGGTTACTGCTGGCAGGAAAACACTAAAAAAACTCACTTCTATGATTCCAGCTCACACAATTAACTCTATAAGAATGTTTTTATTGCTACTATTTATGTTAATGTTTACCTTGACTCATCCTTTAAATTCCATGCGAATTGAGTTGGCTTTATGGAGTCATTTACAATTTTAGATCGCACGTGCTATGTTAGGTGAAACAATGAGAGAAGGAAAAAAGACTTAAATGCAAAGTTAGTGGCCAAAGAACTTCGTAGCATAGGAAAGTCAATTACCCATCGATGTACAGTCCCACTATGGTTCGTGTGGATCGGTTTTGGAAGGTTATGCATGAAGAAAAAAGGAATATTTTACGGCCTTTTGCATTTTGTGCAAACTTTTCCTGAGAAAACCTAGACAAAATATGAATATTCGTAAGAGAAAGGTTGGTGATACATGTAGATAAATGAGCTTTCGGCAGAACACCCGATTAGCATATAGCCTAGGTATTTATAATGGCTGGCCCCATTTCATCTTTTTTTTTCCCTTACCTATATTTTTATTTCTACGTTTTAGTTTTTTAAAAAAACTTCCCTTGCCTATATTTTTCTATATCTAAATATCTAAATGAACTTTTTTGAAATTTAGTGTGTAACAATTAAAATAATAATAGAAATAGATCATTTTAAAATGTTTTATTTATATAATATAGGTGAGGAAAATTTTAAAACTAAAAAGCTGATGTCATTTTCTACTAATAATTGAAGTTATATTTTTCAATATTTCAATCGTTCCGTTTCACCTGGAACAATCTCTTATTTCGTTCCAAACCGGGTCAAAGCTGGAACCAGTTCCAAGTTCCGTCCCCCAAGTGTATTAGAGTTTAGATTGCATCTCTGGTTTCGTTCCACCCAAGTCCATTCCGACTGCTTTGTTGCGTTGATCCTGCCTCTCTTGACCCCCCCCCCCCCTTTTATTGCCCACTACCCCACGCATGGGCATCTTTATAATAAACCGCTTTCTCGAAATTTTCTATTCTACTGACAGAGCTCGGCTACTTCATTTGGATTCAGAGAAATGAACCATACAAGGTTTATAGAAATTAGTTATTCAGTCTTCAAGTAATATGTGTTTTGTCCGTTTGTTTTTGTATTTTTTTAGAGTTTTCTTGTTGTAATTTGGGTCTGTCTATTTCTTGGATATTTGGGCTTACAGATATAGCAGTTGATAAGAAAAATGCCTTTGTTCGGGGATGAATGTGTTGTTTGATTGTGGGTAGATTGAGATCAGTGAGCATAGTGGTAATTCTTTTGTATTTGGGGTAATTATTTATGATTCTCATACAAATGTTTCGTGTAACTTCTAGTTTCATGCAATTTCTTATTCGTGTTACTCCAAACAGGTGATGCGTAGGTTATCATTGATCTGATAACAGTTTTGTATAATACTAATTTGTTGCGATTGAATAATTTGAAATACCTATTGAAGTAAGAGAACATTTATCATGTTTGAGTTAAATAGTTTTCTATGAAACGTCAAAAATGTATCGAATTACCTTAAAATCCTTTAAAAAAGTTGGATGATCAGAATAAACAATTAATTTAATTAATAAGATCCTTTTAATTATAAAACGTAAATTTTATAGATAGACGTATCCATGATCTATTGTTTTTTTTTTTCCAGTCAGGGATAGATTCACATTTTAGATTTTTTGTTTATGATTCTTACCTTTTTTTTCTGTAATTATTTTAAGTACTACACAGTGGAACCGGCTGGCTATTCGGGGTAGAGGTAGGGGGACAAATAGGTATGGCCCTCTACGCAACAATTTAATTAAGCTGTTTAAAACAGATTTTGGGGGTGCATTTAATCTTAAAAAGCATTTGCCCTGTTTAATTTAATTAGTAATTTATTTATGGTTAAAAAAACAGTCGTCATGGAGAGTTTTCAAACGTTTAAACGTTACCTTAGGAGAGAAATTCCTAAGTGAAAAGAAATGAAAGAAGAAATGTTAACTGAATAAATTGGGTTAATTCGTAAACCTACAAACTCATATACAAAAAATTTTTTAATATATTTACTCTTCTTCATAACCCAATTATACTCTCAGCAAACTGCTCCTGTTGTGCGTGACAGATATCAGGGTACTAGATCCAAAGGAAGAGCGATACGAACAGTAGTATCATGACACATCATAGTCATAACAACTGAGTGCACCATTTATATTCATATATTATATAAATTAGTATTGTCATATATTTTATCTATCAAGGGTGCATTGTCACTATGTTAGTTATAGAATAATAATTTTTTTTTTTTCATTTATTGATCCGGTTGGCAAACATTGAAATACACTTATCTGTCAATCAATATTGTCCGCAATGTAGTCTAGTCAATAAACACATTGTAGAGTGCATGAAATATGCGATTATTTTTTACCTCAGGGCTTCGTTAAGAGTTGTTAGAAGGTAAATATACTAAAAGTCCCCGCCCCTGGGGGGTAACCTGACAGTGGGAGACTGACATTTTTTGGGTTTTTCGAATATATTTCGAAAGCAGTGGACCCTAGAAAAATTTGTTTCAAATAAAAATTAAATTTCCTTTAAAATTGTTCGTATACTTGTTTGTCGAACTTCCAACTGTCCTAAATATACGTTATTGAAAATCCATAATTTTCGCAAAAAAAAAAAAAAAAAAAAAAAAGAAAAGAAAGAATTTTGACCTCACTTTTTGTCAAACATTTGCCTCTAGTGCCTTCCACGATCGATGTTCTAGAGCAGGGGTCTCCAAACTTTTTAGCCTTCGGGCCATACTGATTACTTCCAAGGGTTCCGAGGGCCAACACCTTTTTAATTTTGCTACAAGTATCTATAATTTCAAGACTAGTGACCGAGTTGACTCACTGAGTGAGCATAACCTTGCTAAATTCGCTAGTTCAATCAATTTTGTGCTGTACTATATTGTTACGACCACGACACTTAACGACATCCGGTGGTTACTCGCGAAAATAGGCAATAGTTCAGTAAAATAAGGGTTTGTTGAAGAAAAAACTGCCAAACTTTTATTCTCAACGAATCTTTATGTTTTTGGAGTGCTGAATCCGAATATGAAGTTTTGCTTCCACGGCAGCCGCCTGCTTCGTACCCAAAATCGCAAAATAAAACGCCCAAAATACATGTTATTTTCGTTTTTAATCTATAACACGACAAAGAAGCGTTTATCGAAGAATGGCTTTATATACAGGGTGTCCCGAATTTAAATGGCAAAACTTCAGGAACTTATAGGGGACCGAAAAACTAAGACAAAACGTCCTTTAGAGATTCACTCGTTTTTCCTTAGTTTTAGAGAAAATCGCAAAAAAAGAAACAAAACAATTTTTCATTTTTATACTTATTTATTTACATTTATATTTGTTATGTTCTTTTTAATTTGAATATTGCTCAAAATGTTGTCCTCTTGCACCAATGCAAGCATTACATCTAGCACTTGCTTGATAAATTGCAGCTAAACATTGTTCTGATGATATTTGGTACACTGCATCGACGATTCAATCTCTTAATTGCTCTCTTGAGTTGATCGACACCGAATAAACTTTCTGCTTCAAGGTTCCCCATACGAAGAAATCCATGGGTGTCATATCAGGTGATCTGGGAGGCCAAGGTACTACTCCTCCACGTCCAATCCATCGTTGTGGATAATTTATATCCAGCCAAGCTCGAGCAACTCTGCTATAATGAGCTAGACATCCATCGAGTTGGAACCACATTTCTATCCGCTGCTGTAAGGGAATTTCATCTAAGTAATTAGAAAATTCATTCTCCAAAAAATGTGTAAATGTGATACCATTCAATCTTCCAGGTAAAAAATATGGTCCCACCAGTAATCCGTTCCAAGTTCCAGGCCAAACGTTAATAGCAAATTAATTCATGCTGAAACCTATTCTCTCTAATAGCTCTGGGATTTTCAAGAGCCCATACATGATAATTTCTTTGATTAACAATTCCTCCTCTTGTAAAGGTAGCTTCATCGGTCCATATAATTTTTAATGGAAATAAATTATCATCGCGAATTTTGTCAAGAAACCAGTTACTAAAATTCAATCTCTTGACATAATCTTGAGGTAATAAATTCTGAACTTTTTGAAGATGTATGGGTAGCGATTATCACCTTTCAAAGTTCGCCATATTGCTTGCCACGATATTGCTAATGCAGCAGATGCTCTTCGGATGCTAGTCTCAGGATTGTTATCGAAGTGGCGTTGGACACAATTTCTTCTCCAATAATCTGCTCTTATTGCTGCCTGGAATTGGTCGCCTTCAATACGTATTAAGAATGACCCAGTCTCTCGTAGTCTATTAAAAGTTAACGAAAAGACTCGTCGATTAGGCACTCTTCTATTTGGAAAGCGGGGCGTATACTCCCGCACGGCTTCTAAAGCATTACCGTTACAGAAACCATACACAAAAATCATATCAGCTTATTCAACATTAGAATATGTATGCGGCATTGTGGCTGATGCTATTCACACAAAAATATCTGAGTAACTGACTGAAGGCTGATTAAGGAATTATAATCCTAGAAGGAAGCCAAAATGTAAATAAATAAAAGAATGTAAAGGACAACATTAAGTGATTACATATCTCACTGCCTAGCCTGACGAACTTTGAAAGGTGATAATCGCTACCTGTAACATTTTTGTTTTGTTTATTTTTATGCGATTTTCTCTAAAAGTAAGCAAAAACGAGCAAATCTCTAAAGGACTTTTTGTCTTAGTTTTTTGGTCCCCTATAAGTTCCTGAAGTTTTGTCATTTAAATTCGGGACACCCTCTATATTAACAATAGCTAGAACTAGTAGCTACGTAAATAAAAACACAACTCCGAAATCGGACCTATTTTTGTGAAGCTGTAGTCTTGGGGGAAATTGTAGAAATTGGCCCACTTCTCCGCGAAATCACGTTTGTCATACTCCTTTTGCTATAATTCCGAAACTATTAGACCAATCTAAAATTACTTTTTTTGATCCTAAAGCTAGTCAAATTAACTATTAGATTCCATATATGGGACTTTGATTAAATCCCTTAAAATACACATGCCAGCACGCTAAATTTCCCGAACCTCTGTTAAATCCATGTTTTTGGGCACACTTTTTACTATAACTCGGAAACTCTTTGTTCGATCCAAAATTTTTCATCTAATAGCTGATTAAATTTACTATTAGATGCTATATACTTAATTTATATTAAATCCCGTGAAACACCCACACCAGCCCTCTGAACATTTCATAGCTGTCATATTTTGCCAAAACATACATATAAAACATACGTTCTAGCGTGGTATTCTAGTATGAATTTAATATAAGTTATATACTGATATTAAATTTAACCAGATTTAAGATGAAAAACAGAAATTTAGACAAATATTTGCGAAATATGTGTAAACCAGAAAAAAAAACACTTCGGACGCATGTTCTACAGATTTTAACCGAAATTTTATGAATGGATTGTAATTGTAAATTTAATCAGCTTTAAGATTTTAAAAAAAGTAATTTTGGATCGGACTAATAGTTTCGGAGTTGGCTAATTTCTACGATTTTTTCAATGACCATAATTTTGCGAAAATTTGTCCGATTTCAGAGTTGTGTTGTTTCTAGCTACAGTGAATATATAAAGGTGTTCTTTGATTGATTATAATAGATTACAAAAACGCCAAAAATAACGAGTACGTTTTTTTGCGATTTTGGGTATCAAACTCCATATTCGGATTCTGCACTCCAATAAACATATAGATCCATTTAGAATAAAAGTTCGACAGTCTTTCGAAGCCTTATTTTACTGGACCATCTTTTAACTTTGAATAATGATCAAGAGTTTCTTATTTGAAAAGCATCGGAAGGAAGTTAGCATTGTACCAACTTCGATTTAACAAAGCATATAAACGAGCTGAGGAGTTTGAGGTTGCGAGGAGAAAACCAGCTTCTCTCAGATTTAAACGCTTATGTTTGTACACTTCTTTCCGTCAGAAAATGATACTGTTTCAATCACAATTGCTCCATCGATTTTGCAATACATTAAGTGCTTGAATATAAATTTTGATACTCGTTCCTCAGACTTTGCTATGTCATTGCGAATAAAATTAAGATTTTTCAAAATCCTATTGATACCGGCATAGGAACACTAGCCCAAGAACTTCAACTTGAGATTATCCATCTACAATATATGTATTTAAGAAATTATATCAAAACACATCTTTGTTGGAATTTATAAGTCTCTCACTGGCACAATTCGATAATTTCCATGAATTTGCTCTTGGGCTGTTATCTGTTTTTGGTTTTACCTGCTTGTGTGAGAAAACATTCTTCAAAATAAAGTACGTAAAGAAAGTTAACAGACCCAAGTTAACCGATAAGCATTCTAAATTTCACTTAATAATTGGTACAAATAAAATTGGTTCACAACTTAAAACTATTGTTAGTGGAAAATCACAACTAAATCTCATTGTTACTTTATGTTATAATGTTTGTATACATTAACAGAGTTAGTTGGATTCATTTTAATTATTTGTAAATCATCGTGTCTAAGTTGAATTTGATGCGAACTATACTTGCCATTAAGCATTACCTAGCTTAATCAAATAAAATTGAGTTATTATTATTCTGTGTTTTTTCTTTTCTATCTTATCACATCAATTAGCCATTATAAATTAAACACACTTCCACGCCCTAACGACAAATATAAGCCGCTGTGTTCTTCGACTGCGCGCTCACTTTGAATTACCAACAACTATCGGATCCGGCTGATCCATTCTGCTCGACGGTTCCTATCTGAACTAAATTAGAATGCTCAAGTGTATACGCCCCTTAAGGGTGTGTTGCGAAGCTCACCAAAAGTGAGGTAAACATTATTTTTCTTTCGAAAATTATCGATTTTTAATAAGGTATACCTCAAAAACCGTTAAAAGGTTTTCAAAAGAGAGAGAGAGAGAGAGAGAGAGAGAGAGAGAGAGAGAGAGAGAGAGAGAGAGAGAGAGAGAGAGAGAGAGAGAGAGAGAGAGAGAGAGAGAGAGGGAGGGAGAGAGAGTGGTTTGATAAACCTCTTTGCTTGAGTTTTTTATTTTAAAAATTGATAATTATTTTCACACTATACGATAATAATGTGAAAATAATTTATTTGCTTTAAAAAAATTAATATTTTTTACATATTATCTGTATGGTTCATATCTGAATTTCGACTGAGGAATCTAACGAGAAAAGGGAGATAGAGAACTAGGAATATTTTGTCCAATGTTGGGACATTTACCCCATTCCACTGGAAAAAGAATTTTATTTCCCCTAGCAACACATCATATTATGAGAACCTTTATTATTCAAAATATTTAATGTATTATTATCTAGTTAAGGGTCAACTTGGTCTTCGACTTCTTGCGCGATGGTGTCCTCCTCTTCGGGACAACGTCAAAGTAGCCCCTCATACAACCTATTAAGGTACCATTGAGACTCAACGATGAGTCTGATCTGTACTGACCATAAGGGAAATTGGGCAATAATGCGGAGACTTTTGCAGTTTCTATATCCAGATCCTTCAGTTCGTCTGTTCCCTGCAAGAAAAGTAGTTACAGTGAGTTTAGAATATTAGAGAGAATAATAAATATTATAATTACTTCAGCTTCGCTAGTTTGAAAATGTTGCCCCACTTCTTCATTCTTCAAAAAAGAATAAAACTTCAAAAAGGTTATAAATTCAACATAATTGTCATTCACATATATAATTATAGTACGATCTGTCAACAACGAAGTGTAAGACCATCGTTCGATACATGGAAATCGTCTCTCAAATCGACTTTTGGATTGAGTGGCCAATATTTTCAGTTCTATAAAACAGAGAAACAATATTATTTAACTCACCGGAGAAACAGGACATTCGGAACCAATTGAGTCCGTCATAGCTTTGTATAAGTCCGGCATGTAAATTTTCATCTTAGAGCAGTAGTGGACTACCTCCAGCTGCATGAAGTGAGGCCTCCATCCTCCGTTTCCCCAACTCGCGATGTCGAATTCGAGCTGAAAATTAAGATGCGGCCCTAGCTATAAAATTTGTTCAACAGGGACTAGTAGGATCAATAAAGGAAACTCTAGGACAGGAAGGCGTGGTTTTACAAAGAAGGGTGTAGGTTATCTGGTGAAATTCGATTTGATTTGTTTATTATTTTTTTAAAATATAACTTTTATTCAAAAATTATCTAAAATGTAAATTATCTAAAAGATCTAAGTTTGAAGAAGAACAATATAAATGGGGGACAAAAATCAGCAAAGAGAAGACAGGATACATAATCTTCAACTCCTTTACACCTTCTCTGCCTTTAGAAAATTGGTCGCTACATCGGAGTACTCTCTTCAAGTATTTGGAAGTTTATATCGATAAGATAGAATGAAAGCAAATTAGCATGGTCAAGTCTGTACTGTGGAGCCTGAATGTTTCACTACTAACCAAAAAGAGGATTTTCCACTCCTTTTCGGAGGCTACGTCCAGCTGTCGAAATGGATTTTTGGAGAAGCTGCCACATTTACAGGATTCGACGGGTGACTAATTCTGCCATACGAATCGTTAAAGACTATAGTTCATACCATCAAACCAAACGGCCATCTAAGAAGAATGGAGCCAGAGAGATGGCCAAAAATAATGTTCAACTATGTCCAGGAAGAAAGGCGAAATGAGGCCGCCCAAGGAAAACAAGGTTTCAAGAAGTTAATGGAGGTAATGGCGGCGAGAGGATTAGTGGAAGGAGATTGAGAAGACCGCAAATACTGACGGTCCAATGTATTGGGTCTCGGTATATGACCTCAAATCCGAAAGAAAAAAAATATTACAATCTGCCACAAATGTGAGCAATAGGGTGGGCCGAAAAAACACCTTTTTTTATTTCGAAATTGTAATAGCGCGGAAAACATATTATAAAGACAAGAGAAAGGGATAAACAGTAGCTAAAAAAAGATGATATGATAAGTGTTAACAGTAACAACGGACTTCGTACTTTTCACCTTGCTCTGAATTTAAAAAGCTCAAATGTTTAAGTGACAGTTTAGTTTTTAGTACGTTCTGGAAGCCTGAATATCGATTATCAGATCTGACAGATAGACAGAAACGAGTTTAGGAAAGATCAGTAATACCTATATGATATTTTAAAGTCAATAAAATCGGGAACCTGCAAAGAAGATTTGGCTGTATATGATCATAGGCACTTATCACATTCCAAGTGGTTGACTAAAGCAAACAGAACTAAAACTAGATCAAAAATGAAAAAAAATTGTTGCAGACCTTACCTTTCTATCCCAATCCGTTGCAGATATACGATAATTCAAAGACTTTTTTGGATAAACCACGTTTTTTGCCATAAATGCTGTAATATTTCCACTTTATTAAAACATTTTTCAAATTATGAACACATTTTCTGATATAACATTAAATTTCCTATTAGAGCAGAGAATTTTGGGACCATGTAACAAACTTGGGACCTAAAGAACCCGGTATATCTGATACCAAATTAATAAATAATCTAATAATAATATCTTAATTTTTTTAATTTGAAATAGTATAAATAGAACGTTGAAAACTGTTGTAGTTGACACGCCCTGGATGCTAATGTTTAGTAGTTGACAGGGTACTAGTTTTCGAGGTACTCCGTTGCTTCTTGCTGCCGCTGCAACAGAAATTCTCTTTTTGACGTCATCAAGGGCCTTCTCCATTTGCTGAGGCTCATAATCTAGTTGTTTTTTGTTGTTTTTTTGTTTCTGCTATTTTAAAACTGAAAAAAAAGAGGGACCTAATTCCATGTTGTGCTAGTAGTTGATAGATGCTGCATTAGTAGTTGACACCCCACCCCCTGTCAACTACTGAATTTTGAGCTCTAAATTAGCCAAATCTGGTTCTTTCATCTACCTCTGATTTTTCCTTTGATGAAAACGCACATTTAATAAAGAAGGCGAGAAATGAGAAATATCTAAATAAAACCCTCTTTATTTTCATCTATTACAACAGGAACCTAGTAAAATGTAGTACAGATACCTACCATTCTAAAGTACATTCATAAGTTGGAAAGATATAAGCATTTGACAGAGAAAAAACAGAATACATACCAGAGCATCCTTAGCCGATTGCATAATGATGGAGGCGTTTAGTCAACTGAACTGGAGTTGGCACAACAAATTTGGTTTTGAAAACAGTTTTCCCGCCCAGGAAGTCATGGCTGTCACTCTTTGCATACAGAAATAACTGAACTACCCACCAAAATTTAAAACGAAACGAAAGTGCAAACATGAACCTTATTATAAGAGATTTATTATCAAACTGTCAATTACCAGTGCACTGTCAACTACAAGTGCACTTACCCTAGTATGTAGTAGGTTAGTCAAACTGACGTGGAACACTGGTTCCAATAGTGAAACGGAATGTAAAAAATCATTCTACTTTTAAGTCGGAACGGCCCTTCACTAGCTGCTGGACCAGGAGGCGAGGAGCAATCTAGGATGTAGAAGGAGGCAGACTTATGACAGAATATGTTTAGAATGTTAATTGAGTGCAGACCCATTAGTAGGGTAATTTTAATAAAAATGTATAGTTTCATATTTTTAAAATTAAATAGATTTGCCAGCATTAATAATTAACCATCGCCTAATTGACACTAATTATAATGTAATTAATTACAGGACACGATAGAATTCCAATTATTCAGATAAATCAGTTATCAATTGGTAGGGACAATTGTGTCACTATGGACAAAACATATATTAGTAAATGCAAATGAAGCTATGGCATATCAACAAGATCATTATTTACGAGATGTAGCCTGTATACAACGTGTAAAGGATAGGACCTAGGAAACTGCCTTGAGGAACACCAGCAAATTGAGTAAAGGAAATAAAACGTAAATTTCATTTTCATACCTTTTATCGTGGCTAAGCTAAAAAGTAAAAAATAATAATGACTTGTTCGTCCTTACTGACTCATCACTCATCGAGTAAAAAGTTTACTGATAACTCATGATGTAATCACCCAATGTAGTTGTCATTCCATATAACTTTTTTTAAAATCTATATATTGAAATTTATAACTGTACGAAATGTATACATCTGGTAAATAACGATTACAATAACATGTCAAAACTTGAAAAGAACTACTCATCAGTGGCACTTCAATACGAATTCTACTCTAGAAGGTCTCTAGGTCATCTTCTTTTCTGACGCTTCGTAGTCAAGTAAAATAAGGCTCAGCCGAAGAAAAAACTGCCTTCATACCCAAAATCGCAAAAAAAACGCCGAAAATACTGGCTATTTTCGTTTTTTTTACCTGTAACAGAAAAACGAAGCTTTTTTCGTAGAAAGTATTCAAATATTAATTGTAGCTGGAATTATTACCTACGAAATGAAAAAAACTACTCTGAAATCGGATCATTTACCGCGAATATATGGTCTTGCGAAAAAGTGTTGAAACTGGCCTACTGGCGGTCAGTCCCACTTCTCCGCGAAAACATGTTTGTTGTACTTTTTTTGTCTATAACTCCGAAACTATTTGTCCGATCCAAAATTTCATTTTTACATCTCAAAGCTGGTTAAATTTTCTATTAGATCATATATATTTAATTAATTATCATATAAAATTAATTAATTTAAACAGCATGTAACACCCACGCTAGCGTGATAAATGTGTATATTTTGACAAAATATGACAATTATGACATGTTCAGTGGGCTGGCGTGGGTATTTAACAGAATTTAATATAAATTACATATATGTAATCTTATACGAAATTTAACTAGCTTTGAGATAAAAAAAAATGAAATTTTGAATCGGACAAATAGTTTCGGTGTTATAGCGAACAATGTGCCAAAAAAATGTGGATTTCGTAAAAGTACGGGATCTTTAGCGTTCTGACATGTGTATTTCCAAAGACCCGTAGTCAGCTTTAAGATGAAAAAAGTAATTTTGAATCGGACAAATAGTTTCGGAGGTATAGAGAAAAAAGTACGACAAAGATGTTTTCGCAGAGAAGTGGGACTGACCGCCAGTTGGCCAATTTATACACTTTTTAGGATTGATGAATTAAATGCCACTTCTATTGAGATAATTTTATTTGAAAACTAGTTTCGAATGCTAAACATTCATCATCAGTTCTAAAACATACAAAAAATAGCTTTAGATAAAGCTACCCCTAAAAAATATATTTTGATACCATACTACGGCCCAATATCCGCTAAAGTCGGGGAAGAATTAAAAAGGCTTTAGTTACCTCGAAGGTGAGTGCCTATGCTTGATTTCTTGTCTTATCTTTTTAAAAACTCGTATAATCTATGTAACATAGTACTGATGTGTTGAAAAAAAATTGTTGTATGTTTTAGAACTGAAGATGAATGTTTAGCATTCGAAACTAGTTTTCAAATAAAATAATCTCAATAGAAGTGGCATTTAATTCATCAATCCTAATTGTATTGATCTTTTATATCATCATGCGTACCTCAAGTTATACACTTTTCCCCAAGACCATATATTCGCGGTAAATGGTCCGATTTCGGAGTAGCTTTGTTTCATTTCGTAAGTAATAATTCCAGCTACATTTAATATATAAAGACTTTCTTCGAAAAAAGCTTCGTTTACATGTTATAGGTAAAAAAAACGAAAATAGCTTGTATTTTGGGCGTTTTTTTTTTGCGATTTTGGGTATGAAGCCCACGTTTGCGGTGGTAGCAAACTTCAGATTCGGATTCAGCACTCCAAAAAACATAAAGATCGTTTAAGAATAAAAGTTCGGCAGTTTTTTCTTGAAATCGGACTTTGGAAGCCTTATTTTACTGGACTATTGGAGGATTATCGTTAATGGTGTGGGAAGCAAGTTGAGAAACTTGTGGATTTGAGTGGTTATGGAGCTTACTATGAAAGGATAGGTATCTGGTTTGCGCTGAATCAGCAACATATGAAACATTAAGATCTTCATTGATAAGTTTATAAATTACGAAGTTGAGGATTGAAATTGAGGATTTTTCGAAGGGTTTGGATTGTAAAGGTTGGATACGAAATGAATCGGATGGTTTAGTAGAGCCCCAAAGCTCAACTCCATACGTTAAAATAGGTCTAATCACAGACTTGAACTTTTGTCTAGTAACGACGGGCAGTTTCTTGTCGTTTTAGTCTTGTATGTGGATTCCGAGTTAGACGTTTCTCCAAGTGGAGTCCTAGGTAGCGGATCTGTTCAACAAGGATTAATGGAATATCATCCATATAACTAAATTTCATTTCACATACACACTGCCTTTCATATTTACCGTTACGTCATCATTGACGACTACTTCCAATGTAACGTTTGTTGTGTAGACGTACTTGGTCCGGCTGACTTTGCTAATCCTTGAGCTACTCAGGAATATTTGGTTGGTTCCTCATTTGTCGCATCTTTCTACTTTTTGCATCACAATCCGGAAAGGACCCTGCAATATAATTTTTTTTTTTACAAAAAACTTTTTATTAACGTTTAAATACTACTATATATACCTCACTCACTGTATGGCAATATATGATTTGTATTCTAATGAATAAATCCATTTATACAATGTTGACAATAAAAATAAATTTAAAAAAAAAACGGTTTTAATTATACAATTATTAAATAAAATACAATAAATTGAAAACAATACATTTATAAAAGGCGCAGCGCACCTGAAGGTTCGATGCCGATCACCAACCCATCAACTCAAAACCTAAACCCCCAAACAGCCCTGATGCAACCCTCCCTTCTACATCTAGGCCAGCCCCTATGACATTTACCTAACGGCTCAAAAGTGATTATATTTTTTGGGATTCGGTCATTATTAAATCCAACTATTTTACATGACCATTTGAACACCTACACTGTCATATACTTTTATAGATAGAAATTAAAATCCAACCAGATGAAATTGATAAAGGATTTCTTCCGAATGGCCAAATCAGAATGTCGATTCTTTGCAATTTGATACCGTGTGTAAAAATATGATTCATGGGACTTTAGTTGTAAGCAGTGATAATGAAAGTTTCCTAATAGTCTCCCTCCATCAGGGTTACCAACTCATTCATTATAATAAAAAATTGGATGCCCTATTATGCTTTTATGTAACCTTCAATCGCCTAAGCAATCTAATTTAATACGGTTAAAAAATACAGCTATCAGTGAAAATATCATTGATAATTTTCAATGTCCTACTTCAATACAAGATTTTAATCGATAAAAAAAAATCTCAATGAGTCAAAGTTATCTAGGTT
Organism: Euschistus heros; assembly: GCA_003667255.2. Taxonomy (NCBI): domain Eukaryota; kingdom Metazoa; phylum Arthropoda; class Insecta; order Hemiptera; family Pentatomidae; genus Euschistus; species Euschistus heros. The sequence continues at coordinate 1,255,980 of RCWM02000145.1, forward strand.
CTTTACTTATGAGAGCGTGCGAAGCCGCGGCGGGGGATGTAAATATATTCTAAAGTTTTTGATATTGGTGCTCACCTGAGGAGATTTAACAGATATCTGAAATATATCAAGCCCTTGGTTTATTCCATAGGACTAATGCAATTTATCCGTTCTTTTTGGAAAAAAATTTAAAATAGAACTATTGAAAATGTTTATCTAGTCATTAAAAGTAAAATATGGATCGGTTTTGATCGATTTTATTACCGCACACGGCGTGACTTTGCACCATTTTTGTTGAACTTCATTCTAAAACTACCTATTAGTAAAGTTTAAAATGCATGTATTAAAATATTTGCTTTGAATAATTAGCATAAAAGTGCTTTTGATTCATCGCATAATCGTGGAATTACAATATTTAAAAAACTTATAATTAATTTCATTGTTTTTAAGCTTTGGTACAAAGTCAACCGGATACCCGTGACTTTGCGCCACCATATTTTTACAATTAAAAAAGCACTATAAACGTATTCTGGAGCAAAGTCAAAGTTTGATAGTAGTTATGCGATGCAAGTCATTTCTTGATAGTGTTAGGAGATTAGCCTAGTGATTTTTTTCTCTGTTTGTAGGATTTTGGCAAAGGAAACGATTGTAAATTACAATGTTTTCATTGAAATGAGAAAGAAAATTGCAAAAATTTTAAAGGATTATCGAGGAACGATAGAAAATACAAGAACATACCAACAAAATATTATATAGAAACAAAATAACGACTTAAAACATGCCTAAATAACGTAAACAACTATAATTTTGGCAAACAAGGAACAAAACGATACCTATAAAATAAATTGCTGACAGATTCTTAGAGAAACACTTTTGGAAAATGTAATCTAATAGTTAGAGAAAATTGTTAAATTATAAAAACGAAAACTATGACTTGAAAAATTTTAAAGCTATAACTAGGCAAAATTCTAACAGTATTCGTCAATATACTTACACATAGATAGCAAAAACCTTATTAACATCCCAAATAATTTGGATTTTAACCAGCCTATTAACTCCTTAACTTCAAAATATCCTCGTTTATTGATTTGTTTAGAAGGAGCAATGCTGCCTAAGACTTCTTCCCTCAGGGAGGTTACTTTGCGACAAAATATACTTGGTGCAAAGTCATTCCTAATTCATATCTAAATGGGGATTCTATTTTGTTTCAAATACCATGACTTCTGGCAAATATTTTGAGCAAAATGAATATCATATATTTAAATTACAATGATTATAGAATAAAATTAATGCAAAATCTAATCGATTTGAGAAATATTTGGTTGTTGAAAGCATGACTTAATCCCACATATGAATCAAACCTGTTGAAACACTACAATCAACTAACTGTTATAAAAAATAAGAGGTAACTAGTATCAGCGTAAAAACTCCTTAAACCCAATCAGCATTGTCATAAGTAAGTAAGAAATATAAAATATCCCTCATTTAGACAACAGGGAAATACTTTTTCTTTTACTGAAACTTTTTAGTGAGCTTGGTGCAAAGTTAACTCACTGGTACAAAGTCAGGCTATTATTGTTTACACTCCCGAGTCTTTATTGAATTTATGGTTATTTTCATTTAGATGGAAAACAAAGATGGAATTCCAATAGAATTGACATTTAATTCATGAATCCTATACAATAAAAAAAGGCGATCGCTTAAGTCGGTTTTATATTGGTCATAAATTGTGAAAAAAAAGCGAAAACGTAAAAAAATGAATATACTCATCGAAGATTAAGTTTCTTTTTCTCTCAATAACATACAAAAAAAACAATGATATTACATAATATAAATAGTAACAAAACGTTTCAGACATAAGGGAGTTACACTACCTAGCGGTAACTTATCCAAACTTTGGTTTATTTTAAGAGATTATGAGACCAAGATCTCTTATTGAGTAAAAACAGAATAAATTTGGTAAACCCATGTACCTACACACACATACATATATACTTACTGTTCCTCATTACCAATCCTAATACTCACTGCGCACTGCTCCGTCTGTGCGTGGCAGAGGTCAGGAACCCAGACCCAAAGGATGAGCGACACCATCAGTTGCAGCCGCATCATGACAAATGACGCACGTTTTTTAATTTTCGTGTGTTATATCTGTCTAGGATCCTATGCAAATTATTATCTATATAATTATAGATATTTTCCGCAATCAATGTTTTTAGAAGTTTAACGTTGTACATGTTACATACAGTTTCTTAAGTTTTCGGCCACCTCGAAATTTCATCTTAACTTCCGTTTTATAGGTTTGTTATTTTAAATTTTAGTTTAATTTACTTTAATTTAGGATTTTATAAAGAATTAAACAGTTTTCTGCAAAATAAATACGCTAATTTAAAGGAAAACAAATAATATATGCCAATGAAGGAAACAAATTTTTCAACTTTTATTAGTTTTAGGAGGTTACCGCACCGCTTTTTCAGTAAATTTTTATTAATATATAGTTGCCATACCTTTCGCAGAAATATCAGCTAAACATCATCGGGACATCTAATTTATTAAGACTAGAATTCTGTCTTGTCGAATAGACAGCCAGTGTTCGGTGATTTTTGATTAATTTCATTATGATTTTCCGGATTTTAAACGTTCTGTGACTTTCTGCCTTCTATCGATCTGAGGTCCGAACTTTAAGCCAGCTACTTCAAAACCTCTCTTTTTTTTTACTCAAGCAAGTGGGTTACTATAGCTGGTATGTGTTTTTGTTCGTTATTGTGCTTAAAATGCAACAGCGGCCATTAATTTGTAAATAATTTCACATTATATTCCTGAAAATATTACCGGTGATACGTTCTTTTATGAGCACGTCCAAAAATACCTCATTTTTCCACTTATTCAAAGTCCAATGTAAATACTCACGGCAAAATTTAAGGCGGGGTCTCTGATTTTTCTTGCTGATGAATGGTTTTCGACAGCGGCTTGGTCGTATGATCTGGAAGTACTTAATGACAGTTACAGTCTAATATTAGCGATGTATTGGCGTCTTAATTCATCAGAGATGTCATCTGCACATCTTTCTGAGTTCAATTTTTAAAGTCCACCAAGGGCTTTATCCGTATTTTTTGAGGTTTTCTTTCACCTTCCTTTCCTAGGCCATGATTGCCACGGATTTTACTTAGGGCGTCATTTAATGGTAACTTACAACGAGAAATGTTTCAGGAGGATTAACCTTCCTCGGAGAGAGGGAGGATTTTTTCTCGAAACTACAGACTGGTGTGTGGAGACATATCGATATCCTCAGTATCAGGCATAAACTTAATTAGATCAGCTTGTATTTAACCATCTGCGAACAGTCACAACAAAGGCTGACCGGAAACTTATGATTATAAGAACTTATGAAAATCTTCAATTGTAGATAAGAAATTTCTTACAGGTCAGCGAAAGGTATGTTTTCAGGGGTGTATTTGTTACTAGAACTAGCCCATATAATGTCACTTTGAACGGTGTTAATAGAGATCAAATATTTAAAATAATTTAAGTGGCCGGAAAATTTTGAACATCACTGTATAACATAACACTCAAACTAGTTTTTATTTGTTTGTCTTTATTGTTTACTGTTATATTTATAGTCTTTGGTTTTATTAACTTAGATCCTATTCTAAAAACTTTGTTTTGGTGAAGCAGATTGTATTTAACTAATATTCCCCATCCCATATTCTACTGTTATTTATATCTGACATGTAATGTTCATTCCATATTGTTTTACTTATGAAGCCGATAGTAAAAGCCCGAAAATTCATACTAATTTATGTAAGCGAAAATATTTACATAATAGCATATGGACTTATTTTTTCTCATTTTAATTTTAAAGAATACTAAGTTGTTTTAAATATCATAGTTTTTTTTTGCAGTTAGCTCCGTCTACCTCCGCAATGTTGCTTATGTGGATTGATTAATTTACAACTTATTGAAATTTACAACTGTACAAATATACATTAAGTAAATGTGTTAAAAACGCTTACAATAACATAGCAAATCTTGAAAAGAACTACTCATCAGTTGCACTTCAATACAAATCTACACAAGAAGATCTCTAGGCCATCTTCTTTTCAGACGCCTCAGAGGATTACCAGGAATTGAGAGGGAAGAAAGCTGGCAAACTAGTGGATTTGAGTGGTTATGGAGCTTACTATGAAAGGATTGGCATCTGGTTTGGGCTAAATCAGCAACACATGGAACATTAAGAACATTATGGATAAGTTTATTGGCGACAAAGTAAGGAGCATTAAGGATTTTGGATTGTAAGGATTGGATACGGGATGAATTGGTGGTTTAGTAGAACTCCAATGCTCAACTCCGTAAGTCCATGTTGGTCTAATTACTGCCATGTAAATGGGTCTTCTGTAATTAATTGGGAGCTTTGAACGTTTGTCCTGTAAATGTTGAAGTAGTCTGTAACGATGGGCAGTTTCTAGTCGTTTTAGTCTTGTATGTGGATTCCAAGTAAGACGTTTGTCCATGTGGAGTCCTAGGCGGCGGATATGTTCAACTGGAATTAGTGGAATATCATTAAAAGATACTGTTGGACAGGAGGTCGGAGGTTATGACGATGGGTAAAAGTTATTTGGTGAGATTTGTTCGGATTTATTTTGATTCTCCATTTTTGACACCATTATTGAATGTTTAGGATATTGGATAGGAGTTTTTGGGAGGCAATGAAGGGATCATTGTTTACTGATAATACACATGTGTCATTAGCGTTTAGTTCTGCTTCAATACATTCAATGTGAGCAGGATTGAAGATGTCAGGATGAGGGTTAAAAGTTTTTAAAAGGTACAAGCCAAAAATTTGGGATATTTCTTCGTCCGATCTTGTCCAGGTTTGAGAATCAGTTAGAAGAGGGTGATTAAAATTTTTGTAATTAAGATGTTAACTTTCGTGGTCATCCATAATGACCTTTATGAAATCCTTGTCATAAGTATTTAGGTTTCCAGTATGGTTTTGTATTCTGAGTTTTCTTATTTCAGTTTGTTCGTTAAATTATTGTAATTTTTTTTGTCTGATGGGTATCTAGTGCGGTGCCACTTCGCCCTTGCTCTGCGTTTTTCTGTCAATAAGTTGCGAATATGCTGTGGTAAGTTATACTGTTGACTATTAGGATTTTTTCGGTGTAAGGTGTTTTCAGTTATACTATTTTGTATTGATGAAGTAAGTTTGTTAATTGCTATGTTTATATCTTCTTTTGTTTTAAGGGGAATTTTATGGTCCAATTGATTCTCAAGATCACATCGAAATCCATCCCAGTCTACACGTCCTGTTATCAGTCTAGGAGGAGATGTTTTAGGAACGGGATTTGAATGTAATAGAAGCAGAGCAGGGCTATGATCTGATGAGAGGTCGTTCATTGATTTAATGACAGTTTGGGAGGTGAAAATTTGGGAAGAAATGAAAATATCAAGGACATCGGGGCGTTTTTTAGGTGAGGTAATAAGTAGGATTCAAGGGAGAAAGGATAGATTAACAGTTAGAGGTTGCAATACGGGATAGGATGTTACCACGGGAGTTGTAACATCCTTATCGGAATAACGTCCTTATCGGAATAAGGAATCAAGGAGGCTATAGGTAAGGGAATTAACAGGACAGTATACGGCTAAAAATGTAATATGGAAAGGACGAGTTGAAATAGTTACTGAGGTGGATTGAATGGTGTCAGATGGAGTAGAGGGAACCAGAGAGTGGGGTATTGATCTATGGATAAGAATGCAAGAGCCCCTTGGGAGGTGTTGTCTGGGTGATCAGATCTGTAAGTGATGTAGATTCCTATGTAAACCACATTTAAATTTTTTTCCCTCTATCACCGTCTGCAATAGTTTTTGCAAATTTAATCTATTTTCATGTGATTTAGATGAGATTATATCTAATTAACTTATTTAAATTTTTTAATGTTGTTTTTCGAATTTTACGAAGGATTTTGGATCGTGAGAATTGGATAAGAGAAGAGCTGCAGATTTAGTGAAGCCCGATAGCTCCATATGTCTAAATTAGTCTAATTACTATCAAGTAAATAAGTCTTTTGTAATTAATTGAGAACTCTGTCTAATAAATGTTGGAGTAGTCCAAAACGACGAGCAGTTTCTTGTCTTTAAGTCTCGAGTCTTAAGTTGGGAGACTGGTGGACTCGAGTAGGTATGGAGTTAACTATGAAAGGATAGGTTTGGGCCAAATCTGCAGTATATGGGACATTAAGATCTTTATGTTTATTTGTAACGTAATAAGGAGCATTAAGGATTTTGGATTGTAAGGATTGGATACGAGAAGTTTTAGTGGAACCCAAAGCTCAAATCCGTATGTCCAAATGTGTCTAGTTACTGTCATGTGAATAAGTCCTTCATAATTTGTTGGGAGCTTTGAACGCTTGTCTAGTAAATGTTGAAGTAGTTGAAAACGAAGCGTAGTTTCTTGTGTTTTGGGTCTCGTATGTGGATTTCAAGTCAGTCGTTATTCAGATGTAGTCCTAGGTAAAGGGTCTGTTTAGTGGTGATCAGTGGAATATTATTAAAGGATACTGTAGAGAGAGAGAGAGGGGGGGGAGAGAGAGAGAGGGGGAGAGAGAGAGAGAGAGAGAGAGAGAGAGAGAGAGAGAGAGAGAGAGAGAGAGAGAGAGAGAGAGAGAGAGAGAGAGAGAGAGAGAGAGAGAGGGGGGGAGTGGGAGAGAGAGAGTGAGAGAGAGACAGACAGAGAGGCTCCAAGTTTGAAGTAAATGAAAAAATTATCGCTTTGTTGCCAAGCTCTCTGTAGTTCTGCTGGCTTTCAACTCAGCAATTAGG